>OY757248.1:42733532-44075961 GCA_963583935.1 Diaperis boleti
CTCTTTGATCCATTTTTAATTTTTACATTTTATAAAATGTTGTTTTTACGAAATCTTTTAAAAATCATGTAACCCTTTGAAAACGTCAAATTTAATTCAAAATTACGTCAACTTCATAATTTTTTTATATTCTTTAAGGTAAGAACCCCTCTGTAATTCAATTGTATCATTAATCTCTTGTTAAATTATGGCTGATGATGGCAGTAGTGGTCCGCCGAAACATGTTCCATTTGCAATTTAACACTTATTAAAGTTTGTGGAGTTCGACTTAGATATATTTAAATTTTAATTACACTTTTTGTTTTACAATTTACGTTTCACCTACATCTATACAGAGTGTCTCACTTCTAGAGGTGTATTTTATAGGTTCAGAATGCAATTTGAACTTTTTTGTTCCTTATACTGTAGCTAATTTTATGTGAGACACTCTGTAGAGTAATTCAAGTATGCACGTACCTAACTGTATCATAATACACCTTTCCAAACCATGAGAACTGCATGAATGATATAAAGTACGACTGATTACGCTTCCCCCCATATACCTAAAAAACTATTACATAAATTATGTCCTTACTTATGAGAAATTCCTTACCCTTGAATGCATTTAGCTCCCAATTCCGGCGTAGCAACGTTGCTTTTCGGAAGAAACAAGAACATATACGCAAGTTAGTTTATATTTGACAAAAAGTTAGATAATCTTATTACCGTGTATTATTGGCATCACGAAGAAGCATTTTCATATGGTTTCTAAAACTTGGTCTATTATTGAACTCCAAGCTCGCTGCATTAGTTGAAGATGCAACATTTCCAGCAATCCCTAAAATTTCTACCACATTTTTTTCACCATACATTTGTCTTAATTTACCAAAATCCCTAGGTATAAAAGATTTTTGTTTAACTCCCACAATTTCAGCAATTGTTTCCAACAGTAACTCATTTTTCACCAGTTTGGAACTCCACACAATCGACACTATGTCTTTAACGGTCATTAACGAAAAACGAATACACCTTATTAATGCATAGTCAATGTTTTTGGTAGTACTGCACCACTTAACAACAGTTTCAAATATCTTTCTTTCAGGGACTCTAAATGAGTCCCTTCCTAATACCTTAATGATGCTAGCCTAGAAGATGATATCATATAATAGTAGACACTTAACTTTTGAAGAGCTTTACTTTTTTTAGATTTAGAAAAAGGTCTTGTTCAATAAATTGTACAGCTTTGTCATCTATGAAAGACAGACAAATTTCTTGCAACTTGTCTAGATTGTACAAATTGGCAGTATTTAGTACAGTGGAGACATTATTTAAATTAATCTTGGACTTAAGTAGCTTAATGGTCTGTTCATCTAAATTTCTTAACGCGTCTTCATCTGGTAGCATGAAGATCTGTAGTGTTTGTTGAAAATCATTCAAAGCTGAAACGTTTGTTTGACTATTTTACGGCACTGTTAATAACAGCTCACCAGATCCTGTCATTCTCCAAGTTTGTATTGCAGTATTGTCAGTATGTACATCTTTAAGTGCAATTAACAATATCTCATTATCATCTATTAATTTTGAAGTATAAATCTCTCCTAAAAGCTCTTTTACAGTCAGCAGCGACAGGCGAATACATTCTATAACCGCCCCGTTTTTATTTTTGTTAACTTTGCACCATTCTTCTACAATTTTGAAAGTCTTGATTTCTGGAAGGGGAAAGTCATCCCTCTTTAGGACCTCAACAATTGCGGGCTGAAATTTACTATTACATCTACTGAAAGTAGAACGCCACGTATAAGTACCTGTGTGAGGGTGAAAAGAGTCCCATTTTTCCAAATCTTGTAAATATGGTCGTAAATAAACTGAATGCAAACCTCTACGAGTTCTCGCAAGTCGTTAAGCACGGCCCTATTTAAAGTCAAGCAGACATTGTTAGTATTTAAAAAAGTATAAATGCTCTCCGTTAAAAGCGACACCAATGGCGCTAGTGAGTATTTCTGCGCCAGTTTCAATAAGTCATATAATGTATTTTGGTCCTTAGGCAGGGATACAGATCCTACAATCAATGTTACCGATAAACAAATTGACTAAGATACACAACTATGTACCCAAGTAAATATATTTAAGAATCTCTTCAAATAAATGTACGTTAACATTCTCAAGACGGATCGTTTTCTGGAAAAGAAGCAAATTTACAAACGCCAAAGTGTTTCTTTGGACGTACCTGAGAACCAGTAAGTAACGAGTCGAAATATGAAGAACGGGACGCAAGGATGACCTACATTGCAGACATTAATTTAGATTCTAAAAAATTCACCTGAGGATTTACTCTATGTGCTGGGAATATCTGATTTTCAAGCACAAATCGCACGTCTGCAAACCTATCACTGAGATAAAACGCTTCTAGATTTTCCGCTGGTTTTAAAACAGTTGGTTCACTTTCTTGTGCCATTGTTGACTTACAATTAAACAACACTTATTTTGTGAGATCGTTAAGATAAGATTAACAAGATAGCAATGGGCGGGTTTGCTTATCTATCACATTCCATAAAATGTATTGATATAAGGTGTTCATTTAAAAAAGTCATCAAGTTGCTTGTGATTTTTTGAGTCACGAAGACGAATTGAAAAACGCATGTGATTTATGAAAGTCTGTAACCAGCAATATTTATACAACATTATTAGTTTGGCAACGGACGTACGTTAAAATGTTATGTCAAATTCATATATTATATATATATATATATATATATATAGAATATTTTTTAACTGCTGCACTGGTTGATGTACCTGATTTGTATATCGTTTAAAAAATTAGAATGAACACCTTCGAGGTGTAATTTTTACTCTAAACAAATTTTAATATTCTGGTATTATTTTTATAAAATACTAGCCTCAACAGAGTAGTCAATTTCGATCGGTTTGAACTTTAAATATTTTTTACGAAAAAGGTGTGACATATTGGGGTCGTCAACTCCCCTGTTACTCCCCATTGCGAATACTATTTGTGGTCAAAATTTCATAACGATCGGTTGACCGGTGTAGGAGCGCATAACGAACAAACAAACAAATATTAATTATAGACACCTCTTTTGGGCGGACAGTTTGTAGGGAACCGAACAAATTCATAATATTTATATAATTATGTTAACTTTGAAAATAAATTTTAATCGTTTTAGGTAACAGTTTTATTAATAATAATTAATAACGTAATACAAAAAAATATTTATAGGAACTTATCACATAACGCATCAGTCTAACAGTATTGGCCTTTACAAAATACCAAAAGCATATTTACATAGTTGCCGAAGATTATTTCTCTTTCTTCTTTTCTTCAACAGCCTTGGATGATTTCCCTGTTTGGATCACGGGGATACTTCGGTGCGCTTCTTCACCAGCCGCTACCTTCGGAGCCGTGATGCTGAGGACCCCATCTGAAGACAATTTGCTTTCGATTTTACTAACATCGTGTCCTTTGGGCAACACGTATCTTCTCACAAAGTGTCTCGAAATTAGGCCGTGTTCATCCTCTTTCTCCTCGTGCTAAACTAGAAAATGCGCTTGCAGAAGAATTTGAAAATTTAATTTGTGGCTTTAAAATGAAATACATACATGATATATTATTCCACGATCATTACACGATATAGATACAAGTTCATTTATTATGAATTTATTATGCATTAATTGTCATTGCAAGCATTAAATTTAGGAGATGAGAAAATATTTATTTACACCAATAAGAACATTTTTGTAGATTGAATTCTTTTGATTTGTAACCTTTTTCTAAAAATTTTTTGTAAAATATTCCATTGTGAGTTGTTCTTGACCTAAAGTAATGCAAGTTTTCTAGTATGTACATCCTAATTGAATAACTTGTTGCAGATTCTCGAATGTTCTGGTGCTAGCATCCAATGAACGGTGTTTATTCCCGACCCACCTCAAGCTTCTAGAATACATTTATTCCCGACCGTGCGCGAATATTCTCGAAATACCCGTTTCGTATAAAACGAGGGACGACCGTTTCAGGCGCACAGTTTGAAAACACAACGCTTCGGAAAGCTAGTCAGCAAACGAATTATTTCAACACTGGAAATGTCTCTGCTACTGTTCAGTGATCCATTCGAATATTCCCGTCCGTCCAGAATCTTGGACCAACACTTCGGTTTGGGCATGGACCCGGAGGACTTTTTCGCGCCGACGATCCCACGGGAATTCTGCCAACTTGTGCGTTCGCCTTCGGGATATCTTCGACCGTGGAGATCTGCAGCCTCTGTGAGAGATTCCGGATCGACTGTTAGCTGCAACAAGGACGGATTCCAAGTGAATTTGGACGTGCAACAGTTCAAACCGGAAGAAATTACTGTGAAAGCAGCAGATAACGTCATCACCGTCGAGGGAAAACACGAGGAGAAACAGGATGAGCACGGGTTCATTTCGAGGCATTTCGTGAGGAAGTACCTGGTGCCGAAAGGACACGATGTAAATAAAATCGAAAGCAAATTGTCTTCAGATGGAGTTCTCAGCATCGCTGCCCCGAAAGTTGCTGCTGCTGAAGAACACAGGAATGTTCCAGTGATCCAAACAGGAAAGCCGTCCAAGGCTGTCGAAGATAAGAAGAAAGATAAATAATTTATAAAATTAGTTGTATTTAAATTTAATTCACAATACCTACCTATACGAAATAAGTTTTTGTGCCATAGACTGACTAATGTATAATACGAATTAATTTAAATTATATAAAATGTTTCCTTAAAAATGTGTCATATTTTCAATTTTTCTGGAGATTTCTGAAAAGTTTTCTGCAGAGACGTAAAAGTCGGCAAGGAACCTGAATTGTCCTGAAAAATTATGAAGTATGAGGCTTTTGAAGTGTGAGTTTGCTTATAGAAGTTCCAGACTCAGACTTGGACCGTAAAAAATCTGTTACCAAATTTGTGGCACTCTTCACGCGTATCCAAGGCGGGTACCGTTGCCGGCGGCATACAACATCGATCGAATCGTAAATATTATTTTTTATTTATACCACTTCTCTTTTGATATTTTATTATTAACTTTTTAAATTGCGGCGGCATACAACATCGATCGAATCGTAAATATTATTTTTTATTCAATGAGTATTGTTTTTTAGCGCAAAGGCAAAAATTAGTCCACCCCCGTTTTTTGACCAATAACACTTTATTGCAAATGTTTTATTTAATATGGACCTTCTACAGAAAACCTGCTTTACAATTCTGTATCCATACATTTTTTGCTCCCACAGTGGCTCTCGAGATAATCGCCGCAAAACACGGGGATTGCCTTCACGCTGAAAAGTAAACTCATTTTCTAACGTCATTGATGAGCGGTGGGTAGGAGATAGGCAAAAACTTCATAAGATCATTTTTATGCAGAATTTAATGGAGAATATAGGTCCTAAAACATTTTCTCATCGGAGTTACCGTTTACGAGAAAATGGCAGAAAGGCTTTTTGGGCAGAAGTGGATGAAGCTTCCCCCGGGGGAGTGAGAACTCTTCGGATTTTTATTTGGGTGCGTGCTGGGAGTTGATAACCAAAATTTCTAAACTACGTAAACGTAAACGTAAAACGGAAACTGTTGGTCGCAAACAAAAAATGAATAGAACCAAAATTATGCACAATTTTGTTCTCTACATATTTTATTTGAACTTTTATTCGATAGCACTTACAATAATGGCGCTATTTTCCGAAGAGCGTCGCGGTGCAGTCTTCACCCCCCCACCTCTCCAGCGGCAAGCCCCCGAGGTCGCAAACTCGGGTGTAC
Organism: Diaperis boleti; assembly: GCA_963583935.1. Classification (NCBI taxonomy): domain Eukaryota; kingdom Metazoa; phylum Arthropoda; class Insecta; order Coleoptera; family Tenebrionidae; genus Diaperis; species Diaperis boleti. Next base: position 42,739,295 of record OY757248.1, read on the forward strand.
TGTCAGGAGACCTATGTCTACCATCCCATCAAATTTCATTTCTGTCCGACCTTTTGCGATCAAAAACCCCCCATTGCCTGGACTACAATCATTTATTGAATATTTTTTTCCTCTCGTGTTCAATCCAATTTCAAAATTCTTAAGTCAAAAAATGGTTGTCATTCCAATACCTTTAGTCAATCGGTCAGTTGTAGATGCGGCGGCCCACCCGCCCACCGCATTCACATGTGGTGCCATGAACCATATGGCTTTTAGTCACAAAGAACAACTGTGGAATACAAGAAACGAAATTTGGATACAATATGAAAATGGTTGTCATTCTGAACCAGTTTGTCAACCATCCAGTTAAAAATGTAAATTTGAATATATGTAGAGGGTGTACCATGCATTTCCATCAAATGTTATTTTTTAATGAAACGCTGAAGCATTATTTTTTACTAACACTTCACCTGATGGATAAAGTCAAAAAATTGAATTGGGTGTCGTTTTAATTATTTATTTTTATAGATTATACATGGATTATACAGAGGAATCTACAAATCAGTCAACAATCAGATTGTTATTTTCACGGTTGAATATTGTTATCAGCATTAGAATTATTTAACAATCTTATATGTGCATATATTATTGCATCAATATAATTATGTTATTTACAAAATGGTCTGTTTTTTCAGTTGTATTCTACTTACAAAATAAAAAGTAAGTCAAGATGCGAACCAAAAATATTTGGTTTGTATCCTCGCAAAATCATAATAAGAAACCCACAGATGGCGCTGAATACAACAACTTAAATCATCCAAACCTCAAAATTGGGTTTATCTTTAATTGCAATTTCTTCTTAATTCTTGAAACAAAACAGCACTTATTTATACATTATTACGTCCAAAAGCCACCAATTTATTCAACGATGGCTGCAGCTGACGAGACCTTCGAACAGGTAACTACTTAACCTCAATCCCTGCAACAATTTCTAGCAGCTGCCTTCCCAGTTCGAAGAAGACGATGGGGCCGACACCACCATGGCCCTCTGCAGCGCAGGCCGCAAGCGCCTGTTCAGCAAAGAGCTGCGCTGCATGATGTACGGCTTCGGAGACGACCAGAACCCCTATACCGAAAGCGTCGACATCATCGAAGACCTTGTGATTGAGTTCATCACGGAAATGACCCACAAGTGAGTGTCCCTGTTAACGTCCACGCCCGCTCAAGTCCTTTTACAGATGTATGGAAATTGGACGAACCGGAAGGGTGCAGGTTGAAGACATCGTCTTTCTGGTCCGGAAAGACCCCAGGAAGTACGCCCGTGTTAAGGACTTGCTGACGATGAACGAGGAACTGAAAAGGGCGCGTAAAGCGTTCGACGAGATTAAATTTGCAGGTAACGTTAAGTAGATGTTGGAAATGCATGTGCATTTTTAGTTTGTATTTTAGAGTATAATTTATGTTTGTTATCTTTGATAGTGATGGATTTGAAGGTGGTACCAATAATTCGCAGTTTTGTTTGTTCAGGTTTTGACTTTGTTTCTGCATGCTGTAGCAGTCTGTAATGCAAGGAACTGATACGATTTTTGTTGAATTTCAGGGAAAGACGCTCTTATTAACTAAATTCTTAATTCCAAATTCCAGCCATCTCTATTTAAGACAATGTATTTATAAGTATCAATAATAAAACTTAAGCTAGTTTATCAGCAGCTGACTTCCCTGCCAGTACCACGTCGTTGATCCCCACCCCGTAGTAAGAGGCCCCACAAATTCCCATGGGTAACTTCTGAACATAAGAGTCTATACATTTTAAATTCTCACTGTGTCCCACAATGTACTGGGGCAAACACTGGTGCAAAACACTGACTTTGTATGTCTCTGGCTTGTCATCAGTCTGCAGTATTTGTCTCACTTGGTCTGTTGCTGTGTCCAAGAGTGTCTTCTCTGTGGGATTTTTACCAAAATAGTGCTCAAACCAGTGGCCGCCCATCATGACCGTGAGGGTCGTCCCGGAAGCGGCTTTGGGGAAGCAGCAGCTATCGTAGATGATCCCCAAAATGGGGCGCCCTTCTATGGGAGCCACTAAGAGACCAAAGGCTGGACTTTTGATAAAGTCACTTTTATAGTGGAGGTTTACCACAACTACAGTCACATTTTTGGCTAGATTGGTAAGGGCAGTGGCCAAATCTGGGTGTTGTTGGTGCAGGAGGTGCCCCAAGGTGGGTGCTGGGAGGGCACTGATTAGAGAGTCTGCAGTGATTTGTTTGTGACCCAGGTCTACAATGACTTTATCATTTTTGAATGTGATAGAGGTGCATTTAGTGTTGAGTTGGATGTCTACACCTCTGCTGGAGATGCTTCTTTCTAGAGCTAGAGGCAAGGTTTCACAGCCATCGATGAAGGAGTAAATGCTCCACTTCTCCCTTGCAGCTCTAGATGCTAAGACACTAAATTCTTTTTTGGGTTTTGGTTGTAACAGATTATAGACAATCCCCTTTGCAATACTTCCATATTGTTGTTCATATTGAAACAAATTCTTCATTAGGAAGTTCACACTGACTTCCTGTGCACACCCAGCACTGATCCCACAGATCATGGGACTAATTAAGTAATCTGCCACTTCTACCCCAAACCTCCTCAACACAAAGTCGTAAATTGACTCATCCTTTACCACTTTCCTCTCAGCCTTCAGATCATTCAACAAATGTAAGACTAGAGGTTTGGAAAATGGTTCCTGCTTCCTGAACAACCCCACAATGGACGTCGGCAGCAAATGCAAACTTCCCTTAGCAAAAATCAACCTGTTTTTGGCGGCAGGGTGTGAAGACACAATGGGGATGATCTGGTCGCTCACGTTGAGCTCCTCAATGAGTTGTAAGGTGTTGATACCTGCTGGTCCACTGGGCCGGATGGTACGAGGTCCCTGTTCGAAAATGCTACCATCGGGTTGACGATGGGACTTGATCCACCCTCCGGTACGAGGGGACGCTTCGATGAGAGTGATAGCCCGTTTGGGGCTCTTCTTCAGGAGGTAGTGGGCCGCGGAGAGGCCGCTTAGACCGCCCCCCAAAATTACGGTGCTCATGTTGATACTAGATATGATAATTGGGGAGCATGATTGTGAAAAAAAGTAATCTTTGCAACATGAAAGGTTAGGTTAGGTTCAAGTCGAGAATTAATTTTCATTAGTTATTGTTGGAGCGGAAAAGGAAACAATAGTTCCAGTTTAAATCTGAAATGTAAAATACAATATGCTATTTAAATACTTATTTTTTGTACTATTTTACAATTACTGGTATCTGTAATTAGTTGGACAGAAGGTGTCTAGGTGGCGCTGCCGTATTAATCAATGAATCAAGGTAAAGTACCGTGCGATCATTTAAATTATAAATTAGAGTAGGCGGCTTTTTTATTCCTGTAAATTGACTGACAGCTTAGACTGACAATAAAATTTGAGGTTTTCGTAAACATTGTGACGTTTATGTTTCTCATGTTAAATTGTTTTAATTTAAAAAAATAAAAGACTGACAAATAATGTAAAATAATTGAGAATTGCAGCAAATGTTCAAAGTGTTCTCCCGCAGCTTGAATGAAAATGGCACCCCACTGGGTAAACTGCAGATACATTTTCTTAAGATTTTCTTAAAAATTTGACCAGTTTAAAAAACACCGTTTATTAACAAATAACTAATTAAGAATAATTAAGACTCACCCGCACTGCCAGCTGGTTCTCTCCACACTGACTCACAATCGAACAATTAATAATTTCATTTAGTGTACAAAAACAAAGTTGTATAACAAGTGGCGGCCTTATCTTTTATTCCCTATTTCCCGCATTATCTAATTCCCGCTCGGTCTCCTCCAGTATAAGTAAAAAAATATATCAAATAGCTTCCACAGTTTTTTTATTTACAAAGTGCAAAACAAGGTTTTTAAAAAACGACTATATTGCACACTTATTTTATATTTTTAAGTATTGTGTGTTGACCTGTCTATTTTTATTGTATTATTTATTCAAAACGAAAAAAAAAACACACAAATTCCACCACTAAATTCCCCAAAAATCACCAAATCTCCGCCATTTTGGCTCCACTATAATTTGCGGTACTTTATCTATATAGCGACTTTAAATCAAGGAAATACATATTTATATCGAAAACTAAATTAATCAAGATTGGCCATGCACAAAAAGACCCTTGACGTAGTTAATAGAATTATTTATTAAATGTCTAGTTGATCATGTCAAATTTGACACTTCATAAATAACCTAGACAAGCGGCTTCTCGTGCGTGGCCAATTTTGACGAATTTAGTTTTCGATCCTCTCGTATATTAGCAACTAATATTAAATATTGTCTCCTGCTGAATGGGAACACTATTTGTCGCCATCTATTAAGACTTTATAATCAATAGCGTCTGTTATTTGCGTATCGGCCGAATATCGTTCAGTACTTTTCATAATACCGTCGGCAATACCGACAAAAAAGCCGAATTGTTTAGCATAATTCTTGGACAATACATAAATCAAAAACTTCCTCCTGTACCGTTAATTTATATAACAGCCGTGACTGTTATGAGTTTTCACTCAAGCTGACAGTTTTGATATAATGCAATAACAGGTAGGTATTATGAAAAAGAAATAATGGGGTACAGGAAAAAAAAACAAATATGAAAGCAAGACCAGAAAATATGAATACAGAAAAGAAACCAAACAATGAGATAAATAAACAAAAGCCAAGATGATATAAAATAAAGAATAAAGGGCAAATTAATGATAATTTGATAAATAGAAAGAGAATGGAAACAAACAGAAAAGTGAAAAGGCAAACGGGAACAAAATAAAAAATGGAAGCGTAAAAGGAATTTTTTAAGCAAAACAAAGACAAGGAAAGAAATAAAAAGTGAAAATATAAAAGATATACTCACATCAGGAATAAAGAGAAAGATGAAAAGAAAAACATATAAATAAGAATAAGTATTACAGAAATTGCTTAGAAGGAAACAATGGGAAGAAATGTTTCAGATTAATAAAAAAACAACAAAAGACGAAAAAATATTAAGAACAGAAAATAAACTATATAGGGTGTATCAAAAGGTTCGCACTAACTCCTCAAGATGGCATAAGGTTTCAAAATTTTTATATCAAAATTCGGTAATTTCGATACACCAATTCGAACATTTTTACATTTTCAAATTGCGACTTCCAAAAATAAAAAGGATCCTTCCTTTACGTCGCCGAGCGATGCGAGCTACTATTCATAAAAAAGACGAGTGAATAATTTCTCATTACAGGCGAGTTTCATACAAGATTTTATGTTCCTTTTGTGTTTTTTGGAGTCAAACTTTGAAGACTTTCGTAATTTTTCATTTCGTTGCATATTTACCAATACTGTAGTCATTGTTTGGTGTTATTTTTGTTCTAATTTCGATCACTTTTACTAAAATTCTATGAATTCAAAATTTTAAATATTCAAAAATTTGCTACCTTAATTCGATATTTTTGCATTTTCAAATGCCAACTTTGAGTTCCAAAATTTACATTTTTTTACAATAAAAAAATTTAATCATTTTGTAATATATGAGCGAGCGAAGCGAGCTACTATTCATGAACACAAAATCTTGTATGCAACTGGATTGATTATGTAATTTACTGATTCCCATTTTTCATTTATGCCAGCTCGCTTCGCTCGCTTATATATTCTAACTCGTAACAAAATGAATAACGAAATAATTTTCCACAAGGCATAAACAAGACGAGTCAATAACTTCCCATTACAGCCAAGTTTCATGAAAGATTTTATATTCCTTTTGTATTGTTTGAAATCAAACTTCCTAAGTTTTCATTTCGTTGCATATTTTTACCATAAAACTTTATTTCGTCTTTTTCGTTTGTCACGATTTTATTATGAATGGGCGAGCGAAACGAGCTACTACTCATAAACAAGACGAGTCAATAATTTGACTGGACCCCTCCCCCCCATTTTGAGCTCACATAATGGACGACCCCAAATAAACATTTTTCATTGCGGCGCGACACTCACCTGATAACTAAAATTTACTATCAACGACAAATTTTTTGTCTCAAAAAACTTTCTGATGCGTTCAAGTTCATGTCGGCATAGACGGAGGGTGAAATAAGGGGTCAGAAAAATGTTCAAAAAAATTGCGGATTTCAGCAGTGGTAAATAGAAAAAATGTTTATTTTGACGAGTTCTACTTGTTTTTGAATCTTCTACTAGGGCTTCCATAACATTCCACAGAGCAATAGTCTACGATCAGCCAGTCGATAAAGTTGACCAATGAAATGCTGCCAATAATGTTGATCCAAAGGTAATTCCCAATAGTTTTGTGGTTCCTACGTTGCGAATATATTGAAAAATTATAAAGGGTTTTCATTGGTCAGTTTAATTTATGAATAGTTCAAAAGTAAGAGGCTCAAAGAAAAAAGCTCAAGGAAAATAGTTCTGAAGAGTTAGTGCGTACCTTTTGAATGCACTTTGTATAATCCGACAAAAAAATTAAATATTGATACATTGAGAGAAACATAAAATAATAGAACAAAACAGAAAAAATAAAATAAATAAAAGACGATAACAGAAGAATGAACTAGTAGCAGTTAAAATAAAATAAGTATAGATGTGACAAAAGAATATTATTATATTATAGATGAAAATGATGTAAATAAAATGTAATAATTATCGCAGAATGTAAAAAGAAATGAACGAAGGAAGTAATGAAGTGAGAGAAAACTAAAAGCGAAAAGGAACGAAAACAAGACATGCAAGCGAGATTGGGAAGAGAAAAAGAATTAAAAATTTAAATCAGAACGATATTGCCACAATAAAAATTTCTTTGGTTAGTGTGGTGAAAGAAGGAAAAAGCTAATGATACAAAGATAGTTAAGCGTATAGATGGGATTAAAATGAGGATTCAAATAAATTAAAATAAAAACAAAATATTATAGAGAGAGAAAGAAAGAAGTCAAATCAGGAAATAAAAATTCTGAGAAAACAAACAGAAAGACTGAATGGAATGGGGCATAGAAGAAGAAGAAAGAGGAATGAAAGAATAAAATGGAAAAAGGAAAAGCAAGTGAATAACGGATAAGGAATAAAATACAAACTAATACAAAAATAAAAATAGCAATTCAAAAACATGAATCACAAATTAAAAAGGAAAAAATATATAAATAAAGAGGGAAAAGAGAAGAAGGTATAAAAAGGGGGGGGGGGGGGCAGAAAAATGGGCAAAAATACGAAAAGGAGGAAGAACTCTGAAAGACAAAATGGGCTGGAAAGATCAGGTAAAAATGCGCATATATAAATGAAAGAAAACTGAGGTGCTCAAAGAAGACAAACAAAAGGATGAACAATGAAATAATGCGAATAAAGAAAGAAGGTAGAAAAGGGAAAAACAAAATAGAGAAAAAGAAAAGGCAACGAATGGGCAGCAAAAATTACGGTGGGAAAAAGAAACAAAAAAAAAATGGAAGCAAAGAGAGGACAGTGGAAAAAAATTAAAATATTGAAATTGAAATAAAACAATACAGCTCTGTCCGTTCTTTGAAATGCCTTTATTATTTGGTACTATTTCACCAAATATGAAACTCTTTATAATTAGTCAAAAAAGCACCTAAAAATGATAGAAGGAAGAACGAATGAATTGAAGAAGAAAAAATGAGACGGAATTAAAGGAAATAGAAAAAAAGATAAGACACTGAAAATTCATATTCAAGTAACTAAAAGAAGAAAATATGAAAATTAAAAGAATGATAATGAAAGTTGGAAGATCAAGGATAACATTTGAATCAGCGAATCATAAAATATTAATAGAATAAAAAACAAAGACCGAAATCAAAAAGATAAAAAATCGTCAAAGAACTAGAAAGTTGAAGTTTGATATAAAAACCGAAAAAGAAAACAAGAACGAAAAACAATTCGCGAGTGATATAGTTAAAAATCTATCAACGATAGGCATTCATGACGCACCAACCTACTAAATAGCAAAATCAAATGATCACAATGTAGTCGTTTTAATTTTAATAAATTCATAGGCAATGTAAAAAATCTAACAGATTAAACTTCAAATTACATAAAAATATTAATTTGTTTACTTTTTTAGGCAAGATTACAAGATATAAGAAACAAAGACTGAATCCTACCAGAACGCAGTCCAACACCACAACAATGTAGTGGAGTTCCAAAGCCAGGTAAGCACCTTTTCTGCAGCATAAAGGCAGACAGACCACAAAAGGCCCATATTTTCATAAAATTTCCTCTTCGCCCCATTAAGCAAATCGATTAAAATCCCGACGGCTCAATCAAAGTTAAAAAAACACGTTGGAGCACCCTTTCGCTAGTGGAAGCACGTTCCACATCCACACTAGTCGGTACGATCTTAAAAACGATCCGTTTAAAGCCAGCGACTAACAGTATTTAATAAATCCTCTCGAGAGGTCGCGTGTTCTTTAACGCTTCGCGTGTCGGCGGGTTAAGCCCGCTCCTATTGTGCTCCTGCCATGATTTCATTTCGAGTGTGAGCCTCTCGAAATGCTCTTTTAAATGAGCAACAATAGCGCTAACTTTCGAGTGGAGCTTCTGTTTTCGTTAGCTGGGACAAATGTGGGTTTTTGATGTTGATAATGCGTGGGATGCTGTTATGGATTTAGGTGGAGTTGGCATTTGTAACATTTTTTTAAACTTTTTAGTAGGTAAAAAGCAGATTGCAGAAAGTGTTCTCCAAAATGGGATTTTGGTGGAAACGGCTGAGAAATTTGAGAGAAAAATCGAAACAATTTTCCATTTCAATTAGGGTAAAGTACGTCATTACATCAACATCCATTGCTATTATTTAAAATCCTCGTTTATTTTGGCCAGGGCCCATGCACAAAACTTACGCCTTTCAGGTAAATCCTCAGGCTGTAAAAATTGGACTTAGGCACACGGCGATTTGGGAAGCGTTGCACATAAAGTCTTTGTGCTTCGGCGGAATTTCCTTGACCTTCTCATCGTTGAATTCAGAAAAAAATAGGCTTTAAAAAATTATGTATTAAAGAATTGTGTCGTTTTTGTTTAGCTCTTTTTTTAATACACCTGTTTATCACACTATTGCTAGATATGACTACTTTTGCTTATACAAGTTTTATATACAAAATGCAAGTGCAGCTTTTATATCACCAAATATAGTGTAAATAAATGTTTACGACCAAGACATGTGTTGATATCAACTAACGACCGCTCGGCATTTTATGAACATCCAAGTAAATGCAGTTTTATTCCAACGGTTTGCACGTTTGGCTGCACATGACTATCGCTAGATTAGAAGCTCGATCGACATTTCGCTGCATAGTAGACATTTAATACATATATTTGTTTAAATTTTACATGATACACAGGGTGTATCAGAAATAGGTGACCGTTGACACAGATCACTTTCAGAAAAAACTTTTTGTTGTTGCATGTCTCCAATAGTATAAAAACGCAGTCTCGTCCCCACAAACAGTTATTTGGTAACGAAACAGGACAACCGTACGCCCTCTTCGTGTCAAAATTTAGTTTTTCCGCTTTGAAATCCAGCAAGATGTTTCATATTTATCTCGCCTCACCTTCCCTTCTTGTCATGTTGAGATCATGTGAACCCGCAGCTGTACCCAAATAGCGTGCTTTCAGCACACTGACGTGTATAGGTGCACAACAGCATCCGACCAAGTATTAATCTATTACAAATTACGTCATTACAGGCAGTGATCAGGAAGTTATATATGAGATGTGCGCCCCCGGTCGCTTTGCCGTTGCCGTTGCCGGCCAGCTGCCGGTTCCCATTGAGTCACCTACGTACGTTTGTTGCGGATTACTGCGGAGATCGCGACCGTAAGATGGCTTTGTGCTCCGACGCCTCTCGGATCATATTTTTTCTGGGAATGTCTGTCCTTTGAATCGACTTGTTGATGTAATTTATTGATATCCAGTATGAAGTATGAAAATATGTTGTACTCCAAACTCTCGACCCCTTTTTATTCACCGTCGTCATCGTTGGAAATACAAATCGTATTGGCAATCCTACCGACTACGCCAGCTAAATTTTCGATGTTGAACCAATTAAAAACTGTATTCCTGTTTGGTAACAATGACCTAGGTCCATACTTTTATACTTGCATACCTACGTCATGGATCCCCGGAGAGGAATCCAAAGTTTACGTTTAATTTGTCGGCGTCCTTGTTTTCCCGGTTTTGCCGTCCGGATCCTTCGAAAACGTCAGCAGGTAAGCGAGGACCGAGATACCTGCGGACATAACTGAGATTTTTGTGATTTTTAGCAAACTCAATTACTGCAGCGGTTTTTCGTGCCTAGGGCGCCCTCGTGTTTTCACAAGGTGTATAGTAGACAAGCTCTCCTGCTCAGCAGTTTTTACGTCGGCGAAGTTTTTACCAATCAATTCGGAACGAATTACTGCTCCAACAAGTTACAGCGTTTCTAATGTGGAATCAGTGGCACTGATGGGGCGAAATTTTGACAAGAGGAGCACTGCGTAGATTCGAACGTAACGTGTCGGATTTTTATGTGGATAAAATACACAGGCAGTGGATTTGTCGTCTAATTGAAAACACGGGCTGAAGCTCCGGGCTTTATTAGCCGTGCGTTTCGCGATAGAAATATTTAAATCCGGGATGTGGAATTTAAGTGCGGTTAGTCTGGGGCAAGACTAAATTGATCGCTGTGACCCACGGTGATCTTAGCAACGTCAGAATACACGTGATTCTACCAGGGCTCAGAAGTGGTATTTATCTGTGGGAGCTATATTATACAGGTGAGAAAAAGATTTTTTAATGTGTCCTGGAAATTCTACAGCCAAAACTGTGAAGAAAAGTTCCTATAAAACTCACTGCTGTCGGATCACTCCTAACCTAAAAATAATCAAGATCTTTCAAGGTCTCACCGGAAAGGGCTGCCAATTACGCAATGATACCAATCTATTTCCTTTAACATTAAATAGTCACCTGTTAGTAACAGCAACCAAACTATATTGAATTTGTCGCTCTTCAATTCCCAGAAACCTTTTCCGACCACCGCTGATCCTCCCCAATTATTTTCCCAAAATTAGGTCCAGACCCGCGGTTGATTCAATTCGAACCCGACCCTGTCGCACAGACAATAGAGCAGATAAAAAGAATTGATTGTGTCGTCGGTATATAAACATGCACGGGCATCGAGAGCGTGACACCGAAGCGATTGTTGACACATAGCGAAGTGGGCAGAGGGCGCTGTTGTCCTGTGTAATCCCGTGAACGTGTCTTCCGGGCTGACCCACGGACTGGTACATGTCAACACCTCACACCATCGCCACCATGTCACCGTTCATGTTACGTTTCTAATCCCCCTGTAATGGATAACACGCTCGACCTGTACATAATCTCATAAATTAACTCATTTTCAGTGTATACATATTATACTGCAATGCTTCCGATCAATGTAAATATTGCGGTCTGTTCTATTTGATCGACGACAAAAAACTGATTGTACACATTTCGATCGGATCGGATGTGTGGATTTTTTGATTTTGTGCCATGTGCTCCCTTTCTCTCTGCATTTTTGTTCTTTCTCTAACTATGAAGGAATTTTTACTACATTCTGACCATTTTCTTGTGTTGTCACTTTAAGGCGAAACGCTCAGTCGCCTCAACTTTGGAACTGAATTACGGCCTTCATTGTTAGGCTATCTTAACGTATTGAGCATCAAAATTAGTAAAAAAACAACCTCTATCACGGCAAAACGTTGATTGTTAAAAAAAAAAAAATTATTGCCAAAATGAGAAGGTAAAATAATTTTTCTTTTAACAAACGTGTTAGTGCTTGATTTTTACTGATCTCTGTATTCGATAAATGCAAGGTGTTTTCATAAATATCGAAAAATAAATTTGCAAATTGTCCCCAAAGTTCGCTAGTTTCAAGCAATGTTGGCGTGGCTCAATGTAACACAATAACACAGTGGCCCCTCATCGGCAGGCAGACGTATCGACGACTGACCGTATTATATTTCATGTGTGCCGCAGCTCGTTCTTAGAAAGATAACAAAAAAGTAAAGTAAACAAAAACTATCAGCTTTACAAAAGCGTTTGCCGGTAAATGGATTCAATATAGAGTGATATGATTTTATTTTCAACAATTAACAATTTGTATCACTCTAATGGAGTACACTAATTTCTGTACATCCTCTAATTTACTATGTGGTATTGCATATCTGTAATTTTACGTTAATATTATTTAAATATAAAATTGTACCAACTAAAATTTGTACCCCAACAATTCTAATTTCGGAAGACTCAGAAGAAAACGATCAAACAGGTCAATCTTGTTATCAAGGGGGACCAAATTGCACCAAACTTTCAAGTCTTAGATGTCACCCTTTTAGCAAGGGCAGCCACCCCCTAACAAAATTCAAATAGCATGGGAAGTCATGTGATACATCATTTTAAAGCTTATTGAATTCTCTATCCAGCCCTACTATTATCTATTTGTTTTTACAAAAAAAAAAAAAAAATGAATCTGCAGGAGTTTTGCTCTGACCACCTACTTGTCGCTTCTTTTCATTCACTTGAATACTATTTGATTTAAAAAATTGAACATGTTTGCTTAATTTGCGTAGCGACACGACCTGCAAAGGGGGCCCCTACCCAAGGGCAATAGGGCTCCTACCCAAGGGGACTCCTAAACACAGGGGCCCCATCCCGAGGGGGCCTTGCCCGAGGGTAGTTATAAAACAACATACAACGGCCTAATACCGTCTATTAATAGTATACATGTATTTTATTACAAGGCCAGAAATAGTCATTTTGCAAGTGTAAGTTTGTGGAGGCGAAGCGTTAACAGTTGCAAAACAGTTTCTGGCCGTGTGATAACAAAACGTTTTCGGCCAACAATTTTTTTAATTTATTATTCACTGTTGTAGAGGGGCTCTCATTCTCCATGGTGCACCGATTTTTATAATAGTTTTTTTTTTAAATGCAAGACATTGTTAAGATAGACCGGTACATTACTTTTTATTTTCAAAAATCGCACAGGTTCATTGATTATTTGCATGTAATTTTTCCACGGATGCCCGTCCATTTTAGTCACAAACTTCAATGAGCGAGAATCGTTTTAAGTAACAAGCTGGCGAACTAACATCTTGGCCCCTCCCCTAAAGTCTCTGTGCGTAAGTGGTGCGTAAGTGGGACGCTCGGGGTGTTATAAACGTTCGTGGAAAAATTATCATAAAAATAAATTACCGAAAAAAGATTTATAACTTTACGGGCATTATGTCTTCAGAAATTTTACAGTGTGTTAGCTGGGCTCCCAAAAATGAAGATTTCGCATTTATTAAAAAAAAAATTCTTCTACAAATACCCGTTATACAGCACGTTTACAGCAGTTGTGATTCGGTTTCCGATTTTGTTTTTAAATCCATTGCATTGCCTCCACATAAATTGGTGTTGAAAGAAAATGCAATTGTGTTGCTAATACGAAATTTAAATACTGGCACATTAGTGAATGATACAAGAATGCGTGTTAAACGATTTCTTCAAAATACAATTGATTGCGAAATTTGAACCGGACGATCAACTGGGAAACGTATTTTAATAGCCAGAATTTATATTCTGGTACATGCCATTTTCCTTAAGGCGAACCTAATTTCCAATCATGTTAGCACTGATTTTGACAGGTATTTTCGCAAAGTAGAGTCGGACTTTTGTTCTTTATAAATTGATTGTGATCTAAATCAGGTATAGGTAGATTCAGACTGTAAATGACAGATGGGTTAAGTAATTTTTCTGTGGCGAGAATTGTACAATTGAGTGAATTGTGATTTTTGAATAAATTGCACAAGTAATTCAAAAAGTGCTATGGCTAAAACACCGGGGCAGAACGGACGAAAGAGGAACCCATGGAAATTACAAAATAAATCTAATCGTTGCTACTCATTCTTCTATTTACTTAATATTACCCCTTCCCGACCTATCATCAGCTAAAGAAGTTTCATTTCTAACGTGCTTGACGACCACACACTCTTCTTTTTTTTTTCTTGTATTGAAACAATATTTTCGAAATAGCTACTCTGCAGTGCCTAAAATTACTACTTGGGATAGTCTAAAAAGAATATTTGAATAAAATACAGAAAATTGATAATAAACTGTTCTAAATGCTACAACTGCATATATTTTTTCTAAATTTGGAATACAACAGGTTTCCAAGTTATTAATTTTCTTTGTGAATATTTTCGAAAAGTCGTGATTATTTAAAATTCTGTATCAGCATTATTATTAAATATTGAAGATTGAAATTTGACATGTCGATAAACATGTCTTTCGCGCACTGCTATAATACAATTGGATGTTACTTGTAGCATTTAGAAGAGCAAATTAAAATATGAAAAAATATATAAATATTGCAGAAAAAAATTTTAGTCGATGCAGCTTTGATGGTAATCCATTATTTTAATTTTTTTTAGTAGGTACCTATAGTCACTATCCACGTCCTCGCACTATTGACGCACCCTGTAGACAGCAGCTACCTACTTATAATTATAATTATTGTACATAATACATGGTAGTATACTAATTGTAATCTCTACTCATTATTTAATATATTTATTTCTCATGATAAATCATCATTTTATTCTTTCCCCTGGTACGTCATGAATTAAAAATTTGAGTTTGATATTTATTACTAATATTTATTTAATATCTGTATATTAATATTTCACCTTTTACACTCATAATATCAAACAAAAACCATGGGATTTGTTTACTGTCGGCATTCGAAAGCAGCGATAACAGTTCCAGGAAGCTTTCATTCTCAATTTCGATGCGGCAGTTTCTTGACTAGTCCACGTGGACTTAAAATGTACACGTCAAAGTAATCAGCCAATTGTAAGTCGTTTGAGGTAATAAATTGTCGACACATGCAACGCCCCATATGGTGTCACCGATTCGCTTTTTGTTTACACGCTGAACGGGCCAGTCGCCTTAATCTACTCTTTACTTCAGTTTTCTTTCTTTCTTCGGTTCTAGGCTTAAAATTGATCACTTCTTTTTCTTCTATCTGACATACATAATCCTGTCCTTTTGATGTCCCATGTTGTCCTCAACAGCTTTAAGTTGTCATTGTCATTCAATTTGTCATAATAAATATTATACCAGCTGGATGTTTATGTTGGGTGACCGAGAACGTGCTGTCAAAAGTTGCCGTTTATTTCACGTAAATTTAGGTCTCATAATTCACTCACGTCATCCAGACTCAATATAATGTCTGTTTTTTGATTTCCTGTAAGCATAGTCAGTCGACACCGAGCCTTTGCATAAGGTGGTTGTATTTTATTCTGTTTAATAAATACAATTAAGTACGCATTTTATAGATCATTTCTACAACTTTCCTCTGTGACACTAATAAGGTCAATTCGCTAGCTGAATACGGCTCTCAGGAACAGGATTGAGTTAAGAACACCTCCCTGTCGGACTCCTTCGGTTGTTCTAAATTTATCTGACCCCTTGTACTAGGGTCCATGTTTCTCTATATTATATACTTTGTATGAATTCTATGAGCTCTTTCTCTATGTTTTTGTTTCTTAAGCTTTCCCATAGCTTCTTCTTACTATTAACTATCAAAAACCTTCTTCAAGGCAATGAAACAGAGGAATATATTTGCTTGTTGATCTGTTTCTTCTCAATTACTTGTTACACAGTGAAGGTGTGGTCTTGTGTCTATGTCCAGGTCGGAATTCACTTTGGGCATCTGCCAATTGGTGTTTTATTATTTTATTATTATTATTAACAATTGGATGTAACTTCGCAAAAATGTAAAGGGTTCAACATGAGAAGCTGTTCAATTTCGATCACCTGTTTCTGATATACACCCTAAATTTCGATCTGGAGACGGGCAATCGTTACAACGGCAAAGAGCAAAATCACTTAGTTTTTATTCGGAAGCGCACACACCTCCTCCATGTTAAAATATGCAGATCTGGGAAATTGTTTGCCGAGTCATTACAAGTTAATTAAGAAACCGCAGTCCTCCGGGTGTCGTGTCGCGCTGATGTATTCGTGCCGAGCACATTTTATCACTCAGTGGAGGAGAGGAGCACTCACATTTAAATAATGACGTTCTAGGGTGTCATATTCAGAGCTAATGGAAGACGCGACTGTCACGAGGTCTGAGTGGAGCACTTCCTCACCGCCATTGTCTGCGGTTCGGGATTACTTAGTGCTACGCCGTGTCTCACTCCGCGGAAACGATGCCAGGTGACAAATGAACACCTAGCTTCTCAATGGAGACACTAATAACAAGATGAAACCGGTGGATGCGGTAATGGATTCTTTTCGATACCGCGTCTGTCGCCAACGTCGGATCGATCGAGGATTCGCCGGATAAGATTGATGATTTGTACAGATTCGATTCATTTGTATCCGTGTACGAAGTAGTTAGCCGAGCAGACGTTGGAAACAAAGATATCTGCAAGTGCCGAAAGCTAGGAGGAACGGATTAAAACTATAGATGGGAAAAACTGAAAATTGGGAAATAATGTAGCAGTAAAAGACCAAAACTTTTCCTTAGTTTATTAAAAAACCTGATTTTATAGTTTTCACGAATGTCGGGAAAATCTTGTGCGTCATTCGTTAAATAAATTTGGTCATAAGATTCTGAATGCTTAAATCTTTCAGTCCCTCAAGTCTTGTATTGCTCTCAGTAGGTATTTTAATTCCTCAATCTTACAGTCTGTCAAACTCTGAATATTTCAATACGTTTAACAAATTTACCTCGGATTATTTCATAAAGGAATTTTCAGGATTTTACGTTTGAAATTTCTCAAGTCTTGAGAATCACTGGATTTTAGCTTTCATTGTCCTTATGTCTTCTACTTTTCAGTCTCAATTTCAGTTTGAGTGATTGAGAGTGAACCTTCAAATCTGAAATTAAGGGAATCTCACCACTTAGGAAATTGAGAACCTGAAAAGGACACCATAAAATGAATTCATCATGAATTTATAACATCTTGGGAGACAGAGGTTGAGAGGTACAAATACAAGATGTCTGAATATTTTAGTCTTCTTTCAATCTACCTTTCATTCTCTCACTGCTTCTGCTTTTCAACTTCTAAATATTCAGTATCTCTCGTTTTCAGGTTATCAGGCTTCCAAGTTTTCAGTTTTTTAATTCCTCATTTTCACAAGCTCCGAGTTTATCAATCGAAATTTTCACCCTGCATCATGAAAAACGTTCTTGTAAACACGTTAGTAAATATGTAAGTATAAGAAAAAAGTTAAAAAATAATTGTTAATATTATAAATATAAAATAATAAAATAAATCTTAAGAAAGACAAAGGTAACATAAACAGTCAATTGGGTAAAAATGTGAAGAATTAGAGAATTAATAAAAAATGGATAGACAGTACAATTATTATAATGATGCAACCACAAAAACATAGAAAAGACATGATATAAACAAATCGGAAAACGGTACAATAAGAAGATATAATAAAAAGCTGTGACCAAAAGAGACAGAAAAAAGAGGTAAAAACAAAAATAAAATTTATACATTTGTACCCCTTTTTAAGCAAATTGCGGACACGAGGACTGTGAGATTTGGCATAGTTTATATAGAGAAGAAGTCCACAAAGCTAATTCAGTACCTCAGAAGCATATGGATCCAACTCCACTTTTTATCAAAACTGAGTTAAATATGCCAATCTATTTTATTAAATACATTATTATGTTATCTACAAAATCGAGTGTGTATAAATTGACAATAACAATCCGTGACTTTTTTTAAAGAACCAAATCCGTATTGTCCTAGAAGCATAATACAATAATAAATACAAACTAATTGTTTATTGGAAATTTCCTATTATGCACATGGATCCATATGCTTCTAAGGTACTGAATTATATTTAATATGTGTTACAAATACATTAAATTAATATTTATATTATTGTAATAAGTACTCCGAGCGACCGATAGACTAGCGCTGTGAGTACAGAGGGATGCTCAACCATCTTTAAATAGAGCCACGGAAGGCGATAGTATTGCGAGACCAGTAATCTTTGATGTTTGTTGGTTTTTATTACAATTTGTGAAATCAATGCAACCGTTTGCAATGCAGAAAAAAAGATCAACAGCGGTCAACAAAATTGAAATCAAGTGCTGGGAATAGGAGAATATTAGAGATCGGTTAAAGAGCCCAAAGGTCACAAAAATAAAACTGATTTCTTTCTGTGGTAATCAAACCACTGTGGGAAAAAGAAATGTGGATAGAGAAAGAAGTCGAGGACGTCGGCCCTGTAGCGGCACGGTGGGAAAGAAGTGGGGATTAAAACCAGAAATGGTTCACTGGCTCTACACTAAGGTCATAAATCCCACGGTAACATACTCTTCGTTAGTTTGGTGGCATAAGGCGCCTGGACGCTACAAGGCTATTTGGTAAGCTGCAAAGACTTACCTGTCTTGGAATAACGGGAGCAATGAACACAACGCCTACCCCAGCCATGGAAGTGGTGAAGGCAGCATATAGGCCTGTAAATACCAAATATGGTAAGACCCACGTCAGAAGGGGATACCATACCGAGACATTTGGGAAAATACGGAACGATTGCTTAATGAGCATGCAATCGGACAGACTCAGGACCGAAAATCACTTTCGTAAACCCTTCGAGGAAATCATACTGGGGAGGGAGGAAAGGGTCAATAACAATGGATCCATCTGGTATGGGTCCAAGACAACAGAGAGCACTGGGGCAGGGGTGGCTGGAGAAGGACCAGGAGATCGCATGAGCATTAACCTGGGTTTCTGGGCAACCGTGTTATATAGTGAGGAGGGGCTGTGCAAGCAGGCGGATACACATTAGGATCGACAGTCAGGCAGCGATAAAAGCTCTGGAAAGTATCGGAGAACACAATAGAGTGACTTTGTTGTGGATGCAGGGATATAAGGGAATGGAAAGATCCGAAAAGACCTGTGATAGGCCCACATCCCACTTGTGGGATCGCACAAAATGAGTCCGCAAAAAGGGTGATTCAGGGCTACATCAACAATGAACACCACGCCCATTTGACTGACTTTCCTGGACAGATGCAGTCGCGGATGTTCATTGCAGGATGTGTGAGTGTAAAGCTCTTGAGGCGGCGAGACTTCGACACTGGTCTAACCCCTACGGCATACAACATATGCCAATTTTCTTTTGCTGAAGTTCATAAACAGCACAGGCCTTATGGAGTAAAGCAACTAAGTGGGTCACAATAAGCTTAAGCTTCAGTGCAGCGGGGTAAGAACCGCGCCCCTTAAGAATAAGAAGGATGGTGTAGTTTATGTCAAAAAATAGAGATTTACAAATAAAAATAGACCTGTCCGAGGAAAATTGTTAACACATAAGAATAAAAATATAAGGAGTTTTATTCCATACTTTTTATATCAATACGTGAAGAGAAACTTTTGTTCCCCTTTTTAACCATATTGAGCGCACGGAGGAGTGAGATTTGGCATAGTTAGAGTTTATACGGAGAAGGAGAGCAGAAAACTTAAATCTATTATAATATAATTTGTATGTGTTACAAATACATTAAATTATAGTCTGTGGTCAAACAGTCGCACAGAGCACCGAATGAGTTGTTCCTTTTTCATAGGTTTTGCAGAGAATTAGGGCAACATCGTCACACGTTATTGACGTATTTGTGCACGCTCGCAGCTGACGTAATAGAACAAAATTCAAAAAAAAATTCTATGCACTGATTATAGATGTGTACTATATTTTAAAAAGAGCCTCAATAACGTTCAAACTTAAAAATGTTATTAATTTCGGTCGAATTTCGACCACTGGGCGACCACTAGTAATAATAAAAGCCCAAATGAAAAATATGCGTCAAATGTAAATACAAAAGATATGAAGAATCCCATTATAGAAATGTTGGTAAATCAAATGAAGTAAGGAGAGAAATAGAGCAGGAATTATAGAGACGCTTTGCAGAATAGAACTTAGGGGTTTATCTGGTGTCAGGGTTCGTATGGAATTTTTTATTGTTCATTGTTCTTAGTTTCTTATCTTCATATTATTTCTTTATTCTTTTCTTCTATCGGGGGTGCTTGGCGCGGGTCTTGATCGTCTGGCTGGATCGTCCTGGAAGAGTGGGTTGCAAGAGTTGGGGGTGGGGCTGCTGGATCCTCCTTGAATGGCTCGTTGGATCAAGTTATCCTGTGCGGTCTTTACATCATCAGGCAATTTGGTGATCTCTGCTGGCTGCATAGGTCCTCCTTAGGTGGTGACATTTTGTCCAGCTCCTCCTCATTCGCCATATCTTTTGGTACTTCCTCTGGGTTGCGGACATGTGTCCCACCCTGAAATTCATGCTTTGCAACTTGAGAATCCACCTGGTTCATTTCGTCTGCTGGTTCTACGACGGTCTGCAACCAGGTGAGCACTTTATTGTCTGTCCGAAGAGTGAATGCTCGGCCCTGCAAGCAAGTCCGATAGCTTCTTGTCGTCCAGATCACCGCGAGACACTCAAACTTCTTGATATGATGCTTTTGTTGCCGCTTATCAAAGCGAGCGCTTGCGTAGGCGATGATATATGTCGTTTCTCGCCGTCTTCCTGCCTGAGGACTGCAGCCATGCCCAAACCGCTCTCGTCCGTCCTCAAGATAAAGGCCCAATCAGGGTGAGGTCGTTTCAACAGCTGAGGTTCCTCTAAACGAGCCTTCAGGCCCTCACAAGATTGTTGATCTACGTGAGTCCATTTACATCTCTTTTTATGACCCAGTAAATCGGTAAGGGATGGAAATTATTGTAGTTAAGTTTGAGTTCTTAGATTGTTCTTCTTGTTACTGTTGTCCTGGGTGGTATAGCATCATCGAAGTCAGACAGCAACAGCTTCAATGATCGTTGGGAAAACCATTGTCGAAAACCTTTTTGCCAAAAGAGAGGGTGACGTTTTTGCTGACTCAGGTGAACGCGGCCTCCAGCGTAGTTCATATTAGCACTAAGTGTAGCAGTATACTGGGGCAGTCGGCCGGGATATACTCTGTCCTCAATGTCGGATGTCCTCTCAATGAGGTCGTCGAAGCATGCAAAGGCTTTAGGGTCCAGCAACAAACCGATGCATAGCGAAATAAAATCCTTTTCGGGCATCGTTGAGAGCACCCGTCGTGCTCCGTCTTGATTACCACGCTATCACTGCCGAACTTTCTTATAGTAGGGCCTTCTTTAATAACTAGCATAGTCTTCAACGAGGTCTGGTACCGATTTCATGCAGCTGTTCGGCATATTCATAGAGTTGTACAAAACGTTGGTAGCTGACGCTTTTAATAATTATTATATTATCGTTTCTTTCCAGGGCTTGATCGATTTCCATTTCCTTAGCTCAGGTATTACTGGGTTGTGGACTTCAGGAGTCCGCCACGGAGATGAGCCCCACGTTGGATCGTCAAATTGTCACCCTCTCTCTGTCGCTTGATTTTGTCGAGAAGTTTAATATCGGGATAGGTCAGGTTTGTATTGAAACGCAATCTGTTTTTAATCGCGGGTACGTGCTCGATAGGGAGTTCGGAATTGCAGCTTGTTTTTGTAATTGTGTTGTCCGATGATCACTGGCCGTTGGATGTCTTTTGCGGAATAAGAGCAGGAAGGATGCACTGGAGCAGCTCGGGCTTCGGACCTAGTGGTGCGCGCTTATTCGTTCTTGAAGTGGAGTGCAGCAATCTTCTCGGCAAGAGAAAAGCCCGAGAAACGCATACCCAGTGGCCTACTAAAGTAAATGTTTGCTTGGGAATGTTGGGTAATCAAATAATAGGACCATTTTTTATTGACGGTTCTCTCAACGCTGAAAAATGCTGATTATGGTGATTGGTCCAGCATTAGCTTCATTAACGGTCAGATCATCTTTCAACACGATGGGGCTCCTCCACATACAGCAAGAGCAGTTGTTGAATTCCTAAATAATGTATTTCCGGAAAGTTGGATAGGAAGGAATGGACCCTATGGCCTTTTCCTTGTGGGATGTATCGGTTAGAAAGTTTTCGATCTTAACAGACCGAATGCCGTGAACGCAGAAGAATTGCAGGAAGGAATTATTGAGGCTCGCAATAATTTTTTGTAATTATTGTTACTATTTTTGTTATTAAAATTAAAATTTAAATATATCTAAGTCGAACTCCACAAACTTTAATAATATTTAATATTTTTGTTATTATTTCTAATTTGTGTCGTGTTACATTGTTGCTGTTAGAAAATTGTAGTTTTGAATTTTAATTATAAAGTTCCCTAATTTTTAAATTAATATTTTAAAGAAACGCAAGAAGAGGTAAAAGAGGAAGTATTAAAAAAATACAACAAGAACCGTTGAAAGTTTCGTTAGGAAAATCCACAAATTAATGTCAAAAAAGTAGATTTTGTCAATCCATCAGCCTTCTTGGGAGGAAATTTATTTTATATCTCTATTAGCTTCGGAAGAAACGTCTACCATTTTAAAGTACCATTTCAGTCATGAAGGCTTCTGTCTGTGCAGATCTGGTAGTTCGAGGCTAAAAAGAACACACATATTCTAAAATTCACAGTTAGATTGTGTTTAAATTTTATAGGAATTTAATTTGAAAGGCGCATCCACCATTTCTATATACTTTGGAGCTTCCGATATCACCTACTATTGTTAACTTTCTGCACTTTCATCACATTACTGCAACCGGCTACCAACCCCCAGAAACAACAATTTAATCCCTCAAAATTGCTACGTGAGCTATTACCCATCTCACGCATAAAATCAACCCAATTTCCGATAAAAACTGATTTTTCACCGGAAACTCTTCTCCCTCGTGACGTTACTTCTTAATTCAACTTCCTGAAACACTCCGAGCCCCGAATCGAGGGCGGTAAATGATTAAATCCTTCGGTAAACTTTGGTCCTGCAACCCTTTCGCCGCAGCACTGCCTGGATTAGTAACTTATTGTGAGGGTTTAAAGTTAGGTGTCGTCGGAAATTTTGTTCGCGCGGATCTTTTTCGGGTTTGGCGCAAAACGAAATGTAGCAAAAATATTTAACTAAAGCACGTTTCAAGCTTCAGTTGAAGCGAGAAGCTATGTGACTGTAACTGACGTTCACCTACACTCGGCCGTGATTGGTTCATAAGAGGGTTGCGACACGCCCAGCGAAGCAACCCCGCCAAGTCGTTACGCCCACCTGCATCTTCCCACACTTTACAATTACGGGTCACTAGCTGCTACCACCGATTTACTGCGTTCGGAGGAAAATTTTCTTGTTAAGTTTTATGCGGAATTCACGGGTTCGGTGGTGGGTGCCACTTGCACGACCTGCACTTCTAAACGGAGCGCTGAAATTAAGTGCGGTTCGGACTCATTAAAGACTTAAGGAAGCAGTTTTGACAAATTGCACCTCCGGGTTGTGTCGTTGTTTACCAGAATGTTGTAAATGAATGTCTTGGATGCGTAAAGCTACCTGCTCGATGTATCCGTGTAATACATAAAAGGGGTTGGAATGGAAGGAGAGGGGATGACATTATAGCAAGTAGGGGTGTGACAAAATGGCCTGCGGACTGAAGACCGGTGGCTCATGATCAGTCGGATAGTCGCGTTTCCTCTTCAACCACATTCTGCGGCAGCATTGTTGAATTTCCCGCCAGTTTTGAAAAGTTTTCGGTTTCTCGTCGCTGTCTCTGCATATCAACGAGTGACAAGACTGTTAGAGCAGTCTTCGTCCTTTTTGGAATTCCGGTAAAACGCCAAAATTGATTCATCCATCTGGGGGAAGGTTCGGTCCGGTCAAGGCCGGAGGATGGGAACAGGTAGGAATATAATTAATTTTTTACCCATTAAATAATATTTAATTAATTCTGATAGAGTGTGATTTTTGCCTTGAAACAAAAAAAAACTGTGTGTCTGATCATCCGTTCCGGGTATAGTGAATTATAAAGTGAAATGGTTGACATATTTGGCTGACGTGGATTTGAAGAAAACTCAGAGAATGATTGTCTCATTATTGTGTTGGTTTTCGTCATTTTTCCGAGGTTCATTTGGAGTTTTTGAATGTGTAGGCAGTCAAACGTGCAAATGGCGCACAAATCTCAACTGTGTCAATTGGTTTGACTCGGAAACTATATGCAGTTTAGCCAAAATCAAGAAAACTGGTCTTCCGACCAACAAAATTTCCCTGTAGATAGTAACGTCGGTCACGTAATTTAGAATGAATGTTAATTTCATCAAATAATTGTTGGCCCACTGGAATTTTTTTTGGAAATGCTCGGATTTCTTTGCAATATTGTCCTCACATTTTTCAACTATTGTTTTATTTTTTTCTCTGATTCTTGATGAGACATGATATGTAGATACTGCAAAAAGAAATATCAATATTTGTTTAAAGGTTTTTTTTTCAATTTTTATTTTTTTTTATATAAAATAGAATTCACTAAAATTTTGTATTCAAAATACCGGTTTTAATACCCCTGAATTAAAGATAAATTTCAAAATCCAAGTTTCGATTTTACAGAAAATAAATAAGTTTAATTGACAAATAACGTTTGCCTAAACTAAACTCTGCAGAAGACCTTAATAATTTTAATAATGCAATTACATATTATTAATTTTTCTAAATTATTGATACAATTTTTCAGTCCATTATTCTAATTCTGAGCCTTGTTGGAATCTATCCTTGTACTACTGTCGTCACGATAACACAATAAGTAGCCACATTCGCATTTTGATTCTTTGTAGAATTGTCAAATTCATCGTTATATAATTGCGCAATGTATTGAGAGTTAAAATATTGTTGTAGCATTATTATGTATTTGTTTTGTCGAACACTATATTTATAATGATAGAATCATCAGTGTGATTTTCGTCAAACCATGTATTAATATTTAATAAATTTGATTGTTAGACTTAAAAACAAAATTGGTTAGAAAGTCACTATGTGTGTTTATTATATATAATTTTTGATCATGTTTCTAATTATCTCGTTTCTTTACACACAAAATAGCACTCGAAATTTTACATACATTTTAAGTATACCGAACCGCGAGAAAACATAGGGTCAAAAGGGGGCTGCCAGCGCTGCATGATGTCACCTCAAAATCCGACAGTCCCAAGCTCACAAATTGTTTTTTTTTATATTGTATAATATAACAATAGAATGATAATCTAGACTGATCAACAATTAATATTTCAGTTACTAATACATTCATATAAAAGTGTACATTAATTTTTACTTTTAAGTTGACGGAACAATATTTGTAAATGCACGGTAATGTTTTTTTGGTGTAAATTTAAATGTAGTTGTCAACCATCACAGTGTTATTGCCAACTATTTTTTTTTATCACAGCAGAATATTAATTTATCAGATCTTCAAAACCTGGAAATTTAAAAATTTTGCAAACCTGGTAACGTACATAACCCGAATAAGCATAAATTAAAGATATGGGACATTATAAGTACTCTAAACAATTTCCTCTCTTCTATTAATTTATTTTACAATCTTATCCCAACCCACATTTGCAACCCAAAGAGAACCCCCAATTATGTCACAATAATAGAGTTCGAAGAAATCTTTAAAATCAAATATTTACCCAGCAGGAATCGGAAGTTGCTAAGACACAAAATCAAGAAACAAACATTCTCTCGTGCGAACGTTCAACTTCAAAGGCATCCCGGTGTAGGCCCTTAATCCTCATTGTCCAAGAAACGTAGCAGTCGCTATGACTACCGAGTTTACTAGACCATAAACGGAATTCGGATTACGATACTACATCGCATAGCGATATAATATACTGTAGTGTTTCAGTTTGCACAACTACTCGGGAGATATATCTATTATAAATCCCGCAGCATTTGCACGTTAGATTATGGTTCATATTGATGGTGTTTTTGCAGGAGACAGACTCCTCGACATTCCCTGCAAAGTCTGCGGAGATCGGAGCTCGGGGAAGCATTACGGGATATACAGTTGCGACGGTAAGTTGAAAATACAATGCTTGTGTGTTTATGAAGGGGATTTATGAATTTGTTTCTGATAAGCTGTTATTTAATTTTTGAATTATTCTTGTCATATCGTGTAAAATTATTGAGCGCGGACAGCGTCGTTAGACTGTCAAGCGAACGTTTTTAAGGTAGATGCGCTGATGGAAACAAAATTTCTATAAAATAAAAAAATCTCAGTCACAATATAGTTGACACTTTTTGAATTGTTCTTGTTAGTCGCGTCAATGAAGTCTTTTTCTCGGAAGTCCTCAGAAACAGCTCCGATTTTGATGTTTTTTTTTTTAAATATTTGCTTTTTTTATATTATTTACAATCAGAAAACTTTTGGAGCGGGGACATAACTATTAATATTATTTAAACAATATGTATGATATTTATCTAAAAAAAAAAATGTTTTGTGTTTTTTTTTAACAGACTTCAAAAAGGGAGGAAGTTATCAATTCGATTGTATGTTTTTTTTTTAATGCTTGTTACCTCAGAACATTTATATATTTCTATTTCATTTATGTTCACCGATTTCTTCGTCAATTGTGGACCGATTTACAAAATTCTTCTTTTATTTGAAAGGGTATACTCTTAAGGTGGTTCCATTATCAAAAAATCAGCATCTGACCAGGGAATCCCATGGAAATCGAGAAAAATACTCAAATTTTCGCTCCCTTTTATTAACCGACTTCATGTATGTTCACCGATTTCTTCGTCAATTGTGGACCGATTTTCAAAATTCTTCTTTTATTTGAAAGGGTATACTCTTGAGGTGGTTCCATTGTCAAAAAATCAGAATCTGACCAGGGAATCCCATGGAAATCGAGAAAAATACTAAAATTTTCGCTCCCTTTTATTAACCGACTTCATGTATGTTCACCGATTTCTTCGTCAATTGTGGACCGATTTTTAAAATTCTTCTTTTATTTGAAAGGGTATACTTTTGAGGTAGTTCCATTGTCAAAAAGTCAGGATCTGATCCGGGAATCCCATGGAAATCGAGAAAAATCCTCAAATTTTTATTAACCGACTTCATATATGTTCATCGATTTCTTCGTCAATTGTGTACCGATTTACAAAATACTTCTTTTATTTGAAAGGGTATATTCTTGCGGAAGTTTCCTTGTCAAGAAGTCAAGATCTGATCAGGGAATCTCATGGAAATCGAGTAAAATCCTCAAATTTTCGTTCCCTTTTATTAACCGATTTCATGTAGGTTCACCGATTTCTTCGTCAATTGTGGACCGATTTACAAAATTCTTCTTTTATTTGAAAGGGTATACTCTTGAGGTAGTTCCATTGTCAAAAAGTCAAGATCTGATCAGGGACTCCCATGGAAATCGAGAAAAATCCTCAAATCTTCGCTCCCTTTTATTAAACGACTTCATCATGTATGTTCACCGATTTCAGCGTCAATTGTGGGCGGATTTTCAAAATTTTTCTTTTATTTGAAAGGGTATACTCTTGAGGAGGTTCCATTGTCAAAAAGTCAGGATCTGATCAGGGACTCCCATGGAAATCGAGAAAAATTCTCAAATTTTTCCTTCCTACAAGTATTGATGAACAATTTTTAATTATTTTATTTATAAATGTCTAAAATAAATAATCCACAATTCATAATAATTTTATAATTTACTTTCGTATATTATTTGTAGAATAAGTATTGAAAAACTAATTTTTTTATATAAATATAATAAATAGTGTTTAAACAATATAAATAATTATTTCCCCACTTCAAAAGGTTTCTGATTTTGAATAATATATAAAAACAAACATTCAAAAAAAAATCATTAAAATCGAAGCTGTTTCTGAGGACTTCCGAAGATTGCCTGTTTTATGTATTTATTGACGCGACTATGTCATGAAATCATAAGAAATTAGCGCGGCCAGCGTCGTTGGACTTTTAGCAAATATTTTTAAACTATTGGATGCGTTCCTCAAAATAAAAGTTTTACAATGGCTTTTATTTGACAATTAGAAAAAGCTTCAAAATGGTGGATGCGCTAATAAAATAAAATCTAACCTCACTTTTGTCAATGTTTGAATTATTATTGTCATCATCTAAAATTGATTGCGGACAGCGTCGTTAGGCAATCAGGAAAATATTTTTTAAATTGGTATGGGCGCTGCTGGAAAATAAAAACATTTGAGGTTACCTTTCGAATTATATTGTCATGAAATCATAAAAGTTGAAAGAGGATAGCGCCGTTAGACAATTGAGAAAATGTTTTCTTCATGGTAGATGCGCTGCTGGAAACAAAATTTCTGCAAAATAAAAACAAAGCTGAAGTTATTTATCTTACAGTTTTTGAATTATTTTTATCATGAAATGATTCAAAATGAATGCGGACAGCTTTGTTAGACAATTAGGAATTATTTTTGAAAATGTTAGATGCGCTGCTCAAAATAAAATTTCTACAAATATAAAAAATATCCCAGGGTTTTTATTTGACGGTTTTTGAGCTATTTTCTTGTTGACACCATAAAATATTGAACGCAGCCAATGTCGTTGAACAATTATAAAAAGTTTCAAAAATGGTGGAGGCGCTAATAAAATAAAATGTACATACAATAGGAAAAAATATCCTAACCTCAATATTTGTCAATGTCTGAATTATTGTTGTCACATCATGTGAAATTGATTACGGACAGCGTCGTTAGACAATAATTAGGAAAATCTTTTTTAAATTGGTATGTTCGCTGCTGGAAAATAGAAACATTTGAGGTTACCTTTCGAACAATTTTGTTATGAAATCATGAAGGTTGAAAGAGGATAGCGCCGTTAGACAATTAAGAAAATGTTTTCTTAATAGCTGCTTTAAACACAATTTCTGCAAAGTAAAAACAATGCTGAAGTTCTTTATGTTACAGTTTTTGAATTATTTTTATCATAAAATAACTCAAAATGAGTGTTGTTAGACAATTAGGAATTGTTTTTGAAAATGTTAAATGCGTTACTCAAAATAAAATTTCTGCAATATAAAAAATATACCAGGGTCCTTATTTGAAAGTTTTTGAGCTATTTTCTTGTTGACACCATAAAATATTGAACGCAGCCAATGTCGTTGAACAATTATAAAAAGTTTCAAAAATTGTGGATGCGCTAATAAAATAAAATTTTCATACAATATGAAAAAATATGCTAACCTCAATATTTGTAATTGTTTAAATTATTGTTGTCATATCATGTGAAATTAATTGCGGACAGCATCGTTAGACAATTAGGAAAATGTTTTTTAAATTAGTATGTGCGCTGCTGGAAAATAAGAACATTTGAGGTTACCTTTCGAATTATTTTGTCATGAAATCATAAAAGTTGAAAGAGGATAGCGCCGTTAGACAATTAAGGAAATGTTTCCTTCATAATAGATGCGCTGCTGGAAGAAAAAAATCTGCAAAATAAAAAAAAAAGCTCAAGTTCTTTATCTTACAGTTTTTGAATGATTTTTATGATGAAATGAGTGCGGACAGCGTTGTTAGGCAATTAGGAATAATTTTTGATAATGTTAAATGCGCTGCTCAAAATAAAATTTCTACAATATAAAAAATATCCTAGGGTTTTTATTTGACAGTTTTTGACCTATTTTCTTGTTTACACCATACAATATTGAACGCAATCAATGTCGTTAAACAATTAGAAAAAGTTTCAAAAATGGTGGATGCGTCAATAAAATGTATACAATATGAAAAAACATCCTAACCTCAATATCTGTAATTGTTTAAATTATTGTTGTCATATCATGTAAAATTAATTGCGGACAGCATCGTTAGACAATTAGGAAAATGTTTTTTAAATTGGTATGTGCGCCGCTGGAAAATAAAAACATTTGAGGTTACCTTTCGAATGATTTTGTCATGAAATCATAAAATTTGAAAGAGGATAGCGCCGTTAAACAATTAACAAAATGTTTTCTTCATAGCTGCTGGAAACAAAACTTCTGCAAATTAAAAACAAAGCTCAAGTTGTTTATCTTACAGTTTTTGATTTATTTTTATCATGAAATGATTCAAAATGAGTGCGCACAGCGTTGTTAGACAATTAGGAATTATTTTTGAAAATGTTATATGCGCTGCTCAAAATAAAATTTCTACAAAATAAAAAATACCCCAGGATCTTTATTTGACACTTTTTGAGCTATTTTCTTATGTTGACACCATAAAATATTGAACGCAGTCAATTTCGTTAAACAATTAGAAAAAATTTCAAAAATGGTGGATGCGCCAATAAAATAAAATGTATACAATATAAAAAAATATATCCTAAGCTGAATATTTGTCAATGTTTGAATTACTGTTGTCATATCATGTAAAATTAATTGCGGACAGCATCGTTAGACAATTAGGAAAATGTTTTTTAAATTGGTATGTGCGCCGCTGGAAAATAAAAACATTTGAGGTTACCTTTCGAATGATTTTGTCATGAAATCATAAAATTTGAAAGAGGATAGCGCCGTTAAACAATTAACAAAATGTTTTCTTCATAGCTGCTGGAAACAAAACTTCTGCAAATTAAAAACAAAGCTCAAGTTGTTTATCTTACAGTTTTTGATTTATTTTTATCATGAAATGATTCAAAATGAGTGCGCACAGCGTTGTTAGACAATTAGGAATTATTTTTGAAAATGTTAGATGCGCTGCTCAAAATAAAATTTCTACAAAATAAAAAATACCCCAGGATCTTTATTTGACACTTTTTGAGCTATTTTCTTATGTTGACACCATAAAATATTGAACGCAGTCAATGTCGTTAAACAATTAGAAAAAGTTTCAAAAATGGTGGATGCGCCAAAAAATAAAATGTATACAATATAAAAAAATATCCTAAGCTGAATATTTGTTAATTTTTGAATTCCTGTTGTCATATCATGTAAAACTGATTGCAGACAGCGTCGTTAGACAATTAGGAAAATGTTTTCTAAATTGGTATGTGCGCTGCGGGAAAATAAAATCATTTGAGGTTACCTTTCGAATGATTTTGTCATGAAATCATAAAATTCGAAAGAGGATAGCGCCGTTAGACAATTAAGAAAATGTTTTCTTAATAGCTGCTGATGGAAACAAAACTTTTGCAAAGTAAAAACAAAGCTCAAGTTCTTTATCTTACAGTTTTTGATTTATTTTTATCATGAAATGTTTCAAAATGAGTTGGCACAGCGTTGTTAGACAATTAGGAATTATTTTTGAAAATGTTAGATGCGCTGCTCCAAATAAAATTTCTATAGTTTAAAAAATATCCCAGGGTCTTTATTTGACAGTCTTTGAGCTATTTTCTTATGTTGACACCATAAAATATTGAACGCAGTCAATTCCGTTAAACAATTAGAAAATGTTTCAAAAATGGTGGATGCGCCAAAAATAAAATGTATACAATATAAAAAAATATCCTAAGCTGAATATTTGTCAATTTTTGAATTACTGTTGTCATATCATGTAAAATTGATTGCAGACAGCATCGTTAGACAATTAGGAAAATGTTTTTTAAATTGGTATGTGCGCTGCGGGAAAATAAAATCATTTGAGGTTACCTTTCGAATGATTTTGTCATGAAATCATAAAATTTGATTCAAAATGAGTGCGCACAGCGTTGTTAGACAATTAGGAAAATGTTTTCTTAATAATAGATGCGCTGCTGGAAACAAAATTTGTGGAAAGTTAAAACAAAGCTGAAGTTCTTTATGTTAAGCATTTTTATCATGAAATGATTCAAAATGAGTGCGGACAGCGTCGTTAGATAATTAGGAATTATTTTTGAAAATGTTGGATGTGCTACTCAAAATAAAATTTTTACAATATAAAAAATATCCTAGGGTCTTTATTTTACAGTTTTTGAGCTATTTTCTTAATTCTTGACAGCATAATGTATTGAATAACAATTTAAAAAAGTTTTAAAAATGGTGGATGCGCTAATAAAATAAAATGTATACAATATGAAAAAATATCCCAAGCTCAATATATTTGTCAATGAATTAATGTTGTCATATCATGTAAAATTGATTGCGGACAGCGTCGTTAGAAGGTTAGGATTGTTTTTTAA
Source organism: Diaperis boleti (assembly GCA_963583935.1). Lineage (NCBI taxonomy): Eukaryota > Metazoa > Arthropoda > Insecta > Coleoptera > Tenebrionidae > Diaperis > Diaperis boleti. The sequence continues at coordinate 42,771,296 of OY757248.1, forward strand.
ATTGGTATATGCGCTGCTGGAAACATACTTTCTACAAAATAAAAATATCTGAGGCTTTTTATTTGGAACCTTTCAAATTTTTTTGTCATGAAATCATAAAGGATGAGAGAGGACAGCGTCGTTGGACAATTGGGAAATATTGTTCATTCAAATAAAATTTCTAGAATATAAAAAATATCTCAGGCTCCTTATGTGACAGCTTTTGAGCTGTTTTCGTCTTGACATCATAAAGAAGTAAACGCCTTTAATGTCTGAAAAAGTTTTAAAAATAATGGATGCGCTGAAAAACAATAATTTATACAATATGAAAATATATGATTATTTTTGTCATAACTATCATGTAGAATAGGACGCGAACAGCGTCGTTAGACAATTAAGAAAATGTTTCTTAATGGTATATTATGTTAGAAAGAATATTCCTAGAAAATAGAAACAAAGCTGAGAGGCTCTTTATGCGACAGTTTTTGAATTATTTTTGAAAATGTTGGATGCACTGCTCAAAATAAAATTTCTACAATATATTATCCATTCTTTTTTATAAACAATTGTCAAAATGGGGTCATGTTGGTATAAGCAACAGTAATTTTTGGTTGGTCACATTGAATGTCAAATTCTCACATTTATTCCGTCGTGGTGACATGCACGATGCAATTTCATGATAAGTCGTCAACCACTTTGACATCTATGAATATAACCTCAGTAGTGTCTACTATAAAGCTCGGTCCGGAAGCACATATTTTTAGATGATACAGCCAGGTCTTTAATTGCATTTTGACATTGACAATTGTTTATAAAAAAAATGGATAGTAAAAAATATCTCACTCCTCTTTAAACAATTAGAAAATGTTTTAAAACGGTGAATGCGCTGGTAAAATAAAATTTATACAATATGAAAAAATATCTGAAGCTATTTGTATTTTTTTAATTAAATTTTGGACAATTGAGACAATTAGGAAATATTTTAAAATGTTGGAAGCGCTACTAAAAATTAAATCTCTGCAAAAAATATTACAGGGTCTTTATTTGAAAGCTTTTGAGCTTTCATGTCATTAAACAATTAGAATTAATTAACAATTTGTGGAGTTCGACTTAGATATATTTAAATTTTAATTAGAAAAAGGTTGTAAAATGGTGGATGCGCTGGTAAAATAAAATTTATACGACATGAAAAAATATCCCATGTTTGTTATTTGTCAATTTTTGAATTATTTTTGTCATGTAATGCAAAATCGAGCAAGAACAGCGTCGTTAGGGCTTAATAAAAAATATTTTTTTAAAATATGTAGTAGATATAGTGCTGATGGGAATAAAATTTCTACGACAGAAAAGAAAGCAAGTCTTAGACTCTTTATTTTTTGAATTATTTTTGTCGTAAAATTATATAAAAAAAAACGTAAACATCGTCGTTACTAATAACACCTCTTAAAATCCAGGATGTTCGGGCTTCTTCAAACGCAGCATTCACAGGAATCGCGTCTACACGTGCAAGGCGACAGGGGACATGAAAGGACGATGTCCTGTCGACAAAACACATCGCAATCAATGCAGAGCTTGTCGGCTATCGAAGTGCTTCCAGGCGAGCATGAACAAAGACGGTAAGTAAGATGCTGTGGTTTTCCATATCGAAACTTACTAACACACTTATGCCAGTTAGTTATTGTTGGTATCATTGCAAAATCCTTATTCGTTCCGTCTTCCGGAATCAAAACTCCCTCGTACTACCCCGAAGCTTCCAAGACGGCCGCGATCCGAAAACTTAATTATACTCCTCTAAAATCTGTGTTAATGTGAATCGCTTTAATTTTACATAAAGGCGCGAAGTTTGCGAGTTTAGTGACTCGGCAAAGTTGAGGAGGTGACGAAACTTCGTCGGAGGAGCGAGATGGGAAAGGATGGTGGTGTCATGTTTGCGGCTGAACAACGCCAAAACTTGTAAAGAACATCGCCCTCTCAACTCGTGCCTTGTTCCGCCCTTCCTACCATAAAGAAACAAGAACAAAACTGCCGAAAGCATGAATCTTTCGAGCGAGTTATGCGAATCCCTAAAAAGGGAATAATTCGGATTTCGGTCGTTAGCGGTAAATCACCTTGTGATGCGCCCGGAACACCGATAATCTGTTTAGGCTTATGTCCAATAAAAAGCACTTTGTGATAGGAAGCTTCCAGCAGGGGAGGGTCACACGCGGAGTGTGTGTATCAACACGGGCATGAAATAAATCGAATCCTTTGTCGCAGGAATAATATAATTAATACCCTGCGGCGCTGATCTGTAATTCAGGCGCTTGTCAATAATTCTTTTATTTACAGCTACCGTTTCAGGACAAATGTGTAATGACCACCGGAAATTTTATCTGGAATGAGTTTTATACACTGTGGACCTCAGGCGACTGGTTTTGGTGTGATAATAAATAATTCACAAATAAACTCACTTCCAAAAGAATTGCAACCCATTAATTAAAAAATATTCTAACACATCCCATACATGTTCGATCGGATTTAAGTCCAGTGAACGTGACGGCCGGAGTAAAATGGGGTTACGCGTTGTCCTGTTGAAATCGTTCGTGTTTTTTTTTATCGCCGAAGATTGGTAACAAAGTTGCACCTAGCACAATATCGATATATCGTTGTGCCGTAACTGTGACGCTAACAGCAAGAGAATCTCTAAAGGGAGAAGAGGCAGCGGAAGGAAATTAAGACACTCGGTAAAAGGAGTACCTTTAATTTGTTTAAATCGTTTCATTGGCGCTACGCGGTATCCTGCCCCGCTTACGGGTCTAATAAGTCTTCCTTAAAAGTAGACAAGACATCTCAAAGAAAGTTCAAAGAACGAATCTCGAAACAAAAGTGAACGTCTCGCATAATGTCGTGGGCAATTTGAAAGCGAGCTTCGACGTTCGAATCTAGAGTCTATCTCGGTGGTAAGAAGGCTCAATGCCGCTCTATTTACGGAGCCGCCAATCCCCATTAACGTCGTTCAGACCCGGCAAGGATCAGCGGCGGCGATGGAGAGTGCAAATCCGCGTGAAAGCGATCTGCGTTCACCCCTTGTACCTACTACGTCATTCGCGCCAACCCTCAACACAAGCGTCTTCTTCCCATTGCCGTTGCCATTGTTCCTCCGCTACTTAGCCATCATTTATTTATCGAGTTGCCCGCTTATTCGCCCGATTTGCATGAGTGTTGGAATCGGGTATGATTGGGATAGGGGCTGGAAAGGGGGAGATATTAGTGGGTTTTTTCAACTTTTTTTTTTACCAGAGATCGGACGGCTCAAAGACATACATGAACTAAGCTCAGTGTTTTGTTCTGAACCATTTATTGAACCAATCAAAGTTGGAAGACTCTCTGTCATGTTTAGGAGCCTCAACTTGTGGCCGCCAGTATATCTCGAAATACACCGTAGAGACAGAGAGTCAGAGGAGGATAATGGCATTCACCACCACGTACCACACCCAAGATTCCCTTCCTGAAGCGGATCGTCGGCCCTGCGGTGGAACGTGCGCGTGTGCGGTGTCGAATTCGTTTGACCCTCCGCTCGAGTGACCTGACAGAATGACATGACACTATCGGATGATGGGATTACCGCGGCTTAGCCGTGCCCTACACCGACATGTCGAGTTCACATGACACATTCACGTAACACACAAGCGATCTCGTCACTCGTTCGTTCTCAGATCTGCATGTTGAACGACAATGCGACGCGGAGATGATGTGGAAGAGTCATTCATCTGCGATCAACGAGAAGCGCTAAACCGATTTTAGCGGAGCTGATGTCGAGATTTTGTGGTCAAGATGGTCGTTTGAGTGATTAACATTCAAACTTGAAAATTTAAAATTATTTGAACATCAGAGGAGGGATTTGAGTCCGCATTTTTGAGGAACGCAGTTCCTCACACCATCGTGTTTTTGTTTACACACTTCTGGGAGATTATTTGTGGAGATACACCAATACATCAATGATTCAAAACAATTCAGTAAATGATAAAATATCACATCCAGAAGTCTGCTTGTCAAAATATGACTTAGTAATTTTTAGTATTTTTTATCAACTTTCACAGTAGTGTTTTCATTTTTGCTGTAAATACATCTGGGACTCTTCCAGACGCCTCCACCATTCTTCACCTTCTTCATATTGCATTTCTACAGATGTTATTTGTGGAAATATGCTAATAAAATGATTCAGAAAATTGCGTTTATTCAAATTTTGACATTTTCGGTTTATTATATTGTCTCACGTTTAAATTTTTTCATGTTGGCAACAGATTCTCTTACTTTGGGTTTTCCAATTTTCAGGGATGAGTTTCTGAGGTTATCTGTCTTCACATTTTTAGGTTTGCAAGTTGAACACTTGAAAATCTAAAAATCTAGGAAATGGAAAGAGAATTTGGGAGCCTGAGGACCTGAAAACGTGAAAATTCAGACAACTTGAGAATCTGAGAATGTAAAAACATGATAAATTGAAAAATTCAAACAAGAAAAGTTGACGGAAAGCCAAGCAACCTAAAAAAAGGGAAGAAGAAAACGAGGTTGTATGGGGAATAATTAAAAGTGAAAACTGAGAAAATTAAATCTAGAAAATAGGAATGCTATGAGGTTAAACATAAAAATAGTAAAAAAATGTGTATGGAGTCCACGCGCGACAGAAGTGAACTCCTTAAGGTTCCAAGGGCGGCCCTTGAGACAGGGCCCCCTTAGGACAGAGCCCTCTTGGGACAGGGGGGCTTTTCTTACACTCTTCGCCGCTTCGAAGCGTTTAGAGCCGTTATGAATTAATTAATCCAAACATCGTCCGATAAAACTGTACAAATTCTTTTGGTAGTTATTTGAACAGACTTGTATCGTGTCGCTGTAGTCGCGAATTAACCTTACCCAGTGCCAAAATCTTACCGTCGACTAGCTACCACTTGCGTTCCCCTCCCGGTCTAAAATATCCTCCCCTTTATATATTGCATTTTCGTGTCGGGTTCGTGTCGGGTTACGGCGCATAGGCTTACCCCGTACAAAAATCTTACACCGTGGGATAAGAAGTTTCACTTCAAAAAAGTCTAAGTCTGAGTTCGACTTAGATATATTTAAATTTTTTAAAAAAGTCGAAAATAAAAAAATTGTGATCAAAACCTTATTAGTCCAGACAATGGGGGGTTTTTGATCGCAAAAGGTGGGACAGAAATGAAATTTGGTGGGATGGTAGACATAGGTCTCCTGATAGTACACCTGAGTTTGCGACCTCGGGGGCTTGCCGCTCGAGGGGTGGGGGGGTAGAAACTCTGCACCGCGACGCTTTTCGGAAAATAGCGCCGTTGTTGTAAGTGCTATCGAAAAAAAGTTTAAATAAAATATGTAGAGAACAAAATTGTGCATAATTTTGGTTCTATTTATTTTTTGTATTGTAATTCGTATTGGACGTAAGATTTCGAAGTTATAGAAGGAAATTCCTCAAAATCAAATGGAAATGTGTTCGAATGACGCTACCTGATCGAAGTGAATGGTTTATGGCCTCAACCCAACCCCATTGACAAGCCGAGAATAAATACACAGTGGTTGGCATATAATCACTATCAATTAGTCGCAAATTTTAGCATACATGATATGGTACTTGGATGCTTTCTGCACCAATCGATTTATGTCTATAATATACAGGCTGTCTCATTTAAAACTCCCCAGTCCAGATTTCTCCGAATTGATAACTTTGATTGAAAAATCCTCGAACAGGTCGATTTTATTTGCCTGGGGCACATCTTTTCATATTCTTTTCAAGTTTCGGCGCTTCGCCCTCTTCGCGAGGGGGCTGTTAGCCCCAAAATCTTAAATGGCACTATGGGTCGAGTGATACCTCATTTAAAAGGTATTGAAGGCCTATCTACAATTTTTTGCAGTTTTGACCGTACAAACAATAATTTTCTATTTTCAACATAATCCACATTTTCTCATGCTGTATCCCATAGAAACCACAAAGACAATCTATTTTCGCGCTCGCGTGGATTTGAAGCGTCCTTACTAGGTCTACCCATCACTTAAAATTGTAAAATAATTAACTTTTAAAAAAAAAGAAACCGACTTCAAAAAACCCAAAGTAACTAAAACTAAAAAGTAAAAAATAAAAATTTCCAATTTCAGAGTTATTTGTTGTTCCGGTTAATGTAATTATTTATTTTTCCGTTTAATGAAATTCAGAAATTATTGTTGATTATCTAATTATTAATTGTTTTATAATTTTGAAGTTGGTGCCATAAAAGCAAATTATACACCTTCCTACAATAAATAACAAATTAGTTACTACGAAAAAATTATAAAAACAATTCAAAGGAATTACATAATAAATAATTTTTTATTTATTTCAAATCTAACAATAATTCATCTCTCGGTAAATCCAACCTAAATCATGCAAAATTATTACTACGAATATATAGCTTTTACCTAATGTATCAAATGTGTTCTGAAAACTTTAATTCAGTAATCATAATCGTGAATTAAGAAGTCTGAAATTATCAGGGAATTATAACTTTAAAATGTATAATTTTATGTTTTACTTGGCACCGACTTAAAAATTATAAAACAATTAATAATTAGATAATCAACAATAATTTCTGAATTTCATTAAACGGAAAAATAAATAATTACATTAACCGGAACAACAAATAACTCTGAAATTGGAAATTTTTATTTTTTACTTTTTAGTTTTAGTTACTTTGGGTTTTTTGAAGTCGGTTTCCTTTTTTTTAAAAGTTAATTATTATTTTCCAAATCAGGAGTATTTTATGTAGATTTGATGAAATAGTGCAACTAGTTTGTGTCATTTTAAAAGTCAATTTTCAAAAAGGTATGTCATAAATTTACTTGGATAACTTAATTAATTATTGTTTTTTTTTATCATAAGTAATAGATTTTCATACTCATTACTAACCTAAATAATATTGTAATTGGATATCAAATTCATAACCAAATAATTACAGTTGCTAATTAAATTTAAAATGTCAGTACCGTGGCTTTCACTACTATATAGTTTAAATGAGTCAGTACCGTGGCAAGAAAAATTTTAAATTTGATTCTCATTCTCGATATTTTAAAAACGGGAAGGATGTCGATGAATCAAAAGTGGAGTAAATTTAAGTTAAAATTTAAATATATTCTAGTCAAACCCCACAAACTTTAATAAACGTAAATTACAATAGGAACATGTTTCGGAACCACTTCCATCTTCGATATTTTAAAGTTGTAGCAAAATCCTTTGGAACTTTGATTTTTACAATAAAATAGAGTAATAATATGCATAAAAAAGGAAAAAAAATCAATTATTATAGGATCGAATAATTTTTAATCAAAAAAGTAACAGCACAGACTCACTCATATTGTGTGGAAACTAAGTAACGGATAAATTCAGTAATTCCGTGGATATTAATTTTTTGGAAAATCGCACGACACTGAAAAATAGCCAATAGAAAAACAGAATTCGGTGTCGTTTCTATAACAATATAAAAATTTCCTGAAAAATTTTTTGCACCTAGCTAAGTCAACATGAAATTAATAAGTGGAAATTTTTTCAGCCAATCAAAATCATTTATTTATTAAAAATCTCAAATTACAAAATTAATATTAACTTCAACAATAATTAATTAGTTACTGTTAAAATTGAACACACAATTGTTGTAAGTAATCATATCTGATAGTGATGAAGTTTCATTACAAGAACTGCTTCCAAATGGTTTTGCTTGCTGTCTCATTGAATTAATGATGGTTTGGTGATGCTCCATGTCCATTTCTAAGTATGGACGGATAGAATGTGCGCTGCTATGTCCAGTAATTTTGATAAGCTGCTGTCCTCTTACAGAATGATTAGTGTTTTTTTTGTGTCGATACCAATTTTTTTTGCCGGTTCAGCCATCCTCTGAGATTGTTGGTTTTGCCAATTTGGGTTAGGAGTTAAAAGTAATCTGTCTGTGCTAATAAATTTGAAAACAATCTGAAAACAAGAAGGGGTTGTTTATAATGTATGGCAAATTGCAAGATTGTAGTTACCGAACTGGACAAATATCTGAATTATCTTTATTCGGCTCTAGAGCTGCCGAATTCAATGTCGGTAAATGGATCAAATTTCATATTAAACTTCTTATAGTACATTTCTTGTAATTGTTTGGCACTGGAGTTCCACATGATTTTTACCACTGACTCCTATTCATTTCCATTCCTGTTCCTAATGTTAAAAGACCAGTCTTTCAATATAATTGCGAGCTCTTCTTTCGATACGCAATTTTCAATGTTATACCTTTTTTCTTTACAAAAACTTCTAAACTGGATCCACACACATGTTTTGCTGCGTTTTGTGTTGATTGGTACTGTATTTTCTACCGCTTCATCACTATTTAGCAAAGATGTAGAACCAAAACGTGACATTTTTTGAAATTAAACAACTTTTTTTCCGTTGTCAGGGATAATTCTGTTATATAACTTGATTTTTTTTTGCCAGAAATTTATAATTTAAGAATTTAAGAAGTATAATGTCCGTGTCGTTGCGATTTTCTTACCGAATATGCCCTCGTGCATTGATTAATGTCCGGAAATTTTATTCTCATGCATTTCCAAAACGTAATTAGCCCTCGTGTTCCACTCGGGCTAATTAATACGTTTTGGAAATGCATTCGAAAAAATTTCCGGAAATAATCAATGCACTTGGGATATTATAAGTGAAAAAATCTCGAAGGGGTATAGCAAATATTTTCAGCCTATTTTCAGTCATTTGTGTTTTATGTTATGACGTCGACTTTTTTTTTAAATGACAACTTTGATTTTGGTAGTACTTTTTATTCCGTTTCCAACCGCCTAAAATTTTTAGTTTGTTATAATCTAGAAAAACAGTCTTAACGTTCAAATATTACTAAAAAATCATTAAATTGGGAAATTGAATGTACCCACATAAGTTTGACTGAAAGTTATCGACGGCACATTCCTTTTTATTTTGAAATTATATAAATAGTTAAAAAATCAAATCTGCTCAATTCAAAGTTAACTACATTTATTTTCATAATTTAATGAATTTGTAATATTTGAACTTAATGAGGCGTATTCTGTAACTGGTCCTTTAAATTTTAAATCCGTTAAATTAAGTTGTCATAGCAATGACCAATCAGGTCTTGAAATTTTAAATTTGAAAGGGGCCTACCTATTCTGTAATTTTTAGAGCGGCGTTAAAATTTTAGCGTCCTTTAAAATTTAAAATTTCAAGATCTGATTGATCATTGCTATGTCGCCCCTCTAAAAATTACAGAGTAGGTCCCTAAGACTGCTTTTCTCGATTTTTTTCAAATATAACATTTATTGAAAATATTATACCGTTGGATTGAAAAGAAAAAAAGATGATGAATAAACGATAAATGTTAATGTGACAAGAAAATTATTAGAAAAAGAATGGTAGATGAACAATAAAATACATTAGAAAACCTGTAAAGTCCTTTATCGATTTTTCATAACCGCATATTCTAATGATCAAAACTAAACCGGTGAAATTCAATAAAAGTCAAGTACGCTGCAATCAAAACTATTTTGATTTTTGGCGTGCATATATATATATGCATATATATGCGATATATATATATATATACTTTCCTCCCTAATACATACAGTGTGATGATAAAGTTTGAAACAAAATCATTAATTGCGTTATGTAATGTTAATCGCTCGGCAAGGTCAATTTAATTTTTCTTGTATGCCACGTGCTAGGAAATTTAAAAAAAGTTTTTAATTGCTTGTCATAGTATAATATTTCAATTAATAAATCATTTTGATCCTCGGAATATACAATGAAAAAAGAAACATTTTTTCGACAAATTGCTAATTGTCCTTGAATCTGAAAGTTTTGTTTATTTGTATTTGCTTGGTCTCATCGTTTATACAGAGACAAGCAACTTTTTTTGATAAGCACTGCAAAGTATTTTTACTTATAACTGGTCTTGGTCGGTCCGTATTTTGAGAGTTTCCGAATTCCGGAAGCTGGAAAGCATCATAAAAAATACCTGCTTTGTTTGTGTTCGCCGCACAATTTTATGATTTTATGATCTGGTTTGTCGAGGGGTATACCTGACCACTGTAAAATCCGACATCTCCTGCTCCAAAGCCCACTGTAAAATGCGACATCTTTCGCTCCAAAGCTACACCAAATTGTAAATTTTCTACCCAAGTTCCTACCCAATTATACAGCTTTCTGTATATTTCATGCTTACTTCAGAAATAATTTTGTCGACAAACATTATTGAATTTTATTGACGAACAACAAAAATTCCAAATCCATTCATTTATACTCCTAAAAATGAAGCAACTTTGTCATTTTTTTATGAATAAACAAATGCCAATACCGGCTTTGTAATACCGTCTTACCCTAAATTAAGATGTTCTTTATCGATTTTTCATAACCGCATAGTCAAATAATCAAAAATAAACCCGTAAAATTCAATGAAATGATAACATGTTTCCCGTGCATTTGATAAAGGCTCTATCGCTGGTAAATGACAATCTTAAGAAACCAAAAATGGTATACACTTGAAATCTGTGAAGGACAGAGAACCTGAAAATTTGAAATTCTTAAATCTTAAAAATCTGAGAACCTGAAAATTTAACAACCTATAAGACAAGGAAACTGAACATTTCACATGTTATTATTTAAACACTGACGAACTAATAATAATCTAAAAGATAGAGAAGTTAATAACTACTGATACTAACAGCTAAAAATGAGAAACTGGGAAGGTGAAAACTAAGCTGCTGGGTCTGACAACATGAGATAATAAAAACTGGAAAACTAAAAGGCACTGGGAGATTGAAACAATGGAAACACAAGTGAAATTACCCATCATGATACTGTGACATTGAGAATTTAAGACAATGCGAGACAATGTTAACATTGAGAAAGTGAGATGCTAACGAACTGAAAACCCAAAAGACCCAAGTACAAAAAAAGTAGAAACAGAGAGGCTGAGACTCCGAAAATTTAAATATCTGAGAAAATTTATATTTATCTATAATTATTTTATAACTTAAATTATAGGGACAGGAAAAACATTTAGAAAAATTAAATAATTCCACCCAAATACTGGAAGCTTAAAAAATTAAGACAATATGACACAACGAAAAAATTATAGACCGAGAAATTAAGACAATAAAGCACTGAAAGCCCAAAATGAGAATTTAAGAGGCCGAGACACCGAAGAATTAAGAAAATCATGAAAATGAACAACACTGCAAGATTGACAATGGAAATACTGAAAAAATGCATGAACAGTGGGCAATTGACTAAACAACTTAAAACCCGAAAGACCATCAAAGCCCAAAAAATGGGAAACTTGGAGACTAGACACTAAAAATTGAAATTGAAATTGAGATACTGACATGGAAAAATTGAAAAAATTAAAAGCACTGGCAAATGGAGAAACCAGGATATTGAGACACTATAGAAAACTGCAAACTCGAGAAGAGCCGAAAAACAGGAAAAGGTCTAAACTAAGAAACTTTGTAGAATTACCAGAAATTTAAATAGCGAAAAAAATTGAGAGAGTAAAGATAATTGAGACACAAATCTTTTGAAAACACAAAAGACCAAAACAAAACAAAAATGAGAATCTGAGAGGGTGACACATTGAAAAATTGAGCAACTGAAAATTTGAGATGATAAGTATGTGATTAAACGAGAAAGTGAGAAACCACTGAAAGCCTGTAGAGAAATTGAAAAGCTGACCCTCAGAAATTGGGAAACGGAGATACCAAAAATTAATGAGAACCTGATTAAGGAACCAAAAAATTGAGATCCTACTGAAAAATCTATAAGAATCTGTTGCACAACTGTGCATATTTCGGTCAAATTTTATTAATATACCATGTATAGTTTCAAGAAAAGCGGCTTCTTTATTTAGGTTTAAACGAAACAAAAGGCAATAAAGACAACCAAAGCTGACAGTTATTTATATAGTTTTTTCATCTGAATTTCAAACTAATAAGACATCAAAGGTAAAGAATCAGAAAGTGAAAGTTAAAAAATAGTTAAGCGCCAAAGGATGAATAACTAAGTGCAGAGGGGAAGTTGATGAAGATAATTATGATGAATAAAGGATAAATGTTAAAATGCGAAGTTGTAGATGAACAATACTAAACGATGAAAACCTATGAATCCGAAAATCTAAAAACATGTTATTTTCAAGCCTTTAGCTTCAGTAGCTTATTTAGGTTTTCTTAATTTTTAGGCTTTTTAGAATTTCCTGCTTCATATCATCTACGACACGCCTGTCATAGGTTAGCCATCCGTGGTCTAGTATGTCTTTTTGCATTGATTTTCTTGTTGTTTCTGTTGTTCCAATAATTCTTCCATGCATTCATTATTCCTTCTTTTATATCATAATATGTTTTAAAGTTCCATAAAATAACTTTTGATTCTCCGCATGTGCCCAAAATTCGTTTCCATCCCGCATTCGCTCACCTCTCGACTGGATGCTGAAGCGGCATCTAGTTTGATTAATGGCGGCTCTAATCCGATCTGGGATTACGCCGAATAGCTGCTTGAGGCTGGCAGCCACCAATCCGAATAATTCGCCTCCACTACGCATACAGGTCGTCATTTCTCCACAAAAAAGACCGTTTTCATTCCCTCCAAATTGTGAGTACGCTAAATACAAGAAATGAACATTGGTAAGCTCGGAAATCCGATTAGAAATTTCCATGATTTATACGGCCGGGCTGGTTTTCAATAGCTTCGCGTGCTTCCCCCGAATACACCTCGGCAAAGATACTGCGTTTTCAAAGTTGTCTATTGCCGTTCAAAGCCCGTCTCGAGCTTACTTACTTATTGCAGTAGCGATCGAGACACCGCATTTGAATTCTGCGAGCGATTTCGTCAACAAAATGGCTTAAGGCCCTGAAAGGTTCGGAAGATTTATCGGATGCTTTATTATGATCGAAGAAGAGTTATCCGGGCGGGACGTGATGTAGCGAGAAGTGAAGTAGTCTTGAGGCCGACGGTAGCACATCATCATTAATGAGTGGGGCTGATGCGCGCAGCTGCGGGTTCACAGGGTTCCGCTGCCTCCGGCCGGGGCCGCCGGGGACGCAAACCCCAACTCCACCCGCACGACACGTTGCTGATTTGGGATAGACTATTGTAGGTACGCGCTATTTCAATTCGCTCGCGTGGGGGCTGCGAGATGATATATCACGAACGGCTGGGGCTCGACCGTAGCTTTACCAGCTGTTTTCGACGTCCAGGATTCACAAATGACGGGAGTTTCGGCTTGCGAGGGGTTGATCTTGGTTCGGAGACTGCTTTTTAAAATTGCGAGGGCGACGATACAATTTTTATTTGAACTCATTTGACAACGATATGCGATTTCCAGGTTCTTTGAATGATCGAACATATTAAATAAATTAAATTAAAAGCTAGTGAAATAAAGGAAGTAGTCTGACAATTACAGACATGAAATTTTTGAGGGAGATACAGAGAAACGAGACATGAATGTGCAAAGAATTGGACAAGACTATAGGACGAAGGAAAAACAGCCTCAACATTCCTTTTAATTAATTTTGTAATTGTTCTATTTTTTCCTTTATCAAAAACTGCATAGCAGCGATTTACTAGAATAATAATTCTAGATTTCCTCCTCTCCCCCACCCACCCCAGCGCCTTTTTACTTCGGATTGGACCGTAAACACCGAATAAGATTCACTCCGCGAATTCTTTTATCCGTCCCCGCTAAAGATGTAATCTAAAGCATAAAAATTAAAACGACATCACGATTGTCTGGAACTTGATAAGTACAAAAGCTTGAGCTAATAAAAGAATAAATCCCTTTAGCTCTTTTAAAAATGTAAAAGCGACTAAAAAATGCTGTTTAACTTCGAGTGTTAAAACGATACGGGCTTTGAAAGAGATCTTTAAAATCTTAATCACTTTTCGCGCTCGACGCTCTGATTCAAACGGGATTCAATTCGCTCGCAATTTAATCTATTGATTCAGCATTTTAAAGGGAGCAAAAGATCAGCGGTTCCGAATAAATAGGCCATCAGAATGATAGTGTGGGAACGAGGCTATTGTGCAGACATGTGACGAGCTTACGGCGTTTCGTTCGGGGAATTAATACGGATACAAAATTGAGCGATGCCGAGATCGCTATTAATAAATAAAAATATTGACATTGAAAGCGTTCGGTAATGGGGTGTCTTCGAGCGGATGCTAAAGGGCAAAAAATCGGAAATGGTCAAAATGCTTAAGACAAATAAATTAAAATGGTGGATGCGCCGGGCCCACTCCCATTGCCCGTAAACTAATTTCTGTTTGCTGATTACAGCAGTGCAACACGAACGAGGTCCCCGCAAGCCGAAGCTCCAGCCCTCCTCCAACCCGCAGCTGCAGCCCTCGCCGATGGGCCACAGTTTGCAACACATGCCGTCGATAGGCGACAACAAGTTGCCGACAAGTTCGTCGTCGTTGCACTTCCCGTCGGGCTTGTTTGGACCGCCTCGGCCCCTCAAAGCGCTAACCTTGCCGCCGCCGCCGGTCCCCAGCCCCACATCACATATTGACGCTCTGCCGCCCTCGATGTTTCACCCTCCGGCCTTGCCGCCGCCACCTGGACTCTTGCACATACTCATGTCGGCCGAGAAGTGTCAGGTTAGTGGGTTGTTTTGAGCAAAGTTTGCTGCACGAGCCAGCTTGCGAATGAGTAGTGTAAATCGACCAAGTGAATAAGAGCCATCATGAAAATTACCACAATCATAAATTCATCTCTCGTTTTACTTTACGTTACTTAGCTTTTCTAAAATCTTTAGCTTGATAATGAAACTGAAACTATAATAAATCTGCAAAACTGTCAAACTGTAAGATGAAAGATTCTAAGATTCTTAAATTCGAACAGTGAAAAAGAAGAATGGGACTAAAAAAGTGAAAAATCGAAATGACCCAAAATATCAATATATTTTATGATGTATATATTCTGATATAAGAGTTAGATAGAAGTGGGATTTTATTTTGCGAGAAGAATGTTTGCAAACGAAGAGTAAGCCCAAATTTTAACAAATTCTCTTAAAAGAGACATTACAATATTTAGTAATTAAAATTTTATACGCCTTGCCCCGATTATTATTTAGATATGGTCCTTAGAGTTAATTATTATCTGAAGACTTTATCAAATAAGAACTGAGACGTAAAAATTATTTTCTCCGTATTAATTTATATGTGGAAAAATGTTAAAACAAATTACAATTAAATTAACACCAACTTCTGGCAACTGAAGGAATTGGTCTGGGGAACGAAGCTCTCCCAACTGGAATCCCCTTCATCCAGCGAGACGAATTCCGGGATCAACATCAGTCCCGGCATCCCGGTGGCACAGCCGCCCCCGATGGCGCCGTTGCCGCTCACTCCCACGTGGGAAATGCTCCAGGTAACGACATAACCCCGTCAATGTAATTGCCCCACGTGTATAGCACGTGTCTTTGTGAGCACACCCCGTAAAGAGGGAAGGTTTGGAGGGTGTGACTTGTTGGCATTCGCACTGACTTTTCGACGAAAGTCGCTGTTGGCTGCCGTCGCGACCGTCCTCCGTTCGGATCCGCCCCTTTCGGGGTTACATAAATAGCTGAATCAATTACTTGGGATTGCACGAACGTTTATATTTATTAATTGTTTATTCATAAAATTTGTTTAAATGATTGATGCAATTAAGAAGTTATTTTATTTAGGAAACCACTGCTCGTCTGCTCTTCATGGCAGTGCGATGGGTGCGATGCTTGGCACCGTTCCAGACGTTGAGCAAACACGACCAACTCCTGCTGCTGCAGGAATCGTGGAAGGAGCTCTTCCTGCTGCATTTGGCGCAATGGTCGGTGCCCTGGGACCTCTCAGCTCTGCTTGGGTGTCCCCAGGCAAGAGAGCGGTTGCCGGCCGACATGCACACTGCTACCGAAATCAAAACTATTCAGGTAAGTCGGTGGAAAATAAAGAAATAACAAATAAAATCCAGTATTAATCTTCTCAATTTTACCTTCTGTTACATTTATTTTAGGAGATCATGTGTCGCTTCCGCCAAATCTCACCCGACGGCAGCGAATGTGGCTGCATGAAGGCCATCATCTTGTTCACCCCTGGTAAACACCCAACCATGTCATTGTCCTTAATTTTAACACGTCTTCTACATTTAGAAACAGCAGGACTGTGCGACGTTCAACCCGTCGAAATGCTCCAAGACCAAGCACAATGCATCCTCGGCGACTACGTCCGCACAAGATACCCCAGACAACCGACCAGATTCGGAAGACTCCTCCTTCTGGTCCCCAGTCTGAGAGCCATTCGGTCCCTCACCGTCGAACTGCTGTTCTTCAAAGAGACCATCGGCGAGATCCCGATAACGCAGTTATTGGGAGACATGTATTACATGGAAAAGTGCTCAAACGCACCCCCGTAGATGTGTTTCTTTCTGGTCTATTTCAAATTTTGAATATAATTTCTGTGATAAAAGATGTGTACATGTGTACCGTGTCTATAATTCGGCATACAAAATGGTAAATCTGTAGATTTGAATTCTGATTGTTACTGAGGGTTAGATTTTTGTATGTAGATGGTTATTGGATATATTTATGTATGGCTACCTCAGCGATTATCCATGTTTTGAGTTGTTTATATTTTTTATTTATATATAAATAAAATATTTATTATTTGTGTGAGTTTTAGGAATAATAAATTTGTTTTTATGTTGGCTCGCTTTATTTTTGTCTCCTCCCGTTACCTTCACTTACATCGAGCATTTTCGGTCAACGCCTAAAACGTCAAAAGAAAATTAAGTCATCTCGTAATATCCATATACTTGTGACGAAGAAGGTAATCATCATTGGAACTTCTGGTATACAGCTTCAAGTAAACGATCCCACATCCCCAGTGCAAAAGTCGTTCTTCCATACATTAATTCCTTTACAAATATTATCAGTTTTAATATCACAAGAGCATCGAAAATAATCGATTATACTTCCGAGTCGTGAGACGTATTCCGCCGAAACACCACGACAGATCAGCTGGAATGCGAAATTTTGACTTTTTTTCTGCCGTTTATTAACGAACATCAAAAAAATGTTACTATGACAAAGTTCATTGTTGAACCCAGCCGAAAAACCGAAGTGATTATACCACGTCGTCAAAGGTATAATCGCTTATCTATACACGGTAACCATGTAAAATTTGTAATTGCTATCGGCTCAATTTATTATGTGTTATATAATCGCTAGTATTTTAAGAAAACACAAAATCAAAACTATTCTAAACTTCTGACAAGGGTCAAATTCTTCCGTCTCTTTGACGTGAAAACGTCAATTCGTTTGTCACAGCGATAGCCGGTCAAACTTTCTTGCATTATACAAATATCGTCCGATTTGAATCGCTAATAACTACGAGACTAATAATGCGTTAACAATGATTGAGCCCACAACGGGTAGGGCATGGTCTGTACGTGTTTGTCGTGCTGCATTTGGTTTGTCATCAGACTAGTGTAGATGCATGTTTGTGATTGATGGAAATTTGCGTTGTATAAAGTTATAAATTAGTGTAGCGTGAAAACGTGTTTAGCTAAAACGTTAATTCAGGTCTCATTGTGAAGAGCTTGCGAGGCTTTGCTTAGACCCAAAGTGAGATTTCATCCCGACGACGTTTTTTCGTCAAAATCTACGGCGCGCACCCGAACCCTATAAGAACGCCACCAAACGCGACTGGCATTGCCAGAAGAACAAATTAGTGCTCATGGAATTTTTATTATATAGGCAACACTTAATTTACATCGTGTATTAAAGGTTGCCTATCAACAGATTGTTATACTTTTTAATACATAACATAAAGGCTCATTCGATCTTCAGATGGTTAGCCACAAAGAATAGGCATTTCTTTACAGTTTATTATATTTAATTTAGTCTTTCTGACGTCAGACTTCCTCAAATTGTTGATTTGTTTCCATGGAAACAATCACTACAACATCGCCACCTGCTTTGCCGACGGCAGTGACCGGTTTGCGGCTTTTTCGAAATATTTAAATTAATTATTTTGGTCGTTCTACATCTGAAAAATGGATCTGCTTTTAGAAAACCTGCAAAACAACTCGGAGAATGAAGACGACGACTACGGCAGCTACTGTAAGTGTTTGGGGTTAACTTGCGGTTTTATCGATTTAACAACTGTTTCTAATGAAGAATTTTGCAGTCCTGCAGCCCGCATCATCTCCGTACAACATTGCGGAAAAAGTTCAGCAGGCTAATATCGATCTGTTCAGTAACACCGTTTCGATGGAGAAGACTTCTCGTGTTAAGTTCAGGGAAGAACTGACTTCGTACGAGCCCGAACTTCTTTCCACCGACGACGATGTCAACAGTTTAGAGAGTGACCTCGCGGAGCATGAGCTGACCCCCAGGAGTGACCAAGTCTTAGAGTATAAGAGTTCTAACGTAATTAATTTAAATATTTTTGATATCAGCGAGGAGGAAGAGATTGACGAAGAAGTGATTGAGATCATTTCCGAGGAGTGCGTAATCATTACTGACAATAAAATGGATTACACTAAAGTGTCTGAAGAAACGAAGAGTGACAACAGGACAGTGACAAGCGAGCGCCCACTAAAATCCAGTCTGAAGAAAAAGAAAGTCCGGAAAAGATCTCCACTCTATAACCCATCAAAGCTCCAAGTGGAGTGCAAAAACCACTGCATAGAGCGCCTCGATTTCGACATGTCCATGTCAATAAAGCGACTGGAGATCCACGAAAAACCCGTCAAGTGTCCCCTCTTGAAAATCCACGGGCGAAAATGCTGCGACGAAAACAAAGCCAAAAATCCAACGAACCTTCCATGCTACAACGGCCACAGGTCCGAATACGGCCTCACCTCCGCCGAACTAGAAAAGCGCAAACGCCGCCAAGAGATAATTAGACTCAAAGAGGAAAAACGCCATCAATTACTCCGAGAGTACAAAAACAGGAAGAATCAACAAAACGAAGAGGTGTTTTGTCAGTGGTTGAAAGATGTAGCCAAAAGAAAACAGAAAATCAATACTAATAACGGTGCGAAGCAGTGTTTCAGCCCTAACGTAATTAGCTTTCCAACGAAAACCGAAAAAGGCGAACGACCGAAAACTGCTAACGAATTCGTTCCAAGACAAAACATAAAGAAAGCGCGGAGGCCCCACACTTCACCAGCTTGCGTTTTTATCGAACTTCCGCAAAAGCTGCTAGAACGCGGTATACATATTGGGGATTTGCTGGTTAACGACGCGAATTTTGCGGCCAAGAAGATGCACATTGTGACGGTGACGTAGGATAAGTTTCTCTTCCAGTTCTTCAGCTATGCTGCTTCCAAGTGTTGCTGTTTAGGCGATCGCGTAATTGTATTTTATTTTTTTAAATTAATAGGAGTGGTTGTGCATTGTAATTTTAATTCGCGATAATAAAAGGTGTTAGGTATATCTTCAGGTGTATCAAAATTCTTTATGGATAGGTTTTTACAGCTAAATTTTTCCATCTAACCACATGTAACTTTTGCTTTCCAAAGGATGAATCATTTATGAAGAACCTATTGCTCCATTAGAAATAAAATTACTTATGTATCTGAATTAGTATTTTATATAAAATATTGTTGTGATGTTATAAAAAAGAACAAAACCAGAAATCAGTGCTTTTCAAAGTACTTTTTCTTCTCCTCAGGATTGGGAATAATCTGCAACAAACTCATCAGAACAATGTTCAAAGAACAAAACAAACAACTCACAGTGTCTTGTCCAGGCTTCCATCCAGCAGGACACACCTCCCCATGTTTGTCAGTGTACTGGAAAGCCTGCACCAGTCTCAAAGTCTCATCCACACTCCTGCCTACTGGCAAATCATTCATTGTTATTTGCCTCAGAATGCCTTTGGGATCAATAATGAACAAGCCTCTAAACAGACAAATCACATTCAAAAAATTCTAACAATGTCTAATTCTACCTAAGAGTGTGTCCTAGATCCTCCAGAAACACCCCATAAGCCTTTGATATGCTATGATTGAGGTCTGACAGCAAAGGAATTTGGATATTGCCCAAACCACCCTCTTTCCTGGGGGTGTTGATCCATGCCAAATGTGTGAAGTGGGAGTCCACAGAGCATGCCACCACTTCAGTGTTTATTTTCTGGAACTCATTAATTCTATCACTGAAGGCTAGGATTTCCGTGGGGCACACGAACGTGCTGAAATCTAACAATGTAGGGACACCATGGCACAATACCACTACTCACAAATCCAAAGGATAAAAAAAGAAGACCAAGTACTTTCCCAGGAAGTCGGTAGATTTCAACTGAACAAACTCCCCGTTGACCACGGCGGTGCTCTCCCAGAAGGGCGTCGGCTTCGAAACTGTCCCAATAGTTAGAAAATCACCCCTTTTCACCCATAAAATTATACTCACTAACAGCTTGGGTCCACTGCAATTTGTGGTCGGCCTTTTGAGGGTTCACCCCCAAGGGGTACACAGACCCGCTACCGAAGGTTTGGCAGGCCTCCTCGTCCGGCACGGACGCCCGACATAAGTGTATAAAAACATAAAAGTAAATTACGTAGTGCATTTTGAGGTTATGTGAGTTACGTGGCTCTTGAGGTTACATAAATATCTATCTGCGGATCGATTGGGGCCCGATAAATGATAAGGCTGGATCTTGAAAATGCATAAAAATGAAGAGATTACAAACACCGGCCACTTGTGTGACGTCACAAACTGTCAACAAGTTGTTTTATTTTGGATTGCCATCTCCTTGGATACATTCGGCGTCTGATTGGTGGAGACGTAAGTTTGAGTGGCGGGAGGAATTTGAATATTTCGGATCAGCCATAGGACCAGTTGGCAAAATCAAGATATAAAAAACATATTATTCTTTAGAAGAAACTTGCATTATTGTAATGTAATCAGTTTTGTTAAAGAATTAAACAAATACAAATCACTTCTAAACACTTATTGCGTAGGCAACCAACAATACAATAGAGGCAGTTTGTTGGAAATGGTACGCACTGGGTTAATTATAATTCTAAACATTTACGTAAATAAATTCATAATAGTTCTAAATACTACTGAATATTCTTGTAATCTCTCAGTGATTTTTCGCGACTCAAGAATTATTGGTCTTGAAAAAGACGTAAGTAACCCCGAGTAGGCTATGAATTTGAAATGTCATGCTCTAGCTTCTCTAGCTTCTCGTAAATGTGACAAATTTTCCAGAAAATTATAGAAAAGTGAGTTATTAGCAAGTGGGAAATATATTCTGGTAAGTCCTTGTTGTAAAATAGTTCAGTTTCCCAATGAAGGCAGTGCTTTTTCATTTCATTTCAGAAAACAAACAAATTTTCCGGAAAATCAGATATCCGTGAATCAGTGATGTATCCTAAAATTGTTGAAAGTATAATAATTTAAATTTATTTTATTTATTAGTTTGTTAAGTAACTACATACTAAATAATAACTGTGTAACTAAATAATTCAACCTTGTACAATTGGTTGCCTACTCTGGACATTTTTTGAAGACGCCTATTTTAATCGACATCCTTTATATATAACTAATTAATAATAGAACCCGGTTAACAGTGATTATGCTAAGACATTTAACTGATCGTAAATGCACAAATTAAACAAAATGTTGAATTATTGTAGGAAAATTTGAATGAAGCGGCAGCACCAGTCGCGGCCGGCTTCCTGCGGCTGCGCACTAATGCGCATTCTCGACATTTCCGGATGTTTCGTGGAAAGGTACGCAAGTTTGTACAAGTTTAAAGTGGGCAAGGCAAACGAGGTCGCGTCTAGTGCAGTTTATTCGTAAAATCCATCAAAATGTCGACGAGCACACGTAAGTTTCTCCACATATATCATCAAACTACCCCTAGAAGCAGTTAAATTCTCAAAAGCCAGCCATCAGCTTCTTTGTTGGCCAAAATTTAAATGACCCCATGTTAGCATCCGTTTCTATTTTCAGTACCGTACGGGAAGAGAAGTTACGAGTCTTCGACGTACGATTCCCCGATTCAAAGTAAAAAGTTTCGGTATTATTTTCGGTTAGAAAGTGAGGCGTCAGCGTCAGCTGGAAGTGACGATACAGAAAGTGTTTATAGTGTGCAAGATAAGGAGACTGGTAGGATCCGGAGCAACTTGGGGTTGGAGGGTCTATAATGAGTTCTTTCCAGACGTAGTGAGGGATACTTCGGATACGGGCTCGGTTTCAAGCGAGTACGATGTTGACATCGAGTACGAAATTGAAAGCATCTCTGGGGATGACAGAGACATGTTTATTTTTGACTCTTCGGGTGAATCTGAGGTTAGTTGGTGATTAGTAACGAATTTACGATGTTGACATCGAGTACGAAATTGAAAGCATCTCTGGGGATGACAGAGACATGTTTATTTTTGACTCTTCGGGTGAATCTGAGGTTAGTTGGTGATTAGTAACGAATTTCAAAGTTCTTATCTAATTTGGTTTCAATGTTGTTGCCTTGGTAACTTGATTTGTTTATTGGAGGTTTTTTGTTCATTACCAGAATGTAATTAGTCATGAATATGTGCTGACCTTGGCTGTTAAAACAATCTAGGTGTAAAATAATTCTAATTAGTTATATTCAATATTTTACTGCTCTAATGCCAAGAACTGAGTGGGACTATAGGTTGTTTGGGTTAGTGATTCATAAGTGGAATTCACTGTAAATTGCATTGCAGATGTTAGTTGTACAGTGTGACCAATTGATTTGTTTATGCAACAGACTTCGTGTCTGATGGTCATATCTCAATGTCTTAAGTTGGCTTTGTTTTAACCTAACCTCACATTTGTGTTTAAATTAACCATGTGGTCTTCAATTTTAGTGCATATAAATTAATCAAATTACATGTCTATCATTTAGACATCTAAAATCTACTTTAATGTATGTGGCCCAGTGATTTTTTAATATGATTCATATTATTATATACATGGCATTTTATGTGAAAGAAAAAACTACAGCACTATTGAACCAGGCAAAGGCGTGTTTTTGGTTAATGGAACTTGAAATTAGTGGAACTTAATCACATATTTTGTAGTTTAGTTAAATCAATGATGTGGTCTTTGATGCTTGAAATCAATCAAATAAACATGTGACTTTTATTATTGAACTTCTGATATTTATATTATGGAACTCACATGAGTAAAGTTTGATAGAAGTGGGGATTACATTGCAATAAATTTTTTATAAACATCAGGCACATCACATTTGTAACATTTTTTGTGCAGATTTAGTAAGTTTTGAAAAAATAAGTAGATTGGTACACCTGGTTGTTGACATTTTGTCAACAATGATTTTTTTAGGTTAGAGTGAGTATTGATAAAAGAACTTATCTAATTTTTTGATGTTTAATTTTACTTATTTGAATTTGGACAAGGACCTTTTTTACAATTTCACTGTATTTGAATATATTTCATAATGGTTGTTTTTTCAAGAGCTATGTTTTTATTAATTTATACTTAATACTTGGTATTGTACAAGATAACTCACTTTTTTGGTAAGATTTAATTTTTTACCACTCCAATAGATCGTGGGATATAACCTCTAAAATTCAAGTATTCGGTAAAACGTATATTGCGTAAACGGGTTCATATCGTATTCATAGATTTAAAAATTACCCTTGCGATGTAGGTCCTAGAATACTATCGAATTTGCAAAAACTGTTTAGGTAGTATCAAACATTGCCTAATTTAGCACTTATTTATATTTTTTGTTGTTTGATAAATTTTTTCTGTAAAATTTAATAAAAGGTGGACAATGCTTTAAAACGCGCGTGTTCGTGACGTAGATTCTATGCGTTGTTGACCGAATCCGCTCCACTTAGCTTTTGGGACCAATCAGCGACGCGTGCAAACGTGCCAGCATCGGTATGGTGATCAGCTGACCAGCCCTAGGCAGCATTCTTACGGCCAGGCTGCCACGGCTGTAAGAACACGAAAATTCGAGTGGCTCCGTTTAAATATAATACCGAAAACAGTCAAGTTTATAATTTTTTTAAACCTTTTAAAAATGGAAATGGTTCAATCAGAAAACGGAAGTTACATCCTTTGGTTTCTTTGATTCAATTTGATTTATTTTTCCTTTATTATATTTCTTAATGAAGAACAAATTTTCAGGTACAAATGTAGATTCCTTAGAGTTCTTACCTCTTGTTTCTTTTTTTCTTTGCTTTTGTTTCTCAATTTTCTTGTAGTTTCTTTCGGACACCAATTCTGATTTTTACTTCTTTGATTCCTTTCGTTTTGTAGTTTTTCTTAATAATTTATTTATTTTACTTTTTTATATTTTATTCTTTAGTTTCTTCTATTCTTCCAGTACCCTGAATTCTTTTTTGGATGCTTCTGGTTTCAGTATCATTGGTTTGTTCCGTTTTATAGTTTTTTTTTAAACATCAATTTCAGTTGTTCAATATTTTCTTTTCAGTATTCTAGTTTCTTTAGTATCTTTATCTTTTTCTCCTTTTCGCTCTGTGAATTTCTTTTTGTTCAACTTGTCCCTTCAGTTTCTTTTATTCCTTGTTCCTATTGATATTTTATTTTCTCTAGTTTATTTAATGTCTTTGCTTCAGTCTTGTAAATTTCTTTAATATCTTTTAATTTCTTCAGTTCTCACTTCTTTCATATTGTTTTTTTTTCTTATATGTATACAGCGTGACCTTTGACGCTGTATCTTGTTTATTTTTAACCCAATTGTGTATTAATTTCTAAAACTTTTTAATATATATTTTTTTTCTATTGAAAACTTTTAGTTCAAAAAGGAATTTTTGACGATTTTGCAAATTCACTTTGTTTATTGATGACAGTTTCAACTACAACTACTTCAACTACATTGATTTTTCCTCAAAATTTTTCTTCGGCCTGAAATTTGCTGATTTTGACTTTCGCAACGAATTACGTAATCTTAAAAAACTACAAAAACAAACTTAAATAATAAAATAGGAACGAGAATAGATTAAAAAGAAACAAGCATATATAAAACAGTATAAAACAAGCATAACGATAAAGAACACAGACAAGACAAAGAGGAAGAGGACAACACTAATATACAAAATTGAAAGCCACAAAGTAAAACCTGATTATTATTCAAAACAGGAGGAATAAGACGGATAGCAGATATGGGACAACACAGAGCTACAAAATTTATGAATGGAGCAGACAAAGAAAATAGGAGAGCGGACTGCAAAAGGAAATTAGATATAGACAAGTAAGTATGTATTATGTTGACACAACAGTAATAATAGTACGTAATACCGAGAGGAAATACCAACCTAACGAAATCTATGAGGAGACGAAGACGAGAAAATAAAGAATTTGAAGAAACAGCACAAGTTAAAATGAAGAGCGACAGATACTTACACATTAAAAAATGTACAAACACATAAATAAACCATAATAACAGGAAGAATAGGACTTTTCAGAATTAATATACGAAAGCTAAGAGATCACGTCAAGAAATAATACAATTTCGATTTTAATTTTCAAACAACTGAAACGAAAAAGTAGACAAACAAGTAAGAAAAAGTAAAAAGGCTTTAGAATTTCATCACAACTAAAAAATTTACTTGGTAGTGTTTTGTTGAAGAAATATGTGAGCAGTTGCGCCTCTGGTATGGTTCACATAGATATCTTCGTGTTCATAACTTGGATTAGGATCTTCAGCTCTTAAAAATATAGTTTCGTACTTTACAGGATGATCATGAACATGTGGTACTTCTTTAAGCTGTAATACATAAAATCGTTGAAAACTATGTATTTAATGTAATTTCTTATGGTCTAAATAATTTTGGTTTACTATCAATTTTTAAGAAAACTAAGTTATTTTGTAAAACATGTTTTTTAATAAATTTGCTACACTTTGTATTTTTTCCAAATTATTACGTCAATTACAGTAGTGAGCAAAATAAAATCAACATCAAGGCCATCTTTGATGACCTGCAGGTCACAGTTTTCAGTGCTTGTTATATGCCAGTGTCTTTTTATTTCTGCATATGTTTTCTTTACTTTGTCCTTCATTATCCTAGTCAATGTATTTCAAAGTCCATCAAATAAAAAAAGCCTCGTAACCTTCAGTTACGTATTCAACTTTGTAAATGTTGAGATGACTTGCTGATTAGCTTACTTATGTTTATTAATAATAATCTAATATACTAGTAGTATACCTAAATTTAATTTGTATGTTTAAACAAGCGGATTTCAATAATAACTTTTATTTTAATCTGAAACGGAGCTGTCTTACTCAGAACTAGATAATCCAGTCAACAAACATTTTCAACGATAATTAAAACGAGTCAGTGCATGAAATTTCGGTTCTAACAACTCTTTTATCTTCGCCACAAGACAATTTAGTTGGACTGAGTACACTTCCTGGTTGGCATAAAAATAGACATCGGTTTTAAATTTGTACTGTCTCATTTTTTATTCAAATTATGAAATGTTCATAGAGGTGTATTATGTATTTGGATCGAAAAAAAAAACACAAAAATAGCACAAAATATTGGATTTAAATTACAAATTAATATTAATGAGCAGCTGGCTTAAAGAAAGAATGGGCTGCAGCTGTTGTAAACGCTTTTGTCTTCAATTTTTCAGGGCTGTTTGTACAGTGTTACCGTGTTGTGCTATACCACCAGAAGAAATTTCACACAAATATGTGGAAAACATTTACTGTTTTACAGTGGTTATCACTTGGAATTATATTTTATTTTCTGAATAAATAATCAACCACAAACAACGATCCGTGTGGGATTTTATTATAAATTGTTGGTTACTGTTACATGTAAACAATAATGTTAGTCATATAATTTCAATGGAACAAAAGAAACAGTTTTTTTTTAAACACAATTTTCAAAAACAGCTAAAAAAAACTAGACGGAAAAGTATTATACGCTTTTTTTTATTATTCGATATCAGGCGTTTACTTCGAAACATTTGTGTTATTTGAAACGCGCGCCTTTCTGTGACGTCAACACGGGACACAATTCAAAGTTACTAGACGCGCGGACTAATGAGACGCATGAACCGATGAGAATGCTCCCCCGAAATGACGTCACAAGAGGCGGTAAATGTACAGCATTTGAAAATCCTATCCGAAATTACAATTTTTGATACGCTCTGTTATCTCACGAAACAACTTTATTAACAACAGAACCCGTTTTAGGGCTTCATGTTATATAGTTTACGAGATGCTATAGTTGAATTCGTCAAATTCGACAGGGACGACCCCATTGTGTTTTTAACCAGTATAACTATGCTCTTTATCAGCGCAGTAGAAAATAAGTCTTCTGTTAGTACGTTTCCATGCCGGTCTAAAAAACGTATCGACTTCTAAAAATTTTCAATATTTGTTCCCATGTTGGAAAGCAAAACTGTATTTAGTTCTTCTGTATAAATTATACAAATATCACTTAGAGGCAAAAAACTGGCACCACTTCGATCTTAATAACAATTGAGTACCAATATTGACAATATGTTTTAACCTTTTTCAAATGTTGACATTTTTTCTGTCTTGATTCCCATAGGACATGATCTACGCGGCAGCCATCGTCGCGGACAGCTCCCTAGAGACTTTCATCACCGACGCCGAAGACTCCGACAACAGCAGACAAGGAGACTCATCAGCAGGTTTAACCGACTTCTGGATTTGTATTCAATGCAAAACTCAAAACGACAATCCCCAATTTAGGTTTTGCGACAAATGCTTTCAGGTAGTTATGAGCGACTGGTGTCCTGTGGATTTGCATGTACATTGCACCGTGGCTGTCAGTTAGAGTTTTGATGATACATCTGTGATTTTTGCTGTGACTTCCACTTTCACTACACGTTTTCGTGGTTATACCTATTGGTCCAAGACATACTATGGGCATAGGTTGGCAGACTGTCACATTTATATCCATTCTGACAGCTGTAATGATAATCTCTGTATGTACCAAACACATTTTCATCTAATATTCTTTTGATCTGAGAAATCAGTATCATTGCCTTGATTATCCAAAGAATGGCAAGTACAAGTCTCTCGTAGATTTTTTTCTGAAGCAGGTTTCTTCCATAGATCCCAAGAAAAAAAAAATATGTTGCCACAGTACATGCGGATCCACAGTAACATCGTGTTAGAGACTAGTTTAAAGCATAAGTGATAAGTAAGTGGTGTGTGCAAAGACTGCTTAAGAACTCTCATAAGTGTTCAAAGTTAATCCAAACCAACAGAAGAAAATCTGAATGGACTAATAAGTTAGGCAATATTTTTTATATTAGTGGGTAGTGAAGAACAGTGCTCAGGTAATTTTTTTTATTATTATTCACGTACCTAGCGACGGGTTGGGTGATCTTAGGGTTGGTAAGATTTTTTTATTTATTTTTTTATTCATTACATCTATTTCAAAAGACGAACCGTGCAATTAAATATATTTCGATGTTTTAATGATGTACAACCGTGACACATTGGTATTGGGAATGATAGTTACTAACATTTGATAATGCTTGCTTAAATGTCTGTCTCTTGTGTTATGTTATGCGCAAAATTATGCATGTGTTGTGACAGATTTTCAGAGAAATAAATTGGTAAGTAGACCGTCGTCATAGATGTGGACTTCTTTGTTTGAGACCACTGGATTGTTTTTTAAGGGTTCTATGTCTTATCTTATGCTTCCACTTACATTAGCCAGTAAAACTCACCTGACTTGAACAAGCATAAATCACATTGCTGTTAATCCTCCGGTCTTCTGATTTAATGAGCATTTTTGTACTCATCTAACGTCATTCGGCCGGCCCGCGGTCTTGAACGTGAAAAATAGCGCGAGATCGCAGCGCGTTTATACAGCTTATGTCCTTCCTTGTTGGATTTATTTTTCTGTTGTAATTCCTAAATATTGTTCTTGCTGTAGGTGTTCTTTCTGTCTTGTTACTTTCAGTTTTTATTTCGCTTTTGTTTTGAGGTTTCTAATTTTCCCAAATTTCACAGAATTCCCAAATATTTTTGATCCGTTAAGACAGTTTTAACCAAGAAATTATTTTCATCTAGTCGCCTGTGCATTTTCCATGTAAAATAAAAATGCTGCTTTATGAAAATACTTTTAACGAGGACAAAATGCAAAAAGAATAGAGCGGCATAGAAAAATTTACATGAAAAAAAAATCCAAAGTTAACTAGATGAAAATCATCTTGTAACACCCCGTATGTATAGTGTAAGAATAATTCTACTATTTGGAACTGACTTGACTATTCTTGCCGCTTTCTCTATTTTCAGTTTTCATAATTATCTAGTTATCCAGTTCTAGTTTTCTTATTAGTGCCATTTGTTGTTTTTCGTCTCTTATACGTTGTATTTCCTCATTTACTTCGTTTCCTTTGATTCATTTTTCGTGTTATGTATGTATTATATTTCTTTTTTTGTCGATAATATTTTTCATGTTGTATTTTTATGTTTCTTAATTGTTTTATAGTTTCTGATTCTCTAAAATTGCTTTTCATGTGTACTTACTTCAGTGATTTGATTTTTTAAATAATTTTTTCGTTTCTTTTCTTTTTCTTTGATATCTCCATAATTTTTAGTTCTATTTTGTAAAGTCTAGATGTATGTTTTCCATATGTCGTTATGTTTGAAATATTTCTGTATAATAATAATTGACGATGTTCCAGTCCTTTTCTGTTTCAGCCCCTCGATCATCCACACATTTTTTTAAATATATTTTATTTTTGAATTCCATAAAAAATTATCATCAATAACCCCAAGCACCATTTTTTGATGGATGACTTTCGTGATAAGTTGAACCCGCTGATATCCCTGTAGTTCAGCGAACAAAAGTAGCTTTTTGGGTATAGAGCACACATGCGTTCTTATTTTGTTGTATCAAATCATATACAACGGAATTTTGTGGCTTCAAGTGAGTGTCTAATCAAGCTGCTTCAGATGCTCATTTTTCGCTTTGTTTTGTTTGTGCCTAGACTATTTTATTTCTTTCCAATTCGCACTTCTTTGCTGTAGACGATTGCATGCTGTCATCAATTAACTAGTATATTTGTTTGATTGACTAACTACTGGAGAGGGTACTTATCATGTTTCAATGACCATGAATGTTTTGGCATGCAAATTTACAGTGTTTGCAACTTTAGGCTTGCACAAATACCTAGTTGCACCTACAAATGAAAGCATTGAGAGCTCATTCGGTTTTTTGAGAACGATCTTGGTGTTCCAATTTTGACACTGAGAAACTGCAGAATGATCTCTAAAATGTATTGTAATAGTACGAGGAGAAGAATGTTAGTAAATGTTTTAAAGGGTTTAAGAATTGTGTCTTTGGGTAACCATAATAGACTAAGAACAATGAAATATGTAATCACGATCAGACAGTCTAGTGCAGTAATGGGGATGAGAAAAGAAATCTGTTGTACATACATATTTGAAAATTGGAGACTAACTGAAGAACTATTTCAGTAAAATAACGTAAGAAAGTTGATCCAAATCGATAATATGTTGTTGGGTGATCAAGATGTTTGCTTAAATAATTTTTTAATGTGATAGATATGGTGGACATCATAGCTGAATCACCCTGTATATTTAATTATTGAAGAAAACAGTGGGAGTTAAAAGTTTTGATATATGTACTGTACTGTGCAAATAAAATTGTCTATAAAGGGGTATAGCATAAGAAATATAGTATAAAATGGAGACTTCCCATATGCACATCATACAGACAGATCAAATAGTCTATAAAGGGGTATAGCATAAGAAATATAGTGTCTAGACTTCAAAAATAGAGACTTCCCATATGCACATCATACAGAGAGTACCACTGTTGCACAATTACCATTTTAGAAAATATTTTGACCTATTCAAATCACAAAGAAAGGTCCTGGAGACTAATTCACTAATGTGCACACTTCTAAGTGACAAAACATCATAATGCTAAAAGAAAGCAACCACTAGAAGACATTTGCACCAAAAGTAGTCACACTCCCAGTGCTTTAATTGGCAATAAAATTCCCTTGGATGCCAATTAAACCAGGATGCAGCCGCTTGAGTCCGGACCTGCCCGTTTGCTTACCGATTTTCATGTCATGTTTACCCCACAGGGTCGAAAGGCGATATTTCCCCCCCGTCCTAGAGGCCGCAAAAAGGCAGCTCGCAGTCAGCCGAAGTCTGACGCTCCAGTCAAGTTGGAGTCGTTGAAGTCCTGTCTCAACGGTCTTTCATCACAGGACTCCGGAATCGGGTCGAGTCAGGAGTTCAGCTCTCTTTGTCTGGAGCAGATCGTCATCCCGAGCTCCCAAGAACCGTCAACCAGCGGAAAAGAAGACGAACCGAAGCCCGAAGACGACACAAAGAACCGCAAGAGGCAGTTGTCGGAAAGCAGCCTGTCCGACGAGTACGAACAGCAGAGGCCGAGAAAGCAAGTGAAGGCGACGAAGAAAAAGGAATCCGAAGCCGAAGAATGCCAGAAGAAAAGTGGTGACAGTGAGGAGAAAGCAGTAAGGACTAAAGATGAGTCGGTAAAAGGTCCTTTACCTGAGTTGAAAGAGGACTGTATCATGTGTAATGTTAAGCCGAAAAATAGTGTGTTTCTACACGGACGAATTGCGCATATGTGCTGTTGCTATGGGTGTGCCATGCGTACTTGGAAGTCGGCGAAACGATGCCCCATATGTCAGCGGAAAGTCAGCAACGTAGTTCGCGTTTTCACCACGTAAATTTTGTTTATATGAGTAGCCGTTTAAAACATGTTTGTTTTTAATTTTTTGTTAAATATATCGCTGGACGGCCCGTGTTGTCCTTGATGTATATATTAACATTATATTATATTTATTTTTGATCCACTTAAAATTATAAGTATGTATATTTAACAAAAAATATGTTTTGTAAATATGTAATTAAGTCTTAATCGGCTCCTCATACTTTTAGGTGTACAGAATAAATTTAATTTATTCAGGTTAGTTAGGAAATGCTAGCATATCAAAAACTTAAAGAGTGTAACTCAAGCCAAAGATTGTCAGATATTATTTTCTCCATTGCCATTTTTTATTAGTGTAGACAAGAATACAATTTTTGTTAAATTAGGCATTACTGTCCAGAGTTGTTTTAGGAACACTCTTTAGATTTTTGAGATGCGGAAGGAAAACTGCTTGTATTAGGGATGGGGCATCGCTAGAAGTCTTAAAGACGCGTTAATTTTAGTTTGGCATTTGCACCAGATACTATTTCTATTTAGTGTAGAAGTATATATCCACTTTTCGGAATTGAATTGTTTTTTATGATACCATAAAAGATTTATTCGTTTTGTACTCATTTCAGTCAACAGCAATGTGCAATTTAACAAATCTTGTTTTTAACGATTAAAACAAATTACCCAATTTGGTGTTTTTCTTCTAAAATTGTAAAATTCCGCAGCAGAGTAGGTGTTAGGTTGGCGTTTGAGGAATCTCCCAGGATAGTGTTAGTGATAATTGCGAACGGTATTGTGAGTGTAGTAATGGGAGCCATTTGATTTTTTCAGAAATGGAAATAACTTCGCTACTTTGAGACGTTGGTTTTGCGTACCCCTGAAGTTTGCCATCTTGTGACTGTCGGCGGATTGACTAAAGGACAGATTAAATACTTGTGTGACGTTTTGCTGCAGTGAAAATGTGAATTTGCGACTTTCCAGGTAAGCATGATAGATTATTGACTGTTTCGTATTTTGTATTGACTGATTTACTGTAACAGCATTTATAAGTGCCAAATTTATTGGTAAAATTTTGCCGCCTCAATATTTATATTCCATCATTCACAGGTTCGCGAGTTGAAAAGCTGTTACTTCCGTCAAAAAAACAAATTTATCATTTCAAAATTTTGCTCGCGATTTAACAGTCCTAAAATTGAAGTAGAAACATCTTACAGTGCGATTTATTGAATTTATTATCTAGCAGGCCAATGTCTCACTTCACGTGACAGCCTGCTGGATAGAAAAATGTCACAGTGTACAATATGATAAAAAAAAATCATCACCGTGAGCTAGAACATCTTTATCCTCGTATGCAATATATTTTATAGTAGATGTTAAATATACAGGGCGAATGGGGTTTGAACTGCCAGATTTGGTACATATTTTTAGCACACAAGACTTTTGTTCAGAATACTAATTCAATTCTTATATTCAAAGGTAAGATTCAACTTATTACAACATTTCACTACTATTGTTAGTAGTTATTTTAATATCTGCTATAAAATGAATACACATTCCCATAAGTTTCAAGAAGAAATAGTGCAACATTAATATTTTCATGTACATTTTGATAGTGTTCCATGAGTTTAAAACTAATTTATTTGTATCATCGCATCGTTCATCAGGAACATCGGCGTATTCCATAAAAAAAATCTTTAGGGTAGAGCACGAGAGATATTTGGGGCAGTTTCCTTCATCCACATTTATTTATTGATTTGTGATCTTCTGTTTATGTAACCATGTAAATTATTGTCAACAACCAACACAACATATTTGTAATAATTATATTTTGTTTTGCACTTTGTCATTTGTTGTGTTAGATTTAAAAAAATGTAAAATTATCATATTTGCACCTTGAATTTGTTTGTAATTACTTTTTGTGTGTAAAGTGTAAGGTTTAATTTTTCAAAATTTTAATAATTGTAAACAATAAAATAAACCCCAGTACAGTTATTTTACAGATCATGCTAGAATTAGTCTATGGAAATTTATTTAATGTTCCTTTTTGTGTTTTTGTTTGTTCACTAGTATTATTTATTTGATTATACCTATATTATTTAGTCCTGATATGTACTATCTAATTAAGGTAAGTGTACAATCATGAGGATTTTTACTAAAATATTTAAAAATACGAAAGAAAATCAACCAAATAACGTAAATATAACTATTTTTTAAAACGAAACCGGTTGGCAATAGTGCTGTATTGACAGGCAATACTACTATTACAGAATATTAATTCTTTCTGAAACCTGTATTTACACAGAATTACAGTCGACTCCCTCTAAGGAAGTAAGAATAAAAAATCAAAGGACATCAAAGAAATCAGAATAATTACAAATTAGTTAAAAAACTGAAATTGGAATCTATTTACACTGTTTCTGTCTGTAGTGTTATAAAGTTTTTTTCTACGCCTATTACCCAAAACGTGACATTTTCGCCATTGATTTCCCTGTCCGGAAGTGCAAATTACATGTGACATTTGACAGCATATGTAAAATGGATATTTCAACAGAAGATGCGTGTAAAGCGCACGAAAGTGCTTATGTCAAATTAGTTACGTGATCGTTCATTTCGTTTTATCCTTTTAGCGCTATTTGGTGCTGTTGAAAATTAAATACCTTCGCAAAAATGGATGAAGAAAATCGAAATCCAAGAAAAGGTACGATTAAATATGTACTACTGAATATACACTTTCTTCACAACGTAGAAACAAAACCAACAAAAAGAGTGTGTCAAATACTTTAATTTTAAATAATTATTGTTCACCTAATACCTTACTATTTTGTGTTAAAGTTAAACTATTACAGAAACAATAAATAAAAATGACTTTTTTAATTCAATGAATGTAGGCGTAGAAAAAGTATCGTGTATAACACTTACCATATAACTATTTCGATGTCGTGTAATTTAGTGTTTTTCAGTGTTTTCGATCATTTCTAACGCAATTTCTAACATTTTGAAATTATAAATATTGTGGTTTTGTAATTTTTAGATGGAAGATGTTACGCAAGTGTCATCTAAATAAGTCTACTTCGAGAAAAATTCGAACATTGAATATGGGAACTGGTGGGAGTTTGATTTCACGCAGTGGCGTCGGTGCGTGACTTGGTGGAGTTGTAAAACATAATAAATAAATTACAATTAAAAATTATAAAAATACGTCTTCCAGGCTTGCAAATGATTTAGATAGAGTAAAGATCTGGTTTGAGATTTAATTTTTAATCTTAAATGCCGAAGAAACCGAAAGTACAGTTTATTATGCTACGCCACTGGCGGCCTGATTGGGGAGAAATAACAACACTGTCCCCATTATCCGCTCTTATTCGGCTTCAAAACAAACAATACTAATCGCGTGGCTTTGTTTTCTCCTCTTATATTATACCTCCATGGTATTTACATTAGATTGAAAATAACAAACTTCAACTCTCTGTTTTCTATTTGGATTTGAGCCTTGGAGATATTGCATTTGAAAATGTTAAAAATCAGAATATTGTTTGATTCCTGAATTGCAAAATTTCAATTGATTGAATTCTCGAATTCCCCAATTCTGAAATATTTTAATAGACAAAAGATTAAATTCGGAAATTCAGAAACTGTTACTTTTGAATCACTGAAATCGTGAATTTGGAAATTTTGAATAGTAAGATTTTAAATTTTAAATTGGTCAATTTGCAAATTTCAACCGTTGAAATCCTGCATTCCTGAATTCGCCAATTCCAAGTGGATAAAAGTTTGCATTTTTTGCACATTTTGAGTCGTGCAGATGTTGATTTTCAAAATGTTGAAAGGGAAAATGCTTGAAAATCTGAATTACCAAATTTGAATTAATTGATTTCTCAAATTCCCGACTTCTGATACTTTAATGGATAAAATTGTGAATTTTGAATCGGTGAAGGTTTTAGACAAAATTTCGAATTCTGAAATTCAGAAATTAAAATTTTGAATCTTTGAAATCGTGAATTTGGTAATTTTGAATAGCTGAGATTTTAAATTCGTCAATATGCAAATTTTAACCGTTGAAATCCTGCATTGATTGAATTCTCGAAATCAAAAATTGAGATGTTACACGAGATAAAATTATGAATTCCGAAATGAGGAAACTGTGAATTTTGAATGGGTGAAATCGTGAATTTGGCAACTATGAATCGGCAGGATTTTAAATTTTAAATTCCTCAATTTGCAAATTTGAACCGTTGAAATCATTTCTGAATTTGATAATTTCAAATAGATGAAATTTTAAATTCTGATATTTTAATAATCAAAAATTTCAGTTCCGAAAATCGGAAACAGTGAATAGGTGAAATCGTGAATTTGGAACTGCCGATATTTTAAATTTGTAATTTCCTCAATTTGCAAATTTCAACCGTTGAAATTCTGCATTCCTGAATTTGCCAATTCCAAGTCGATAAAATTTTGTATTCCTGAAATTGTAATCGCTTATTTACTGAATAATCTATACTCAGTATCAGCTCGCTTGTATCAACATCGGTTATATTTTATTATGATCTATTCGCACTGAATAGAAAATATACCTACACTACAGGCTCTATACATTGAAGACCAATTTCCATGTAGTGAACAGTAAAAGGTGTTTTTGACTTTGGTTGGAGTGGAGAAAATTGGGGAAAAACTGAAAGTGCTTTTTTCTATGAGATTTTTGTGTGAACTCAAACCATAATTCGATTCGAACGATTGATATCCGTAATTCTTTTTTTTTTTGTTCGTTATGGTTCTGGAAAAGTTCAGGAAAATAAACTTCGAGTTACAAGGGAAGTCCGAAAATTTGGACAATTATTGCAAGAATCATAATTTTTGTATGCACTCTCGATTATAACTGATGACGATAGGAACGACATATTTGGTTGAATTTTTTTTTCGTTATGCTCCCGGAATGGAAAATAACAAATTAATGTTTTTAATTGAAAAAAGAAAAAATAATGGGACAATGTCTGTCGGGTCGGCTAGAGATTTTATACAGCTAAATTGAAACTTTAATGACATAACACGTATAAAAAGTGGTATGCCAAAGATGTCATTTCGCTGTTCGGCCTCGTGGGCCAATAAACTGTCACTGATGTATCTGTTATCTGATGTAATTTTGTGAATTCCATTATTCTAAAAGATTAATTGTATTCTTTTCTATAGAGGGTGGACTAAAAAAGGATGGATTGAATTATTAGAAAGAACTTTCTACTTGTGTTTTTTTTTTCTGACAAATGTCAGAGGCGCATGGTTTGGTAGTCCCATTTTTGGTAAAGATTTTTCACGCATTTCAGTCTCGGTAGTTGTCAACAACAAGTTCTTTAAAATACATATAAGTGAAACATCGGTTTTGAGAGGTACAATTTAAAATAATTTTTGGTCGCATATCGAGTTTTCACTGTATAGTGTATTTTGGGTTGCCATTGAAGGTCTTCCCATTGGTAATTTGGAGTAAATCTCACGAATAATGTTACAAATGTCGATCAAGTGATGAGAAATTCAACTTCATATAGTTGTTTTACAGTTGTTAATAACTAATAATTTAAAAAATCGTGCATGTATAGTCAATAATGGACGTGGTCCTAACGTCACATTGAATGTTGATTTAGGTCGCTGATGAGGGCGCGACCGTCTATATTTCGAAGCGTACATTAAGTTGCATATATTCGATGGTATTGGACCAATTCTGCGCAGGGATAAATGGAGCTTTCTTGTAACAGTCTCAAAATATTTTAAA
This sequence comes from Diaperis boleti, assembly GCA_963583935.1. Taxonomy (NCBI): domain Eukaryota; kingdom Metazoa; phylum Arthropoda; class Insecta; order Coleoptera; family Tenebrionidae; genus Diaperis; species Diaperis boleti. The sequence goes on from OY757248.1 coordinate 42,808,748, forward strand.
GAAAATAATTACTGCAAGGAAAGATGAATGGTCTTATCGTGTATGATACGCATCTGCTGTTTTGTAATACCAAGTTGAGTTTACTGCTGCCACCTATCAAGAACAATGTTGTCCTAAATTACTGTAATAAAACTAGTAATATTGTTTAAAATCTCAGTAGGAACAATTATAATATGGGATTTAGTGCGTTTGAATTGCTGTTCAACAGTAATTCGTGATTTTATAGAATGGATGATTATTTAGAGGATCGGAGATTGAGGACCTAAAGGTGCATGCAACCGAATTTCGTCGCGTATCATCAGCGCGTAACATTTTGCCGTTCCATTAGTGGTAACACGCAGGTATTGGAAGTACAATCAATCGATTTACGCGCGCTTTAATCTCCTGATCAAAACTCAATTCTCAATTGAGTTTCCGACTCGGGAAGTCTTTCATGAAGTATTTCTGGTGTTCAAAATGAGAGTGACTAACGCAATGCTTGACCAAAATTGGCCCAGGCTGTCCAGCACACTCGTCAGCCGCTTGGGCCATTCAAACTTTTTATCAATCACCGACAACGGCTTGGTTCAAGCGTCAACGGGTTCCTAGATGATCTATCATGCTTGATTCAATCGATTGACTTCAGGTTTTACACAGGTTACGCGACGGAGTTACGTTACGAGGTTCACTTGCATATCTGAACGCACCAAAAATGTGAGGCCAAAATATCAAAATAATACTAATGATTAATAATAATCATAGATGCTGAGCAGATAAGACACTGACAAAATCAGAAATTGGAAGAAGATTGCGGGGAAATTATGTAGTAGCGTATTAACTTTTTTGACTTCTAGACTTTCTTTAGTAATAAAAGTACAGAGAAAGGGTACAATGTCTGCATTAAAAACTAGTGAGGGTTTATACAGGGTGTTTAAAATTTGCTGCACCAAACTAATGGTACAGTGATCAGAAGCAAAGAGTACGCAATAGAAAAATATTTAAAAAAATTGATGTTAGATTCGCATGTGGCTGAAGGTTTCTTTTTATAGTAAATCTGGCAACTGAGGAAATTGCAATGAACAATTAAAGTATTGGTATGTTAAGTAACCAAGGCAATGTTTTTCTCAGATACTGGAATTAATTGTAACAATAATTGTTGAGAATTGTCAATTATTTTTGAAGTTTGTAATTTTTTATAAGGAGCAATTTATTATTTAACATAATTTATTGGCCTGTATTGTTTGGTTAGAGTTTTAGTGTGGGTCCAAAAATTCTTGCGAGAACGTCTTCACGACTCTCAGGTCGTGTTACGTAAACCAACGATTTAAAATGACCGCAAAGAAAAAATCTAAACGATTCAGGTCGGGCGAACGGGGAGCTAACGCGTTGGGCCATGTCGCCCAATTCATCGCTAAGCATGGCCAGGCCATCACAGGACCGGATGATGATGAACTGGTGCTTTATCCAGTAAGTGTCATCCATCCCACAATGTCAGTGTGACTTTTTTTAAATAAATCTGAAAAATCAGTTACTATGCATACAAATCTCATTGTTGCATAAAAATATCCATTGTTATATTAAATTGCCGCATTGATTTTTGCATAAATCTCGATAATTTAAGATGCGTTTAAATACATTTATGTTAAAGACCAAAGGCATTGCGTCAAATGATTATTGATCTACATTTTGTTTCGCATACTTTAGCAGCATTTTGGGTGTAATTTACTGATAATAAATAGCTGTAATCAACATTTCGAAGATCCCTAACAGAAACCCACATACACAGAAGAAATGAACAATATTTTTCTCTGACTTACCAAATGGTCCTAAATAACGTGCGATTGCGTTGGTGCGGAAATTTTTAAACACCCTGTATATACCCCGATGAAGGGGGAAAAATTGTACTTTTAAATCACACTTTATTCCATTTTTTACAGAGAATGCAGATAATAGTACACGGTCTTCATAAGTGATTCATACATCCAGTGGGCTTTGAAACTCAAAATTTTCCTTCTAACTACATGGTAAAATTTCTTATTCATGGGCAACTTGATGTATGAATCATTTATGTATACCCGATATAACGTAAGTTGATTGGATTTGGGAAAAATGTTGAATATGAGTGCTTAAATTTCAACAACCAACCAGAACAGGTCGTACTTTGTAAATTACAAAAAAGGACAAAAAAAATCACAAACACCGTCATGATATGATATCCATTATTATCAGTAGGCAAGGTACCCCACAATCTTAATCATTATCCGTTCTTATAGAACCAAACAGGTACATACATACAAAGTGGGCATATGTTGTAGTATTTTTTGCAGGAAATGCAATATCAACTTAAAGCGCGTCATGATAAAAAAATTAATATATACCAAATGCCTAGTTAAACCCTTTTTGGTACTAAAGAAAGATTTCGTGTTTTTTTAAATAGCACTCTAACTGATTGATAACTGAAGGTGGTTTTGAGATTAGGAAGTTGTTAAGAGTTCTAAAGTACCAGTCTTTGCATTCATTGCAGTGACCTCATCTAATTCAGCTGTTTAGTCTGATACTCAATTGTATCCAATATAAACTAAGTTGCAAATTCTTACCGCACAATTCATTGACGACTATCAGGCGTTATAATTTTTTTCAATCGTAGTCACAGTATTTAAAATATTCGTTTTAAATTTTCAACACCAAAATTAATATACCAACAGTTATTGCTTTTAATCATTTATTTGACCTATATACATTCACATGCAATCTTCATACATCTCAAGTTCCGTTTTCGAGATTGAATAATTGCACCATTAGCGTGGGTTGTTATTGTACACAGTGTTTATAAAGGTTTTCATATACACTAGGTCGATATACAAAGATTTATAAACACCCCCACAATAAGAAAAAGCTATCAGATATCAATTAAAAATTAAAAAAAATTCAATATCATTCCCATATCCCGTCGATATAATTTTTTATTAACCTGCTTTCGTTTGCACCTATAGTCATTAAGATTATAACATCGTGGTCTCTTAATTGTTTATAATCTATCGTTTATGAAAAACATGAAACGATGAAACTATTTTTTGCGGTGCGGTCGCAGGTTTTTCCTCACCGTGAAATCTTCAGGTTCATTGGCGTGTGCGGTAAACAGGGTTACATTTCAAGTATTTTTTGGGTTCACCCTATTTATCTTTATTACTCCCTAAATTTATTGCAGGTATATCCATGACACCCCCTGTATGTATCATGAAAAACCAGCCTACTAGATAAAAAATTTAAACTGTATAGCGTTTTTGTGATTTTGAGAATAAGAATTAAATTGTTGCTTGTCCAGAAGTCAGTATTGATAAAATGATTAAAAACAACACAGGCATTACAATTCCACTCCACAATTTTCGCAGGCAATCACCCCCTCAATTATTGCATGTATCCAAATAATCCTTTGATGATGACGGTACACCCGATGACTCACGGCCCCCAAACGCCCCAGGCACCCCCCACTGCATACTCAATTCATCGTTTGCGCATCGCGCTATTCTCATTCTAAGTGCAGCCTTCGACGTAGCCGCGAGTCTTCTGCTTGCTGTTCACATTACCGGCCTTCGACTTCCACCGACCAATTCCAACTTTTGGAACATTTTCCTTCCAGTTCATTACTAACTACAGATTCAAGGTAGGTCCCGCTTTTACCACTCCTTGATCACTCGACCCCGGTGCGTTTTGTTACCCTCTGAGCTGTGTTCGAAATTAGGGTGCGGTTTGACAGATTGGAACTGACCAAGTTCTTGGCTTATCTGTTGGGATTTTTGTTGCCGGTTTTTGTGGTAGATGCCAAATTTGCGTATATTAAATTGATTTCTTGTGATATAGACCTTAAATTTAGAAAATTGTAGGGTTGTCCTTTTTTGCGAGTTTCAATTTTGCGTAGATACAAGAATGTGGTCAAGTCAATAAATTTTTGTGCTTTCGGATACTGTATAGTCCACCGGAAATGCTAAAGGAAACAGGTGCCTCCCCGCTTGTAATACTAAGTATTCTGTATGAAGCAGTCTAGACACTATCGGACAAACAAGTCTTTGTCATTACTGTTAAGTCTCTCTTCAGGACGCACCATCAACTATTCAATAAAATATTGCAGACGGCGGTATTGATTTTACGTCCCGACTCAAAATTGCACCGCTCCGGTCCGTTCTTGTTGAGGCAATTAAATCGACTTATTCTTCCATGAAGGTCCGTGGCCACCGTGCAAAATTAATCACGATGAAAGTCTAGCTCAAATTAATTGCCACAGTTAGAATAGAATTCATCTGTTGAAATTAGAATATGATTAGTGGAAAGTCGCATCAAATTGCAGTTATCCGATTCGGTCGGCTTTCTGTATCTTCATTCTTGATTGCACCGGTGCAATCGTAACCTACTTTTCCTGATTATACGAATTCAACCTTGCCTTTCGAGCATTTTTCACGCTGTGGGTCGATTACGATATGTGGGAGTCCTGTAGGACGGGTTCACCGTTCGGTGTGCGTTGCGAGATCCTGGTGATGTCCAGTCCGGATGAAACGTTGTTTACTTTGTTGCAACTATAGGGAATGTTAATCACTTGGGGTCATTATACATTCAGATGGGTGCCTTCATTATTCTTTGTGATTGTGAACGTAGGATACATTGTTAGTAGTCAATCATAGGCAGGTAGGCTTACAATGTAAAGGGTCTACAGTTTTTCAAAAAAGAGCTGTTCAGTGTCTTTAGCAACTCATCAATAAGCTCAAAATCAGTATAATTTTTCATTCAACGTTTTCCAACACTGTTATCATGAAATTACTTACCAACCTGTATTAATTTGGGTGTGGCTAATCACTTTATCATAGTCTAGAAGTCTATTATGTCATGTATTACAGTATTAATAGTTATCTTATCAGCGGGAATTAGTACCAGGAACTGCACTGTTTTATATATCATTTTCACCGTAAATTAAGCATCTAAATATGAATTTAAAAAATTGTATTTGTAACATGATTTGGTTTAAATCAATAAAGGCGGAAAATTTGTATTAGTCACCGACGAAGTTATCGGAAAAAATATATCTGCAAACTATACGTTTGTTAGTTATTACCGATAAAGGCGATATCAGACATTTTGTAATTACTTGTGCCTTTCCGGCCGTTATTTTCTCTATAAAGGTCTACACGTTTGCTTCAGATCTTGGCGTTATTAAAGGTTTTGTCTTGTCGGGTCTTCATAAATGATCAACAAACTTTACATGTAGTTAGATGGAAAATTTTGACATTAAAAGTACATAGACTGGATGTATGAATCATTTATGAACAAAAGTTGTATCTCAGAAAACAATTGTTTATGTAAATGAATACACGAAAACTATACCATGTCATCAAATAATTTGCGATATCAGATGTCAAAATTGACAAGTAAAAAATTTTTTGATAGATCTAAAATTTTGGACCACTGTATATTTTATTTGGAATACAAACTGCCTGAAACGTGTTAATTCTTATCAGCAGGAACTGTACTAGTTTTTACTTTGTAAAGTTAAGTCTACTACTTATCATTTTTTCAAATATTTATGCAAATATAGAGAATTCTAAAAAATATATTTTGATGATTTACTTATTTATTTATACGGTTGGTGCATTGAAATAAACTTAACCTTATTAGAGGTTGTGGCCTTATTTTTTTTTTGTTGCAGCAATGCATGGTAGATAACCTTTCATTCATATTGAGATTATTTTCGGTCCAATATTTATATATAACTTGTTTTGGAAAGTCCAAAAAAATTACAATACCTATTAGGGTCTATAAAATAAACTCTAATCAGTGTGTATGCATTGGGCTTCCAATGAATCATATTTTGTTTTAACTTGACATGTGTAATTCAGATATAAAATAACATATGTCAAAAGATCCAGACTGATCAAGAATAAAAATTTCAGTTCGTAATAATACAATTAACACTATGATTCGTTGCTGACAGGTAAATTCAAATTTAGATAATATCCTTATACATATTTACAATTCACATTTATTTCCTGATCAATCTAGAATCTAGAATTCCTGGAGTGCCACTGTCGTCAAGGAAATTTCATTTCTCATAAAAATATGTAGGCCACAACGGTTTGTATAAAATCAATAGCTTTAAAACATATATTAATTCCGCATATATTTGATCAATGCGTTTTGGGAAAGTAAAAAAAACTATAGGGATCTAAGTCTTTGAATTAGTCTACATCTCAAGAGGGTGTTCACAAACTCTCAAACTAAATTATTTGATCATTTTGAAGTATTGGGGATTTTTTGTTGTTACCCTTGTTCCAAAATCAATATTATTTCGTAGCAAACGACAGTATCAGTTTCGAAGGCACCCTCCCACATTCCCGGATTGTGACTCACTGTATCTGAGTAAACTTGGAAGGGTCCTGCCTTCAAAAAGTTGTCAAATGCAAATACATATTTGATAAATAAAAGAATATAAACAATAATAAAATTAGTACATTAAGTTTGGCATTTGTGCTCCCCTATGCATTTGTGACATTTGGTTATCAATCAAACGCTCGTATGACTGTGCCAAAATCAATAATGTGGGGAGATTTTAACCCCGAAAATTAGCACCAAGTGATCGAATGAGATTTAGGTTGCTTATTTAATCTGTTATATTAATCTGTACATATTTCTAAATTTAGTGCCATATGTCAAGCGATTGTTTTATTTTTTTCCGTAGGATATCATAACATCATAACTATTTTATTATTGAGACACCATTTATATATATTTACATAAATCCCAAAAACGAAATTTTCAAGCCGACACAAATTGAAGCACTTTACTAATGTCAGATTTTGAAAATATAGTACAGTATTTCGCGTGTGAAGAATTAACGTCTTTAGCGCCCTTTTCTCTGAATAGATGGTATACGCGTTGCTTTTTCAGTCTGAGAATTTATAACATCCGACAGAGAAGTTTTCTAATTTTAACCCTGAAACTGATGGAGGGTCTGTCTGACTCCTCTTTACGTAGATTATTTTTGGTAAAACAAACGGACTCTTGAGAGAAATTGAGAAACTTAAATTCTCTCGATTCTGCAGATTCTCTCCATTGGCTTTAGATTCTCTTTATTCTTACGAATCAGTTGATTCTCTCTATTTTTTGATTTTCTCATTTTTTTAGATTCCCTCTATTCTCTCATTATTCAGAATTTTCTGCATCTTCTCGATTCTCATTATTCTCTAAGCTCTCTGTTCGATCGATTGCTTAGACTTTTCTGATTTTCCTCTATTCTCTTCATTGTCTTCTATATTTTTTGGATTGTCTAGATTTTCTACCCATTATTTTAATACCCTATCTCTAATTTCTCCCCGTTTTGAGAACTTACATTTGAAGCAATTTCGCAGAAGGATATTGATTAAACGTCCACAAAACAGCTCATGTTTTCACTTCGATAATAAAATGCTTGACGTTTGTTCCGATAATATCGTTTTTGGAAAACATATTCGCAAATGTTTTCATTGCAAACTTCCTTGTTTTGGACTGCACTTACCTACTTATCATAAAGTAGCGGTATTAGAACCGCCATTTAAAAAACAATTTCACCTTTATCACAACAGTCCCATTTCTTATCATATCAGACGTTTTAATATTTGTTTACGATGACCGATTAGTCACACATTTTTGCGAAACAGATATTTAGCTATCAGTCTTGTGAACCCATTAATTGGAATTAATAACCGCAAGAAATGAAAACAGTTACAAGGCTAAATCTCAGATACCTCATGAAGTCATGAACAAGACTTGCATGCTATTAATAATAAAAGGTGAAGCATTGTCTGCCCTCTTTATCTGAATTCCCTGTCTATCAAACAATTGTCGTTCTTTGTGCCGCAGATGCAGCCAAGGTCGCAAGACAAGTTACCCCTGATTCGCACGGTTGCGTCAAATTTTTGCCAGTCCTCTGACCCCAAAGCATTCCAATTATGAGTGTTGTTTGGATTTGGCAACGGAGTTTCCGCTTCCATTTTGGGCTCCGGCGCTAGAAGAGCTTTCTAAATAATATGCATAATAGGAGAATAAACTGTCTCGTGTCAAGGATCAGCCGCACCCGTTCTGCCGGTGGCGTTGCGGCGGAGGAAGAGGGTGCATTTCGCCAAAAACGCGACAGCTGTTGGTCGAAGAAAGGGGGCAATAAACATATGGTCGGGTTTCGCACGAGGTTGTTTGACGTAGAATAGTGAGTAAAGTCGGAGCCATATATGGAATAGGCTCCAAATAAAAATGTCAGTCGTGAAATTTCTCGATCTAATGGTTTTTGAAGTCTGGTTTGGTTATCGGTCGATCGGGTCTTCCCGGAGTTGTGGGTCTAGGTCATCCACTCCTTAGGAATTAATTCGATGGTGGAAAGCAGCGTGTGGTTCTGCGTGATTTATGCACTTCAGTAAGGTTACGGATGTTACCTGTATTTTAAGTATCGACGACTATACAAGGCTTCAAAGTTGAAAGCTTTAACTACTCGATTTATTAAGTAAATGATCATTTTTTTTTCCCGAGAATATTATGATGATTTACTAATGTCATATTCGTACATTTAGTTACCTTTATCATCGTGGTGTCGGATTTGGTAGAATTCGCTGTATTTTTAGAGTTCCTATATTTAGATTTTGAAATTATAGTAAAGTATTTCGCGTGTAAAGAATTAACGTCTTTCTCTAAATAGATGGTACGTGTCGCTTCTTCAGTCTGAGAATTTATATCATCCGACAAAGGAGTCTTCTAATTTTAACCCTAAAACTGGAGAGTTACTATTTTTTCCTTTAATTGTCTATTTCGTTATAGTGGAAAACAGTTTCTTTATCGATTCGATAAATTAGTAAAATCTAGTAATTTCTTGAGAATTTTCGACAGTGTGTTGTCTTCCCATCAATATTTTTGTTAGTTCTTGTAGTATTATTAGATATATGAAAGCAATCTATGGAAATAAGAAACTGCAACATATAAATGGAAAATTGGAATGAAAAGGGGATGTAAAAAATAATTTGTTGCTCTGTCCCGCAAACATTATGTATATTAACTTAACTTCGTTGGCGCCGTAATAACACTCACTTCCTGCACTTGTTGCATAAAAACTGCAATTTCCTGTGAAATAACAAGTTGCCCACAGAAATCTTATAAATGTCCTTTTTTTCCTCGACGGTAGCCGTTTTTGAGACTTTAATTGAGTTTGGTTTCTCATTTATACCAAAGACGTTGGCAACAATGGGAACAGGTTTCTGTACGTTGAAATGATCATGAATAAGAAATTCCAATGCTATGTGGGTTTTCGCCATTTACATCACACATTAATAATAGAACAACAGATTTGATAACGTGTTTTGGCCGCAATCAAAATGAGATAACCGACCAATTTAGACCCAAAGATGGTAATTGTTATAGTTCTATTCATGTTAAGTGGTATTGTGGTCAAAAAATTGAGACGTCAGTGTTGCCACGGTGCTTTTTTTCCTGAATGAATACGTTTCCTGGTCGGATGCACAGACCATCCGTTATAAGGTCTGCTAACAAACTCCACCAAATCATTAATTTATGTTAAAAGACCGTAACACCAACATCCAGCCATCCTAATTACCTGCTTTAAGTGACGTACTGCTGCCAATTAAAATAATCCCATTAAAAGTATTCATCAAGACAAAGTGTTCGCAATTGAAAATCACCACTACGTTTTAATGATCCTAAAACTGAATTAGATATACACGAACCCGTAAAAGTAAATTTAAAAGCACTGTTAGACGAGTCAAACTGTGGGAATGAGCTTAATTGCTTTTCCGACTAAATAAAATAAATTGCCAAGGAGAACAAAGAAGATTGTTGGGTCTATTAAGGGTGGGAAGTTGGCACCTTTGCGGATGGAAATAACAGTGTTTATTTAATAAAAATAGCTTGGTAATCTAATCGCTAATTAACAGGTCGTTTGAACTGCTGCTGTCGACGTATCTCTCCAGTCGTTAAACTAATTGCAGGAATTTATTATTAGTTGATCTGTATATTCATTTTTTTCTTGTTCGTGGAGGTACCAGTGGGCAAATCCTGTTAAAATTAATGTTTCGGTTTGGTCGTTAGCATTCCTTAATTAAGTCGTATGGGGCACTAATAGTTATGATTAATAAAGGAGAGTTTAGACCACAATTAAACATAATCCAAAAAAGGGCAAAAATTCGCAGAAAAAGATAATCTTTTTGTCGTTTATGTTCCGCAGCGTAACCGGAGAAAATCATCAAATGAGGCATAAACAAGAACTTTACTACCGAGATAATTATTAAGCTTTTTTGAGATTGTGGTAGGTCTTTTTGCATTCAACCTTGGATGCGCTGCGATGGCAATCTAGATGAACATTATTTGTCCACCCTTCTGGGAAATTTACGAGATACAAAAAATGGATTTTTCAGATTCTCTTCTCTGTCCATTCTACAAGGTCTTAGTAGGCTTTGAACATCAAAATTCCATTTCAGTAGATGTAAATTCCGTTCTCCATAGGCAACATGATGTTATGAATAATTTATGAAGACCCGACTGATCAATTGACTTTTTAAAAACATGGCTGATGACATGGATATCATTTGATGCTTGATAGGTTAAACGACATTCAGTGGGACAGTGTCACAGCCTCATAAATAAAAAAATCAATTGATCACACCTTATCATAATATGGAATACTAGTCTAACAATATTACTCCTGTATATTCGATAATAGTGAATGTTCTTGTATAAGTAAATATCCTATTGAAATCGAAAATTTTAAGTGTTTTTTATGTATAATAAGGCGCTCACAAACGAGACGATTGTCTGCGTTGAAACAGAAGGACCCTGCCAAAGTTGACAAAATAGACAAGTCTGCAACTCCTCCTACCTTGTGAGCCACTTCAGTTCTTGCAACAAAACACACAATGTCTTCTCCGCCTCTAACCCGTAATTTGATCTTTTCCAGATGTCCTGCCCCATTCCAGCCGCCCCAGCTGCCCCAGCCTTGAAGGATCTTCCCCGCGTGGCCGGCGATCTCAAGAGCGAACTGGAGGGCTTCAAACCGACCAATCTGAAAAACGCAGACACGCAGGAAAAAATAGTGCTCCCCTCTGCTGAAGGTAAGTTCTATTTAAGTGTCAACATTCGCATTAATGTCGAACGTGGGCCTCGGCGATAAACTCAAAATGTGCGTGGAATTCGTCCACCTCCGATCTGGCCACTTGTTCCCTTGTCCTTCCTACATTCTTGTAGTGTTCAATGTCTGTTTTACACACTGTATGTACACTTGCATGTATAGATGTGGCACAAGAACGCACGCATAATGCCTTGATCGCTGGAGTAGAGAACTTTAAGTGTTCTTCGTTGAAAAGAACAGACACCAGAGAGAAGATCGTGTTACCGAATGCGCAAGGTAAATAGTTTGTGGTTTGGTTGAGGATTTGGAGCTAATCCCTTTTCTGGCTTCGGGTGTCGTTCCTACTAACTCGGCTTGGCTTCTTTGTCGACGTATTATGTAAAGGGAAATTCGAGCGTGTTGTGGGTGAGCTGCGGTTCCCAAAATAGGAAATGGAAAGAACAATATTGTCTGTGAAGCTGGATGTCATCAACAAATTTAGTTTTCATTTTAAACAATACCACCCATATTTGTACAAAAGAAACTCTGTAGACACGTTCATTGGCATTCAACACAAAGAGCCACTTTCGTCTTGGAAAATAGCGTTCATTTTCATTGCTAATAGATGTAATTGCATTCTTAGCTTTATAAACATTTTCAAGAAAAAAATTAGAACGACAATCTTATTTATTAATTAAAAGAATCCTTTCTTTGAAATTAGTTATTAGAAACTGTACTTCTAGTGGTAAGTGAAGCAGTTACTAGTTACGACCTTCAGTAAAAGGGGCACCAAAAATAGAAAAAAGGGAAATCACTTTGTTTAGATGTTTTAGCAAAGTTGGAAAAGATCATTGAGATAGCTTACGCGAAGGTCGTCTACCTGAAGATTAATGGCAAAAATATTCTTTTGTGACTAATCTCGTTTAAAATTCAGTAGGTAAAAAATGAATAATGGTGAAGATGAAAGCGGACTTGCCTGAGAAATGAGTATGTAGAGGTCAATAACTGTAAAATTTTGTTGAAATTTAGAACAAAAATTTTCTTCATTTTCACTTCAAAACTATGGTGGTCGGTCTTTTATCAACCAGCCTGGTTACATAGTTCAATGAACAGCCAACCGATTTGCATTCATAAACACGTCAGGTCAGTCATTAAATTATTTTTCCTTCCTTCTCTTTAACCTTTCTTTTTGGTTTCATTTCTCTTGTCGCTTCCTCAACTTGCATTCTTCTTCAATAGTTTTTTCCGTCTCTTTGTTCTCTTTTTTCTCAAGAACTTTTGTTTTTCTTTCGACTCCATGACTGTACACTATGTAAATGTGGGTGTTCGAGCTTATTTCTAAGACCTTCTTAAAAATGATTTGAAACTACTGAATAATTCATTTTTTTGTGCATTGTTCGATCTTCTGATATAATCGAATTTAAATATCACCTTTCAATTTTACTTGTGTTTCTTCCTAGGTTGTAAATATTTCATAAGCGCGACTCAAAAAGAGACAGCACATCCTGTTTTCTATTAAATTCGTACTGGGTCTTTATCTTTTCCTCCAACAGTTCTCTTCACTCCTTGATTCATTGTTCTTCCTTTGCTGTAAATAGAATATTATGATTAATGGACGTATCGTGTTTATACAGCTGACAAAAAATTCCTGCACTTGAACGGAGGTATTAGACACCAGTCGCATTTGCACTGACATAAAAATATTTGTAGGCGACTACCGCTGGAGTAACTGTAATAAATCGTTGTTTAATACAATCATTATTTTAATGCTATCATAATATTTATTACATTGATCTAATGGTAGGTGGTACCGACAAAGAGTTTTATGCGATCCAATGTCATGCAACTGTCAAGATGTCTAACAAATTGTAAAAAAAGAACATTAGGACCCCAAGGTTGTGCCATTTTTTTGGTTGCCATTGTACATACTAATCTAATCTGCTAATTGACAAGGACATTCGAGCAGTCATATGCGATTTATAAATTAAGATTATAAAATGCCAAATTTTAAATTATAGATGTCATCTGGGTATTTATTTTATTTTATTTCCTCCATTTATGGAGTAATCTTATACCATGATTTTTTTTTAATAACGCACCATAGGGATTTACGTGCTATAAACTTAAAGTCTTATCTACCTTTACAAAAATCTATTACAGTAATGTTTTAAAATAAAAAGGAAAGAAATGTTTCAAATTTTCGTTAAATAAAATTAATCTAGTTAACTGGCTGACTCACCTTTACAAACAAAATAAAATTGCAAAGTTGTCAAAGGTGTCAGATTATTTTTTGATAAAGTATCAATATATACAGCCGAAGAAGGAATTGAAATGTTGAGGGCGTATTTTCGAGGTACATATTTGATGCAGACCAGACTTCGGGACCAGACAACTTTGCATTTTGATTTTAATTATAAATTTAATATCATTCAACAATTACCTTGATTTTAAAGTGAAGGAAATTTTTATTTTAAGACACGGCTTTTGAGGACTTGAAATTGTTAAACATTATCCTAATCTAGAACCATCTTAGAGGTTTTTGTAAAATATAAAGTAGGAAAACCGTTAACATAACTTTTAATTTAACGTAAATCCCATGGTGCGTTGCTAAAAAAAGGCACTGTATACATATCTCTATGAATATCTTCAGCTGTTTTTAGGAGCATCTTCAGGAAAGATAAGCACAGTAATTCAGCATAGGAACAATGCCAGAGGTGAAACTCAGTGTTTATCCACTATTTGAATAAAGTATATGCTTCTGAATATATGTACATATATTTTTGTGACAATTGACGACATTATGCGATTATTTGCTCCAGTTGCTAGTTCCACACCCAAGTAAACAATTTTTATCTCACAGAACGTGAGTAAAAACTAGAAAATAATTATCTGAGAAACACTCACAAACCTGAACATGTGTTCAATGTCCTACTTGGCTATTTCATAACCAATATAAAAATTCAACGTTTCTTTGATGCTGAATTAGACAACTCTCGCTGATTCTTTGGGATGTTAATCCTTAATTCCTCGAAAATGTCCCTATTCATTACGTGGGACTGTTTGGAACCAGCAGGAGTGTGTCCAAACCAATTTAACGGCTGTCAGAGCCCCCACATTGCCAAAAGCGATCCTTCAAAAATAAAACGATACTCACTTTCAATCGGAGTGACTCATGGAAAAGCAAAAACTCGTTTCTGTGATCTACAAGACTGTGGCCCAGAATCCGAGACCCTCGCAGGAACCAACGTGAAATCTCTTGAAATCCAAGAAAATCGTTTTCTACCTCTCGGTAGCCTCAGCGTTCCGGCGAACAAATATTTAATTAAATAATGCAAACCACGAATGACTCGAAGAGCAGATGTCTCTTAAAACTTTTAAAACACATCTGGCAAATGCAGTCTGCGTAGCAGCTAGTGTGGACATATTTTATTCATTTTTTTCGACGGGGGAAAAACCGAATTAATTCGTGTTTGTGTCGTTATGGAAATGAAGAAATTACTCCCCACAACGGAAACCGGCTGTAAAACGGAGATAATGTGCTGGCTAATCAGGAGTAGAAGTTATCGACCTTTTATGGATAGAAGCATCACTGAAATTATCTAATTAGACTTAAACGGCCTTTCACACTAGCGGAGTGACTCAGTTTGTTTAATAAATTCAAGCTTGGCTTAGTTGCGGAACGAATGCGCAAAAATCGCACCTGTGCTGTGGTATCAAAGAAACGTGTTTGCGTTGGCTTTGTAAATGGCGTTTCTGTGTTTGTGCAAGTAACTGCGAAGATATGCGCCAAAATTATACGAAAACGTGGAATAAAAATAGTACTTTATGTTACAAGAGCATTAAAGAATTTTGACAAATAGGGACAAACTTAACTTTACAAAATCGGTGACACAAATCGACGGTCGTTGCAAAATAACAATTGTTTCCCATAGGTAAATTGATAAGGAAAGTAAAAGTGACAAAAGTAACGACTAAAAATAACCAGTGACAGAGACAACCTGATGACTTTTTCAATTAAACACTCGTTACAAACTGTATGTGCTCTAATCAATTTGGAAAATAATCTTATTAAATAAAACCCATCTCTTTATAAAATTTTATTATAAATGACATTTGACCAAAACGTGGAAATATATATTTTTTGATATCGTGATTTAGAATATGCAATATAATTAATTAAATTAATAATGAAATTACTACAATTTGAAGTTTATCTAACTTAATAACCCCTCGCTAACACCCAGAGTGTGCATGCCAAACATTTCAATTGTTTAATCCTTTTGGGTGTGCCCAAAAATAGTGTATTCGAACCTTTGTTATCAACACTCGAATCCCGGATTTCCGCTCGCCGTTGATAAGCAATGGACTCGTACCCATTACTAACAACCAGCATTTAACCGATCGATCTGTCAACTCGAAATATGACTCAATTCCGTATTTCTAGATGTAGCAGCCGAGAAAACGGAAAAGGCTCTAATTGAAGGTATCGAACACTTCGACCAAACCAAACTTAAGCATACCGAAACTCAGGAAAAAAATCCCCTCCCTAACAAAGATGGTAAGTATAAACATTAGACGCAATAACTTGAATTATTCGCTGTAACTCATTACAATAATATTTTGTCGGGTGTTGCGAAACTAGTTGAAGTAAAAACAAGATCAGCAAATAATTCAACCTGGTTAGAAGCATGAGTGTACTTAACATATTTTTGCGTGTTACGAATGTTTACTGTTTAGGATTTAATGTTATTAAAGTGCATGTAGAATAATGCTTGCTTTTGCATGATCTTATAGTCGTCCTGCAGGAAAAAAACCACCTTAACCTCCTTAATGGGGTGGAGCACTTTGATAAGGCCACAATGAAGCACACGGCCACGACCGAAAAAGTCATTTTGCCAGACAGTGAAGGTAGGTCTGCACTTGCAGCTTTGATAACTGCCACACCCACATCCTGTGGTCTAACTAATTTGCTCTAATTAGTGTTTCTCTGTTGAGACATAAAACACCGGTTAATTGCCGTTTGATTTGATTTTCCCGAGAGGCGTAGTAAAAACTGACGGATTTTTGTACTGACGTGTTATTTCTCCTTCTAGTGATCGAACAGGAGAAGGGTCAAAGACAACTGATTTCCGGCATCGAGAACTTCGACAGCAGCAAGCTGAGACACGCCGAGACTTGCGAAAAGAATCCACTGCCAACCAAGGAGATCATCGACCAGGAGAAGAGCGCTTAGACATTCCTCCGCAGACCGATTGGCTCAATTACACATGCCAATTTTGTATTATTTTATACTTTTATATGATACACCCTATTTATAAAATGATATTGAGTATGAATGTAACAATATTTGAGCTCCTATTTTACGGATTTTGATACTAATATTATTCGAGTTTATTTTGTACTTATTTTGTATGATGAATTAGGACCTAGTATTTAATATTCTGATGTTAATTTTGCATGATACGGTGCTTCAATAAATTGTAATTAAAATAAGAAGCTGCTTTTATTTCAAGTGGGAATTAAGCCGTAAATTGATCATTACGACTTTCATTTTTAATTAATGAATTACAAAAAGTTTTTAAAATTAGTAATTTAATTTTCATAATACCTACCTGTTGTTGCATTATATCAAAATTGTCAGCTTGAGTGAAAACTCACTCATAACAGTCACGGCATAACAACACTTTCAAAATTGATTTATGAATTGTCTAAAAAATATGCTAAACAATTCGTTTTTTTTTGTCGGTATTACGAAAAGTACTGAACGATATTCGGCCGATTCGCAAATAAACGCGATTGATTATAAAGTCTCGCCTCCGCCTCGATTTTACTATCAATCTTGTCTGTTTTTTGCCACTTATCGGCCTCATGACTGAATGTTTCAGCTTATTATTTTTTTGTTTTTCCCAGGGATTAGGGCAAGAAGTAACAGACTACAGTAACTACCTCGGCAATTTAACCTAGTTTCTGTTACTTCTTGCCCTAATCCCTGGGAAAAAGAAAAAAATAATTTAATAATAATAGGGTGAAAGGAATATAACGTTTCAGTTTATAGGCAACCCATTATACACACTTTACAAAATCGTGGCGATAAAACTGGGAGAAGCCCTTTCATTGTAGTTCAAGTAATACTTTCTAAATATTATAAACTAGCTGACCCGGTGAACTTTGCACCGCCTCAGAATCAATAAATGTTGTGTTAACTTATTAGCTGAATCAAATTCAGTTTTCAAAGCATATATAATGCACACAGCGCCATCTACTGACATTACCGGAACCATCATACAACGCCAATAATAGTTATTCGCCCTTGAAAAAAATCAGTAAATCGGTGTACCATGCTCCCCGTAATGTATTAATAGTTATTCTGCTATTCGGAGCGGAGACAAATCCACCAAATCAAAGATAATAAAAAACGGTCAAGCCGTTCTTGAGTAATAAATCCAAGGGGGCCCTTGGCCCCCATGTCCATTTGAAAAATACTTTACCACCTATTCTTATACCTACCAAATATGTAAAATTCATAAAAATCGGTCCAGCTTAAGGGGGCCCCCATTGCCATGTAAAAAGTACCTTACGACCTATTCTCATACCCACCAGATATACCAAAAAAAAATTAAAAATTGGTCCAGTCGTTCTCGAGTAATAAATAAAACATAAAACATAAAACATAGGATTTGAGAAATTGCGAAAGTGAGAAATTGAAAAATTAAGAAATTGAGGAATTGACAGATTGAGAGATTGAGAGTTCGAGATATTGAGAAATTGGGAAATCGAGCAATTGAGAAATTGAGGGATTGAGAGATGGTGAGATTGAGAAATTGAGAAACAGAAAAACTGAGAAATTAAGAAATTGAGTTTGACAGTCTTGTTGAGGAAATTGAGGGATTGACAAACAGGATTTGAGATTGAGAAATAGGAAAATTGAGAATTGAAAGATTGAAACACTGAGAAGTTGTAGGATTGAGAAGTTGAAAAATTCTATAATTGTATAACGGAGAAATTGAAAAATTAAGAAATCGATGGGTTGGGGTATTGGGAGATTTAGAGGTTGAGAGATTTAGAGTTTGAGAAATTATTGAATTGGAAGTTTCAGAAATTAAGGAATTGAGGGATTGAGATATTGAGAAACTGAAAGATTGAGAAATTGTAGGTTTGAGAAATTAAGAAACTGAGAAATTGAAAAATTGTAAAATAGAGAAATTAAGTAATTGAGGTATTGAGGGATTGAGAAATTGAAACATTGAATAATCGTAGGATTGAGAAATTGAGAAACTGAGGAATTTAAAATTTTTATAAAATTGTTTAATTGAGAAATTGAGAAATTAGAAAATCGAGAGATTTAGAGATTGAGAAACTGATAAATTTGAAACAATGAGAAATGGAAAAATTGAAGAACAGAAATTGAGAAACAAAAAAATTAATAAATTTTTATTGAATAAAGATTGAGAAATTACAGAATTGAGGGATTGAGAAATTGGGAAACTAAGAAATTGAAAAATAAATTGTAGAAAATTGAGATATTGAAAAATTAAGAAATTGAGAAATCGAGGGTTTTAGGTATTGAGAAATTGAGAGGTTGAAAGATTTAGAGATTGGGAAATTTAGAGTTTCAGAGATTGAGACACTGATAAATTGAAACAATGAGAAATTAGAGAACAGAAATTAATAAACTGAGAAATTAAGAAATTGTATGAGAATGAGAGAGGTGTTGAATTGAGTAATTGAAAATTTAAGAAATTGAGGAATTGACAGATTGAGAGATTGAGAGTTCAAGATATTGAGAAATTGGAAAATCTCGCAATTGAGAAATTGAGAGATTGGCAGTTTGAGAGATCGGAAAAATGTGAAATTGAGAAAGTATTTTGTAGAATTGAGAAATTAAGAAATCGAAGGATTGAGAGATTTAGAAGTTGAGAGTTTGATATCACAACTGTAGGATTAAGAAATTGTAGGACTGAGAAATTGAGAAATTAAGAAATTGAGGAATTGACAGATTGAGAGTTTGAGATATTGAGAAATTGGGATATTGAGCAATTGAGAAATTGAGGGATTAAGAGATGGTGAGATTGAGAAATTGAGAAACAGAAAAACTGAGAAATTAAGAAATTGAGAGATTGACAGTTTGAGAAATTGGAAAAATGAAAAATTGAGAAATTATTTTGTAGAATTGAGAAATTAAGAAATCGAGGGATGGAGAGATTTAGAAATTGAGAGTTTGATATCACAACCGTAGGATTAAGAAATTGTAGGACTGAGAAATTGAGAAATTAAGAGATTGAAAAATTGAGAAACTGAATAATTGAAAAATTCAGAAACGCAGAAATTGGGGGAATGAAAGTGAAAAACTGAAAAATTGAGAAATTATAAGACTGTGAAACAAATAAGAAATCGAAGGTTTGAGAGATTGAGAGATTAATACACATAGTATGTGAGAAATTGAGAAACTGAGAAATTGAAAAATTGAGGAATAGGTAAATTGAAACAATGAGAAATTGGGAATTGAAAAACACATACAGAAATTGATAAATTAAGAAATTGGGGAAATGGCCGAGTTGTAGAATTCAGTAATTGAAAATTTAAGAAATTGAGGAGCGATAGGTTGAGAGATTAACGCACATAGGATTTGAGAGATTGAGGAACTGAGAAATTGCTAAATTAAGAAATTGAGGAATTGACAGATTGAGAGATTGAGAGTTTGAGATATTGAGAAATTGGGAAATTGAGGGATTAAGAGATGGTGAGATTGAGAAATTGAGAAACAGAAAAACTGAGAAATTGAGAGAGTTACACTTTGAGAAATTGTAAAAATGAAAAATTGAGAAATTATTTTGTAAAATTGAGAAATTAAGAAATGGGGGTATTGAGGGAATGGAAGATTTAGAGATTGAGAATTTGATTACCACAACTGTGGGATTGGAAATTCTAGGACTGAGAAATTGAAAAATTGACAGAGATTGAGAGTTCGATATGTTGAGAAATTGAGACATTGAGAGATCGACAAACATACAATTTGAAAAATTGAGAAACTCAAAAATTCAGAAATTCTTGAATTAGAAGCTTGAGAAATTAAGGAATTGAGGGATTGACATATTGAGAAATCGTAGGTTTGAAAAACGGAGAAATAGGGATTGAGGTATTGGGAGATTGAGATGTTGAGAGGTTGAGAGATTTAGAGTTTGAGAAATTGAAATTGAAATTGATTATCATTTTTAAAGCCCGGTACTACAAATTTTGGTAGCCGGCGTTATTTGTTATTGTTGCCCTGCACCAAGCTACCTGTAATGTTTTAATAGTTATTCTGCTATTCGGAGCGGAGACAAATCCAACAAATCAAAGATCATAAAAATCGGTCCAGCCGTCTTTAAGTTATAAAGCCAAGGGGGCCCCCTAAGCCCCCTTTTCCGTGTTTTAATAGTTGTTCTGCTATTCGGGGTGGAGACAAATCCAAAAAATCAAAAACCATGAAAATTGGTCCAGCCGTTCTCGAGTAATAAACCCAAGGGCCCCCCTGGGCCCCCATGTCCAATAAAAAGTATCCTATGTCCGTCTCCTGGTTCTAATAAGCTATATCCTCACCAATTTTCAGCCAAATCGGTTCAGCCGTTCTTGAGTTATAAATAGTGTAACTAACACGACTTTCTTTTATATAAAATACAGTATGATTTTAATACGGATTGAGTTTACAAGAGGAAAAAAAAAATTATTTTTGATTTTATGCCAAAACCTCAAAGGAATAAGATTTTTTGCTTGTCCTGAAACCAGCAAATCTGTAATTAAAACTTCATTATTCTGACTCAGTGGAAAGAAAACTTCATTTTTCTCTTAATTTTGGACTTATAAATTTTTTTCTCTGCTCTTTAAATCCCACCACATTGGCGATTTAATTTGAAATGAGTTTACGCAAGTTAAATAACAAAAATGTTTGTGAAAAAAATTATTTTAAATAAATTAAAATTAATTTAATAAAAACATGGCAACTCAAAGAAACCTTTAACATAAAAAAAAACTAATTTTTAACAAGAACAATCATCATTCAATTAACCCCCCACCTATTTCTGCGCACAATTCTTCTCTAAAACGATAGCTTGCCTTCGTGATAAGAAAACTTTAAGATTAAAATTAATCATTACCAAGTCCAAAATCAAGAGAAAAACATACGTTTCTTTCAACTCGGTCAGAATAATGAAGTTTTAATTACAGATTTGCTGGTTTCAGGACAAGCAAAAAATCTTATTCCTTTAAGGTTTTGGCGTAGTCAAAAATAAAAAATAAATCCTCTTGTAAACTCAATCCGGGGACATACTGTATATACACACCCCACAAAAATTATCACCTAATTCTTCTTCTTTTATTTCAATAAATGACATCCCACGTCAATGATTTTTACTGGTAATATCGTTCCTACATTTTTAAATCTTACCTGCATAAGACAAGCACATACTTCAAGTTATGATAGTTCTTTTTTTGATTTTCGAATATAGCGGTAAACTCCACTGTTTTAAAACTGTAAGTTATAACTTGTTTTGGGGTTCTTGTTTAATTAATGTTGAGATAAACAGAAAAAAACATCAATACGAATGTTAACCAACGAGCTTCCTTGCACCTTTCCTACAAAGAAGCTGTACGGACCATCATGCGATTAGAAGATAGTCGCAGTATGCGTTATGTGGCACTTACTATAGGAGTGCATCCTTCCACTATCAACAGGAGTGCAGCACGTTTTAGGGATACTGGAGAATATGGTAGAAGGCCGGGACAAGGAAGAAATGAGGTAACTATCCTAAGAGACGATCGTTTTTTGCGGTTAACAGCTCTACCTATTAGACATTGTACGGCGCGAATGCTGCAAAATGAACTTTTAGCAGCCAGAAATTTGTAAATTTCGAAACAGACAGTTAGAAATCGTCTACGAGAAGATGATCTGAGGGCTCGGGTGTCTGTACTTTGGCCTCTTCTCGACAGGGTACACCGAGCTTCTCGGTTACAGTTTGCTCGAGAACATGCCCATTGGAATATCGATGATGGCAAAACGTAGTGTTTTCACATGAGTCTCGTCTTTCTTTATATGCCTATGATAAGCGAATTCCAGTGTATTGTAGGCTCAAGAGATATATCGTACGGAGGTGGAGTTTCGAGGGACATAAAAAACTTGTCGAACGTATGCAGGTGTAAGATGATGTACAGGCCCGTCTTCGATTTTTTGTGTTATTACAATTTTGATCAAATATGCAGTTTTACACCTACACTTTAAGTTAAGTATCGCCCAAATTAAGACTTAATAAAACAACGTTCAATCGCACTGCATAAACCGAAAGTGTTATTAGTAGAATCGAGCATGTTTTTTACCGAAACCTTAAATTCTGTAGTTCCTCTCTGTCGACCCAATTCTGCCACGCGACAAAACCGGTGCGGCTACCTTTGAGCAACTTTTTTACGTACCTCGAAACTCCACCTTCGTACGATATATCTCTTGAGTTAACAATACAGACGTCCTGGAGAGCGTTACTTTCAGTGCAATTTTCGACCTGTTTCATTTCATGTTCCATTTGGGGGAAGTTCATTAATGGTTTGGGGAGGAATCTCTGTGGGGGGTGACATGGAATTGGTATCGTTACGAAGTGCTTGTATAAATGAGAGACGATATATTGGGGACATTTTAGAGCCTCCCGTGGTACCATATGGACCTTTTATCGGGGATAATTTTCTATTCATGCACGATACTGCTAGACCCCACATTTCTAGAATTGTGCATCAATACATGGAAGAGGTAGATTTGAGGGTATTGCAGTAGTCTGTGATAAGCGCCGACCTAAATCCCATTGAGCATGCATGGGACCATCTTCAGCAAGGTTTGTTAAATCAGCAAAGAGCCTTTTTTAGCCTACAAGAACTTGAGGCAGTTCTTATGCAAGAGTAGGAAAATCTAGTCAAAATTACATTGTTGATCTTATAACAAGCATGCCCAGAAGAGTGGAACCTGTTATTCGTGGCAGGGGTGGAAATGCACCATATTAGTTTGAGTGTTAATTTTTGCTTAAGTGTTAAAAATTAATTTAATTTCGTCCTTAACAGTTTTTCAATTTTTTTTTTATTGCGTTTTATTTCGACTACTAATACAATTTATATAACGGTGGAATAATTATTTTTTTCAAAGTCGGTTGACAAAAATACTGGTGATGCGATAATTTTTGTGGGGTGTGTAGATATTTATGTTTTCGTTACGATGGTAATTTCGATTCATTGCATCTTGTGTCGTCTTCGTTTCCTATGTCCTGATGATCGCCTTGTCACAATAAGTTCTGGTACAGTGACGGCGAGCTTGGGGGTGACGGTTCTAATTCATCTTTTTTTTCCTGTTTGTCTTTTATTACCTTGCTGTGCCTTTGTATTCCACTGAATTTGTTTTCTTGTATCTTCAGGTTCAGCTTTGATTGTTTTTATATTTACCTCATTTCTCTCTACTTCTTTTCAGTCTTTTTGTTCATTTTCCCATTTTGTTCTTGTTTCTGATTAATTTTCTATTTTTCACATTCATATCCTTCCTTGAATGCTTCACCGTTCCTTTTCTTTTATTCCTTTTTTCTCTTAAATGATTATTTTGCACTTCGTATATTTCGATTATCTATTTCTCTTCTTTCTTTGTTTGGTTACAGCTGCTTATTGTCCTTTTTTTATCTGTGTTCTCTGTTTTATTTCTACGTACATATATATTTCTTGTCTGTTCATCTTTTTCCCATTTTTAATATTTATTACCATTTTTTTTCCTTCTGTTGGGCTCCTCTTCTGCTTTCGAGTTGATTTTCCATCCTCCTAGCATAAAAATTTCTCAAATTCAATAAGGTATGTACTTGTATTGTATTTGCAAATCGCAATTATCCTATTTCTATCTGTTATTGCATAAAGTATATACAGGGTGAATTTGAACAAATTTCACTTGTTTAAATAACGTGCACTCCTAAGGATAAACAAAAAGTATGAACGTAGAAACCGGAAAATACTGAAAAAATGCATTTACATTATAATTTTTGTAATTTCTAAATTTTCAAGAATAAAAAATTTCGTTTTTGACATATCTAGTTGGTGTCATTTTATAGGTTTTAAGTGTTCAGAACTGCATTATGGTGAACAACATTTGATTCGACACTTTTCTTCGATTATTATGCGATATAGTGTATTCAATTATAGTAGCCTCAAGTTTAAATTGTCACGTATTTTTTGTCGGAATGGAGACATTGCGGGACAAGTAAGTTGTAACCGAAAAGTTAGAACCGGTTTCATTTTCCTGTTGCAACTGGTCGACTCGATTGCAAGACCGGGTTTCTTTGCTTGGCACGCGTCTGATTACATATTCTGTTATGAATTATTAATAGCTAAATTGTCAATTTGTTTTTATTTATTTTGTCCAGCATATGTTTTTCTAAGGTTTACACTTTTAATGGATTCTAAAGTTGAACAGTAAAATATTAATTTGTTACACGTTCTGAGGGAAGTGATCGACTCAATCTACATTTTTGGAATACGGTCCTGTCACCATTCCTTTACACCTTAGCCGAACAGTCGATCAATAGTAGAATGTTTATTTCAAAACCAGTTCAGGACGTTCATAGATAAGTTGGCCGTGCATAATTTCCCCTACCATCCCCGTGACAATTTAAGCTTGAGGCTACTATATGTATTATATTACATTTCCTACGCGTTTATATCAATTGGTTATATATATTTGGCAAGTTAAAAAAAAAAAGAAAAAATATGTTTTATTACGTAACAAGTTTGGTGTCCTTTTATTGGTCTATCGAACCTAAGAAATCCATATATTATGGTGTTAATTTTGCAATAACTCTTTTTCCAAGATATAATAAAATCATTTCCCTGTAATGTTAATGGCTTCATGGCAAATAAATACTTTAATTTTTTATTCTTCATAATTGTTACCTTTAAAATAAATTGAGTATCGGGCCAAAGTAATGTTGGTTGCCTGCATTACTAACTAATTAATTTAAAAATGTGGTTTAAAATATCAAAATTTAAGAAAAAAAGCGGATGGAGCAATGAAATGAAGGGAAAAACATGAAAACAATAGCTAAAAGCACAAAATTGTAAATATAGCAAATACAAAACCGCCACTTACCGTATACAGGACGAAAGGCCAGCTGAAGGTCACGGAAAACCAGTGGATACATGGCTTTAATTTATTTACAAATTTCCGACTTAATTTAAAAAGAAATGCTAATATGCTATAGAAGCCCTTTTTGTTACAATGTGTATTTTTATGTTTTAAAGAGTATAAAATCACTTAAGATACTTTACAACTTACGGGAATTACCCAGACATTTGTTGTTATGCAATTTTTTTCTTTTCCTTACCAATTTCGAAGCAATTTCACCAAAGAAAAAATGCACACACTACATAATGACATTACACCTACATTAATTTCGTAAGTTTTGCCCTCAAAAAGCAAATAAAAGTTGTGAATTACGGCGGGAAATTTAAATTTCCTTTGTTACCCTAGAGTACGAAGTTGGGATACCCACCTTTGGAAAACCATTATTATCAATAAATGACTTTAACCATGTCACACTTATCATTGGATTCGTCACAAACAACCCAAACAGAACCCAAATAAAATAACACCCCCATCCTCCACCACACTAAGAATATTCTTGTTTACAATTCCTGTAATTACCGCGCATGCTAATTACGTCCTTACCGTTTTTTATATTTTTGAAATCGCATGCAACACGTGCATCTGGTGCAACGCGAAGACGCTTTTACCACAAAGAAAAGACAGAGGGGTAAATTCCGACCAACGTCTTCACTTGACCCCTCAACTGTGTCGCCTAGAAGTAACTCAAACTACCTTACTGTCCCTGGTAACTTACTAAGAAGTAAAAACTAAAGCGTCTGGAAGCATGTCCGCCAAACCCAAGAAGACCAGAAACCCGGCAGCTGTGGATAACTGGCTGGATGCCCTGGGTTTGTACAGAAAAAATGTGGCCTATGACGAGACCTGTCTCTTTAGGGCTGTTAGTGAACAGGTAAATGTAGAAGTTAATTGGTGATGGTGATAACACTGTTGGTTGCAGCTATTTGAGTGCCAAATCTACCATGAAAGGGTGCGAAGGGACTGTGTGGAGTATGGTAGGAGCCACTACTATGAGTTCTGGAACTTGATGGACAGTGAGGATGAGTGGTATGACCACATGGAGCTGTTGGAAAAGCACATGATTGTGTGTGGCAGCATTGAGATACAAATCATCAGTGCTAAGTACAAGTAAGTTATTAAGCTGTGTTGATAGTGGTCATACAACTGGATTTTTAGCCACGACGTGATTGTCTACGACGCTCAGCGCCAGAAAATCATTGATGCCACACAGAGGGACCTGGATAAGTCTCTGAAGCTGTGTCTGATGAATG
Source organism: Diaperis boleti (assembly GCA_963583935.1). Classification (NCBI taxonomy): domain Eukaryota; kingdom Metazoa; phylum Arthropoda; class Insecta; order Coleoptera; family Tenebrionidae; genus Diaperis; species Diaperis boleti. Next base: position 42,835,269 of record OY757248.1, read on the forward strand.
AGGACCACTATGATGTGGTACATGAAAAAGAACATATAGAAACCACTGGTTTTTGTCAATGTAAGTCTCAAACTGACCAAACTAGCTGTGGTAACTGTGTTTTATAGCCATAGTTTACAACATCCTCTATGAGGATGTGTTCCAAATCCCCAAAGTCCAAGACATTGTTCGAGGGATGCTGTATGAAAAGGAGTTTGTTTCACTCTCATTTGCTGAGGTCAACAATAATGTGGATGCTAAGGTGAAGGTGGAGGGTGAGAAGGACAGTGACAGCCACTCTCAGACTGCAGTCAACATTGCCCCCTTTCCCTTCAAGGTGGCAAAGGCTCTGGACCCCACTATTTACAGGAACATTGAGTATGACTCTTGGACTGAAGTCAGAAGAGGTATGTAATTGTTAAATTCTTCATTACAAAGTTAAGACAGTATGAGTTGTTTTTAATAAGCACTAACCTGTCACTAAAGACATCCAAGGGGGCTTTTCTTTTTCTTCCAGGTAACTTCTGGCACAGAACTTCAATTTTGGAGGTGTTAATTCACAAAATTCGAATTTTATAATTACCAAATGTCAGTAATTTTATGCAGAGATAACTTGATTGTTATGCATAGCCCTCTTGCATTTTTTTATTTGACTAAAAAATTCTTCTACACAATTTGTTTTGCTTCTTTCTTCACTAATTTGTGCATACTTCTTAGAGCAATTCTGGGCCCAAAACCACTAGCATTCTCATAAATTTCAGAACTACGTCTCGGCGACTGGTACTATGGAGACGACAACCTGATCCTAGGCACCAGGTGCATATACAACGAAGGTAACGACACCTACCAGTGTTACATCCAAGAGATAATCAAAGACGAGAATAAATGCGTGGTGTACGTAACAAAGCTGGCCGAAAAACGGACCGTTAACTACACCGATCTGTCACCGGAAAACGATGCCAAACCTTGGCCCCTACCCTACAGGTACTCTGTCTTTCATTGGTGGCCTTTATCAATTGTGAAAATTTTAGATTCACCAAAAACTTGGTGGTCACTCCTGCTCCCGCCACCACTCAAGAGAAGACCAAAGTCCCGAAAAAGCGCAAAGATAAACGGAGAATCAAGAGCGAGTCTCACATCGTGATTTCGACCGACCCTGTTGAACAGGACATCGATGCCTTTATTGGGGCTCCTCTGGTAAGTTGTTGGCAACAATTGCCGTTTCTACCTCAACTTTATAGCTGTGTTCTCTACTTATTGTGTTGTTACAGCAAATGCAGAATGTTCCAGGGCCAACTACATCTCAAGCGACCCCTCCAGAAACACCCCTTTCACAACACAACCTATTGATTACCCCTGAGATCAGCTCACCCTTGGCCAAGTTCTCTTGGGAAACCCCCTGGGGAAATGCTGCATCGGAAAAATTCGGGTGGTCCCAACCAGTGGGGTCCTCACCCAACATGTGCAACTACAACGTCAAGCCTATGGTCGCATCGGCCCCTGTGACACCGAATGTCGTGCCCTACCATGGTAAAACACACCCCCAACTTTTCTTAATTACTAAAAAATATTTCCAGACACGCAATACCCATTTGTCTACAACTACCACCTAGACAACTACAACTACACCACCTGGGCCAACAGCACCGACTTCGTTACCCAAACCAGCCAGTACCCAGAACCGGAGGAACCAAAAGAAGGCGTGGAAAACTACCAAGAGCCCCAACCACAGATGTACAATGAAGGGTATGAGGGGCAGACCAAAGAGAGACCGGTACTCAGCATGCCGCCCCCGAACTCGCAACCGGTGGAGGTCTTTTCACCCGTGATTCCCATCCCTCCAGGAACGCCCGTGATTTACGCCCATCCCACTGAAGGATCGGAGATGGTGGTGCCCGCGGCCCCCTACCAGGTGTACACGCCCCCCGTGGACGTGCAGTACGTGTCCCCGACGCCGTATTTTTACTCGCCAACGATGTCCACCACTTGGTACCCCATGGGGATCAACTCGCAGGGGTTCATTTTCCCGCCACCAATCAACCAGAATTTCCAGACCAACTAAGAGTAGAAACTCTCTAACATCATTATGTTTTTCTTATTGTTAAGAAGTTCAATTTATTTTGTCTTTATTGAATTTAAAGTTTATTTACGTTGCTGTTTCAGATTTACTAATTGTTCCTTGTACCCCATTAAGTTATATATTTAGAATTTTTCTGTTACTTCATACAAATACATATTTACTGTTTCTACGTTAGTGTGTTTATTTCGTTAAATAATACAAACCATGTGAATATCGTAATACAAAACAATTAATCATTGTTAAAAAAGTGGTAAACATAATTTAAATTACGACTCGTCATCGCTACCAGCTGGCGCTCGTGCCTTCGGTCCTCCAGCTCGCTTAGCCATGATAATCTGATCGACTCTAAGTATGGTGGCGGCCGCGCTGACGGCGTATTTCAGCCCCCAGTACTTGCACAAGTACAAATCTAAGATATTTTTCTCTAAAGCATCGCAAATCGTGCTCTCGGCTTCTATATCTACACCGACGTTCTTCTTTCCGTTCTAAAAGCAAGCAAAGGTATTGGGGCAAGCAGACGTGGATCGGGTCTTACCTGGTGAGCTTCGAGGATCTTCTCGAGGACGGCGGTGGAGCGGTGGCCGCTGTTGTCGGCTAAAGCTTTCGGGAAGCTCTCCAGGGCCGTGGCAAACTTCCTGACGGCGTACTGCTCCAGACCGGGGAGGGTGTCGGCGTACTGGGTGAGCTGATGGGCGAGTTCGGCTTCGGTGGCGCCTGCACCTGGATTGCAAAGACAAAATTAGGAGTCACCGCGACGACCGTCCTCAAAACTGTGATTAATGGTTTCAGCAACACTATGGTCTATGATTTCCGGAAAATAACTGACATTTCTTGGAGCAGTTGATAACTCAAACTAATAATTACAAATGAGTATTTATTGAGTAAAAAAATTATTTACCTGGTAGGAATCGCCCGTCACGTGCCAAACCCTTGAAGGTGTTCACCCCGTCGTCTATGGCCCTTTCTATATCATCCATATAGTTATCTGTGGCTCCCCGAATAACCACCGTGGAAATTCTGGATTCTTTGCCTTCTAGCCTGAAGACCACTATCGGGGTGTCCCCAAGTTCTTCCACACATACGACATCGCAGTAGCCTAATTCTTGAGGAGTGGGGGCTGTGAGACGCGGCAACACTGTCCCTCCCACCTTAAAGAATATACTTGTTATGAAGCACATTTTTTTATTGGATTGGACTTGTTATATAATCCACTAGCGTATATATACCGGATATGGAATAGATTTTACAAAAAGGAATTTTACATGAAAAAAGTTATACACTGTTGGAAAGGTCTTGACCTGTAGATGTGTTTAAAAAAACTACACGGATATGTGTTTGTGTGAGTGAGTTACGCCCACTCGAATTTCGAGTAATGGGCTTTCACTAGATGTGGAAGGTTCAACAGGCGTATTTTTTTGTCCAACACAACCTTCACAAAATTTCCATAGATAAAGCTATTTCACCAAGTCTTTATTTTCTTCTTGTTTTACTGCTCTAGCAAAACATAATACAAAGGAACCAAAAAATGGATTCAGGTAGCATTTTTTTTACTCTACAACTTTCATACTCAACCTTCTCCTCTAAACTAATTAATTCTCAGACTTTTTTAAATGTAAAATTCCTGTTTCAAAATTCATTCTACACCTGGTAGTTATAAATCTGACTCTCCAAGTATAATTAAACATGAATTACTCAAGAAGTGAATGCTCCAGATAAGTCTGGTGTAACAAAGAAAATAAGATTATGGTATATTTTTCCCGCTTTTATTTTTAATTTTTTACTTATTTATTCCTTATTTTTTAATACATATATACTTACTGTTTTGGCAAGCCTCCTAAGGTCAAACTTTGAGTTCAACCTCACTGCCATCAACCCAAACTTGTGGATATAATGCAAGGCCATATCTCCAAACTTAGCCCCAGCCACAACAACCTTAGCCCCACTGTCAGCAATAGCCTTGATCTGTATTTCCAAGAGATTCTCCTCTCCCCTACTAAAGTTCATGAGCTCATCAGCTGACTTTATCAGAACTGTGCCCTTAGTTTCAGTTTGCAAAATATCAACTGCACAACTATACAAAGCAATCTTTGCATTCTCAGCCTTTGTGATTTCACCCTCAACCTGTCTTTTGAACACCATCCCTTGCACCACCTGGGAGCTGTGAAGACCTGATCCCAAAACCTTACAAACTCTAACATTGTCTACATTGAATGTGGTCTGTTCTGGTAGAATTGAAATGCAGGCTTTTGTTACAAGTTCTGATAAAAAGTCTTCATTTCCATACTGTTTTGACTGAATGGCAGTCTTGATGCTTTTGATGACGTCACTTTGATTGCGGTAGTCCTTGACAGTATAGCAGATCAATGTGGGGAGGATCTCAAGTGACTTGTCCAGGGCTTTTTCGTAGCCCTCTGCAACGTCAGTAGGTGTCACTCCTAACCTGATTAGCTCCTCAGCAGCTTCCAACAGAGCCCCAGCTAGAATAATGACAAAATTTGTGCCATCACCCACTTCAGAGTCCTGCATCTGACTGGCCAGAATTATGAGCTTGGCAGCAGGGTGCTCAATATCCAACTCTCTAATTATAGTGGCAGCATCACTGGTAACAAACTGCTTCTCAAGATGATTGATGACCATTTTGTTCATTCCATTGGGGCCATAGGCTGACCTTACAGACTGGGCGAACTCCTTACAGGCGTTGATGTTGCGAATTACCGCTTCCTCCAAACCAGAGTAGTACTAAAAATAATTATTTTGTAGTACCGGCGTAGTTGACACCCATCATGACCACATGTCATTTGTATTAGAAATGCGAGGAAAATGGGCTTACCCTGGCTCCTTCTTTCAGCATCTGGGCGAAGCCCGGGGCTTTAGGGACGTGTAGGGCCATTTTTCACAAAGTGGGTTCAGTAATTAACTTGAATATTCTTAAACTTTCTGGGCCACAAAGAACATGTGAGTTTTCAGATGCAGGTTACTAGATTTGGTGACTTTGCAAGTGCCAACCACGGGGAAATAAAAATTTTAAACGCGTCCAAATTTAAATAAATAATTAAATAAACGCATATTATATTATGTGCAGCTGCAGTTTAACGGATAACTATAAAAAGTATGAATGATGCGTGATAAAATTAGAAATTAATCACTAAAAATAAAAGATAAATAAAATATACAGTGGAACTCGTCTAACTCGAATCGCCAAAATTCGAGTTTGGGAAATTATCGAAACAATGAATACAAATATAATTTATATATAAACGTCTATTAGCTATATGTAAAAGATTAAAGTTCATAAAACATTTTAAAAATAAAAAACAATTAACCAAAACCACAACAAGAAAATGAAATGTTTATTTTCAATTTTATTCACGTAACTGTACACTCAGGTGTAGTTTCTACATTTTGTTGAATAATTTATTTCTTAGCGTCTCAAAAGCTTGTCTTGCTTTTTTGGGTTGGTTTCTGAAAAACAATTTCACCTTCATTTTCATTTGCTTGGTCTGACTATCGCAATCGGAATTTCAACAAATTGGTTAAATTTTAGTGATCCAACTGTATATTTTCTCTGAATTTTTTATTTATTTCTAAAAATCCTTTAAAAATCAGTTAGTGACAACGTAGATGTACGTTTAAACGTTAACAAACTTTTTGTTATTAATTTAAATCAAATAAGAGCGCGAAACTCTAGCAAATCAAATCTCAACTCTATTCTTATTGGCCGGTCGTCTCAGCCATTGCTACCTCACGATTGGTGGTGTGTCATTTGTTCGCCTGGTTCTCAGAATCGAAAACGAATTTGTTAACGGAAATTTGGTATCAGATTTTTCCACTTTTAAAGGCTTTTTTTTAGTTTGTTGTTAATATTTTATCGCACAAGTGAGTACAAATTCTGGTTTTAGCCCCACGCAAAGTGTTGCCACCGGCTTTGCATATTTTTGCTGACCTAAATAGTGATTAACTTTTTGTTTCATCGACCCTTTATTGCATCGTTATAGTAACACCGATACTTTCAGAAAATGGGAGACGAGAACAGAATTCGTGCTTTTAAGAACAAGGGCAAGGACTCTGAGGTGATTAACGTCTTTGACCGGAATTTGTGTTAAGATTGTTTTTGCAGGAAATGCGTCGCAGACGTGCGGGGCAGACGATAGAACTCCGGAAGGCCAAGAAGGAGGATCAGCTGCTGAAGAGGAGGAATATCTCGATCCATGAAGAGAACAACACTTCCCCATTGCAAGAGAGTAATGTTACGTCGCCCACTTCCATGACGGCGGAAGAAATATTGTGGGGTAATGAAGTTATTTTAGACAAAAATTTTAAAAAAGTCATTGGGGTTGAGCATTGACCGTTTATTATTATTGAATTATCAAGTTGTCTTAGCATGATGAAATTTCTCATGTCAATAGGCAACTTAATTAGCATAATGAAATTGTCAATTGTAAAATTAATTGACAGGTATGATGAATCCCGACGAGAATCTCCAATTCAAAGCGACCCAAGCCTGTCGGAAAATTCTGAGTAGGGAACGAAATCCACCGATTGACCACATGATCCGCCTGGGTGTCGTGCCACGATGTGTGGAATTTTTAGGAAAGACCCATAAGTAGGTTCCTCTCGTACTATCATTAAACTTATCTGTAGAAAAACTTTGTTAATTTAATTTGATGTGCAAAAAGTCTTGTTACCTTACCATTAGGCTGTAAAAAAAACTAGCTGACAAATCCTCATTCCAGCCCAGCATTGCAATTTGAAGCCTGTTGGGCCCTCACCAACATAGCTTCTGGCACATCAGACCAAACAGCTGCAGTGGTCCATGAAGGTGCCCTCCCCAAGCTCCAACAGCTCCTGAGCTCCACGCGCATAGACGTAGTCGAACAGGCCATTTGGGCCATCGGTAATATAGCAGGAGACGGCCCTGAAAACCGAGATCTGGTGCTGAACTACGGAATCCTCAACAACCTCCTCAGTCTGATTAAAGCAACCACCACTTTGTCGCTCTTGCGCAACACCATCTGGGTCATTTCGAATCTCTGCCGCAACAAGAACCCCTATCCCAATTTTGAGCATGTGAGACCGGCGTTGCCGTATCTAGCGAAGCTGTTGGCGCACGACGATAAAGACGTGCTGGCTGATACCTGTTGGGCGTTGAGCTATCTGACTGATGGGAGCAATGAGAAGATTCAGGCTGTTTTGGATACTGGACTGATAGAAAGGTTGGTCGTGCTGTTGTATAGCGAGGAGAGCACGGTGCTCACGCCGGCGTTGAGGGCTGTGGGGAATATAGTCACAGGGAATGATCATCAGGTATATTCTGTCTTTTTTGGGGACTTTTTATTTTATTCTCTTTGGTAGACTGATACGGTGATTGAAGCTGGAGCTCTGGACTGTATGATCCGTCTGCTGCAACACAACAGACTGAACATCGTCAAGGAGGCGGCCTGGACAGTGTCCAACGTCACTGCTGGCAACAGTGAGCAAATCCAAAAAGTACTAGATGCAGGAATCATGCCTGTGCTCCTCAACGTTTTGCAGACTGTAGGTCAATTGCTCCTATCTGAGACAAAACTAAACTGTAATTACAGGGCGACTTCAAGTCTCAGAAAGAGGCAGCTTGGGCCGTCACCAACTTTACCAGCGGGGGAACCGCCTCACAACTAGCTCAACTGGTAGAGATGGGTGCGCTGAAACCCATGTGCAACCTGCTGAACTCCAAGGACAGCAAGACCATCATCGTCGTGTTGGAAGGCCTGAACAACATTCTTTCTGTAAGATTAGTTATTATTAAGGTCGTGGTACTTATTCTGGTGTTCACAGGCGGCTGCTAAGGTCGATCAGGCTGAGAAGGTGGCTATAATGATCGAGGAGTGCGGTGGCCTTGACGCCATCGAGGTCTTGCAATCGCACGATAACGAGAAGGTCTACGAGAGGGCGCTGAGTATAATCGAGAACTATTTTGCAGAGGTAATGGTTTGCGATTTTGTACCAGTTGTACATTGTTTTTTTTAGGAAGGAGGAGAGCCGGCGGACTCCGCTACCGTTAGCAACGGCCAAATTCAATTTAGTAATCCCAATATGACTGATCATACTCCGTTTTCGTTCTAACAGTCCCGTGTGATGAAGTTGCTGTCATTCCTTTTGTAGTTGTAAGTTTTTGTATTTTTGTATTTGCCATAAGTTAAGTTTTAATAATCATATTTGCGTGTTCACATTTTTGGCAATAAAATTACTATTATTATGCATTATGCATGACTGTAGATTACGACACTTCCAGACCGTTTCCACTCCACAATTATTGTCTTGATAGACCTCTCAACAAACAGATTTGTGATATAGGCAACACCTGATTTGTTTAAAGAATTTTCTGCTGAAACTACAAGAATCAAGCAGGTAGTTAACAGGAAATAACTTATGTAATAATCGTTTATTTTACATTCTTATAAAAATACAATATCAACTCAACATTCCATTTTTAATCTTCAACATTTTTTCCAAAGTACTCACATGCTGCTTGCTTTGGCCTTTAAGCAAACTCTCCAAAAGGTTGCCCTCAAATTTTTCGTTGAACGGTATATCGTAAAATATCACATACATCGCTAACCTAGTAGCAGTTTTCTGGTCAAGGACAAAGTCCCTTCCATCCAAGTACGTCTCCAATTCGTTAGCCAGGGACCCTTCCCATTTATCCAGCGCCTCCGTGATTTGCTGCTTAACGGACGATACCACTTCTGAAGATATCAGGTTGCAAGACAACGAAGTGGACAACACTTGGGCGAAAATCAACTTTATCTGCCAGAAGTTGGTGGGGGTCGGTTGTGTTCGTAGCTCGTTGATTGCCTGGAACCATGAAGTGAGTGTTGAATTGATACAAGCAACAAGGAATTACCTTTAGAAGAAAACTGACCACAGGAACTATAATCAGTTTGTCCTTGACAACGGCGTCATACGTTATCTTGGTCAGCGTTTGTCTGATGCTCAGTTCTTCACTAGAGAGTAGTTGATCTTCAGAGGCGAGAAAATGATCACAGAACAGCTTTATTGCTTGGTCATGGGTGAAAGACACTATAGAAGAAGCGGGGGGATCCCAAGGGATCATTTCTGATTGGGTCAGAGTCTTGGCGAGCTGGCTGTGGTAACCGAGCTTGTCGACGATGTAGCTGAGACAGCCTGCTCTTTGCTTGACTTCAATCACACCGTTGGTGGATAAAATGGTCCTAAAGGAAACGAACCTTCAATGAAACCTTGGCGTAATAAAGAAGTAACTTACTCCAGTGCGTCCCAGTTCTGACCCCGCTTGAACACCACAGGCCAATATCTTTCATCACTGATTGCAACTTTTTGCAACATGTTGAGATCCGGAATGATCCCGGGCCCCTTCATGTAGGTCGTTGTTCCGTCGATTTTAACCACAGTTAAGGAGGCATAACAGTCTTTGAAGGAGTCCACATCTCTTGGGATTATTAGTCTGGGTTCGACGGCAAGCACATACAAATGACGAAAAGCTTGAAGGTGGTACCTACAGGTCATTAGTTTAAACCGTCGTCTCCGTTGATTTTGATAGTTACCGATTATCATTACTGTGGGTCGGAAACTTGGGGTAGAAAGCACAGATCAATGCAGCGACATTCGCCGGCGAATTCGACAGGGTGAACCTTCCGCCTCCGAGGAACAATAGCCCTAAGGACATATGTAGGGCTAAGTGGGATCCATAGGTGACAACAGCGCTGCTAGCGACACCTACACGTCGGCGTAACAAACGGACCAGTCGCATGATGTCGAGGTTGCCAGTGCCGGCCATGACCTTGAATTTCAACGGTTTTGTTAAAACTTCATGAACTTATAAAACGTACCATTGAAGTCGACAAGAGAAGCACGTTAAGGCACGTTTCCACCGTCGGTTTTCCAGCCAACTCGGCGACGGATTTTATTGTCAAGTTTGTGAACATGTGGCAGAAATGCAGAAGCGTTTTGAAGGCGCCCTCGTCTGCTGAACCCGCGAATTTTAGTCCCAATGCGAAGCAAGCACCAGTTATTATGTTACAGTAAGCTTGACTGAAAAAAACCGTACATTTTTTGGAGGGAAAATATAAGTGCTTACTTCATCGCCTCGTAGTCTATGTTCGAATTTGGGGCAGGCTTGATCATGCAGTAGGGTCTAATTGTGCTAGGAACTTGGTTTTCCACCCACTCTTTGGAGGGCTCGATGTCGTTCCATAATATCAGGGCTATAATATGAAACAGTGGGACACTATTACGCTTTTCGAGCTGACAGCGTAAAAGCTGCATTGGCTGAACGATTTAACAGAACTTTTAACCCATTAATGTTATGACGCTAACATAATGTTTGTCACTTCTAACTACAACAAGTTACCGTTAGCAATACCAACCTCTAGCTAATATCCTAAACATAAGAAAATCGGGTCTGACAAAGTCCAAAAGGTATTGCGTTTCCGGCGGGGCCATCCAGTCGGCCACGGCCTTGTTTCCAGTCCCCAGGTACATCAGCCCCAACGCTATCGTGGCCCCTGGTGCTGTTACATCCAAGTTTACACACGACCCCTCTCGAATTTGAAATGATGGCACTTTGTACTTGTCTTTTTGTGCACCTGTAGATAGACAACATGCGTTAGACGAACTTATAATGGTAAACTGATCTACCTGTTAGAGGTCTTCTATTTCCACCCACCATGTAATAGTGCAACCGGTCCGAAATATTCAAATCAGACAGCCCCAACGAGAAACTTCCTTGTTGTAAAGTGACTAATCCGAGGGCCAACCCCGCGGCCAAAGAATACGATTCTCTATCCACACTGTTTTCCATCTCGGGCCCCGGAGGTCGCCCAATTTCCGAGAGAAGCACTTCAATAATATGTCTATGAGATGTACCTTGGTACACTAACCCGATCCCTAACAGAGCAGCAACCTGTACGTTTTGATGGACATCCAGTTCCATCGAAGTCGGGGGCAAAAGAGCCTCCACGTGGATGCTCAAAGTCTTGGTCATACTGATATCGGATGTGCCACGATACGTAGCCGAAAGACCCAGTAAAACACCAATGCTGGTCATCTCGTGTAAGGCCGTCAAGTAGTCATAAGTGTTTAACATATCCAAGTTCTTCAAATGGCCGTTCAAACCCAACGCCATTAGGAACCCAGAGTGCTCCATCTGCTGCTCAACAGAACTCTTGGGTTTGTTGAATGTAATCCAGGTGTTGTCTATGTTGTGAGCATCGGGGGTGATTCTTAATCCATTGGCTACACCGTTGTGGAAAAGGGGCCACAGGTTCATGTTGGAGGGGGTATCGATGTGGTTTAACTCCACCGTTGTGCCTCTAGGGGGCGCTTTACCGGCCAGGCAGAGCTGGGGAGTTTGTAGGGGTTCTGTTATGACCGGGGTGGATGTTCGAAGGGTGAACATACCTCTGAAAACGAATACTGTATTTTGAGGATGAAGTGAAAACGAGTTCTTTACCTTCCCGGCGACAACGCCATGGTCCTAGTACAAATAGCATACAAGTGCTTCTCCTGTTCCTCTATGAAATCATGATCACTCACATCCGGCCTTTGCACCAACACGATCAGCACCGGCTTCGAACTCTGTAACATCTTCCTAGCCTCTGCCACCCTGATGTCGTCCGGCCACCGCAATTTGATCAACTGATTTTCGATGTCTTCCATTCCATCTTGTTGCTCGCTGTCAACTTGCTTTGAAGTGGGAACAATCCCTTGTAACTGCAAATTGTAAGTTTCGCTTCTCTCGTTGTGGATCTCCGTCTTTTGCTTCTCCACTTTCCGGGCTTGAGCGGCGAGGTCGTCTCTCCATAGGAGGCGGTAAGCATCAACCGGGAGATCGGGGGATGGGTCGTTGCGACACTTCCAGAGAGTGCTGTATACGAGGAGATATATAGCAGGAGGTAGAGTGTCTAGGTCTCGGACTGTTATTTTTTTGGATGTCATTAAGAGGGTGGCTTGTTCGGCTGGTGATCGAGACGAAATTGGTTCTTGTTCTAAAATGCTGTGCTCGCTTAGGGAGAAATTTGGTTCCAGGACTTTGATCAGACTGGTGGGGGTGCGATTGACTTCTTGCAAAATTACGCCGCAGATCTGTTTATCAAAGTTGAACGATTAAAGCGAACAGTTATTTTGTACTCACCTGAATAATGTCCTTGGACTTATTATTCACACGGTTTATAAATGGATAGTGTTCCACCTCTAAATTCTCTTGTATCATCTTGTAAATGAACTCCATGATGCTGGCTGGCTTCTCGTTCACAAACGGATAGTCGTTGATGATCCGCCTCGCATCTGTACCTATTACCTTTGTTGGCTTTATAGTACAGAGCTCTGGAAAGTCTTTCCAATAATGCAACGAGTATTCAGTGGCTCCCAAGTCGCAAGACAACTTGTTTAGAGACACCGCTAACCACTTTAGCTCTTCAGATCGCAGCACATTCAATTTCAGATCTTCATATAGGAGGTGCAGAGAATAATGCACGAGTCTAATGTAGCAGAACAGTAGCGCGTCAGAGTTGATTCGGGTTCTACTGCGCGAGCCAATATTGTTGCGACTAGAGCGATAATCAAGACCTAACTTGTGTCTCAAACTACTTCCTATTTTATCTTCATGGGTTGAATTAAGGAGGTACTGCCAATCGTCATCGTTTCCTGAAGTGGAGTGTTTCAGTTTTTTCGGTTTGCTCAACGGTGTAACGGGACAGTCCTCATTGGTACCATTTATATGTTCATACCCTAGAAGTTCTACAGCAAGCACATGCTAAGTATGACTACTAATGTAAGTTACCAAACAACAAAGCCTCAAAAATGTTCCATTCCTGCTCAAAATTCATCTCTTGGGCACCGAGAGCGTTCCTTGTAGCGTACCACTTGATTAAAACTGTCGATATTACGTCCCTACTAAGACACTGTTTCAACGCAACGATACAACTTTCAATCAAGGGGTGCGACGTAAGTGGGGGGAAAGTAATCCGGTAGTAGGTACCGTCCGAGTACCTGAGTGTAATTCGGTTCTCTATGGGGTCTCGCAACCCGTTTAGCACAGCCTTGGGTAAGTTATTTTCAAACTGGAAGTTTACGTGCAGAACGTTGGGGTTCCTCGATGGTTCCGGCATGACTGGTGACAGTAAGTGCTCGTCGAATTTGGGATCGATTGATTTAGAGTGGGGTAGAAGACTACTTCGTCTGGAAGTCTTTACTGAATTGGCGACTAGTGTTAATTGGAAACCTACCTTGGAAACTGGGTGTTAATGTTCGACAGATTCCGACGAACGTAAGGTGAAGGGGTGTGTTGCACTAAGGTACCACCGATGTGTAGTTTACCCACTGGGGTAAACCCAGAATAGAGACTAACGTTGCCGCTATGTTCCAACACTGCCAACATATGCGACGCCTAGAAATGAAATTTTCACATCGGTGGTACTCTCTACCTGCATGGTACTCACCGGAATGGGTACCGCGTCCTTGACACTAATATTATTCATCATACCGAAACGAATGTTGCTGCTATCAGAAAAGTCAATCTGTACCAAATTTAACTGGCCCCTCATAGGCAACATGTAACACAGGTACCACTGGTCGGTGAAGTCATCACACAGGAACACCTTAGAAGCGGAACTCGACATTGTGTCGTCTCTAAAACGGTATTGTGAGTTGTTTCATTGTGGGTTAAAATAAATTGGTACTACTGTGTAAGATTGGGGTCTGTCCATACGTGATCTAGACACACGACTGGAATTTCGTGGAGGTAAGACATCAGTTTCGAACTATCGAAGTAGGAGCAGTTCGATGGAATACAGTTGTTTCCGGCACAAGGGATGGAGCTATTCAAACGGGAGGCTCTTTGCAGCCAAGGGCTGCCCAAGGAAGATGTGGCTGGAGACTGACAGCGACTGCAAATTGAGACCCAAATAGGTACCACGAGCGATATCGACAAACTGACGGTGGAAATAGGTTTTCCAGGTTGGAAAACATATAAATCGAGTCCAAACACGATATGTCAAAAAGGATTTTTTTTTTACTCAAAATTTTGAAAAATTCAAAAATCGCTTATAAGTAGGACAACTGAGTTGTAGAAATTTTTTTTTCAAAAATAACAAAAGTTGCCGAAATGACAAAGTCAATTATGTGTAAAAATTAAATCACAAATACAAAAGAAAATAAATACTCAAAAAAAAGTAAAAATACAAAAACCTCAAAAGATCTGGATACCTCATGCTGAGGTCACATGCCGCCCGTTCTCGAATAATGGACGTCAGTAAAAGTTCAAATTGGAAAGTTACCGAAAAAAATTACATAAGTAGGTCTTATTTTTTTTGTCTAAAAATTTACAATAAAAATAGACGTCTCTGTGCCTATGTCAAAAATGGTTTTTAAATGTGACATTTGAGTATATGAATTTGGTTTATTGGTGTATTGGTTTATAAGCTCAAAATATCTTATATGTATTTAATATTAGTGATATGGCATACAATGACAGTATAAAATCTTCTCTACCTACCTAACTGTTGCCATGGAACTATGAGACCTGGACTGATGGATCTGGTTGTAAAAACTGGCCACACTTCCCGGTCGGCTGTTCATGGGGCTAGGAACGGTTAAAAAATTTGTGTTTTTGACGCACTCCCACATGGAGCAACGACTTTTCAGCTGTGAAAAATATCAATGATGAAACTATTGTAATACTGGACAACAAATAATAATAGTCAGGCGCAATACACTGACTCAGCACGTGGTGAGCATCACGCATTAGACACTCGTATATTATTACCTCAAAAGAGAAACCTATTACCTTCTGGGACAAATTTGCAGCAGATGGACAAGTGCTGTTTATCTTTGGCAAAAATTCCATTTTCTCATGCTGTGTCACCTTCCTAATGTAATAAACACTGTGCTGTCTTGACTGGGAGTCATACACCAAGCAGATGCTGGGATCCTCATTAGTATAAACTATCTTCAAACTACTGTTGTTCAAAACCTGGATGTGTGAACCTACATTAATAGCCACAGGACAGACTTCATCCAAAGGAAAGGCCAGAGAGTACAATGAGGCTTTATTTTCAAAAAAAGTTAAATTTGGATCTGCATAATAAAGCATTAAATAACATTTAGTAGAGATGACATACTCACTGTCAACTTCTCTCTCCAGGAAGATCCCATATTTCATGTTCCAAACTTTTTCTATCTGGAAAGGTATGGCAGTGACAAAGTCTTCCCCCTTTTGGGTAAAAACATGGATGTAGTGGGCGTCAATGATACAGACTGAGGGCACTGCCACACATGCAGGGTCCTGGGGCTTGTTATACAATGGCAGCATCTCACTTTCATAAGTTGGGTGTTCACAATGAAAAGTACACCAAGTGACATGCCTCACTGGCAATGATGCAGTGTAGGAACATATCGTTTTCCGACCGTTATCCAAATTGTCCCCGCTATCGAGGCCTCGAGACCACACCACTGTATTCCCCTTCACATACAGTTCATCCTCAATAAAGTTCACCTCATTTTTACAAGGGAAAGAACCCTCAAAGCTGCCAGAAACCCTCTTACTCTTCCTACAGTTCTCAAAGCTCTTATAATTGTCAGAACTCTCCAGCACCTCACTTTTACAACTTTTGTTCGCCTCCACGGCCTCCCCTGACCAACTGCCGCGGAGTTGGCCCACTGGGGCCTTGCGGAGCACCCACCATTCCACTTCCTTCTTTTCTTTGAGTGAAACTCTCTCAAATTTGTCAAGCAGCAGGTCATCAGATTCCCCAAAGAATCGCTTGGGGGGCAGGAAGCTGGGGCCCGGGTGGTTTAATGTTTGCTGCCGTCCACTGGGAACAAATTCCTGGAAATTAACCATGTGAATGGCTGGAATGGGGGGCCGAAACTCACCTGTGGCTCTGAGGCAGCAATCATTGTTTCTACTTTGTCATCCAGATTTGCTAGGGTTTCAATAATGGGTTCAATCACATTCGGGACAAGTGTTTTTAAATCTTTGTTGATATTCTAACCTCCAAAGTCGGCGCAGGTTCCCAGGGATGCCAACACCAAAGAGGTTTGAATTCAATTTTTCTTTCTTATGAATTATGGGTGATTATGTTTTACTATTTATTATTTTACAATAGCTACAACGTTCAATTTAGCAGTTTATTTCAAAATTTCAGTTATAGCACAAAATCCATACAAAATCTAATAGTGCATTTTTCAAATTTCTTCAATGAGTAGCACCAACCACAAGGACAAAAACATAACCCCTTTGTACAGAATTAATTATTTCTCTTTGTTAGCCAATATTCAATCCACATTACTTTGTTGGAATGGTGATTTTATCTTTTAACCTCTTTGCATGTGAACCATTAGTTCTTGAACTCTCATTTTAACCGTGGGTTGCAACAAATTTTGAGCTGACTCAAACTCAAAAGTCCCTGAAGCGAATGACATCTGCGCTAGATTGGCGCCAAATGCATTTCTAATATTTTGTTCCTTTTGGTTTGGTTAGTTCTGTTGTGTTTCGTTTTGTTTTCATTTTATAAGACAATATGAAGTGCACAATCCCGGAAATATCTTGGCACAACAGGAATCCAGTACTTAGCCTGCACATACAACCCGTTTCAGATAACATTTATAGGTTAGCAACTGGGGGTTCAGACTGTCATGTTTTGGTAAAAATATTGAATTAAACAATGACGCATTTTATTAAATAGTGGCTTTGTTCGTCAGATATGGCAACTAACAGTGAATGAGACTGGTGCAGTCAAAGTTGAATCCTTGTCAGATCTCACCAGACACCACAAAGCTGTCAACTCAGTCCGGTGGTCCCCCAGTGGTCACCATCTAGCCACAGCCGATGATGATGCCAACATTATCATTTGGCAACTCAAGACTGACAACATCCCCCTTCTAGAAGGAGAAACTAATGACAAAGAAACTTGGATAGTCTACAAAGTAACTACTCCAAGTAATGACACTACCCTAGTGAGTGAAACATTATATTGTAGGTTATGAGGGGACACAAAGAAGACATTTACGACCTGTCGTGGTCGCCCAACGGCCTGAAACTAGTCTCTGGTTCCATTGACAACACTGCCATTCTGTGGGACTTCACCAAGGGCAAAAGTGATGCAGTCTTGACAGATCACAAAGGCTTTGTCCAGGGGGTTGCTTGGGACCCAAAGGGCCACTATGTGGCCACAATCAGCACAGACCGGGTTTGCAGAATCTATGATTCTTCTGGAAAAGTGAAGAGTAGGATTCAAAGGGGGTTACTGCCTGTGCCAGAAGACCACTACCTCCACAACAAGGATGTGAAGTTCTTCCATGATGACACTTTCAAATCGTTTTTTAGGAGGTTGGACTTCTCACCAGAAGGAACTCTTCTGGCTGTGCCCTCTGGGAGGATTGAAATTGAAGACTGCAAGAAAGTGTTGAATTGTGTGCTTCTTTTTGCTGTGGATTCATGGACAGGGTGAGTGGGGTGTTTATTGTATGGTGTGTATTTATGTATGCTTTCGAAATCAGCGCAGACGACCACCTCTACATCTAAATGCCTAAATGATTATAATATTTCATAACTAACTTCTTCATTTCAGACCAATTGCTCTTTTACCCTCTGGTAAACAGTGCAGCACGGTGGTCCGTTTCTGCCCCATCCTATTCGAAAAACGCGAAGACGGTCCTGACCCCATCATCTCCCTGCCCTACCGCATGATCGTCGCCGTAGGTACGGACAGGGACGTAATTCTGTACGACACCCAACAGACCGAGCCCTTCGCCTATTTTAAAGACATAAACTATACGAGATTAACGGATCTGACTTGGTCCGATGACGGCCGCTTGCTGATAGCGTCCTCTAGCGACGGATTTTGCGCTTTAATGAACTTTGAAATTAACGAATTAGGTGTACAGTATGTTAAGGAGGAAAGTGAGAATGAAGAGAGCGTGTTGGATATTAGCGGGTGTGAGGAACTGGAAAAGGAAGATGGTCCGGCTGTTCCGGAATTTGTGAAGCCGAAGAAGCCCAGTCTTTTGGAGAAATGGACGGTGAAGACTCCCAAGAAGGGTAAAAATGACGCTGAGGGCGCCAGAGAAGAGGACAGTGGTAAGCGAAAACTACAGACCAACCAAAACGGCGCTGTTCCTAAAAGAATCAATCCAATCCGCGTTGAAGACAAAAAGAGCGGGGACCCTCCACCCAGTAAGAGGATTAAGCCAATTCCAGTTGAGGACAAGGACAGTACTGTTGGTGCAAAAAATACAGACCCACCTAAAGTCAGTCCCCTGTTAAACTTCTTAAAGAGAGCGTCAAAGTCTGAGAACACCAAAAAAACAAACCAATCGCCTAAAACTCAACCTCCTGTGGAAATTGACCTGACTTTAGATGAACTTGAAGCCAGGGACTCCTGGAAGTGCGAAAAGGACCATTCAAGGCCAGCAGAAGCTGTAGTTATTAATGCTGATGACTATACAGAGGAATTTAGTTTACACTTAGATGATACCAACAGTGAAACAGTGGCTGGTCAGAACAGTGGCCCACATATGGAATCAACAGAGCAGTCAAACAATACAACAGTTGTGGATAGTGGTACAAAAGTCACAAATACGGAGAATTGTGTTCAAAACGCAGACGTTGACAAACGGAAAAACGAGGGGGGTGCCAAGTCACTGATAGCTGAGAATGTAAATAAACTGCCGGTAACTACAGCAGATAAGGGTAGCAACCCCAAGCGACGGATCCCATTGATTACCCTGTCGAGTCCGAAACATAAGAAAAAATAATTTCCATTAATTGTTAATTTCTGTTTTTAGTTTGACATTTTAAAAAAATACATTATTTATCAAGCAATTTCAATAAAAGTATTATCTTATAATTAGGTGTTTGTTGTCTCTGTACAAAGGGTGATTGATACATCGTAGGCTTTGAACGTCAAAATTCTCCGTGTAACTATACGGATACATATTTAATAGGCCAGTCAGTAATAGATATAGTAGATTTCATTAAAAATTTCTTTTATGCTCAATCACACCTGCAATTTTTTTGTAATTTTTCCCGACAAAGCTGGCAGTTATGCCAACCTGACTTTCTATCAAATGTTCGCCGAAAAGCGGTTCCACTGTATTTAGATTTCGAACACTAGGGATTTAGGGTAAAGTGTCCACGCGCTGGGTGTTGGTGGACCTGCCGGCGACAGTTGTGCCAGTTGTGTTCACAAAACATCCACTAGCTGCCCAGCTGACTGGATGACGGCCATGTTCGTGTCATAGTTCGAAGAATAAACCGAATAAAAAATAATTTGATGCCAAATAAAAGAAAGTGGTTGTTCGTGTCGACGAGTTAATATGCCGTTAGCAAATTCGGTCGAGCCATGGCAAATTCAGCACGCCGATACCGAGGTTAGTTCGCCCCAACCATCTGTCATCGTTACAACCTCTGGAAAGTGTTTTTACTTCCACTTTTTATTTTACGTAGCACGCGTAGCATGCTATGATTTATAACGAGTTTATTCATTTGCAGCTTTTGGAGTGTCCAGGTCCCTAAGAATAGTGTCTGTACGTAAAATTACGTTTTAGCAACTCTCTGTTGTTGCACGAAGAGCACCACTTTTGTTACCTTTTAAAAGACCTAAGTTGCATGTAGTTTGGCGATACGCCTCGTAGGTGACACTGTCCTCCTGTGCCCCCGAGTTTGTGTAGTTGATAGGGAAATAGAAAAGCTTTGCATTCTACTCATTGTAGTGATGCTTATATTTAGTTTTACTCATTTATGAATCTAGGGTTGGGTGGTTTTTGTTATCTGTTTTATTTGAGTAAGGAGTGGCCACAAATCAAAGTATTGACTGTGTGGGCCTGAGCCTTGGAGTTTTTTAAATTTAGGTTATGTTTCATAGCAGTTTATATGTGGTTGAAAACTAAATTAGTCAAAGTTGGCCATGCGTGAAGAGCCACGTTAAATTTGACATTTCACAAATAATTTTACTGCGACAAGCGGCTTTTTGTGTATAGCCAACTTTGACTAATGTAGTGTTCAATCTCACTGTATAATGCTTTGAGAGGGAAAAATATATAGTCACGTCCTTATTAATTATCCTGAGTGCCAACATATGTTCGATAACTCGTTGTTTAATGTAATTTTTTATTTTTTGAGTTTACCGATTAGAAATAACGTGATTATTTGCCAACTAGATGTGTCACACTCGAATCATATCTATAATATACAAATATCAACAAATTGGCTTTGCGTTATATATGAAGCATAGAATTTCCTCTTTATGAATTTTAAAAATGCCTCCCCGTGTTTAACAAGAAAAGAACTAAAAAGTGATTAAAGTACATATCGACGGCCTCAACGCAGGACCTCGTAAGTGTGATTTTTTTTTACATGAGATGAAAAAACGCTCACGCTAATTTTATTAAGCGAGGTAAAATTTAGGAGGTTCTCTGTTTTTGTAATATAGACATAAATTATTCGATTTATCGAGTCTAAAGCTCTGCCAACAAATGGAAAGAACAATTATTGACAGGAATCTGTGAAAAAAAAAAAAATCCATAAAAATTTACACTTACGGGGTCCTGCGTTGAGGCCGTCGATATTGAGTTGTAGTGACAAGAAATAATGACATGAAGAACCAATATTACAAATTGCATCACTTTCTAATATATTTTCATGTGTTTCTGAAGTGAAATTTCTGAACGCGGGCTTAGACCGTAGACTGGCAAATGCGTAACGAAATTTGTGGGAACTCTCTACGCGTATCCATGGCGGTCGCCGGCCGCGCCGCTTCGACCTTCGAGAGTGGAGCGGTGAATACGGTACGCTCGTTTATATTATATATTATTCCTGCCGTCAATATCCTTTTTTCTCCACTAATACTTTACCAAACACCAAAATATGCGTCATTTTAAATCACCCCTTATGTCATTCTGCCTGAAGTTTGTAAATAAATTTGGAATTTTGCCAGCGGTATGAGTGCATCAGTGAACACTGGTTGGATAGACAATATTCTGTGGTCGTCCTTTCGGGTATACCGGAGTTCTAAGATGCGTCTTCTAATATTTTTTCATAAAAAATGTACTTTCAACTTTAAACCATATGTGTCGATATTAATTACTTTGTTTACTTTTTACGTTATCTTAAAAATCTTCTGTACAAATGAGGTATAACGAGTGTTGAAAAGATGTATAAGGCCCTACCCTTAACTTGTTGTCCAACTCGCTCTTCGGCCTCGTAGAACAATTTGACGTCGCCTGCGATCTATCTATCTCTAACATGTTTTCACTATTCGTGTCACTGTTAATATCAAATCATCAGATCCATATTGATTTGTGGACGAACTGTGTCATTATAGAGAGCGTACAAAATGGTGGATGCGCTCGAGAAAAATCTAAAAACCAAGCCCTGTCCGCGAGTTTCGTAGCGTATACTCTGTTAAATTATTATTTCCATGTTGTTCCTTTTTTCCAGCGAATTCTTTGGATATATTTTTTATATACATATTTACGTTTGTTCGAAGCGAAGGACACTTGGCTAGTCTGTCCTACTGTGATATAAGGAAGAATTTAATTTTCTGTGGACGTCCTCTCGGTAATATCCTATCGACGAGATCTAATAAGAGTGAAACCGGGCCGCGCTTTCTGTAATGACCACAGATGTCTGTTTTTATACTCTGATGAATAAATAATATATAGATAATATTTTATCTGTTTTATTTCCTGTAGAATGAATACGATTAATTTCTTGTGATATAACTACGAGTTTTTTCTGGTCGATTGTTGTTATTATAGGAGATATTTACTCTTAAATATGAATAAAATTACTGGAATGATAGTGCTTTTTTGTAGCAATATCTAGCACTCCGTATGAGTATTGTCTCTTTCCATCGTTTGAGTCAGAAGTTCGTGACGTTACTTTGATGTGAACTGCGTTGGCGGATTGCTCTCTGAATAAATTCGACACCCTACTGTGCCTTTGATTGGCACAAATAGTTAATATTTGATGAAATTTAAAAATACATCCTATTTTCTCCGAATAACGACAAATTGAAAAAGAATGTAGAGTTAATTCTTGTAAAATAGAGATTGCTAAAAAAATTAAATTATAGTATGGAGCTGTAGGAATTTGTTAATTAAATTTAGAAATAAATAGTGCAAATACGTACTATTTTATAATAATATCACGGCCTCCATCGGCGAGACAATGTGGTATGTGAAATTTCAGAACCAAGAATTCCAGAAATTTCGCATTGTTCTATGGAATTTTAGTCAAATATATTCCTTCCCACGTTTTGTACACTGCATTTGTTGTTTCTCTAATAGAGGAAAACCTTATTCTCTTGTATGAAGAGGTCGACCATCCTAACTGCTTATTATTCGGTTCAGCTCCATCGGGAATATCGAGATAATTTCTCGTTGGACGCAGAAGGGTTCGCAGATTGTCGCACTAATAATGTACCGAGTGTCCCAGAATATTTTATATGGTCAAAAAGATATTCAAAAAAAAACTTAATCGAAAGATATATTTTATCATCGACTATGCAGGGATGAAATGTGACTCACAGCTATATTTTGTTTGCAATATGGACACAGCAAGAAGCCAAAACTGGTGCTGACTGAAATTTAGAACAATGGTTGGTTACTCTGGTACTTTCTGTGGTTTCAAACAGTTATGCAAGGCCCAGTTTCGAACAGCTTGAAGCCAGCATTGAGGAAATCAGAAATTGCAACTACTTCATTCAAAGCATCAGCGTCGTTATTAAATCTATTGTCCGACAAATCAAACCTATTACGCCGCATTGCGTTTAGAATTCAGTTTGCAGTGAACATCGGATCCTGCTTTACATAAATCAGTGGATGAGACGGGGAAAACAGCGTGCTCCTACGAATGTAAGTTTTTTAGTAAACGCATGGCGCTGATTAGTCGAACTTACACAACCTTTTATAGTTTATATAACGAGTTACATTTCATACTTTTTCTAGAACCGTGTATGACTGACTACGTCTTGCTAGGGACATTAGAGGCAAGGAAACATTGACCAAATCAAACTACACTATTGTTTAACGCCTACAATGTGAGAGAATTGGTTGGATGTTAACTTATACTGAGTGACATAAATTGCAACACCTTGAATCAATAGAATTTTTTTTAATGCGTTATGTTCCTGGGGTGTAATTCAACCAACGATGAAAGTTTCAAAATGGTAGTTTACTGCTTTTTTGTACCCTAAACGGTTTTATAGGTTTAAACCAAGGTTTGCAGAAGCCCAACAGCGAAGAGCTCCAGGTCTTGGACTGCAACGCCACACAAATCGTAAATCAAGAGCTCAAACCACGAACAATTTATCACCATATGAGGTCTTTTGGTAATGCAATAAAAAAAAATTATTATTAATTAAGGGTGTTGCAATTTATATGTCACTCAGTATGTTTACATTTGATTTTTCCCAACTCCAACCCACGCCTGTCTTTAGCTCAGTTTATCTCCCATTTCAATCAATTTTAATATTTTGAAAGCAACCAGCCACCTGTCACACCCACGTTTGTCGCTTGGGGCAACAATTCCATGATTCGCGGTACAGAATATTGGAAAATACAGTGGTAACTTTAACAAGCTTACAGGATTAAAATGTAAAATGTTTATTGAGAAAAGGTCTGAAAATAGCGGGTTTTTTGTTGTTTCCATTAAGACGTCAAAACTGATTCGTTGAGGTCCGTAATAGCAGAAGTGGCGGTTTTACTTATATTTAATGTTTACACGTGGTTGTTAGGTTTTAATTCCCATAACGAATTACGTGAGGACATAATTGGTGTCCATTCGGAGATAAAGATTTATGAAATGACGCAATCACTTAATTGTCTTAATTTTTTGACATCATGGCCACTCCTTACCAAAAGCCACCCCAAGCATGTCAGGTTTTTACTCGACATCATGGAACTCCAAGCTACACACAAACAAATAGACCTGTGCCCCAAACGAGTAGTAAAATTAACAACATTAACAGGACGCTTTTTGTTAAAAATGGCATTAACGCTGCAACTAACAAAACGGTAAAGAATATGCAGGATGTCATTAAATGCGACACAATGCACATCCTGCATAGCGGCAAAGTTTGTATGTTGCTGATGACGATTGTTGCAGTCTCAATCTGGTGACGCCGATGAAGCTGTAGGAGTGGACGAGGGGGGCGCGGAAGGCGAACATGAGATCGAGCTGGGAGAGGTGAGTGGACGTTTAAAAATATTTTTCTTTACATCTACGTATGTGTTTTAATGGTTGATCGGGTTGGGGTATTGATTGGGGAAGTACAGTAGAACCTCGATGGTTCGGATTGTGCATGTACAGTCGCCCTGCCACTAAAGTCGTCTCATATTTGCGTACAGAAATATCAGACTTTAAATGTGACCCTAATTTCAGAATTTAAATTTGTGATTATGTAATTTCTACATTATTTTTATTAACGTAAGTTAATAAATTACTGTCCTTTGATTGTTACTTACTTTTTTTAAGTCGAACTTTTTTCGGTGACACTGGCAATACCTAAGTCAACTGTATTTCTGTTAGTTATGATCCAATTTAGTTTATGACCCATAAATGTAAAATAACACCCTAAAAAACATTTTCCATTGTAAGGAAGTAATGTATAGCGATTTTAAAAATGTTCTGTAATATATTTTTGTCCTTTGTTTTTACGGTTGTCGTTATTTTCCCGTCTTTGATTGATATGTTATCGACAATAATTTATGTGTAACTCAATAAAATGTGGAGCTTCTCGTTTCTTTTTTATATATATTTTTTTTCGTCCATTAGTTCTCTTTACATTCCGTTTTTCCATTTGATTTATTTTCCTTAAGTTCTCTTCTGTTTGTAAAAAAATTAATTGTATTCAAATATTTTAAAATTATATATTTAGATTTATGTATGAAAAATGTATGTTAGAAAACGCGCGAAAAACAGGAAAACTGGATACTTTTGGAAGTTGCTTGAATTTTACCGTAAAATCAAGTGAGCGGTGAGGCCAGTAATTTTTTATCCCGTATATGTTTAAAATATCAACAGTTTATTCTCAATTGTATGAAACGATTTTGTAAATTTTTTTTATTATTATTTCCTTTTCAATTTCCGTTTATAAACGCACATAATGGACCAACTTTTGTAACCAGATAGTGTTGTTGTGTACCGTGATGACCAAATGACCAAATGGGACTCGTTACCACTCGTCAATCAACGCCCAGCTCACAATATTTCTAGTCGTTTTTTGACAATGACAACATTGTTGTCCAAATGCGTTAGAACTACAAAAGTCTAATTTCGGTCTTGGATATTAGTTTATAAATAAAAAAATGGGAAATGGACCTGTTACGAAAAGACCTGGCTCGGAATGTTTTCAGTTTTCAGTCATTTATTTCCACCAAACAATTGATGTCTTACAATTGCCTCAAAGCACTCATTAGCTGGTTTTTGTCCATTAGCTTGCCTTTTACAAATTAAAACTTACGACACCTTACTTTACTAAATGATCTAACTTAATTCTACCTTAAAACTAATCTCGCAACGGGCCGCGGTCCTGAATGCGTAAAGTATCGCGACATCGCGGTCTTAAATTTCATCAGTGCAATATATCCTAGAGCAGGGGTGGCCAAGTTGGTTAGACCCAAGATCTACTACTGTTCACTGACGACACCCTGTGCGATCTACCAATTACATACTTATTGAAATCTTAAATAAAATAGCATAGTTCAATACACAATTATGTAGTATTTTTTATTTTAATAAAAGGGAAAATAGAAAACTGAAAATTATTCTGTTCAGTCTGTTCTACGTATTTATATTTTTTGCCTTGCCACGATCGACTGGATGTTCCTATTATAAAAAGAACTATGTAGCGAGAGGAAGCACCCGCGCCGCCTCTCAGCGGTTCCAGCAAATAGCGTTCCACCGTTGAATCGATGTTAGATATGGCGATAGATAATGAAATATAAAAAGAAAAAATAATAACAGAAAGAATGGAAGATACAATAGATGGTGATGAAGATAAAAGATAAATAAAGATCACCATTCAAGAAGTAGGCTGGTAAGTAAGTTTGGCTCAATGACAAACATTCGTGACGTAGCAGCCTGCTTGATAGAAATTCAAAACAAAAAGAAGGGAGGAAAGGCCGTCAATGCCCTCGACGATTTTTCGAGGTTTTACTGTACTTTAAGATAATCGTTAATTTATCTTGTCAATCTTGTCAATAATTTTTAGTTGGTCCGTAACGGCCACGAGAAGGCCGACCCTTCCCAGTTTGAGCTTCTCAAGGTCCTCGGCGAGGGTTCGTTCGGAAAAGTGTTCCTCGTTCGCAAAGTGGTGGGGGCCGACGGCGGGAAGCTGTACGCCATGAAAGTGTTGAAGAAGGCCACTCTGAAAGTCAGAGATCGGCACCGCACCAAGATGGAGAGAAACATCCTGGTAGATGTCGAACACCCTTTCATTGTGAGGCTCCACTACGCCTTTCAAACCGCCGGAAAACTGTATCTAATTCTGGATTTTCTCAGAGGAGGAGACCTGTTTTCCAGACTCAGCAAGGAAGTAAGGGTGGAGTAAATGAGTGTGGGTGGTTTGTAAATTATTTTGGTGTTGTAGATAATGTTTACGGAAGAAGACGTGAAATTTTATTTGGCCGAGTTGGCTTTGGCGCTGAATCATTTACATAGTTTAGGGATAATTTATAGGGATTTGAAGCCTGAGAACGTGTTGTTGGATGCGGACGGGCACATCGCTTTGACTGATTTCGGGTTGTCGAAGTTGCCGTTGGAAGAGGGAAAGGCGTACAGTTTTTGTGGAACCGTAAGTTCATTGTCAAGTTCTTTGAATTGAAGTTTAGTGGATACCAAGAGGTTGTTTACAGGTCGAATATATGGCACCAGAGGTCGTCAACAGAAAAGGGCACTCTTTTGCAGCAGATTGGTGGTCGTTTGGTGTGCTGATGTTCGAAATGTTGACTGGAAGTCTGCCCTTTCAAGGGCCGAATCGGAGAGAAACCATGACACTTATATTAAAAGCTAAGTTAGGAATGCCCGCGAATCTTAGTCCGGAGGCGCAAAGTTTGCTAAGAGCTCTCTTTAAACGAAATCCTGTTAATCGTCTTGGGGCTGGCCCTGGGGGAGTAGAGGTAAGACCCAATCTCCGGCTCGAAGGACCAAAAGAGTTCATTCAATTTATTCTAGGATCTGAAGAAGCACGAATTTTTCGCCACCATAGACTTCGAAGCCCTTCTTGCCAAAAAAATTCGCCCCCCGTTTCAGCCTGCGGTGTGCGGACCGGAAGACGAACATTTCGACTCAGAATTTACGAGCAAAACGCCGCGGGATTCCCCCGGAGTGCCAGCAAGTGCCAATGCTCACGAACTGTTTCGAGGGTCAGTCCGAACCGACAATTCTACAATTTTATTTTATCTACTCTTACAGATTCAGTTTCGTCGCCCCTTGTTTACTCGAAAACGGTACCGTCGTGAAGAAGGTCACCACCGAAACTCCCTTCAAGATGATGAGGACGATCGAGAGGAACTTCTTCGACGACTACACGCTTCTAAATTTATTAGGTTCAGGAAGTTACAGCGTTTGTAAATTGGCTCGTCATAAAACTACAGGGCAACAATATGCTGTTAAGGTAACTATTTACTGTTCTCGTCATAACTTCTTGAACATCAAATGTCCGTCAATATTAAAAAAATAAATTGTGTCAACACCCATTAAATTAATCCATCTGTCAGATTCAGCATGTATCTACCTACTTGATTTAGATTACAATCAATTTAAAAGGAACAAAAGTCCGAGTCTACTTTGCGAAAATATTCTTCGAATTCAGCACAAAATGCGTTTAGAGCCGATATGAATTAATCCAAAAATCGTCCGATAATTATTTTGGTGGCTTTTGGGCCGAGATGAAATACTTAAACACAGCAGTTAGTAGTGGGGATTTTCGTGTCACGTCCGAGACGAATTAGTCTTACCCCGTGCCAAAAATCTTACACTGTGCGAAAAGAAGTTTGACTTCAAAAGTCAATGTAGTTCAAGCTTAACTGCCACTGTCTTACGTAAGGGCATAAGTTCAAAAGGTCAAAAGTGAGGTTGCTTTACAACTGGTTGACACTGATGCACAAGACGGTATGACGGGAACTCTATCATCTAGTAGTACTTGGTGCGATTGTTATGGTGTTACAGATAATAAATAGGTCTCTGTGTGATTGCCGGGAAGAAATCGAAATTTTGAAAAGGTACGGTAACCACCCGGGGATTGTCAGTCTGAAGGCTGTTTATGAAGAAGCAGGGAAAATCTATCTGGTTTTGCAGCTTCTCAAAGGCGGGGATTTGTTGGACTACATGACGGTCAAAGTATGTCTGATTTGTTTTTTTTTTTATAACTGGGTACTTTAATTTTGTTTGTAGCGATATCTACCGGAACAGGAGGCGGCAGCCATTTTGAGAACGTTAGCGGCCACCGTTGCCTATCTCCACGAGAACGGGGTGGTTCACAGAGATTTAAAACCACCAAATATCTTGTTTGCTTCAGAAAGCTGCACACCTGATAGTGTGACAATCTGTGATATGGGATTTGCCAAACAGGTAAAATAACTTGTTGAAAATAATTTATTTCTAGAATTTCATTTAATTTATTTTACGTTTGTTTTCATAAAAAACAAGTGTTATTGAATAATACGTCGTCTGCGTTGATTTTGACAGTTACTATGGTCGGTAGAATTAAAATTGGCCTGGAATAGGCAGTTCAAGTTCTGAGCGTGTTTTTTTTTTTTCGACGTGATCGGGGGTCAGCTGTCAGGTTGAGCAGGAGTGCGGGAGTGAAACGTGTCTCTCTCGGTATCTCTTAAAACTGCTAAATACAGGGTGATTTTCCATCAAGTTGACTTTGGTAATTATGTCTGTCTCTCTCTCTCTCTCCCCCCCCTCCTCTCTCTCCTTCTCTTGTTCCCAGGTGGGCTGGTGGACTCATCCTAGCGTTTGCAGGCTAGCGGTCGGCTTTTTGTAGACCACGTAGTATGAGATCGAACCAATGCGTGGTCCTGAGTTGCGAGTGGGGGACTCGCGATCCAACGTTTATCAGCGTGGCATCAGGAGCGCGCTATTTCACTCAGTGACTTAATACGGTGCCGGGAAGTATTTTATTTCGTTACAAGGCATTAAAAATTCTGTAACTTCGTTACGCAGTATATAAATTACTTTTTCAATTATTACAAGATAAGAACAATTGAGAAGCTCTCTTCAAAACATATGAACGCTTGCATTGTTGCAACCGAACTGGTAATGGTATTTTCCCCAGAAACCCCCAAGACTGAAGGCAACGCATCAAACTCTTCAGTGGTTTGGGTGACTGATGCACGCTACAAATCTTTACAGTACACGTTTTTCCAAGGTGGCCCTAGCATGTGGTGAATTGTTACAGTTACGAGCGGACAACGGCCTCTTGATGACTCCATGCTACACAGTAAATTTCGTTGCTCCAGAAGTACTCAAACGCCAAGGCTACGACGCCGCCTGCGACATTTGGTCCCTTGGCGTCATCCTCTACATTATGCTATCAGGGAAGTGCCCCTTCAGCACGGCCCCAACCGACAGCCCACAGCGCATTTTGCAAAGAATTGGTTCCGGAAAACTAGATTTACACGTAAGACGCCCAATGCGTTTCCTTCCATTCTTGTTACACGGACATTGCAGAACGGCCGTTGGAGCGGCGTGTCCCAAGAGGCGAAAATGCTAGTGACGGACATGCTCCATATAGCGCCACAACGGCGCCCCACAGCTGCCCAGTTGGTAAAACATCCGTGGTTGGTGTCTTCGACTTCCGCTCTGTACCAAAGTCAATGCCATTCCCAAGCCAGCACTCCCGATCAAACCGGCGCACATCTCAAAGAGACTGTCGCTGCAACATTCAGAGCCATAGCTATTTCGCCGCAGGTGGCGCACCTGGGACCTGTCGCCATGTCGGAGCTCGCCAGGAGAAGGCTCAGAGATAAAGCCCTAAATAGAGTTCAGCAGGTTTCATAATGTTGGGTCAATTATTAGCTTATGTGATTTACGTGCAATTGTTTCCTGTGGGAAATGAAGATGTGGGGTCCGTTTTAACTCTTTTTTATTGAAAACAGAACAATTAAGAGTTACATATCATTTATTTTACCATGGCGCGAGGCGGCCATTTTGTTTTAAGTACAATTAGGTGTTTTAATGCGAACATTGTTCAAGAGCAGAAATAACATGTAAATAAATATACTGAAGCACACAGAATTAAGATTTAACCTCAATCAAAATAAGTTTGATTAATTTGGAACCACAAGTCAGCAGTAATGTCAGCTGCAGCGTCAATTTTCTATTGTCTGTATATAGGAATAGAGAGTATTGTTGCCATATTGTTTGTTCCTTAAAGGTGTACTGTTTATATGAATATTGCATATCAGTGTTGATACTATAGTATTTTTATGATGAGGGTCTATAATAGAATTTTACTAATCTTAGCGTTATTTTATACCTGATCAATTGCATTTATATTAACGATTTAGTTGTAAGTGTTGTCCAGTATAAATCTGATTAGTAGTGTCGCACTGTCGAATTATAAACCAAAGACTGCATTTGCTGGCGGTGTAGTGTATATCCCGTTCATTCCTGGCGAACTGTGGCTTTAAATGTCGCTTCTAATAGTTTAATTCTCGTCAATCAAATAACTGCAGGTTGGACTACCGTACAATAAAGATTGACAATAGTGATTAATTTTTCGTCCCGTTTATTGTACTATAGTCTTTTCTTTTCCTCGCTAAAATAGACTGTGAGCTTGTTAAAACATGATTGTACAAACACTTTTGTTATGAAGCACTCAGATTAGAATGCCTTATTATGATTAAGTCTTACATTTGCAGCTCCTATCCCAGTATTATTGTTACTCATTAACATCACATTGCCATTCTTAAAACTTGAAACAATCATAGATATTGGTATTTTTATAAATGAGTGAGTTCAGTTGTGTAGGTGTAAAATTAGCAGACCCTTTTGTAACAATAGACACGTTCATATTAGGTAGTTGCTACATATGGATATTCAAATTGAATTTTTTAAACCATGTGTAATCGTTCTCGTGATATTATAGTTGAAAAATGTACATTGCTGAGGCCTATTTCTGAAATTGTGACTATTTTAAGAACTTGATGTTAATGTTGAAAATGGTGAGTACCTCAATATATATTTCCTTACTGAATTTATTTTACTATATCAGTATCACTAAACTTGTACTAATAATAAAGTTTTTGAAATGTTAAAGTGGTTTTCAAATGTTATAACCAGTAGGTAAGTCAATTCAAAACATGAATTAGTACAGCACTTACTAATGCTACTTATGGTTAAAGTGCGTTATAAATACAGACTGTTCAGAAATAACTGCAATCAATTTAATCAGTAATAGAAGTCGTCAGTGTCAACAATTTTTCTTAATAGATTTTTGCTCTAAACCCCGTAGTTATCCGAGTTAAAATTAGTGGAGGTTTTGATGTTAATTTGGTTAACCGCCTAAACGATGATAATAACACACGACAAAATTGAAATAATGTCCGACAAACTGGGTACTGATAAGCAGGCCGGGACTAAAACAATTAATTCTCAGTAGGTCAAGTTAAACTAAATATCCATATGCGGGTCGTAAATTTTGTAGGGCGGGAAAACGCTAAAAAGGTGTGTTTTCGGAAAAGTCGTATACATTTATATAGAAAAGGTGTTTTTGATGAGTTCTACCACCGGGGTGGATTATTGCACCTATTTCTGAAACACCCTGTATACTTTCATTACTGTGTACAAAACGAAACATATACTAGGGACAAAGATAGACGGTTACATTTTCAAGTTTTTGTATGAATATTTATTTGTAACAAAAGAATTAATTTGTTACTTAAATTTGGCAAACGACATTGCAGTTTATTTTGTTTTTGGGACAATAAAAACTGTTATCCTTTAATTTGCTCTAAAATGTTTTATGCCTTTTTAAATTAGTTATTTAAGCACGTAATAAAATCGTTAATCGTTAAAAACTAGCTCACCCGACAGATCTGGAAACAACACGAAAGTCAAAACAAATTTTATTTTAATTTAGGCTTCAATGCGTCCGATTTTTTCTTGAGTTATTGAATTATTTTACATCCCGGGAGCATTACGAACAAAACAAAAAAAGATTCAACCAAATATGTCGTTCCTATCGTCAGTTATGATCTAGAGTAAGTATACATACAAAAATTATGATTGTTTCGGTTTGTCCGAAATAACAATAATTCCTTTGTAATTATCTCGAGTTTTATTTTCCTGAAAACTTTTCCAGGACTATCAAATGTGACATTGTAATGATGAAAACAGCTCCGAAATTCCACAAATTATACTTTCAAAGGCAGAATTAATTTTTTACATATTTTCTTCAAGTGGCGAATCCATTATTTTTTCACCCTTTCTTCAATTATCTCCTGTAGGTTTCAGGGAGTCATTATTTGTTGAATTGTGACATTGTAATGATGAAAATAACTCCGAAATTCTACAAATTACACCCTCAAAGGCAGAATGAATTTTTTACAGATTTTCTTCAAGTGGCGAATCCACCATTTTTCACACTTTCTACAATAATTCCCTATAGGCTTCAGGGAGTCATTATCTGTTCAAATCTGACATTGTAATGATGAAAACAGCTCCGAAATTCCACAAATTATACTCTCAAAGAAAGAATGAATTTTTTACAGATTTTTTTCAAGTGGCGCGTCCACCATTTTTCACACTTTCTACAATAAGTCCCTGTAGGCTTCAGGGAGTCATTATCTGTTTAAATGTGACATTGTAATGATGAAAACATCTCCGAAATTAGACAAATTATACTCTCAAAGGCAGAATGAATTTTTTTCATATTGTCTTTAAGTGGAGAATCCACCATTTTTCACCCTTTCTTCAATTTTCTCCTGTAGGCTTTAGGGCGTTATTATCTGTTGAAATGTGACATTGTAATGATGAAAACATCTCCGAAATTAGACAAATTATACTCTCAAATGCAGAATGATTTTTTTACAGATTTTCTTCAAGTGACGAGTCCACCATGTTTCACCCTTTCTTCAATTTTCTCCTGTAGGTTTGAGGGAGTCATTATCTGTTCAAATGTGACATTGTAATGATGAAAACAGCTCCGAAATTAGACAAATTACACCCTCAAAAGCCGACTGATATTTTTATAGATATTCTTCAAGTGGCGCACCCACCATTTTTCACACATTCTAGAATAATTGCTTATAGGGTTCAAGGAGTCAATATCTGTTCAAATGTGAAATTGTAATGATGAAAACAACTCCGAAATTCCACAAATTATACTCTCAAAGGCAGAATGAATTTTTTACTGATTTTCTTCAAGTGACGAATCCACCATGTTTCACCCTTTCTTCAATTTTCTCCTGTAGGCTTGAGGAAGTCATTATCTGTTCAAATGTGATATTGTAATGATGAACGCAACTCCGAAATTCCACAAATTATACTCTCAAAGGCAGATTGAATTTTTTTCATATTTTTTTCAAGTGGCGAATCCACCATTTTTCACCCTTTCTTCAATTTTCTCCTGTAGGCTTTAGGGCGGTATTGTCTTTTCAAATGTGACATTGTAATGATGAAAACAACTCCGAAATTCCACAAATTATACTCTCAAAGGCAGAATGAATTTTTTACAGATTTTCTTCAAGTGGTGATCCACCATTTTTCACACTTTCTATAATAATTCCCTATAGGCTTCAGGGAGTCATTATCTGTTCAAATGTGACATTGTAATGATGAAAACAACTCCGAAATTCCACAAATTATACTCTCAGAGGGAGAATGAATTTTTTTCATATTTTCTTTAAGTGGCGAATCCACCATTTTTCACCCTTTCTTCAGTTTTCTCGTGTAGGTTTCAGGGAGTCATTATATGTTCAAATGTGACAATGTAATGATGAAAACAGCTCCGAAATTCTACAAATTACACCCTCAAAGGCAGAATTAATTTGTTACAGATTTTCTTCAAGTGGCGATCCACCATTTTTCACACTTTCTACAATAATTCCCTATAGGCTTCAGGGAGTCATTATCTGTTCAAATGTGACATTGTAATGATGAAAACAACTCCGAAATTCCACAAATTACACCCTCAAAGGCAGAATTAATTTGTTACAGATTTTCTTCAAGTGGCAAATCCACCATTTTTCACACTTTCTACAATAATTCCCTGTAGGCTTCAGGGCGTTATTATCTGTTGAAATGTGACATTGTAATGATGAAAACATCTCCGAAATTAGACAAATTATACTCTCAATGGCAGATTGAATTTTTTTCATATTTTCTTCCAGTGGCGAATCCACCATTTTTTACCTTTTCTTCAATTTTCTCCTGTAGGCTTTAGGGCGTTATTGTCTTTTCAAATGTGACATTGTAATGATGAAAACAACTCCGAAATTCCACAAATTACACCCTCAAAGGCAGAATTAATTTGTTACAGATTTTCTTCAAGTGGCGAATCCACAATTTTTCACACTTTCTACAATAATTCCCTGTAGGCTTCAGGGCGTTATTATCTGTTGAATTGTGACATTGTAATGATGAAAACAACTCCGAAATTCCACAAATGATACTCTCAGAGGGAGAATGAATTTTTTTCATATTTTCTTCAAGTGGCGAATCCACCATTTTTCACCCTTTCTTCAATTTTCTCCTGTGGGCTTCAGGGAGTCATTATTTGTTCAAATATGACATTCTAATGATGAAAACAACTCCGAAATTCCACAAATTACACCCTCAAAGGCAGAATTAATTTGTTACAGATTTTCTTCAAGTGGTGATCCACCATTTTTCACACTTTCTATAATAATTCCCTTATAGGCTTCAGGGAGTCATTATCTGTTCAAATGTGACATTGTAATGATGAAAACATCTCCGAAATTAGACAAATTATACTCTCAAAGGCAGATTGAATTTTTTTCATATTTTCTTCCAGTGGCGAATCCACCATTTTTTACCTTTTCTTCAATTTTCTCCTGTAGGCTTTAGGGCGTTATTGTCTTTTCAAATGTGACATTGTAATGATGAAAACAACTCCGAAATTCCACAAATTACACCCTCAAAGGCAGAATTAATTTGTTACAGATTTTCTTCAAGTGGTGATCCACCATTTTTCACACTTTCTATAATAATTCCCTTATAGGCTTCAGGGAGTCATTATCTGTTCAAATGTGACATTGTAATGATGAAAACATCTCCGAAATTAGACAAATTATACTCTCAATGGCAGATTGAATTTTTTTCATATTTTCTTCCAGTGGCGAATCCACCATTTTTTACCTTTTCTTCAATTTTCTCCTGTAGGCTTTAGGGCGTTATTGTCTTTTCAAATGTGACATTGTAATGATGAAAACAACTCCGAAATTCCACAAATTACACCCTCAAAGGCAGAATTAATTTGTTACAGATTTTCTTCAAGTGGCGAATCCACAATTTTTCACACTTTCTACAATAATTCCCTGTAGGCTTCAGGGCGTTATTATCTGTTGAATTGTGACATTGTAATGATGAAAACAACTCCGAAATTCCACAAATGATACTCTCAGAGGGAGAATGAATTTTTTTCATATTTTCTTCAAGTGGCGAATCCACCATTTTTCACCCTTTCTTCAATTTTCTCCTGTAGGCTTTAGGGCGTTATTGTCTTTTCAAATGTGACATTGTAATGATGAAAACAACTCCGAAATTCCACAAATTACACCCTCAAAGGCAGAATTAATTTGTTACAGATTTTCTTCAAGTGGTGATCCACCATTTTTCACACTTTCTATAATAATTCCCTTATAGGCTTCAGGGAGTCATTATCTGTTCAAATGTGACATTGTAATGATGAAAACAACTCCGAAATTCCACAAATTGTACTCTCAAAGGCAGAATGAATTTTTTTCATATTTTCTTCAAGTGACGAATCCACCATGTTTCACCCTTTTTTCAATTTTCTCCTGTAGGCTTGAGGGAGTCATTATGTGTTCAAATGTGACATTGTAATGATGAAAACAGCTCCGAAATTAGACAAATTACACCCTCAAAAGCCGACTGATATTTTTATAGATATTCTTCAAGTGGCGCACCCACCATTTTTCACACATTCTAGAATAATTGCTTATAGGGTTCAGGGAGTCAATATCTGTTCAAATGTGAAATTGTAATGATGAAAACAGCTCCGAAATTCCACAAATTATACTTTCAAAGGCAGAATTAATTTTTTACATATTTTCTTCAAGTGGCGAATCCATTATTTTTTCACCCTTTCTTCAATTATCTCCTGTAGGTTTCAGGGAGTCATTATTTGTTGAATTGTGACATTGTAATGATGAAAATAACTCCGAAATTCTACAAATTACACCCTCAAAGGCAGAATGAATTTTTTACAGATTTTCTTCAAGTGGCGAATCCACCATTTTTCACACTTTCTACAATAATTCCCTATAGGCTTCAGGGAGTCATTATCTGTTCAAATCTGACATTGTAATGATGAAAACAGCTCCGAAATTCCACAAATTATACTCTCAAAGAAAGAATGAATTTTTTACAGATTTTTTTCAAGTGGCGCGTCCACCATTTTTCACACTTTCTACAATAAGTCCCTGTAGGCTTCAGGGAGTCATTATCTGTTTAAATGTGACATTGTAATGATGAAAACATCTCCGAAATTAGACAAATTATACTCTCAAAGGCAGAATGATTTTTTTTCATATTGTCTTTAAGTGGAGAATCCACCATTTTTCACCCTTTCTTCAATTTTCTCCTGTAGGCTTTAGGGCGTTATTATCTGTTGAAATGTGACATTGTAATGATGAAAACATCTCCGAAATTAGACAAGTTATACTCTCAAATGCAGAATGATTTTTTTACAGATTTTCTTCAAGTGACGAGTCCACCATGTTTCACCCTTTCTTCAATTTTCTCCTGTAGGCTTGAGGGAGTCATTATGTGTTCAAATGTGACATTGTAATGATGAAAACAGCTCCGAAATTAGACAAATTACACCCTCAAAAGCCGACTGATATTTTTATAGATATTCTTCAAGTGGCGCACCCACCATTTTTCACACATTCTAGAATAATTGCTTATAGGGTTCAGGGAGTCAATATCTGTTCAAATGTGAAATTGTAATGATGAAAACAACTCCGAAATTCCACAAATTATACTCTCAAAGGCAGAATGAATTTTTTACTGATTTTCTTCAAGTGACGAATCCACCATGTTTCACCCTTTCTTCAATTTTCTCCTGTAGGCTTGAGGAAGTCATTATCTGTTCAAATGTGATATTGTAATGATGAAAGCAACTCCGAAATTCCACAAATTATACTCTCAAAGGCAGATTGAATTTTTTTCATATTTTTTTTAAGTGGTGAATCCACCATTTTTCACCCTTTCTTCAATTTTCTCCTGTAGGCTTTAGGGCGGTATTGTCTTTTCAAATGTGACATTGTAATGATGAAAACAACTCCGAAATTCCACAATTTATACTCTCAAAGGCAGAATGAATTTTTTACAGATTTTCTTCAAGTGGTGATCCACCATTTTTCACACTTTCTATAATAATTCCCTATAGGCTTCAGGGAGTCATTATCTGTTCAAATGTGACATTGTAATGATGAAAATAACTCCGAAATTCCACAATTTATACTCTCAGAGGGAGAATTAATTTTTTTCATATTTTCTTCAAGTGGCGAATCCACCATTTTTCACCCTTTCTTCAGTTTTCTCCTGTAGGTTTCAGGGAGTCATTATCTGTTCAAATATGACATTGTAATGATGAAAACAACTCCGAAATTCCACAAATTATACTCTCAAAAACAGAATGAATTTTTTACAGATTTTCTTCAAGTGGCGAATCCATCATTTTTCCCCCTTTCTTCAATTTTCTCCTGTGGGCTTCAGAGAGCCATTATATGTTCAAATGTTACAATGTAATGATGAAAACAGCTCCGAAATTCTACAAATTACACCCTCAAAGGCAGAATTAATTTGTTACAGATTTTCTTCAAGTGGCGATCCACCATTTTTCACACTTTCTACAATAATTCCCTATAGGCTTCAGGGAGTCATTATCTGTTCAAATGTGACATTGTAATGATGAAAACAACTCCGAAATTCCACAAATTACACCCTCAAAGGCAGAATTAATTTGTTACAGATTTTCTTCAAGTGGCGAATCCACAATTTTTCACACTTTCTACAATAATTCCCTGTAGGCTTCAGGGCGTTATTATCTGTTGAATTGTGACATTGTAATGATGAAAACAACTCCGAAATTCCACAAATGATACTCTCAGACGGAGAATGAATTTTTTTCATATTTTCTTCAAGTGGCGAATCCACCATTTTTCACCCTTTCTTCAATTTTCTCCTGTGGGCTTCAGGGAGTCATTATTTGTTCAAATATGACATTCTAATGATGAAAACAACTCCGAAATTCCACAAATTACACCCTCAAAAGGCAGAATTAATTTGTTACAGATTTTCTTCAAGTGGTGATCCACCATTTTTCACACTTTCTATAATAATTCCCTTATAGGCTTCAGGGAGTCATTATCTGTTCAAATGTGACATTGTAATGATGAAAACATCTCCGAAATTAGACAAATTATACTCTCAAAGGCAGATTGAATTTTTTTCATATTTTCTTCAAGTGGCGAATCCACCATTTTTCACCCTTTCTTCAATTTTCTCCTGTAGGCTTTAGGGCGTTATTGTCTTTTCAAATGTGACATTGTAATGATGAAAACAACTCCGAAATTCCACAAATTGTACTCTCAAAGGCAGAATGAATTTTTTTCATATTTTCTTCAAGTGACGACCACCATGTTTCACCCTTTTTTCAATTTTCTCCTGTAGGCTTGAGGGAGTCATTATGTGTTCAAATGTGACATTGTAATGATGAAAACAGCTCCGAAATTAGACAAATTACACCCTCAAAAGCCGACTGATATTTTTATAGATATTCTTCAAGTGGCGCACCCACCATTTTTCACACATTCTAGAATAATTGCTTATAGGGTTCAGGGAGTCAATATCTGTTCAAATGTGAAATTGTAATGATGAAAACAGCTCCGAAATTCCACAAATTATACTTTCAAAGGCAGAATTAATTTTTTACATATTTTCTTCAAGTGGCGAATCCATTATTTTTTCACCCTTTCTTCAATTATCTCCTGTAGGTTTCAGGGAGTCATTATTTGTTGAATTGTGACATTGTAATGATGAAAATAACTCCGAAATTCTACAAATTACACCCTCAAAGGCAGAATGAATTTTTTACAGATTTTCTTCAAGTGGCGAATCCACCATTTTTCACACTTTCTACAATAATTCCCTATAGGCTTCAGGGAGTCATTATCTGTTCAAATCTGACATTGTAATGATGAAAACAGCTCCGAAATTCCACAAATTATACTCTCAAAGAAAGAATGAATTTTTTACAGATTTTTTTCAAGTGGCGCGTCCACCATTTTTCACACTTTCTACAATAAGTCCCTGTAGGCTTCAGGGAGTCATTATCTGTTTAAATGTGACATTGTAATGATGAAAACATCTCCGAAATTAGACAAATTATACTCTCAAAGGCAGAATGAATTTTTTTCATATTGTCTTTAAGTGGAGAATCCACCATTTTTCACCCTTTCTTCAATTTTCTCCTGTAGGCTTTAGGGCGTTATTATCTGTTGAAATGTGACATTGTAATGATGAAAACATCTCCGAAATTAGACAAATTATACTCTCAAATGCAGAATGATTTTTTTACAGATTTTCTTCAAGTGACGAATCCACCATGTTTCACCCTTTCTTCAATTTTCTCCTGTAGGCTTGAGGAAGTCATTATCTGTTCAAATGTGATATTGTAATGATGAAAGCAACTCCGAAATTCCACAAATTATACTCTCAAAGGCAGATTGAATTTTTTTCATATTTTTTTTAAGTGGCGAATCCACCATTTTTCACCCTTTCTTCAATTTTCTCCTGTAGGCTTTAGGGCGGTATTGTCTTTTCAAATGTGACATTGTAATGATGAAAACAACTCCGAAATTCCACAATTTATACTCTCAAAGGCAGAATGAATTTTTTACAGATTTTCTTCAAGTGGTGATCCACCATTTTTCACACTTTCTATAATAATTCCCTATAGGCTTCAGGGAGTCATTATCTGTTCAAATGTGACATTGTAATGATGAAAACATCTCCGAAATTAGACAAATTATACTCTCAAAGGCAGATTGAATTTTTTTCATATTTTCTTCAAGTGGCGAATCCACCATTTTTCACTCTTTCTTCAATTTTCTTCTGTAGGTTTCAGGGAGTCATTATCTGTTCAAATGTGACATTATAATGATGAAAACAACTCCGAAATTCCACAAATTATACTCTCAGAGGGAGAATGAATTTTTTTCATATTTTCTTCAAGTGGCGAATCCACCATTTTTCACCCTTTCTTCAGTTTTCTCCTGTAGGTTTCAGGGAGTCATTATCTGTTCAAATATGACATTGTAATGATGAAAACAACTCCGAAATTCCACAAATTATACTCTCAAAAACAGAATGAATTTTTTACAGATTTTCTTCAAGTGGCGAATCCATCATTTTTCCCCCTTTCTTCAATTTTCTCCTGTGGGCTTCAGAGAGCCATTATATGTTCAAATGTGACAATGTAATGATGAAAACAGCTCCGAAATTCTACAAATTACACCCTCAAAGGCAGAATTAATTTGTTACAGATTTTCTTCAAGTGGCGATCCACCATTTTTCACACTTTCTACAATAATTCCCTATAGGCTTCAGGGAGTCATTATCTGTTCAAATGTGACATTGTAATGATGAAAACAACTCCGAAATTCCACAAATTACACCGTCAAAGGCAGAATTAATTTGTTACAGATTTTCTTCAAGTGGCAAATCCACCATTTTTCACACTTTCTACAATAATTCCCTGTAGGCTTCAGGGCGTTATTATCTGTTGAAATGTGACATTGTAATGATGAAAACATCTCCGAAATTAGACAAATTATACTCTCAATGGCAGATTGAATTTTTTTCATATTTTCTTCAAGTGGCGAATCCACCATTTTTCACTCTTTCTTCAATTTTCTTCTGTAGGTTTCAGGGAGTCATTATCTGTTCAAATGTGACATTATAATGATGAAAACAACTCCGAAATTCCACAAATTATA
Source organism: Diaperis boleti (assembly GCA_963583935.1). NCBI lineage: Eukaryota > Metazoa > Arthropoda > Insecta > Coleoptera > Tenebrionidae > Diaperis > Diaperis boleti. Next base: position 42,876,571 of record OY757248.1, read on the forward strand.
CTCTCAGAGGGAGAATGAATTTTTTTCATATTTTCTTCAAGTGGCGAATCCACCATTTTTCACCCTTTCTTCAATTTTCTTCTGTAGGTTTCAGGGAATCATTATCTGTTGAAATGTGACATTATAATGATGAAAACAACTCCGAAATTCCACAAATTATACTCTCAGAGGGAGAATGAATTTTTTTCATATTTTATTCAAGTGGCGAATCCATCATTTTTCCCCCTTTCTTCAATTATCTCCTGTGGGCTTCAGAGAGCCATTATATGTTCAAATGTGACAATGTAATGATGAAAACAGCTCCGAAATTCTACAAATTACACCCTCAAAGGCAGAATTAATTTGTTACAGATTTTCTTCAAGTGGCGATCCACCATTTTTCACACTTTCTACAATAATTCCCTATAGGCTTCAGGGAGTCATTATCTGTTCAAATGTGACATTGTAATGATGAAAACAACTCCGAAATTCCACAAATTACACCCTCAAAGGCAGAATTAATTTGTTACACATTTTCTTCAAGTGGCGAATCCACAATTTTTCACACTTTCTACAATAATTCCCTGTAGGCTTCAGGGCGTTATTATCTGTTGAATTGTGACATTGTAATGATGAAAACAACTCCGAAATTCCACAAATGATACTCTCAGAGGGAGAATGAATTTTTTTCATATTTTCTTCAAGTGGCGAATCCACCATTTTTCACCCTTTCTTCAATTTTCTCCTGTGGGCTTCAGGGAGTCATTATTTGTTCAAATATGACATTGTAATGATGAAAACAACTCCGAAATTCCACAAATTACACCCTCAAAGGCAGAATTAATTTGTTACAGATTTTCTTCAAGTGGTGATCCACCATTTTTCACACTTTCTATAATAATTCCCTTATAGGCTTCAGGGAGTCATTATCTGTTCAAATGTGACATTGTAATGATGAAAACATCTCCGAAATTAGACAAATTATACTCTCAAAGGCAGATTGAATTTTTTTCATATTTTCTTCAAGTGGCGAATCCACCATTTTTCACTCTTTCTTCAATTTTCTTCTGTAGGTTTCAGGGAGTCATTATCTGTTCAAATGTGACATTATAATGATGAAAGCAACTCCGAAATTCCACAAATTATACTCTCAGAGGGAGAATGAATTTTTTTCATATTTTCTTCAAGTGGCGAATCCACCATTTTTCACCCTTTCTTCAGTTTTCTCCTGTAGGTTTCAGGGAGTCATTATCTGTTCAAATATGACATTGTAATGATGAAAACAACTCCGAAATTCCACAAATTATACTCTCAAAAACAGAATGAATTTTTTACAGATTTTCTTCAAGTGGCGAATCCATCATTTTTCCCCCTTTCTTCAATTTTCTCCTGTGGGCTTCAGAGAGCCATTATATGTTCAAATGTGACAATGTAATGATGAAAACAGCTCCGAAATTCTACAAATTACACCCTCAAAGGCAGAATTAATTTGTTACAGATTTTCTTCAAGTGGCGATCCACCATTTTTCACACTTTCTACAATAATTCCCTATAGGCTTCAGGGAGTCATTATCTGTTCAAATGTGACATTGTAATGATGAAAACAACTCCGAAATTCCACAAATTACACCGTCAAAGGCAGAATTAATTTGTTACAGATTTTCTTCAAGTGGCAAATCCACCATTTTTCACACTTTCTACAATAATTCCCTGTAGGCTTCAGGGCGTTATTATCTGTTGAAATGTGACATTGTAATGATGAAAACATCTCCGAAATTAGACAAATTATACTCTCAATGGCAGATTGAATTTTTTTCATATTTTCTTCCAGTGGCGAATCCACCATTTTTTACCTTTTCTTCAATTTTCTCCTGTAGGCTTTAGGGCGTTATTGTCTTTTCAAATGTGACATTGTAATGATGAAAACAACTCCGAAATTCCACAAATTGTACTCTCAAAGGCAGAATGAATTTTTTTCATATTTTCTTCAAGTGGCGAATCCACCATTTTTCACCCTTTCTTCAATTTTCTTCTGTAGGTTTCAGGGAATCATTATCTGTTGAAATGTGACATTATAATGATGAAAACAACTCCGAAATTCCACAAATTATACTCTCAGAGGGAGAATGAATTTTTTTCATATTTTATTCAAGTGGCGAATCCACCATTTTTCACCCTTTCTTCAATTTTCTTCTGTAGGTTTCAGGGAGTCATTATTTGTTCAAATATGACATTGTAATGATGAAAACAACTCCGAAATTCTACAAATTACACCCTCAAAGGCAGAATGAATTTTTTACATATTTTCTTCAAGTGGTGATCCACCATTTTTCACACTTTCTATAATGATTCCCTTATAGGCTTCAGGGAGTCATTATCTGTTCAAATGTGACATTGTAATGATGAAAACATCTCCGAAATTAGACAAATTATACTCTCAAAGGCAGATTGAATTTTTTTTATATTTTCTTCAAGTGGCGAATCCACCATTTTTCACCCTTTCTTCAATTTTCTCCTGTAGGCTTTAGGGCGTTATTGTCTTTTCAAATGTGACATTGTAATGATGAAAACAACTCCGAAATTCCACAAATTATACTCTCAAAGGCAGATTGAATTTTTTTCATATTTTCTTCAAGTGGCGAATCCACCATTTTTCACTCTTTCTTCAATTTTCTTCTGTAGGTTTCAGGGAGTCATTATCTGTTCAAATGTGACATTATAATGATGAAAACAACTCCGAAATTCCACAAATTATACTCTCAGAGGGAGAATGAATTTTTTTCATATTTTCTTCAAGTGGCGAATCCACCATTTTTCACCCTTTCTTCAGTTTTCTCCTGTAGGTTTCAGGGAGTCATTATCTGTTCAAATATGACATTGTAATGATGAAAACAACTCCGAAATTCCACAAATTATACTCTCAAAAACAGAATGAATTTTTTACAGATTTTCTTCAAGTGGCGAATCCATCATTTTTCCCCCTTTCTTCAATTTTCTCCTGTGGGCTTCAGAGAGCCATTATATGTTCAAATGTGACAATGTAATGATGAAAACAGCTCCGAAATTCTACAAATTACACCCTCAAAGGCAGAATTAATTTGTTACAGATTTTCTTCAAGTGGCGATCCACCATTTTTCACACTTTCTACAATAATTCCCTATAGGCTTCAGGGAGTCATTATCTGTTCAAATGTGACATTGTAATGATGAAAACAACTCCGAAATTCCACAAATTACACCGTCAAAGGCAGAATTAATTTGTTACAGATTTTCTTCAAGTGGCAAATCCACCATTTTTCACACTTTCTACAATAATTCCCTGTAGGCTTCAGGGCGTTATTATCTGTTGAAATGTGACATTGTAATGATGAAAACATCTCCGAAATTAGACAAATTATACTCTCAATGGCAGATTGAATTTTTTTCATATTTTCTTCCAGTGGCGAATCCACCATTTTTTACCTTTTCTTCAATTTTCTCCTGTAGGCTTTAGGGCGTTATTGTCTTTTCAAATGTGACATTGTAATGATGAAAACAACTCCGAAATTCCACAAATTGTACTCTCAAAGGCAGAATGAATTTTTTTCATATTTTCTTCAAGTGGCGAATCCACCATTTTTCACCCTTTCTTCAATTTTCTTCTGTAGGTTTCAGGGAATCATTATCTGTTGAAATGTGACATTATAATGATGAAAACAACTCCGAAATTCCACAAATTATACTCTCAGAGGGAGAATGAATTTTTTTCATATTTTATTCAAGTGGCGAATCCACCATTTTTCACCCTTTCTTCAATTTTCTTCTGTAGGTTTCAGGGAGTCATTATTTGTTCAAATATGACATTGTAATGATGAAAACAACTCCGAAATTCTACAAATTACACCCTCAAAGGCAGAATGAATTTTTTACATATTTTCTTCAAGTGGTGATCCACCATTTTTCACACTTTCTATAATGATTCCCTTATAGGCTTCAGGGAGTCATTATCTGTTCAAATGTGACATTGTAATGATGAAAACATCTCCGAAATTAGACAAATTATACTCTCAAAGGCAGATTGAATTTTTTTTATATTTTCTTCAAGTGGCGAATCCACCATTTTTCACCCTTTCTTCAATTTTCTCCTGTAGGCTTTAGGGCGTTATTGTCTTTTCAAATGTGACATTGTAATGATGAAAACAACTCCGAAATTCCACAAATTGTACTCTCAAAGGCAGAATGAATTTTTTTCATATTTTCTTCAAGTGGCGAATCCACCATTTTTCACCCTTTCTTCAATTTTCTTCTGTAGGTTTCAGGGAATCATTATCTGTTGAAATGTGACATTATAATGATGAAAACAACTCCGAAATTCCACAAATTATACTCTCAGAGGGAGAATGAATTTTTTTCATATTTTATTCAAGTGGCGAATCCACCATTTTTCACCCTTTCTTCAATTTTCTTCTGTAGGTTTCAGGGAGTCATTATTTGTTCAAATATGACATTGTAATGATGAAAACAACTCCGAAATTCTACAAATTACACCCTCAAAGGCAGAATGAATTTTTTACATATTTTCTTCAAGTGGCGCATCCACCATTTTTCACACTTCCCACAATAATTTCCTATAGGCTTCAGGGCGTTATTATCTGTTCAAATGTGATATTTCAATTAAACTAGGTTTTCTGGCTTTAATTGGTGGTCTAACTCGGGCAACGCCGTGAATTTCTTCTAGTTATTAATAGACATAAACATGTAAACATGTATTTATCAATATAAATGGTAACAGTGATGCTAGATAGACAAATAAAAGTAAATCTTGAGAAAACAAGTTCAACAAGTACATTCTACCATTATTTTTGCTCCGAGCCTCGAAATTTATGTATTTACTTTGTCTAAGTGACTCGGAGACACCAAGGTGCGCTCCTTTTACATCGTGAAAGATGACCGATTTTATCGCGGCAGGAGTGTATATCAAAGCGTCTGGCACGCAACTCCTGTGTGACTTCCATCCAGGATATCTGCAGTTTTGGTGCAGTGCGCTCTCGTAAAGCGCAAGATTCTCCTAAAACCACCTGCTCTTACACGACTTACGAATATTGCACTTTCCGGCAACAATACCATTTTCCAGAAAAATTAGTGTAAAACAGCATCGCGATTCGGCGCAGCGTTCTCAATAAATAATGCTTTTATGTGACTACCCATTTGGCCAAGGTGCCTGATTTAAATCGATTTAAATGGCGATTTTATATGACCGTTTTACGGTCCTAGACAGCATAATTCTTCCCGGAGTATTTTTTATTCCGATCAGACGATATTTTCTCTTATAGTTAATCGACTCACATTCCGGTCGTATTGAATTAGGTAAAATAACTTGGCGTAATTTGAAATATTGGAAACAACGTCACACAACACCGACAAGAACATAATTTATTAAAGTTACGCACTCTTGTGCGAAGAGCTTTAAATTAAAATCGCGGATGTTTTTTCTACTCATCGCATACACAATGTGGTGGAATTTTACGCTCGAAGAGATCGCCTCCCGCAGACGTAATTAAATTTTTCCTATCTTTAATAAAAGAAGAATTTATTTACAACTCTTGGTTGGCTGGAACGGCGATCTGTCGAACGCTCCCATCCATCCATCAAACAGCACTTGCTCCAGATTTATTGCAAATCCATCATATCACACGCATGTCCATAACGATCCTTTAATGAATTCATAGAAGACACATTTGCAGGTCGAGTCATTTGTCATACGCAAAACGGCCGGGAAGGGCAGCATATTAAAGATTTAATATGCCGATGGACGTTGAAAAATGAAGTCGAAACAAAGAGATGTTGGTTTATGAGAAATGGTTTTTTAAATAATAATGTGTATCGGATATGGGAAAAAGCGATGAAGAAATAGTAATACTAATATCTACTGACTTCGCGGAAAAGAATACAATTTTGCAAGTGAGTTGGATAATTTAAAGTCAGTCTTGTAGCAACCTATTGAAAAACTGAAATACTGAAATTATTGATGGAGAATTTATTACATTAAGAATTATTTAATACCAAAAAATTTAGTACCTACTTTAATTTAGACTGGAATGCGTTTTCCCAGATTTGTCTCCAGATCTTCCCGTTTTTTTTAATTGAAAACATTCAGTCGAGTTATTTCCATCCCGGGAGCATAACGAACAAAACAAAAAAACAACCAAATATGTAGTTAATATCGCCAGTTATGATCGAGAGTGCATACAATTATTATGGTTTTTGCAGTTTTGCCCGAATTTGCCGACTTTCTTCTATAATAAATTTGTCTCGAATTTTATTTTCCTGAAATCTTTTCCAGGGCCATAGCGAACAGAACAAAAAAAGAATTACGTATATCCATCGTACGAACATTGTATTTAAGTTGTATCTAGTTTTATAATAGTTTATAATAGTCAAAAAGAAACGTAGTAGTCGAGAACAATTTTAATTTATCTATAATTTGTATTATTTCTTTGAAGAAAACCGTATTCACTTGAATATACCCTTTCAGTACAGATGAAAAATACAAATGTGTTCAAACTCACCGATGCAGTTCCAACGATTCCATCATCTTCTTAAACGAACTCACTGCAATAAAAATATAAAATAAATAAATAAAGGAAATATTTACATAATATAAGATTTAAAAAATTAAATAACATTCGGTATTTCTATTATCCAAACGAAAAAATTAACATGCAACTGGCAACAATGTATTTCAGACAAACCCCGACATATCTTCGGCTGTGATTTTTAATTTTAACATTTGTTAATTATAATAAGTTTGCAATATTAAAGTCTTCGGCGACGATCACGACTGGGAAACAATAATTTGCTCAGAAGTCAGAAAAAAATGTTACATTATGACGTAACGAGGTCTTAAGTTATAACTCTATAGTGTTAAAAGTAGACTGATTTTTGTCCGTGCGCCTATAATAATTTGTCACTTTTGGTAGGGGTAGTAGAAAAAGAAATATTCGTACTATTATACATTTTCTACATGAATGTGATAGTTGCATTAATATGCTTAATAATAATAGGATTTATAAGCAACAAAATGAATTTAACAACAATAAAATAATATCAAAATAACTAACCCTTTAATCCGGTGGACCTGCTGTAGCGGAATGGGACACCACCACTCACTCACTTTAATTAACACTAACAATCAGTTTAAATAAAGTCCGCACTGGGTATAAATTTATGTGAAATTGACGACGCGAAGACTCGGAGACAAATGAGGGAATTTTAATAGGGTTACTGATAAGCTTGAACAGTAAAAGTGGCAAAAAATTATTACATGACATCGAAAATGAATTTTATAGTAAACAAAGAGTGGCTGTCTCATTAATGGCTTATTGTCTACTCACCACTCACTCACTCACTCACTGCGGATAATAAACTTTGGTGTTTCGAAACAACTGTTTTTTTTTTTTTGGTTTTGATCCGATCGGGACCAAACTTCATAGGAACACTCCACAGACTATTTTACATTTACCCTGAAAATTTAATCAAAATCGCTTGAGCCGTTTATGAGTCTAGACCGGACATACATACATCGACTATTATATACAGGGTGTAACAGAAATAAGTATCAAAATTTTAACTAGTAACAGAACTTGACAAGAGCAAATTCTTTTTTTTTTGCCCCTTCACAAATTCGCATTAACGAGTCGTCTCTGCTTGCATAAAGGAGTCCGATTATTCACCTCGGATGATAAGAAAAGGTGTACTTTTTTGTTCCGATTTTTTTGTGCCATTTAATTGTTTTCTAGAGGTTTTGCTGCTTCAAGGATTTGAACGCCAGTTTCCAAATCGCCGAACATTTGTAAAAACTGTGCAACATTTTCGTGATCGTGGAACTAAATTAATTGAGTAATTGTATGAAGTCTAAAGAAAAGGTCAGAAACATTATTTAACATTATTGCGAGCACGAGAAAAAAAATCAATAACAATAGGACGAGAGGTGAGAATATTGCCGACAATAATTTGTGCGTTGCAAATAAAGACGAGTGCTTCCACGTTTCTCAGGCAACAGAAGAGCAAAAATTGGCGGCAATATTTAGACCTAGAGTCCTATTTTCTTGACAATTTAACTTGTAAATTGTAATGTCAAATAGCAACAAAAAATTGTCGCTGGAATAAAGGTTCTCGAAAAATTGCCACTAAAATAATTGTCCTGACAAAAAAATTGTCGCTGGAATAAACGTTCTCGAAAAATTGCCCCTAAAATAATTATCCTGGTTGTTTATTTTGAAATTGAAACATCGCATTGGTTGATCATGATCTGTGAAATTCCGCCCCCCAAATTTTAATTTGATCACTATAATAAATTACCTCCCATACGGTGACTTACCTTTGATGATAAAGAAAAACTTTCGCTTGTGCCGAGCTACGGTTAATTGTCTTTGCGATGTTTACGCGTTTTTGTCCGTGCAATAAATCTACAACCATAGAGTTTATGACAAAAGTTGTTAAAATTTTGATACCTATTTCTGTTACATATTTTGTAAAATATTATTTTAACTATTGCTACAATTTGTAGAAAAAAATACCGCCAATTTTAACTAAGTGGGGCATGCGGAATCACATGACCACAAAAATCCGCGTTCATTTTCGGGTGAAGTTGTAGTGTGGAATTGTGTAGATAACTAAAAAACCAAAATAATGGAAGATTTGCTGTTAAATTGTCGACTGTCAGATTTGGTTTCTACTTTTCACGTTAAGTGTGCACTATGTATATATTTTATGTTATTGTGTTGTGAATTGTATTAGATTGCTATGTTCAGTTAGATTTTGGCGAATGCTTTTACTTTTATTTTACTTCTTCCTTTAATTTATTTTTTCCAATTCCTACTAATAAAATGCTCATTTTATATATCAAATCTCATTATTAAAACAGTAGTTTAATCAAAAGGATGAATAAAATGTGAAAAGAGTGAATAAAATGTTTATTTCATACTTGTATCAAAAGTTACATTTTTCGGATTATTTTTGATACCAAAAGTGGAACATTAACGTCCTAGTACTTTAAAGAAAAATTTTAAAGTCCTAGTACTTTAAAATTATACGTCAATCATTTCTTACATTGTTCCCGAGATTTTTGTGGCATCAAATTGTTCTTCACGTGGTCTGCTTCATCTACAATGTCTTGAGGCACCTCAGTTTTCTCCATTTTAAATGGAATAATCGGATAAAATATCCAAAACCATTCACCGTGACCCAGTTTTTTCGTTGTCATTTTTGACAAACGTTTGTTACTATGGGAATGTTAGTTCCCGCATATTTAATTATTACGAATAATTTGTGCGAGATAAGCACACAACATTTCTTTTTATTTTGACTTAGTTCATTAAACTTGCAGTATGAAATAAAACGTTGTATTTACCTCGAACGAAGAAGTGTTTTTAAAGGTACTCACAAGTAATTCCGGCCTCGGCTAGGCGCCTCGGCCGTAAACAACTTGCTCGTACTTTAAACTTCACTTCTCGTTCTAGATAAATAATATACTATTATAGCAACACTTTATTCACGTTGCTATTGACAACACGAATAAAGTAAAAAAATTTCGTTGCTATCGGTGGCTTGTTTATAGAACATGACAGTTCACGCAAATTTCTCAAATTCTCCAATTTAGACTCTGAAAGTTTGTTTAAAATTGTAAATAACCAGCCAGAAAGCATACCACAAGATGTTCTGAACGAAGCTGCGGCTGCAGTATCCAATTTATTGCCAGAGAAATCAAAATTAGTTTACGAAAAAGAGTACAAAACATTTTCATAATCATGCTTGAAATACATTTTTCATTCTTTATAGATAGTATTAACTATGGGTGTAGCTGGCGGATGTAGAATTGACGAACTACACAAAATTCGAGTTGAGGATATTGATGAGAAAGAGTCTGTTCTAATAATTTCGCTTCCGGACACTAAAACAAATAAGAAACGCAACTTTACAATTATCAATGAAGATTGTCATGTTGCTTTAATAGAAATTTACAAGAAGTACAAAAATTTACGTCCACAAAATGTAGCACACAGATTTTTTTTCTCTTTTTTTTTCTCTGCCACAAATTATGATCTTTATACCGGCCACTGTTTTCGAAAGACTTCTGTAATTTTACTAGCCAATTCAGGAGCTGACTTATTAACTCTTAAGAGACACGGGGGATGGAAGTCTTCTACAGTGGCAAAACGCTATATCGACGAATCTAATGAAAGGCCTGGAACATTCACTGCAATGACGAAAGAGTGGTCAATTTAACTTCCACTGTACTTAATAAAAGTAGAGTCAGTTTTCCTTCTTAAAGTATTCATCAAATTAGTAATAGTACAATCAACATTTATGTAAATGAATTACCTAAGAAATAAACCTTTTTGAAAATTCGAAATTGGAAAAAATATTGTATATTGTATTGTCGGCTACACCTCGTGTGCTAAACTGTTTTTTCGTGGATAAAATTTGCCTTTATTCACTTATACCATAAATAGCTATTATACTCGACTAACTAAGGTATAATGGAGTATTTCTCTCACAAGTGATATAATCATAAAAAGGGGTGAATTACTATGGTTACACAATGAATAATTTTTTGAAACGTCATTTTGACACTTGCATTAATTTTTTTGATTTTTAACTTTTACAAGAAATTACACGTCGGGCATAAAACGTCGTATCTTACACGTGACCGAAATGACATTGTAAGCTCGTGAGATGTGTATCACTCGTGCTATCGCACTCGTGAATCAAAGATCTCCATCGCTGACAATGAAGCATTTCTGTCACTTGTAATATAATCTACTACTATACCCGACTAACATCTAGATTACTATTTTTACCACGCAAAAGGAAGGTATAATGGAGTATTTCTCCCACCAGTGATATAATGATAAAAAGGGGTGAATTACTGTGGTTACACAATGGTAAGACATGAATTATTATACTATAATTTATTCATATTTAAGAGGAACTGAAATTTGAAGTAGAGTGAAATCTGGTTATTTATTAGTGACTATAATAAGCTATTTATTAAGTGTCTTATAAGGCAAATAAGTCACGAAATAATTTTTTCTTGAGTGACTTATTTGCTGTTAAGGGTCTGTTTAAATGTACGCTGCTTGCAGTCTTGCAGAGGTGTCATTTTTCTTATTTTGCGACAAAATTAGAGCAATAATTTGTTTATTTTTTGTAATTTTGTGAAGAAAAGTGCTTATAGATGAACGCAACACCGAGCTATAGTTATAAAAAACATTTTAAATGCCCAAAAATTGGTTGGTAATGAAGGTATTTATTACGTATTAGGATATACTTTTAAATACAAATTAATGACTTCTTCATGAAACTTGTGGTGTTCCGTGGTTGCTTAATGTGCCTGCTTTAATATTTTCATGCACAATATGATATAGCCTTATTGGGGTGGCCACAATCACTAGCTCCGCCTAACTCATGATGGCATGTCCACTGGACCACCCTGGACTAAATGCCATTGGCGTAGTAAAACACAGATGTGGGAACGCGCTGTTTGTTCCTATAACTGTATTGTCAGTATTTTGGCGTTTATGTATAGTGTAAGAACCTACTGAGGATTTTGACACGTTAGCTGACACAGCATGTGTGTCTCACAAAATTAGCCATTCTTGCGCCCTGACACTGGGTTTCTGTCTCACATTAGTCGGGTCTAATATTATTGTTTGTGACATACGCTGTAGCTCCCGGCGGCTATATCTAATGCGTTATTCTGACTTGCGTGAAATTTAGAAGCCGGACCAAAATGTCCCTCCGTAAAAAAAAACTATTTTTTACAAGTAAATAAAAATCAATTGCCGCATGTATGAAAGAGCATCACTTGAGAACGGGTCGATCGATTTGGCAGTTTGTTTTTGTTGTGTTCGTTATTGTCAGGACAAGGTTTGTATGAAAGAAAATTTTTGGAAAATTACCGGATAATTGGAAAATTCGGGATAAACTGAAAGTGCTTTTTTCTATCTGATTTTCGTATGAACTTAAGAGCAAAACTCACGTTTCGAACGATATATGCGTAATTCGTTTTTTGTTTTGTTCGTTATGGTCCTGAAAAAGTTTTCAGAAAAATTACAAAGAAAAGTCGGAAAATTCGGAAAAACTACAAAAATTATAATACTTGTACGCACTCTCGATCATAACTGATGATAGGAACGACATACAATGCAGACATAAAATTTTTAACGATCAAATTTTAGGATATCAAAAAATGTTATTGTAAACTGTCCTTTACTGTTATTATGACATTTATAAATGAAATTGAAAAATTGAAACAATTTGAAGTAAATGTCTATCAAGTTTATAATAATAATAATAATAATTTATTGATATAGTGTCATCTACCTATAGAAGTCGTTCAAAATATTCTCTGCGCCATAGTAAATATTTGGTTGATTTTTTTTGTTTTGTTCGTTATGCTCCAGGGATGGAAACAATTCAAATGAATGTTTTCAATTTGAAAAACAAATCGGGAAGATATGGAGAAAAATCTGGAAAAAAAGCTCATCACATGACAACCGATGGACCGATATCGGCATTTTTTTTTTAAATATTTGTAATAATCCAAATAAGGTTTTTCAGAAAAGAAAATTTGGAAAAGTTGCTCGGAAAATTGGAACATTCGGGGAAAACTTAAAGTGCTATTTCGATGGGACTATAACTCACGTTTCGAACGATGGATACACGTAATTCTTTTTTTGTTTCGTTTGTTATGTTCCTGGAAAAGTTTTCAAATTCGAGATAATTACAAAGGAATGTCGGAAAATTTGGAAAAACTGTTTTTTTTTATAAATTAATAATAATAATTTTTATTCAAAATCGTGTGTAATAAGCGAATTACTATGGTAATTCGAGGGTGTAATGTTGATCATTACACACTAGTGAGAGAACAACTCGGACTCACGGAATAGTCCAAATCAACCAAATGCAAAACTATAACAACCATTGCATAGCTCTCGGCTTTTAATTAGAAATGGATAAAAAACACAAAGGATATAATTATTTGGAATGATTTTGGATAAAATGTAATATTACACTCGTGTGAAGTACTATATTAGGCCCTTAAGAAAAAACTTTTTCTTGCGTGTCTAATATCGTCGCCTAAGATGCAACACTGCATATCAACCATTTTCGAAAATCAGGTTTGTAATTATTCTTCTTCGAACTCAAGACGCATAGGCTGCTTAGCATAAATTGTTCTAACTAATGTATAGAAAACATGTTAATTATACACTAATGAGGACAATTTTATGCTAACCACCCTATGCGGCTTGAGAATTCGAAGAAGAATAAGGACAAACCAGATTTTCGAAAATGGTTGATAGGCGGTGTTTTTTTTTTAGGCGACGATATAGTACATTCCACCCTCGTATATAATAAATAACTAAATATTACATATATGCCGTCTCGATCATAACTGACGATAGGAACGCATATTTGGTTGATTCTTTTTTTGTTTAGTTCGTTATGTTCCCGTTATGGAAATAACTCAATTGAATGTTTTCAATAAAAAAAAAATCGTTATGTTCTGGAGGAAATTCTGGAAGAAAGCATCACAGCTTAAATTAAAATAAGATTACATTTGTTTTTATTTTTGTATTGTTTCGCGATATGTCCAAAAAAATTATTTAAATTTGAACAGGACAACGTCTGTCGGGTCAGCTAGTCGAATATAAATGAGACTGATAATTCAGAACACAACTTTATTTGAAACCAAAAGAAGAATATTTTATTCCAAATGTCTGTTGCCAGAAATTATAAATCTCCGAAATACTAGAGGAAGAAAAATCAGAAATCCTGAAAGAGCGGTTGATGATTTAGTTTAATATTTTATTTATAATGTACCTATTTAATTATCGTACAAGATTGTTTGACCATGTCGCTTATCCATTAACTGTTCAAATAAAAACAATAGCTACGAAGTGTTGAAATCCTTTTTTTTATCTTAGACCTTTGTTTTAAAAGGCTTTTTGATGTCCTCATTACATTTCGCTTGTTCTTTGTAAATTGAATTTTTTGATACCTACCTACCTAGGTAGATACATATCATAACCCAATATTGTAAAAATGCTTAAAAACACGTACCTGGGTAATATTATCTAACCAAAAAATTTAACAATGATTTTTTACGTTTGTAAAATAGATATCCTTGAACAACTTTAGCATAGGTAGGTAGGTAGGTAGGTAAAACGGTCTTCGATAAAATAAAAACCTTGTTGGCATAACGTTGGACTACGCCACTGATACACCCGGATTTAGCTATGCGAGAACTCGGGGTGAAAATGATATTTTGAATGATCGTTGGCAGTGGGGGTCGCGTCTCGACCGTCCCACTGCACTTCTTTCCCCTCACTGCGACCGGAGATTCTTGCTCCGATGATTGTTAAAAAGACCCCCGAGTGTAATACACAGTTTTATCCAACAGCTCCTTAACAGTTCTTAAAACATCATCAAAACCCAAACATTTTATAGTGCAGCATTTCTGCTTATTTATTTGAACTCTATGTACAAATTATTTATACTTCTAATATTACACTATTTTACATTTTATTTACACTATTTACATTACTTACTACTTCGTCTCGTATTATTTATTTACACATCACGCGGCACCCCGGATAGATAAAAGCAACTGTCCGACTCGACCCACTGATCTTCGATGCGACTGGTTCGACTGACTAGACTCGATTATACGACTGACTGGTTTCCGCTGGAACGTCCTCTAATAAATATACCGGCGCCTAAATCTTTTTAGGCGCCCCTGGATGACATCATCCCGTTCTCGATCTGTACCGAATATTCCAAGAGATGATGTCATACTACCTCGAGTACGTTGTAGTATAAATCCAGCACATTCTAGTAATTATTGATGACGCCGCTACAGCGATGAGTCATCTCGGGTCCACCCTATGAACTGGTTGCCATGTGGTTGCTGCGACAAATTGTTTGTTTGTTTACAACAAATTTATTATGTGACAAAAATCTTGCAAAAAAAAACTGAAAGAAAAAGTTCTCTTCCTGAAAAAAAAAAATGGGAAAGATGTTAAAGAAGCCACATCGAGTTTGTTACCGAAGAAAACCAGAGATGCTTGTTACAAGAAATTAAATGACTAATACCTGGAAACAATAATATGATGTTTCTTGGGTTACTTATTGTTGCAGCCTCTTCAATGAGCACGAAATATAGCATGTTAAGATCGACATTAAAGCTTCACGAAAATACAGATATTTCACAATGTGGCAGGTTAATCGCCTTTTTTGAAGAACGAATAAAAAAAATACAAGCAACAGTTCTGGAAAGAGAATATGCTCAGTTTCTAGTAGAAGCACCCAATAAAAAATATTTGATGATGAAGGTAGGAAGTTTTTGAAATTTAATATTTTACATTGCAGGTGCACTAATTTTGTGTGCAAAGGTGGCTGCCGATGTAATGAATTATTGAAAATGTCAATTGATAACGTAAAAGATAAAGGATCCTATATTATATTGGTATCTGTACCAAATACAAAAACTTATCTGTTAATGTGCTGGCTATTTGTAGAAAATATATGTCTTCACGACCTAAGAATATTTCTCAGGCTGTTTTTATTCTATAGAAAGGGGAAATGCACAGTACAGCGAGTGGGAATAAATAGTCTATCGAAAATACCATCAGTAGTATCTGATTTTCTGAAAGTACTATGTACTGGAACCAGAGTCGTACACAGGACATAGTATGAGCCGCACATCAGCAACTTTACTGTCGAGCTGGAGGCAATCTTGGTATGGTCCAACGTCATGGCCGATGGGAATCCAGAACCGTGGCACAAGGCTACGTCGAAAAGTATATTTCGAGCAAAATGAACATTGCTAAGAAAATGTTAATGCGGCTGCTGAGAAGAAAAAATCGAATGAATGTGGAAACAACAGTGAAGTGTTGGTACTGAAAGGTACTCTTTATAAACTTGGTAAGTTTCTTGAAATAGACGCTTGTGATATACCATTTTTTTTTACACATTTTTCACATGTTACAAGTTCAAAAAAGCAAGTTTTAATTTTATTTATTATAAACTAGCTGACCCGACAGACGTTGTCCTGTCCATTTTCAATAAATTTTGTTTTTGGACAGATCGCGAATTTTACGACTTTACAGGACATTAACGAACAAAAAAAAAATTACGCATATCCATCGTCCGAATTATGAGTTACGATCTTGAGTTCATACAAAAATGCACAAGAACCTGACAAATATGTATTCTAAAAAAAAATATTGCCAAATCGGTTCAGCCGTTCTCAAGTGATGCGCTCATTTTTATTATGTAGATTTGAAAAGAATAATTTTTACTGGAATAGGTTCCACATTGCATGCTACAATTTTATGGTAATGCCTGTTACAATTTAAACTTGGTAAAAAAAGTACCCGAATTCCTAGTATTGACCATGGTTTTCTTTTAGCCACTAGATAGAAACGCCTCATCTCACGCTTGTTACCCCCATTTTCGCAGTGTCTTTGTTTCGTCCGCAAGTATGGAAACTACATCCGCAAGCAAATAAACTTAACCTAATAAAAGAGAATATTGGTTTTCGACCAAGCATCTTATTTGAGTATTTTTCAAGGCTCGCCGAGCCGAATGTAACATAATAAGAGATCAGGAGGTTCGCTTTGAAGTCCGCCCGGAGAGATGCGTTCTGCATATGATAGCAAATCGAATCAGATGCCAGTTTATATTTTCTTATAGACTAGAGAAAATTGACCACATTACTGACGTGATTGAGGAGCTTTTCGGAGATGAGCAAAGGCCGGGCTTTGGGTTATCCGCAAACATCAAAAGTAGCTTTTTATGCTTTTAATCTACAGCGGACTTTGATATTCTTGTGCGTACTTTTTCTGTGGATTTATGAGGGCAGCGATGCCATTAATCGAAAGCGGATAATAATTACGACTGTGCAAAAGACACAACAATACTTTTTTTCAGTTTAGGAAGTTTAGGATGAGATCATTTAAATTCTAAATTAGAGTAGGCGGTTTTTTATGCAATGGCCCAGCCTGCAATTTAAGGTTATGGTACACATTGTGGCGTTTATGTTTATCATGTTAAATTGTTTTGATTTAAAGAAAATAAAACACTAACAAATAATGTAGTTTTATTGAGCATTACAACAAATTAAAATTTAAATATATCTAAGTCGAACTCCACAAACGTTAATAACTGTAAAATTACTAATGGAACATGTTTCGGCAGAACACTTCTGCCATCATCAGCCCTAATTTAACAAGAGATTAATGATACAATTGATGAGTTACAAGAGGGGTTCTTACCTTAAAGAATATAAAAAATTATGACGTTGACGTAATTTTGAATTAAATTTGACGTTTTCAAAGGGTTACATGATTTTTAAAAGATTTCGTAAAAACAACATTTTATAAAATGTAAAAATTAAAAATGGATCAAAGAGAATCTGGTAAGTTTGTTTGAGTGGTGAAAAATTAAAATAGTGAATTAATAATGGGATTATTGAAGTTATTCTGTTCATTTAAACAAGATCTGTTTTCCAGTTTCAAGGCTTTCCTTATTTCCAAAGTCTCAAGAAAATCTAATTTCCGGCCTTTATTGCATTTATGAATCAATTTGGAATTTGATGGTGAAAAACTATGTTTCGTTATTAATATATGATTCTCTTTGATCCATTTTTAATTTTTACATTTTATAAAATGTTGTTTTTACGAAATCTTTTAAAAATCATGTAACCCTTTTGAAAACGTCAAATTTAATTCAAAATTACGTCAACGTCATAATTTTTTATATTCTTTAAGGTAAGAACCCCTCTTGTAATTCATCAATTGTATCATTAATCTCTTATGCCTTTTCCAACATATCAAAGGTTATAGCGTCACATGCATGCAGAAAAATTAGGGTAGGCGTTTCGAAAAACCTTTAACACAGCGTTCTATAGAATACTTCCAATCAATTTTAAATCAAATTGTCAAAAGTTAGTAGTCCCAACCTAATTTAAATTTCACAGCCGACTCTAATTTATGTTATTTTTAGGTAAGATTTTAGAACCATTAATAGACTCGCAAAATAAGAAAAGATGCACTGAAAAGGAACAGAAACAGATTATATTAAGAAACTGTGGATTCCTGTATTACCGAGCTAAAGGTAAACATGTGGTAGAGAGGTTAAGTAGCGAAAAATAGAGAAATAGAAGGTGATATATAAAGAAAAAATTAGAGAAGATATTGAGAAAAGCGAGAAGAGGTATTAGAGAAAGGTAGGAAGAAAGAATTGGGCAGGGAAGAGGAGATATAGTCAGGAAAAAGAATAAATCGGCGAAGCCGGAAGATAACGACATCTAGGAGGCGCCACAGGAAGCGGATGAACAAAGACGATAGAAACCGCTCGCTCAGTCAGGGAAGCCTGGACTCTTACCTGGAGGAAAGGAAAAGAAAGAGAAAAGAGGAGGGTAGAACAGAAAAACAAGAAGAGGAGGAAGAGAAATTTTTTCAAAAAAGTAAAAAGACGGCGAGGTCTCCTGGAGTAAAGAAAACACAGAAGACATCAGAGAAAGAGAAGGAAACGGACACAGAGATGGAGAAAAAAATATTGGAGCTGTTGCAAGAGTTGAAGGAGGAGATGAAAGAAATAAGACGAGAAAACAAGGAACTCAAGAGTGAGATAGAGAGGCAGAGAGAAGAATTTAAAGAGAAGGAGAAGAGATGGGAAGGAGAGAGAGATTGGTGAAAGGAGAGAGTGGAAAAGCTGGAAGAGAGAATGGAAATCGAAGACAGAAGAAAGAGGAAGAACAACATCGTGATAACAGGATGGGACGGGGGAAGAAAAAGTCATGTAAAAAAAAGGATGTAAAGAAGTTTTTGAAGGAAAATGTAGAGGATAGTAAAGTAAAAGATTGTTACAGGATTAACAAGGATCAAGTATTGGTGGAGATGGAGGGATGGGGTGAGAAGGAAAGAATAATGAAGCAAAAAGGAAAATTGAGGGAGAAGAGGGAAACAAGGGGGATATACATAGACAACGACCTCACAAAGAAAGAAAGAGATTTACAGAAGAAACTAAGAAGTATGGCGAAGGAAAAAAGGGAAGAAGGGAAAGAAGTAAGAGTGGGATACAGGAAATTAATAGTGGACGGGGAGCAATAGAGTTGGAATGAAAAGAGAGAGAGACTAGAGGTTTTCCAATAAGAAGAAGAAGGGGAGGAGGGAAAAAGGGGGACAACGGCAAAGTAAAAAGGACAATGAAACGGGAAAAAAGAAACAAAGAAGGAAGTAGGAGGGAAACTAAGGAAGGAAGGGGGAAATCAAAGAAGGTAACGAGAAAAACAGGGGTGAGGGCACTATTTTGGAATGTAGCGGGACTAGGGAAAAAAGAAGAATATTTTTGGGACTATGTGAAGGAGTTCGATATTGTTGGATTAACAGAAACATGGTCAGAAAGCTGGGAAAAAATAGAAAAACTGTTACCAAAGGAGTTCAAGTGGGAATGGCAAGGGGCGAGAAGGGGAAAGAAAAAAGGAAGAGCAGCAGGGGGAATAATAACAGGGGTAAAAAAAGGAATAAAAGAGAATACTAAAAAGAAGGGAGAAGAGGAAGGTCACATGGTGAGAAACGTTAAAATAGACAGTAAATGGTGGAAAATAGTGACAGTGTACAGCAAAGAGATGAAAGAAACAATAAGCAAGATAGAAGAAACATTAAAAGACAACAGGGAAGAATGTCTACTTCTGGGAGGGGATTTTAACGGGAGACGAAGAAGCATGGGAAGAAGTCGAAGAATTCAGAATAGGGGAAAGAGTAGAGTCAGACCATCTGCCTATAGAGATAAGTATAGAAGGAGGAGAGAGAAGAGAGGAAAAGAAGAAAAAATAGAGGAAATGCGGAAGGTGATAATTAAAGTATGGGACGAGCAAGGGGTGGAAGAGTATAAGGGAAGACTAGAAAAAGCAAGATTTAAAGAACAAGAAGTAGGGAAAATGGAGAAAGAATTGGTAGAAATATTGGAAAAAGCAGCGACAAAAAGAGAAATAACAGTAAGAGGTGGAGGAACAAAAAGAAAGAATAAATGGTGGGACAAAGAATGTGAGCAACGTAAAATGGAAGCAATAAAAGAACTAAGAAAATGGAGAAAGACTAAAGGGAACAGAAGTGGCTTTTTAGAAGCGAAAAGAAGTTACAGAGAGATATGCAGGGAGAAGAAGAGGCAGAAGAAGGAGAGAGAGGAGGAAGAGATAAAAGCAATAAGAACAGAGAGGGGGGTATGGAACTATATTAATAGAGAGAGAAAGAAAAAAGAAAATGGGAGCGAGGAGATAACGATGAATGAGTGGGAGGAGTACTTCATGAGGCTGCTGGAGGGAGAAAAGGAAAAAAAGAAAACGGAAATAGAGACGAAGAGAAACCGAGCAGAACCTGAAGGAGAAGAAATTACAATGGAAGAGGTGGAGAGGCATGTGAAGAAACTGAAGAAAGGGAAGGCACCAGGGAGGGATAGAACACAGAATGAGTCGTGGATGTATGGGACGAGAAGAGTGCTAGAGAGGCTGGTGGAGGTAATGAATGGGGTGTGGAGAGGAGAAGGATTCCCGGTAGGGTGGAGAGAGGGGGTAATTTACCCCATTTACAAAAAAGGGGAGAAAAATAAAGTAGAAAATTACCGAGGGATATTTCTCCTAAACACAGGGTACAAGTTGTATGCATCAATTCTGAATGAAAGGATGAGCAGAGAGATAGAGGAAAAGGGAGCATTACCAGACAGCCAAGCAGGATTTAGAGAGGGAAGGGGAACTATGGATAATGTATACATCCTGGACCATTTGACGAAGAGTGAGTTAAAGAAGAAAGGGGGGAGGGTGTATGCATTATTCGTAGACTTCAAGGCGGCTTTTGACAAGGTGGACAGAGAGAGGATGTTTGAGTGCCAGAGGGAGAAAGGGGTAAATGAATGGCTGGTAAGAAAGGTGGAGGAGATATATGAGAAGACAAAAAGTAAAGTGAAGGTAGGGGAGAGGGAAAGTGAATGGTTTGTGACAACAAAGGGAGTGAGGCAAGGTTGCCCGCTCAGCCCCTTCTTGTTTACGATGTACGTGGCAGATATGGACGGAATGTTAGAGAGAGCACAAGCGGGGGGTGTGTGGTAGGTAGAAAAAAGTGTGGAGCCTGGCGTTTGCGGATGATGTGGTAATGGTGGCAAAGAGTGAAAGAGAAATGAAGGAAATGATAAAGAGTTTAGGAAAATATGTGAAGAAGAAAAGACTAGAAGTGAATGTAGAGAAAACAAAAATGCTGGTGTTCAATAAGAGAAAGAGGAAGAACGAAGAGAGTGATTGGAGGTGGGAGGGAGAAGTAATAGAACAAGTAAAAGAATTTAAATACTTGGGGTATGTGTTCAATGAAAGAGCCACAGATAAGGCACATATTAGAGAACTGGCAAGAAAAGCGAACAAGGTGATAGGATGTGTATGGGGAATAGGAGAGAGAAGGTTGGGAGGCGATTTTAAGAGGAGAATGATGATGTTTGAAAGTCTTATTGAAAGCGTGTTGTTGTACGGAGCAGAGATCTGGGGATGGAAAGAACAAGAGGAGATAGAGAGGGTGCAAGAGAAATATCTGAGGTGGGTGCTAGGGGGGAGAGAGAAACGCCAGGGTACATAGTGAGAGAAGAATGCAAGAGGAATAGGTTGAGAGTGAAAGCGGGAAAAGAGCGGTCAAGTTCGAAGACAGGATGGAAGGGAGGAAAGAATGTAGGATACTAAGGGAGTGCTGGAGAGAAAAAAAGAAGAATTCAGAGGAGTATGATAGGGAGAATTACTACAGGAGGAATGGGTATGCAAGCAAAGAAATAGGGAGACTGAGAGAAAGAGGCGTGTGGATCAATGTAGAACTAAGTGAAAGAGATAAGGATACGGATAGACAAGAGAGGAGAGAAAGAATTAGAGAATCCAGATACAACGGGAAGTACGGAAGATGCATGATCGAGGAAGTACCGAAGTATTTGGGGAGGGAGAGCGAGAAAGAAAAAAAGATGATGGCGAGGTTTAGGTGCGGAAATGAAGAGAGGGAAAATAGGTATTGGGCAGAAAATGGAGGAAGAATGTGTAGAATGTGCTATGAGGAAAGAGAGACGATTGAGCATATGTGGAACGAGTGCAGTGAGATGAAACAAAGAGAGAGGAAAGAAAGAGAGAAAATACTGAATGTGGATGGAAGGGAAAATAAATGGATGAAAGAGGTATGGAAGAGGAGGGAGAAGGGAGAAGAGCAAAGGGGAGGGGAGAAGAAATATAGAATTTTATTTAGTTTTTTTTATTATTATAATTGTTAAGTTTACTTGTATATGTATAGGAATCAGAAAGCCCGTAGGGCAAATAAAGATTTATTATTATATTAAGAAACTGTACAGGGTCTTCATAAATGATTCGTACATTCAGTGGGCTTTGAACGTCAAATTAGTAATAAATAAGTACATGTAAGTTTTGTTTTCCACATTTAACTTCATGTATGAGGACCCGGGACAATTAACTTTTGAAAAATGGTGGACGCTATTTGTGTAATTATTATTAGTTTTTATAGTCACCGCTTTGCATCCAGTCTAACAAAACTTTGTTTACTTGGACGAGCTCAAGGACCTCTGACACCATCCTGGGATATCCCGACCTGATCTGAACTCGATAAGATAGGAACATGTTAGGCAAGAGACAACATTAATTATAAACAAGGATATCTCAAGATCGTCTGATGCACAAGCACCCAAATATGAAATTTTGATGTGAGATCCCTCGAAAACGTTTTCCAGAATCGATAGTCCACAATGAGCGCGGTTTCTGGGCCGTATTCAAGCATGAATCCTCGCCAACTCCAGAACGTATCAGTTAATTTAGCGTCGTGCGGCTGCAAAATACAGAATAGTAATTAGTAATCCATTTTATAGAGCCCGAACAATGGGACTCGAACGAGATTAGCAGCGTCTTATTAACTATAAAACACAAGTTAGATCCGTGCGTGATTTCCAATTTCCATACTATTAGGAAACTTGATGGCTTTCAGTCTGATCCACGTGGGGTGCGACGTGAATACCTTATAATGGAGTTTCCTCGCTGATTTTTCTAACTGTTTGAATTGATTCCATAGAATGTTCGAACGCGAGACATGTCTCGAGACAACACCGACAAAAAGGTCGAAATGAAATTTCTTTATCTCTCTACGTGACAAAGCGAGACCAAAAACTGAATTTACATCAAGAAAACGTGAAGTATTATCGCAAAGTTCGTTTTAATAAGAAACGCCGCATTAAACTCGCGTCTGGGTTTCAGAATTAACAGGAAGCTCGAGCATAAACGCCGAGATATGCGACTTGGCAACAAGTATCTTCTTGCTATTGTTTTGTGTTTCGAGTTGTAACTTCTTTGTCGATGATGATATTGAACCTGTCTGGTTTAACAACAATGTTGGCCGAAAAGGACACTTTTTGTAATGTAGTTATCTAAACTTGGTATACATTAGGAGTTCCAGTGCAAAATCAAACTATAGTGGAATGTACAGATTGGTCACGGTTTCACACCCCCAAAAAGTTGATAAGCTCCGATTTTTCAGACTTCGAAAAACCAATATTTTTAGGTACGACAAATTGGTGGGTAGTAAAATCGAGCGTTAAGCTATAATCGTTGTCGTTTCTTACAGTCAAGTGAGAAAAGGTATAAGATATTGTAAGATATGGAAGAAACCAGTTCAATTGATGATGAAAAAAAATCACGTATCTTCCGACGTTCACGTATCGTATTTTAGTTACCACAAACCTATTGTCACAGTCTTTAATAATGTCGACATCAGTATTGATAAAATTAATGTTCAAGATGATCTCAAAAGTGAAGGAAATCAATCTTCCCAATAATGTATTTATGTCATATAAGAAATATATTTTTATGTAGCATGATTTATGTATAATATTTTATCGAATCAATATGATAAAAGTATGTATATTTACCCCCTTTGCCTATTGTATATTCATAGAGAATCGCGCTGAAAGAGTAAACTCCAGTCGCGCGTCGGATCTGACACCTACAATTGCTTTTTTTGCAATTTTGTTATCTTCTTTTTTCCAATTCGATGAGATTTCTTAACGGATTAAATTGGAGTCGCTTATTCCTGATACATCGTGTATACTATCTTCCTCCAAACTTCTCTCTCCATTGTCCTTATTTATACAGTATTCTGTTTTTCTTTTCCAAATTTGTGTTATACTTTCCTACATGTATATTTTTGTTGTTTTTCTTGTTCCATTTTGAAATCAATAGTTTTTAAATTATTACTGATATTATTATCCGTAGTTTTAGTTTTTTAGGATAGGGATTAATTGTGTGACGTCACTGCTTGTCAGGTCGCGAGTCTGGCGCCAATACGCCTCTCGACCCTGTAGTTTTATTTTTTCGGGCTATTTTAATTGTAAAAGTAAGAGTTCTCACTACCTGGGACCGACTCCGGGATTTTACAATGTAATGATATAAAAGAATAATTCGCTCTCAGTTAAAACCCCAGCCTGCATTTTATTTGCAAAAATACTTTCACTCGAGACCCCATCGCCCTGCAGCCCCCTTCTCCACCACAGCGACGGAACGTCCATTTACGTCCGAAGGCTCTCGCCGAAGGTCTGCTAGTGCGCATCGGCCGGTGTTGCACTACCTGATGGAACTGCCCGCTTCTGGGGCCCCGCGACACCGCCCCCTGGGGTCAATATATTTTATTTAAAAATCAGTAAGCCTCTATTCTGCAACTGCTGAACGTAACTTTAATTGTACTAGTGATCGCCCAACACTCGAAATTCGAGTGGTATATGTATTGGATTGGTAAGCGAATCAATTTACCAATTAAAAGTCCCGGAATGAAATGAAATATTTCGTGCGTGTCTCAACGTGTTCTTTGCCTTCAGTTCGCCAGTTTCTTACTCAGACGACCCACGCTAGTTCGGTGTGCGCCGAAAAGAAAATAAAACAAATGAACCTATGAAATTTTTGAAAAGTAGTGTACTGGTGTATTTTCAATTATTTTAGAATTTTAAGTGATGTAGACCTAGTAAGGACTCTTCTCGAATGGGGAAACGACGGCTGGTTGAAAAGGAAGATGAAAAACGGAAACACTAAAAAAATATAACCAGAAATGGGAGGCGGACACATTATCGAATACAAAATATTGAACACAATTTGTCGAAAAACAAAATATCGAAAGTACAAAACATCGAATTCGCAGGTAAAAATTTTAAAAATTTGTTTTTCCGTGGATCATTGAAATTGGTGCCTCGCGCTTCGCGCTCGACCTCTTAAAGAAGCAGAGGATAAGGTGTCTCACAGTGAACCAGGTAAATTTCGATGGTTCATATTGTCTTTTTTTTTTCATTCAATGTATTTAATTTTTTGTATATAGTCAATCAATTTATTTAACTACAAACTGGCATTCATAGGTTCCTTAGTTTCTGTTTAGTTTTAGGATAAAAACATATTTATACACCAAGATGTGCACATTGAACCGGGGTATTTTCCACATTGAACCAACTTATTTCACACATCATAACGATTACATTTTTACCCATTTTCTGTATAAAATAATAAAAACACAGCATGTTTTTTATATTTTAATTATTAGACATTTTTTATTACTAAATGACTCAAAATCTTATTGCGATGTCGCGGTTGTTTAGTTGCGTTAGATGTCTGCCGGCGATTACAGGTCGCTGCATTACGTTAGTAATTGTGTATCACAAAATATTTTCTTTCTCATGGACTTTCACATCAATCAAATCTACTTTTTGTTATACTAACAACAAAAGTATAATAACGATTTATTGGTTAAATATGTATCACCTAAGAGCGATTCAATGTGAGACACACCACGTTTTGATTTCTAACCTGAAATATATAAAAATAATAAAGGTGCTCTGAAGTTAGCAACATCCTGCAGTGGTTGGCAACGCGTTGAAGCTGGCGTCCCTTCTAAAGGGTGGAAAGAGGACATACGGCCATTTTACATTCATTGAGACTTAAACATCAGAAGCATCAAGTCGTAACTAACGCTTAATTTTTATATGATTTTATTCCACTGAGTTCTCCTATTTTTAAAATTGAGTGTGCGCTATGTTTAAATTGCATTGTCGAAATTTCACGTTACCAGAAGTACCGGTTGAATTTAAATTAACAGTCGTGTGTGTGTGGTGCCGCCCGACGTATTTACAGGTAACCTTTCTAGTCTACCTATTTTTTTTTCTGTCCTCCTCAACATAATGAGATTTGAATGAATTTGACCACGTGCATACCGGAAATTCTTAGTTAAAACCATTTCAATTTTTACCATTAGTCGGCCATTTTGTCTGCTACGTCATAAAACCCGCCATGATGAACACGAAATTGTTCAGCCTTTCTATCTACATGTCTTGTTAAGATTTCTAGCCTTTGTTTAAAAATATTGTTCACTATTCTTACTCGAAGTATTCCGTGGACCTCACGTTAACCCAGAAATTTCGTATCAGTTGCCTTCAGCCCTTCTTTCTCTGCAGTAGCATAAATTACCAAACTTATAAATCACAGGCACCGCGAATAACTTGCTAAAGTCGTTGTTGTAACTTCTTTTTAGACATTGTTTTTAGACAATTTCTAGTTCCAGAGCCCGAACCACAGGCGCGTTGGATTTGAAACAAGGTGATTCTCTAACTTAACATAACTAGATTGCCACTCAGATAAATCGTTTAATAACTACCTGTTTTTCAGTATGAGGCCGACAGCAGCTTGGGGTCTTTTAAAAGCTATTTTGTCTCTGTTGACTTGAACTAACCAACACTGAGTAAGAACTGAAGACTAAAGGGCAAAAAGCGGCATAGCGCCACGCCGAATGTTGGGGTTCTAAAAAGTGTCTTATCTTTAGGTTGTTTTGCGCCCCCTTGCGATTTCCGATCTCGTCGTTCGCCTGTAACCGACATTTAGCTATTTTCGACACCGGGAAGCCAAATTTCGGTATCCTTACCGTTCTCAGGATGTCATTCCGTCGCGAACGTTTCAAAATGGCTTCCAAATAAAACGTTGCGTTAGTGTATATTTTATTATGTTTGTCCGTACATGTGTCGAGGCAACAGATAGACCAAATAGCATTCAGTTCGTGGTTCGCGTTACAGGCTGCTGATTGGGGGGAGTTATGTGGCCCTACTTCGACTAACCTGTACCTGTGAGTTGGGAGAAAAGTCGTTTCGACTTTGAGTTGTCTCTTGGACTGCAGGGTACCCAGAAAAGGGAGATGCTACTGAGCCTACTAGGTTGAAGTTGCAGTACTGGTTTCGGGCTACTAATAAATTGCTTGCTTCACAAATATTTAAAATACTTAACAACCAAAGGGGATAGGTTGTGCTAACTAACTTGGTTTGGGACAAGCCTTAAAGAAAGACAGGAAACTAAGCATGACTAGGACAATTTAGTAACAAACTCATTTCTCCTGGTCCGTTTGGACGTGCAAGCTTTTCCCATGATAGTGAACTCTCTACAATCTTGCCTCACTTACAGACAGTTGTCTTGTTAACTTCGCTTGTCTTTACATCTGACCTACATGTGGTCCATCAATCTCTGACTCCGATGTATCCCAGCTTAAATAATTCCACGCGTTTCAATATTCTTGTTTTTCTCTCTCAAGTGCGAAGATGCCCGCTTTGGGCGTAAATATTTCATTGTATCTATCTGTTGTAAATTCTTGTAAACTGCAAAAGCTCATGGTGGAATAAAATTAGCTGATTCATCATGTATACCAGAATTGTTAAATTGTATTATTCTATACTGTTTTCTGAACAACTAAATTGTTAATCGTTGAGATAATTGGAAATTGTCAGTTGTAATTTATTACTCGAATTATTATTGTTAAAATCATTGCATTGTTACCAACTTAATACGAAGCCACTAGAAATTGTTAACCACAGTATGAGATCACAAAACTCAAATGCACAAAATGACTAAAATTTAATAAACATTTAAAACCATAATTTTCGTGTTATCAATTTACGCTCCACTCCTGAATCTAGGATTTGTTTCGTTTGGATAAGTTTGAATGTCCCGCCATTGCTTGTCTTGTCAAAAAAATAACACGACGTAGGGTTCTGCTTTTTCTTTCATTGTCTGACGATCGCGGTTTTTTTTAAATTTTCATTTCATTTCATTTCATGTTCAAATTCAAAAAGTGGCTGTAATGTAAGAGAGGTTTTTTTCCCAAAAACCAATCTCGTTAATTAATGAATTATGATGCATATCAAAGCTGAATTACTACGTTACACGGCATAAACAGATAGAAATCGATATCTCTATCAGAAAAAGAGTAAAGAAGAAAAGAAAACTAAACGAAAAACTAACTTTTTGGTTTATTCTTTATCAAAATGTTTCCCACACATCCACCTTGCACACGGTTACCATTCGAACTAGTTGGCAGAGAGAGAACACAAATGCACCTCTTTCACCTATATTAGCATGATCTGGCAACGTCGCATTTTCCAGAATAGGTGGTTCAATGTAAATGCCTGGTTCACTGTGAGACATCCGACCCTACTCCAAAAAGGTCACATTTCCCTGTACGTGAAACTCGAAATGTGTACAGGGCAGCTTGAGTAAGAATCTGTTTCTTCGTGGATCATTCAAATTGGTGACTCGTGCTTTGCGCTCGACTCCTTTAAGAAACATACTCCAAGGTCATATTTCCCTTTACGTGAAACTCGAAATGTGTACAGCCCAGATTGAGTGAAAATTTGTTTTTCCGTGGATCATTGAAATTGTGTATTTCGATATTTTATTGTTCAATATTTTGTAGTTTCGATGATTTGTTTTTCGATATTTTGTATTTTCGATATTTTGTATTTTCGATATTTGTACTTTCGATATTTTGTACTTTCGACAAATTGTGTTCGATATCTTAGAGGAAAAATTTGAGGATTTTCCTCGATTTCCATGGGATCCCCTCATCAGATCAGGACTTGGTGACAATGGGACCACCTCTGGAGTATGTCCTTTCAAATGAAAAAAGAATTTTCAAAATCGGTCCACAATTGACGAAGAAATCGGTGAACATACATACAGCCGAACATAGAACCTCCTCCTTTTTTGAAGTCGGTAAAAAGAAACAATAATAAAAATCGGTGCAATACACACGGTTTTATTTAATACCGCTCGATTCATGTTCAACGATTAAATATATAGATTAAAAAAAAGTTACCCATCCAAAAATCGCCCAACGTCGGTCCCAATAGAAGTTCCCACTTCAAAAATTTCGCTGAGAAAATAAAGTTGTCTACATTCAAAGCAAAATAAGTTCTTACCGTGATCAACATTGCCCCAATTTTAAGCACTGACCTAATTTATAGAAATTGTTCAAAATATCTACCGTCATTGTTTATGGAAGCCCGAACACGATGCAACCCGGAGCCTTGCACTCTACCGAAAACACCATCAGGCATTTCGCGATTTGCTTGGGCAGCAATTTCCACTAGCTGGGCCAATTTCTGCACTGTGCCAACAGGAGTAGCATAGACTCATATATGGCCTGTAATGGTATGGAAGGTTGCTTGAAAGGGTCTTGAAGGTCGAGCCGTTGAAGAATAGCTCGAAGGACCGTGGATTGCGATTATAGAATAAAACACTCGCGAACTTAATAAACTGTATAATGAAGAGCAAGCGATTTAGATGTTTAGGGATTGGTTGAAATGAATGGAGTAGGGATCTTGTCTCTGATTTAAGATGAAGAATGTGCTCTTGGCGGTGGTTGAATTTAGATTCTTCGATTTGCATCCTGCGAGCATGAGTCGTTAGCCAGGTAAGGGTATATGACCCAACTGGGAGACAGGCTGCTGCGAATATTTCTGAACTTTGCCAAACACAAAAAATCGCACGGGGAGCGAGGTGGCCACGGCACAGGTCCACTACGTCCTATCCATTTATTTTGATAATCATCATTTAACCAGCTCCATCTTGCAAATACTACATCTCACGGGGTCTTCTCCTCTTCCTGGAGGTAATCAAATGTTCGTCCACGATAATTGCTCTTAAAATTGATGTTCTTGAATTGCTTGCGGACTCCAAATGCACTTGCAGCATTACCTCGAGCTTCTCCGTAAAGCATAATCATATCGGTTTGTTCACTAAACGTAAAAGCTGTCATTGTCTTCAAATAAAATTCGACGACTGATAACAATGATAGTAAAAGGCTGAAAATTGGGCAAAAAAGATTATGCTATCTTGGACAAAAAATACAGTTGTTGCTAGCGGTTCTCGAACAGTTTTGGCGATTTTTTATGGTTCAGGAAGATTTCTGAGGATTCTTCAGGATTAATCAGACTTTTTAGGTCTATTTATTTTCCTGTAAGAGTCTTCCGGGTTTTTGGCTTCATCGTAACTTTTCAGTAGCTTTCAGGTTTCATAAGAATCCGTCGGATTGCTCGGAGTCTATCGCAATTCCACAGAACTTTTCAGTTACAACTGTATTCTAGTACTCACACGGTTCAACTTAGGACGATGAAATTTTTGCACTTGCGGATCTACTACAGGTTTAATTTCGTGAGACACCCTGTATATGACTTACATAAATGTTTCTGCAGACGCCACGTATGCAGAAATCTGAGAGCGTGATGATAACTCGACTCCTGGCTCCTGAAGACGGCATTACGCACACACACATTTATTCATTCTGACTTTGCCATTCGATTCATTCGGATTGTAATTAACTATTAATAGAAAAGTGTATATAACCCACCAAAACTATCATTTCCAACCCCCCGACTACATCAGAAGTGGTCGAATTGTGTTAGTGGTACAAGTGCCTGCCCAAAATGCGGAAATCCAGCAAGAAATCTAGAAGAAAACCATCACCATCGTCCTTGTCTTCAACTGAGAGCAGCAGCAGTAGCAGTAACAGCGATCGCAGCAATAATAGCCGTCCACATAAAAGACATACGAAATCCAGGTCCGGATCCAGCCGCAAAAAGACACCTGTAAGTCACGCCAATCCTTGTCAGTCCTATACCGCAAATTTCAATACAAGTTTTGCCAATATAATTCCGGTGTTTGATCCGAAAGCAATGGAAGTCGATGATTGGCTAGATATTATTCAATATAACGCCAAAATTTACGAGTGGTCTGATAATTTTATAGTGTATCAAGCTTTAAATAAATTGTTGCTGTTCAGTTGCTTCTTCCACATTGCCAGCTGCATGGTCTATGCTGTTTTCAATAGTATCTATTGTTTCAGTTTGTGCATGCACAAGTGATCCCAATTCTCTCATAATTTCATTAACATCAAGTACATCAGCCTCTATTTGCTTAATTCTAGCTTCTCGTTCGAGTAACATGTCTTGTTCAAATGCCATTTCCCGCTGCATTTGAGCCTGACGCTGCTGCTCTGAGTCTTCTTCCGGTTTGTAATCATTCTCTATACTGACTGATACCAACAGATTTGACTTTTGTTTACTGGCCAAATCTTTCTGCAGTGAATAATATCGTGTGATTGCTTCCTTGAAGTTCTCCTCTAACTTTTCAACTTGCAATTGCTGCTGTTTGTCACTTTTAGAAACTTGCTGTTTCAGTTTGTGGATATCTTTGCTGGTTACTGAGGCAATTTGATTTGTGCTTAGTTGAGTGACATGTATGGTGTTCCTAAGGCCCTGATTGTCTTTTCTCGTGCCAATGCTTTTCAACGCATTATCTAAGGTCTTTAAACTAGAGTTGATAGTGTAGATGTTAGTAACAACATTGTCACATAAATTGTTGAATTCTTGGGAATGATTACCAGCAAAGCCCACTTCTGTGGAGGCGGTCGCTCCGTAGTTATACGGATGTCGACTCATTTTCGTACTTTAGAACGCCTCCTTTCTGTGTGACCAGTTTTGGGAAAACACCCGTTCTCTTTGTGAGAGAAATAACCTTTGATCGATGAATTATCTTTTAAATAATCTGCGTTTGTTGTTCTGCATTTGACAGATGAGTCACCTCTTTACAAACAACCAATCAAAAAAAAAAAAAAAAAATAAAAAAAAAATGACCGGAACAGCCAAAACCTGGTATAATAGTTTTATAGAAAGTGAGATGGGGTGGTCTACGTTTACTTGGGATCGATGGGAACAAGTACTTAAAACAACATTTAAAAGCACGCGAAATGCGTACCAACTCTTAATGGAATTGCGAATCATAGACCCGTGGAGGGCTGTTCACTATACGATTTCCATTTTGAACACCTAGCTAAAATTAATAAATTAAAATTAAATTTCTCCGATGCCGATAAAGTCTCTTTAATTATTGGTGCTATCAACGATACCAACATAAGCGGAGCAGTTGAAGCATTTGCTATCACAGATCCCAATATTTTAGGAGTCTATTTAAAAAATAAAACGTTTAAGAAACAAGACACCGTCATAAACACCGTTCCTCAAAGTCGATCGTCAAATTCACATAACCAGCACATAACCAGTTCTCATATTAACAATAAACATCATCACACGAATAAATCTCACAATAGCACCAAGTGCACCGCTTGCGGTTTTAAAGGTCATGATCGCTTTACGTGTCCTCACCGGAAACAGACATGTAATTTTTGTAAATCAGTCGGTCATATTGAAAGAGCTTGTACGCGTAAACAACAAGCTGGCAACACCAACCCAAAAAGAGATTTTTACAAATCTCACGATAAAAATCCAGGACCTAAATATACCAAAACTGAGCAAATCAACTTTATCCAGAATAAAGACATAAGATCCAAATTTCACAAACAAATTTTTATAAATGGTCAAACCGCTTTGGCGATTATTGATTTTGGTGCAGATTGTTCATTAATAAAATCTGCAGTTGCTCACAATCTCCAATTAGAAGTAAAACAACTCTACACAAGCGTCACATTATCTGGATTCTTAGGAATCGGCACACTCGTTACACAATTTGTCGAAGCCACCACAAAAGTTGACCAAGTAGAATTGAACATCTCATATTACATAGTTAACGATACTGAAATGCAAACAGATATTTTAATCGGCAGAAATTTCACTGAAAACAATGGCATTATGTATTATCGCATTGACAACACTCTATCATTTCAACTCAAGGAGGATACCCCTCAGTGGTTACTTGATGCCAAATATGGAGATCTTTCCGAAACTGATAAACATACCTTGCATGAAATTTTAGTAGTTAAGTAGTGCCGGTTCTGGCCCACTTTGACCTGAATTGACCTTTGGCCTTGAGAATATAGTGCCGGTTCTGCCCCAGTTCAATGACCCAGTCGTCAGAGGACAAGTCTGGACTTGAGTGGAGTTTAGCCTTCAGATTATAACGCCGGTCCTGGCCCAGTTTGATGACCCAGCCTTGACAAGTGTTGACTTGTAATTCAGACGGAAACGTTCCGAATTGAATCGAGTATTAGCGAAGCTCCCCACGATTTAGCCTTGAGATTATAACGCCGGTCCTAGCCCAGTTTGATGACCCATCTCTGGCAAGTGTTGACTTGTAGTTCAGACGGAAACGTTCCGAATTGAATCGAGTATTAGCGAAGCTATACACACCCCGCGCCCGCCCTGGCCTTACTCTGTTTTTAAACAGTTTTGAACTGAACCGAGCATTAACGAACAAACTGGGGCGGAACCGTTTCGAATTGAATCGAATATTATTGAAGCTAACCACACCCCGCGCCCACCTTTGCCTTGCTCTGTTTTGAAACAGTTCCGAACTGAACCGAGCATTAACGAACAGACTGGAACGGAACCGTTCCGAATTGAATCGAACATTAGCAAAACTCCCTCCACCCCGCGCCGACCCTGGCCTAGCTACCCCCTGCGCCGAGCCTGGCCTAGCTACCCCCTGCGCCCACCCTGGTCTAGCTCCCCAACCGACCGAGTATGGGCAGACATGTTTTAGCTACCTCCACTCCTGTACCCTTTTAATTACAAGCTCTTTTATAAATATGTAAGATTCTTGCTCACAATTTTTTATTCGTAATTTGCTCTTTTAAGTTATAAACTATTAAGCAGAAAACATGGGTGCATTTTTAAAGAAATTAAATAACCATATTTTTTGCAAAAGTTTGTTGTACCACATCGATTCACTGCAAAATTTACGTCTCAAGTGATAGATGATTTGAATAAGAAAGTCAAAAATGAGAAAAAATAATTATATTTAATTAGTAAAGGTGCAGTAGGTCAAACAATCAACTTTAAGTTTACCAAAGGATGAAGTGTACGAAAGAAAAAGCTTTTAAAATAGAAAAAGATCTAGCCATATTAAAAGTTATAAGCATGTACCAACTACAATATAGAATTTAAAATATAAAAATATTTGATGTAGAACGTTGTTTTGTAGAAAAAAATATGTATTATTTAAAATTATTTTATCATTTGAATGAGCATGAAATTTGACACAAAAAATTGCAGTCAGTAAAACGTGAAATTTGCCACCAAAAATTATTAAGAAAAGAAAAAAATAAAATTTGAAACCAAAATATAAAATATACTGTTAAAAAAAATAAATTTAACATGAAAATGTGAGGGTTGGTAATGAAACTCAGATATGATAACTTTTATTAATATAACACATAATTTAAAATTATTTACAAAAAAAAATAAAATAAATTACCTAATATGTACAGTAGTGGCCACATAAATCTCGTACAAAATACATAAATTTTAATATAACATTAAATTAATAATAATTGATACTATAATATAAATGCTTTTTAATTATTACAAATTTCATTTCAATAAAATTTGATAGTTTGATTAACATAAATTCATGTTTTTTTGTCAAAATTTGTTTTACAACAAACGTTATTGGAATGGCCAAAACTGTACATGCTAACAAAATTAAACATAAAAAAATCATTGCATAAACATTAAATTAAATATTATATGTATATTCTAACACTAAATATGTTATTAACCTACCCAATTACTGTTGTTCCACTCTTTTAAGTACATACTTGTTTTGAACTAAAACACGTATTCTTACAAAAAATAAAAATATTAATAATATAATTTGACACCAAAATAATAAGCTGAGTTAACAAAAAAATTAAATTGCAGATTCGGCAAAAATAAAACTAAAAACATAAAAAAGTTAAGCAATAATACTCATAAAATTTATCATATTTTTTTTTACAAAATTATAACAATAAAAAAACTTAATAAACAAACATTAAGGGCCGGTTTCACCAACATCGATTATCTTTAACTGATAAATAACTGCATAGATAAGTTTGTTAAAACTATAGCAACAATGATTAAGTTTAACGGAGATTGTTGAAATCGGCCCTAAATGAATTTATATATTCCAATGCAATTATTGAGCAAAAATAATTATAAATCTACCACTAATTAATGTTGTTCCAGACTTTTAAGAGTTCTTGTTTTAAACTAAAACATGTATTCTTAGAAAAAAAAAATGCAATTTGACACCAAAATAATATGCTGTTCCAGTCATATAAGTTATTGTTTTAAACTAAAACATGTATTCTTACAAAGAAAAAATGAAATTAGACAACAAAAATTTCAAATTCGGCAAAAATCAAATTTTAAATCAAAATTGCATAGAAAATATTATTGGTAATGAAACCCAAACATAAAAAAAGTTAAGCAGTTAACTAATACTAATAAAATTTATCATAAAAAAATTAACAAAATTATAACAATAAAGAAATTAATAAACAAACATTAAATGAGTTTATATATTCCAACGCAATTATTCAGAAAAAATCATTGTAAACCAAGCACTAATTTTAATGTTGTAGTCTTTTAAGTTTTTGTTTTAAACTAAACATGTGTTCTTACAAAAAAAATGACACCAAAATAATATGCTGAATTAGCGAAAAAAATTAAAATTGTAAACAAAAATTGGAGATTCGGCAAAAATCAAATTTTAAATCAAAATTGCATAGAAAATCTTATTGGTAATGAAACCCAAACATAAAAAAAGTTAAGCAGTTAACTAATAATAATAAAATTTATCATAAAACAATTAACAAAATTATAACAATAAAAATATTAATAAACAAACATTAAATGAGTTTATATATTCCAACGCAATTATTCAGAAAAAATCATTATAAACCAAGCACTAATTTTAATGTTGTTCTAATCTTTTAAGTTTTTGTTTTAAACTAAACATGTATTCTTACAAAAAAAATGACACCAAAATAATATGCTGAATTAACGAAAAAAATGAAAATTGTAAACAAAAATTGGAGATTCGGCAAAAATCAAATTTTGAATCAAAATTGCATCGAAAATCTTATTGATAATGAAACCCAAACATAAAAAAGTTAAGCAGTTAACTAATAATAATAAAATTTATCATAAAACAATTAACAAAATTATAACAATAAAAAAATTAATAAACAAACATTAAATGAGTTTATATATTCCAACGCAATTCTTCAGAAAAAAGTCATTATAAACCAAGCACTAATTTTAATGTTGTTCTAGTCTTTTAAGTTTTTGTTTTAAACTAATCATGTATTCTTACAAAAAAAAGACACCAAAATAATATGCAAATTTAATGAAAAAAATTAAAATTGTAAACAAAAATTGGAGATTCGAGAAAAATCTAATTTTAAATCAAAATTGCATAGAAAATCTTATTGGTAATGAAACCCAAACATAAAAAAAGTTAAGCAGTTAACTAATAATAATAAAATTTATCATAAAAAATTAACAAAATTATAACAATAAAAAAATTAATAATAAACATTAAATGAGTTTATATATTCCAACGCAATTATTCAGAAAAAATCATTATAAACCAAGCACTAATTTTAATGTTGTTCTAGTCTTTTAAGATTTTGTTTTAAACTAAACATGTATTCTTACAAAAAAAAATACACCAAAATAATATGCAAATTTAATGAAAAAAATTAAAATTGTAAACAAAAATTGGAGATTCGGCAAAAATCAAATTTGAAATCAAAATTGCATAGAAGATCTTATTGGTAATGAAACCCAAACATAAAACAAAGTTAAGCAGTTACCTAATACTAATAAAATTATTCAGAAAAGAAAATTAACCTAAACTTATAACAATAAAAAAAATTAAATGAATTAATATAATTATTCTAACATAAGTATTTAGAAAAAATCACTATAAACCTACCAGTAATTACGGTTTTTTCAGTCATTTAAGTTCTTCTTTGAAACTAAAACATGTATTCTAACAAAACAAATAAATAAATATGTATGTATATTACCCATATCAGCCTTGGGTTCTCTCTGGACCTCAACCTTCTGTGAGTGTTTTTCAAGTGTCAGAGTTAAGGGTACCTACAGTTTTAGGTGGACTACGAACCACATGAAATAATCCCATTTGCAGCGTAATTATGGGCCATTATACTCTGCAAGTTGGCCAGATCTTGGCAGAGAGAAGACAAGCATCCGAAAAATTCTGTCGGGAATTGAAACCAACATTTCTGCGTCAGAAGCCAACACGCCAGCCTCTGCCCTACAGCTGTACCTAAAAAATAAATAAATAAGCAAATTTGACACCAAAATAAACCGATTGAGCAAGAAAAATGAAATTTTACACCAAAAATTGAAAATTCGGCAAATATTAAAATTGAAATCAAAATTGTATAGAAGATCTCATTGGTAATGAAACCCAAACATGTTAATTTTTTTTACAAATTTTTTTAAAAGTATGTACAAAGAAAGTTGAAAAGTTATTACTAATAAAATTAAATCTATAAAAAAATAATCTGAAATTATACCAATAAAAATATAAATAGATAAATAAATAAACATTAAATTAATGAAGTATCACCTATTCTAACACCATTATTCAAAAATATATTATAAGCCAAGCACTAATTACTCTTGTTCCAGTATTTTAAGCCTTTGTTTCAAACCAAAACACGTATTCTTACAAGCAACACATTCCGCTTCTAATCCTTGCGTCTTTTTTCGAATTTTTGTTAACTGTTGTTCCAGTTTCCCAAATTTCGAAAAAAGGATTATAAAATCTAACGACAAAAAAAAACAAACGAAAAACCTACTTACTTGGACGACCACGCAACCTTTGAGTAGTTTTTAATTTAGAAAACTTCTTTTCGACAATTTCCACTATTAAAACAGATCAACAAATATGAAGAGCTTCACTCCTACTAAATTTTACATAAGAATAAAATTAGCAACGCTCTGCAAAAATGATTTCCACAGGAAAAATACAATTTTGCTGATTCACAAGGTAAATGCACCGTAAATCTAATTCTAAAGGTGTGTACATACTGTTTTGAGCAAACTTATTTACACGAACGGTAAAATGTCAAAATGGTCAGATGAGTACGCACGATTTTAATAAACAGATAATTTTCGCTAAATAAATATATTTACGTGTGTTCTTTTCGTGTGCGCACAGAAATCATATGAGTAAATTTGCGCAAATCAGTAGGTACCGGCCTTAACGATAGATATGTGTAACATACGATCTGGAGTGACCTTCACTGTTTTAGCTGAAACAGCGGAAAGGAGAGGTTTGCATTCTCTAAAGCTGAGTAAAGACTTACAGACATTTTTCGCTACTGAAGTTAACCTTTTTACTTATTACAAAAAGTCTTGATGTTTTTCAATAGAATTTAAAAATCAATGTAATGAAAACTTGTAATAATACAGATATAAAGTTGGAACTTTCAGAGCATACTATAGGATGCTCAGAGGACTGGTGCCTTTTCTCTTGAACTTAAATTCTCCATAATACGCCAAAAGAACATTTTCGTTTGTAAACTCCACTATTTTTTCGGAACGTCAACTATTATTAAAAAAATTATATTCTTTATGTTTTGATTTAGAAAGCAGCAATTTATTAATTTCAATTTGAGCAGCGACGCGTAATTCTGGGGGTGTCTAACTTAATTCTTCCATATAACTCTTTCACAAAAATATCAAACTTAATTTAATTTGATTTTAAATTTGAAATTTTAGTTTACATATTATGACAGATGACAAATATCAACACAATCAGTACCTAATCGTCAAAGTCCCTATTATATTTAAAAAGAAATATTTTAAAATTTTCGTAAAACGAAGAGCTCCAAAGTAAAA
Source organism: Diaperis boleti (assembly GCA_963583935.1). NCBI lineage: Eukaryota > Metazoa > Arthropoda > Insecta > Coleoptera > Tenebrionidae > Diaperis > Diaperis boleti. The sequence continues at coordinate 42,915,628 of OY757248.1, forward strand.
AAAAAAATGTGTATATTACACTCGTTTAACAAAGATGCATTATGACATTCGTTCTATTTGAGTACTGCTCACTGCACTCGTCGTGCCCCAAACCCACTCATGTCGCAATAAGCCATACTGTTAAAGTTGTATGATAATGTATGCTAAAATGGACCCGACTCAGCAAGATGGAGGTCTGAATAGATGAAGGACTGTAAGGAAATCTATTTCATAATATGTAGTGGAAAAGTAGATGAGATAATAAGTAAAAGATTATTAGATTTATATTGGGTGTTTATTTAAAGCCATATAACCCCACAACTGTATCACCACATACAGAAGCCGTTTTCCGGAAAACCGTTTAACCGAAAAACCGCTTAACCAAAAAACGGGTTTTCAGGTTAAGCGCTTAAGCGGAAAACCGGTTTTCAGGAAAAGCGCTTAACCGATAAACCGGTTTTTCGTTAAAAGCGCTTAATAGGAAAACCGCTTAACTGGAAAACCGAGCCTTGGTGAAGCATCATATATATGTTTTATGTAGTAACAAATTAATATAAACAAAAATTATAAAAAGCTTCAAACTTTAGTTGATAAGTTCATATAAATGAAGCAGCTTATCTAGCCAATTGTAAAATATTTCAAAAAAATATTGTAGCTTTATTTATACGAAATATAGATTATAAGTTTCAACCTTCAAATATACATAGAACAACATTCCACGATTCGAACTTGGATAAAGAAGAATATTTGTAATTTATAACAAACTCCAGGAAGCATATTGATATCCTAAACTCAGCAAGATGGAGGTCTTTATAGTTCTTGACGTACTTTAGAGAAACTTTTTTTTAAATATCAAAGAACGAAACGAAACAAGTCTTTAAATTTAACCGCTTCATATCTACGTATTGCGTTTTTCAAATAGTTTACATAAACTTTTTCGGAAGAAATTTCAACTCTTACGTTTTCTTCTTTCCCTTAATGATATTGATAGCCCCAAGGTTTTGTATGTCTGTGGAAAATTAAGCATGCGTTTCTCATCATATACGGATTAATAAGGATTTATTTTATTTAACGATATTTGGATCTAATGATTGTTCTTTTGATTTCTTTCAATTTCCTCACGATCAAATAGAGTTTTTGTAATCGTTAAATGTAATATTTCTGATGGAAGATCTTGTCGATCGTTTTAATTTTTTAACACTTTTTTTTTGGCAATTCCATAGATATTATTTGAATTACAATCGGAAGTATTAGAACGGTGACTATTTTTCGTTAATCTGCTTTGTATTAATAGAAAAAGAGCTGTGTGGTTTACCGGTTTATTCAAGGTTTTAACATTCCAGAATTTATTGTAAAACAATAAACCATTTTTGGTGGATGTATAATAATTGTACATCATAGCGGTTTTCCCGTTTATCAATTTTCCAGTTAAGAGGTTTTTCTGAAAACTGGTTTTCTGAAATCCGGTTAAGCGGTTTTTCTGTTAAGCGGTTTTCAGGAATCCTGTTTGGCCAGATAAGCCGCTTCACATATGAACTCATCAACTAAAGTTTGAAGATTTTTATAATTTTTGTTTATATTAATTTGTTACAGGATGAAATATATTGTCCCTGATGAGGTGATTTTCTCTAGTAAGTTGTTTGGAGAATAATATTTTTGGTCTAGACTGGTTTTGCTTATAGAATTGTAGAAAACTAAAACAGTCAAACATTTTAATCAGACCGTTTTAAATTAAGCGGTGTTTTCTTTATTGTTGAGGATATAAACTGATGAAGGTAAAGTTCATAGACTGATGAACGTAAAGTTGCCTAGCAACCTGAACACAGTGGCAGTAACGGCTGATACCTTTTTTTTATATTTTTGTGAAATTTGTTTACAAGTTTTTTCAACAGATAGCGGCTCAATGAACCATAGAAAAATTTTCTTGGATTACGTATCGATATGATACGTCGCGTCGCCAAGACGGGAACATTGAATTAAAAAAAATTTTGCTGACTTGGCATTCCGATTTTTTTTTGACAAAAATGAAGTTTAATAAAATTTCATTGGTAGTCTTTAAGCGTTGCTAGGCAATGTTCGGCTTTGAATACTAGATTGAACAAAAAAATTTGAACAAAAATCCGACCCTATTCAAAGAAAAAAGCCCCCTACTAAAACATATCAACTAAGATGTACAATTTTTAATCTTTTTATAAAATTTTGTAATTTTATAAGAAGCAAAACCAGTCAAGCCCAAACATATTCTTCTCCAACCAACTTACTAGAAAAAAATCACCTCATGTGCACCACATCTAGGGACATATTGTAAATTATATTGTATTGTATATTAACGATTTTCCGGTTAAGGGGTTTTCCGGAAAAGGGATTTTCCGGTTAAGCGGTTTTCATGAAAACCGGTTTTCTGGTTAAGCGCTTAACCTGAAAACCCGTTTTTTGGTTAAGCGGTTTTCCGGTTAAACGGTTTTCCGGAAAACGGCTTCTGTATTTGGTGATACAGTTGTGGGGTTATATGGCTTTAAATAAACACCCAATATAAATCTAATAATCTTTTATTTATTATCTCATCTAGTTTTCCAATACATATTATGAAATAGATTTCCTTATAGTCCTTCAGCTATTCATACCTCCATCTTGCTGAGTCGGGTCCATTTTAGCATCCATTTTAGCATACATTATCATACAACTTTAACAGTATGGCTTATTGCGACATGAGTGGGTTTGGGGCACGACGAGTGCAGTGAGCAGTACTCAAATAGAACGAATGTCATAATGCATCTTTGTTAAACGAGTGTAATATACACAATTTTTTTTTTTACTTTGGAGCTCTTCGTTTTACGAAAATTTTAAAATATTTCTTTTTAAATATAATAGGGACTTTGACGATTAGGTACTGATTGTGTTGATATTTGTCATCTGTCATAATATGTAAACTAAAATTTCAAATTTAAAATCAAATTAAATTAAGTTTGATATTTTTGTGAAAGAGTTATATGGAAGAATTAAGTTAGAAACCCCCAGAATTACGCGTCGCTGCTCAAATTGAAATTAATAAATTGCTGCTTTCTAAATCAAAACATAAAGAATATAATTTTTTTAATAATAGTTGACGTTCCGAAAAAATAGTGGAGTTTACAAACGAAAATGTTCTTTTGGCGTATTATGGAGAATTTAAGTTCAAGAGAAAAGGCACCAGTCCTCTGAGCATCCTATAGTATGCTCTGAAAGTTCCAACTTTATATCTGTATTATTACAAGGTTTCATTACATTGATTTTTAAATTCTATTGAAAAACATCAAGACTTTTTGTAATAAGCAAAAAGGTTAACTTCAGTAGCGAAAAATGTCTGTAAGTCTTTTCTCAGCTTTAGAGAATGCAAACCTCTCCTTTCCGCTGTTTCAGCTAAAACAGTGAAGGTCACTCCAGATCGTATGTTACACATATCTATCGTTAAGGCCGGTACCTACTGATTTGCGCAAATTTACTCATATGATTTCTGTGCGCACACGAAAAGAACACACGTAAATATATTTATTTAGCGAAAATTATCTGTTTATTAAAATCGTGCGTACTCATCTGACCATTTTGACATTTTACCGTTCGTGTAAATAAATTTGCTCAAAACAGTATGTACACACCTTTAGAATGAGATTTACGGTGCATTTACCTTGTGAATCAGCAAAATTGTATTTTTCCTGTGGAAATCATTTTTGCAGAGCGTTGCTAATTTTATTCTTATGTAAAATTTAGTAGGAGTGAAGCTCTTCATATTTGTTGATCTGTTTTAATAGTGGAAATTGTCGAAGAGAAGTTTTCTAAATTAAAAACTACTCAAAGGTTGCGTGGTCGTCCAAGTAAGTAGGTTTTTCGTTTGTTTTTTTTTTGTCGTTAGATTTTATTATCCTTTTTTCGAAATTTGGGAAACTGGAACAACAGTTAACAAAAATTCGAAAAAAGACGCAAGGATTAGAAGCGGAATGTGTTGCTTGTAAGAATACGTGTTTTGGTTTGAAACAAAGGCTTAAAATACTGGAACAAGAGTAATTAGTGCTTGGATTATAATATATTTTTGAATAATGGTGTTAGAATAGGTGATACTTCATTAATTTAATGTTTATTTATTTATCTATTTATATTTTTATTGGTATAATTTCAGATTATTTTTTTATAGATTTAATTTTATTAGTAATAACTTTTCAACTTTCTTTGTACATACTTTAAAAAAAAATAGTAAAAAAAATTAACATGTTTGGGTTTCATTACCAATGAAATCTTCTATACAATTTTGATTTCAATTTTAATATTTGCCGAATTTTCAATTTTTGGTGTAAAATTTCATTTTTGTTGCTCAATCGGTTTATTTTGGTGTCAAATTTGCTTATTTATTTATTTTTTAGGTACAGCTGTAGGGCAGAGGCTGGCGTGTTGGCTTCTGACGCAGAAATGTTGGTTTCAATTCCCGACAAAACCATCAGAATTTTTCGGATGCTTGTCTTCTCTCTGCCAAGATCTGGCCAACTTGCAGAGTATAATGGCCCATAATTACGCTGCAAATGGGATTATTTCCTGTGGTTCGTAGTCCACCTAAAACTGTAGGTACCCTTAACTCTGACACTTGAAAAACACTCACAGAAGGTTGAGGTCCAGAGGGAACCCAAGGCTGATATGGGTAATATACATACATATTTATTTATTTGTTTTGTTAGAATACATGTTTTAGTTTCAAAGAAGAACTTAAATGACTGAAAAAACCGTAATTACTGGTAGGTTTATAGTGATTTTTTCTAAATACTTATGTTAGAATAATTATATTAATTCATTTAATTTTTTTTATTGTTATAAGTTTAGGTTAATTTTCTTTTCTGATTAATTTTATTAGTATTAGGTAACTGCTTAACTTTGTTTTATGTTTGGGTTTCATTACCAATAAGATCTTCTATGCAATTTTGATTTCAAATTTGATTTTTGCCGAATTTCCAATTTTTGTTTACAATTTTATTTTTTTTCATTAAATTTGCATATTATTTTGGTGTATTTTTTTTAACATAATAATAAAGAAAAACCAATAGCATTCTTTAGCAAACAAACCACCGTACCTGAGAAAAATTACCACTCTTTTGAGTTGGAACTACTGGCCATAGTAAAAACTTTGGAAAAATTTAAATACTATTTAGTAGGGAAGGAGTTTACAATTATCACCGATTGTAATGCGGTTAAAAATGCTCTTAACAAACAGACAATTATCTCGCGCATAGCTCGGTGGGTCTTGTTTTTACAAGATTTTTCTTTCACAATTGAGCACAAAGCAGGCTCACATATGCAGCACGTCGATGCGCTCAGCCGCAATTTTCAGTCTTCAGAAAACTTATCAGAACAGGTACTATTAATTCACGAAAACGATTACTTACGCTGTTATGTTTTGTACTTCGGGAGGGAAATAATAGTCTTGCTTTCCTCCAAAGTGTATTGTAATAAACCCGTGTACTAACAAAACATAATACTTCTTATAACATGAAATTCAACTGAATGTAAATGTGCCGGATGATGTGCACTTTCCAAAAGAACGGAACGGAGTCCTCAATGGCGTGGATGCCGGTCTCTCTCGACTGCGCATCCCTTCTTAGCAGGGCTGCCAACACCTCCCCTTTTTAAATGGGTTGATAGTCTTGGAAATGATTGGGCTCTCGTCGTGTCCTGGTGGAACGTCGGACTAGGACAGTATCTGTAAAAGAGTCTTTTTGTTGATTAGGTGTGGTCGGATGTGTAATAGGAAGTTCCTGGTTAGGTGTGCTGGGGCCTAGAATAGGCTCGTTTCGGTCAGGAGCCTCTGGAAGGAGATTGTCTGGTTCTTGGGGTAGGTCAAAGTCATCCAACAGTGTATTTAATGGTGTCATCTCCTGGGGCGTCTCGACCGTCTTCGGGTATCTGGCTCTGATTTGGTTGGCATGTGCTCTGATCAGTCGTCTTCTAGCCTCGAAGATTTGCACATTGTAAATGACTGTTCCTACTCGTTCAATGATTTCTCCTGGAATCCAGGTCCATTTATTTCCTGAATAAGTTTGTACATATACTGCAGATCCTACGCTGTATTCTCTCTTCTTTGTACCATGTTTGCGGTTAAATTGGTTTTCCTGTTGTCTTTGACGTCCTTGGGGCGTAAAGGATGGTTCATTCATTTTTGGTAAGAGAAGACTTAGCGTGGTGCGATGGCGTCTTCCAAATAAGGCTTCTGCTGGTGACACGTTATCTGGCACTCTGAGATTTGGCGTTGTGCGATAACATGACAGAAATGTGTTCAGGTGTTTCCTAATATCCTCTCCTCTGTTGATTTTATTGATGGTTCGTTTGAATGTGTCGACGAACCTCTCTGCCTGTCCGTTGGATTGTGGGTGATATGGAGGCGTTCTGAAATGTAGAATTCCATGACTGTTGCAAAAAAGTTGGAAACTGTGTGATGTGAATTGTGTGCCATTGTCCGTGACGATAACTTCTGGTAGACCGAAGCGAGCGCAGATGTCTTCCAGGATAGTCACAGTACGTTGTGCGGTGATACTCGTTGTGGGGTAAATTTCGGGCCATTTGGAATATGCGTCCACGGCGACCAAAAAATATTCTCCATCAATAGGTCCCGCAAAATCCAAATGCAATCTTTGCCATGGTACGGATGGAACGCTCCAAGACTGTAGAGGAACTTTGGTCGGCAGTTTAGCTGCTCTTTGGCAATTGTCACATGCACGACTGTACTGTTCAATGTCATGATCTAAGCCGGGCCAATAGACGTAAGAACGGCCTAACAATTTCATTCGTTCCATGCCTGGGTGTCCCCTATGAAGCATTTTCAAAACAGCTGCTTGATAGCGTTCAGGTACTACGACTCGATCCTTGAACATAAGACAATCTTGAACAATTGATAAAGATTGGCGTCGATTGAAGAATGGCTTCAAATGTTCTGTTTCCAATTTCTTTGGCCATACCGATCGTGTATGTTTCAATACTTCTTGTAACGTTGCGTCATTGGCAGTAGCTTCTTTGATTTCTTGAAACGAAAGCGGTGTGAATTCTAACGCTACCTCAAATGTTCGTGTGATGTCTTCTTCTAATTTGACAGATGCAATCACATAATCTTCGTTTGGTTGTTCATGTTGGTTGATGAGCCTAGAGAGCATATCTGCATAACCGAACTCTGTGGTGTTGACGTATTCAATGTTGAAGTCATAGGCAAGCAGTGTGAGTGCCCATCGCTGTAAACGATTTGCGGTGTATACTGGAGTACCTTTCTTGGAGCCGAAGATTGTTAACAACGGTTTATGGTCGGTTTGTAATGTGAATTTCCTTCCAAAAATCATTCTGTGAAATTTAGTGACTGCGAAAAAGTGCTAAAGCCTCCTTTTCAATCTGGCTATAGTTTGCCTCTGTTGCTGTGAGTGTGCGAGATGCGTGGCTGATAGCTTTTATTGTTCCATTGGGAAACCGATGAAGTATGCAACCTCCAATACCATAATTTGAAGCGTCAGCTGCCACAATGATTTCATGTCTTGGATCATAATGAGTTAACAATAGATCTGATGTCAAAATCTCTTTCAATTGATCATAAGCATCTTGACATGTTTTTGTCCATTGCCATGGATTATCTTTGTGTAGTAGTTGATCCAATGGATGACGTTTAACATGAATTCTGGGGATGAATTTGCCATAGTAGTTGATAGCACCAAGGAAAGAACGTAGAGTAGTGATATTTGATAGAGCTGGCATTGCGATAATTGCTTCCACTTTGGCTGGGTCTGGGTGTAGGCCTTTTGCATCGACGATGTGTCCCAAATAACTGATTTGCCTTGTGAAAAAATTGCATTTCTCCATCTTGAGATGAAATCCGTACTCTCGTACTCTTTCTAAAAGTTTCTTTAGGTTCCGATAGTGTTCCTCTTCTGTTTTTCCTCCTACTACGAGATCATCCAGATAGGCGGCGACCTTAGGTAACCCCGCTATCATTGAATCCATAATCTGTTGAAAAACCCCAGGGGCTGACTTTACCCCGGACGGAAGTCGTTGATATTGGTATAGACCACGATGTGTGTTTATTGTGAGAAATTGTTTGGAATTTTCGTCTACCTCCACCTGTAAGTAAGCTTCACTAAGATCAATGTGACTAAAAATGTTGCAATTAGTCAATTTTGAAAAGATCTCCTCCGGAAGTGGTAATGGGTGTCTGTGGAGTTCCAGTGACTCATTTAAACCGGTGGAAAAATCGGCGCAGATGCGGATCTGATTGCTCCTTTTCTTGACCACGACGATTGGGGCTGCCCAATCGGAATAATTGACTGGTGCAATGATGCCAGCTTGTTCTAGTCGGTCAAGCTCTGCGTCAACTTGAGGAAGTATAGCGTAGGCTACGGGTCTCCTAGCTCGAAAAACTGGACGTGCATTGGGCTTTAAGTATAATGTTACCTGAGTTTTTGTACATCGTCCCAATTGCTCGTTGAATACTTCTGGAAACTCCTGCTTAAGCGATTCTACCCTGCTTGTTTTGTGGGATACAGCGATTTGATGACAATACGTGTTAAATGGCTGGTCCCATAAATGGAATGATTCAATCCAGTCTAAACCGATAATGTTTAGATCGGGATTACTCGTTACGAAACAACGTTGTTTTTGTGTGGAGTCTTTGATGGTGACTTCACAATCAAATTCGCTGATTAAATCCAGGATGTTGCCTGATGCGTCCTTGGCTACATGTGAGGTGGATTTGGTCGCTGGCTGATTCAGTTTGTTCCAGAAATTTGAAGAAATTATAGAGATATCGGAACCCGTATCTACCTGCAGTGTTAACGGCATGTTATTTATGAATATTGACATATACTTGCGTTTTGCCGATGTTTTCACATGTTGCACACTTGAAATGGTGTTTGTTTGTGAAACCCTTGTCATTCCCTGTTTTTGCTGACCCTTTCTCCCAGCTTTGCAGTACCCTTCTTTGTGGCCTTGGTTGTTGCACTGTTTACAGACATGCGTTTTGAATGGACAGTTCTTTGAAAAGTGCATTTGACCACAGAACCAGCACGGCGTCCTGGGCTGCGTTGGCTTTGAAGTTGACTGGTGAGCTGGCTTTGATCTTGATGTCACTTGTGTGGGACTTCTCTTTTTGTACGCTGCTTCTTTGACGATAGCAACTTTGAATCCATCTTGACTAGATTTTTGGCTTTGGATGAGCATCGCATCGTTTTTTAAATTGATTAACCTCTGGCATTCCACTACTAAATCATTTATGGTGATAGTATCTGCTTTACTGTCGATTAAGTTCAACAATTTTGTTCGGGTGTCTGCATCCGTGGGTGCCCTCAAACCACAAATAAAAATAAGACATTTAAATTGTGCGGCTGTGATGCTGGAAATTTTAAACTCCTCGCAGTTTTTGTTAACATTACTGGCGTACGCCACAAAATCCTCATGCTGAGCCTTACACATATTCATGCAATTGTAGCGTGTGTTAAAAAGAGATATTTTGCGCCCAAACATTTGCTTTAATTTATCGACTGTCTCTTTAAAGTTAATATCTTTGGGTTCTTGAGGCAAGAGATAATCTGCATATTGTCTATGGCAAGTGGTGTTAAGTTTACGCAAAAGCAGCCTAACCTTTGAAGGGTCGTCCAACCCTTTTGCGTCGACCTCGAACAGATCCTGGAACCGTGTGTACCAAGCGTCGAAAGTGAGGCTGTTGGTTAGGGACTCCATTCGCATTTCCATGTTTTCTCCCGTTTGTCGCATCGCTGTGGTAAATTGCCGAATTAACTCCTGCTGTTGTTTTTGGAAAAACTCCTGTTGCGCCTGTTGTTGTTGCTGTTGTTGCTGCATGAATTTTGCCATCACTTTTTCTAACTCCGCCATTTTGTCACGATCGAGATGTACCCTTGCTGGTTTTTGTCGGCACTGTTGTGTTCACAATCCGAATACCTCGTCGCCACTGTTATGTTTTATACTTCGGGAGGGAAATAATAGTCTTGCTTTCCTCCAAAGTGTATTGTAATAAACCCGTGTACTAACAAAACATAATACTTCTTATAACATGAAATTCAACTGAATGTAAATGTGCCGGATGATGTGCACTTTCCAAAAGAACGGAACGGAGTCCTCAATGGCGTGGATGCCGGTCTCTCTCGACTGCGCATCCCTTCTTAGCAGGGCTGCCAACATACGCGAAGCACAAGATCAAGATGAAACTATTAAAAATATTAAAGAGATTTTATTAAGCGGCGATTTCGATAAAAATAAAGACACGTTCAATCAGTATGACTTACGTGGTAATATAGTTTTCAAAATCACTCCCACAGGTCGAAAATACGTAGTTCCAAAAAAATGCAGATGGCAAATTATAAAAATAAATCACGACGATGTTGGACACTTTGCTTATGATAAAACCCTCGAAAGAATTAAACAAAATTATTGGTTCTCTAAAATGAATAGATTTATTCAAAAATACATTAAATCTTGCTTGCCTTGTCTCTATCATAAGGAACATGGCGGCAAAAAGCCCGGTTGCTTACATTCTCTACCCTAGACCACACCACACCTTGCATGTAGATCATCTTGGTCCGTTTATAAAAACTCAACATGGCAACAAATACGTACTGGTAACAGTCGACGGTTTTTCTAAATTTACTTATATCCAAGCAGTACCAGATACTTCTGCAGAAAATGCAATTCGAAAATTACAGGAAATATTTACAATTTTTGGCAATCCAAAACGCTTAATAACGGATGCAGGGACAGCTTTCACATCAGACGCTTTTCGTAAATTTGTTGAAAGCAAAGGCGTTAGACATTTTGTAGTAGCGGTGGGACTGGCTCGGGGTAACGGACAGGTAGAGCGAGTAAACAAGACTCTTCTGGATGCGCTGGCTACCACAAGTGCAGACACTACTCCCGACAATTGGGATACAAAGATCTTCCAGATTCAGCAAGGGCTAAACAGCACACGCCACCGAATCACCCAGCACACGCCCGCAGAGCTCTTGTTGGGGTTTCGTCTCACGACCGATGGAGACGCCCATGCGAGTTCCGAAGAACAACTCGTAGACGTTACACACATCCGAGGGGAGGCAGCCCGGAGGCTCGAGACCAATCGCCTTAAGCAAGACTTGCGTTTTAACCAAAAACGCAGCCCACCAAAGATATATCAAGTCGGAGACTTGGTTTTAACAAAGATTAATAGCTTTCCGGCCACCCACGAAAGCAAGAAACTGGTCCCAAAATTTCGAGGTCCCTTCAAAGTTGTTGAAATCTTAGAAAATGACCGATACAGAGTGCAAGAAGACCGACATTCCAAAAGATCCTCTCGTCCCTATGAAGGAATCGTCGGGCTAGAACACATGAAACCCTTCAAAATTCAAAGAAATTAGATCCAAAGGTAAGAATCACAATTTATTCAACTAAGATCGCCCTTGATGGCACTAAGATCGCCCTTGATGGCACTAAGATTGCCCTCGATGGCACTAAGATCGCCCTTGATGGCACTAAGATCGCCCTTGATGGCACTAAGATTGCCCTCGATGGCACTAAGATCGCCCTTGACGGCACTAAGATCGCCCTTGATGGCACTAAGATCGCCCTCGATGGCACTAAGATCGCCCTCGATGGCACTCAGACCGCCCTCAATAGCACTAAGGCTGTCTTCAATGGCACTAGCCGTCTTCAATCCATAATTATTGATCAAAAGAGTAAGAAAACCAGTCTAATCCTATAACGCCCTATATGACTGCTAATATATTTTTTTTCTATCTGTTGTCTTTAGTGCTGTGCCGTTTCGGAGCTCCAAGACAGTGGCCTAGTCGTTACGAGGACGAACGACACCGCAGGATGGCCGTGCAGACGCCACGTATGCAGAAATCTGAGAGCGTGATGATAACTCGACTCCTGGCTCCTGAAGACGGCATTACGCACACACACATTTATTCATTCTGACTTTGCCATTCGATTCATTCGGATGGTAATTAACTATTAATAGAAAAGTGTATATAACCCACCAAAACTATCATTTCCAACCCCCCGACTACAGTACATTCAAAAAATCCTTCCACCCCACCTCCTGCCCTTGCATATTTAACCAGAAGTAAATATGACCCCACTTTATTTGCATTTGGTGTTATTTCAGTGGCGCGTAATCCCGAAACAACCTAAAGGTGGGCACCGCAGAAACAGTTTAGGTAACAAAGTGCACTTACGAAACTAGCAAACTTGTGTGATTTACAAGACTAATCTATTATTTATCAAAGCTTGCGTCTCGCGATAAACGCACAACACGCACACTTCCCTAATTTCGTCGTGCATAATTCAATGCTCCGGCAAGTCTCCAGATGTGTTGAAATCGTTTTATTCCTCGTATTAAATCTAACCCGATTCTTCTGACTGCCGGCGGTGGCGCCAGTGCTTCTGACTAATGGGCCGGTCGAATGTTCTGCGGATGTAATTTTGTAGTAGTGAACCACAAAGCCGCTGAAATATCACCCCGACTGGCTCATATTCCATGCATTGCTCATAACGGCGCAAAAGGTGGAAATTAAACGGCTTGTGAATGATTGCTGCGGGATTTCGTGAAACTACCTGTAGAATAGGACGTGCTCACTTTGTTTTCTTTCAGTTATTAATTACGCCCTTAAAACAAACTTTTCATATTTTCAAATTCGCCGTCGAAAACTACTAAATTTAATAGCCCGAACATTGAGAGCTACACTCTTTTTGATATTCAAAAGCTCCAGCAGCTTGAATTTGTGTGTATGGCACGAGGAATAAAAAATGATCCCATCAAACAGACGTACATAATATAAAGAACACCCAGTCTAGACCAAACAAAAAGTCCGACGAGCGCATTAAAAAATTAACAAGTAGCTCTTTCCCAAAGCACACATCTCGAGTTATTCGCATATCTCCGTTTGAAATTGAATTACACGTATGTAGAAATGCAATTGTGAATGTAGATGCGCATTAGGGATGAAAGCAAAGACAAGGGATTTTTTCCATGAATAAACATGCTCGTAAGCTGATGCAATATGCAAATCAAGAAACTCGTCGAAAAGGGAACGTTTCTCTTCTCATAGAACGTTTAGTAGTGGTATGAATATTCTCGAGGAGCTTTCAGAGTTTTCAAGATGTATGCTAATGATATGTAAAACTTTCAAAAGGCTTTCTGAGGAGTAGTGGTTGGAGATTGTAACGGGTTGGTGTAATGAAATTATAAGTGAATATGTTGGTATTTTAGGGCTTTTTATGTTAGGTGTGTAGAAAAGTGGGGGGTTTTAATAGCTGAATAGCTAAAAGCTTGTGGTAGATGACGTTTTCAAGGATCGTATTTATTTTAATTCTTGGCGTTAGTTTAAAAGTAATCTCCCAACAAGTAGTGTGGTCGCGAATTTTGCGAGCATCTTATTAGATAAGAAGGGTTTACTCGATAAGAGTGCTTCACATATTGGCAAGCTGGATGCAAAGAGCCACCGTCTCAAAGGTCTGTTGTAAAGGGGTGGGCCACAATGCGCCTTTGATCTGGGATCACCCAGAGTTCACGCCGTGGCTTTAAATTCAATTACCGAGAAATACACCTTTAATCTTGCCGATACCGCAAGCAGTAAAACAAAAATGACTTGTCGACAGCTTGCTTCCCAATAGGTGCCGACGACCTGGCGGTGTCGGAGCACTCAATTCTGGTAAAGACTTGCTTTCTTCATATCTCTTAAATATTTTTTTCAAATTGAAATCCCCTTTTCGGTTTGATCGACCCCGACGCGCACTTCCTTTCCGATCATTTGAATGAGGAATTCAAGCCACGAAACGCCCGAGACCCTTTTCACGGACAAATGAAAATGAATTTAGCGAAAGAAATCGCGGACTGGACAAAATAGCCGAATTAGCGATCTTTCAGTGGATTATGACCAGAGTCACGTACGAACGCAGATGGCTTCGGAATCACAAATCAGCTTTTACAGGGTGCTCCTACAGCTCGTCAACACGAACGGGGGAAAATCAGGCGTTCGGTTTTTTTTACTGGTAAATTACCCGAATATCCTCACGGACGCCTCGTTACAACGCGCGTTGTGTTGAAAGTGTCTCTGGTGAGTCACAGAAGGACTACTTGCACACAGAATTAATTTCACAATCTAAGAAAAAATGTGTAAAGTGTGTTATTATTTACAGTGCCCTAAGATTTTTACTTCGACGCCAGATAACTCTAGAGTATTACCTGTTTAGAATAGAACTTTTCCACATTTTCATGTCTTTGCTTCATCAGGTTCTCAGTTTTCAGACTATCAAATGTTTTTCAGGAATTTCGGTTTTCTAGATTCATGTTGTTAGTTTGTCGGGCTCCGATTTTTATATTCCCAATTTCTCATATTTTTCTCAGGCTCTCAATTTGTTAGGTTTCGAGACTTAATTATATTTTCCATGTTTTCAGGTTCTTAAATGTTCAGGTCCCCAGGCGATGTGAATTATTATTATCATTGTGAATAATTATTTCCTCATTTGTGATACTGAAGTAGCAAGTAGGCAAAGAAATGCAACAAGATTTTAAAAGGTCATAATTCAAAACAAAATATATGAGGTTTGATCCAAAAGATTGGACGATTTTTCCTAAAAAGATAACATCAAAGTGCTTTTTTCTGAGAGCTTTTATTTATTGCTGTACAATATCAAATGGGTATCATTTCAATTACAGGATATAAGGAAAAAACTAGTTGGGTTACATCTTGAATTTTTTTTTATCTCCCGCAATGAGCAATTAAATATGTTGACAACGTCTTCAGTATAAGCGTAAATCGATCACATTTGCACCAGGGGGTAATTTGCTTCCGAGTTAATACGTGGTGTGAATATTATATTGTATGTATATTGTGGTATTATATTGTGTTTTTTTTTTTTCATTATAAACCGATTAGTAAAATCCTTCTTTTATTTGAAAGAGTATACAGATTGGTCCCATTGTCACCAGGTCAGGATCTGATGAGGGGATCCTATGGAAATGGAGGGAAATCCTCTAATTTTTAATTGCCTTCGTTTCCTCATTATTCGAAAAACTTTGGAGTCTCTATGGAGTTGATTCTAATTTAAAAATGTCAAAAACCAATCGAATAACGAAAGGGGACAGTCCCAGGTGGCTTCTGAAGATATTGGGATTTTAAAATAGCTTAGCGCATCCACCATATTTGAAGATATTTTGAACTAGCGGAAATACACACTTTGGAGTCTCCACGGAGTTGATTCCAATTTAAAATGTCAAAAACGAATAGAATAACGATAGGGAACAGTCCCGGGTGGCTTTTGAATATATTGGGATTTTACAATCGCTTAGCGCATCCACCATATTTGATGCTATTTTGAACTAGCGGCAAGACACACTTTGGAGTCTCCATGGAGTTGATTCTAATTTAAAAATGTCAAAAAAGAGTCGAATAACGAAAGGGAACAGTCCCAGGTGGCTTCTGAATATATTGGGATTTTAAAATGGCTTAGCGCATTCACCATTTTTGAAAATATTTTGAACTAAAGAAAAGATACACTTTGGAGACTCCATGGAGTTGATTCTAATTTAAAAACATCAAAAACCACTCGAATAACGAAATTTAACAGTTCCAGGTGGCTTTTGAATATTTTGGGATTTTAAAATGGCTTAGCGCATGCAGCATTTTCGAAAATATTTTGAACTAGCGAAAAGATACACTTTGGAGTCTCCATGGAGTTGATTCTAATTTAAAAATATCAAAAACCACTCGAATAACGAAAGTTAACAGTTCCAGGTGGCTTCTGAATATATTGGGATTTTAAAATGGTTTATCGCATTCACCATTTTTGAAAATATTTTGAACTAGCAGAAAGACACACTTTGGAGTCTCCATGGAATTGATTCTAATTTAAAAATGTCAAAAAAGACTCGAATAACGAGAGGGAACAGTCTCGGGTGGCTTTTGAATATATTGGGACTTTAAAATGGCTTAGCGCATTCACCATTTTTGCAAATATTTTGAACTAAAGAAAAGATACACTTTGGAGACTCCATGGAGTTGATTTTAATGTAAAAATATCAAAAGCCACTCGAATAACGAAATTTAACAGTTCCAGGTGGTTTTTGAATATATTGGGATTTTAAAATGGTTTATCGCATTCACCATTTTTGAAAATATTTTGAACTAGCAGAAAGACACACTTTGGAGTCTCCATGGAATTGATTCTAATTTAAAAATGTCAAAAAAGACTCGAATAACGAGAGGGAACAGTCTCGGGTGGCTTTTGAATATATTGGGATTTTATAATCGCTTAGCGCATCCACCATATTTGATGCTATTTTTAACTAGTGGAAAGACACACTTTGGAGTCTCCATGGAATTGATTCTAATTTAAAAATGTCAAAAAAGACTCGAATAACGAGAGGGAACAGTCTCGGGTGGCTTTTGAATATATTGGGATTTTATAATCGCTTAGCGCATCCACCATATTTGATGCTATTTTTAACTAGTGGAAAGACACACTTTGGAGTCTCCATGGAGTTGATTCTAATTTAAAAATGTCAAAAAAGAGTCGAATAACGAAAGGGAACAATCCCAGTTGGCTTTTGAATATATTGGGATTTTAAAATGGCTTAGCGCATTCACCATTTTTGAAAATATTTTGAACTAGCGAAAAGATACACTTTGGAGTCTCCATGGAGTTGATTCTTATTTAAAAATGCCAAAAACGACTCGAATAACGAGAGGGGACAGTCCCAGGTGGCTTCTGAAAATATTGTGATTTTACAATCGCTTAGCGCATCCACCATATTTGATGATATTTTGAACTAACGGAAAGACAGACTTTGGAATCTCCATGGAGTTGATTCCAATTTAATAATGTCAAAAACCACTCCAATAACGAAAGGAAACAATCCCAGGTGGCTTTTGAATATATTGGGATTTTAAAATGGCTTAGCGCATTCACCATTTTTGAAAATATTTTGAACTAGCGAAAAGATACACTTTGGAGTCTCCATGGAGTTGATTCTAATTTAAAAATGTCAAAAACGACTCGAATAACGAGAGGGGACAGTCCCAGGTGGCTTCTGAAAAAATTGTGATTTTACAATCGCTTAGCGCATCCACCATATTTGATGATATTTTGAACTAACGGAAAGACAGACTTTGGAATCTCCAAGGAGTTGATTCCAATTTAAAAATGTCAAAAACCACTCCAATAACGAAAGGGAACGGTCCCAGCGGTGGCTTTTTAAGATATTGGGATTTTACAATCGCTTAGCGCATCCAACATATTTGATGCTATTTTGAACTAGCGGAAACACACTTTGGAGTCTCCATGGAGTTGATTCTAATTTAAAAATGTCAAAAACTACTCGAATAACGAGAGGGGACAGTCCCAGGTGGCTTCTGAAAATATTGTGATTTTACAATCGCTTAGCGCATCCACCATTTTTGAAAATATTTTGCACTAGCGAAAAGACACACTTTGGAGTCTCCATGGAGTTGATTCTGATTTTAAAATGTCAAAAACGACTCGAGTAACGAGAGGGAATAGTCCCAGGTGGCTTTTTAAGATATTGGGATTTTACAATCGCTTAGCGCATTCACCATTTTTGAAAATATTTTGAACTAGCGGAAAAACACACTTTGGAGTCTCCATGGAGTTGATTCTACTTTAAAAATGTCAAAAACTACTCGAATAACGAAAGGAAACAATCCCAGGTGGCTTTTGAATATATTGGGATTTTAAAATGGTTTATCGCATTCACCATTTTTGAAAATATTTTGAACTAGTGAAAAGACAGACTTTGGAGTCTCCATGGAGTTGATTCTAATTTAAAAATATCAAAAACGACTCGAATAACGAAAGTTAACAGTTCCAGGTGGCTTTTGAATATATTGGGATTTTAAAATGGCTTAGCGCCTTCACCATTTTTGAAAATATTTTGAAGTAGCGGAAAGACACATTTTGGAGTCTCCATAGAGTTGATTCCAATTTAAAAATGTCAAAAACGACTCGAATAACGAGAGGGAACAGTCGCAGGTGGCTTTTGAAGATATTGGGATTTTACTATCACATAGCGCATTCACCATTTTTGAAAATATTTTGAACTAGTGACAAGACACACTTTGGAGTCTCCATGGAGTTGATTCTACTTTAAAAATGTCAAAAACGACTCGAATAACGAAAGGAAACAATCCAAGGTGGCTTTTGAATATTTTGGAATTTTAAAATGGCTTAGCGCATCCACCTTATTTGATGCTATTTTGAACTAGCGGAAAGACACACTTTGGAGTCTCAACGAGAGGCAACAGTCCCAGGTGGCTTTTGAATATATTGGAATTTTAAAATGGTTTAGAACATTTACCATTTTTGAAAATATTTTGAACTAGCGAAAAGATACACTTTGGAGTCGATTCTAATTTAAAAATATCAAAAACCACAAAAATCACTTAGCCCATCCACTATATTTGATGATATTTTGAACTAGCGGAAGGACACACTTGAGTTGATAGCCAAATGAATTTTTCTGATCTTGAAGCTCATTGATTCAGTAAAATACCGAAATTCGAATTCATGTAATAAAATTGATTCAGCACTTTTTTTCTGTTACAATACGAAAAATATATATATATTTTTTTACGATTTTTGAAGTCCATCAATGTTTCAAATAGTTTCTAATAATTTTATTAAAGAAGTAAATAAAGTACATAAATAACGAAGAAGCAAGAAATAATTAGTATTACTAGGTTTAAGATCTCCTTAATTTCGGATTGTAAATGCATAAGCATTGGCGGTAAAACTAGTTTCAGACGGGGATATTGTGTGAGGGAGAGTGGTATTTCAGATAAGAAGTCATCTGTGTAAAGCGAGCCTTACGGCCAATGCAAGTTTCAGAACTAGGATGGGCCGGGGAGGTTCCGGGGGGCCAATTTGTCTGGTTAGCTACGGCGCCAGCTACGCCCTCATAAAGAAAAAAAATCTCGTCGTTGGATCTGTGCTTATAAAAAAAAAACAAAAATAAAAAATACTAACAATAAGAAAAAAAATTTAAAACGCCAAATATACAATTTTTTTTGCAGCTACACATGTGGTACAAATCAATATTATCCAATAATATTAAAAAGCAATAACAAATGGAATTAAAGAGATCATTTCTTGCTAACTCGAACGGTGTAACTCAGATGATCCGTCATAAATGACCGAACCTGTTCCAGGTGAATGAAAATATATCCTCCCGGATGGGCAAAAGTCTCAGTTCTGCTTTTCGTCCCCGTGCAAACACTCCTTAGAAACATCTTCTGCTGGTTGTGGCTATTATCAAGAATGTCTATCTCAAATTTGTAGTCTTTGGCTTTTTCAGGCGGACCAATCAGCTGCATAGCCCAACACAGTTGATTCTGTGAATATCTATACCGCAGTTTGAACATCACGTCAGAAAACATCTTCAGGTAACACTTATTGTCTTCATTTATGAGTTCGGTGTTCGAAACACGAATCGACTGATTTCCTAATAAGATGTTTTGGTGTCTTTGAAGTAGATGCGAATACGTATCCCTCGATGGTCCACTCCATCTACAATTGATATCGTTTTGAAGAGGACAGAATTCTGGTCCTAGGTGACAATGCTCTTGGTGCTGTTTCATTTCAGCAGATTTTGAGACGAAGTCGCAACCATATTCTGCATGTTTACAAGGATACATTATTAGTTCTGTCATTTTTTGTAGGGTAAAGTTCTGAGTGTTGTCAATTTCTTTTTTGCATGAAGGACAAACGTTAATATTCTGTTTGCAATTGAAGCATATACTGTGTCCGGTAATGCATTGGTAAATTGGAGGTAAAATGTATTCCAGACATACTGGACACTCTAGTTCCGACAACATCTCCAGATTCACTTCCGGGTGTGGTTTTTTCTCTTTCACTTCCAGTCTCGGACTATCACTGGTGAAAATTTCTACACTTCCCAGAATGACAGCCGGATTAGCCAGCTTAGTTCTTACACTTCCAATAGCGATTTTGATGATATTCTGCTCTTCAAACGAGTCCGCCGATCCTGGAGGAAACTGCACCGAGAGATTCCGCGTACCGTCATAGAGAGTAACCTCATAGAAGTACTTGGTTACACTATAACAGAAAAGAGAACACTCCAACGTCTCCCCACAAGAGTCAAACTTTTGTTTTAAAATAAAAAGTTCGTTTTGGTGCACCAAGAAGTTGAGCACTTCGTACGACGCACCGACATCGATACCAAACTCACTATTTCGCAAAATATAATCTCGATGAGTTGCTTCAACGTGAGAAAGAAGCTCATTGCCCGATCCCTGCCAAATGCAGTCTAAAGGACAAGAGATGATTTTATATGGACAGACTTGTTCATGGGCTGGAATGTCGGTTGGTGTGAAGTGATCTACACATCCTTCAAAAGCGTACATGCAAGGGAATTTTAAGTACTTGGCTAGTGCTTCGTATGCTGTGTCTCTTACGCACTCATTGTCTATTAAGAAATCTTCACATCTACCGCATATGGGCCTTTTGTTGTCTCGGACGTTGAAAATGGGGAAGTATGACAAGTAGTTGTCGCAGACGTCGCATTTGAGGCCGGGGAGGGCATCTGGTGGCACCAACATAGTGAAATCTGAAAAAGGTAAAAAAATCATCGACATCTTAAGTGTAAGTTTAGTTTCGTGTTAAAAAACTGCAAGTATCTACCGCGGCTTCTTATATTTTTTACAGAGAGTTCAATGACAGTTCCCATAGATAGATAGACAGACATCTTTCTTTCTCACAACGTTCGGGACATCGTTAGAAATTGTGTATTTTTTAATGGAAACGATGCTTTTGCAAAACATTGTTTCCACTAAATATTGCCAGAATGGCCACTAAATATAAATTGCGTAACTAACTGTTATTGGTGGAGGATTGTTGGCGGATTGTTGTAGAACAATTTGAAACTGGCTAGACAGCAGTTTTTCTGCTTCACATTGTTTATTTCTTATTTATTCGTGGGTTCATTTTATGTAAGATTCTAATGAGGTAGATAGCAAAATTTATAATATAATGGAAATACCGACACGCTAATACCCTCGCAAGGCGCACCTTGTGCCTACCGTTCACCACGCTGGACTTCATCTCACCCCATTGGTTTACCCCATCCAGGTACCACCACCCCATCGAAGAATCACCCGTTGCGCAAGCTTTCTAAACCGATCGCAACCCGACGGTTACAAAAATAAAAAAAAAACTCACATTCTTTTATTAAGTAGGTATAGAAAAAAAAAATCAGTAGACTGCTGTTTAACCTTGAACTTTCATCATTTACAAACATCAAGTGTAAATAAACAGTGTAATCGTAAACCCATCTAAATATTTTAAATAAAGTGTGTGCTTATGGCCACACGATCGAACGAACTAAAATCCATTATCAATGTAATTATTATATACCGGGTGTCCCAGAAATAACTACATTAATTTTAACCAGTAATAGAACTCTTCAGTCTCAACAAGAATGTAAAAACACTCGGAATGAATTTAAACCGCTCGGCGTAAATAAACAAAAAATCTGAAAACTGACCTACTAAACGTGTTTACTTCAACCTCCAATGTTATTGAAAATTGTGGGGCCTAATAAATAACATGCGGATTTTCGTCTGTCCCTACGTATTATTTAAGTTGAAAATACCTTCTCGGATGATTATGTATTATTAAATTCTCCGATTGTAAAAATTAGACGTACAGAAACGTGATAGGGATTTAATTGTTGGTTTTTCAAAATTCTCCAACTTCGATTTGTTAACCTTCGGGTACTGGCGGTTTTTTTGCAAAACACAATGCACAACGTTAGTGGAAATTTGTTCAGCCGCCGATATTCCGGACAAAAACAATTGTCTGTAGGTCAAGTTAAAATAAATATTATTCTCTGTTCGTGAATTTGAATGGTTCAAAAAATTCTAACAAAAAATGGGATTTCGATAAAGTGGTAGATAAAAAGGTTGTTGCTCTCCGCGAGTTCTACTACTGGTTAAAATTAAAGTAGTTATTTCGGGGATATCCTGTATACATATTTTTTATTTATTGACAAAAAGTGTGCCAAACAGTAAGTGCGTTGCGAGTTGTGGGGGAAAAGTGACCGGGCAGCGTTAAAGTGCACCTAAAGAAGCTTTCACTTCAAAAACATTAGCATGTCGGTGACGCGAACTCATCCAAATTGTACCCATCCAAAAATCGGTAGACGTTCCTACAGAAGTTTTCAATTGAAAAACATTAGCATCGAAAAATCGACCAACGTGACTATAGAAGTTTTCACTTCAAAAAAATGAAAGACCAAATGTGTATTTCAAAAATATTGTAGTGGCTGTTTGAACATGAATTTTAAATAGGGTACTAAAATGAAAGCCTTGAGATCTCCGATTCTGAAATTAACTGAGAATTATTTTCCCAAAAAAATTACGAAAGAGAACTTTATAGTACTGTCTGCTACTGTTTTTGTCCAAACCTGAAAAAAAACTTTATTGAAACAAACCACTAAGAGGACCAAACAAGTTTTTGTTGCGAAAAATTTATTGAGGAAATTTCACCTGAAATATAACAAAAATATAAATGCTTCGGTTATAAAATACATAATACGAACAATAAAAAGAAAATAAAAATTGAGCGCGTATAAAGTTAGTCGTCTTTGGTAACGCGTACAGTGTAATTCAACTGATCCGTTATAAAAGACCTAATTTGATCAAGGTGTACAAACACATACTCCCCAGCGTCACAAAAAGTCTCATCCCTACTTTTCACTCCGGTGCAAGTACTTCTCAAGAACAATTTCTGGTTACTGTTGTTGTTATCAAGAACGTCTATCTCAAACTTGTAATTTCTGGCTGCTTCAGATGGTCCAATCAGTTGCATCGCCCAGCAGAATTTATCTTGCGCATACCTGTACCGGAATTTGAACAGCACGTCCGAGAACTTCTTGATGAAACAGAGGTTGTCTGTAGCATTCAAGTATCCATCGTTCAAAAAGGTATAAATCTGGTCAATTTCCAACAAATGGTCGTGGTGCCTTTCGAGCACATGGGCATAAGTGGCCTTAGACTGACCACTCCAGTCGCAGTTTACATCGTTTTGTAGAGGACAATAGTGTGGAGCAAATTCGCAGTACTTTTGATGCTGTTTCATCTTGCCGGCTTTCGCTACATAGTCACAGCCAGAATCTGCGTATTTGCAAGGATAAGTGATCAAAAACGCCATTTTTTCAAGGGTGAAATTTTGTGTCTCTCCAATGTCTTTTTCGCATAAAATACACTGTGGTCTTTTGCCTTTGCAAGTTGAACATATACTGTGTCCAGTAACACATTGGTAAATTGGAGGTATGATGTACTCCAGACAGAATGGGCATTCTAGTTCTCTCAACATCTCTAAATTCAGTTCTGGGTGTGGCTTCTTCTCTTGGAGTTGTTTTTGTTTGGTGTCTTCCGGGGTGAGTATTGTCACGGACCCTATCATGATGGAAGGATCATTTAGCTTTTTCTTTACTTCGTCGACAGAAATTTTGGTCACATTTTCAGGCAAAAAATTGTCGGCAGATTTTAGAGAATGCTTTATAGATAGGTTTCTAGTACCGTTGTACACTGTAACCTCGTAGAAGTACCGAGTGACATGTTCCAGTATTCTATAGCAAAACAGCGAATACTTCAGTACGTTCTCAGTCGGGTTACACGTCCTTCTCAACGTGAAAAGTTCGTCCTGGTGTATCAAAAAATTAAAGACCTCATATGAGGACGAACAGTCCATCTCAAATTCACCATCCCTCAAAATAGAAGCCTGGTGAGTGTCCTCAACGTGAGAAAGCAGTTCATTAACGGGTCCGTTCCAAACGCACTCTGACGGACAAGAAACGATTCTATACGGACACACCCTTTCATGCTCAGGGATGTCCGTGGGCGTTAAATGATCCACACATCCCGCAGAGGAGTATATGCAAGGGAATTGTAAATACTGAGCCAGAGCTTCGTACTTTGTGTCCCTTATGCATTCGCTGGTGGTTAAAATCTCGGAACACCTACCACAGATCGAGAAATTTGTGTCTTGGGCAATTGAAATTGGGAAGTAAGAAAGGTATTTATTGCAGATGTTGCACTTGAGGTGTTGCAGGGCTTCGGATGGGACCAGCATGGCGGAATCTGAAGCAAAGACAACAAAGATTAGAACGGAATAAGAAGGGTAAAAGAAGTGGCAAGAAAGACAAGTGCGGAAACCAATTATTGATATCAACAAAAAATAATTAGGAATGATGCCATATTTACCTTCTTTTTATAGTTTTAGTGCAGATAACGAGTTCTCTAATTATTCTTATTATTTAAGTAACCTAATAGAGTACAGATTGCGTCGTTACACTTATAACTGATACACATATCAACACTAAACATGTTACTGAGAATCCAAAAGATAAAAAGTATCTATTTCTATCAGTAGATGTTATGTCAGGTTTATGCGATAAAAATAGAAGGAAGCAGGGGAAACCCGTCGTTCTGTAGATACATACAAATAATTGTATGCTAAATCTCTTGACAAATAATTATTTTACGAAGATCCAATAACAAATTACGCAGTATTTCAATGAAATGAACACACTATTTAATCGTTTTTGCATTTACATGGTACCCAATTAAAATTCACCGAAATGACAATAGCTACCGCGGCCTCCTTGATCTGGACGAAAATGCGTCCAGTCCAGTACAACCCACCTCCCCTAGCAACCCAAACATCGAAATTGCTACATTTTCATGGCATTTTTTTGGCACTCTACATATTTCTAATTTTACAATTTGGCAACAGGAATTCAGCTGTTTTTGTTGACGATAAGCAACAAGTGACTTCCTAACCTCAAATTGCCGATGAATATTTGCCAATTCCCACACTTATAACATTTCATTTGTATGAGACAATTCACGTCTAGGGCAACTCACTTTGCAAACTATGCAAAATCAACTAACTGAGAAAAGTGTCCAACCAAATTACTTTAGTTTACTAGTGCTTTAGGATTAATTTATTAAACCTTACCTTGGTTATGTTTTTATAAATGGCACTATGGGATTAACAAAGACTATTGCTTATGGAGCACTACTTTTCTGATAACATGATAAAGTTCCGACAGCGACGAACAAATCCAAACCCCTCCTAAATTTTCTTGAAAATAGATTGAAGTATAGGCAGCCACTCATTCAAAACAGTATAAATGGTAGTGGTTGTACGATGGTACATCGCCTTCGAAACGGGTGCCTCCCAGTTTAAACCCCCCAACAAGGGACACATTGTGTGGTTATCCTTTCCTACATATTATTATCATACTATTGAGGTGTAATAGGTTTACGTTTACTAATCATGGTGGTACCCTAATTGCATACGATCTAGGGGTACCGGTTGTAACTCTACAAATTATCTCCAGAGTTATTTTTACCCTAATGCAATCTCTTTTTAATATTTAGTTTACTTTTTTTTTAGAGAGCTGATTTTTGTTTTAATTAAATAGAACAATCTTAACTTCTGTCATTTTAAAAAATATTGCAGATAATATCATTAACCATTACTGTATTAAACAAAACGGGGTGTCACAAAATGATTTTCATCTAGTTAACTATGGAATTTTTTTACATGCATAAATTTTCCTATGCTGCTTTAACCTCTTCGGACCCAAGCCCAGTACGGGTAAAAATATTGATATCGCACCGCATTTTTGCTCAAAATAAGTCATAAAAAACAAAAAACATTAAGAACTTTTTTGTGTTGGACCTTTGGTTTTTCAAAAAAATGAGGTAACATATATGATACCTTGGGACTATATCACTACCAAACTCGGATTTTAAAAAAAGTTATATTTATTTTTTGTGGGAATTAAAAAAACATTTATTTTCTTTAGAACAACAAAGACATGGTGAAATATGCGTAGGGATCAAGAACAACTCCGTCGCTAATCCTATTTGATTGATCATCATCATTTTTGCATTTGCAAATATCAGGGGTTGAACGTTATTAGAAGAAATCTATTTCTTTTTGCTGCCAGAAACTAAGTGCGACAATGGTTCATCATCAGATGAATCAAAATCATCGCTGGCTGCATCAACGTCCCCTTGACCACGTCATCATCATCATCTTCATCTTAGCTGTTTGGAATAATATCAAGGTCAACATCTGAGTCATGTCAGGTTGTCAAGTTGTTAAGGTTGTCATGTCAAGTCCAGGTTGTCAGCTATATCCTCGAGCTCCTTTTACTTAGAAAGCCTGTAAAATATATGAAATACGTGGAATATGTATTACAGTTGAGTAGTGATAGAGACCCAAGGTATCACATTAGATACCTTCAGCAAAAGTCACTCCCTTGAGCAAAAATAAAATGTCAATGTCCATATGAACTGACACAACATTAATTACATTCTATAGGAAGCTATATTCATAAAGAACTACGGTATTACTTACGTTTTTCCCATATTTATCGCTCTTCTGTCACACACGTTAATTCAGTCAGTAAGACAATATTTAATGCTATAATGACTACGTAGGCTTCACGTGATTTTTTTGCGCATGTCCAAAGATGTATTCTATATGTTACCCACGGAGCTGCAGCGATGTTAACGAAACAACGCATAAAATAAATTATTTTTCCATGGGTATCATATATGATACCATGGGTCCGAAGAGGCTATTCAACATATTGGTTGTCAAATGATAAACGTCATAAAATTCATGTTTTAGATTCTAAATTTCATATTCTATCTAAAAGTGATCGGGCGGAGCGAAAAGTAACTTGGACTGTCACTATAGAAACAGTAACTTTTGCTGCCGACGATGGATTGTCGCTATAGAAACATCAGTGATGATGTGATGTGTGAGACAAGTACCTATTTGGAATAGCATTATAATAAAATAGTTAAATTTAATTTTACGTTTGAATAAAAAATAGTGTTCTTTATGCGGCGTCGAAGTTACTTTGTGCCTCATCTACCTACAGTAGTTTTATGGCGGACTCACTGCATTCGTCCGTCACACTAAAACAAGGGCATAACTTCTCCGCCTTATGAAGAAATTAATATACTACATATATTGCTAACGTTCTCCAAGAACCGTCAAAATAAACTAAATAACATAGAAGCAACATAACATATTTGGCCAGTTTCTTACTCAGAGGATCCATGCTGGTTAAAGTCGGCGACTGTTATGGACTGGCGTGGACAGAAAAGAAAATGCAAATAATCAATAAACCTGTGAAATTTTTGAAAATGAAATGTAATCTGCTGGTGTATTTTATCTTTATGTCTGGAAAGAGAAAATGTAAAATTTTTGAAAATAAAAATTAATCTAGGCCTGTAGCATGTCAATGTCTTTCATTAAAAAAAAAACTGTTATAAAAATTGGTGCAGTACACACTGTTTTATTTGGTCCCAATCGATTCATGTTCAACGATTAAATATATCTATAGATTCTGATCAATGGGTCATCTTTGAGATTTAAATACTCTTTTTATTCAGATTTAAATTATTGCAGAATAACGAAAACAGATTAAAATTACAATTCGATTATTATTAGACTTCAATGGCTTGTCAGATAAATTTATAAAATCTAACTACATTTAGTAGAAACCTTAATTTACAAACATACAAATCTTCACAAATTTAAAAACTGTCTGAAAACCCAGAGCATTTTACATTTCTCCGGTGACCTATTTCACCCCTACACGTGTTTTCTCCACATCAATGAAGTAGTAGTGCAATGCAACTATGCGCGAACTGCACCACTGGTGCTGCATCCAAAGGAACTAGGTCAGTTGGTTTAGTCCTATTCGTGCTTCCCTTCTAAAATGAAAATTCGTTTTTCCCATTTTTCAGCTGACAGAATGTCGCGGGGTGTGAAGTGGATAAAAATGAGTGGATGTCTTTGTGTTGTAACCATTGGATTACTTCTGTCTCTGCGGATTTTTTGGATAACGTGAACAATAAGCTGAGGTGAGTATGAGGAAATAGTTTTTGAGAGATTGTGTACTGGTAATATTTATGTGTTGCAAGAGTGAACAAAATACTTTTCTTTTCCTTTGATATTCTTATTTTAATTTTTTGTGACGAACCATTTTTACAGTATATCATCAAAACTATAAGTCCACAATACCAGATTACGCAGCTGAACAGTCACTAATAACCGTTAATAAGAAAGTAAGTTTCCAGCTGTCGATTGATCGGAGGCCCTCTTGCACATGGCAGCGCAATTTCCTTCCGAATCTCACGGTCTTCTAACTATATGTCAAACACCGACTTACAAGTTCTGTGCAGATGTGTTCATTTGCAAGCTTGTCTTATGTTTTACACCCCGTTGATATTTAACTGAAACCCGAGTCTAGTGGCATTATGAAAACTTACTCGAGCTGATTTGCCATTTGAAATTCCTTAATTTGGAACAATTGTGTTGGGAACGAGTGACTTTTCCGAAGCGAGGAACTCTCATGATTACGACAGCGCCGAGACGCTCACATCGCGTTTATGAAATAAACGGAAATAATTGGGATTATTCAGCGCGGTATAGGAGACGGATTTTGAAAAACTCTTACATTTTAGTTTTTCGACTGTCTCTTATTTGTCATATTAGTGCTTGGGATTTACAACTACGAAGAGGAATAATAATAACACTGCACTCAAAATAATACTAAACACTGGTTGGCGTACGTTGGGTTGCCTAACGCGGAAAATCTAATTTTAAAAATAATAAATTTCTCAATGGAACTTAGGACATTTACCAACAGCTACAGATGTTAAGAAAAACATAACTACAAAGCCAAAAATCTATATAGTACTGTTTAGCAAATACAAAGAAATAACGTGTAAACAGAGGCTAGGAAAGCAAAAAAGGATGTATACCATTTGAATAGTCCGCGCTCAGGTACTCGTCTTTGATTGGTCTGTTTCACCCTTCACTCATCAAGTGGTTTTGCCATTCGGGTTTGAACACGGCTGGAAAAGAAACAATTAATTTAAGGAAAAACGGGGGTGTTCTACTCAGTGTTACGAATATATTGTGTTGTTGAGTGCTTGTGGTCAATACATGACTAAAATTTCAGTGTTTCTCTGTTTTCCCGCCGACTGCCGTTGATGTATCTGCCGCGGAAGGTAGGTGGAAACTGCCCCAATTTTGGGGTCGAAAAAGTCACACGAGGGGTTGTTGGGGTGTTTTCAATTAATAGGCAGGAATTGGGGTGTTGTTATTATTAAAGTAGTAATTAATTTATTCCTTGAAAAAATCACGTGAGACCGAGTGACGTCACGGGCATACCTACTTGGATATATTTTTTTGTGTGATTGGAGTTCGAACACAACACGGCTCTGTAAAAAATTAATTAAAAGCGATTTTTCCGACGACTGCCGTTACTGCAGGAGATACGTGGAAATATTTTTCAAAATTGTTCCAATTTCGGGGGTGGAAAAAGTCTCGGGAGGGGTTGTGGGGGCGTTTTCGAACGATTTGGTAAGGTTTGGGGGTATTTTACTGCGAAAATCGTAATTAATTAATGTGTTTTGAAAAAATCACGTTAGGCCGAGTGACGTCATCGCCTATACCTACTTGGATGTTTATTTTTTTCGAATTCGACAGACAGCTTTGTCAAAAATTTAAATTAAAAAATTACATTTTATTGGTTTAATTGATATCGTGACTGTAAAACAGAAATTTCAAGATATGTCTTGTTTTTCAGATGGCTGGAGTTCCTGAGAAAGGTAGGCGAATATTCTTTTAAAATACCCCAAACGTTGAGAGGTTAAAAATGCTGCGCTAACGATCGTTGTATTATTTTTGAAGTTACACAAGTGTTGCAGCCAATTTATTAATGAAATTATGATTGATACATTATATTTTTTGCAAAAAAAAAACTGATGAGCGACTGTAAGTTAATTATTATTTTATAACAAATTGTTGGTTTTATTGCGATAGAATGACATTTCTATACTGCATAAAATCATACATAATTGTGATGCAAGTGTGAATTAATTCTAAAACATCATCGTCATTTACTACACCAGTAATAAGTGCCTTTACATGCAATTTACATGCATCCGCATCGGAGTGGATGTAGGGAAAACTGTCATGCTACTTCATTTTGTTATTATTTTCTGTATTTATTTAGTAATTTGTTTTTTAGATTCTCTTGATTTTAAGATTGAGTTTATTATTTTATTTTGTTGGTCCTAAATAAACTTTAATGAGAAATACGTAACCTAAAAAATTACGTCAGTGTAATAATGCAAAAATATTTAAAATGCAACCAAAGTTACAAATAAACCAGGAAAAAGTAACTTAACATCAGCAACACAATTGGTTAGTTTAAATCGTTCATTTTCTGATCACTATTAAAGATGTGTTTTTTTTTTAATTTTTTCAATTAGTTCCAGAAGATCGTAAATTCACCTTGCCATTTTGGTCCGGAAGTTCTGATAGACCCTGTATATTTGCAATTTTCTCGATTAATTTATTAATTTAAAAATAAAAAATAATTTTAATTAAAAGTTGAGGTTGAAATATAGTTTGTTTCTTTTGTTTGCAAACACATTTACAACTTATTATAACTGTTAAGTTTGACATTTACTTGTCGAAAGTGAAGGCTTGCTTTTCTTAAGTTTTAAAAAAATTTAATAGAGACTTGTCGAATTGAGACTTGGATTTAGACTGTGGGCGGGCGTGAGTGCCGCCAGTTAGGTAAGGGTTTTACGACCCTTTGGGTGACGCGACGGCCGCTGCAAAGATTTCTCAACAATTGTAATATGTAGGTAAGTACGTAATAATTAATATTAATAGAAAATAAAATTAGTCAGTAGGTTGAAAGAAATCAGTTGACTTAGTTTTTTCAATTTTTTCAAAATCTTATACCTTTTGTTTTTTATTGAAGTTATTGTCGATTTAGCAACCCTATATTTCCTGGATAACATTATAGTTAGTTAATTTCAAGTGTTTCCTTTTAGATTGAGACATTAGTAAAAAACAAACACTACACACGTCACAAAATATGTACATATGTAGGTATGTATGTATACCTTGTTAGTTTTCATCATTACCTAAATCAAATACTTTTACTTTGATAATGATATTCGCTTACAAACTCTCTCCAGAATGACTGCTAAAGCTGAACTGTAGAATAAACCAGAATAAACACAATGTGTATGATGTCATCACGCTTAGGGGAAGTTCCTATACAGTGTGGAAATTTAGTAAGGAATAAATTCAGTAACTCCGTTAGTATTTGCACTAGAATTATAACTTAAAAAGCATCTCATCAATAGGTCAGATAAGGAAAAAATGAATTAACGGCGCTAAAGTTCAAATTAGTAAAATTTCAAAAAATTAACAGAACTGTCTAATGTTATCGGAATTTAACGAAGAACCATAGAGATACCAATACAATGTTGACGAGTTCTAAATTGGTACAAAATAATTATGTCTGGACTGTTTTTCTCTATTAAATAATAAATTAACTTCTAAATACATAATAATATCTGGTTGCAACAGGATGGTGCTCCATCACACTAAGCCCGGTGCGGCGTTATTTGGACGAAATGTTCCCAAGAAGATGGAAGAAGAGGTCCAATAGAATGGCAGGCTAGGTCCTCAAATCGAACCCCATTAGAGTTTTTTCTATGGGGGCACTTAAAAAGCAAGGTGTATCAAATCCCAGCCAACAGTTTGGATGATCTTGAAGGAAGAATTCGACATAAGTGCTGTTTAATAACTCCCCAAACCATTCAAAACGTATTGGCTGCTTTTTATGATCGTCTTGGGTTTTGTCAAATGATGCAGGGTCATCAGTTTGAACATTTGGTGTAATACCTTTAATTTATAACTCTCACATCAATAGTCTTTTTCATAATTTTGTTAATTTGTGAGCCCTACTTTGAAATGTAGGGTTGTTTTCTTATTTTTTGGGAACTTTGTTTTGTTTGGATTTCTATGGTTTTTTCGTTAAATTCTGATAAAATTGGACAGCTCTGTTAATTTTTTGAAATTTTACTAATTTGAAATTTAGTGCCGTTTTTATTTATTTTTTCCTTATGTAATCTATTGAGTATTTAATAACGTTGAACTCAGAATAAAAAAGTCTATGCGAATGTAAAATCAAAAACATAGGTTGCCATTAAGAAAAAATATTGATGACGTCATAACTGTCAAAAAAAAAACGTTTGTCGGATGCGCTATAATTAGCCATACCACATGCTTTTGAAGTTTTATTTCTAGCGCAAAAATACTAACAGAGTTACTGAATTTATTCCTTACTTAATTTCCACACTGTATATGTGTTGTGCAATAATTCACTCCAGCGAGGCAAAATGTTCACTATTCAGAGGTTAATGTTAGTATTTTTGTGTTCACTGCAGTGGATAGTTCACTATATGGTATGTTCACTATATCGAGACTCTACTGTATTTATGATTTAAAATTATACGTCAATCAATTCTTATATTAAAATTTAAATATATTTAAGTCGAACTCCACAAACTTTAATAAATTACAATGGGAACATGTTTCGGCAGAACACTACTGCCATCATCAGCCCTTAAAGTTATATATATATACAGACCGTTTCAATCGAAACGAGCCACCCTCAATAACTTTTTAGGAAAAGATATTTAAGAAAAATCTAAAAACAGGTCAATTTTTATCTCGAGGGGGACATGTTTTGATGCAATAGTAAGCAGGCTTGGTGCAACCCCATACGCCTGACAGGAGCAACCTCGATTTTTTAAATAGGGAATAGGGGTCGAGTAACATGTCGTTTGATAGGTCTTTTAATTGGCTTTTCGGCCAGATAATTATTTTTTTATTTGTATAGCCTATAAGTTAGTAATTAAAAATGAAACATTTTTTTACGGATTTGTTATGTATTTAGGAATGCCTGCAATTAACAATAAAAAGCTTGCAATAAACATTATTAGACAATTTATTATTGATCTGAATTATTCTGTAATCAAATTTGTCGTCATCCATACTCATTTATACCAATCCTTAACAATAAGTAAATAAACTGAAAACAAAATAGTTAACAAAATAGAGCGATAAAGCAACTGTAGCATTGAACACTAAATTTGATTTCATATGAAATGTTCAAAAGATTTCCATCGACTTCCATGTGCTCATACAGACGATTATGAAATACGCTTTTTAGGTTACGCAACGTTTCCGGTGTTATTTGTCGAGATTCCAGGATAATCTTTTGTCGCAAATCTTCCAGGGAAGCTGGTTCTGTCGCAAAAATTTTGGACTTGAGGTGTCCCCACAAATAAAAATCCAGGGGAGTCAAATCGGACGATCTAACTGGCCATTCTACAGGACCTTGTCTACCAATCCAGTGGTCGGGGAAGTTATTGTCCAGGAACTGCCGTACTGGCGCAGTATAATGAGGTGGTGCTCCATCTTGTTGAAAGACCAACGCGTTCTCTAGCTTTAACGAAAAACCGATAAGATAATAAATACGCAAATAATTGTACAAAAACACAGATTGTCTAACATTGTTGATTGCAAGCTTTTTATTGTTAATAATTGCATGCATGTCTAAATACAAAAGAAATGCGTTAAACATTGTTTTATTTTAATTACTAACTTATAGACTATGTAAATAAAAAATACTTATGTGGCTGAAAAGACAATTAAAAGACCTTTCAAACGACATGTTACCCCTATTCCCTATTTAAAAAATCGAGGTTGCTCCTGTCAGGGGTATGGGGTTGCACCAAGCCTGTTTACTATTGCATCAAAACATGTCCCCCTCGAGATAAAAATTGACCTGTTTTTAGATTTTTCTTAAATCTCTTTTCCTAAAAAGTTATTGAGGGTGGCTCGTTTCGATTGAAACGGCCTGTATGTAATTCTATATTATATATATAAATAATGTTCTGCCGAAACATGTTCCCATTGTAATTTATTAAAGTTTGTGGAGTTCGACTTAAATATATTTAAATTTTAATTTTAATTTACTCCACTTGGATTCATCGACATTCTTCTGGTTAATTCTTATATTGCTCCCGAGATTTCTGTGGCATCAAATTGTTCTTCACGCGATCTGCATCATCTAGAATGTCTTGAGGCACTTTAATTATATCCAGTTTAAATGGAATAATCGAATAAAATATCCAAAACAATTCACCATGACCCAGTTTTTTCGTTGTCATTTTTGACAAACGTTTGTTACTATGGGAATGTTAGTTCCCGCATATTTAATTATTACGAATAATTTGTGCAAGATAAACAATCAATTTTTTTTTTATTTTAACCTAGTTCTTTAAACTATGAAATAAAGCGTTGTATTTAGCTCGAACGAAGAAGTGTTTTTAAAGGTACTCACAAGTAATAAGTGAACAACTTCCTCGTACTTTAACCTTCACTTTTCGTTTTAGATAAATAATATACTATTACTAAAGCGTTTCTTAGTTTTTTTTTTCTGTTTTAGCTCAGGCTTCATTGGTCTTGGTTGATTTTGAATAATTTAGTTTTAGTTTTTCTCTTTAAACCTCCTCAGTTTATTTTTCAATCCTTTTTACTTTTTACTTTTTCATGTCAATTTCTTGCCATGTCTCTTTTTTTACTAATTTCTCTATTCTTTTTTAGTTTGTTGTGCCTTTTTAGTCTTCCCAGTTTCTTCTCATTCTTTTCTTGCTTATTTTTGTGTGTCTCGGTATTATATTAAAAATAAATAGTGAAAACTTCTTTAGATGCACCTTGCACTTTTTCTGAACAGTGAACTACACTGAACCGTCACAGTGACGCTGGTTCCACTTTTTTTGAAGTGAAAAATTCTTTAGGCGCACCTTGCTGAACAGTGAACGAGAATGAAGCGTCACGATTCCAGTCGTCATCAGCCACGTTTATTACGTGCGAACGGGAAATAAAGCGTTTGACTGCGAACTAACTAAAACATTGCGTTTTTAACCCCAAAAATTAGGATATTAAAGATAGATGGACACTTCTTTGAATGTTTTTTCAACTTTCAATATTTTTTTCTCAAAAATTTTCACTTTCATTTTGACAATTATTGAAAGAGGGAAAAAATATGTAGTTACGATTTAAAAACACTGCCGCGATGACATCATATCTCAAAATTGACCACCAAAATATTTTTCTGACATATGCACGTGGCATGTGCGCATTACTTCGTCAAACAACTTTTGTCTTGAAATTTTTTGTGAAGAAATGTACGGTTACGGTTGCAGAACCATTATTCCATACATTTTGGGCAGCCTGTATACATATATCGTGGGCTCATAAGCACACACACACACACATCATATCTATATATATAAAAATCAATGCCACTTTTCCTTGTAATTTTATAACTCAAGAACGGCTTTACCGATTTGAATAATTTTTGTTTTGTTTTGATCGACATAATCCAGGGATGGTTTAAAACTATTTTTCACATGGACATGAGGGCCCAGAAGGGCCCCTTGGGCTAAACCGATTTTTCGGCTCGACCAATTCTTATGATTTTTTTTTTGTATATTTGATAGGTATGAGAATAAGTGGTAAGCTATTTTTCACATCATGGACATGGGGGCCCAGAGGGGGCCCTCGGGCTGGACCGATTTTTCGGGTTGACCGATTCTTATGAAATTTTTTTTGTATATTTGGTAGGCATGAGAATAGGTGGTAAACTATTTTTCACATGGACATGGGGACCCAGAGGGGGCCCTCGGGCTGGAACGATTTTTCGGGTTGACCGAATATTATGAATTATTTTTTGTATATTTCGTAGGTATGAGAATAGGTGGTAAACTATTTTTCACATAGACATGGGGGCCCAGGGGGTCCTCTGGGGCTGGACCGATTTTTAGGGTCGACCGATTCTTGTTTTTTTTTGTATATTAGATAGGTATGGGAATAGGTCGGTAAGTATTTTTCACATGGATATGGGGGCTCCCTTGGGCTGGACCGATTTTTTGGCTCGACCGATTTTTATGAAGTATATAAATAAGTCGAAAACTATTTTTCACATTGGACATGGGAACCCTTGGGTGTATAACTCAAGAACATCTAGACCGATTTTTATGATCTTTGATTTGTTGGATTTTCCTCCGCCCCGAATAGCAGAATAACTATAAAAAAATGGACATGGGGGCTCAGGGGCCTTCTTTGGTTTATAACTCAAGAACGGCTGGACTAATCTTTAATTTGTTGGATTTGCCTCCGCCCCGAATAGCAAATTAAATATTAAAACATCGGAAAAATTACAGGGGGGCGGGAAGCTTGGTACAGGGCAACGACAATAACAAAGTCACCCTGGCACGACAATAATAAATAACGACGGCCATTAGAATTTGTCGTCCGGGATTTAAAAATGAAAATCGATTCTTAAGGAGTAAACTCCAAAGATTCACTTCTGTTGCGCGTGGACTCCACATACATTTTTTCTTTTTATTTTTCTTTTCGGGGGCGAATAACTATTAAAACATCGGAATACATGGCAGAAACAAAAATGAACGTGGCGTTGTATGCTGGTTCCGGCAATGCCAGGAGATGGCGTTGTGGGCATTATGTTTTGATAAAAAAGTGAATTCAGCTAATAAGTTAACACAACATTTATTGATTCTGAGGCGATACAAAGTTTGCCGGGTCAGCTAGTACAGGTCTATTACTGGTTGCTTATCCCATAAATGTAAAAATTACAAACAATATTTACACTAATAATGTCCTTGTTTATTGCTGCT
This sequence comes from Diaperis boleti, assembly GCA_963583935.1. Classification (NCBI taxonomy): domain Eukaryota; kingdom Metazoa; phylum Arthropoda; class Insecta; order Coleoptera; family Tenebrionidae; genus Diaperis; species Diaperis boleti. The sequence goes on from OY757248.1 coordinate 42,952,302, forward strand.
ATTTACTGCCACAAGTAATTTAGGTTTTCTAAACTCAAGTTCAGTCTAGTATTGTCAACACATCAAACTCTGCTTAAAGCCTCCACGAATCAAATAAAAACTCCCATCTCCATACTCCCGAGTCCCATCTGTGTGTGTACTCAATGAAGTAAAATAAATCCTGGAATGTTTCGCTTAGGAACAGCTCAATCCGTGCGTTATGCAAATTTGATGTTCCGAGCTCAATCCGGGGGAAGTGTAGTGCCAAATGAATGTTATTTAGTTGTACATGTCACACGTCACCCGTTTTCATTACATGTCACAGTCAAGGTGTAAGATCATTAGTTTCCCCAAGGAACGTGATTGGGATCACTCCCCTTCTCAGTTTCCATCCCCCTTGATAAGATTTACAATATTCTTTTCGGGCTCCAACAAAAACATCCCTCCGCATCAATTCGAGTGGTTGTATTTATTAATGCAATACGAGCAGAAGTGGTTACCCATCGCGGAAATTTTCTCGTCTGTTCGGGATTTCAGTTTAAACTTTTGAATATTCATTGAAGTGTAATTAAAATATTTTAATGAGATGGCGCAGCGAGTTGCAATACAACACTAGATTTGATGGATTTGAACAAGTTTATAACCAAGTGCGTGTTATTGTATAATTATTCAAATTTTGCTTATTCACTGTGCTGAAACTGAGTTGTGTCCTCAAAGTTGTCGCTTTTTAATTGGAGAGGCACCGAAGCAGCGTGAGGTTAATGGATTCAAACCGAATGCAGAAATGCATTTCTGTGCTCAATTAAATCGCGCGACTGGAGAGATTTCGCGTTTGGGATAATCGGTATTTAAGGGAAACAGTTTTAAATCTGTTGACTATGTGTTCACGAGGTCTAGACGAAGTAACAAGTGGTCAAATGAAAAGGCCCTGAAGTTAACTTGGTGCCAAAAATAAAAAATGTTAGAGCTATGCATGAAAATGCGAGAGTGACCGAGACGACCTGAAATCTCCAAGCCATGTTGATGACTTTTCAATCAACTGAACATTCGTTATAATTTTTCTTTTTCTCATGCATCGAGAATTTCAGAAAAATACGAGAAGTGTGGTGAAAATTGAGGCACTAATAAAAGAGGAGTAACCAAAACGTCTGGATTAAGAGACTACAAATTTGATAAATTTTAACCAGCACCATTAGAATCGACAATTTGAGAAACTAACAAGTGAAGAACTGAGAATATTGGAAAACTGTCGGGTTGAGCAATTCGGCTTCAAAGAAAATGTGACTGAGAAGTTGAATCTATAAAAAATTTGAAAGATTGAGACATTAGAAAACCTTGCGTATTGCCGCCAGACTGGCACCACTTTTATGACTTTTATTAATTGATTCCGGTTCGAGATGTCGGACGATGAGGACGGTAGTAATAGCGATCCTCAAAAGTATGCTTATTGTAAATTCTGCAGCAAATATATTGGCAAAAATGCGACGAAAGTGAAGTGTAAAGAGTGCTCTTCTGTGTTACATGAGAAATGTTTTGATACTCTGTCAAAACTGGTGCACGTTGATAAAGAAGTGTGGTGCTGCAAAAACTGTGATCCCTATGCTATAGAATCACGTAAGCCTATCGATACCTTAGTGCAAGACAATGTGGCTCTTAAAGAACAAGTTAAATTGCTGAACAAACTTGTAAGTGAGCTAGAAACTGTCAATCGTTTACAAAAAGAGAAACTCAGCAACCTTGAAAATTCACCGCAATCACCCATTTCGCGGCAACCTTTATTCTCTGATATCTTGAAAAACGTAGAAAAGAAGTCTGAAGACATCCTTATCAGACAGCAAGGTCCAGGTAAACTAGATGCAGCTAATTTGTTACAATCAATCCGTCGTGATGTGGATCCAGTTGAACTAAATCTCCAAATTAATTCAACAAAAGTTGTAAAAAACGGCCTTATTATTAAATGCGCCAACGGCTTTTCGCGGAACACTCTTGTCAACAAATTAAAGTCATCTTTGAACACTAATAATTACAAAATAGAAGAAACCAAAAAAATGGAACCCTCGATTATTGGTTAAAGGCGCCGGTCACGAGATTACAAATTACTCCGATGAAGATTTAATAAATAACATCTTGTCCTTGAATAAATTTGATAAAGAAAAATTTTTCGATCAGATTAAAATTATAAAGAAATTTAAGTTAAAGTATAGCTGTAATTTTATTATTGAGGTATCTAGTACCTTACGTAAGCAGATTTTAAATAACCGATGCACACTTTATGTTGGTTGGTCGTCTTGTTCTTGCACCGACTACTTGACAGTTACACGTTGTTACAAATGTTCGAAATTTGGTCATGTTAGCTCTAAGTGCACTAGTGAAAATCCAGTGTGTTATAAATGTTCTGGAAATCATGAGTCCAAAGATTGTAATTCATCTATTTTAAGTTGTATCAACTGCATAGATTTCAAAGCTTTAAATAAGTCAATGAATGTAGATGTTAACCATTGCTGTGGAGATGAACAAAAGTGTACCGTATACAAGAATAAGGTCAGTTATTTAAAAAGTAGAATTGAATATGGCTAAACAAAACAACAAAAATACTTCAATTCCTCTTAAAATTGGTCATCTCAATGTATGCTCCCTGACATCTAGCTTCATTGACTTCATTTGCAGTTCTTTAGATATTGTTGGACTTAGTGTAACATGGCTAATAAGTGATATACTCTAGTAGGTAGATATAAATGAAAATTGCACATGTTAATATTAGATCTATTTTCACAGGTTTTCATGATTTTGTTCTGACTGTCAAGTCGGAAGAATTTGATGTAATATTTGTAACTGAAACATGGCTCAACGACAACGTGGATGATGAAGTTGTTAGTATTTCTGGCTATAACTTAGTTCGTAAGGACAGAATGGTTGGTAGAGGAGGTGGTATTGCTGCTTACATAAAAACTCATTTATACTTCACAACTTTAAAATTTGATTTTGAGGTCAGTGCGCTGCTGGAACATCTCTTTGTAAAAATGAAAGTAAAGAGTAAAGAGTTAGTAATTGGTGCATTTTACAGGCCCCCACAAACCAATATCAGCAATTTTGTGGATGATTTTGACAACATATTATCATTTATCTGTCCTATCGCAAGTGATATTATATGTCTAGGGGATTTGAACCTTGATTTTTCTAAATCTAATAATTTAGACTTTTGTTTTCAAGCTTATACATTAACCCAAATTTTAAATGAGCCCACCCGTGTCACATCTACTACCAGCACATTAATCGATCCTATCTTTGTTAGTAATAGTGAAAACATATTGTCCCATGGTACATTGTGTATGGGCAATATTACTGATCATAAATTAGTGTATTGTAATTTGCAAATTGAAAAGGAGAAATTTCTCCCCAAGTTTGTCACGTATCGTTGCTTTAGTAATTTTAACCATGCTGCATTTTTAGATGAATTAGTGTCTTTACCTTGGTTTCTTATAATCCGAGAGCCTAACATTGATAGAAAAGTTGAACTGTTTAGCGAATTCATACTGTCTCTCTTCGACAAATATGCCCCTATCAGGACGGTCAAAGTTCCTAAACCCAAAACTCCGTGGCTCACTTTCAATCTAAAACTAATAATGGAAGAAAGAAAAAAAGCACTGCAGAAATATCATCAAACTCGGTCAGCTGATGATTGGAAAATTTATGCGACCTTGAGAAATTTTGCTCACTCTGCTGTAAGAAAAGAAAAAAAAACGTATTTAAACACTGTTTGTTCTCAAAAATCTTCTTTCAAAGTTTGGTCTGCCTTAGAAAATATGAATATTCGGTACAAAAAGAATACCACACAACTACCGCTAGAGCTTTCAGATCCTGAACAAATCAATAATTACTTCGGTTCATTTTTACAAAATATATCTCCCAATTGTGACAACTTAATCGAATTTTATAATAACAATCAATTCGCTGTTGATTGTAACTTCAGTTTCAGCATGACTTCTTGTGAAGAAGTTCATGCCATTCTCTCAAATTTAAAATCTAACGCAGCTGGCTTGGATAGGATCTCTCTCAATATGTTGACCTACTGCAGTCCCTTCATTGACAAATTCATAGTTCACCTCATCAACAGTTGTATTGAAAATAGTTATGTTCCTAAATCTTGGAAAATAGCTACAGGCTTACCGCTAGCCAAAAAAAACAAACCAGAAAGTCTTTCTGATCTTCGCATTATTAGTATTCTGCCTATTGTTTCAAAAATCTTTGAGAGAGTCTTATACAACCGCATCGATTTATATCTAACGAATATTAAATATTTGCCAAATTGTCAATGTGGTTTTAGGAAAAATTTTAGTACCGCCACTGCCTTAGCTAGTGTAACTGATGACATCCTCTCTGCTTGCGACAAAGGCTTATGTACTGCACTCGTCTTATTAGACTTTTCAAAAGCGTTTGACACTATAAGTCACAAATTGTTATTAGCGAAACTGAAACATATTGGCTTTGACCCTTGTGCCCTGTCTCTTATTGAATCTTACCTTAGCAATCGTTCACAAATTATTTCTTACAAAGATAAACATTCATCAGAATTGTTAATAAGAAGTGGTGTGCCGCAAGGATCTATTTTGGGGCCCTTATTTTTCATAATTTATACTGCCGACATACTAAAATCTATTAAAAGTCACTTATAGTTTTTCACCCAACGATTACCTGGCAAGTAGTAGAACAATAAATCAAGAACTAAGCAGTATAAGCAATCTCTCGACGCAGCACAATTTGAAGCTTAATGCTGATAAGTGTAAGATTTTAATTTTTGGTCCAAAAACCAGCATTCTTTTTATTAAGACTAACATGCATATTGAAATAGATGGAGTTAAGCTCCAGTTTACAGATACTGCTAGAAATCTCGGTCTTATCGTTGACACAAAATTAAGATACAAAGACCACGTAAACTTATTGATTAGGTCCTGTTATCAAGAATTAAAGCTGCTATATGCTAACAGGGATGTCCTAAGCTACAACTTGAGGAAAATGTTGTGTGACACGCTGATACTTTCTAGGTTCAATTACTGTGATTTTATATATGGCCCCTGCCTTGACAATGAGGACTGTAAACGTATCCAGAAAATGCAAAACTCTTGTTGTCGTCTAATTTTTGGTCCACGAAAATTTGACCATATCTCCCACAGAATCGCTGATATTGGTTGGCTTCGAATGAAAGAGCGACGCACTCTTCATCTGGCGTCTTTTCTGCACAGGCTGCTCAATACAGCCTCACCTTGCCAACTGACACATAAATTCATTCATAGAGTATCTGTCCATGGCAAAAATATTAGATATGGTCAAAATTTCACCATCCCACAACATCGAACAGCCATGTTTCAGCGTTCCTTTACATATAATGCAGTTTGTGTACACAACACCCTTCGGGAAGAGTTCAAAATTCTGAACATTAATAAATTCAAGTATAAAGTAAAACTGCATTTATTTGGCTGATTAACCTAAAACGTTATTTTGTACTTGAGATTTATTTATTCCTCATAACTGATTCGTGTTTCATTTTTATTTTTTTATTTAATTTATAAATTACGTTGATTTTCTTGTTGTTATCTGGTTCTTTTTTTTTTGTTTCTTGCTCTTTTTGTTGTTTGCTTGCAGAATTTAATCTAAGTTAATTATTGTATATTGTAATTTTTTTTTATTTGTTATTATTTTTGTTTTTGTTTTGTTGTCTCTTGTGGTGGTTAAGTGGAGTGGCAGCGATGCTAGACTTCGCCATCACATGATGAATCAATAAAGACGATTTATTATATTATTATTATTATTATTATTTGTGGTTGAAGTGTGGTGAAAATTGAGGCACTAATAAAACAGGAGTAACCAAAACGTCTGGATTAAGAGACTACAAATTTGATAAATTTTAACCAGCACCATTAGAATCGACATTTTGAGAAACTAACAAGTGAAGAACTGAGAATATTGGAAAACTGTCGGGTTGAGCAATTCGGCTTCAAAGAAAATGTGACTGAGAAGTTGAATCTATAAAAAATTTGAAAGATTGAGACATTAGAAAACCTTGCGTATTGCCGCCAGACTGGCACCACTTTTATGACTTTTATTAATTGATTTCTAATATAAAAATTAAAGACTACCTATTTCCACTGAATGATTTAATATGAGTTTCTGCCTGACATTTTCACTGTCGAAATTTTTATGTTGCGCATTTGAGATTGTGAACGTTAAGAGTAGCATAATTACGGTCTAGATTCGGTAAGCGCTTTAAAATTTGCGGGAGTCTTATTAAACTCTGCATCTAAAATTGAATTTGCGTTCGTCGAATTCATTTAATAAAAAAGCTAATGCAGAGTACAGGTTTCGGGTGAACGACAACGTTTGACGATCATCACGAGCGACTTTAATTAAATCACATACGGTTGCTCAAGTCCAGTTAAATTGAAAATAAATTAGATATGCCTTCGCTTTAAAAACGTCCCCATTGATGGGACGAAATTGCGCCCTATGTACCTACCGACAGGGCAGGGGCCGCATAAATAGCAAGTTTAATATCAATTTCGCGAGGTCCCTCGTCGTCTATCTCTTTCAAAATTGAATTTAAACACGTTGTTAATCGTGTGCTCTAATTTTGTGAAGCGTCAACCTTTCTCTTCTCTTCTCTTTATCAGGAGGACGGATACATGCAAATCAGCAACGTCGCTCACTTCGGCTGACATCTAGCTCGGCGTGTGACTCTTTAAATACGTCGTGTTTCGGAATTTAGTATTCGCTATTACATGCTTTTCCCATCTACATTATTAACACCTATGCGCTGAAAATATTAGCGAAAATTTGCATGCATGAAGGCTGCTTAAATGGCTTCAAATGCTTTTAACCCTTCGCATTTATTAAAGAGTGCACGGGAATGGAGTATTTCTGCTCTAATTATATTTTGAGTTAGTTGGGTGAAAGGACGCAATTTGTTCTACATACAAAAAGTGCTTGTGATATGAAAATGTAGACAATCAGTGGCGTTACAGTTTATATGGCAGTCTGAGTGTAGCTTGGAAATGACTGTCCTTTTTTTGAAGGATTTTTTTTAGGCGCACCTCGTATAAATTGTGGCTTGGGAGTGAATGAGATTGGATCGTCAGGCTTAAGGGGACCGTTTGAGTCGATATATATATAGATAGATATAACGCCTGTGTAAAAACACGGTCTATTTCATTCCAGCTTCACGGAAAAACCAGTGCAATTATAGAAAAACAAAAATTATTCTTGTAAAGTAGAGATATCAAGGATTTAGACGAAGTGTTTGCACAGGTGTAGTATGAATTGTAAAAATCCTAAATATTATTTCGTTTCTGGAAGGCTCCAAATAATTCTGAGAAAAACGCATTTATTACAGCGATGCTCTAACCAAATCTGTTCAAAATACCTAGTCCCATGAAGAAAGTGCACTGAATGCGTATGCCACTAAAATCATTTGAAATAATGGCTTAGATTGTGCAGGAGTTGGGAATGAAAATGACACGTTCATTCCAAAGTGCTCAAAGATTGCCGCCATGTATTGTGGTCCGTTTCCCAGTTAAAAAGGCAATAAAAAGTTTCAGCTTTTGGTTACGAGGTGGTGTCTTGTGGTCTATAGTTCACAATTCGGCAACGGGCCGGCGGCGGCGGCACTATTTAATCTCTGGACATTCTGAGCAAAAAATAGTATAAAAAAAGATTCTCATAAATCAGGACAAAAATACTCATTTAGACTCGTACGCATAAGGGAGAAGTTCTTGAACATTCCGATGTGTTTTGTACTGTAGTTCCAACTGTTTTTTTCGTGAACTTGTTAGGAATAATATACCTACAAAGTGTAAACAGTGATTTAGTCTAGTCAAGAAGTTGAAAACCTGCGGAAAATAGTTACAAGGATCGAAAGATATAAGCGATAACTCATTCGATTCGGGATTTTATTCTGAATCGGAAAAAAATATTCAAAAAAAGGAGGAAATTTCTGATGAAAAACTCCCTACTCCCGGAGTTTTATCTCTACTACATTGTTAATGAACAATTAAATTTTTAATAAAAACAATTTTTTTATTTCTAATTATTTAAACATTAGAAATATAAAAAAAAACGATTATAAACAATAAAAACTGTTTTTAAGAATTTCTTTTTAAATCATTATTTCCTGGGGACAACAAAATAGGATTTTTTTTTACATATTAAACTAGTCAATTTGCCAATACATAATGTATTAAAAAAATACAATACTATTTTTAGTAGAATTATTACCGTTTATAACACTGTTTTTGTGTATTATGACACAAAAGCGTATTGTAATAGCCTCGGTACGAAAGCAAAGTTGAAAAAAAAGTTGAAATTTTTTTTTTTGGTTTTTAATTTTTTTTTTCAACTTTAAACAATTATTATAAATAAAATAATTAACTTTTAAAAACTTTTTGAACATGAACTTCTTGAGTACATATACAGAGGGATTTTTTTGAAAACGATCCACCGTAAATATCTAGAAAACAAAAACGTTATGAGCAAAATGCCGAAACCGGTCAATTTTGGTTGTGAAGGGGACACTTATAATTAGTGTAGTTTTAGACCTGCTGTTAAACAGGGTTAAAAAGTAATTTTTTCGAATTTGGTTTCATAATTTGCAAATTATAACACCAAAAACAGAATCATAATGATCTAAATTATAATTCTGTTTTTGGTAACTTTTCTTGTCTTAATGTTGCCTGCAACTTTGCAACTGTACTGTAATGTGACCGCGACATGACGTTATAAACGTCAAGTAATCGCGCCATACGACAGATGTGAACCAGATGTGAACGAAAATAACGCAAAGAGAAGTAAATGACTTTCGTTCCATGATTAGATGTAAACATTGGTAAAAACAAGAATTGAAAAAATGGCAATAAAACGTGAGGTACAGCTTGTGTCTGCATAATCAAAAGTTTCCAAATCTAACCTCCAAATCAGAAACGTCATTTAGCAGAAATACCAATTATACTGAAATACCACTCGTGTTATTCAAAAGTCCCAAAGTCATCAATTTAGCACAAATTTTCAGTTTTTCTTAATTAAATAAAGCCAAATTCGAAAAAATAGTATCTTTTAGTATATAGCGTTTCACAAGCCGAAATTGTAGTACTCATGCTTTTGGAGCACTTCTCGCTGCGCTCGTCGTGCCCCAAACTACTCGTGCTATAATCAACCGTCTTGTGAAACTTGTATAATAATTACTATTTTTCTACATTGGTGTCACAAAGTGTTCATTGTGACACTAAAAGTAGTTGCACAATGGAACTTATTATGCAACTGCTTTTGTTTATTTTATTTGATACGTATTACGTTGGTATTGAGCATTTCTAACCAAATCCTATCGAAGTCAAGCCAAGTGTTAACTTTTCAGATAAAAAACATATAACCACCAAAACAACCGGTAGGTACTAGCTAATTCTAAAAAACAATTATTGTGATTTTTATTTGCGGAACAAACAAAAAAAAAGTTTTTCTCAGAATAAAATCCAGAATCGAATGAGCTATCGCTCATATTTTCGGATCCTTGCAACTATTTTTCGCAGGTTTTCAACTACTTGACTAGACTAAATCACTGTTTATACTGATTTTTTTTTTCAATAGTTAGTAATTAAGAGGAATCCCTCCTCGGTGAACCAGTCCACTTTGAATAATTTTTGGGAGAGTCCGTAGGACCTGTGGGCTGAGCTTGAGCTGTGACGTAGCGTCGTAAATCCTGGTATACGTTGGCCTGTCGGGTACACTCCGAGAAAATTCGGGCGGGAAACTAACGAGAAATCCAGCGGCAGTGCCACCTAAAGCAATTTTAAAATTTGGACAAACAGGCGCAAAGGAAGGGAGCATTAATGGGTTAAAGTTAAATAAAATAAATGGACTATTTTCTTACAAATAATAACTTGATAAAAATACCATTTTTTTCTCTTCTAATAAAAATAGTTATTTATCCGCAAACGTCACAAAAGTGACAACATAATATGTGCCCCCATTGACAAGGTAAAAGTGTTACTTTATCTGATTAGGCTCATAAAGTAGACAACAGGTGTTATTTTATGAGATAACCAAAGAGAAGTAAATGACTTTCGTTCCATGATTATATGTAAACATTGGTTAAAACAAGAATTGAAAAAATGGCAATCAAACGTGAGGTACAGCTTGTGTCTGCATAATCAAAAGTTTCCAAGTCTAACCCGCAAATCAGAAACGTCATTTAGCAGAAATACCAATTATACTGAAATACCACTCGTGTTATTCAAAAGTCCCAAAGTCATCAATTTAGCACAAATTTTCAGTTTTTCTTAATTAAATAAAGCCAAATTCGAAAAAATAGTATATTACACGCGTTTCACAAGCCGAAATTGTAGCACTCGTGCCTTTGGAGCACTTCTCGCTGCGCGCGTCGTGCCCCAAACTACTCGTGCTATAATCAACCGTCTTGTGAAACTTGTATAATAATATACTATTAAACACTGTTATGTAATAATGAACATGACGGATAAACGTCACACTATTTTATTATTATTATTTATGCTAAAAATGGGAAAATTGGGATTTAGGCTCAGCTTTGAAAATAACTGGACCCGTGTTTGACGATTTTGCAAAAATTTCTTTACCGACCGAGAAAAAATTAGGGGTGGTTTACCCAAAATTCCTATAACTTGAAAACTGACAGTATTGCTGTCGTTAAAATTGGGATGTAGATTCTCCTTTAAAAAATATCGGACCCGTGTTTGACGATTTTCCAAAAATTTCTTTACCGACCGAGAAAAAAATAGGGGTGGTTTTACCCAAAATTCCTATAACTTGAAAACCGACAGTATTACTGTCGTGAAAATTGGGATCTAGATTATCATTTAGAAAAGACCGGACCCGTGTTGGACGAATTTAAAAAAAAAAAATACCAACGGTGGGAAAGGGGAGGATAGTTTTCCTAAGAATTCTCACAACTGGAAAACAAATGGTGTTACATACGTGAAAATTGGGTTCTAGATTCTCTTTTAAAAAAGACCGGACCCGTGTTTAACGAATTTCCAAAAAAAAATTACCAAAAGCGAAAAAAGGGGAGGGTGAATTTGGGAATAATTTTATTTTTCTCAAAATTCCCATAACTTGAAGATCGGGAATGTTACAGACATGAGAATTAGCACTTGGACTCTCGTTTAAAAATGATTAGACCAGTGTTTGAAAATTTTGAAAAAGGATTTGGGAAGTTTTTTTCTCAATATTCTTATAACTTGAAGACCGACAATGTTATAGGCATGAGAATTAGCACTTGAACTCTCCTTTAAAAATAACTGGAAAATATTTAGAAACCTCAAAAAAAATGGGAGTAAATGGGGAGGGCAGTTTTTCTAACTCCAAAACAAACAGTATAGCATTATAATATGTGAAAAATGTAGATTCTCATTTTAAAAAGACTGGGCCCGTGATTGACGAAAAAAAATACTTTTTGTTACTTTTTTATTAAAAACTGCTTTAAACGGTTGTACCAATTGCAAATATAAGCGCCAGTAAAGCCGACCCCAACTTCTAGTCTAATATATAAAAATGTCGTGTCACGGTGTTTGTGGGCGACCGATTTTTATATATATATATATATTTTTTGTATATTTGGCAGGTATGAGAATAGGTGGTAAACTATTTTTCACATTTACATGGGGGCCCAGGGGGGGCTCTTGGGCTGGACCAATTTTTATTATTTTTTTTTTGTATATTTGGTAGGTACGAGAATAGGTCGTAAAGTATTTTTCACATGGACATGGGGACCCAGGGGCCCCCTTGAGTTTATAACTCAAGAACGACTTTTATGATCTTTGATTTGTTGGATTGGTCTCCGCCCAGAATAGCAGAATAACTATTAAAACATTAATATGAGCCTCCCCCCCTTGGGTTTTATGGGCCCCTGTGTTATTGATTCTGAGGCGGTACAAAGTTTATATATTATTTTATCTATATATTTTAGAATGCGCGTGATATGTCAAACAACATTCTGACAAATTCTACAATAATAGGACCGCTAACAATAAGTATAACTTTAGAAATTATGCCAACTTACTACTACCACAACACCGTCTATATCAAACTAATAAAGGGCCATATATCATGTCTATAAAAATATATAACAAATTACCGCTGCAACTAAAGAGTGTAACTAACATCAAGCTTTTCAGAAAACTAGTAAAGGATTTCTTAATAAGAAATTCCTTTTACACTCTAGAGGAATATTTCCATTTTTAATCTCTAAACTCTTTCAAAATTTTAAATTGTGCTATCTTGTATTGTCGACAGTATATGTTTGATGTATCCATATGTACTTTTTTTTACTTGTTTTTAATTATGTTAAATTTTATGTGACGCTTTCCATAACTGTAAGGTTCAGTGAAATAAAGAAATATTATAAAAAAAAAAGTTTGCCGGGTCAGCTAGTGTATTATTATATCATTTTTTGTCCTTTTGTGTTTGCTTTACTATCCTTGATTTGTCCATCAGAATACGCTTTTTTATCTGTTTTTATTTTCTTTGATTTTTCCTCTTCAGTATTTTCTTCTTTGGCATTTTGAGCATACATATTCTTGTGATTGTTCCTCTAGTATATTTGTTGCTCTTATTTGTCCTTTGGGATGTGCTTCAATAACCTTGTTTAATTTCTGGTCTTTCATTTTTTTCGTCTTTCGGAATTCTCTTGTGCTTATTTACAAAAAATATCCTTGTTTTTTCTAAAGTATATAACGCGATAGTTTATGAAGATTGAGGAAATCAATAAAAATTTAAAGTTACTGAAATGGTAGTACATATTACAGATGAATCACTTCTTCGCACAGATCGGTCTTGTAAAACTTTTCATTTTTTTATTACTATTCACATTCTTGCTATCTCTTGTTTTAATTTTTTAAATTACACAATTTAATATTACTGCCGTCTCTTACAAAAATTTACTCAGCTGTGTCGGATTTACTATCTTCGAACTATAAGAATGCAGAACAACTTACTTTATTGCAGGTTTCGGAATTATTCTGTAGTGTAGATGTTTTCGTGAAAAAAGGCAAGTCTGCTTTTCGAACTCTTAAAAAAAATTATTATAAGTATAAAGGATTCATGATAGCCACCTTTACAATTTAAGCGTGTATAAACATACCGATTGTATTCTCTCAAATTGCTACACTTTTTCCGTTTCGTTGAGAGATTCAGCCCAAATTTCGTCTACTTGCGTACTGGAGTGTCCCTTAAAGGTTTGATGGGAGGAGTTTTGAGTACTCCGTCTTTCGGCGCTAGGCGGCAGCATTTCACAATGTAGAAAATTCGTTAAAATTATGTACGTAAGGGTTTCAAATTTGCCTTAAAATAATGTCTATATCTTAACGAAACGATGTAAGATTTTTCCAGATGATAGAAAGAACCCATATGTACCCATCTCTAGTGTTAAAATTTTTAATTTAGTTTTCGTTATGCCAAAAAAAAAAATGGACAAAATGTGTAATATTGATATATTTCCGCCATTTATTAGAGCATCTTATAAGTAAAATTTCAAAAAAATATTACTAGACATGTGTAGATTGGCAATTTTTCTTTCATTTGGTGTCAAAAACATGAACTTTCCTTAATATTTACCGTAAATTTTAAGGGTAATTCCAACCAACTCGCAGCACCGGGGTAGGGATTCCTCTTAAGGCCCAGCATTATTTTTAAGTTTTCTTTTGTACTCCAGAAGAACTATTATCTTAGTTTGAAAAGCCAATTTTTCTCCTAAATTAAAAAATATCGTCACAACATATCTTCGCAATTTTCTGGATTTTATTGTAGACGTTAGATCAAGTGAAAAATACAACAGAATCCCTTTAGCGAATTAAAAAAAAATAGTGTGTGTACCGGATATAGAATGGATATTGCATATAAAAATATCTGAAAATATTGGCTACAATTTGTATAAAACTTGTACAGAATAAAAACTAATAACTCAGTCCAGAATTATTTGTTTTCCACTGATAAATTTGAATAAATCGCCTATGTGAATAACCTTGGTTTTAATTGGTATACATAATCGCGAGTCTACTGTATTTATTTTATTAAACGGACCATACACGATCAGATTTATTTGCAAATATATATGTTTGCAAATTGATTTGACCCTTTCAGGACAAACGTGCAAATTCTCTGCTCGTCAAAAGGAGCCCCATACAAAAATAACAACTTTTAATTTTATGAAATGTTTTTGCAAACACTAAAACTTGTTTACAAATAACGCCAAACATACTCAAATATCACTTATTTCCAAACATATTTGCCCGTGTATGGTTTCTATTTAACGAAACTGTTTGTATTGACTTTACTACATATTTATTTATTGGTTTTCTTTAATTATAGGCGGCCTATTTTGTTTTTCTTCCGTCCACAATATTTCACAACATTTCGTTCTATCAAAAACATTTCTCTCAAAACAGCGCGCAGGTTGAAAAGGAACCTATCTGAGACCCATTTGAACTATAGTACACTTTAAGATGTTTTGTTTAGTTCGCCCATTCGATAATAGGTATCAGCACTTCCTTAACCAATAACATGAGACAGAGTCATCGGCGAACTTCTCTATCTTTGACGGGAACCTTAAAAGTGAAAACATACAATTTGCCAGACGTGTCACACGGACGATGGAAGACGAGGACTACCCAAAACATGGAATGAAGAGCTTTTGAAAGATGTGAAAAAGCTGGGAGTAAGGGACTGGAAAAAGCGAGCAAGAGTTAGAGAACAATGAAAGAGCAGAGTTCTCGAAGCCTTCAAGACCTACTTGTCACTGCCAATAGGTAGAAAAAAAAAATTTGTCGAATTACGATCGCCAGAGAAGTTTTCACTTCAGCCGCGTTGTCTTAAGCACACCCACAATGTTTCTTTTCTATTTGTTCTTCTATATTATTGAATAGGAAAATAACAAAATAAATATTTGAATGGTCTACATCCAGAAAGAAAAATTATATCTACAAAGTTTGTGTTCGGGTTTAGGACTGTCTTTAACTATTTCGTTTCCTTAATTTTTTCGGGTTTGGGGACTGTCTTTTTTTTTTATTTAATTTCTATAGAACTATAACAAGCTGCTTTTCGTGCATGGGCAACTTTGACTAATTAAGTTTTTGATATCTTTGTAATATTGGTTGAAATTGGAATTAGAGATTAAGTTTATAGGAACGTTTCGATTCAGCGTGAAAAATCTTTTAAGTTTTTTCCCATATTTGATCTAGGAGCGCCACTGAAGAGAATGACATTTGCAGGAAATAAACGGGGTCATAAATACATTGTATGACATGTAAGATGCCGTGGATAACTGCGTGCGCAAATTACTTCAACACATCAGGAACTTTCACGGACTGACAAATCGAAAGCCGTTTAACCCACTCACTCCTTTCTATTAAATTGGAAGTTAATCAACCCGACAAATCAAAACTCCCACCCGCTTCTATAGACTTCTCGTACAATAGACCTTTAACATTTGATTAAAGCCCAAAAGCAGTAGTTAAAACACTTCCGCCAGCAGCTCGAAATAAATAGGTGTAAGCGCAAAGCTCGTTCCTTCCAATCGGACCATGTCATTTCATTAATTGCTCGTAATTAAAACCCTTGTTGATTGGAGCAAACGGTTTATTTATCTAACGACACGGAGCAAGAATCTCTCCCTCGTCCTGACAAGTGCCGTTTTCGAAAGGAGTAGGTCTGCCGCGATGGGTAAACATTACGTCGCGATAATTCCATTAAGAAATGAACTGAGCGAAGAGCTTTGATGGAATAGACTGGTGCGTATAATTTCCAAGTTAAATAAATGTTGTTAGTTGAACTTGGTGGAACACACGAGCTTAAGTACACACACTGCCGGATTCGACCATGCGAGATTATATGCTAATGCCAACGCTACTCTACGAAGGTTCTTCTATTTTCTTCCATATTTCGGGCCGGGATGGACTTCATGGCACGTGCTTTCGAGGGATGGAGACAGAGGCGGGGTGTTTATTTTATGTTTAATTTTGGATTTGTCTAACTTATTGCACACCTATCAACTTGACCCATAATTTTGGTCTTTTGAGCCGGATATCGATACCTACATTGTATGTTGTTAACGACCACCTCATCGCTGCCATTCTAACGTTTCAACTTGTAGCAATTCCAAGACATTTCTGTTGCTACAACTCCCCATCCGCATCTCTGACATTCCCAGCGAATTTCCCTTAAACGCCACGGGACATTAAAATCAGCCCTCCTCTTGTAAGCTCGACTGTTCTCTCTTAATGTGTTTGTCAAGTTGGCAGATTACAGCATCTGCAAGCATCACAAACACCTCATTCGATGTATCCAAAGCTCTTCGTCAGCATAGGCTGAATATGTGTGCTCTGTGTTTATACCACATCATCAGAACAGGCGTTAATCAGAGAAGTGCTCCGATTTGAATACTGATGGCGTCCAATCTGCATAACTGCGAAGTAATAGCGTTTCCCCGAGGTCCTTCCGCACACCTATTTATTGCCGGGAAGACACTTAAAGAAATTTAGTTGATTGGAGTGGTCACCAAATCGGCGTCAAAAACTCGGGAGAGAGGCATCCATCCATCCAGAGAGTTTCTCGCTCGTATTCAAGGCATATATCCGCAATCTAGATAATCTAACGTGCGGAAACGAGCTCTCAATTCAATCAAGACCCATTCGGGGGCGTTCGCGGCCCGTTGCGCACTTGTTAGAGGCAGTGGCGGAGGCTGGGGCTGATAATGAAGGAGGGAGGTCAACATTGATGTATTTTTTGAAGAGACAAATAAAATTTGAAGTGGCATTTTAGACAGATTCAGATTTCGAGTTGAGAGTTAAACTCGTACATATCACGTAATAAACTGTTACATGTACAGGGTGATTTTGAACATGTGTCACTCTTTCACTAAGCGATGTTTATAAGTTTTACGAGTTTTAATAAGTACATAATAATATTAAAGATACTTACTGTAAAAAACATTGATTTTTTCAGTTGTAAATAAAAAAATTGAGTTTGTAATTGTAAGCAGTGTTGATAGAGAAAGATACTCCGGCTGGATGTAGTAAAAGTATTTATTAATTACGAAAAATCAATGCAAAATGAACATAAATGAACTTCTTACTAATAGTCATCATTCTCTGGATTCTGTTAGTAATAATCGTAATAATTGTAATACTGACGATGAGGTTGGTGTCGTGGATAATACTGGGATCGATGCCATGGAAATTGTTGTCGTAAATAATCATCGGCCAAATTTAGTCCATATGGTAGAGCTTCTCTTCCAACATACTTTGTTGCCCCCCATGCTGCTTTTCCCTTTTACAACATAATTTAATTCAGAACAAAATATCTCATCAGGCGCCAGTTGAAGTTTATAGGTATTACAAGATATAGGGTTTTTATAACTGACTCATTCGTTCTAGTAGGCTTTGTACTACATGTATTTTTTTCATTTACAGGCAATTTAATGTGTGAATTATTTATAAACATTCGATATTAATGAGGTTCCTATCCAAGATGTAAAATAAAAAGTGGAGTTTGACTTACGTGATATAAATTACACTACAAATTTTAATCATTTTAACTTGCTAGTGTAATCTGTATATAATTATCTGTAACATCTCTGAAAAAATGTTTCTATTTGAACATGTTACCGCGTTGGAAAATTCTAAAAACAAATTTGCAATTAGCCCTAAAACGTACTTCTAAAAGTGCAAAACCTTTCTAAACGATTGTTAGCAAATACTCCCTCTGTCCAGAAATAAGTGTCCAATTTGCAATTATTATTGTCCATTAATAAATGTCCGATTAAAAAAACATTTTAGAAGAGAAAGCACAATCAATACTTTCGCAAAAAAAACAATTATTATTTTTTGAAAACTACATATTTTCTCGATTAATTTATTATTTAAAAATAAAAATTAAAAAAGTCTCAGGTTGAAATATTGTTTCTTCCATATTAATTAAGGTCAAACTGTTTTAAACTTTACGTAAAAAACCGCCTTAAACAAAAAAGCCTTTTTACTTATAAATAAGATAAAAACGAAATTTGTTAGCAAACACATTTATTTACAAGTTATTATAACTGTTAACTTTAACATTTACTTGTCGAAAGTTAAGGCTTGCTTTGCTTAAGTCTTCAAAAAATAGCAAATAGGACACTTATTTCTGGACAGAGGGAGTAATTTTTTGTCTTAAAATGAATAAAAACTAAAAATGTACTTTATAGTTCTACACTGAATTTTCAAATTTTCGCTTGTGTAAACATTCTCTGTCATATAAAATGTCAGATAAACGTCACACTATTTTGTGGATTTTAAGCAATTTAAAGACTTGCCGTGGTTGTGTCGAACTATAAAACGTTGTATTAGACTCGTTCCTGTGTAGATTGGGGAACACAATTTACACAGGAACTCCTATAATAAATAACAATTTAAAAAAAAAAAACTATATTTACCACTTTGTTCCACTTTCGACCCCCAAGAACTTGAGAAAGGCACAGAAGAGCGAAGAATAAAATTATGATTTTTCTTGCCATTATGGAAGTACTTGATTGTAGTCGTTGCTGAAAGCAAACTGGTTCTGTTCTTTGGGGTTTTCTTTTTATAACAGAACAGATAGCGTCAACAATGACGAATTCAGGAAGATAACCGCTGTGTGAGTAAGAAAAATTTATTTTAAATACGCAAAGTAAAAATTAGAGGATGCGTCACATGATTTGTGGTTACACAAAAAAAAAATTAAAAAAAAAAACTGAACGGTGAAGGTTTTTTTTTTATTTTAAATAAGTTTTCGCTAGCATGCGAACAATTACATATTATCACATACTGAATTTTTTTTATGATTTAGTGGGTGATTTTTTTGATGGTGGGCATATTTATTTTATAACTTCTTAATTGTTTTTTGTTAATACCGTTTTTATAAAGAATGAGCATCATCTCTAGAAAATCAGGCGGTAGATGGCATAATTTTGAATTGAGAAGTTCTTTGGCACTTCGCCCTCCAGTGCACTGTTAATTAGATATTTAACGTTTTTTTATACGCATCCTTTATCGTATATTGTGGTTTGATCGGTTGTAGTATTTCATAATCAAAACAGCCTCCAGAGGCTACATGATGTATGGAGATCCGATATTTTTTTCAGTATATTATTATAAATGTCAGTTTATAATTGGGTATAGAAAAAAATGTCATGTCGTTTTTTATTTCGTTACAGCTTTGTTCGTTTTTTTTTAATCCACAGTATATTGGCACGAATTAAGTAGGGTTTTCCTCATGATGGACGGCACGCAAATGATTAACAGGAACTTGCATTAAATAACAAAACGATAAAGCTAAATTTAAATTTGTCTAATAGTCATACACTGAAAAATTTTTGTTTGTGTGTTTTTGAAAGACATGAGTGAGTGGTTTTATTCCAATCTCATTTTTAAAATTGTAATTGAGGAATACCTTGAACTTTTTTAAATAAATTTTAGTGAATATACACCGTTATTCACGAAACAATACGAGCCCACCAAAATTTTTGATGCAACCAACATTGCATTTGCACAAGTTACATGGATAAAGAAAAATAATTCTTCAAAAACTAACACATAGTGTGCGCAATTAGGTAACAATAGATATTGTCAGTGTCAAAATTTTAAATTTGCAATCGGTTTTAAAAATTCACTATGCAACTAGTCGATACGTCACGGAAGTCAAAAGAAAGGTGGGTTGACGGTGAATTGCATCTTACAAGAACATTATTTAAATTTTAGACGAGCTGATCGAGAACCAACAAATCATTCCCTCGTGTGTAGTTGTCACTTCAAAGATGAGGATAGAGCTAATGGTCCTACCATATTTAAACATAATATTGGGAAGCAATTTAGCTTTGAGAGCCCAAAGAAGAAGAGAAAACAATTAAAAAGTGCGTATTTACAGAATTCAGTAAT
Source organism: Diaperis boleti (assembly GCA_963583935.1). NCBI lineage: Eukaryota > Metazoa > Arthropoda > Insecta > Coleoptera > Tenebrionidae > Diaperis > Diaperis boleti. The sequence continues at coordinate 42,972,239 of OY757248.1, forward strand.
AAAATAAATTAACAGCTCCTCTATTGTAACAGAAGCAGCTAGTGATCCTGAGGAGACGATTGAGGCCGAAATTGAAAGGTTTCAGCAGATTGTTGTTTCACATGCAGAACCAGGACCTCTGTAATACAACAGCCTCCACAAGTGGCAACAACAAAGGCAATATTTGCTGTTATGAATAAAGCAGAGAATTATTTTTTGCATACCTGCCTCTTTGATGCCCCATCCGTTGTTTTCTAAGTTTGCTAATTTACAGTTTCTCTTATTAAGAGAAGTGGAGGAGTTGAACAAAGAATAAAATTTAGGTATAAGTAGTAAATAAGTAATTACAGGTTTGTACATAAAGTTTTATTTAATTCACCAGAAATGTATAAGTATAATAAAACACTTCCATGGATGTTCTTTACCCACGCTTCAGTTCTACTAATCTCCACAATCATGCTGTCTGCTGGTGTCCAGATCATCAGAAAAGCCTTATTTCTGGACGTAAAGCGCAATTGCCCTTGAATTTGGTGATAGTAATCATGATCTTGATGTCTTCATCATGAAATTCGATAATGTACTTTTTTATTTTTTGAGATCCTCGCTCAGGGACGTGGTGTTTCTGCACTTGTAAGGACATTTTACTTCTAAAATTCCACACCAGACGTTAACGGAAAGAATATTTTGGAAGTGTCCTTCCCGAATCCAATGTGGATTGTCTTGAGCATAGTAATGACAATTATGCTAATTTACACCCCCGGTATTGCTAAAAGTAGCTTCATCGCTAAACAAGAGATTTTGCAAAAAGTTTTCATTAAATTGGATTCTTTCCCTGAAGAAACGGGACAACTCTATCCTTTTGGGAAAATCGGTCACTTTTAGTTCTTGCACCAAAGTGATGTGGTAAAGATGGAATTTATTGGCCCTCAAAATTCGGCATACTGATGCCTGGTTTATCTCAACCATTCGTGCCACTTACTTCTGGTCAATATGTGGTTCTTCTGTCACCATTTCTAAAACGGCTACTTCATTATGTTTCCCAGTTGCAGTCCTTTCCCTAGGCGTATTAACTGGAGGCCAATTCAGTCTCAACTGTGCCTCTAATTTTTTGAAAATTTTATCTGTTGGTCCTCTCCCGGGTCCTCTTCCTTCAGCGTAACGCTCTGCATAAACCCTAACAGCAAGAGAAGCGTTTTTTCTGCATTCGTCATAAATTAAAAGCATGTCGGTTTTCTCGTCATTGGAATACATTATTACCAAAACAACAAAGGTCAAAATAGTGGACACTGACAGTATCTAATGTCATCTAATAAATTAATGTGCACACTATGTTTTAGTTTTAAAAGAAATTGTTTTTTCAATCCATGTAACCTGTGCAAATGCAATGTTGGTTGCATCGAAAATCTCGTCAGGGTCCTACTGTTTCGTGAATAACCCAGTATGTTTATCAAAGACGACGTGTCAAACTCCAGTTTGAACAAAACTAAATAGTAAATTCGCAGACAAACGTTTTATTTTATTTTACTATTGCTGTATTACGTAATAAATTATTATTAGATGTACAGGGTGATTTTGAACATATGTCACTGTTTCAAAATGTTATACTTGGATTTTTAACAACGATAAACCACATTCAAACCTAACAATTACTGTAGCTATCGTAAAACTCCCAGAAAGATAATAAATTCGTACCAAGGAAACAATCAATTTTTATTTTAGTTATTATAGTAAATACTACAAACTAATAAGAATAAATTATTTCTTTCTGTCCGGCTGATCCAAATTCAAACTCGAAGGATTCAAGGCTCCCGTAAGTGCATCTGGAGCTTCAGTTGTAGCGGCGCAAAATTTGAACTGTCCGACGTGGCAAACAGCAGCGAGCAAGGGTATAACCGTTTTCACAATTTCACAAACTTTATCGATGGCAGAAGTTATTTTGGTGGCATGGGTCCCCATTGCGTTTCCCACTCGACTAGCAACGTCTCCAAACCTCATCAGTTGTCGACGCTGAGAATTTAGTCTTAGAAATTTATCTGGTCTAAACATCTTACTTACCATCCATCCAGGTTGCTTGTCGTTGATATCTTCGTTTTCCGGCCATTTTGTTACAATTGCATCACTTCGAATAGAATGATCTACCGCGTAACTTTCAACGTTCAAAAGGGCGCCAAAAATGATGGCCACTGTCAAATGAAGTAGTAGTTTGGTGACGATCATTTTGTCTTAGTTCCCAACTTGGGAGTGTCTCTATAATAATTATGCTATTGTAAGGAAAGAACGTGGGGAAGTGGGGTTTCCGGGATTAGGTTACCGCAAATTGTGTTGATAAAGAACTATTCCAGATGGATATATAAGTGTATTTATTAATTACGAACAATGAAAAGTGAACACGGATTGAACTGGTTACTCAACTGGTCGATAGTACTCCCATGGTGGCCGTTGTGGTAAAAAATAGTGAGCGCCCCATTGCAGTCCAATTGGTACAGCCTTTTTTCCAGTATACTTTGCTGCTTTCCATGCCACCCGTTTCTGTGATAACGCAACAAAATATATTAGCAAGTGATTTCTAACCAAAATGTAGAAAAACGATGCTTCGCATCTCGGGAATTGTTACTGCTCAGCTGAGAAAAATGACTTCTCTACCTTGGTATATAATATACTATTTTTCACTACTAGCAGCTTAAATTCTATAAATCATATTTTTCTGCCCATTCTTGTATTTATAGTTACATAAACAATTTCACGAATATTCTGCCAAATTCTAAGAAAGAGTTTTTTTTTATGAACAACCTTAGTTATTAGGTCTCTTCATTATTAACTACTAGGAAAGCAAAACAATTTCACACATTCTCGACAAACTATTTATATAATGGTACAGTTTACAGCTAATAGTGAAAAAAACAACATTTTTGCAAATTCTTATTTTGTCTATTTGATTGAGATTTGGAATTTGCAGCATTATTTTGTCACTTTCGCATAAAACTGTTCCAAATTAGAGTTCATAATAGATAATAATAGAATCATTAATAAAAAAGTTTAATTGGACCAAAATCTAAAATTTTACTTACCGCATTGTTCCACTTTCGACCTCCAAGAACTTCAGATAGGCACAGAAGAGCGAAGAATAGAATGAAGGTTTTTTTAGCCATATCTATTAGATTGTAGTCGTCGCTGTAAATGAACTGGTTGTACTCTTTAGGGTTTTCTTTTTATAGTTAATAAAAGGCAGGATGCAAAAAAACAACTCATTTGTGAACTTTAATCGAAACCGCAGAACGTCGTCAGTATAGTTCAAATGAGTCAGTAAATCAAAATTTTGAAAGAAATACACAAATTTTTGATACAAGTATCTGTGAAGTATTCAAGGAAATTCTAGCTTGAAGTTCTACATAGAAACAAACGGTCTTGGAGTTTTTTCGCTATTATTAAAATTAACAGAGTTACAAGTGAACTTTTAATGTGAACTTTTAATGTGAACTTTAATGTGAACTTTGATAAGGCGGATTGCAAGAATGCAACATTGCTTCAAAATCTTTTTCTCTCGTTTGGTCTCCACAAATCAATAATTGAACCTGAAATGAAATGCGCTGTCAAAAATCGGGCTTATTTGCAACACTCGGCCTGCGCCTCGTGCTTTAAAAATTCACCCTCGCCTCTGAAAAGTGACAGCACACGAGTGTTGAAAAACATTTTTTCTATTCGTTCACGCAAAAAGAGAAAAAAAAAACGAATTAATTAGATTTTTTGTATTCGTTTTGTGAAATGCGTAATAGGGAAAGTGGTATATAACTAAATATATAAATATCACAGCATATGTATTTAATTTGACAGCTGTCAAACCTAACCTCAAAAATTGATGTTAATTCGTGACTTTTGCTCATCTTGCGTGAACGAATACAAAAGCTGTTCAATACTCGTGCGCGCGCTGACTTTTAGCGAACTTTTGAAGCACGAGGCGGAGGAAATGAGCCCGTGACAGCGCACTTGTATCGAAATATACTATGTATTAAATCCGGAAAGTTAAATATAAAAGATGGCCCATTACTTTTATAATGACACAGGTAGTACTTTACTAAGAAATATGTAAAAAATATTAAAACGACGATTGATGACAAAATCGTAAAAGTATGAGTGCTGCAAGATTTTTTGTTTATACATATCTTATTTTATTCGGTTGTATTAAACAGGATTTTCTATTTCTTGATGAAACGAGTACTAGGAGTTAAGATAAAATTACACTAATACATTTTTAACAAATTATTTTAAATTTATTAATGTTTTTCTGCTTACATATGCTATTTTTATAATAAGTGGTGACTAAATTCTTTTGTTGATATTCATTTTCCAACTAAGCCTTTAATGCCCAAAGCGACAGGAACCGCGTCTTTTGTGGCCTTAAACACTTTTTGTCCAACATGTTCCTGCAACAAAATATATAATTTCTTATAATGGTAACAATATAATAAACTTTACAATTTTTTTCCAGCCCTTCCATCTTGCTTCACACTGTGGGATGTAGATATTGAACAAGATAAAAATTAGTAAAAATAGTACTGTTAGCTTCATGTCAACGGAGAATACTGAGAGATATCTGCTGCTGTTTTGTGGCAGGCACCTGTTCTTATATCCGTACATCGCAAGAAAAATATCAATAGGTAAATATTGTTGATTGAGGTAAAATACCTTCCAGTTGAAGTGTTTTGTAGCCATTGATCTTTCAATAATAACAGCGATAAAGGATTACGATTATTTGCAAAGTATGTAGAAGTGATTATAGTAAATATGTATTTTCTTTAAGAATGAGTGTATTTTAAAAACACTAAAAAATCGACATGAGGGATTGAGAACTTGTAAATCTCGAAATCTAGAATTCGCCCATCTGCGAACCTGAGATACTAGGTATATCACAAACTAAGAATTTGGAGAAAAGTGGGTAACTAGGAAATCCAACAAAGTGGAAAATTGGCAACAAGCTAACAGACCCATAAGAGTTTGAAACTGGGAATTTGCAAAAATGAGACCTTCAGCAACCGCGAAATTCAAAAACTGAGGACTTCGAATGTAAAAATCTGAAAATGTGAGAAACTGAAGACTTGGCACACTGAGACATTAAGTTTCTATTGGGAAACAACTGAGAACTTGTAAATTGAGAAATTGAAATGTAAAAATTAAAAAAAGCTAGAAAATTTGATCAACTGAAAAACTGAGTTTGAAGCTTGAGATTTTGACAGTGACAAATTGGACAATTTTATTGTGGAAATAAGAAATTAAGGATTCATGACAGAACACTGGAAAAGTAATTTTTCGTTTATAAATACACTGGCACACTTAAATACAGTCATAGAAATTAATTGGAAATGTGGAATTGTGTTTGAGAATTTTTTTAACACAGGTGAATCCGATGTCAAGAGACTAAACTCGGATCAGACACTTATAAATTCATAAGAAATTAAGGATTCATGACAGAACACTGGAAAAGTATTTTTTTGTTTATAAATACACTGGCACACTTAAAGACAGTCATAGAAATTAATTGGAAATGTGGAATTGTGTATGAAAATTTTTTTAATACAGGTGAATCCGATGTCAAGAGACAAAACGGGATCAGGCACTTATAAATTCCCAAGAAATTAAGGATTCATGACAGAACACTGAAAAAGTAATTTTTTGTTTATAAATACACTGGCACACTTAAATACAGTCATAGAAATTAATTGGAAATGTGGAATTGTGTTTGAGATTTTTTTTAACACAGGTGAATCTGATGTCAAGAGACAAAACGGGATCAGGCACTTATAAATTCCTAAGAAATTAAGGATTCATGACAGAACACTGGAAAAGTAATTTTTTGTTTATAAATACACTGGCACACTTAAATACAGTCATAGAAATTAATTGGAAATGTGGAATTGTGTTTGAGAATTTTTTTAACACAGGTGAATCTGATGTCAAGAGACAAAACGGGATCAGTCACTTATAAGTTCTTAAGAAATTAAGGATTCATGACAGAACACTGGAAAAGTAATTTTTTGTTTATAAATACACTGGCACACTTAAATACAGTCATAGAAATGAATTGGAAATTTGGAATTGTGTTTGAGAATTTTTTTAACACAGGTGAATCCGATGTCAAGAGACAAAACTCGGATCAGACACTTATAAATTAATAAGAAATAAAGGATTCATGACAGAACACTGGAAAAGTAATTTTTTGTTTATAAATACACTGGCACACTTAAATGCAGTCATAGAAATTAATTGGAAATGTGGAATTGTGTTTGAGAATTTTTTTAACACAGGTGAATCCGATGTCAAGAGACAAAACGGGATCAGGCACTTATAAATTCCCAAGAAATTAAGGATTTATGACAGAACTCTGGAAAAGTAATTTTTTGTTTATAAATACACTGGCACACTTAAATACAGTCATAGAAATTAATTGGAAATGTGGAATTGTGTTTGAGAATTTTTTTAACACAGGTGAATCCGATGTCAAGAGACAAAACGGGATCAGGCACTTATAAGTTCCTAAGAAATTAAGGATTCATGACAGAACACTGGAAAAGTAATTTTTTGTTTATAAATACACTGGCACACTTAAATACAGTCATAGAAATGAATTGGAAATTTGGAATTGTGTTTGAGAATTTTTTTAACACAGGTGAATCCGATGTCAAGAGACAAAACTCGGATCAGACACTTATAAATTAATAAGAAATAAAGGATTCATGACAGAACACTGGAAAAGTAATTTTTTGTTTATAAATACACTGGCACACTTAAATACAGTCATAGAAATTAATTGGAAATGTGGAATTGTGTTTGAGAATTTTTTTAACACAGGTGAATCTGATGTCAAGAGACAAAACGGGATCAGGCACTTATAAATTCCTAAGAAATTAAGGATTCATGACAGAACACTGGAAAAGTAATTTTTTGTTTATAAATACACTGGCACACTTAAATACAGTCATAGAAATTAATTGGAAATGTGGAATTGTGTTTGAGAATTTTTTTAACACAGGTGAATCCGATGTCAAGAGACTAAACTCGGATCAGACACTTATAAATTCATAAGAAATTAAGGATTCATGACAGAACACTGAAAAAGTAATTTTTTGTTTATAAATACACTGGCACACTTAAATACAGTCATAGAAATTAATTGGAAATGTGGAATTGTGTTTGAGATTTTTTTTAACACAGGTGAATCTGATGTCAAGAGACAAAACGGGATCAGGCACTTATAAATTCCTAAGAAATTAAGGATTCATGACAGAACACTGGAAAAGTAATTTTTTGTTTATAAATACACTGGCACACTTAAATACAGTCATAGAAATTAATTGGAAATGTGGAATTGTGTTTGAGAATTTTTTTAACACAGGTGAATCTGATGTCAAGAGACAAAACGGGATCAGGCACTTATAAGTTCCTAAGAAATTAAGGATTCATGACAGAACACTGGAAAAGTAATTTTTTGTTTATAAATACACTGGCACACTTAAATACAGTCATAGAAATGAATTGGAAATTTGGAATTGTGTTTGAGAATTTTTTTAACACAGGTGAATCCGATGTCAAGAGACAAAACTCGGATCAGACACTTATAAATTAATAAGAAATAAAGGATTCATGACAGAACACTGGAAAAGTAATTTTTTGTTTATAAATACACTGGCACACTTAAATGCAGTCATAGAAATTAATTGGAAATGTGGAATTGTGTTTGAGAATTTTTTTAACACAGGTGAATCCGATGTCAAGAGACAAAACGGGATCAGGCACTTATAAATTCCCAAGAAATTAAGGATTTATGACAGAACACTGGAAAAGTAATTTTTTGTTTATAAATACACTGGCACACTTAAATACAGTCATAGAAATTAATTGGAAATGTGGAATTGTGTTTGAGAATTTTTTTAACACAGGTGAATCCGATGTCAAGAGACTAAACTCGGATCAGACACTTATAAATTCATAAGAAATTAAGGATTCATGACAGAACACTGGAAAAGTATTTTTTTGTTTATAAATACACTGGCACACTTAAAGACAGTCATAGAAATTAATTGGAAATGTGGAATTGTGTATGAAAATTTTTTTAATACAGGTGAATCCGATGTCAAGAGACAAAACGGGATCAGGCACTTATAAATTCCCAAGAAATTAAGGATTCATGACAGAACACTGAAAAAGTAATTTTTTGTTTATAAATACACTGGCACACTTAAATACAGTCATAGAAATTAATTGGAAATGTGGAATTGTGTTTGAGATTTTTTTTAACACAGGTGAATCTGATGTCAAGAGACAAAACGGGATCAGGCACTTATAAATTCCTAAGAAATTAAGGATTCATGACAGAACACTGGAAAAGTAATTTTTTGTTTATAAATACACTGGCACACTTAAATACAGTCATAGAAATTAATTGGAAATGTGGAATTGTGTTTGAGAATTTTTTTAACACAGGTGAATCTGATGTCAAGAGACAAAACGGGATCAGGCACTTATAAGTTCCTAAGAAATTAAGGATTCATGACAGAACACTGGAAAAGTAATTTTTTGTTTATAAATACACTGGCACACTTAAATACAGTCATAGAAATGAATTGGAAATTTGGAATTGTGTTTGAGAATTTTTTTAACACAGGTGAATCCGATGTCAAGAGACAAAACTCGGATCAGACACTTATAAATTAATAAGAAATAAAGGATTCATGACAGAACACTGGAAAAGTAATTTTTTGTTTATAAATACACTGGCACACTTAAATGCAGTCATAGAAATTAATTGGAAATGTGGAATTGTGTTTGAGAATTTTTTTAACACAGGTGAATCCGATGTCAAGAGACAAAACGGGATCAGGCACTTATAAATTCCCAAGAAATTAAGGATTTATGACAGAACACTGGAAAAGTAATTTTTTGTTTATAAATACACTGGCACACTTAAATACAGTCATAGAAATTAATTGGAAATGTGGAATTGTGTTTGAGAATTTTTTTAACACAGGTGAATCCGATGTCAAGAGACAAAACGGGATCAGGCACTTATAAGTTCCTAAGAAATTAAGGATTCATGACAGAACACTGGAAAAGTAATTTTTTGTTTATAAATACACTGGCACACTTAAATACAGTCATAGAAATGAATTGGAAATTTGGAATTGTGTTTGAGAATTTTTTTAACACAGGTGAATCCGATGTCAAGAGACAAAACTCGGATCAGACACTTATAAATTAATAAGAAATAAAGGATTCATGACAGAACACTGGAAAAGTAATTTTTTGTTTATAAATACACTGGCACACTTAAATACAGTCATAGAAATTAATTGGAAATGTGGAATTGTGTTTGAGAATTTTTTTAACACAGGTGAATCTGATGTCAAGAGACAAAACGGGATCAGGCACTTATAAATTCCTAAGAAATTAAGGATTCATGACAGAACACTGGAAAAGTAATTTTTTGTTTATAAATACACTGGCACACTTAAATACAGTCATAGAAATTAATTGGAAATGTGGAATTGTGTTTGAGAATTTTTTTAACACAGGTGAATCCGATGTCAAGAGACTAAACTCGGATCAGACACTTATAAATTCATAAGAAATTAAGGATTCATGACAGAACACTGAAAAAGTAATTTTTTGTGTATAAATACACTGGCACACTTAAATACAGTCATAGAAATTAATTGGAAATGTGGAATTGTGTTTGAGATTTTTTTTAACACAGGTGAATCTGATGTCAAGAGACAAAACGGGATCAGGCACTTATAAATTCCTAAGAAATTAAGGATTCATGACAGAACACTGGAAAAGTAATTTTTTGTTTATAAATACACTGGCACACTTAAATACAGTCATAGAAATTAATTGGAAATGTGGAATTGTGTTTGAGAATTTTTTTAACACAGGTGAATCTGATGTCAAGAGACAAAACGGGATCAGGCACTTATAAGTTCCTAAGAAATTAAGGATTTATGACAGAACACTGGAAAAGTAATTTTTTGTTTATAAATACACTGGCACACTTAAATACAGTCATAGAAATGAATTGGAAATTTGGAATTGTGTTTGAGAATTTTTTTAACACAGGTGAATCCGATGTCAAGAGACAAAACTCGGATCAGACACTTATAAATTAATAAGAAATAAAGGATTCATGACAGAACACTGGAAAAGTAATTTTTTGTTTATAAATACACTGGCACACTTAAATGCAGTCATAGAAATTAATTGGAAATGTGGAATTGTGTTTGAGAATTTTTTTAACACAGGTGAATCCGATGTCAAGAGACAAAACGGGATCAGGCACTTATAAATTCCCAAGAAATTAAGGATTTATGACAGAACACTGGAAAAGTAATTTTTTGTTTATAAATACACTGGCACACTTAAATACAGTCATAGAAATTAATTGGAAATGTGGAATTGTGTTTGAGAATTTTTTTAACACAGGTGAATCCGATGTCAAGAGACAAAACGGGATCAGGCACTTATAAGTTCCTAAGAAATTAAGGATTCATGACAGAACACTGGAAAAGTAATTTTTTGTTTATAAATACACTGGCACACTTAAATACAGTCATAGAAATGAATTGGAAATTTGGAATTGTGTTTGAGAATTTTTTTAACACAGGTGAATCCGATGTCAAGAGACAAAACTCGGATCAGACACTTATAAATTAATAAGAAATAAAGGATTCATGACAGAACACTGGAAAAGTAATTTTTTGTTTATAAATACACTGGCACACTTAAATACAGTCATAGAAATTAATTGGAAATGTGGAATTGTGTTTGAGAATTTTTTTAACACAGGTGAATCTGATGTCAAGAGACAAAACGGGATCAGGCACTTATAAATTCCTAAGAAATTAAGGATTCATGACAGAACACTGGAAAAGTAATTTTTTGTTTATAAATACACTGGCACACTTAAATACAGTCATAGAAATTAATTGGAAATGTGGAATTGTGTTTGAGAATTTTTTTAACACAGGTGAATCCGATGTCAAGAGACTAAACTCGGATCAGACACTTATAAATTCCTAAGAAATTAAGGATTCATGACAGAACACTGGAAAAGTAATTTTTCGTTTATAAATACACTGGCACACTTAAATACAGTCATAGAAATTAATTGGAAATGTGGAATTGTGTTTGAGAATTTTTTTAACACAGGTGAATCCGATGTCAAGAGACTAAACTCGGATCAGACACTTATAAATTCATAAGAAATTAAGGATTCATGACAGAACACTGGAAAAGTATTTTTTTGTTTATAAATACACTGGCACACTTAAAGACAGTCATAGAAATTAATTGGAAATGTGGAATTGTGTATGAAAATTTTTTTAATACAGGTGAATCCGATGTCAAGAGACAAAACGGGATCAGGCACTTATAAATTCCCAAGAAATTAAGGATTCATGACAGAACACTGAAAGAGTAATTTTTTGTTTATAAATACACTGGCACACTTAAATACAGTCATAGAAATTAATTGGAAATGTGGAATTGTGTTTGAGATTTTTTTTAACACAGGTGAATCTGATGTCAAGAGACAAAACGGGATCAGGCACTTATAAATTCCTAAGAAATTAAGGATTCATGACAGAACACTGGAAAAGTAATTTTTTGTTTATAAATACACTGGCACACTTAAATACAGTCATAGAAATTAATTGGAAATGTGGAATTGTGTTTGAGAATTTTTTTAACACAGGTGAATCTGATGTCAAGAGACAAAACGGGATCAGGCACTTATAAATTCCTAAGAAATTAAGGATTCATGACAGAACACTGGAAAAGTAATTTTTTGTTTATAAATACACTGGCACACTTAAATACAGTCATAGAAATGAATTGGAAATTTGGAATTGTGTTTGAGAATTTTTTTAACACAGGTGAATCCGATGTCAAGAGACAAAACTCGGATCAGACACTTATAAATTCATAAGAAATTAAGGATTCATGACAGAACACTGGAAAAGTATTTTTTTGTTTATAAATACACTAGCACACTTAAATGCAGTCATAGAAATTAATTGGAAATGTGGAATTGTGTTTGAGAATTTTTTTAACACAGGTGAATCCGATGTCAAGAGACAAAACGGGATCAGGCACTTATAAGTTCCTAAGAAATTAAGGATTCATGACAGAACACTGGAAAAGTAATTTTTTGTTTATAAATACACTGGCACACTTAAATACAGTCATAGAAATGAATTGGAAATTTGGAATTGTGTTTGAGAATTTTTTTAACACAGGTGAATCCGATGTCAAGAGACAAAACTCGGATCAGACACTTATAAATTAATAAGAAATAAAGGATTCATGACAGAACACTGGAAAAGTAATTTTTTGTTTATAAATAAACTGGCACACTTAAATGCAGTCATAGATATTAATAGGAAATGTGGAATTGTGTTTGAGAATTTTTTTAACACAGGTGAATCCGATGTCAAGAGACAAAACGGGATCAGGCACTTATAAATTCCCAAGAAATTAAGGATTTATGACAGAACACTGGAAAAGTAATTTTTTGTTTATAAATACACTGGCACACTTAAATACAGTCATAGAAATTAATTGGAAATGTGGAATTGTGTTTGAGAATTTTTTTAACACAGGTGAATCCGATGTCAAGAGACAAAACGGGATCAGGCACTTATAAGTTCCTAAGAAATTAAGGATTCATGACAGAACACTGGAAAAGTAATTTTTTGTTTATAAATACACTGGCACACTTAAATACAGTCATAGAAATGAATTGGAAATTTGGAATTGTGTTTGAGAATTTTTTTAACACAGGTGAATCCGATGTCAAGAGACAAAACTCGGATCAGACACTTATAAATTAATAAGAAATAAAGGATTCATGACAGAACACTGGAAAAGTAATTTTTTGTTTATAAATACACTGGCACACTTAAATACAGTCATAGAAATTAATTGGAAATGTGGAATTGTGTTTGAGAATTTTTTTAACACAGGTGAATCTGATGTCAAGAGACAAAACGGGATCAGGCACTTATAAATTCCTAAGAAATTAAGGATTCATGACAGAACACTGGAAAAGTAATTTTTTGTTTATAAATACACTGGCACACTTAAATACAGTCATAGAAATTAATTGGAAATGTGGAATTGTGTTTGAGAATTTTTTTAACACAGGTGAATCCGATGTCAAGAGACTAAACTCGGATCAGACACTTATAAATTAATAAGAAATAAAGGATTCATGACAGAACACTGGAAAAGTAATTTTTTGTTTATAAATACACTGGCACACTTAAATACAGTCATAGAAATGAATTGGAAATTTGGAATTGTTTGAGATTTTTTTTAACACAGGTGAATCCGATGTCAAGAGACAAAACTCGGATCAGACACTTATAAATTAATAAGAAATAAAGGATTCATGACAGAACACTGGAAAAGTAATTTTTTGTTTATAAATACACTGGCACACTTAAATGCAGTCATAGAAATTAATTGGAAATGTGGAATTGTGTTTGAGAATTTTTTTAACACAGGTGAATCCGATGTCAAGAGACAAAACGGGATCAGGCACTTATAAATTCCCAAGAAATTAAGGATTTATGACAGAACACTGGAAAAGTAATTTTTTGTTTATAAATACACTGGCACACTTAAATACAGTCATAGAAATTAATTGGAAATGTGGAATTGTGTTTGAGAATTTTTTTAACACAGGTGAATCCGATGTCAAGAGACAAAACGGGATCAGGCACTTATAAGTTCCTAAGAAATTAAGGATTCATGACAGAACACTGGAAAAGTAATTTTTTGTTTATAAATACACTGGCACACTTAAATACAGTCATAGAAATGAATTGGAAATTTGGAATTGTGTTTGAGAATTTTTTTAACACAGGTGAATCCGATGTCAAGAGACAAAACTCGGATCAGACACTTATAAATTAATAAGAAATAAAGGATTCATGACAGAACACTGGAAAAGTAATTTTTTGTTTATAAATACACTGGCACACTTAAATACAGTCATAGAAATTAATTGGAAATGTGGAATTGTGTTTGAGAATTTTTTTAACACAGGTGAATCCGATGTCAAGAGACAAAACGGGATCAGGCACTTATAAATTAATAAGAAATAAAGGATTCATGACAGAACACTGGAAAAGTAATTTTTTGTTTATAAATACACTGGCACACTTAAATGCAGTCATAGAAATTAATTGGAAATGTGGAATTGTGTTTGAGAATTTTTTTAACACAGGTGAATCCGATGTCAAGAGACAAAACGGGATCAGGCACTTATAAGTTCCTAAGAAATTAAGGATTCATGACAGAACACTGGAAAAGTAATTTTTTGTTTATAAATACACTGGCACACTTAAATACAGTCATAGAAATGAATTGGAAATTTGGAATTGGGTTTGAGAATTTTTTTAACACAGGTGAATCCGATGTCAAGAGACAAAACTCGGATCAGACACTTATAAATTAATAAGAAATAAAGGATTCATGACAGAACACTGGAAAAGTAATTTTTTGTTTATAAATACACTGGCACACTTAAATACAGTCATAGAAATGAATTGGAAATTTGGAATTGTGTTTGAGAATTTTTTTAACACAGGTGAATCCGATGTCAAGAGACAAAACTCGGATCAGACACTTATAAATTAATAAGAAATAAAGGATTCATGACAGAACACTGGAAAAGTAATTTTTTGTTTATAAATACACTGGCACACTTAAATACAGTCATAGAAATTAATTGGAAATGTGGAATTGTGTTTGAGAATTTTTTTAACACAGGTGAATCTGATGTCAAGAGACAAAACGGGATCAGGCACTTATAAATTCCTAAGAAATTAAGGATTCATGACAGAACACTGGAAAAGTAATTTTTTGTTTATAAATACACTGGCACACTTAAATACAGTCATAGAAATGAATTGGAAATTTGGAATTGTGTTTGAGAATTTTTTTAACACAGGTGAATCCGATGTCAAGAGACAAAACGGGATCAGGCACTTATAAACTCCTAAGAAATTAAGGATTCATGACAGAACACTGGAAAAGTAATTTTTTGTTTATAAATACACTGGCACACTTAAATACAGTCATAGAAATGAATTGGAAATTTGGAATTGTGTTTGAGAATTTTTTTAACACAGGTGAATCCGATGTCAAGAGACAAAACTCGGATCAGACACTTATAAATTAATAAGAAATAAAGGATTCATGACAGAACACTGGAAAAGTAATTTTTTGTTTATAAATACACTGGCACACTTAAATGCAGTCATAGAAATTAATTGGAAATGTGGAATTGTGTTTGAGAATTTTTTTAACACAGGTGAATCCGATGTCAAGAGACAAAACGGGATCAGGCACTTATAAGTTCCTAAGAAATTAAGGATTCATGACAGAACACTGGAAAAGTAATTTTTTGTTTATAAATACACTGGCACACTTAAATACAGTCATAGAAATGAATTGGAAATTTGGAATTGGGTTTGAGAATTTTTTTAACACAGGTGAATCCGATGTCAAGAGACAAAACTCGGATCAGACACTTATAAATTAATAAGAAATAAAGGATTCATGACAGAACACTGGAAAAGTAATTTTTTGTTTATAAATACACTGGCACACTTAAATACAGTCATAGAAATGAATTGGAAATTTGGAATTGTGTTTGAGAATTTTTTTAACACAGGTGAATCCGATGTCAAGAGACTAAACTCGGATCAGACACTTATAAATTCATAAGAAATTAAGGATTCATGACAGAACACTGGAAAAGTATTTTTTTGTTTATAAATACACTGGCACACTTAAAGACAGTCATAGAAATTAATTGGAAATGTGGAATTGTGTATGAAATTTTTTTTAATACAGGTGAATCCGATGTCAAGAGACAAAACGGGATCAGGCACTTATAAATTCCCAAGAAATTAAGGATTTATGACAGAACACTGGAAAAGTAATTTTTTGTTTATAAATACACTGGCACACTTAAATACAGTCATAGAAATTAATTGGAAATGTGGAATTGTGTTTGAGAATTTTTTTAACACAGGCGAATCCGATGTCAAGAGACAAAACGGGATCAGGCACTTATAAGTTCCTAAGAAATTAAGGATTCATGACAGAACACTGGAAAAGTAATTTTTTGTTTATAAATACACTGGCACACTTAAATACAGTCATAGAAATGAATTGGAAATTTGGAATTGGGTTTGAGAATTTTTTTAACACAGGTGAATCCGATGTCAAGAGACAAAACTCGGATCAGACACTTATAAATTAATAAGAAATAAAGGATTCATGACAGAACACTGGAAAAGTAATTTTTTGTTTATAAATACACTGGCACACTTAAATACAGTCATAGAAATGAATTGGAAATTTGGAATTGTGTTTGAGAATTCTTTTAACACAGGTGAATCCGATGTCAAGAGACAAAACGGGATCAGGCACTTATAAATTCCTAAGAAATTAAGGATTCATGACAGAACACTGGAAAAGTAATTTTTTGTTTATAAATACACTGGCACACTTAAATACAGTCATAGAAATGAATTGGAAATTTGGAATTGTGTTTGAGAATTTTTTTAACACAGGTGAATCCGATGTCAAGAGACAAAACTCGGATCAGACACTTATAAAGTAATAAGAAATTAAGGATTCATGACAGAACACTGGAAAAGTAATTTTTTGTTTATAAATACACTGACACACTTAAATACAGTCATAGAAATGAATTGGAAATGTGGAATTGTGTTTGAGAATTTTTTTAACACAGGTGAATCCGATGTCAAGAGACAAAACGGGATCAGGCACTTATAAATTCCTAAGAAATTAAGGATTCATGACAGAACACTGGAAAAGTAATTTTTTGTTTATAAATACACTAACACAATTAGATACCTTCATAGAAATTAATTGGAAATGTGGAATAGTGTTTGAGATTTTTTTTAGCACAGGTGAATCCGGTGTCAAGAGACAAAACTCGGATCAGGCACTTATAAATTCCTAAGAAATTAAGAATTCATGACAGAACACTGGAAAAGTAATTTTTTGTTTATAAATACACTTGCACAATTAAATACCTTCATAGAAATTAATTGGAAATGTGGAATTGTGTTTGAGAATTTTTTTAACACAGGTGAATCCGATATCAAGAGACAAAACTCGGATCAGACTCTTATAAATTAATAAGAAATTAAGGATTCTTGACAGAACACTGGAAAAGTAATTTTTTGTTTATAAATACACTGACACACTTAAATACAGTCATAGAAATTAATTGGAAATGTGGAATTGTGTTTGAGAATTTTTTTAACACAGGTGAATCCGATGTCAAGAGACAAAACTCGGATCAGACACTTATAAATTCATAAGAAATTAAGGATTCATGACAGAACACTGGAAAAGTATTTTTTTGTTTATAAATACACTGGCACACTTAAATACAGTCATAGAAATTAATTGGAAATGTGGAATTGTGTATGAACATTTTTTTAATACAGGTGAATCCGATGTCAAGAGACAAAACGGGATCAGGCACTTATAAATTCCCAAGAAATTAAGGATTCATGACAGAACACTGGAAAAGTAATTTTCTGTTTATAAATACACTAACACAATTAGATACCTTCATAGAAATTAATTGGAAATGTGGAATAGTGTTTGAGATTTTTTTTAGCACAGGTGAATCCGGTGTCAAGAGACAAAACTCGGATCAGGCACTTATAAATTCCTAAGAAATTAAGAATTCATGACAGAACACTGGAAAAGTAATTTTTTGTTTATAAATACACTGGCACAATTAAATACCTTCATAGAAATTAATTGGAAATGTGGAATTGTGTTTGAGAATTTTTTTAACACAGGTGAATCCGATATCAAGAGACAAAACTATGATCAGACACTTATAAATTCATAATAAATTAAGAATTCATGACAGAACACTGGAAAAGTAATTTTTTGTTTATAAATACACTGGCACACTTAAATACAGTCATAGAAATTAATTGGAAATGTGGAATAGTGTTTGAGATTTTTTTTAGCACAGGTGAATCCGATGTCAAGAGACAAAACTCGGATCAGGCACTTATAAATTCCTAAGAAATTAAGAATTCATGACAGAACACTGGAAAAGTAATTTTTTGTTTATAAATACACTGACACACTTAAATACAGTCATAGAAATTAATTGGAAATGTGGAATTGTGTTAGAGAATTTTTTTAACACAGGTGAATCCGATATCAAGAGACAAAACTCGGATCAGACACTTATAAATTCATAAGAAATTAAGGATTCATGACAGAACACTGGAAAAGTAATTTTTTGTTTATAAATACACTGGCATAATTAAATACCTTCATAGAAATTAATTGGAAATGTGGAATAGTGTTTGAGTTTTTTTTTATCACAGGTGAATCCGATGTCAAGAGACAAAACTCGGATCAGACGCTGAAATTAATAAACCGAGAACCTGAGAAACTACGAAAGTCAAGAACTGAGAAGATATTGAAATATAAAGAAATCAAAACAACCAGAAACTGAGAACCTGAAAATTTGGGTGAAAAATTAAATTTCTAAAAAAAAACAGTTAAAAAGAAAAAAAAAACATATTTACTAATTACTTTCCCTCAATGAAGCAATCACTTATCGCTGTTATTATTTGAACATCAATGCCTACAAAACACTTTTGACAACTTGAAGGTAATTTACCTCAATCGACAATATTTGATCTGTTGATATTTTTATTAACGATCTGGGGATATAAGAAGAGGTGCCTGCCACAAATAACCGCAGATATTTCTTGAGTAAAACATTCTCATCCAACAAAACCTTTGTCGAAAGGAAGCTAACAGTAGTATTTTTACCAATTTTTATCTTGTTCAATATTCACACCCCACAGTGTGAAGCAAAATGGAAGGGCTGAAGAAAAAGGTTTGTAATAATTATATTGTTTTCATGCATGATATTTTTGTGGGAATTCGCTGGACAAACAGCCACTAAAGATGCGGTTCCCGCTTTGGGAGTTAAACGCGTCGTTGGAAAATAAATAATCTACACTAAGGAATTTAATCAGGACACATTATAGCGTATGTATAAACAATGAAATAATAACAAATTTCCCTATGAATGTGTCTTGCGGTAAATGTTTAAAATTAATTTGTTTTTTTTTATCACACCTTCCTGTTAATCATCCTGATTGTAGTTCAAGGAAAAGCATGCATAATTCCTCCTAATGTATAAACTCAAAATGTCGCAACATTTAAATGAACCGACAAAAAGTTAGGTATAAGTTGAGAGCTGTAAAGTATGCTGGAGAATCTATATATTTAATCGTTGAACATGAATCAATTTTAACCAAATAAAATAGTCTGTACAGCACCGATTTTGATAATTGTTTTTTTAAATGAAAGACATTGACAAGTTCTATGTGAAGATTACTTTACATTTTCAAAATTTTTACAGGTTCATTAATTATTTGCAAATCATTTTAGAGGGAAAGCGGTCCATTACAGTTTCGACTTAAATGAGCGTGAATCGTTTTAAGTGAGAAGTTGGACAACTGTAGCTAAATATATTTTAAGTCCTTCCCCTGAGGTTGGGTGAGCAAGTTGTGTAGGGAACTGGAGAGGAAATAAAGGACAAATAAAGCTGTGCAAAATACAATTCTTTTATCGCATAATTTTTCTTGCCGAAAAATTGGTTTACCAATTCCACAATATTTTCGTTTAACTGACCTGCGACTTTCTCAACAAATCAATCGAGAAGCGGAAGATTTATTGTTTTATGAAATGTATGAAACGGCTAATAATGAACAACGTGCCGTTATTGATCATATACTTTAAGAGGTTTCAACACAATACTGGTAGTAATGTCTTCTGTTTCGTACATTCGATGGTCTCCGTTTCTACATTAGCGAACAATTCAATCAAGAGCATCTTATACCGCACAATGAGTGTTTACGCAAAACATTGTATATAAAGAAATTATTCCGTCTTAATTTTTTTTAATTATTCAGACAAGGCAAATTAAAAATTGTAATATGTAATATGGTAACCAGTCTTTATTCAACACTACTTACGTAAGTATTCACTTTTTTTTAATTTTTACATTAATTTGATTACCAATTCAATACATACTACTCGAATTTCTAGTGACGGGCGATCACTAGTAAAATAGTAATTTACGTATAGAGGGCCGAAAGAAAGAGTTTACCCCAGAGGACGATTTTGAGGTCCGTTTTACGCACAATTAATAGTTATAGTTATCATAAATAAATATCGGTTTCGTATAGGATGAAGTAATGAAAATTTGAAAAAAAATCTATCGAAAATATCTGCCTTCATAGGCAAAAAGATATAGAGAAAGCCTAAGACTGCAACTTGAAGATACGTATATAAAGAAGTCAACCAAAGCGTAAAACGTAACGAAAAAATCGACAAAAAAATAAAGAACAGATTTATTAAAATTGAAATTCCTAAACTAATTTAAAAGACTAGATAAACATCAAATTGCAATATTCGGTTTATTACATTTTCGTGAATATTCTTGCAATAAAATTTTAAAATAGTGGACTCTTATGGTATATTTGTTATTTGATCATTGCACACAGTTGATAAGGTACATATGACATTTTTTATTGCCACACCGTCGGAATATATAAGATCAGCGACCATAAAGCGATAGTAACTATTTCACGAGCACGAGAAACACAGCTCCGTTGTATTCGTAGCAATAACTTCTGACAAAATGAAACTGACTGTAATATTTCTATTCATTTTTATCGCGTTGAATATCTTTACGCCATCGTGTGAAGTTAAAGTGAAGGGCCTGAGGAAATTCGTAAGTCATGTTTGTAAGTTTATTTAAACGCCAGATTTGATTTCAATGTTTTGTTATGTAGAAAAAACCTGGAAAAATAATCTCAGTCAAAAAAGCAGCACCCGTTTTTGTGAAAGTGCTCAGAAAATGAAGGGAGTGAAAAAGATGTGTTTATTAAATTTATTTGAATATACTTAATTTATCACAATATAGATTTTTGTGTTATTATTACCAAGATGTGATTCATAAAATTGTTCACCAAGGATCTCGGTGGAAGTCACAACTATAACCCATCCATGCCAGATTTTTGAGGTTAGTTTTCTAAACAAATGAGTCATTATGATTCCCATATCAGGTAAGTTTTGCCCAGCAACAACTTGGTGTGACATCCCTATCAAAATTCTTTGTCATGTGGTCTAACTTCCGTAAGCTGTTGAACCAAAAGAGTCGACAAGCAACGTGGGTACAACATGCTTCATCAAAAAATTCCCACGAAGATGTAGGCCGGACTGCTACAGCTTTGGCAACTGGTGGTGCTTTCTTCTCATACTTCTTTTTCGGACGGGATTAAATGTGCAGTTTGCAATAAATGGTTGCACGTAATGCAGTTGTCTTTTCTTGTGGTAACGGCGAAATTGCAAGGGTATCACAACCGCAAAACAGGTAATTTGTTTTAGTCCCAAGATTTCTTATTCCACCCGTGTCCTCATTTTCGATTTGAATTTAGATTAATAAAACAGCGATCGGATAAAACGGCAGTATCTCCCGGCAATCTTTATACTCCTTTAAGTCTGTCTAATCGGCAATTTTCAATGCTCGCCTTCGCTACTCCATAACTTGGTGCAAATCCCGCCTCCGGCGACATCTAGACATCGTTACTTTGCATGGGATCACCATCGTTAAATTCTATATGCTTAAAGCTTTTCCAATTTTGAGAATAATCCCGGTGACCCCGCTACTCCGGCTTATCGCTCCAGAATATGTTTCCCATTTCTGGGACATCGACGATAAGTCAAGCTTATTACGATGCATAAATCGCTAAAGGTCCATTTAAGACGGAACCAATAACATTCTTAAGACGGATGTTCCTTCCTATTACCCTCAGATAACGGCAACAAGCCACTAAACATGATATAGTAGGGGGGCGGCAGACTTAACATATCGCAACCGGGATATTAACTTACCTACTGAAGATCGCAAGTGGGATTGGTGGAGAAATTTATGGGGATTGTGTGTGGAAATTATTTCGTGTTTACGGAGTTTTCCGGCACGGAGAATTTTAAATCCGCCTAGTTTGCGATAAATCAACATTTTGCGAAGAAGCTTTAAGGGCGTAATGAAGTGACTTAATGGTCTAAGAGCACAAGAGCGTTGTTGTTGGTTGTTTGGCTTGGATGTTCGTTGGTTGGATATAGGAGTAGAAGGAAGACAAATGCCAGTAGTTAAAGAATTCAATAACATTACCTGAAATGAATTAATAAAAGTTGGGCTATGTAGAAACCGTCATCTCTGCTTGGATTTAAATTACCACTAGCGTTAAAAACCATCATAAAATAAAATTTTAAAAATCCATCGCCGCAGTTGTTTACGTAGTACGTCCATAAAATGGCAGTAAAGGCAAGTTTTTATTAGTTTTAATAAATTATGACTCGACCTGTATTTCATTGCTCCACTTGACGTATAATCAATTTCATAATGTATCGGAGTTTTCTCTACCATAGGCGATATTTTGTCTGAAATTATTTTCTTGCAAATTCTTAAACAAAACAATAATTTTGAAAACCTGAAACTAATAACTAATTGTTTAATTTTTGTATACCTACGATCGTGGAAAAACAGATATTTTTTACACAGTTTTTGATATAAAAAATTATTTATTTACTGCACTAGTGCTATAAAAATTTGTAATATGAGAAATTCTCTATTTCGCTTAGTATCTGTTTCGTTTGTACAGTGGCAGAACAGTGAGGTCTGGGACAATCGTGGAAAAAATGTTGTATGCAACACGTGTAAAAAGTGATATTGGACTTGACTTGGCCTTTGGTTTCGTAGGACAATTTTCACATTGCAAGCAATAAAGTAAAAAAAGTAAATAAGGCATTTTTGAATTAGCAGATTGATAATTCGTGGAGTCCTTAACTGTAATATGTATCGAGCGATCAAGATAATTTGTAATCGAGTTATCCATGAATCCGAAAACGTATGTCGTGCACTTAAACTGCACTTATGAATTTCAAATAATGTGTCAATTGAAAGATAAAATGGTGGAAATTCTCAAACAGGATTTTATTGCCAACAAGACGAAACATTTTAAGGAAAATACATTTATTTCATTCAACTGTTATAATAAATGCTGAAAATGTTCTCCATTTTGGTCTAAGCACAAATGAGGCCTTCGTCTAACACATTGAATAACTTAACCTTGAGTAAATTATGAAGAGGTGTTCGGTAAATGGAATTTTTTAAATAAGGCCACAAAAAAGTCCGCAGGTGTTGAAAATAGCCAAGTGCCAATTCGTCTTCATGAAGTTCATTAATAAAAGTTTCCAAAATCACTTGTTAGGCGAGTGCAGTTAGGTTACCTGGAGGATTAAAAAATGTTTAGGTTTAAATAACGAATAATGAATGATTTACCTTCAAAAAATACTGGTCCTATTATACGTCATCGGCAAATTACTTCCGAAACACCAATTTTTTGCGGATGTACTGGGGCCTCACATAAACATGTGGTTTTTCACTGCTCCAAATTCTCATATTTTGTGCATTAATGTATCCACTTAGATGAAACCATGCTTCATCTGAAAAGAACGTTTTCTCCAACAAATCATCGTCAAACGTGTTCAATAACCATTGACAATATGCAGCCCTTAATGGAAAATCATCTTGATGCAGTTCTTGTACACATGTTAATCCATACGGAGACAAAAGTAAATCTTTTTTAAGTATTGCTTGACATGTGCCTATGACTATGATAAGTCCACTTGCTGTGCCAATTCCCGAATGGATGTTCTAGGGGCTTTTTCCATTACGTGCTGGACAATCTCAACGTTTTCTGGCGTTCTTTTATCCTTTGATCGACCACTTCCTGGTTTTCTTTCTAAAGTGGATGTTTGTCGAAACTGGGTAACACAACGATTTAATGTATTGGAGAAATTAGCATAATCGACGATATCATTGGGAGACTGCTCACGAAATTCTGTCCATGCATCTTATGTTGAATTATATAAAGATTATAATTATTACAAAAATGAATCAATATACAAAACTTACTTATTACTGTTACGATTAGTGTTTATAGCTTTGACTAATGAAGGAGTCAGCTCCTAGTTATTGAAAAACATAAATCTTATATTATATTGTGTGTGTCGAATTTCGGTCTGTTCACCCTTGCTGGGTCTTATGGATTTATTTTTAAGCTAGTCTATGTTACACTCTCGATTGTATCGTTAGACTGAACGGACAATAAATTGGTCCTCCATCTGTAATTGTTTTACTCTGGTTTACCTGAATCAAACTCTACCAATAGGTTATGGGCCCAGAGTAAACGCGAGTGTCGCGAATTTGTTTGTGTGTCATCGTGTGATAAACAATTAAGTGCAAGACGCTTCAGTGAAAAATAAAAACAATTTGTGATAATATGGAAAAAAGGCAAAAGTGTAACATCAAGCCTTTTAATGGTGAAAAATATACAATTTGGAAATTTCGCATTAAAGCGCTCTTGAGTGAACTCGATGTGTTAAACGTAATCACCGCGGAAGTGCCAGAAACTCTAAGTGCTGAGTGGTTGCGACAAAATTCGATTGCTCGGAGTACTATTATCGAATTTCTTAGTGATTCTTTTCTAAATTTTGCGACCGACCAGAATTATGCCCACAACATTTTGCAAAATTTGGATGCCATTTACGAGCGCAAAAGTCTTGCAACTCAATTGGCCTGCCGGAAGAAATTGTTGTCGTTAAGATTGGAAGGTGACACCTCCTTAACACAACACTTCAACAAATTCGACGAAATTCTCGCAGAATTACTTGATGCCGGAGCAAAACTCGACGAAATGGATAAAGTGTCACATCTCCTAACAACTTTACCAAACACATATGATGGAGTGATCACCGCACTAGAGACTTTAAATGAAGACAGTTTAAATATTGCCTTCGTGAAAACACGACTGTTAGACCAGGAAGTTAAATTAAAAAATGAACAAACTAGCGACACACGTACGAAAATTTTAAACGCCTGAAAATTATCTTTTAAATCGTCAAATGTGCCAAGAAAATTCATAGGAAGAAAGGCCTTCAGAAAATCAAATAAATCCTTTTCTGGTGGAAAATTCAGAAAATCGAAATCTACGTATAAAACATCGAATATACGCTGTGATCACTGTGGAAGAACAAATCACATAAAACGAGATTGTATTTATTTTAAACAAATGCTAGAAAATCGAAATGATCGACTGACTACATTACAATCGATCACAACTAGTACATCTAATAACAATGATGGTTTCGTATTTATGATGGGCGAAGAAAATAGCTGCAGCAATTCTTCTGAACGAGAGATAGTTTTCTTTTTGGATTCCGGGGCTACTGAGCACATTGTAAACAACCCAAACATCTTCACCACTGTCGAAAATTTGAAGACTCCACTGAAGATTTCCGTGGCAAAGGCTGGAACTTCAATCGAGGCTACAAAGAGGGGCACAATTGAAGTCACCGCCAACACAGGAGTGCAAGGACTTCTGGACAACGTGCTCTATTCAGCCGAGGTCCCACATAATCTTCTATCCGTCCGCCGACTCCAGGAAAAAGGACTCACCATCATTTTCGAGCCGAAAGGGGTAACAATTAAAAATGGTTTAAATGTCGTCATGTCAGGTAAGCCAATGCATGGTCTAATAGGCATAACACTGAAAATGCATCATTACCTGATTAACTATAACATTGGAATGAATGATAAAAGTTTTTATAAATTATGGCATCAGCGCCTTGGACACATTAGCAAAGAAAAATTTCTAAAACTAAAAAATTGTAGAATGGTTGAAGATGTGGAATCAATTAATCATTTATTTCCAACGGTATTTCCGAATACTGTGTGTACGGAAAACAGGCGCGCCTACCGTTTGCTAAAATAAAATCAAAAGATCACATAAAAAGACCCCTCTTCATAGTCCATACAGATGTTTGTGGAAAAATTAAACCACCAACATTAGATAATAAAAACTATTTTGTATCATTCATAGACGACTTTACCCATTATACCGTAATTTACCTGATAACATATAAATCAGATGTTTTTAACGCTTTTAAAGATTTTGTTGCCAAAAGTGAAACCCATTTTAATTTAAAAATTGCAAATCTATATTGCGATAATGGTGGAGAATATATTTCCACTTAATTCAAAAATTTTTGTGGAGAAAAGGGAATAACATACCATCTAACCGTAAGCTATACGCCACAGCAAAATGGTGTAGCGGAACGAATGAATCGTACAATTACCGAAAAAGCTCGCGCCATGATCATAGGAGCAAAATTACCTACGACTTTTTGGGGCGAAGCCGTTTTAACATCCGTGTATCTAATAAATCGCACACCAACTAAAGCATTAAAAACGGACAAAACTCCGTATGAACTGTGGCACAACAGGAAACCATTTTTAAAACACTTGAGAATTTTTGGCTCAACCGCATACGTACATAATAAAATGCGAGAAAATAAATTTGATGCAAAATCATTCAAAGGTATCCTTGTTGGTTATGAAGCAAACGGTTATAAGGTATGGGTCGCTGAAACCGAACAATTCATTAAAGTTCGGGATATCATAGTTGACGAACTAAACTATGAGGACTCACGACCACCCTTAAACACCAAAGAGGTTAATGCTCCCATTAAAACTGCCAACACTGAAACAGAATCAGCTGACAAGGTAGTACCTCCGATACTTACCAACAAATCTGACAACAAAGCAGATAAAGTGGAAAGGTCGGAAACTACAAATAAATCTGACTTAACCAAAGCAGATAAAGTAGTTAATATAAAAACCTCTAACATCAATGGTGTGAACGAATCGTTATCGAAATCTCCACATAAAACACCTAAAAATGCGGAAAACAAGCAACCAGAAATTAGAAAAAGCGAACGATTAGCTAAACGTCCTATAACGACGATGTCTATGACGATATAAGTACAGAATTACTGTACACAAGCTCGGTTAAAATAACAATTCCAAAATGTTATGATGAAATACAAAATAGGCACGATCGTATGAAGTGGGAGGAAGCTATAAAGGACGAATTAACGTCGCTTCAAACTAATAAAACCTGGACACTTGTTCCGCAACCCCAGAACAAAAATATAGTTGACTGTAGATGGGTTTTTGCAATAAAAAATGATGAGCACGGTAATCCGTTAAAATACAAAGCACGACTTGTTGCAAAAGGGTTTAGTCAAAAATATTTAACCGAATATACAGAAACTTTTGCACCAGTCGCAAGAATTTCGACATTCAGACTCATCTTGCCTCTTGCTAACCAATTTAATTGGTCAGTGCATCATATGGATGTAAAAACAGCATTTCTTTTATTTATTTATTTATTTAAATATCAGTATCTACAGGCATTATGCCCAAATGATACAACTTAATTATATATAACTTAATGGGGTTCTAAAAGAGGAAATATTTATGAAAATTCCTCAAGGTGTAAAAACGAAAAGCGATCACGTATGCAAATTAAATAAAGCAATTTATGGTCTTAAGAGGAATCCGTACGATGGTCGACCTTCAGATTTGCCCGATTTTTGTCAACGCTACCCCCGCCACAATTTTTAAAGTAGGGAATGAAGGGGAATACAGCCGAGTTCCGATGATGATAATGTGCCGAATATGCCGACTGTGGATGGCATAGAAAAACCCTCATTTATGGTGGTGGTGGACTGCTCGACTGTGACCAACAATAATAATTACACGAAAATGCTTGCGCGCGCTCAGAAATAGTAAATCTCATTACAGGATCTTCCATCACGTTTGCTGTTTTTGTTTGTTAAAAATAAAAAAGCATTATGGTATTTTTGTATATTTATTAATTTATTAATAAAATATAAAATCGTAATTCAAAATAATATTAACAACAATAGTAGATATGAACATGACATGAACAAATCATGTATAATTATCGATATCTCAGAAAAGTACAAAAGTAATGCATTCGATAAGTCATATACCTACCGTTGTTTTGAAAAAAAAAATCCAACTGGTTAATTTTTATCTCGATTTTTATATTAGACAATTTCATGTTTTTTGCTTTTGCATTTTTGTATACAGGGTGATTGACGCCAAAGTGATGACAGCATCGACGACTTTTTTTACGTAATAAATGGAAAAGGAATATGTCTTGTGTGGATTGAAAATATACATATTACCTATGTACTCGTATCTATCGTGGTCGTGGACGATATCTCTGTTTACGTCCGTTTAATTTAACAGATTTTCTTATAAATTGGAAATTTTAGGTTACTTAACTAATAATGCTGAAAATGATGAAAATATAGGGTGCCCGAAAATATATATGTATTATAATAAATTTTATGATAAAGTTACAGATGGGCGATCTCGGACAGGCTTTCAGCATAATTGATTTTATGCTGAAATGATCTTGTATCTTGATGTCTTACCACCGTGTAACCATAGTAATTCACCCCTTTTTATCATTTTATTCATTATACCTTTCTTTTGCGTGGCAAAAATAGTCATTTAGACGATAATTCCGGGACGCCCGGTAGATGTGAATCATCAAAATTGATGGTTATTGAAAGAATTTATAATTAAATAGAAGCAATAAATAGAAACATAGTTTTCCATAAAATTTACAGGTAAAAATTTGGGCTTACGTATAAAAAATATAAATTATGTAAAATACGTAAAAAACCTAAAAATTGGGTTTCTGTTTACAAACAAATTTAAATTTCTGGTATTTTGTACCTACACTCAAGTCTGGACCTGCAATAAGACCATAAATGCATAGAATTTACCGAAAGAATACAGGAGTGTGCAGTGTCATAAAATGTTTTAAGGGTACCTGCTCTATTTCCGGCCTTTTATTTATTTCGCATGGTAATTCATGGGCTCGGTGTTTTCCAATGTTTAAATTGTAACAGAAATTTGTTTTCTTCCCAAAAATTATTTTTATTTATTATTCTTTCTAGAAATAATGTAATGTACCTATTTTACTGCCAGTGCCCGTATTAGAGAGGTTTTAATATTTCTTATGTAAAAAAAGTGTCCGCAATAAGAGGTTTCACTGGTAATTACACAATATTGAACTTGTACATACTTCAAAAAATGGTCAAATAAAATGCATTACCTTTCAAAAGCTTTCTGCAAGCATTCATAAAATAGACTTCTTTTCTGACCTTATTCAGCCTGCTGTTCAGATTTCCAAGTTTTTTTATAGATGACTCAATTTGCTTTATTTTCTTTTTTTTCCATTGTTTTCTGCATTTATGATCCACGTATACCACTAAATAAAGTTTATTTTATCTAAAAAATTAGATAGTAGCTATAACTATTTGTCTACTACTAGTTATCTAATGTGCATTTGTGTATGGCACGCCGTTTTACTATTTAAGAGACAAATATTTTTTCGAAAATAAATAAATTATTTCTTTTCAATTTAAAACTAAATTTTTTGGATGTTTTTTTTTATGTATGTACCTACACAATAAAAACGCAATGCTTTTATGTTGTTAAATAAAATTCAATTATTATACATAAAAAAAAAATACAAAAATGGGTGAATTTTAATTATGCCGTAACATAATTATAATTAATCAATATTTTTCTGTTAAAATATTGATAATATTTTTATTGTCTTGGCACATAATAAAAATACATAACTTTTTAATTTCTATTGTGTACATAATTTTAATTCAAACATTTCCATTATGTACATAATTTTAATTCAAACATTTTTATTCTGTACATAATTTTACATTTCGCATGGGAACGAATGCAGGCAGGCTTTACGCATGACTTTGTTACATGTATATGATTTTAATTCTGTATTTTCATTATGTACATAATTTCAATTCTGAATTTCTGTTATGTATATAATTTTAATTCGATTTTTATTATGTACATAATTTTAATTCGAAATTTTCATTATGTACATAATTTTAATTCTGAATTTATATTACATACATAATTTTAATTGAGACATTTTTATTATGCTAATTAAAATTATATTCCTACATAGTTATAATACTGATATTTTTGTTTATGATGGGACAATAATAATTGAGTTCTAAAATTTAGCCAAACTCATAATTTTAATTCACTATTATTTAATTATGTTAGTGCATAAAAATTAGTTTGAATAAAATTTATGTATTAACATAAAAGTAATACATTCTAGTTCAATTATGTTCCACATGTAAATAAATCATTTAAAATTCGTTTCTTTAATATGTATTATGATAATTTTTTTTCGGTGATTAAATAGTAAAACGGCGTGCCATACTTGTGCAAGTATTGAGAATAATTATTGTGAGAATAGCTGTTTTTGCTGAAACTTTGCCGGCACTCATTCGGAAAATATCGTGTCGTGACGAAGGTTGTCGATTCACGAGTGGAGGAGAAGTAAGTTGGGTGCAAAGGAGGGATGAATGATGTCGTACAAAACGTTAAAAAATATGTTTGCAGGGTATTACTGGATTTAATGTAGCAGTTACATTGTTCATCTTAAGGTGATGAAATTTTACAGGAATTTTGTGGAAGAGTTGTACTACGATTTGGTCAGACTCTTTTTTTTATAAGTCTACCTATAATCGAGTTTCATGCACTTGAAAATGTGTGTTATTCACACATTTACAATTTTTTTTTAAACATAGAAAATGAAAGTTTTTTTACAATTTAGTCTGACCGAATTGTAGAAGTGGGCCTGTAGTTTCAAATAAAAAAATAATAATTAAAAAATGTTGAAAAATAACGCCTGTACAGCAAATCCAGTAAGCCACAAAATCGACACTATTTTCAACGTACGGAGTCCTCTTAAACAATCAGCTAGATGTTGGTTTGAAAAATTCGATCAAATATTGAAGCAACGGGATTTTAAAAATTCTGAAGTTGATCGTTGTTTATATTTTCTCGACAGAGGGAATGTAAATGAAAATATCTACGTTGTTTTATACGTAGACGATTTGGTAATAACCACTGGTAACATGAGAACCATGACAAATTTTAAAGCATATCTCAGACAACAGTTTGACATGGTTGATTTACATGAAATCAAATTATGTATTTTTAGGCATTCAGATTAAGCGAACAGAAAATACAATAACACTCGACCAGTCTGCCTACTTAAAATCAGTACTTAAAAAATTCAATATGTTTAACTGTAAAAGTTCAGAAACTCCTTTACCAATTAAATTGAATTATGCAGAACTGAACTCGGAAGAATACTATGATTCTCCATGTAAAAACTTAATCGGATGCTTGATGTATGCAATGTTATGCACACGTCCTGACATAAGTACTGCAATTAATATTTTGAGCAGATATCAAAGTAAAAATAATATAGAACTTTGGAAATGCCTGAAAAGACTACTTAGATATATTAAAGGTTCTCTCACCCTTAAACTTACATACGTAAGACAGAATTATTATACTGATGTAATAATTGGATATGTGGATGCAGATTGGGGCAGTGACGAAATATCTCGTAAAAGTACAAGTGGTTATTTATTTCAAATCTTTGAAAATTGTACTGTTTCATGGAACACAAAAAGACAAAATTCCGTAGCGGTTTCTTCTACAGAAGCCGAATATATGGCACTTTATGAAAGTGCCAAAGAAGCTATTTGGTTAAAATCACTTTTAAACTGTATTAATTTTAAAATCACTGTTCCTATTCGATTATATGAAGATAATCAAAGTTGCATCTGCATTGCCACAAATCCAACAAATCACAAAAGAAACAAGCATATAGATATTAAATATCATTTTACACGCGAGCAGATTGAAAAACAAGAAATAATATTAACTTATATTTCAACAGATCAACAACTGGCTGACGTTTTCACCAAAATGTTACCGCCAGTCAAGTTCCTGCCAATGCGTTTAAGATTAGGATTAAAATAAGAAAAACTTATTATTATATAATTATCCATATAACTTTAATTTAAATTGTAAGGACCTTAAGTTTATATTTTACCGTTCCATTTTTGAGTGGGAGTGTTGAATTATATAAAGATTATAATTATTACAAAAATGAATCAATATACAAAACTTACTTATTACTGTTACGATTAGTGTTTATAGCTTTGACTAATGAAGGAGTCAGCTCCTAGTTATTGAAAAACATAAATCTTATATTATATTGTGTGTGTCGAATTTCGGTCTGTTCACCCTTGCTGGGTCTTATGGATTTATTTTTAAGCTAGTCTATGTTACACTCTCGATTGTATCGTTAGACTGAACGGACAATAAATTGGTCCTCCATCTGTAATTGTTTTACTCTGGTTTACCTGAATCAAACTCTACCAATATCTTATCCTTGTCCATTTCGAAAATACGACTCAACCATAAACGCTTTGTGTTCTAATGAAAATGCCATTTTAAGCAGTGAACAAATGAAGTTCTTAAAACAATTGATTTTATAGAGTAGAGAGACTGTTTCACTAGACAAAAATAACACAAGAGGGATCAACAACGCAAGATACTGAAATTTGAGGTTAATGACTTTTGATGGCAGTGGTTCAAGTCACACCGCAGATCTGGCGAAAAATTGAAATTAACAATAAAAAAATAGGTTGTGGAGGCTACACTTTTTTCGCATCTATTTAAAAATTTATTTCCTAAATTTTTTGAAACCTCAAACTTATTTTTTAAACTTCTTGAGTGACGTAACTTTAGATGCCACAATTAAGCATATCAATAGCGAAAGACACACGGATTCGAATTCATGGATGACTCGATTATAAATTAACTTGATCGCTCGATATTTGCCGACAAATGTATTCGTGGCATAACAGCCTGGTGAAGGAAATAATTAAAAAACAAAAAAACTCGAATTAAAAGCATGTTTGGAGAGATACGAATTATATTGTTATATACTTATTACTATTTACAAAACAATACATTTGGAGGTATGAATCTTTTGTGAAGACTGTAGTAATATTACTGTAATTATGTTTATCCAAAATCGTGTGTAATAAGCGAATTACTGTGCTAATTTGAGTGTGTAATGTTGATCATTACACACTAGTGATAGAACAACTCGGACTCACGGAATAGTCCAAATCAACTAAATGCAAAACTATATCAACCATTCCATAGCTCTCTGCTTTTAATGGGAAATGGATAAAAACACAAAGGATATAATCATTATTAGGAATGATTTTGGATAAAACTTAATATTACACTCGTGTGGAGTACTATATTAGGCACTTAAGAAAACTTTTTCTTGCGTGCCTAATATAGTATACATTCCACACTCGTATAATAAATAACTATTTTGTTAGGTATGTGATCAAGGGAAAAATCAGAAAAACATAGCTATCAAAATTCCAAACACTCAAGTTTGACAGCTCCAGTCAAAAAGTCGATTTACGGTCGCGCCAATAAACCATCCTGCGATCGTCCTTTGTTCGAAAAGCACCGGTCACGTGGGTTCATTTGGGAAAATTAATTAGCCAATTATAGGGGAGACGCGGACTAGAAGGACGCCACAATAGTTGGTTCCGCACCGATGATTTTATCTTGGGAACGAATTTGTCAACGATGCGATATTAATTTAAGAATAAATGGCTGATTCGTGTCCATTTCTGCCTTTTGCTTAATCTTATTTTATTTATGGGCCTGCCTCGATCACTCGACCGTTAGATCGAAATGGAGTGAAATATCATTCGGTCTTTTCTTTGTAAGATTCGCCGACACTCGGGGAATACTTCTTTGAGGGTAGATGTTATCCGGCAAACATACATTTAGGCTAATCTTTTATTTTGAAAATCTACATTTTATGATATGTATCATCTACATACATAATATGACAAACAAGGAAGTGGGTGCTGGGATTAAGTGATTCTTGTTAATCTCAAAAATGATGTGTTTAATTATGACCTAAACTAAGTTTACAGAGCACAAACATGAAAATATTCTATCGTATTGTTGGTAATTAATTTTACAATAAATTTTGTGTATGAATTTTATTAAAACGATAAGTTTCGCCTATGGTATGGATAACATAGTTACTGAACAAAATATAGATAGGGCTCGATGAACGTCTGTTGTTCAATAAAATCCACTTTTCTTCATAGACGTGTAAATTAAGAACCGTAAAGTAGAAATTCTTTCTATTGCTAGTTTTATTTTACGTTATTTGTTCTGGAGGTAATTTGAATGTTTGCCTGCTTAAACGAAAGCTGAAATTAACGAGACGGGTTTAAATTGTACAAGAAGAGCAGTATTTGTCTAAAGTGTAATTTCTTATAAGTAGAAAAAACATCGTCGGGAGGAGTACAAATAAGTTTACGGAGTTGTGAAGAAATACCTAATTAATGTGTAACTTTATTGTTTGAAGATGTAGTTTTTATGCATTGTATTCGATAATGTCGTTCAAAGTATTGTAACGAATGTTCAACCGAAAATATATTTGGAGGAGGTTATGATGTACCATACATACAGTTATTTCTCTTCCAGATTCCCACCCATATTATTTCATTTTATGATTATTATTTCTGTCTTGGACATTATCTAACTTTTACCTAATTTTCAGCGAAATTTTCTGTTCTGAAATTACGTATACAAATAAAGTATAAAAATCATTTATTAATCGCTTTTCCTACCTGTTCTCTTTTGTCTCTTCTCTCTTCTCTCTTGTCCCTCATTTTGTCAACAATTGCAAAAGAAAGATTCACAATTTACTTTAATCTTTATAGCATCGTTGTGTTGAACCCATAGGTAATGCAAAAATAATTATACGCCTACGCCAACGTCAAGTAACGAATAAACTAATTTTGTTAAAAATAATAATGACACCCAGTGTTAATAATAATGAATTGGCGTAATTATAATTCATTTGTGCGGTCCATTACTGTCCACTCTAAAAGTACAACGCATCCATCGTTCAGTCCACCTAATAAGTTCATAAAGTACTGTTATGTACTGTTTATCTTGCTTCTAGCCCTATTTTTAGGCGCACAGGTAATAATAATTATTGGTTACGTTATCTATGGTTAACTACACGTGCTGGTGTATTTTGTTCACCACGCGTCTTATACAACATCTTTCTGCCTCAATTAATATTTGATCTAATATCTTGGTGTTTCATTAAAATCTAGATACTCAGATTGACTTTGAAGATTAAACTTTAAAGCAGTAAAGTGACCTTTCTATTTTAAATGGCTTTTAAGGGGGACTGTTTATGTACGGAATACACCGCTCGTGTTTACACTACACATGTCATGCGGTTTATCTATCTATTAGTTATCTTTCATTTCTCCCTTGTGAAATGATTATGACGTAAACTGGATGAGTGATATTGGATGTCTAAACTTGTAACTGCGCAATTTTTATTTGAAAGAGTACTCAATTTCACTCGGTGTGAATTTTTTTATGAAAGAGGGGTGACACATTGGAGTCGTCAACCCCCCCTAATGTTACTTCCTATTGCGAATATTATATACACACCCCACAAAAATTATCGCATTACCTATTTTTTTTATTTCCTACGTTTTTAAATCTTACCTCCATAAGTCTCTAACTCTAGGAATGCATCAGCAGGACAGCAGCACGTTTTAGGGAAAATATGGTAGAAGCCGGGAGAAGGAAGAAATGAGGTACATACATATCCCACGAGACGATCGTTTTTTTGCGGTTAACAGTTTGACGTATTAGACATTGTACGGCGCGAATGCTGCAAAGTGAATCTTTAGCAGCCGGAAATTTGCAAATTTTGAAACAGATAGTTAGAAATCGTCTGCGAGAAGATGATCTGAGGGCTCGGGTGGCTGTACTTGGGCCTCTTCTTGACAAGGAACACCGGGTACAGTTTGCTCGAGAACATGCCCATCCGATGATGGCAAAACGTAGATGAGTCTCGTTTTTCTTTATATGCATCTGATACGCGGATTCCAGTGTACAGACGCCCTGCAGAGCGTTACTTTCAGTGCAATTTTCGAGCTCATGTTCCATTTGGGGGTGGTGCAACAATGGTTTTAGGAGGAATCTATGTGGGGGGGGGGGTCGTTATGAGGTGCTCGTATAATTGAGAGACGAGACGATATATTGAGGACATTTTAGAGCCTCACGTGGTACCATAATATGTACCTTTTATCGGGGATAATTTTCTATTCGACCATCTTCAGCAAGGTTTGCTAAATAAGCAAAGAGCCTTTTTTAGCCTACAAGAACTTGAGCACTACAGCAAAAGTGGGAAAATCTACTCAAAATTACATTGTTGACCTTACAACAAGCATGCCCAGAAGAATGGAAGCTGTTGTTCGTGGCAGGGGTGGAAGTACACCATATTAGTTTGAGTGTTAATTTTTGTTTAAGTGTTAAAAATTAATTTAATTTCGTCCTACAGTTTTTGAATTTTTTTTTATTGCGTTTTATTTCGAATACTATTACAATTTATACAACTGTGGAATAATTATTTTTTTAAAGTCGCTTGACAAAAATACTAGTGAGCGATAATTTTTGTGGGTTGTGTATTATTATTAACTATCGGTTGTTAATTACATTGTTATTGTTATTACATTGTTATTCTTATCACTGCGTATTTTCCATCAGACCTGATATAACTACTTGCTTCAACTAGTAACCATTTACAGTTTCGCAATGGAAGACAAAGAGTTAGCACAATTAAAAATAAAGAAGTTAAAAATCCACCCGAGGAGTAAATCAACATTTTTGTCAAATATATTTTTCTTGTAAGTTATACCCTCACAACCTCTTCCAACTGCTCAATTAATATCATAAATCAATTTAACAATCAATAGATTCACTTTTCAGCTGGCAACTACGGTTAATCCTTTTAAAGAAAATAACCACAGAAAACGATCCGTATAAACCGTTGGATAAATACAATTCTAAGGAACTTGGAGATGAGCTAGAACAGTTATGGCTGGAAGAAACTTTCAAGAAAAACCCATCTTTATTTCGAGTGTTAAGAAAGCTTCATGGTAAAAAAATCTTCTTTTGGGGAATTATAATCTTTCTTGGTGAGATTTGCATTCTGTGAGTACTCCCAACTCATAGAAGCTTTCTTATTTAGATTTTAGTATTTTACAGCCACTTTGGATACAAAGTATTTTAGATTACCAAACATCCAGCCATTCCGCAAACAGTTGTAATGAAGGCATAATTTCTACACTCATGATCACAGTTTTGATGTTTTTATATACGTTTTCCTATCACTGGGCTCAACTTGAGCTTAGTCTAATAGGGATGAAAATACGCGCTGCTTGTTCGTCTTTGGTTTACAGAAAGGCTTTAAAAATAAAAGCTAATTTAGTTGCTCAAATCATCAACTTGCTCTCAAATGACCTCGACAGATTTGAGACTTGTCTTCAGAATTTGCATCATTCTTGGATCTCTCCCATCAAGTTTGTAGTTGCCTTATTGTTAATGCAGAGCATGGTCAAATGGACGACGATGGTGGGAATATTGGTCTTACTAGCCTTCTGTTTCCTTCAAGGTTAATGAAAACCATTTTTGGATGTAATAGTTTCGACAAGTATTTTTTAGTGTTCATGTCCAAGAAATTAGGAGTTGCCTTAAAAACTGCGGCGGTGAAGACCGATAACAGAGTGCAATTGATTAACGATGTAATCTCTGGAATAAATGTTGTCAAGATGTATACCTGGGAAAAGCCTTTCATTAATACAGTAGAAACTGCACGGAAGTGAGTAACTTTTTACTGGACTATGTCTATTATTTATGCCGTTGGCGTAAATGAAAAACCAGCTTCAATACGCGGTGACGACCTAAAATAGCTGGATTGGGCGATGGAGAAATTGAGATTGACTAGACATCCTGAAAACCTAAGATTGTGGAACTCAGAAATGCTGAAAACAAGAAACTAATGGGCAGTTGCATTGCACAAAATTTAATTTTAAGGAGAGATTAACATCATAGCAACTATTGTTGCAACAATAGTATCTATGGAGTATCTATGGAGTTATGTTCTGCTTAATCTCTAGTTATGTGCGGTGCAACTGGGCATAAGAGCTACATTTTAGCTCGTCACCACCTTGGTATTGAGGAAGGGTTTTCAGTTAAGAAACCCGTTGGTGCGTTTTTACTTGAGGATGTAGTTCTACATACATAACAATAAGGGAAACTGTGGCAATTCTAATTGAATTTGATTGAATTTTTAAACACAATGTTTTTTGTCGGTTCCAAAGAAACAAAGATTTGAGTAAAGCACTCGCCCTATCCTGAACGTTTCTGCCTTTTCGTTAGTTTGAAATTCTAAACTTACCCAACAGAGCGTAAAGTAGTGTCACTTCAAAAAATATTTTATCTTCAACCGTCAAAAAAATGACAAACTTTTAATCTTGGGATTAAAGCTGGAGAATTTTAACTCGGACTGAAAGAAAACTGAATACCTAAATTTAAAGAAAAATACTAAAACGATGATTTTAGATCCTTCTATACGCTCTATGTATGTATATTTTGTTGCAACTGTTCTGTTAATTTTATTACTGGACATCATTTAATCCTTATCACATAATATAAATAGATACTATTGGGCACTAGCAATAATGAACTGTTTTTTATACCCAAGATGGCGACACAATTCCCTGTTTTTGCACGATCGTAAAAAAGGAGTACATCATACCTATATAATTAAATACCATGTACATAAAATGTTGTATTTCTTTTAGGATCGAGCTGAATGAGTTGAGAAAAGCGAACCACATTCGTGTCCAAAACAACTGCTTCAAAATCTACATCATATATCTATGCATCTTTTTCTCCATCATGGTCTCAGTATTGACTGGAGTACCCATAACAGCGGCGTACATTTTCCTTTTATTTAACATTTACGACAATTTGGCCGGTTCTTTGACAATACTCTTTCAAAGATCCATAATGCTATTGACAGAGGGCCGGATATCACTGCAACGTGTTGAAAAGTTTCTGATGACGGAAAATCCAGTACAATTCACACCTCACTTTGAGAAAAACAATAAAATGGTAGAACTCCAAAATGTTAGCGTCAAA
Source organism: Diaperis boleti (assembly GCA_963583935.1). Taxonomy (NCBI): domain Eukaryota; kingdom Metazoa; phylum Arthropoda; class Insecta; order Coleoptera; family Tenebrionidae; genus Diaperis; species Diaperis boleti. The sequence goes on from OY757248.1 coordinate 43,011,300, forward strand.
TGGGACCCATTGTCGCCGATCTTTACTTTACATGAAGTTAATTTTAAAGCGGTCTCTGGGGAATTGGTGGGAGTGATGGGTGCAACAGGGAGTGGAAAAAGTACCCTCCTTAATGTCCTTTTGAATGAATTAGAAGTGATAAAAGGCATTTGTAAAGTTGGAGGAACTGTTTCGTATGCCTCACAAGAACCTTGGATTTTCAGTGCGAGTGTTAAACAGAACATACTCTTCGGGCAAGCATATGATGAGAAGAAATATTTAGAAGTTGTTAAAGGTTGTAGTCTGGAACATGATTTGTCGTCGTTTCCTCATGGAGATCAAACCCTAGTCGGCGAAAGGGGTATTGCGTTAAGCGGTGGTCAAAAGACTCGGATCAATTTAGCCAGAGCTGTCTACAGAGACGCCGATATTTACTTGCTTGATGACCCATTATCCGCAGTTGACGTCCATGTTGCGGAAGACATTGTAAATCGCTGTATCACTGGTTATCTTAAAGACAAATGTGTAATTCTAGTCACGCATCAACTGCAGCATCTCACTAAAGCAAACAGGACGTATTTTCTCAAAGCTGGAACAGTTTTGGAAGGCACAGAAATCCAAGAAATTAAATACCTAAACAAATCCAACAAACTATCCGATCCGATAATGTTAAAACAAAACAAACTGCAATTCGAAGAAAAAGAACAAGACCGTGTTAAAATTAACGCATATAAGGCTTACGCAAAGTTTGCAGGAGGTTGCTGCTTCACACTCTTTGTAATGCTGTTCCTGATCGTCAGCCACAGCTTTAGTCTCTTCATTGATTTATTTCTGACTTTTTGGGTCAACACTATTGAAAAAGGCACCACAATTAAGTCTGATTTCATGTGGCTGTACTTCTACACGGTTATAATTGTTGCTTTTATACTGTTAGCCCATGCTTCATTTTTATGTTTTGTTTACTACTGCCAACAAGCTTCAAAGCAGATGCATAGAATTATGCTAGATAAAGTAATGAATACAACTTGGTCGTTTTTTCACCATCATTCTACCGGAATAATTCTGAACAGATTTACAAAGGACATGGGTTGCATTGATGCTCTGATTCCTTTTAATTTTACATCAGTTTTGAGTATATTTCTATCGGTAATAATGATATTTCCACTGATCGTTTTTGGAAACTATTGGATGGCCATTCCTTTGGTAATATATTTGTCTAGTACATTTAAGTTCATAAAAATTTTTGGACATACCAACGTCAACATTAAAAAAATTGAAGCAATCAGTAAGGATTACTTCAAAATAACACCTCTCAAATCTAACAGTCAATCTGATTTCCAGCCAGAAGTACATCATTTGGACACTTGTCAAACAGTGTTCAAGGTCTTACCACAATTAGAGCTTTCAAAGTACAAGACATGGTCACCGATGAATTTGATGCACATCAGAACTTTCAAAATAACGCAATTTATTTATTTCAAACAATTTCGGCAGCGTTTGGATTCTGGACTAACATTATGACGCTTGTATTCGTATCTGTCGTAATTTTTGTCTTCTCTACCGGAAATTCTGGTAAGTGTTAAATGTTATCTATTAAATTGTAGTTTATTAATTTAGGTAATACTGTTGGTAATGTTGGTACAGTGATCACAAAATGCATGGTGCTTCTGAAATTAATGCCCATAGCAATGCGGCTTTATAGTGACTTTAACGCTCTAACCATCTCCGTAGAACGAGTAGCGGAGTATTCTGAACTAGAATCTGAGATGGATAAGGGCACCCAGATTGTTCCCAAGAAATGGCCTAACAAGGGCGAAGTTAGTTTTGAGTCCGTTTATATGAAAAATTCATCAGGTTCTGTAATTCTTAAAGACGTTTCATTCAAAGTTAAATCTGGGGAAAAAATTGGCATTGTTGGTAGAACTGGAGCTGGGAAGACGTCACTATTATCAGTCTTATTCCGTCTTTTCGATTTTGACGGAGTGGTGACCATAGATGGAGTAGACACTAAATCATTATCACTAAGAACTCTTCGCTCTAGTATCGCTATCATTCCACAAGAACCCGTCCTATTTTTGGGAACTTTACGCAAGAATATTGACCCTTTGAACGAGTACCCTGACATCAAGATTTGGAGGTGCCTCGAAGAGTTAGAACTGAAAGAGATGGTCCGTTCACTACCGCAAGGTCTGGACAGTGCTGTATCAGGAAGGGGATCAAACTTCAGCGTTGGTGAAAGACAGTTAATATGTCTTGCACGAGCAATACTCAGAAACAGGAAGATAATTGTTTTGGATGAAGCTACTTCCAATGTTGACTTCGCGACAGATCAGTTTATACAAGAAATTATAAGAAGAAAGTTTGCAGATTGCACAGTGTTGACAATAGCCCATCGCTTGAACACTATTAAAAATTCGGATAAAATTTTGTTGATGGAAAATGGACGAATTACAGAATATGGACCTCCTATAGAAATCATGCAAAATAAGAAATTAATATTGTAAAAATATTTGTAGGAGGACGATAGCGAAGTGTTGAGCAAATTCAGGAATAATTTTAAAGACAATGTAATAGCTAAACACGGTTCTTAGAACAAAAGAATAAGTTTTATTAAACAACGGTACAAACAGCTCGGTTCGAGACTAGGGACCGACTGGCTTACCCGCCAGTCTCCTTTTCCCGCTACATGTTTTTCTATCCTCAACCCAAAAAAACAATGACCCAACTCAAACAATGACAACCGTAATTTGATCGAGGTTACACTACGTCTTATTTACAGAAATTGATGAAAATAGAGAAGCAAAATAAAATGTCTTTAACAACAAGCTATAATTTTATAAGAGCTGGTTTTAGAATATTTTCTTATTATATCAAATAGGTTAGAATATTTTGTTGTATAAATAAATTCTGCATTAATAAATTATTTTCTATTTAGTAAAGTCGATAAACAATTACGAGTATTCTCTTTAACGTGGCAAGATTCTGAATAATTTTGATTCACCGTCATTAGATGGCGCAAGTGTCGATTGTTCTCCATCAGTGATGAGCGGCAAAACTCGACTATTTTACGTCGTCTTTTGCCGCACAGATTTGTGTGAATCAAAGCGGAAAGTAGTTTTGAGTATATTGATGTAGATGTAAAAATCTTATGTTTATTCGAGGAAGTATGAGCACGGGCAGGCAATAAATTCCGTGTGCAGTAGTAATGCGAAGTATGATAATATTAATTAGGTAATTATCAATTTTAATGAAGGTGCCAGAACAAAAATTTAGTTGATTTTCAATTCTTCAATGATTCTTTTTGCGTTGGGTTCAGAATATCTCCAAAGTGGCCCATTTTAATTTCATTCATTATTTGGACATAAAACTTCAAAGATATAGCAGCAAACTCCTCCAAAATGAAATGGAAATGTAATCGACTAAGAGTACACCAGACGCAGATTGCATTGTTAATTTATGGCAACCCCCTCGGCAACCCCAGAATAAAGTAGGTACCAAATGTTGGTCACGGACGTGTTTAGCTGACAATAACATCATAAATACGGTGAATAATAAAATTGATTTATTGTGTGTTTACCAAACATAATTTCTTTGTTTATGAACCGATTTCAATTATTCTTTTTGCGTTTTGTTTAGTATAGTTTCAAGATGATTTCATTTTAATTTCATTGCTATTGGACATAATACTCTGTAGAATCGCGGAAATCTGGAATTTGTGAATATAAACTCGAATGTTGAATCTCGAATCCTCGAATCTCGAATATTGAATCTCGAATATCCAATCTTGAATTTGGATTGATCTTTTTGACATTAATTTCTTAATTTATTTAAGTAACATGTTAACTAAAAAGTAAAAAATAAAAATTTTAAAATTTAAGAGTTATTTGTTGTTCCGCTTGATGTAAATATTTATCTACAACTCATTAATAATTGACGTATTATACTTGTAACTATGAATACTTAACTAGGTCTATTAAACACAGACAGCCAGACTCGGTTTTTAAGAATTATCATTAACTGGCCATGAAGTAATTAACATTGTCATTTTTTCTCAACGTCAAGTTTTTAACAAGGTTTAATTTCTAATTTTAATTCTAAAAATTCAGTTGTAGATAAAACGTCGTATTTCACTCGCATATAATGGTGGCTATTGTACACTCGAATTTCCATTCTCGTCTATAATCACCACGATTATATGCTCATTAAATAATCTATTATATAATCTATTAATAATCCGTTTAATAAAATTAAGAAATAATTATTTATCATCTAATTATTAATTGTTTTAAAATTTTGAAGTTGGTACCAAACATAAAAGCAAATTACATATTATATACCTTCCTACAATAACAAATTAGATACTACAAAAATATATAAAAACAATTCATAATACATAATAAATAATTATTTATTAATTTAAATCTAACAATAATTCATCAAATCAGTCGGTAAATCCAACCTAAACCACGCAAAATTAGTTTTTAGCTAATGTATAATTATATCAAATGAGTTCTGAAAAGTTTAATTCAATAATAAATTATAATCATGTATTAAGAAGTCTGAAATTATCATAGAATTATAACTATAAAAGTACATTATAATGTATAACTATTTTTTGTAATTTTAAGTCTTCTTTCATAGTTCTAGGTTCTAGATTTAGATATGTTTTTTTCTGTCGGGCAGAAAAGTGACCGCCTATTTAGGGTGCAATACACCCTGGAGTGTGAAATAAGTAGAAAGCGACCATACCTATGTCTAAACAAATCGCTCGGCCATCAAACCTAAAGACTGTCCACTTTTGGTCGCCACGTGCACGTAACGCTCTCAACCAATCAGGAAAAGGAAAGTAGTTTTGTGCCCTACAATTTTAAACAGCCGCTTTACCCAAAAGTATAAAGACTAGGAACCTCTAGACGTAAAAGAATGAACTACGATTTGCATTGAGTCTTATGGAGATTACAGTTTTGCTACCTAATTTTATAACAATGAAAAGTTAGAACATTGTTTCTAGTCCGATCATGAAGGCAACAATCATTTACAAAACATATTGCAATTTGAAGCTTTTGATTGCAGCCGTTCAGGCACAAATTCATTTTTTGGTGATCTTTCTGATGACTGTGCAGAGGTTTAATTAAAATTGGATTGCTTTAAATGTACTTGTGATATTATAATATGTTATTAACGAAGGCTTCATGTATGTGGCGTTAAAATTTTAATCCGTTTCGTTTGGTATTATTGCTATATAGCTAGCAAAACCGCTTATGGACAAATTACATGTAATTTTGCCACCTTAAATGTTACATCCACATTCACTCTTATGCGTAAATCCGCTTGTCCAAATGGTGTTTTTTAATCGTTTTTATTTTTTGATTCTTTGTTCTCTATTTACTCTTGTCTTTTGCTTCTTTATTTATTTATTCTTTGTAGCTTTTTCACTTTTTTTTTATACTTACTACGTCCGTTCTTTCGTTTTTGTTATCCTTTGTTTTTTTTTTTGCTAGTCCCTTTATTATCTACTTCTTAGCAATTATACAATTAACACGTGTAACATGGGTAATGTTACGTATAACAACTACCTTCAAAACAACACGTGTAGTATAAATGTTATCCTTCCATGCACACACACACACAAATAATACTACTATCTATATACAGGGCGTTTCAATCGAAACGAGCCACCCTCAATAACTTGTTAGGAAAAGAAATTTGTGCAAAATTTAAAAACCGGTCACTATTCAGCTCGAGGGGGACATGTTTTGATGCAATAGTAGGCACGCTGGGTGCAACGCCATACCCCTGATAGGAGCGACCCTTATTTTTTAAATAGCGTCTTTTAATTGTCTTTTCAACCACATAATTATTTTTTTAATCACATAGTCTATAAGTTAGTAATTAAAAAAAACAATTTTTTAACGGATTTGTTTTGTATTTAGACATGCTTGCAATTTACGATAAAAAGCTTGCAATAAACATTATTAGACAATTTATTATTGATTGGATTAGAATTCTAAATTAATTTTGACGTCATACATTCGTATTATGTAATTATTAATACAAGAAATAAAACTATTATTATTATTAGACTGTAATGAAGTAGCATTTATGTACTTTGCTTATTGTTATAATTACTTCCCCGACCACTGGAAGACGAGGTTCTGTAGAATGGCCAGCCAGATCGCCCGATTTTAAACCCCTAGATTTTTATTTGTGGAGACACCTCAAGTGCAGACTTTATGCGACACAACTAGCTTCTTTGGAAGATTTGCGACAAAAGGTTATCCTGAAATGTCGACAAAATAACACCGGAAACGTTGCGTAACGTAAGAATTTGATAATCGGCTGTATCAGTGCATAGAAGTTGATGGGAATCATTTTGAACATTCGATACAAAATCACATTTAGTGTTCAATGGTGCAGTTGCTTTATCGCTCAGGAAATTAAACGCTACTACATATTTGGTTTTCAGTTTATTTATTTACTTATTGTTAAGAATTGGTATAAATGGTTATGGATGACGACAAGTTTGATTAGAACATTATTCAAATCAATAATAAATTGTCTAATAATGTTTGTTGCAAACTTTTTATCGTTAATTGCGAGCATCCCTATAGATACAAAACAATTCCGATAAAAAAAAATTTTGTTACTAACTTATAGACTATGTAATTAAAAAAATAATGACATGGTTGAAAAGACAATTAAAAAACTTTACAAATGACATGTTACTCAACCCCTATTCCCTATTTAGAAAATAGGGGTCGCTCCTGTCAGGGGTATGACGTTGCACCAAGCGTGCCTACTATTGCTTCAAAACATGTCCCTTCGAGGTTAAAATTTACCGGTTTTTAGATTTTGCTCAAATCTCTTTTCCTAAAAAGTTATTGAGGGTGGCTAGTTTCGATTGAAACGGCCTGTATAACGAGCGTTCAACAAAAACCTGGTTAGAGCAAGCTTTGAAATTTATTTTATTACAGTGTAGAGCTTGACTTATTAACAACTGTCCATGACTATTTCAGAGAAGCTGCAATATTATTAATAAAATTATTATTATGCATCTTAAAGAAGTGTTGACAAGTGTTTTAGGGTATTAGTTAATTTAATTAATATTTTTAGATATCGGACATTTTATGATTTGGTTTTACACCTTTATTTCTTTAAAATGTAAAAATTAAAACACTCTTCCAAAGGATATGACCAACCAAATTTCCACACATGTTTAGTTAGAATTTTACAGTCCCTTAGAAGGACACAAAACAGTTACAGCAAATTAATGGTGAAAATGTTAACAGTTTGCAAAAAATCTTAAGTTTCATATTCTTTCTTACACCGGCTATGGATGCTTGGTAGATGAAATTTTTAATATGTGACCAAAGGAAAAAATCACAAGAACTAGGGAACCCATTGTCAAAAGTATGTAACACAGAGGCCAAAAAATATTTTAAATAATTTTTATTTACCTGTACGACGTGTCTTGCTCATTGGGTTTATAATAGGTATGTATTTACAACAAGTGTTGAAAACGTTCCCCATGTTCTTGTACACAAAGTTGTGCTCTTTGTCTGACCCCATTAAAAACATACACAAAAACAAAAACAAAAGAACGACCGTAGTAAGGATAAGATTAGATTAGATTAGATTAGGTGTTGAGGGGTGTGAGGGAATTTGCTCCCCTCACCGACACTTAGACCACACCGCGGGCCCATTGTGTCACCCCCTCGCGTCCCTCATTCCTGTCTCTCATCCAGCCATCCGACGTTGTCGAAAAAAGCTAGGATGGTTCCAGGCGAGGTACACCTCAAGTTGGCCCAGCTGGGCCATGTCTCCCCCAGTATGGACTTTCTGGTCGAGGCGAGAGCCGGACATTCCCGTAGGATATGTTCGAGAGTCTCGTCCTCCTCTAAACACCCCCTGCACGTTGGGTCGTTGACCACCCCCATCACGTGGAGGTGTTTATTTAGCCTGCAGTGACCGGTCCAGATGCCCACCAAAAGGCGGAGTCTGTCCCTCGACAAACGCAGACAAGACTTGGCTCTTTTGAAGCAAGGATTTTTGATAAAAATCTTGCTTTGTCTGCAGCCTGTTGTCGTTTCCCATCTAGCACAGTGTCTAGAATGGGTGTCAGTTTTGATCAGGTTTGAGAGGTAGCGATTGGCCGGTCGGATGAGCGGTTCGGTTCCATCCGGTGTTCCCGTTGCACCCTGTCGAGCCAGCTCGTCGGCCCTCTCATTCCCCTCATTACCGTTATGTCCTCGAACCCATCTTAGCTCAACGACATTGTTTAGTGCTATTCTCGACAGTGCCAGATGGCAGTCATGTACCACTTAAGAGGTAATCCTGCCACTGGCCAGAGCCCGCAGAGCTGCTCGACTGTCGCTGAAGAAGCACATCGTTTTTTCACTGACATTGCGCCCAGTGATTTCTGTGGCACCCCTAAGAATGGCCGCGATCTCCGTCTGGAAAATACTGGCACATTCCCCTAGGGTTGCGCTGAGATTGCAGTTCATTTCGGGGATGTGAACTCCCGCTCCAGAGCCTGCTTTCGTTTTTGATCCATCCGTGCAGATTGAAATCTCAAACTTCGGATGTTCTTCTGTATCCATATGCACTGCATAGGATTTTTCGAAAGCATATTGAGGACAGATACGGTCCGATCCCGCACCCAAGAGAGGTATTCTGTGGAGTCCCTCGCTCAAGATGCGGGCGTGCCCGCGTTCTGATTTCCCAGCTTTCCAAAGGTTACCTTCCCGCAGCCTGCGAGCGGAGGCAAGTGCCATGCCCTCCACGAAGAGATCGATGGGAGGCAGACACAGGATAGCCTCCAGAGCTGCGGTCGGGGTGGTTCTCATGGCGCCCGTCACAGCGACACATGCCATCCGTTGGATGCGTCCGAGACGTGTCATCGTTGTTTTTTGTCTGACTCTTTGCCACCAGACAATTGCTCCGTAGCTCAGCATCGGTCTGATGACGGCCGTGTAGAGCCAGATGGTAATCCTGGGTGTTAAGCCCCAGGACCTTCCCACCGCTCTCCTACACTGCCACAGGGCGACGCTGGCTTTGTCTATTTTGCTCTCCAGGTGCTTTTTCCAAGACAGCTTATGATCCAACATAACGCCCAGGTACTTCACATCCTGCGAGAGTTTCAGCTTGACGCCGTTAAGGGAGGGCAGCCTTAGCTGTCCCATCTTCCTTCTGTTCGTGAAGAGGACTAGCTCTGTCTTTTGTGGATTCACAGCCAGAGCCTCCTTCTTACACCATTTTTGTACCAGGCAGAGTGCTGTCTGCATAAGGTCGCATAGTACATTTTCGTACTTACCAGTAAGCAGTATGACCAGGTCATCTGCGTATCCGATAGTGTAGAATCCCGCCTCGTTGAGTGTGCATAGAAGGTCGTCCACTACTATGTCCCATAGCAATGGGGAGAGAACTCCCCCCTGAGGACATCCCTTCTTAACCACTCCTCGAGTAGTTGCGTCGGCTACACTAATCTGTACGGTTCTGCAGTCCAGCACCCGCTGAATCCAGTCACGTACTGTTCCTGAGACATCGCGGTTCTGAAGTGCTCGCCCGACGCTATCGAAGGTGGTCTTGTCAAAAGCCCCCTCGATGTCGATGAATACTCCTAAGGAGTATAGTTTATGCTCCAGGGCTCCCTCAATCCGCCCCACCACCTCGTGTAGAGCGGACTCGGTCGATTTCCCTGGAACATATGCATGTTGGTTGGGGTGTAATGGTTTGGCCCTTAGCACCCCATCCCTTATTTGATAGTCGCATAGTCTCTCCAAGGTTTTTAACAAAGACGATGTGAGACTTATGGGACGGAAAGATTTCGCGAGAGAATAATCTCCTCGCCCTGGTTTGGGGATAAAGACAACTCTCACCTCCCTCCACATTTCCGGTACGTATGCGAGTGCAATACATGCCCGAAAAATTATCACGAGGTTGTCCAGAATAGTATAAGTAGTATAATAGTAGTAAGGATAATGAAAGGATAAAAAAACAAGTGAAAAGGCAACAAAGAATAAATGTAATAAATAAAGAGGTACAAGACAAGAATAAATAGAAAACGAAGAAACAAAAAGGCAAAAACGATTAAAAAACACTACTTGGACACGCGGATTTACGCATAATACTTGGGATGATTTTAAAGAAAATACTTACTCGTAATTAGTTATCGACTTTACTAGATAGAAAATAATTTATTAATGCAGAAGTTATTTATACATCAAAATATTGTTGTGTGCATAATGTTGTAAGGTGACAACTTATTTGGCATAATATGAAAATATCCTAATACCAGCTCCTATAAAATTATAGCTTGGCTTTAAAATAATTATTTGTGAATTTGCTATCGTTCTCCTTAAAATATTTTTACAATATTAAATTCTTAGTTTGCAGGATTTCTTTAGGAGGTCCATATTCTGCAATTCGTCCATTTTCCATCAACAAAATTTTATCCGAATTTTTAATAGTGTTCAAGCGATGGGCTATTGCCAACACTGTGCAATCTGCAAACTTTCTTCTTACAATCTCTTGTATAAACTGATCTGTCGCGAAGTCAACATTGGAAGTAGCTTCATCCAAAACAATTATCTTCCTGTTTCTGAGTATTGCTCGTGCAAGACATATTAACTGTCTTTCGCCAACGCTGAAGTTTGATCCCCTTTCTGATACAGCACTGTCTAGACCTTGCGGTAGTGAACGGACCATTTCCATGAGTTCTAACTCTTCGAGGCACCTCCAAATTTTGATTTCAGGGTACTCGTTCAAAGGGTCAATGTTCTTGCGTAAAGTTCCCAAAAATAGAACGGGTTCTTGTGGAATGATAGCGATACTAGAGCGAAGAGTTTTTAATGATAAAGATTTAGTGTCTACTCCATCTATGGTCACCACTCCGTCAAAATCGAAAAGACGGAATAAGACTGATAACAGTGACGTTTTCCCAGCTCCAGTTCTACCAACAATGCCAACTTTTTCCCCAGATTTAACTTTGAATGAAACGTCTTTGAGAATTGCAGAATCTGATGAATATTTCAGATAAACGGACTCAAAACTAACCTCGCCCTTGTTTGGCCATTTCTTGGGAACAATCTGGGTGCCCTTATCCATCTCAGATTCTAGTTCACAATACTCTGCCACTCGTTCTACGGAGATGGTTAGAGCGTTAAAGTCACTATAAAACCGCATTGCCACGGGCATTATTTTGAGAAGAACCATGCATTTTGTGATCACTATACCAACATTACCAACGGTATTACCTAAATTTAATAGATTACAATTTAATAGACAACATTATAAAACTTACTAGAATTTCCGACAGAGAAGCTAAGAATTACCACAGATACGAATACAAGAGTCATAATGTTAGTCCAGAATCCAAACGCTGCCGAAATTGTTTGAAATAAATAAATTGCGTTATTTTGAAAGTTCTGATGTGCATCAAATTCATCGGTGACGATGTCTTGTACTTTGAAAGCTCTAATTGTGGTGAGACCTTGAACACTGCTTGACAGGTGTCCAAATGATGTACTTCTAGCTGGAAATCAAATTGCCTGTTAGATTTGAAAGCAGTAATTTTCAGGTAATCCTTACTGATTGCTTCAATTTTTTTAATGTTGACGTTGGTGTGTCCAAAAATTCTTATGAATTGAATTGTAGTAGACAAATATATTACCAAAGGAATCGCCATCCAATAGTTTCCAAAAACGATCAGTGGAAATATCATTATTATCGATAGAAATAAACCCAAAGCTGATATAAAATTAGAAGGAATCAGTGTATCAATGCAACCCATGTCCTTTGTGAATCTGTTCAGAAGTATTCCGGTGGTATGGTGGTGAAAAAACGACCAAGCTGTATACATTACTTTGTCTAGCATAATTCTATGCATCTGCTTTGAAGCTTGTTGGCAGTAGTAAACAAAGTATAAAAATGAAGCGTGGGATAACAGTATAAAACCAACAATTATAACCGTGTAGATGTACAACCACATGATATCAGACTTAATTGTGGTGGCTTTTTCAATAGTGTTGGCCCAAAAAGTCAGAAATAAATCAATGAATAGACTAAAGCTGTGGCTGGCAATCAGGAGCAGCATTACAAAGAGTGTGAAGCAGCAACCTCCTGCAAACTTTGCGTAAGCCTTATATGCGTTAATTTTAACAGGGTCTTGTTCTTTTTCTTCGAATTGCAGTTTGTTTTGTTTTAACATTATCGGATCGGATAGTTTGTTGGATTTGTTTAGGTAGTTTATTTCCTGGAGTTCTATGCCTTCGAAAACTTTTCCAGCTTTGAGAAAATACGTTCTGTTTGCTTTAGTGAGATACTGAAGTTGATGCGTGACTAGAATTACGCATTTATCTTTAAGATAACCAGTGATACAACGATTTACAATGTCTTCGGCAACATGGACGTCAACTGCTGATAATGGGTCATCAAGCAAGTAAATATCGGCGTCTCTGTAGACAGCTCTAGCTAAATTGATCCGAGTCTTTTGACCACCGCTTAACGTAACACCCCTTTCGCCGACTAGGGTTTCATCTCCATGAGGAAACGACGAGAAATCATGTTCCAGACTACAACCTTTAACAACTTTTAAATATTTGTTTTCATCATATCCTTGTCCGAAGAGGATGTTCTGTTTGACACTGGCAGTGAAAATCCAAGGTTCTTGTGAGGCATACGAAACAGTTCCTCCAACTTTACAAATGCCTTTTATCACTTCTAATTCATTCAAAATGACATTAAGAAGGGTACTTTTTCCACTCCCTGTTGCACCCATCACTCCCACCAATTCTCCAGAGACGGCTTTAAAATTAACTTCATGTAAAGTGAAGATCGGCGACAATGGGTCCCATTTAACACTAACATTTTGGAGTTCTACCATTTTATTGTTTTTCTCAAAATGAGGTGTGAATTGTACTGGATTTTCCTCCATCAGAAACTTTTCAACACGTTGCAGTGATATCCGGCCCTCTGTCGATAGCATTATGGATCTTTGAAAGAGTATTGTCAAGGAACCGGCCAAATTGTCGTAAATGTTGATTAAAAGGAAAATGTACGCCGCTGTTATGGGTACTCCACTCAATACTGATGCCATGATGGAGAGAAAGATGCATAGGTATATGATATAGATTTTGAAGCAGTTGTTTTGGACACGAATGTGGTTCGTTTTTCTTAACTCATTCAGCTCGATCCTAAAAGAAATACTATGGTCATAGGTCATTTTATGTATATGTTATTTAATTATATAGGTATGATGTACTCCTTTTTTACGATCGTGCAAAAAAAGGGGATTTTTCGCCACCTTGGGTATAAAAACAGTTCATTATTTCTAGTGCCCAATAGTAATCAATTCATATTATGTTATAAGGATTAAATGTGCAAATTAAATGACCCTTTTAATACGACTAAAATTAATAGAACAGTTGCAACAAATATAGCGAATAAACATAGTCATATTATAAAGAAATCTAAAATCATCGTTTTAGTATTTTTTTTTAATTTAGGTAAGTGTAAGTAAAGTAAATGGAGGTAAATGAAAACCCAAACCCAAACCAAAGGTGGTGACGAGCTGATGAGCTACAATGGGGCTCGTAGTTTCTTGTTTTCGGCATTTCTGAGTTTCACAATCTTAGGTTTTCCGGACATCAGGTGAAGTCGTTATGTCTTGCATCGTTCGCCAAACATAATTCATAAATACACATAGTCCAGTAAAAAGGTACATGCACTGTTTTCTTCAAGTTGCCTACCGTACTTCATTATCACTATTTATGCAATAAAACTTATTTCCAGGAAGCACAATTTTGGGGACTTGATACAGTATAATTCTCGACCGACGCTTCAAGCAATATACTCACTTCCGTGAAGTTTCTATCGTATTAATGAAAGGCTTTTCCCAAGTATACATCTTGACAACATTTATTCCAGAGATCACATCGTTTATCCATTGTATTCTGTTATCGGTTTTTACCGCCGCATTTTTTAACGACACTCCTAATTTCTTGGACATGAACGCTAAAAAATATTTGTCGAAACTATTACATCCAAAATACGTTTTCACTAACCTTGAAGGAGACAGAAGGCTAGTAAGACCAATATACCCACTGTCGTCGTCCATTTCATCATGCTCTGCATTAACCATATGGCAACTACAAACTTGATGGGAGAGATCCAAGAAAAATGCAAATACTGAAGACAAGTCTCAAATCTGTCGAGGTCATTTGAGAGCAGGTTGATGATTTGACCAACTAATTTAGCTTTAACTTTTAAAGCCTTTCTGTAAACCAAAGACGAACAAGCAGCGCGTATTTTCATCCCTATTAGACTAAGCTCAAGTTGAGCCCAGTGATAGGAAAACGTATATAGAAACATCAAAACTGTGATCATGAGTGTATAAAATATGCCTTCATTACAACTCTCTGCGGAACGTCTAGATGTTTGGTAATCTAAAATTCTTTGTATCCAAAGTGGCTGCAAAATACTGAAATTTGAATAAGATAGCTGTTATGAGTTCGGACTACTCACAGAAGGGAAATATCACCAAGGAAGATTATAATTCCCCAAAAGAAGATTTTTTTACCATGAAGTTTTCTTAACACTCGAAATAAAGATGGGTTTTTCTTGAAAGTTTCTTCCAGCCATAATTGTTCTAGCTCATCTCCGAGTTCCTTAGAATTGTACTTATCTAACGGTTTATACGGATCCTTTTCTGTGGTTATTTTCTTTAAAAGGATTAACCGAAGTTGCCAGCTGAAAAGTAAATCTGCAATATTACGTACAATACAAAAAATACATACAAGAAAAATAATCTAGAAAAAATGTTAGTCTGTGTTTTTGGATGAGTTTGCAAATTCTTTGCTTTAACTTGCTTCAGCTCTTCTGCTTCCATTGTCAACAAAATAAGTGTTTTAAAATACGTAGGTAGTTAACAAGGAGTAACTGCAAGTAAAAACAGAAATTATATCATTACTGCTTAATGTCATTTTAAAATGGAAAACATTTTAATAGGAACAATTTTAATATGCACGATAACGAGCGATAATCGCAGCCGAAAGGGCTCAAACATCCACCGGTACTACACTAGGGAGCGTGCGCCAACATTTCAGGCATCAGGTTTGGATAGAACCTGCAGACCACTCCAAAAACCAAAAAAGTCATTGCAGTTTTACTCCCAACGCTGCAGACTTTTTGATCAGCTTTAATGGAGTCCACCAATGTTAATTACACCGAATACCGGAGTTCACGAATACAAAATTACAGACCATGTTATTATTAAAAATTGAAAATATCGTCGGTCAGTAATGGACCAACTTTTTCTGCCCCGTCCCCCAGGCGGTCGCTCTGCTGTTTTTGAATCGATAATGGAGTTCTGCTTAAATTTGTAGACTAGAGACCCCCGACATATTAATCAAATAATCGATGAATCTAATTTACCGCTCAGGCAACTACAAATTGACAAAACAATCACACGTCTGCCTTTGTCCCGAACGTCCAACAATGGCCATTTCGCCAAAGGGTTGGTAAATATTCGTTACGTCCGTAACACAATTTATTTACGCTTTATTCACTTGTTTTCAAACATGCATGTCTGACGGCGTCCGAACTTGATTTGCACAATGTAAACAGCGCTTTTTAGACGACGATAAATGTTCGATAAACAAATTTTCAATCAACTCTGGTTTTATTAAATGCGGGTGCGAATCTAAAATAAACAGGGTGTTTTGGTTGGCGAGATAAGGAATGGAGGATGGAGCTTTATCAATTGTGGTAATAAATCTATTAATATGTACTTTTTTATATTTAGTGCAGATTGAAATACTGAAATTTAGAATATATTGGCTATTGCTTCTTCTTTTATATCAGTTGAATTTCGGTGCTGTTTCCGTTGGTAATTTATTTGTCCATATTAGTTCCTTAGACCTTAGAACATAATATACAAAAAAAATCTAATAGATAGAAGAACGCTTTCTAAAAGATTGTGGAAATAAACAATAAGAAAGACACTTTCGAAGAGTGTGTTGGCAAAACACATAGGAAGAGGCTTTCCTAGATGAGGTCCTCACAATCAATATTTTCTAAAAAAATGTTTACAAAACGAATAGAAAGAATCTTCTCGAATATTCGGTACATCGAGATGGTATGACGTCATCGTACACTTCGAGAGCATATTGTTCCATATTGTTCTGAAAATATGCATCGAGATTTCGATGATGTCATCCATCGGTTGAACCGCCTAGAAGGATGCAGCAGATATATAACTTGCAACAAGCAGTCGCATCAACCAGTCGCATCAATCCCAGTTAGTGACAATTTATTACAGTTTAAGATTAGTGAGTTGAGTCTTACAGTTGCCTTTATCTCACCGGAGTGCCGCATGATGTGTTTCAAATCAATATATTAGGTCGTTTATTGAGTAGTGTAAATAATGTAAATATTGTAATATAGGAAGTCGAAAGCAAACTGTTCCTAGTGTTTAAATAAATAATCGAACCCAGAAACGCAACAATATTATCCCAACAATTATTCTGTTTTCCTTTTATTAACACAATCGTCATTTATGCTAAGGTCAACTATACATTTTGAAAAATAATATTGTGATAATTCTAACCTTGTAGATTATTATAACTATACAAAATTGACCTGCGTCGTAAAGATAATATCAAGTTTATAATTTCAGTTTCCCAGATATCAAAAAATATAATGAACGTTTTACACAGTTATATAACATTAATTTTAGTTATTCGTGAAACTTGAAAATTTAACATTAAAACGACATCAATAGCAGAAGATCTTAACATCAACACGCGAACAATTTCTTCAAACAAAACTTGAGATTCTAGATTGCTGTTAGTCGTATTCAAATTGATATATTTAAACTGGTGACATTTTTAGAAAATGACATTAGTATTGAAACAGCCGGTATATGCATATAGTTGTCTGTCGACAGATTATTGTGAAATAAATGACTAGTCGATAATAATTACGGAACTTTTTGAAACTACTAACTACGAAACTAACAAAGCTCTCATTATTTCTTCAGATTCATTACGATTTGTCAGCCGTAGCCAACACCATATAATGCAGTGTTGCGCAATATCCTGAATTGGGTCAGATAGGGTGGAGCAATAGGGGAGATTTCAACAGGGGTGCGAAATTGCGTCTTTCCCCGTTCTAGAAACCTGCTGGTTCCAAAATCGTAAAAACATTTCAATTTATTGAGTGCTACTTTGATACATTTGCGGTAAAGGGAGATTTAATCGCCACAGCCCTGTATAGTTTTTTCATCCTTCCAACGTCTTATTTGCGAACAATTAGAAGGCCATAAATTAAATTCGTTTCTGGCTTCTTGCACATAACTTCTGGTTGGTTGGTTCATATTAGTAAGTACCGCAATAAACATCAAACAGAGGAGCTTTAATACGAGGGAAGATCCGGCGAGGCTGTTTTAATAACCGTACAGCTCTGACTAAATCTTTATAAATTCCCGTAATTATAACATATAGATCGTAATTAAATTGCCATCCACATCTGAAGACATAGTGCAGCTTTGGAAGTTGTTCGTGCGGAAGACCGGATTATTATCGTGACGTTACCGGTCACTGGGAGAAACATGGGAGGACTAGGGGAGGCCGTCGTGGATGTTAATAATTAAATTTGGCATGTCCTTAACGTTGGGCGACCCGTAATGCCGCTAAAATTAAATTGAAAGCGGCGGGATAAAGGTTCCGACTTCGTGGAAAAAATATCGATTTAGCAAAAACCGATTGAAAATAAAAATATTTGGGAGATTAGTGTTTTTACTGTTTTAGTTTCTCGGTATTATTGGTTTAGTCCGCACGTGTTTCTCAGTCTTCATAAGTAAAAATATTGTATACTTGAAGTGCTTATTGCACTAGTCAAAAATTACACATTTCTGCAAGATCGTAGAAAATAGATATTTTGCAAGTGTAAAATTGGCTGTTTATTACCCGACGTAAAAATCGTTTGCAAAAAAATTCGTCGTACTTTCTTAATTCTCCCTCCTCATCTTTCAAGGAGTATTCTCCTGCAAATTTGCTAGTACAATAACCAAACGATTTAAGGGATACAGAAATGCAACTACCAAATGTCTTTCAAATTTCTTTTTAAAAGTGGCGCATCCATCATTTTCAGATTTTCCTAATTTTACTTTCAGATACCTCCGGCACCATTTATGTCTATGAATATGGCATTTTGAATACGAAAACGAGTCATACGATGTAGAAATAAATTTTCACTTCTTAATTTTCACACTTTAATGACGAAACTATTCAATTGATACCGAAATGAAACTTTTTTTTTTCTATTTTAGTGTCACAAAGTGTTCATTGTGACACTAAAAGTAGTTGCACAGTGGAACTTATTATGCAACTGCTTTTTCATACGTATTACGTTGGTATTGAGCATTTCTAATCAAATCCTGTCGAATCAATTTTCAGATAAAAAACATAACCACAAACACAACCAGTACTACTTAATTCTAAAAATCTCTAGAATATTTAAAAAGCAAAATTTTAACATTTTCATAAAACGAAGAGCTCCAAGGTAGAAAAAATAGTATATATACACTCGTTTAACCAGGCATTGTGACATTCTCGCTGCGCTCGTCGTGCCCCAAACCTACTCATGTCACAATGAAGCTTCTTGTTAAACTCGTATAATAATGTACTATTGTAAAAGTGGCGCATCCACCATTTTTTGACTTGTTTAATTTCAGTTTAAGATATCTCTGACCATTTATTTGTGTGAATTTTGAATGTCTTACAATGTCTTAAGGAGAAATACGTCAACAGCAACAAAAAATGTTGGTTTTGAAATGGAAAATTAAATCAAGGGCTCTTACAACTTTTTTTTGGAACTGTCCCAGGCAGCACAACAATATTGAGCCAATATTGGGCCATTCTCGAGGATATATTGGCCCAAACTTGTTTCTCTACATTGGGCCATTATATAATGTGGACATTTCGCAATATTGGTCCTACAACGTATTTCAATCATGGCCCAATGACGTATACCAATCATTCCCCAACAACGTATGCTAATGTTGATTCAATAACTCAATATTTGTACAATAATCTAATCCGATGCAAACTGAATGAAAATGTAATGTATATTTAGCTTATCATCGTGATACAACTGTATATATGTATTACTATAATTATTATTCATAATTCTAATTTACTACCAATTTAAAATATTTTACAATAGACTAGTGTCCGAACTAGTTAGAAAATACAAAAAAATACTAAAAGGTATAATATAATCAAGGGCAATATCATCTAAAACCAATCTTGACATTGATCCATTTAAGATGAAACCTTTAAACTTAAAATTAAACAAGAAATAAGAATAAGATCGTAATTTATTGTAAACTTATAATTAATAAAAAATTTATATTACATACTCATGTATATTGCTTCATTATTTAGTGATTTATTTTCTGTAAAAAAAGTTTAGTTAATGTTTGATAATAATAAATAAATACAAGCCTGAGACTCTCTTAGTTCTTCCACCGTCGCGATCCCCAGCGATTTCCAACTCATTGTTAGTCAACTTGAAGTTAGTCTTAACTGCTTCTAAAAAATAAAATTTAACGTAACGTAACGTAACTTATTTGAAGTATCAAAAATAATATTATATATACGGCAAGAACTACTAGATTTTACTTATTAATCTTTTATGTCCATTTATTCCATGCAACTGATAAACTTAAAGTTTACAAATTCTCTTTTAAACACCATTTTCTCAAAAAATAAGAGGAATTAATCCATAGATAAAGTTAAAGACAAAAGTTAATCTATATAATATATAAAAGAAAGTCGTGTTAGTTACACTATTTATAACTCAAGAACGGCTGAACCGATTTGGCTGAAAATTGGTGGGGAGGTAGCTTAGAACCAGGAGCAGGACATATGATACTTTTTATCGACATGGGGGCCCAGGGGGGGCCCTTAGGCTCAACCAATTTTTTGAGTAGACCGATTCTTATGATTTTTTTGTTTTGTTTATTTGGTAGGTATGAGAATAAGTGGTAAGCTATTTTCCACATGGACATGGGGGCCCAGGGGGGGCCCTTAGGCTGGATATATTTTTCGGGTCCAACGATTCTTATGAAATTTTTTTTGTATATTTGGTAGGTATGAGAATAGATGGTAAGCTATTTTTCACATAGACATGGGGGCGCAGGGGGCCCCTTTGGGCTGGACCGATTTTTCGGGTCGACCGATTTTTATGATTTTTTTTTTGTATATTTGGTAGGTATGAGAATAGGTGGTAAGCAATTTTTCACATAGACATGGTGGCCCAGAGGGCCCCCTTGAGCTGGACCGATTTGTGGGGTCAACTGATTTTTGTGTTTTTTTTTTGTATATTTGATAGGTATGGAAACAGGTCGTAAAGTATTTTTCACATGAACATTGGGGCCCACTGGGACCCTTGGGTTGGACCGATTTTTTGGCTCCACCGACTTAATAAGGGCTTTTATGGTATTTGATTTGTTGGATTTGTCTCCGCCCCCATTAGCAGAATAACTGTTGAACCATGGACAGGGGACTCAGGGGGAACCCTTGGGTTTATATCTCAAGAACGGCTGGACCGATTTTTATGATCTTCGATTTGTTGGATTTGCCTACGCTCCGAATAGCAGAATTACTATTAAAACATCGGAAAAATTACAGGGGGCGGGGAGCTAAGTACAGGGCAACGACAATAACAAAGCCCCCCTGGCACAGGGCAACAATAAGAAATAACGCCGGCCACCAAAATTTGTCGTACCGGGCTTTAAAAATGAAAATCGATTTTTAAGGAGAAACTCCAAAGTTTCACTTCTGCGCGTGGACTCCACACAAATTTTTTGATGATATCTCGAGAATGGATTGACTGACTTTTTTCGAGGGCGAATAACTATTAAAACATCAGAAACATTAACAAAAAAAATTTCTCATACATTTTGTATAGAATCCGTATATAACGCCATCTTTGATACATGATAGAAACAAAAATAAACATTGCATTGTATGCTGGTTCCGGTAATGCCAGTAGATGGCGTTGTGGGCATTATCCTTTTATAAAAAAAAAATGAATTTAATTCAGCTAATAAGTTGCCACAACATTTATTGATTCTGAGGCGGTACAAAATTCGCCGGGTCAGCTAGTAATAAATAAAATTAATAAATAAACAGATTCATATTAATAATAATTAATTATGTACAATCTTATGATTTTTTTTATTTCCTCATTGGTGGCATTCTTTTCACGTTTTCTTGTCGCCTTTAAATCAATTCAAACCATATTAAACCATATATAATATAATATTCTCTTACCCATAACCACTTCATATAATTTCATACGAGAAAAATTAATTTTGTTCGACCTTGTCCGGAATATAGAACGGCCTCATGGGGAATTTCCGATTTAACCATAATTATATAAATCGTTTTGTAAATATTCTCTCTACTCAGTAAGTAGAAAATATAGCTAAAAGTAAAAAATCAATAGTACAAAAAATAAAATCAAGAACTACTATTACCGTACTTTCTGCACACTCCCGCTCATCGGACTGAGAGGGGTGACAACAAACTTGTTTATCCCTTCAAGGACCTTAAAAGACTGACAAGGGCTTGTGCAGGTACTCGGAAAAAGCTACAAGGTCACAAGAAACTGACCGGCTTTCTCGCATGTCAAAGGAATGTTTATTATAAACAGTTACAAATATGTAAATCCTAAAACTACCCTAATCAGTATTCACTATAATATTAAACTACAGTATAGGCGGTGTGCACATTTTAAATTCAGCGTGTTTTACAGTGCCTTCAACGGCCTTTCTGGCATTTTTAGTGGTAAAACAAATAAACGTCATATTTGCAACATTAAATTTGTCTAAATTCTTAAGTATCATTAATAAAAAAGAAATGGCTGTGCAACAAACTATAAAACGCTGATCTCTGATTGTGATATATTAGAAGTTTGCACAAAATCTTAATGGAAATTTTATCCAAATCTGCTGTCTTTCGTTCTCATACGATTTGTTCGGAACGGTGTAAAATTTTACAGACGGTTATATTTTATTATAGTATTTATTAGGACAGCCAACAACACAACAACCGATTCTCGATGAAGCATTTTCTCGCACTTCAGACATTTGTTGAATTGAAGAAATCTGTCGAATCTGTTAATTCGGTTCGTACGGTAAATTACGTACCGCTAAAAATGACAGAGATGCGCGGCTTTTTGACCCGGGGGCAATGTTTCGGCGCTTCTAGTGTGGAAAAAGGCCCATTCATTATACAACGCAAGATATTGTTTCCAGCATAGAAAAAAATAGTAAGCAAATATCTACAATAAAATTTAAGTAATGCTTTCACATTCTTTTCTATTTCTATATTTTCTAAATATTAGTAATATATGACATAAATAAACTTGGCTACTAGGGAAGTTAATTCGAAAGGAAAGTTTTCTTATTATATTAAAATTCTCATTAATAATTTTGATGTATATCTGAATGAATTATAAGTCATTTTTTATTTAAAAAGAAACATCCCTTTAAAGAAACTTTGCACAATGTCATGAAATTTTATCAGTATAAATCATCGAATACTGCAATGAAAATTGCAAAAGACTAAAAACAAAATTTGAAGAAAATTAGCCACACCTGAAGAAAAATGTTGGCATAATACAATATTGGCTGAATCTCGTA
Organism: Diaperis boleti; assembly: GCA_963583935.1. Lineage (NCBI taxonomy): Eukaryota > Metazoa > Arthropoda > Insecta > Coleoptera > Tenebrionidae > Diaperis > Diaperis boleti. The sequence continues at coordinate 43,033,990 of OY757248.1, forward strand.
AAAAATAATATACCAAAAGCGACAAGGAAAACGTATTGGACCCATATTGTATTACAATATTGTAAAAGAAGATATAGGGTCAATATAGACAATTTCATCAATGGCTAAAGAAAGTATTTTTATATTGGCACAATGTTGGTTTACAATATTGTAAAAACAAATATTGTACCAATATCGGTGATACGTCGAAATGCCAATGGAAATGAATCGATAATGGGCCAATATAAAAACTGCTTTAGCCAATGAAATGTGCTACTTGGGGTATACGGGAATTTTATATAATATTTGTACATTTTGAACTCTGCGCTGCAAATTATAAAACTCTAGGAGCACGAACAATTTTCTGTATAAATAATAAAGCTGAAACAATTTTTTGCGGTTTGCGAAGTCTGCTCCAAAAAATAAAATGGTACCGTTTGGAAGGCTGATAACATAAACACGAAGTGATGTATCAGAATTCACTTTCAGGGAGTCCATTTATAGCATTCCTTTCTGTACATTATTTATTCCAAGTTATGAAGCTCTAGCAGGACGAGCGATTTTTGAAGTTCAGAAGTGTTCCAAACATTGAAGCTTTTTTTATTATTATACGATCGAATTTACCCTACACACTTCCTGCTTCCTGTAATTATCAGACCCAAGAAAAGGAGAAAACAAAACGTAAAGCAAAAATGGAGGAGGCGCAAAATCTAAAAAAATAATTATAGATTTACAAAACAACAGGAGGTATTACGTCTAGATCCCACGGGTGGTTCTCGTCACTATAAAGTGGTGAAATTGGTGGATGCACCACAAGCTGCAAAAATATTGAAAACTTGCAAGATGTTTGGGAATCATGTTTTTAGATCATCTGAGTTGTTTTAATAATAATATTGTGGAATTTATCAGAATACACACAAAGAAACTGGAAAACAAATAAAAAATGATAGATACGCAAACTTTAGATTTTTTCTATAAATTTTCAAGATGACTGGAGACAGTAATTTAGTATAATGTTCAATTTAAATCGACTTATTTCCTTGGAAGTATGAGGAAGCAGGGAGTATAAAGAGGATGGAAATTGGTGGATGCGCCGCATGTAGCCACATGTGGAGGTAAAAAACTAAAGAAGCATTAATTAACCTCAGTTCAGTATCGCCAAATCAGCGCCCTCCCAGCCGTCTCCGGCAACATCTCCGATGAAAAATCGCTAGGAAGATTAATTGCCTTGTTAAGTCTCTCATACTTATTGCATAATTAAACGTAGATCCTCTTGAACGTAACTCTTCGCGAGGGCGCGCACTTAGCCCGGGATTACCGTATCCTTAGCGACATCTTAAGATATTAATACAGCGTAATTATGAAATTGTTCAGGGAACCGGATTGGCCGGTGGTCCCTACAGAGGCAGGAAGTTAGTCGAAGCCTCACAGGGCATTCATTAGAAGCGACCGCTTACTAATCACGGCCTCTCTGGTTGACGAACGTCCGTAAACACCTCCATCATTCTGCGGTCACTTCAAGACGGTTCCCACCCTCCTCTCTGCCAACAAACAATCGCCGAATCATTATTTCCTCCTAATTGAAATTTACATTCGACCGGCCCTTTGAACTTGTAAGGGTTACACCGCCCGCCGGGTTATTCGTCCCTAATAACGACTACTTATTTGCTTTGTTATGCTAACACGGACATTCGAGGAACTGATGGTTTTGCATCGAATGTCGATTCTTTGATCTCGGGAATTGGTAACTGAAGGGAACGCCACGACACCTGGCGAGAACAATTCTTTCATTAATATTCTGCAATTTGGAATTAAAACAAAACCATCAGCGTTATTAAAAGTCGATGAATTCTCAAACCCCTTTTTTTAGTTACCACCAAAAACTTTTTGAAAAAATTCTTTCGCAACCGTCTCGACGATGTTTATTTTCAATCAAACGGTAGCATCACGTCAGATAAAAAAGGACAATGCGGAGTTATCCAAATAGGCCCTCATAGTCGAATCACGCCCACTTAGGGCATAGAAAATAATGAAATGATGCTCTGCTGGCAGCCAATTGGATTCGGATTGAGTTAGAGTTAGCAGAGTGCGCGATAAGCTCTGCAATTAGCTCCTGGTCTAACCCAATTTGCTCCGTCGTTTATCTGCCTCAGTTTCCGGAAAAATGTAATCTGCAGAATTCACTTTATTAATTTAGACTTTCGGAATCCAATTTTGGGTTACTTCTGACGAATACTAAAATCGTTATGAAGATCTGAAAGTTGCGGTTATTACCATTTTGGTTTTGTTGCGAATATTCGACCTTCACCCATCTTTTTACAGAATGAAAGATATTTTTTCTCAAACATACCGAGTGAATGTGGCTTATTTCTGAAATGGTCTTAGATGCAACCAACAATACTAGTTCCAGCCTTCGTTTACGTTGTTTGTATTTTTGGTTGCATCTAAAATCATTTCAGAAATAACCCGCAAGTGATTGAACCTGTATACATAAACCAATAAATTGCGAATGGGTTGAGAAATTATTATATTAAGGTTATCGGTAATTAAAATAATGTAAATAATTATTTTGTCACTTCTTTATTCATTGGCCTCAAGGACTTCAGTACCAATCGACAGCACAAACATAAGGAAATAAAAGTTGGGTTGAGTATCTCACTTGTAACTATGTATTACTGGGTTCACCGGTCTAAATAAGTGAGTAAAATATCAATAGAGTGTTGAAATACTCAGGTGTGTTTCTGATTTAATTTCTCCCTTGTGACGATTCTTTGTCTCACAGTGTTGGACTTTTAATTGTCTGTCAATTTAGACCGACACATTACCTGGTGATTGTGCAGCCCCCATATTTGTATTTATTGTTTTTGAAGTGAGGTTAAATTTTATTCTTTTGAAATTCAGCATAACAGACCTGAAAAGTGTATGTTGTTGTATGTCTTATAAGTTTGGTCCCTTTGTGCTAGGACTGTTATATACATTTGGCACCCCGAACTGGAGCTGTCACAGTAGGTAAGGTTGTTTTATTACTGAAAAACCTTCCGTTTATTTTTCATTCCCCCGTAAATACTTTCAATCTTCTCAATTTTTGCACCTTCATGCCCGATCCCGATCCTGTCTTAGATAAAAGCGAACGCTTAACTGTCACCGGCGCTTTTAAGCCTGTCCCACAGCCAGGCGCGTGATTTCGAATACATCCACATGTGCATCTCGCAATTTCTAGATAAAACTCGATATAAAAGCTCTCAGTCGATAAGATCCCCGTCACGCTTCAATCAGAATGATTTGATTTTTCACACCCCATGAAATAAAATTGCTTATTCAGTGCGTCGCATGTACATTGTCTGTTTTCTTTATTTGACGTCGAGACGTTGTTCAGCCTTATGAAACTCAAAACGCGCAATATGGAACACTTGTAGGGCGTTAGAACGATCATAAAGCTGATGCAGATGGCCCAATCGAGAGCGAATAGATTGAATAATTTCAAGAAGTTCGACTCAGCACCCTTAAACGTTTCTCATCCCCGTTGTTTCGATTCGGTTTCGGGAGTCCTGCGCCAATGCACCATCTGCAGTGTGCACTGCGGAAACGGTTCTGCACCAGTCCTAAGCTGTATTAAAGTGTCCAATTAGCGGTGATAAATGGCCAATGTTGCTCCAACTATTCTTTCCATCAGCGATATACACGTGTGGAAAACCTTTGACTTTGTATAATTTCCTGGTCTTCTTTTTGACAGTTTTAACTTTCGGTCTTTAAAAAAATTAACTACATATTAGTTATAGTAGCTATGTGTGTTGGAAAAACCTGGACGCATAAATATGTTAAATAATGTCATATTTCATATAAAGGAAAAGAAAATGAATAATAAATACAACTATAAAGAAAAACATTGTGTTGAACCTCTTACATAGTTATGATAAAATATAAGACATATGTTAAATGTTCAGGCACAGAGAGCTGCAGCGACTCAAAACGAGACAATCTAGAGAAGACGATAGATAAAACATTAAAACATAATATCACTCTTCAGCATCCAAACGACAAACTTTCAAAAATTTACATTCTTTGACTGTTCAACGTACTGAAAATTACACCAAACTGTCAGTGTCGATTTAAAAGTGTGTGCAGAACAGAGTAAAGTTCAGCGGACAACTCGTAAAACTCCAGACTAATCCAGCTGCACCTCATCAATAATGTTCGGCGCTAAAAGCATCGCCGTAAATCGGTTTAGTTTTATGCAATATTTATTTGATTTGATGAGGTCAATGGATGACCCTTTCGAAGCGGGAATGTCGGACATTGAAGGGCTTTCACCGGCTCCTCTGTAATTTACAATAGGATTTCGGCCGGTAATTAGCGAAGGACAGCGGAAGCAATTACCTAATACCTACAGCATGCATCTTCCAAGCGAAGAAAAACGTGCTGCGAATTGTGGATTTCCGGGAAAAGGTCGAGAGGGAAACTTGTTGAAAAGGGGCCATTTAATCTATACGGATTGGCTATCTAAGACCTAAGTACAAACGAGTTTCTAATTTGCGAACTCACTCGGATAATTTGAAAGCAATTCTGTGTCGGGCATTTACTCGGCTTCCGATGGTCTGCCGATTCCCTAATTATAACGAATGTTACCGCAGAACGCGGTTTCCTCTAAAATCGACTTCCTATTGAAGAGTAATATGAGTATACGTACCCGAAAAGGGTCCGACATCACTCATGTAGATTAAAACCTCTCTCAAAGTCGGCCAAAACCGACGATCTCTAATAGTCACGTGGAGCGAACACCTTCATTTGCATACAATACAAATTATGGAATCATCGGTTCAATTTGGCGGGGAACAATGGGATACTGGCCCTCCGCTTCGAAACGCCTCTTCAATCGTGAGCCATGCTGACTTTTCAGGGATCTCGAAAGCTGATTAACGAACGGAAATTGCTTTTTTATACGAATTGAAAATTCTAGGCTCTTAATACGCTCGATGAAGATTACCAGCCATTTTTAATATCAGTTGCGAAGTGCCCACAGCAACGATAAACAACACTCGCGCGACTCATTAAGTGCAAACTGCAACAAATTACAGAGTAATTTGAGTGAAACTACTGTTTTATAAACTTGCTGGATAAAACACAGAGCCATAAATTGAGTTTTTTTGGAAGTCTGTGTACAGACCAAAGTAGTACATATTAATTTATTACTTCTTCTATTTCAGGTCGTGAAAAACATCTATAATATCTATATTCTATAAAATTGTTCATCGAGGATGCCTGACAAAGAAAAGTTTAAAAAACGTTCATCGTTTATTATGACATGTGTGCTCTATACGGGCTATTAGTGTGACGTAGAAGCTTGAGGTGCATTGAAGCTAAACAAACCAGAAAATGCATGGGAAAATTCAGTTTTTTATTTTTTTCTCGTCAAGTATGAGTGTTTCCGATTGGGTATCCTTATAGGCTCTAGTTTTTGTACTCCGCGAGAAAATATCTGATTCCTTCGGGTAAATTAAAAAAAAATCTAAAAGAAATTTTTGACAGATTTTGTAACCTCCAATGTCAACAAGATATTATTTTATTTACGCAACAAATTATTCACATAGTATTTAATCCGTCTGCCTGGTTACATTTTTCGGTAAAACTTGATATTGCAAATTATATAATTCTAATGCATAATATTAGTAATAGAATCATAGTAGGTATTATTATCACTATGTATTTAATAAGCAGTCATGGTTATTGACTACTCAATTGCTCGGTAAAAAATCGTGCCCCATGTTTAAAACCTACACTGCCAAGTATATGTTATTCGCATAGTAAAAATCTTGACGCTCGGTATGAAAATCTGAATGTTCAGTATTTTCTGAAGAGTGTTTAGAGATTACTGGATCCTCGGTATAAAAATCTAAATGTTATGTATTTTCTGAGTTAAATGTTATTCGCATAGGATCATGTTATATATATTTACTAGCTGGTCAGTGCAACGAATACAGGAAGTGACAGTAAGGCAGAAGTCATGAAATGGCTTATCACATTCAACGAACTTTTAAATGTGCAAAATTCAAAATTATTTTAAATTATTTATTTTTGATTTCTTTTCGGGCTTGATTCGTTAAAAAAAATATTGTACCTAACTTATTTGGAAGGGAAATTTCCCGCATTCGCACTAAATGCAGCACTCCGTTCGGTCGTGCTTCAAAAAAAGTGCTCATGCGGGAAATGTCACTTTCCAAACACGTTAGGTAAATATCTATTACGACCTATTCTCACACCTACCAAATAGACAAAAAAAAAATCATAAAAATCGGTCGAGCCAAAAAATCGGTCCATCCCAAGGGCCCCCCCTGGGCCCCCATATCCATGTGAAAAATAGTTTACCACCTATTCTCATACCTACCAAATATACAAAAAAAAATCATAAAAATCGGTAGTGCTGTTTCGGAGGAGTTCGACCACAAACACTGTGACACGAGATTTTTATATACTAACGAGCGTTCAAAAATAAACCTGGTTAGAGGAGGCTGGGCATTTTTATAACAGTGTACACTGCAATTGTTACAAAAACTAACTTGTCATTTTATTCAGTTTAGGTTAGGCAACCACTAAATTCGGACAAATTGTTATTGAATTTATATTAAAACCTTGTTTGCAAGTACGAAATGGTACGAAAACATGAATTTAAGACAGTCTCAACATATCAGAAAATACGTGAGTTGTGCCAAAGCTGACCGGTAGGTGAAAGTGTCATCGAAGAAAGAATGTACAAAGCATAGAGGATATCACTAAAGACACTTACATATTATGCTCTACATTTTCTTAATGAAACTTAATGAGGCTCACCCTAATAACAGCTGCAAAAGAAAAGGTTTGTCTTTTGCTTCTGAAACTCAAGAGTTAAAATTTCTACCTAACCATACTTTTCAGATTTGCGCATTTAAGAGAACAAGTTTGAGTGTGAAATATGATAAAGTAACAAGCGAAACTGCAAGTGATTTCTTCCTTTGGCCACATTAAAAATTTCATGTATGTACCAAGCATCCGTAGCCGATGTAAGAAAAAATATGAAACTGAAGATTTTTTGCACTGTTTTTAATGGGATCAGAAAAAAGGCACAATTCTCTACAAGAAATATCGAAAACATTTTCACCATTAATTTACTGTAACTGTTTTGTGTCCTTCTAAGGGATTGTAAAATTCTCAATAAACATTTGTAGAAATTTGGTTAGAAACTGTCAGTTGGTCATATCCTTTCGAAGAGTGTTTTAATTTCTAAATTTTGAAGAAATAAAGGTGTAAAACCAAATCATAAAGTGTCCGATATCTAAAAAATAACTCGATTAACATCACACCCAAAGGTCTGAATGCACTTTACTTTTTACCAACCGTTGTAGGAATCCTGGAGATACCTGCTGGACATTTTGCAGCCCAAACCCCCAAATCATGTCGGTCTATATAAAACCGCTAACTAATACCCTAAAACACTTGTCAACACTTCTTTAAGATGCATAATAAAATTAATTATTAATAAAACTGCAGCTTCTCTGAAATTTTGAGGTTATGTTATCTGTCATGGAGAGTTTCGTGTTAATCAGTCAAGCTCTACACTGTAAAAAAATAAAACAAAAACGCAATTTCAAAGCCTACTCTAACCAGGTTTTTTATTGAACGCTCGTTAGATATAGTGTGCAATCTGTAATAACTGTTCGTATTCAATTGTACCTGACATACATACATTTTTTATACTGTGTGTGACACAATTAAATACATATTAAATGATGTTATATTTTATACCGAGCAAACATTTTTTATACTGTGCATAAAGCAATAAAATACAGAGCAGTTATGCTATATTTTACTATGCAAACATATATTTAAATACTGGTGTAACCTACCGTCCAACTGGTTACTATACTTACAATGACAATTATTTACTGTGCAAAAATGTATTAAAATACCGAACAGTTAATTACATGCCTTTTATTTATGGGCATTTGTTAGGCTCCTGACTGTAAGCCACTGTAATAAATGTAATAAAAATGTCATCAAATTTCACCACATTTCCAAGTTGTTTGGAGATGAGATTCCTCGAGTAGTTAAAATGAGTATGGGAGTGGACATGTAGAAAGATTTCAGTTTTTGTTAAGCCTAGGGTATAGGGGTCGAGTAACATGTCGTTTGAAAGGTCTATTAATTGTCTTTTCGGCCACATAATTATTTTTTTATTTGCATAGAGTTATTAAAAATGAAACATTTATTTACGGATTTGTTTTGTATTTAGGAATGCCTGCAATTAACGATAAAAAGCTTGAAATAAACATTATTAGACAATTTATTATTGATCTGAATAATGCTGTAGTCAAATTTGTCGTCATCCATACTCATTTATACCAATCCTTAACAATAAGTAAATAAATAAACTGAAAATAAAACAGTGGTGTATAATTTCCTGAGCGATAAAGCAATTGTAGCATTGAACACTAAATTTGATTTCATATGAAATGTTCAAAATGATTTCCATCGACTTCCATGCACTCATACAGACGATTATGAAATACGCTTTTTAGGTTACGCAACGTTTCCGGTGTTATTTGTCGAGATTCCAGGATAATCTTTTGTCGCAAATCTTCCGGAGAAGCTGGTTTGTCGCAAAAATTTTGGACTTGAGGTGTCCCCACAAATAAAAATCCAGGGGAGTCAAATCGGACGATCTAACTGGCCATTCTACAGGACCTTGTCTACCAATCCAGTGGTCGGGGAAGTTATTGTCCAGGAACTGCCGTACTAACGCAGTATAATGAGGTGGTGCTCCATCCTGTTGAAAGACCAACGCGTTCTCTAGTTCTAGCCAAAAACCGATAAGATAATAAATACGCAAATAATTGTACAAAAACACAGATTGTCTAACATTGTTGATTGCAAGCTTTTTATTGTTAATATTTGCAAGCATGTCTAATAATACAAAAGAAATCCGTTAAAAAATTGTTTTATTTTAATGACTAACTTATAGACTATGTAAGTAAAAAATACTTATGTGGCTGAAAAGACAATTAAAAGACCTTTCAAACGACATGTTGCTCGACCCCTATTCCCTATTTAAAAAATCGAGGTTACTCTTGTCAGGGGTATGGGGTTGCACCAAGCCTGCTTACTATTGCATCAAAACATGTCCCCCTCGAGATAAAAATTGACCTGTTTTTAGATTTTTCTTAAATCTCTTTTCCTAAAAAGTTATTGAGGGTGGCTCGTTTCGATTGAAACGGTCTGTATATGTATTTGCTTCAGATATTATTTGAAATGGAGGATGAGATAAAAAAAAGACAAAATGCAGCTGTCTTGGAGGTGCTGTAGTTTGCCAACATATGGCTGCAGTACCACCAACCATGTGGATGTCCAGGTGGTGAGAATAAAGGATTTAGCAAAACCAAAGCTTCGGCAAGGAAGCTTAAATAAATATTTACAATTATTTCCTATATATTATTTAATTCTCATAAACAAAATAATTGAACACTTCTTGCTGGTATAAGTTCTGTTGCTTATAATAAATATGTATCTTTTCATATGAGAATCTTAGTGACAAATTATGAACTAGTTTTTCATATTTTGCAACATTTTATTTTAAGAAGTAACTTTCTGCTTTTAAAGCAGCCATGCCTAGTCCACCTTGTTGCATTCTACTTGATGTTGGTACTGGCTCAATTGCTTGAAGAGTCGATGGCCCCTCAAACGACGGCAATAATAGTCCTAAGAATTATTCGAATAGAATTAGTCACTTCTTATGATTGAAATAAAAATACATATTTTAAAATATCTGTCATTGGTCTGAGATCCTTTTACAGGGTTGACACAGAATGTGCTGCTTTTCTTCTTGACTTCTTTTTAGGGGTTTTGAACTGAAATGGGTTTGTCTTACTACATTCTGAAGTACCATTCTTAAAAAAGGAACTACAGACATAGGCACCAGTTCCAGGGGGTCTAGCACTGAATCGATCGAGTGAGTGTGATGGTATTGTTGGTTGTCTACATTACCGTACTTCGAACATTATTGAAAATAAACTTATAACTTAGTCTAAAGGGCCTAAACCGTAGATGGTCTAAATTTGAACGTCTTTCAAGTAACAACGAAGTCTCCCACACTCATTTCACCATTATTAAGCCGTAATAAAACTCACAAAAGTGACGTCATTTTATTTACATTTCTCATCGTAAACAAACACAAAGGCAAATTTCGCTTAAAAATCGATGACTTCTCTCGGATGCCAATTTGTGTGTGACTTATTTGACATTTCTCGTGACATTTGACATTTCGCGTGAGTTGAAAAATTCAATATGTAAATACTCAAATAAAGATTTTTTTATATTCTTTAAGGTTAAGAACCCCTCTTGTAATTCATCAATTGTATCATTAATCTCTTGTTAAATTAGGGCTAATGATGGCAGTAGTGTTCTGCCGAAACATGTTCCATTTGTAATTTTACACTTATTAAAGTTTGTGAAGTTCGACTTAGATATATTTAAATTTTAATTTAAATTTACTCCACTTGGATTTATCAACATTCTTCTGGTTTATTTAATTTAGTGTTTATTCTCCGCCTTGAAAGAGTGAGGTTATGTCTGTTTATTGTTTATGTAACACTCAAAGTCCCCATGCATTTTCGAGTATGATTAGCTTCAATGCACTGACTACCTCAAGCTGTTACGTCATCACGAATAGCGCGTATTATGCATTTGATTATACATACTTGTAATTTCATCAGTGGCGTTGTTACGGGGACATAGTGATTTAAAATTCAAATACTTATGTCAAAAAAAAATCAAAAAGCAAATAATGGAAAAAGAAATAGAAAATAGAAACGCCGCTAGAACATTTCCTTTCAAAACAAAGGATACTGTTTGTTTTCCAAATACAAACATCTCCAACTAAAATTCTCCGGACACAAAACAGCAACGACAACAAATCGATGCAACGATATGAAACAGCACAATTGAATCGTTATTACGTCTCGGGTATTGCTGGCACTAAACTTTACGTCGCACTTTTATAATAGCAGATAAAAATCGCTATTCTGTTCTGTTTAACATCCTCGCTAAAAGTTATTGTGCCGTTTTATTTTTATTCCAGTGCTTTCGACAATACATTAAAATGACGCACCTACCCGCTTCCTTCTCTTCCACAAACACGAGTTTTTATCTCCGCCCTAGAAGGGAAAATTTATATTCGTGAAAGCTCGAAGAGTGACCTCACCACCTCGGAGGGCTATGTCTTTGATGCTCACAACAAACAGTTTCGTTTTTAGTGTGATGCACGACCATTGTAGTTCCTTCGGGGACAGTGGCGTAACTGGGGTTGATGTAAAAAACGAGCAGTCAGTAATAAGAGTAATGGAAGGTCGGGTCTTGCGGATTGCCCCGAAATTCGTCTAGACACTGTCTGAAACATCGCAGCCATTAAGTGAAGATTTAATTAGATACCTCAGGAAAGTAAAACTTTGTGTTTCGTTTTGGGTGGATAAGAATAGAGTTATTGTTAGTGACAGCTTAAAAGTGTACTAAAATCGTAGTACTAAAGTCGACCAAAACTGGTAAGAAGCGGCACGTACCTAAAATGCCAACTACGCCACTGCCTTGCAGGTGTCCCTCCTTTGTTGCTTCGGCCGGGTATGGAGATCGCACAAAGCCCAACTTGAAGTGTACTCAAAGAAATGAACGTTATATTTGTGCACGAGCTTTTTTTCAGGAGATCCGGAACCTGCTCTGCAAATACATAAGATGCAATTATCATAATGAACACGTCCATTTGTCACGGTAAAGCTGTTTTATTCTAATTCCCCAGCGCTGCCGTTCTTAAGCCCATTTTATGATACTCATTTAAATGTGGAAGATGTAAACAGAAGCGAGCAGAAACGGGCTGAACGAATAAAACAATGCTGTATCGTGAGTTAATATCTTAGCATCTGGGACATGATAAAACAAAGAACTTGTGATTGATTTTGCTGTGTTGAGACGTAACATGTGCTAGACTCAATATAGAAACTTCTTCGAGATAAAATAATAATAATAGGGGGAGCAGCAGGAGGCGGAGCGGTATTTAGTTTAGTAACAATGAAATCGTTTTAGTAATTTTACCTCAAAAATAGTACTACTTACCATTTTAAAATTCACATGATTATGCTGAGTCACATCGAACGACTTACTTGAACACAGTAATGGCAAGAAATTCAATAAGAATTACCAGCAGGCGCAGGCGGTAGGAGAGTTCTTAAAACTTTTAAATTTTCCTACATTTTTTTTTCACCTAGTGTTATAAAAAGTCACTCTTTTTCCCGAAATAACAATATTTTCTTTATCCTAAAACGTGAACATTTTCATTCCCGTTAAACCCTTGTCAGATGAGTCTGAGCAAATTTACCATCCACTTAAATATTCTCATGCAGTTGTTTTAGCCTTCCTCTTTTAAAAAAGCTTTTAATTTTAATCTTCGAAAAGCAAGTAAACAAACGGCATAGATTTCGTTACATCATTTATTACTCCTAATGGATCTGAAGGGAGCAAAAAATAAAAATCCGACTTCTTACTCTATTTGTGCCGTTCCGCACCTATACGCCGGAGCAAGACGAATCGAGTCAAAGTATAAGCGGATTAGTTGCTCTAAGAAAGTAAAAGAAATAATCAGAGGGAGCTTTTCGATGGAGCGATCATTAATTAGACGTGTGACCGATTGGAGGGCAACAGTTGACACGTTTCGGCTGCCTTCTTAATTAATGGAACTGCGCGTTGCTTGTCGCCGCAATTCTGTTAACAAACGTGAGCAAACTTTTAGTGGCTTTAAAGGACCTCGATTTGTTTGGGAGTGGTGAACGCTCCCGAACTGCGGATGTTTGTGTGGGAGGAAGTTAAAGTATACTCTTGACAGGGCGGCAGGTTTGTTGAGAATGAAAAATGAAAAGTAAAGAAGTTAATATTAACATACACCACAAGCAAAGAATGCTTTGACTCGATTTGGTACCGTCATCGTCATTTAGAAAAAAAGTGTCAATCTCAACCGTTTAAAATTTTTCCAATTATTATCGTTTGTCCATATATCCATATGTGGCTCGTGAATTTGTAGGGGGTGAGTTTTCGGAAAAGTTGTTGCTTTTGATAGTTTCAGTTATTGCACTCATTTCTGAAACACCCTGACATTATAATTCGTCAGTTGGTTAACTTTAGAATAAACACTTCATTTGGCCGTCTACATTGAGCCTGAAACTCCATGGCTGCCAGCAAAACGGTTTCTCCTAAGTGGTGTGATTATTAGCAGAGTTTGCAACGATCGAATTACCGAACTCGATAAAGAATTCATGGGTCCGAGTCTAAAACGTTCCGTAGTTGGGAATAAACCCAATTATATCCTAAATTTATTCCGGCAGTCAGTTCGTTAATTAGCGAAAAACTACAGCAGACATTGTGTTTGGTACATAACCCGTTCTATATTCATATCGGGCTAATTTCGAAGCGAACTGTTGTTGTATTTTTGAACTTTAATTAAAAGCTACACCGCGAACTAATCCGCGCTTTCCTCTCCTTAAAATCCCATAAAAACTCGTCTAAATGCAGACTGTGCACCGCCATTCCTTTTTTCCGCCCTCGCAAAAAACCGTACCAGACGCGCACCGGAATTAACCGGAGCCGAATTTACAATATCGTGCTCTAATTATTGTCGTTGGCGGTTTATACTCGTTCGAAATTGTTTCCAGTTTGTTGCCGACTTCTTATCGGATTTTAATTCGTAATAAAGGTCTGAGTCGATGTTGGGGTCGTTAAGGAGGATTTGAACTCGCGGATTTCCAATTAATCCGTGGAATCATCGAGAATAATGTTTGTTTTTGGGGTGTAATTTAATGCTAGTCCCAAAGCGACAGTCTGACCATCAGAGTCGAGTAATTGGTAATTGTTTATTCTGGTTGGCGTCGGGCTCAGCGCTGGCAGGTTTCCTTTGTGGCGATCAACTTGCTCCAGGACGACCGCTGATCCTCGTTGTAAACCCCTGTTGATTGTCTTATCTTGCTTCCGAGCTCCTTTAAATCCTCGGGCGTTGACAACTTCACGCCGCTTGCCGAGCTTAATATAGAGGTGACAGGAAGTCAAAAGCGACCCAGAAACGACCTATAAATCCGCCAATAATTCACTTGCCTTTTCGAGTTTTCATCACGCCCGTGAGCGGCAGGAAATAACCTGTGGCAATAGGTTATTTGGATGGTCTTATTTGGGGATTTTCCAATAGTTGGTATAAAGCCAAACCGAAATAGTTTAATTAGAAACGAAGTTCTTCCTAATTTCACGTCTTTTTCATATGAAAAACAAACATTATGTATTTAGAATTTTTTTTTATTTATTTACAGAGTGATCATATAGTTCCGCACAAAATTCATTATTTAGTTATGTAATGTTTTTACGAAAAACGCTCGAACAGGTCGATTTTTGTTTTCAAATTGCTATCTTTTGACATAAAGATTCTGTTGATGACGTCATCTGTTTTTGAACTATGGTACCGCCATCAATTTTTTTAAATGGCAACCCCAACTTTTTTTTATACATAGAGAATTGAAAAGTTGGGGGTTGGCATTTAAAAAAATTGATGACGGTGTCATAGTTCAAAAATAGATGACGTCTTCAACAAAATCTTTATGGCACTTTGAAAACAAAAATCGACCTGTTCGAGTGTTTTTCGCAAAAACATTACATAACTAAATTATGAATTTTGTGCGGAACTCTATGATCACTCTGTATTTCCTGTTGCTTTACGACTAAATTAATGGAGCTAATATACTGTAAATAATAATAAATAAATAAATAATAATACTGTAAATGTAAACCTGTTTCGTTTTCAGACTGTCCGAGTTCTGATATTTTCAAGTGTTCAGGCTTTCAGGCCTGCAGGTTTTCAGGTTGGAAAGTTCTTGGCCTTTCGGATTTTAAGGTCCAAATTCTCTAATCCTCAGGTTTTCAAGTTCTCAAAATATTAGATGTTTAGGTTTTCAGGCCCACAGTAGTTTCCAGGTTGTGAAATTCATTTTCAGGTTTTCTAGTTCTTTGAATTTCAGCTTTTCAGATTCTGATGCTTTTCTATTCTCGAATTGTCGGTTTCTTATAAGTTCTCAGAATTGCAGATTTTTAAGTTTTCAGGCCCTTAGGTTTCCAGATTGTACAGGTCATTTTTAGATATTCAAATTCTCAGTTTTTAATAAGATTTTCAGGTTGTGATGTTTTGAAGTTCTTGAATTCTCAGAGGCATCGGTGGGGTGTTCCACTCCCAAAAACTTAACCAGTAAAAAAATTACAAAATTCTAAAATTCAGTAATCTCAAATTCGAAGAAGTCTATCTGTTCTGAAATCTTGAGGTTGAAATTGAAATTGAACATTGTAAACCAAATATTGTAAACGTTTTAGGACTGAGAAATTTGATACACATTCCAAAATTCTAATATTCCAAAATTCAAAGTTTAAATTACAAAATTACGAAATTCCAAGATTTTGAAATTGATCTATATTATTTTTAAATTAAAGCGTGTGTGCACCAGTAGACTATGTTTTTTCATTCACAAAAAATTCACAGGTCCATTTATTATTATTTGCATTTTCTTTTCGGCGCACATCAGTCCATTACAGTCACCGACTTGAACCAGAATGGGTCGTCTGAGTAAGAAACTGGCAAACTGGAGTCAAAGAGCACGTTAATGCACGCACGAAATCGGTTCGGATTAGAGAATGCTGAATTGCAACATTCTTTTGATATGTCATTCCATTTCGGGACTTCTATGTATTTATTTAATCGTTGAACATTAAACAATTGTAACGAATTAAAATTGTTCATCCTGCACTGATTTGGTGATTTCTTTTTTTGCTGACCATTACATTTATTCGATTACTAATCCACTGGAATTTCCATGTGCTGAAAAGGCCCTAAGCGTCAGCAGCACAAACTCTAAATAAAAATTGTTAGATCCTAAGACAAAGTTGTAAACAAAAGTGCAAAAATAAATGTACTTTGACTTGACTGGACTGAAATTTCAAGTGGCGGGCGATCACTAGTTGACTTTGAAACTGAACCTGAGATTTTATTCGATTCCATGTTTTAAAATTAAGATTCAAAAATTTTAGGTTGTTTATAATTACAAACCTTAGATTTCTGTATTCCATGAATGAATAACAAAGTGTAAATAAACATCGAAGAAAATGAAAGACGAAAAACTTTAAACTGTGAAGAGTAATAAGATAAAAGTGGAAATTGAGAAATAATAATAAAAAGAGAGTTGAGACAAAAAATCCAATTTACTAACCTTTGAAAAAAAAAAACAATACTATCAGCCTGAGTATGGCTTCCTCTATTCTGGGGTAGTGATTTGAACCATTGTGATTTGTATTAAAAAAATTAGGTTTTCAACATTTTCTTATGGAAATTGTTGGGCATTGAGTAGTTTTTTTTTTTTCAACATTTTTTCTATTTTTATTGTTACATTTAGTAGATACTGTTGCAATAATTTGATTTTGCCGCGCATTGGCCATCGAAGATTCAGGAACGAATCAGCGTTTAGAGATAACCCGCACGCACAAAAAGCACGAAAAAATTTGCTCTTAGCTGTTCGCAATCTTCTTGTATTTTCCCGAACGATTAGAAGGCGCTTAAATGAAGCTGGATTGGACAACAAAAAACCGTCCAAGAAACCAGAGAGCACAAAATTCAAAGATTGCGTTTTGTGAGAATTCATCAAGTTTGGACTCTTGACTCGACGATTAGGCTTAAATCTCCTGATGGACGCGAGAGTGTCTGGAGAAGACCAGGAGTGAGATTTTCTAGTTGCAACATCTCTCCAAGAGTCCTGTTTGGTGGTGGCTATGCAATGTTTTGGGAAGGCATCTGTTTCGATGGCCGCACATAGTTGGTCCCTATACGTGTTAGGTCAATGAATGCGGATTATTATCTTAATGTTGCCCACGTAATGCCATTTGCTCCTTTTGTGGGGACAAATTTCTTGTTTATGCAGGATAATGCTCATCCTCATGTGGCTAGGCAGAAAGCTGTTGCTATTCTGTTCATGAAATGGCCAGCCAATGGTCCTGACATAAACCCAATGGAGCATCTATGGAACGAAATTAGACAAGGGGTTAAACGTCGTACACCTCTACCTGCCAACCACAAGCAACTTGTAGACGCAGCAATTCAAGAATGCGAAAATACTCGTAAAGAAATAAAGAAGGACATACACGAAATTAGAATAGCTGCAAGTCCATAAATTTTATTGTTTTCGCTTATTTTTTGTCTACATGTTTGTGTTGTTTTCAAGAAAAAAAGTTTTTTAATAAAAAAATATTAGAAATAATGCCATGTTTCGCTGATTTCATTTACAAGCTACTAGACAGTACCTAACAATAAGCTTCCATGAATATTTTATTGCAATATTAATTTCAGTAATGTAATTATACAAGTTTAATTGAGTGTTGCGTCCATTTTGTTTAGTTATTGTCATTTCGTCATTTGATTGTGATTTTTGTTACATTTTTTTGATTTTTGTTATTGCTTTTTTTTGTTTTACTGTGTTCGTTTTTATTTAGGCTTTTGCATTTTTATTTTTTATCATATAATTTTTGGTCACTTATTGGTACTCCTCTCATTTCAGTTAATTTAGATGATTGCATAATTTTATAGTATTGTAAGTCATTTTATTTCCTTGTTGTCACTTAAAATTCATTCCGAGCATTTTGTTAGTTTTTATTTATTACACTGGTCTGCAATGAAATCCTCCTTCGAATAAAAATATGATAAATATGAAGAGTTTAACGTGCTAATTATACATCTGCTTTTATTTTCTTTCTATCACGTATATATTTTTTTTAATGTTTTTTTATATAATTGTTCAAAATTCGGTCTTTTTTGT
This sequence comes from Diaperis boleti, assembly GCA_963583935.1. NCBI lineage: Eukaryota > Metazoa > Arthropoda > Insecta > Coleoptera > Tenebrionidae > Diaperis > Diaperis boleti. The sequence continues at coordinate 43,051,866 of OY757248.1, forward strand.
GGTTCATTCTTGCATCAGCGCTATTTTATTCCATTAAAATCGTATTTGTATATACAAAAACAGTGCTAATTGATAGAAAGAGAGGGAACGATATTGACTAACGTTGTTTTTATACCAATGTAAGCGCCTGCGCAGTTTTTGCTATGACTCTGTGGCGCTCAGTACGTAAAAAAGTTGTCTAGTGATTGTTTCAATTGTAAAGGGTATATTTTGGTAATTATTGCATTATATTGTTACATGTAGCCAAAATTTATATGTATTCTCAACTATAGAGCGAAATAAAATCACATGATTATATTACGATTTTATGGCAAATTTAATTTTGCTGTAGGTACAAAATACCAGGAACTCTACAGACGTCTTTTGCTACATTTGCGGTAAATTTACCATAAAATCTTTACTTAAATAAAATCTTCTTTGAGAAGTTGGATCGAAGGCAAGAAAATGAAGAAAACTACAAAATGAAATTACTAATAACAAGTTATTAGATTATTTTAATGATTTTTAACATTTTGGGACAAATTTTGTCTACTGTTGTCACAATTAATACATTTATTACTTGAATTTCAAGCAAGTAACACGTTTTAATTAAAAAATTAATTACAAAAAAAGTATACGTGAGTTATGTGACACTGAACCCTGACACCGCTAGAAAAAGGAAATGGATCAGCATCCGCTCGCTAGCGATAATATAGTTTATAACACGTGTTCATTTAAATTAGTCATCAAGTTGCTTATGATTTTTTGAGTGACGAAAACGAATTGAAAAACGCATGTGATTTTTTGGTTCATAAAATTCATACTAACATCACAGTAACCTAAAATGGTAGTGACATTTGACAGTTGTTGGATAACTAGTGCTGGCGCTTTTCTTCGACGTTTTACCATTGTGTTTTAACAGTTGTCATATCGATAGAAAATTCAACAGTTCGTTTGAGTTCGTTGGTACTGTTTACGGCGAAACGATGGCGTACAGTTTAGAACAAAAAGTGTTTTTACTAACAAGCTATTTCCGAAATGGGACCAAAGTGGATGGAGTTTAGGTACATTCAATAGAGGACTGCCTCCAAGAATTTCACGAAGAATTTCCAAATTTTGTAGTGGACTATATGCAATTTACAAAAACCCTTGGACAGAATATTGAAACAGTTTAATCAAACTGGTAGTCGTCTTTTACGAAAGCCTGGCAGTGGGGCCTCAAGGAAACGTACAGCAGAGGTTATTGCCCAAGCGGAACAAATAATGAAAAATAATCCAAAAACATCTATTCAACGACTACACCAGCAAGTAAATCTTTCGATTGGAACAACCCACAAAATGTTGCACAAAGATTTAGAGATGTTTCCATATCGTATTTCAATGGTACAGGAATTGTTACCAGCCGATTATCCGCAAAGACTGAATTTTTGCAACTGGTTTACCATTATGAATCAAAATGGGGAATTTTCACAGAGAGTAATTTTTTTCTGACGAAGCGTGGTTTCATCAATCCGGTTATTTAAATTCTCGAAACACCAGAATCTGGAGTACACAAAATCCGCACGAAATTTTAGAACAGCCGTTATATTCACCTAAAATTGGTGTTTGGGCTGGATGTACCCATAGACGAATAATTGGGCCCATATTTTTTCAAGGTAAATTTAAACATCCAAAAAAACTATTAAGTTGATTTCACTATGGTCTTTTATTAGGTACATTGAACGCTCAAAGATATCGGACAGAAATTTTACAGCAATTTTTTGAACAACTCCACGATGATGAGCTTCAATATTGGCAATATGGAGCCACCCCTCATACAACAGTGGAAACGCTTAACTACATAAGAGAGTTCTTTGATGACCGAATAATTAGCCGAAATACAGCAATTCCTTGGCCTCATTGGCAGTACCCCGGAACCAACATAGACAAGACCACCAACCAGAGTGCCCACGGAGAGCACTCGAGAATGCAAGAACAACCACAAAGGAGAAGACCTGAGGGCGGAACAAGACACCACCAGAACATTGTTTTCTTTTTGGTTTGTTTTGTTCAATTTTCTCAAATGAACATTGTATTAGATTGAAGATTCCCATTGTAAATTTGACATAATTAAGACCTTAGGATTATATAGTCACGTGCTGAAAAGCCCCTAAGTCTAAGCACGACCCACACATAAAAATTTGTTAGATTTAAGAAAAATTGTAATTCAAAAGTGAGAAAACAAATGTATTTTCAATTCAATTCAATTTGTGTCTATTCTCGACATTATTAGAAGAAATCACTTATGAAAACCCTGAGGAGTTTCAGGATTTGCTCTTTACAAAATTATTTCATGAGAAATATAAAACCTTAAGTTTGAAAGAGTTCCAGGCAATAGGGCATACAAAAAATCATTGTGAGCAGCCTTTGCGAATTCAAAACATTCAGGCTGAAACCCACCAACAAAGGCAAACAAGCAAGTGGTCAAATTTTAAAGAGGCATGTAGAACGTCGATTAATAAACCATCTGTAAGTAGGTATTGACATTTATTGTCAAAGCTGTGTGAAAGTAAAATGTCTGTATTGCACTAAGGACACCAGCAAATGCCAATTGATTGAAGAAAAAAAAAAAAAAAAAACAAGCATGACAAAGTTGGACATCACTTATTTTGCACTTTTTAGTCCCAAAGATTTATTTGTGGAAAAAATTATTTTTTACCTCACTTTTTGGTTAGAAGAATCCAACAAGGCATTAAATTTACAAGAAAAAATTATTTTGCCTACTAGGCAAGTTTTTTACCTCTGGGGAACAGGTCCAACCTTCAACAAATAGGGACATTGAAGTTCCAGAGGCAATGGAAATAAGGTCAGTTGAGTTTCCACAATGGTCACATCGACTTATTACAATAATTACATTAATTATTATTAAATAAATTACAGACTCAGCTATGGTGTCAGTGCCGTCAACCCGATGATGGGGATCAAATGGTGCTATATTCAAACTAAAAGCGCAAATAAAATGGTATCGTTCAACTTGACACTTAATCCAAAATTATGCAAATTACAAATAAAAATTATAATTAAGAAAAAAATTCAATAATTATAATTGGTGGACAAAGATTAACAAAAGCATTACAAACTGATAACACTTAATCTAAAACAGCAATATTTTATCCTTTTTCTTTGTCCCTTTTATTTCTGTCTCAACAACCCAATAACACTTTCTATGTGAATTCTCACACTTGCCAACGTCCTGGTCGATTCAATATCTATAGGTTCTAGTTGACGTTTTCCCTTTAAAAATGCTGGCGTTATTACCGCAGCCATGTGTAATCCCACAAGGTCTTTAATTAAAAACCTAGAAAATGAAAATAAGATTAGAACATTAAAAATAAAATATTTTGCAAGCCTAATACCAAACGCACACACAAGCAAGAAATTCACCATAACCTGCCACAAGCAATTTTTTTTCTAAATAAGTATTGTTTTCTTTAAGTTTAAATTGGTAATTTGTATATTTAGAACCAATAATTTTAACCAATACTCCAAATCTAACGCCAGAACATCTCCAATAACTTCAGTTATTAATTTCTTTTAAACATACATTTGTTTAAAAGGATACATAAAACACCAAAGTAATGTTTTTTTGAATCTCCCATGCTCTGTTAATCCTTTGAACCTTAATTTATTTGTGTAACATATTAATTCGAAAACTGCATGATTAACATTTTTATCTACTTTTAAAATTTTACATATCATAATCACAACAAATTAATTAATACTATTACCTCTTGGACTACTTCTAAAATTCGCTTTTTTGCGCTCTGATGCCTAGGTAATACCATTACTGGACGTGTCTAAATGGCTTTTAACCAACACTCGCGTTGTTGAACTGCACAAAATGTTGCCATTTTCGGTCATGTACCTGCAATGAAATAAGTTTAGCTAAATCCATTATAAACCAAAACCAGTATGAAAAACATAACCTCCAATTCCTCTCGGTTAGGACGCCAGTTTTAAAGAAATGCGTTCTTGTTCATAGTGCTTTACAACAAAGGTGTATCAACAGATTACCAACTGTTTGGGGCTTCAGTCTCAACTCCTCAACTTTCTTCCATTCATCCAATTCTGAACTATCTGAAAACGCGCGTGTACAAACGCAAAAAACCGAAGACAAGACGACACGAAAAAGTTGGAGGCTTAACACGATCGGTCTTGCGCACAAAACAGGTGTTGCGCTTGTCCTCGCACATCTACCACCAGGTAGCTAACTGGGGTAACTGAGTAAAAGTTTATTTTTTATTTTAATTAATTTAAATGTAACGACTGAAAGTTACAACTGTCAAGTTAAAAAAAATTGGCAACAGACATACGTTAAAATGTTATGTCAAATTCATAGGCGACTTGATGACTAATTTAAATGAACACCCGATATAAGCCTTTGCATTGTAGAATTAATTAAGATTAATATCCTGAACGTTGTAGTGTGCTTGTCGCTGTTCTTTAAACATATTTTTTTTATGTCTCAACTCGTTCCCGAAACATAACTCGTGGTACATAACTTTTAATGCTATAGCTTTTTTCAGAAGTATCAAATCTATAAAAATCATGCATAATAAATAAGAGGGAAAAAAAAATTTTTTTGCAGACCAGTGTTATTAATGTCTTTTTTTTTGTTTTTGTTATCAGTTCTTTTATTTATGACATTTTTTATATACATATTTCAATAATATCATAATTTTTGTCATCAAACATGAATTGCAAAGAGTAGAGATAGCTCAATGGTTGAGAAGGCTGAATAGCTGAAAATACGAGAACCAAAAAGGTGTAATGTTACATGGATGTAACATTGGCTGCAGATATCAAAGTACGGGGCTCCCAGTCCGGCTCGGTGGTGACTTTGATTGGGGGAACACGATGTCAGCTGTTCACAGCCGCAAATAGATATTTGTTCATACAAACAGAAACAAATACACAATCCCTATTGTTTTTTGAGGCTGTCGTTCAGCAACGTCTTAGCCAACCGACATTAAAAGAACTGAATTTTTGATGTCAAATTAAAAGCAGAACCCCATCTCTGACAAACTTTCCTGGAAGCGCAGGGGCGCACGAAAGTAAAGAATAATAAAACGCAATAATTCACCCATCGCTGCACCTCAAAGCAATCTCGTTTTCAATTAGTTTAAAAAAATATATTAAACAAAATCGTAACCGTATTCTTTTGAGTGGTAGAAATCCGTGTCTTAATTAGGGAAATCACCAGAGACTCTCCCGACGACTTTGTGCCGTCAAAATAAAAATTAATTAAACTTTTTTCGTACCGGAATGGAGTGCTACAATGTAGAAAATTGTCTGCGAACGCAGACCCAGAGACAAAGCAAATTGTAAAATATGAGCCGAATAAGCGTTTAGCTGATAGCCATAATACATCAGAGTGGAGATAGTCGCAATTAGAAATATAAAGGGGTGCCACCCTTCGGCCAGGGCATGAATTACAGCATGTAAATAATGGCCAGTTCACACGTGCGAGTGTGTGGGAATCCTAGAGAAGACGGTGACGTCACTGCGGACATCTGCAGAATAGAAAAATAATAGAAAGGAAACCCTACACTCTTTTATCACCTCGTTCATTCAGACCGCAGCACAAAGAATGTTCTCATTATTTAATTAAAGTGAGTTTTTTTTTAATTCACGACTGTACACTGGGGTGGGACAATACGAAATAACTAAGACATAATGGAACGTTTTTTGCCGGCGTAGTAGGAGTGAAGTGTCTTGTATTTTTCTTTTGACTTTTTTCTTTAAAGTCCACCCTTGCACGATAGAGCGTATGAATTAATCAGGTATCAAACAAGCTTTTCTATATAATAGCGCGAGTTCTCGTACAATGGCCTGTCATAATGGAGACCGTAATAATACGAAACAAATCGGAAGGAAATATGACGAAAACGAAAGATAATGGGGGTTTCGTGAAAAGAAATAGGACAATGCCACCGCGGCCCGGGGCTACTGGCTCGTATTAAGGAGGACGACTTTTTGCGGGTCTGCTGATGAGGTTGCGCTGAGGATGACAGTTGTTAATACGGAGATCTAGCTGAAGACGTCTGGAATAATTAGAAACGAAAATGGTAAACGATCTTTTTTCAATATCTAATTGGAGAGATTTTATTAGCCGTGATACAAAAAACTAGATGCAACCAGGCATATAGCCCTGTGATTTGAGTTGCTTAGTCTGTTATGTTATACAGAGTGATTTGAAATGTGTTCAAAAATTACAAGTTAAAAAATATTTAAAAAGCTATTAAAACACTTATCAGCAAGTAGACTAAAAGATATTAAATCTTTTTTTGTACCGTGGATTTCTGTTTCGTGTCGCTGGTGAACTTCGAATAGAAAATGCTTTACACGAACGCAGAATTTAGCAATATTTTCATGACATACTATGCGGCAATTTTGTGGGGGCTGCGACACCTCCACAGACCCTCCTCTTATCTACGACACTGTGGATGACTTGTGGCGAATTAAAAAACAAGATATTAAATTTGTCATAAGAATCAAGTCGCAACCACAAATCACCGTTCGCTCCCCCACCGTGTTTACAACCCTCAAGAAACACAGCATTTTGCCGGCAATAAAATTTTATCTCCAACCCCGACCAGTGCAATTAAAACAAAAGAACAAGCTTTTGGCAAAATAATAATCTCCAATTAGCGAGGGCACAAAATACTGGACCTAATCCTATTTAAAAACAAACCGCAGCAAACTTTTATAATAATTTAAGCTTTGCATCCTTATTAGGGCAATTATAATACTCCACCTCGTTCCGGAAGAGCACTCATTATTATCGTGGGATTTCCAACTGCCTGAAAGAAATAAAAGAGATGCTGGTTGAACAAATGCGAGGTGTGTGTGAGGGGGGATCTCGCTACGCTGATATTAGCATTAAATCCATTTACATTAATTTCGGAGTGATATTAGTTTGTTTAAGTTTGTAAATTCATAATGGAGGAACGCGCTGATGGAAGGGTTGGGGAGCGTTCCGTGACGTTGAGGTTCGAAGTCAGCTATTGTGTCGTCTTAGATCCCAAATCGATTACTCTAATAATAAGTGTTTGGAGGGGCATGTTATTAAACAAGGGACATTTTGCTTCATCAGCTCGTTTATTAGTTATTATGGGGGTTATTTGGGGATAAGACGAGCCCGCTAAGTGGTTGTGCGAGCAGTTGTTTCGAGAAACGATTACTTAAACTATGAATATGAAATTCGGGCTCCCGGAACGACGGCTTGTGACTTTTAATTAGCCAAACGTTGATAGAATGTCACTGCTAGTTTTCTATAATAAAAAATTGTAAACAGTTTTTCTAACGAAGTGAATGAGGTGAAAGGATATATGAGCAAATTTTAAAAGAAGTAGAACTAGAAATGAAGTATTTACGCAGAGTAGAAGACATAACAACGATGGATAAAATAACAAGCGAAAGTGTAATAATACCTAACGAAAATACCTTCTCCGGACCTGGAAAGACTTTTTGTTGGATGCATATTCGGCAAGCCAATTAGGCAAATTGTGGGTCGGAGCGTAACGCCATAAGCCTTGTTTCAAGTAAAGTTGACCTATTTAAAGCTACCTAATGTGCATGAGTTCACTGGGCACTCTGAGGAGAACATCAGCCAGTATTTTAGCAGACAATGGAGGTGACCTTCTATCTCTGAAACGTCATGGGGGTTGGCGGTCTTCAACAGTCGCAGAAGGTTATGTTGAAGACTCCTTTGCTGACAAAAAAGAGTATTGCCAACTTAGTGCAAACTTCAAATCAACATGATTTATCTAGCACCAGTGCTTTAAATACAGTTTTTGAGGCGACCCTTTTAACATCCACAATGTTACAGAAAGTGAAGTAAATATTCCAGTTTGAAAACTTCACTTCTAATTAAATAATTAGTTTGTATAAATCTATCCACTTTTCACGTTTTCTATTCAATAAAATGTAATGGATTGCAAAATAAATATTATTGAATGTCATTGACAGCACCTTTTTTTCCGCAACCAGCAACTCGTTTCTGGCTATCTAGGACAAGTTAAAAAAAATCTTGCCTACAGGTAGGGAAAATCAATTTCTCGGTTTCAAAATGAGGTAAATAATGGTAGGGTTTTCACACCAATCCTAAAGGCAAAAATGACTATACTTTATTATTCAATTCCGACCGAGATGAAACAATATCTTTTTTCCAACCCTCCTGTAAAATGTTAAGTGTATGATACATCGTAAGCGCATAGAAAGGAACGAAGCAGTCAAAAGAGCTTCAAGTCGATCTCTTGTAGCATTTCCAGCAACGATTTCAACGTAAGAGCAGTCAGATAATGAAATGTAAGTCCTCTCAAATTACGCGGAAGATCTCAAGAGGTGCCATCAAGTCGATAAATTTTCTCGATATCTACCGCAGTAGTCACAGTGCGAAAATCACCTTATATGACTGTGCAAGTTTGACAGATTCGATTTGGGGCCAGAAGGGGGTCATTAACGCCTCAAGAAAATGTTCCATTACTCCAGAGAGCTCTCGAAGACCGACAATCATCGTTATCCGTATTGTTCCATCACGGGGCCCCTTGATTGAACCGCACGACGAACAGGGAACAAAGAACAAAGCGCAACATGTCAGCCGGAGCATTAGTTGTAGTTATAAATGTCAGCCCGAAGAACGACATGTGACCTCTTTTATTGTTTCTGTCATTTTCCTATGAAATTCATCCGTATCTCTGGCTGCATTCTTTCGCCGTTATTAATATTGTTGATGTGGAAAAAGTGGACGGTATTCATACATTCGCGATTATAAAGACCATTAGAGTGGTCGTGACATGATGACGGGGGATGTTATTGCCGCTGGACGTCTACCGTTTCCGTTTCTTTTACTACTTCTTGTCCTGATTTAATTGCTCGTTTGTCTTCGCGTTTTATGAGATACTAACAGTGGTATAGTTGCAGCGCTAATAAAAATTCAGGAAATGACGAGTTTCGGAACGTGAAAATGTCGCTGGGCCATCAATAAAACGGAGCAAAGATGAGTGCGTTCAGCGACTCTTGGTTCGCCCGATAAATTTTGGAGCAATACTGCATGCAACCAACGGAAAAAAAACAGACTGAATTGCTGAAAACATTCTTGAGACACTGAGGTGTAAATAGCATTTTTCAGGTCATTGATATGATTAATGTGATTCCTAGAAACGGAACTTAAAATTTAACCAAAGAGAAAATGCAATAATTCAAAGGTACAAATTAATCAATATTCAAAATAATATTGTAGGTAAGTCTTGTTGGAATTGTTTTCGTTGTAACTCTTTCTCATGTAATTGGTTGCCTGTACAGACCCAGAAATGGTCTAAGACTTACGTCCAAATTTGTAACGACTATACTGACCAGAAACCTGGTGAATCCTTATTAAAACCCTTAAATGTAAACTAAACGCCCCCTGCGCATCAAGAAAACGAGAAAAACCCTGTTTGTCTAAGCTCCAGCAGGAGCAAATAATCATCTCATAATTACAGGAACGGTCCTGCGGTTCCGGAAAGCTCAATTACTTAACCGATGACCGTCTGCTATTTACCCACCTCTTCTTACATTCTCTCATCGCTCCGTATTTATTTTAGCCGCAATCTCCCGTTCGTTCTTTAAACAAACAACTTCAGCACCACGCTTTTAGTGATCCTAACCCTCCATCCATATAAATCTTTGCATGGGACCCATAATTGAGATATTAAGATACTATCCAAGAGTACACGTGGCTGCCATAAAACGTTGATGCATGCAGAACGACGTTACGATATCAAAGCTGCAGTCGTAACACAATAATCCAGACCGTCTTTTATATCGCTACTCATCCGAGATTATGAAAGAATATTTCGCAGGATTCTTTGTCTCTGTAGACGATACATTAGCATTTATAACTACAGATGAAACACTTCCGATACGATGAAATATTTATGACGGATTCCATACGCCTCAGTTTTTTGTTTTACGGAACGAAATTATTCAAAGTTTTAATCCGCTTAGTTTTGTACGTTTGATATGTACTCTGGTTCCACCTGTCGATAAAATTTCATGAATTATGAATACATTTTTCAAATTTTGTTCAAACAGTGATGAATTATTCGATACTCGGAACGAGGCTGGAAAAGCGCACTGAATTATTGGCAGCGTGCACTATAGTGCTTTATTTATTTGCAGATTATGCGCAAACGTGTGGGTCAGTTTTGATAATCGCAGTGGTGGTAATTATTAAATTTACTATTATCATTGCAGGGGGTTTTCATAGATAGGAATTATTTATTACTTAAACTTATATTTTATGAATCTTAGATTGGCACACCTGATTTCAAATTCAGATACGTCAAACTAAACTTCATAGGATCGAGATTTAGAGATGCTGAAAACATAAAAAAGTTATGAAAATCTGAAATTCTCAGAGCCTGAAAATGTTGAAATTTGAAGAATTCGAGAAACTGAAAACATGGTCCATAAAGTGGCTTGGTTCTAGTGGAGACTGCAATAATAATTTTGTTACAAAAATGACTGTAAAACAAAAACATCTACATCTAGATTTTACAATTCATTGTCTTGCTGCAATGACCGAATAAGATAATAAAAAAAAAACTGTTACCGGCAAAGTAAGATATCTCAGCATTATACACAATTCCTAGGAATCTTATAAAATATTACCTATACAGATATGACGTAATGTGTTAAAAACTAACGAGTCAGCAACAAAATTCATGATCGCAGTTGGCTAAACGTATATCGGTTCTTTTACTTTACTGTTTACATTAATTGCCAAACTTTTTCTCTGACTGTCAAAAATTTGAATTTCTGCATCAAAACTGTGGTCTCTTTCAAGCCCCATTTCCACTGAAGAAACATTGAGGAACTTTGTGTATCCCTTTGTCCCGTGTTTAGGAAATGTTTGGCAACCACTAAGGAATTGGCAACACACATAAACTTTGTGTTTCCATCTGAGCAACTGAAAGTCGTCGCCTATAGTTGTAGCTTGAGAAAGCGTTTCCACTGATGTGAAAAGTTGCAGCAAAATGGAGGAGGAAGACGTGTTATTATCGCGTGTCGATTTTTCCTTTGATGGTACCGCTAGAAATGGGAACAATTAACATTTGTTTCCGAAACAATGAGGAAGATTCAGAAACGTTTGGGAACTTTTAGAAACATTTTCGGAAACAATCAACAGAAACACAAAAGTTGCTCAATGTTTCTTCGGTGAAAACGAGGCTTTAGAGAAGAAAGTTAGGACATTATAACTGCATAATGTTGAAATAACAAGTGACTAATTCAAATTTATTCCTCCCTTACAATGCTCAAGAGGATGTAATACAGGTCCTGCAATAATGAGAGAATGTAAGGGTCCCCCCAAATCCATCTGGAGCATCGCCTGGAGGCTGCAAGCCAGAATCTTCTGAGTTTCAGATCCTACTCTAGCAAGCCCAATGCAAAGGGTGTTTTCAATCACTAAAAATCCAATAAGAGTCATTTTTACACCATTTTGACATCTACCTAAATCATGCTGTCCCTTGTTCTTCAGTATCTCTAGCAGTTGCTGCAAAGCCTCACTCACAGACATGAATTTAGGTGGCATGTACTCCTTCTTGTTCTTTGTTAAACTTTCTAATGTGGGCTGCTTGACCTTTATATCTGCAACACTTCCCTCCAGTACATACTCTCAGACTACTGAACAGACCTACCCAACCAACACAGAGTGTGCAACTTGTTCCTATAATTAGAAACAATCCTCTCATAAAAACTATCTGGTTTCCAACCCTCGTCCAATAGGGAATTGAGACAGTCTCCTCCACCTTCGTGTCAACCCTACGCTTTCTTGCCCTCAGCACCAGGTCCGTGTGGGTCGTGGCCCTAAATGGGTCTTACTTACCAGCGCTTCGGTTCCACAGGTTAGGATCGACGTGTAGGCCTCCAGATAGACTTTGTCGCAACGTTTTATAATTTTCAAACCTTTGACTGTGATGTCTTTGCAGTCGCCGATTATGTAGAACATTTAAATGAGGTTAGAACGGGGTCATGGGGTGATTATGGTTGCCTAGTTTTAGGGGCAATGCTTTAATATTCTGCTAATAATTCGGTTATCAAAAGTTCTCCTAATAAGTTGATGGAAGCTCTTGTTGTGTGCACTGTAGCTTCATCCTACTTGAAATACCCCATCGTTAGTTCGTCATCGTGCAGGTCTTTGGGGCTTCTTCCATAACTTGTCTCATTCGTTCAACCGGTTCAGGTATTCGAACATCCCGATATCTACCACCTTCTTTTCAGTCTCTTCTGTTCGTTAAACGGGGTACTTAAAGGGAAATCTTCTTCATTATGGTGCTGGCTCGGGGTGAACCCTAGAAACTTCACCACTTAATTAATATCTGGATTGGAACTACGCCATCTACGGTGGCATTCCTTGGAAGTTCCAGCGTGGACGATTGAGGAGGACTTAATTGTGCCAGGAGTGGAGAATCGTCTCCTGGAAGACATCCAAACCAGAGTTCCAAGGCCAGATAAGACACCTTGTGTTTTTTTTCCTTATCTCGTTCTTTCTTGTTCTCGTTTCGTTTTTGTGGTTATTGACCAAAGCAATAATTTAAAGTAATAATTATCGTAATAATTTGAAGTAATAATATAACTTAGCATCAACTCTATAGTGTAACTTAAAACTAATTAGATGGCCGAATCGTTGTTTACCTAAGTTGTTTACACTATACTTGCCTCGACTATTAGTTTTATGAGTAAATTCTTATTTGCTTTAATCTTTTTTGTAACTGAATTTTACTGATGAATGAAACTTGACTGACTGTTCCATTTAATTTATTTAATTTATAATAAATAATTTATGTTGATTTAAATTCAAGTTTTCTTATTAGTCTTCCAGTTTTTCAACTAAAGTCTAATAATTTTGTAACCATCCTCTTCTACGGTAAAAACGTCCATTTAAGTAGAAAAAAATAATAATAAAGACTAGCAATCGCCTGTCACTCGAAATTCGAGTGGTATGTATTGGATTGGTAATCGAATCAATGTAAAAAAATTAAGAAAATGTGAATACCTACATAAATAGTGTTGAATAAAGACTGGTTACCATGTTACACATTACAATTTTTAATTTGTTTAAAAGACTGAATGTTGTACCGATGTGTACAAATCTAGAATATTTTTCAAGGTAATTTATTGCGGGTCTCTTTCTTTAGAGTTCGCCCCGATGATATATCAAGTTACTATCACCCCGCACCCAAACATCCATCCATCAGAGCTATAATAGTACATTATTATACGAGTTTAACAAGAGGCTTCATTGTGACATGAGTGGTTTTGGGGCACGACGAGCGCAGCGAGAAGTGCCCCAATAGAACGAATGTCACAATGCCTCGTTAAACGAGTGTAATATACTATTTTTTCTACTTTGGAGCTCTTCGTTTTATGAAAATGTTAAAAATTCTGTTTTTTAAATAATCTAGAGATTTTTAGGATTAGGTAGTTGGATTAGGAACGGTTGTGTTTCTGGTGATGTTTTTTATCTGAAAAGTTGACACTTGGCTTGACTTAGAATGGAGTTGGTTAGAAATGCTCAGTACCAACGTATTACGTATCAAATAAAAAAACCAAAAGCAGTTTTACAAAAAGTTCCTTTGTGACACTACTTTTAGTTTCACAAAAACGCAATTATGACACCAAAGTAGAAAAATGTCTTAATAAGCATGTCTTAAGTTCCCTAGACCATTGGCTCAGGGGTGGGGCTAAGATACCTATATTTAGCTACAGTTGTCGAACTTCTCACTTAAAACGATTCACACTCATTTAAATCGATGACTGTAATGGACCGCTTTTCCCCTAAAATTATTTGCAAATAATTAATGAACCTGTGAAATTTTTGAAAACGGAAAGTAATGCTCACATAGAACTTCTCAATGTCTTTCATTAAAAAAAAAAACAATTATCAAAATCGGTGCAGTACAGCCTGTTTTATTTGGTTCAAATTGATTCATGTTCAACGATTAAATATATAGATATAGCATAAATAACAATAGACCCAGCCCATCTCCATCGAGCTAGATTTGGGGCGATACGAGAAAAATACATGAGAAAACATCGTCAATGATCACCCCCTCAGCTACGTTGTTTACATAACATTGAGGTTATGTTGTTTTCTCGAGATGTGCGGAATGAAACTTTAGTAGAATGTTTTTAATGGGGTCATACAAAGAGCACAACTTTATAAACCAATGAGTATAAACCCAATGAGCAAGACACGTCGTACAGGTAAATAAAAATTATTTAAAATATTTTTTGCATGTTAATCAGACTTTTCTATGTACCTAGAACAGACTAACCTCTCTGTTGGAGCCTATGACGACATCAAAAAATATTTACGTATATCTGTACCACTTCTGTTGATGATTTTTATATACTTTTGACAAGGGGTTCTCTAATTCTTGTGATTTCTTCCTTTGGCCACATATTAAAAATTTCATGTACAAAGCACCCATAGACGATGCAAGAAAGAATATGAAACTGAAAATTTTTTGCAAACTGTTTTTAATGGAATCAGAAAAAGAACACAACTCTCTACAAGAAACATCGAAAACATTTTCACCCTTAATTTGCTGTAACTGTTTTGTGTCCTTCTAAGGGATTGTAAAATGCTCAATAAACATTTGTAGAAATTTGCTTAGAGACTGTCGGTTGGTCATATCCTTTGGAAGAGTGTTTTAATTTCTACATTTTAAAGAAATAAAGGTGTATATATTAACTCAATTAACATCACACCCAAAGGCCTGATTGCACTTTACTTTTACCTTAATTTTTTACCAACTATGGTACAAAAATCTTCTTAAATTAATATTGGTGAATACCACTTGCATCTGTCAAAAGTCGTTGTAGGAATCCTAGAGATACCTGCAGGACATTGCAGCCCAAACCCCCAAATCGTGTCGGTCTATATAAAACCGCTAACTAATACCCTAAAACACTTGTCAACACTTCTTTAAGATGCATAATAATAATTATTAATAATATTGCAGCTTTTCAAAGCTTGCTCTAAACAGGTTTTTTAATGAACGCTCGTTACATCGAATCTGTATTTTAAATTACCTAAAAAAATAGTGATCACTAACATTTACCTACACAGAGCCAGTCTTAATATCCTGAACGTTACTGCTGAATGAACTTTTACCTGTTAATATAGCCGAAGCACTAAAAAATAACTATCAAAAATAAAGGTTAATACAACTTTCGTCTACGAAATCTCGCAACAATAGCAAGTTCTTCCCAAGTTTGCTCGGCTATCAAAATGAAGGAGCTTTCCGGTGAAACTTTTGACGCACGACGTCTCAAGCTTCATCGCCCCATCACCGGCTCAAATCTAACCGAACATCTTGATAAATTTTTGGCAAAAGTAAAAAACGAGATCTCATTTGAATAAGAAAAGAGGATATTTCCAACCAAATTCATCGTCTCATTTCGCATAAAGTAGACATCCATTTAACCCAGTCCTAGAGCTTTCTTTTCGCTCAGCTTTGACGTCTCGTCAC
Organism: Diaperis boleti; assembly: GCA_963583935.1. Classification (NCBI taxonomy): domain Eukaryota; kingdom Metazoa; phylum Arthropoda; class Insecta; order Coleoptera; family Tenebrionidae; genus Diaperis; species Diaperis boleti. The sequence goes on from OY757248.1 coordinate 43,067,408, forward strand.
CACCGAGAACTTCAATGGCTGTTTTATTCATGCGACGATAAAGGAGATTTATTAGTTGATATTGAAATCGGGGAGCTTCTGGATTCAACAATAATTACTTTAATTTTTGAGTGGAAAACCCGAAGGCATCCGACCGTGCTAGTCCAGAAACGCATCCGCCTGAACGTAAGCAGGTCCGGAATTTAGTGTAGTAGACATGGAGGAATCGATCTGAATATTTGAGACAATGATGTGCGGATTACCAGAACGTCGAGCTCTCTTCAACGACAGATTGTTGAATACGAGGAATTCCTGAAAGGATTTATACATGTCTATTGTTTCGCTATTAATTTCGCCGAAGCACCAGCCTGTAATTATTATTCCTCATACGAGCGCATTCCTGAGGAGCTTAAAATTAAATTTGGGGCGGCCTAATAATGTGCGTCGTTTCAAAAGCATTACGGATCAATTTTGTACATTATTACGGTTATTCCAGCTCTTGTAGTTCGAATAGTCTTTGTGAATCTTACGAGTAGATCGAATTTTCATTCTAACCGAGTAACAGACTGTTATATTTTATTGAAACAATTATGTTACATTGTATTGATATTTATTTTACGTTTTTCGTAATATTTTTCAAAACAGATTGATTTGTAGAGGCGTTGCAGGAAGAATTGGAGGTTGAGGGAAAGTTTACTGACGAGTTAGATTCAGTAATTGAAGAAACTTATTGATTTGCTACATTGATTCCATTTTGCAAACAATTTTCTGTTTCCTTCTCCTACTTTAGAAGACTTCCCGCCTCCATGCCTTTTTAATGTTGTAATATCCGCACCTGCATTTACCAACGTAGTCGCTGAGGTACGGCGGAAACAGTGGCCAGTATATTCTTGTGGATTTTCTAAATTCAGATATTTGGCCATTTTATTAATCCCAATTACTTGTCATGTATATTTACTTTTTTGGAAATTAATTAAAAAAATAACAGAAGGAACATCTCAAGATCTCGTCTTTACGAAATACTTGTCAGTACATTATCTTTTGAATTTCGGTTGTCTTCTCAAGTGTTTTCATTGCTTCTTTATATTTCTCGTGGACAAAAAAGTCGTTTATATATTAGAAATTACATAATATCCTCACATCTGGCAGAGACTCGACAACATTTCCATCCTTCCTTTCATATCTTAAACAAGAACCCATTTATGCTCCATTGACTCGCCTTAAGTTTCCACCAAAAATCGGAAACATTCCCATAAATCCGGCCGGAATTTATCATAACTTTGTTCGGCAATATTTAAAATTTAAATTCCACTATTGTTTTTATCGCTGGAAAGTTTAAACATCCCGGGGCGTGCCGTCCTGCCACCGACACCCCGCGGGCCATAATAAAATTTTACGAGTTTTTACTTCTAATCTAAAGTTAATACAGCAAGCGTCCGGTCCGACAGATAGCGCTGCGGAGCCAATGGCGAAGTTAATAGTGAATTACAGTCGCCGCCGCCCCCACGAGCCTCGTTACGAGTTTTTAATTCCGCCTCTTTATTACTGGACCAAAAACGCGTTCCGAACAACCATTAATACATGTCATTTTACACGAGGGATCGGGTTACACGTATAGTAGGAAGAGAGACACCCTACGCGGGACCCGGACTAATTTCCGATAAAGACCGGTCGCAAAGTCGAATCGAATTTTTCCCTGTGCGGAATTTTGGTTTTTCATCCACATAAATGACTCCCTATTTCAATAAACGGACGAGATGCGGGGTCGTAAAGAATATTACTTTCAGTGCGAGTTTGCATACATACATTTTTAATATGAGGAAAGGTTCGTAAATGATTGATCCATAAAAACACCTCTAAATTGGATGCCGGAGGGGCACGGGACAATGTGACCAGCGAACTAAAAATATGTATGAAATATATTAAAGCTATACTGCTTTTACGTATTGCTCTGAAGACTGGAAATTTATTGTTACTCTGCTTCTGGCACTTCAATCTATTTTACAGCAACATTGAGTGTCCGATTTTTAGTGATAATGATTAATTCAGAAAAATATACTTTCAGTGTCAGCGAGAAAGTCTAAAATCGCTACAGATACGATAGTCGGAAGGTCAATCAGTTTTGTACACTTTTCAGTTGGCTTCGTTTTGAGGTTAACAAACTCTACAAGAAATATCTTATTAACATTTAATGACAGCGGATAGTGCTACCCTAAACTCCAAGTAGCTCCCATTTATTTTCACACCAATATTTATTAAGACATCACCCCAAACCCCATAACTCTTATTAGATTTATAAACTTTCTTTTTCATACCTTTATACATACATCAGTTTTTTGCTCCTCGACATTCCCCAAAGTGACCTCACCTTCTTCTCTCCCTTGTCTGGCCGTAATTTATCTTCCACAGTAGAAGTTCTGAATAGTTAAAAAAGCAGAACGCGGTCTCGATTTCACCCGTAAATAGACAAATCTGACGACTTTTAGAATTCATCTTTTTGCGTCGGTCTCGGCTGCGGTTAAAATCGCGCCTCGGATAATGCGACTGGAGAGACTGTGATTTTAATAATGGGTTTGATGACGCCCTCCAAGAAGAAGTGTCAAAGGCACGTCCTACAATTAGTAAGGCTGTGGACGTCAGCGGCACTCCAGTTATATCGGGCACATCACGCACTCATTTGCGCATTACGAGATTGTCGTTCTGCGGAAGACACACTTCCACGGGTCTTAATTGTCTGCAAATCCCAACTTAACAAGGAAGAACGGGAAGCTGAAGAACTTTCCTTGTGTAATTATAAGGTGCATTTAATATCCATTAAAGTTGGAGAGGAGACGTAATAATGATAGGAATTGCGAGGTCGTTGGTTTAGAAGAAAAACGTAAACGCGGAGGCGGGTGTTCTTTGGAAAAACCCGATTCAGCTGCTTGTCGATTAGATTCCAGATTTCTATATTCAGGTAAAACTTTAATTCGATTTTTTTCTTGTGGAATAATAACACATTATTTTCAAGGTTCTTTCTAATATAAAAAGAAGAAGCAATAAAGAAGAACAATAAAAATACTTGATAATATTAAAAATCACAAGACATAAATAGAGCCACAAGAGTTGAAACAAACAATATCAGTAAGCTAGAAAATAACAATGTTAACACTGACATAAAGTTCAACAAAATTAAAAGTGAATCCATTAAAGTTGGTAATAGCCCTGACATAATAAGGAGAGGAGATACCAAAAGAGTTAAAGGCAAACAAAACCAGTAAATCCACAAGATTAATAAAAAAACACAACTATCTCATAGACAGATAGAACAACGAAAAGGCCCTATAAGCTGGTGACAGTGAAGAAAGGAAATAAAAAGCACAGTAGTATGAAATAGTATATTACTTCCGAGGTGGAAACAGTTTCATTTCTGTCGTAAGCTAATGCTCTAGACAGAAATGAAATGTTTCACCGAGGATTGTATAGTATTTTATTCACAATCATCCCGTTTTTGATGAAACATTTTTGGCAAACCAAATTATCTGATCCGGTTTTGTTGACTTTTCTCATGATAATCAAATACGTTTACTGTTCACATAGTAGCCTATGAAAACAAAAATTGCGTTAAAACTAATTTGACATTGACACGCACTAAATTAATAAAAGTTCTTCAAGTGACGATGTCGAATAATTCTGATTCAGATTGTGACATGCAGCAATGTACTCCACCTGCATTGAAAAAAGCGGCTATTGAAGCCATCGAAAACTTGTTGTCAGAAGAAAGCAAAGGTCATACCTACTCTTTAATGACTATGGTATGAATCACGGCGTATTCTATTATGAATTAATTATTTTATTGAAGTTTCTTAGATCTCCATTGTCATAAAAATCACAAACTAAAAATGATGTATTGTGGGTTGACGATAGGCTGTTGGCAACCATGATTACTTCCCCCCCCCCCCAAGAGATGGAAGTAATGAACTGTCATTTCCCGCCCGTGAGAAGACCCTAAAAGTTGGGAATGATGCATTTTCCAACCTTCAAAAAGTTAGGAATCGACTTATTACCATAATGATTGTGAATACATAATAGTTATTTACACTACAGTTCCCCATTAGCTGGAGCGTTGGAAAATCACTTTACGCACGAATTTTGTATACAATTTTTTGGCCGACAAATACTGTTTAAGAAAAAAAAAATAGAATTAGAATATTGGAACTTATTTAATTTTTTAATATTGGTACTCACAGCTTTTGACATTTTGTCTAATTCAAATTTTGCTACATGTCAGACAGAGGCAGTAAAATTTTTGAAGCAACACCGCCAGAATTAATACAAGTGGCCCAAAATGCTGCTTCAGAACTATTACCCCAGAAATCAAAGGTCCCATATCAAGGGAAATATTCTAAATATAAAAAATGGTCTTCCCAAAAAACTGCAAACATATCCAGTGAAAATGTCGTTTTGGCATACTTCATTGAAGTAGTGGCAAGAGAGATAAAATCCCTATGGAGTATTTATTCCATGTTAAAATAATATATAATTTTACATGAAAACATTGATATATCAAAGTACACCAAATTAATTTTGTATTTAAAAAGAAAAGCAGCTAATCATGTGCCAAAGAAAAGTAAAATATTGGAGGAGGTACACATTAATACATCTATCGAGCAAGCTCCCGATGAGGAATTTTGGCTCATGAAAGTACATGTACAGTTATATTAAATCTTCTTATAAACTACACCTTACAATAATAATTATTCTCTCAATATTCACATTATTTACAAAACAGAAATATAAAAGTGTAATTTTTTAGGTTATTGTAATTATTGGTGTCTCTGGAGCATGTCGAAGAGAAGAGATGTAGAACATGGTACTTCAAGACATGGAGTATAAAAACAACATAATTTTAATTATATTCCTACTTCCAAGACTAACGTCAGTCGTTCGTTAGTTGTTACAAAAAAGGCATGGATCGAAAAAGTAACTAAATACATACAAATCAGAGGCAAGATAATACAATTGGCTTAAGACCTTCAAGAATTGCGACATTTTTGGAGTTAGATAACCCAAAAGATTTTACAGGTCATTGTTTTCGTCGTTCTTCTGCTACTTTGTTAGTCAACAGAGATGGCGACCTTCTGTCGTTAAAAGGACATGGAACATGGAAGTCTTCTTGCCGAAGGTTATATTGCCGAGTCTCTCAAAGGGAAAATTGATGCTGCAAATATGTTGACGAAGGAAACGTCGTCCTCTTCAAAGAGACTACCAGTTCCAAATAATGAATTTCTTCCAGATTTCGAATCTGCGAACGAAAATACAAATTTAACATCACACCATGTACACGTTTAGTTAGAAAATCCTGATTTACCCTCAACTTCAAATATATCCAATACCCAACCAACTAATTCCTGGTCTATTTTCCCATGTTGCTGGTCCTGGTCTATTTTCACACATGCAAACAGAATCGCTGTTTAAAGCACGCCTGAGCGTGCGAATACAGGCGATTAAAGCACGGCGAGCTTTAAAGGTTGTCAAGGAAATATAGGTATTATAACTTCATCAAATTTGAAAACTTTTCATATTCCTTCAGGTATGGGTCTTTTGACTTCGATGGTAGTATTTTGGATTCCGCTTGTTCAGCCAATGCTTCTATATCGGGTGAAATCTCGCTTTAACTCATTTTTCCTCGATTTTTGCTGACACGACTAAATGCAATGACAGACGTGGACGCGAGAAAAACGTAAACAATAATTGTCGTAACTAATGGCAATATTATTACGCCATTTCGATTTATCACGCCAAAAAATATTTCTAAGTTTTTAGTGCTTAATTTGTTTCCAGTATTGCTGGTATAATAAAAAATAGCGTAAAGTATTCGTGGATAACTGGTCTTTAAAACACTTACTCTATTTCGAGCACTCCCGGCTACGCCGTCGTGCTCGAAAACTCGCGCGTGTTTTAAAGACCTTGTTATCCACTCATACTTTAATATACTATTTTCTACTTTACGTTCGTACTGAGGCTATTACGATACGCTTTTGCGTGTCATAATAGACAAAAACGGTGTTATAATAATTAAAACTAAAATAGTATAATTTATTTTTTTAATATTGGTAATCTCTCTGTCTGATCTTGGCAATCCTAACCTATACTTCGCTGTCAATGATGTATGAATGTGAATTGCGATTACTATTTTTGCCACTTGTATTAGAACTTCACGTGCATTTAGAGCAAGCGATTTTGTTTTGAAGGTGTCCAACAAGCTGGTAACACTTGTCGCCTTCTTGGCGCATTGGTGTAGGACGGCGTCTGTAGGTTTTACATGTCCTGGATGGCTCGCCTTGACTTTGTGTCTGAACGCCATCAGGAAGGTTTTTAATAGTATAACACAACATCGTGGCGTTGCAGCTCAAAATACATACGGTAGGAAAATGTTTTTGGAGATCGTAGAGAACGTGTTCTCCTTCTGCCAATTTTCAAATTGGGCGTATGTTTCTCCATAATATACCTCGCGTGACTTTGAAGGTAGCAAATTGCCTATCGTATTTTCGCCAAAACCCGTATTTCTGGGGGCGTACATTGAAGAACTTCAGAACTCATTTTTGGAAGGACAAAAATACGAGTATTGACGTTTCAAATTAATTCTTTTTCATAGGCGCCGTTAATGCAGCTCGCAAGCGTACCAACCGCCGCGAAATTCCATATATTGTGAAATTTGATTATTTTGTATAAAAAGTGGCAAAGTAGAAAAAATACTGTATGATAACTCGTTTATATACTTTTTTAACCCGTGCGTGCGACAAAATGCTTCTTATAAAACTCGTATCATAATATACTATTAAAAAAGATACCTCAGTGAATAGAGTTTAGTGTTGGTTTTTGTATTTATTAGGTTAAAAGTTACAAGTTATTAAAATAATTTCTTTCAAATATGGAACATCTTTTCAATTAATTCATGCTGGAGTTTTGGGAACAAAAAGGAATTACAGAGGAGATTGGATCTTGAAACCTTTAATAACACGTGCAGTCGTGCAGATCAAATCAGCCTACAAGAAAGCATGCACATAGGTTGTAATGTTAAGTTAAGTAATGCATACCTATTTTAAGGGACCTTTTGTGTTTATATAAGATTACGCTGAGATTTGTAGGAGTAATAATTAATAATAATTAGCTAAAAGTAATTAACCATCAATCCGTCAAATGTCATTATTAATATATATGACAGTGGTACCAACATAACGAAATTAATGTTGATTTATTTAAATTCTCATAGATGGTGCCACATGTAATAATAATAATAAAAAAAATTACCGTTTTATTTTGTACATTATTGTGTTCATTATGGTGTAAAGTAGCGTGGACTAGATTAGACTTATTGTTTTGTACTTAATTTTTTTAAACGTTCCTAAAAAGCTAAAAATTCAATGATTACTTTACCGCATAGCCGCAAATCTAGTTTCGGATGACCTGTATATGATGTCAAAGCTTTATAATTCAGGAGGCCAAAAGAAATTCTTAAATGATTATAGAGGCGTTGTTTTTTTGGTTTACAATTAGGTTCTCGTATGCAGGTGTATATTTTTCATGTGCAGATTAACACACTCAAATTCAATCCAAGAATATAAAATTATAGTAGAGAGACAAATGGATAATCATTTTAATTGCTTCATGTATGCGCCGACATTAGACAAACACCAGCTTATAATAATATTTGGGTTTAGTGTTTAGATTGGATTATGTAGGTTTAGGTCCACAGGGGTTGGAATCTAAAACCAGCAAAGTAATCCACGGCAAAAAATAGTGGTGAAGTAAATTTTTCGTAAACGTTGATTTACAATTTTTGTAACAACTCCTCTTGTGTTAAGCCGTGTCCAAATGTTCCAACAAAAAGATCCACATGTCGCAAAACTGTTGCGAATCCGACACTGTAGCAATAAATCCAAAATTTATGCAGCATAAACTCTGTAGCAATATTACTCATAGCAGTTGCATACCGTCCGACATAAAACCCCGATAAAAAACAGTTTTAATACTTTTTTACACAGCATCGATAAAACTTATACGCTTATAAAACAACATTTTATACCCTTTGTATTCACGCATCTTTGATTTTATAGAGATCAGAAATGTGGTAAAAATGTAGATCAGGACTCTTTCGTTGATAATCAGTGATGCATGGTTTCGGGTGAATGGAAATACACACCACCGGTTCCCGAAGGCCCTTGCGCCCCTCGATGACAACGTTCTCATTATGTTCATTACAATTCTTTCACGCTTTGTCGTAAATTCCCCGAACCTGTCGAGAGATTACCTAACGTATGAATATCATATCTGATATCTGCCCTCCGGTTCGTTCAGTTACGCAACAATGGAGAGATTAGTCTGAGGCTGTCGTGATATTTTTTATGCGCACGATTGTTTGCAGAATTCGTTACGTTTTATAGAGGGTGCTTGGAATATGTTTCTGTTTGATATTCAAGGGCCTTTATGGCGTGCACTTTTACGTAACGGGAATGACGCGAAATTAGCTCAATAAAATTGAATCGGGTCGGAGAAGAAAGGGCCGCTGGAACGGGCTTTGTCTGATTTGTTTCGGGCCATCAGCATATTTTTGAGTAATTGACAAGGTTTGGGAGGGACGAGGTGTCAAACGTGTGTCGAGGAAGGTTTTCGTTAGGAAAAATTGAGTTTAGGTAGTTTCAAAGGATTTTTATTCTCTTTGCTGTTTTGATTCGTACTTGGTTACTTTATCTTGGAGGAAATTGAAAAAAAATATATAAATATACGTGTAAGACACAATAAAATTCTCGTGTCAGTGTTTGTAATTAAACTCCTCCGAAATGGCTCGACCGATTTTCGTGAATCTTTGTGTGCATATCGGTTGGGTGTGCGAATCGGACAACATCTATTTTTCATCCCCCTAAATGTTAAGGGGTGTCCACCCCAATTTTTTTTTTCTTTTTTGATATTTTTTTTTAATTTTTTTATTATGTGGCATTAAAAAATACATACAACTCTAAATTTTCACTTTTCTATCACCAACCCCTGCTTTTTAATAGTAATTTTTTTTTTGTACATTTGGCAGGTATGAGAATAGGTGGTAAACTATTTTTAACATGGATATAGGGGCCAGGGGGGGCCCTTGGGCTGGACCGGTTTTTAGACTCGACCGATTTTGATGATTTTTTCTTTGTATATTTGGCAAGTATGAGAATAGGTGGTAAACTATTTTTCACATGGATATGGGGGTTCAAGGAAGCCCCTTGGGCTGGACCGATTTTTTGGTTCGACAGATTTTGATAATTTATTTTCTTTTGGTATATTTGGTAGGTATGAGAATAGATGGTAAACTATTTTTCACATGGATATGGGGGCCCAGGGTGCCCTATTGGGCTGGTCCGATTTTTATGTTTTTTTTTTAGCAGAATAACTATTAAAATATGGATATAGGGCCAGGGGGCCCCTTGGGTTTATTACTCGAAAACGGCTGGACCAATTTTCATGGTTTTTGATTTGTTGGATTTGTCTCCGCCCCGAATAGCAGAATATCTATTAAAACATGGACATGGGGGCCCAGGGGGGCCCCTGGGCCCCTGTGTTATTGATTCTAAGGCGATACAAAGTTCGCCGGGTCAGCTAGTATAAATATAATATATAGTAACTAAGTAAGTGAAAAGAGATGTGAAGAGAAAAATTAAAAACAAATATGAAGCACAAACACAAAAGAAAGACCCAAATGAATTAAATAGGGGACACACTCCTAATAGACAAACTCTCCCACGGTTACGGTTTAAAAATATAAACAGGGTGATTGAGACAAAACCTTTGATACTATATTTTGCTTATTATCTTTAACCCGATTTGACTAATTGATACATCAAATAAAATCATTATAAGAAACAAAGAAAACTTTATTTTTAACAAAAAATAAATAAATAAGAACCAGTAATCTAAGAAGAGAATAAAATGTATGCTGTGCCACACAACATCCACGCCTTCTAGAAACAACTTTGTTACATTGGGGGGTATATATATTTTTTAAAACTTCATAATTGACAAATATTCATGACTTACTTGGTCATTTCTAATGGTTTATTTCGGTAACTTGATTAAAGAATATTTATATTATTTAAATTATTTATTTGTAGTTGTTAACTCTTCAAAAGGAAATACAGTTCGTATTAGCAGCTACCTTGCACAAAACCTCTTTCAATTCAATTGTAACGAAATCGAGAGAGCGAATTTTTCTTTTTACGCGAACCATGAAAAAGCGGAAAATATTTTTCCAACTGCAAGTAGTATATCTGAACATTCGCAATTAGCGTGTTTGCTTATTGCTTTCGTTGCGGATCCAAAATTTATTATTGCTTTCGGGCCATTGTTGGCGATGTCAATGGACGAAGTTTGAAAGCGAGCGCCTCGCCGATAAAAAGAGAAAAGTTCGTCTGTAAACAAGCAACTCGCGATTCTAACGACCAATTATATGACAGTTTTCATTGTTGCACCGATGAATATGCCGTATCGAATTTCAGGACTCCATCCTACCTACCTTCAGGACTCCCGTCGGTGCGGTCTGCTAGTTACAATAACGAGCTCGCTTATTTATATCCACTAAACATAATACGCAGACTTCTAATAAAGGATAATAGGACGTAAGCCTACGAGGGACAAGGATAAAAATAAGCGCACCGCACAAAAACCCACCTAATACGATGGATGCAGATCAAAAGCGCGAAGGCCCACCTGATTGAATTCGGGGAAGTCCCCGGAGGGCGTCGAGGTCACCCGAAACCTACGTCGCTCCTAATTGTCCGGGGATCGGAATTATCTCAGTTCGGACCCCATTAGCTCAACAACAATGTGATGGCTATCCGATTAAGTCGGGGTCCGAGTTGCCGTGAGTTGGAACTTTTGTATTCAAATGACGATTTCCGTTGAGTGGATCTTGCTAATGGACGCTAGGATGTGACAGACGTGTAAAAAGTCTTGTTGGTCAGCTTAATTGTTCTAGAGTTAATTCATGCAAATTGTAACTATAATACTAACCTAAGGTTTTTTATTGATCAATTTTCAATGAGCCTCTGCCTCAATTTCCAAATTCAAGAATTCGTGTTTTCAACCTTTAAAAGTAAAAATTCAAAATTTGATGGGTCTATAATTCACAAATCTGGAATTTTATTAAAAATTTACAAATTCAGAAATTTTAGTAATTTTAGTAATTTAAGATTAACGATCTAAAATTTGCAATTTAAGATTTCAGCGATCCAAAATTTGAAGTATTGTGCTTTAACAATTCAAAATTTGCAAGGTTACATTTAAAATTATTATATTGGATTTCCACGATTCAATAATTCTTTTCAAATTTATGGTTTCTACGATTTAAAATTTATTATTAAATACAATAAATTAATTTAATAACATTTCATCGATTCTACTTTTGAAAATCCCAAATTCAGGATTTTGACTTCAAAATTTCAAATTGAGAATTCCCATCATTAAAAATTGTCTATAAAAACTAAAAAGAATGACAGAACCGTTTCAACCAAAAATTATGTGAATAGTCAAAATGAAGAAAATTTATTCTGATAAATAATAACAAGATGACAAATAGTCGAAAAATAAATAAAAAGAACGAAAAAATAAAAGTGATAAAAATTACAACTCAAAAATGATAAAAATGACACTATAGTATTGATCTACACCCTTAGAATTGACCAAAGCGCAAATTTAAAATGACAGTAGTGACACCTATAATGTTGGTTAAAAATTTAAATAAAAATAACAATAATGCTGAAAATGACATTGCTTCCAGATTATTATTTTGCTATAATATTTTGACGTACCTAATGCTCACACAAATATTGAGCGTCGCTAATGTCCACGGCAATTACTCATTAAGTATGAGCAGTACGTTAAATGTAAATGTACGATAGTATATGTCAAACTTTTGTCTTTATGCCCCACACCAAAGATTTTCGTTTTAAGACTTTTTTGCACCCATAGTATTTAAATCATCGATAGCATCTCGGACCGTCAGAACAGACTCTCAATCCAAAACAGCTTCGCCACCGCACAAAATTAACAAAACATTAAGCTCAATAACTTAACAGCGCTGTATATCAAACACTTTTTCGTTTTCGCGCTGGGAACGTCGACTTAAATAAAATCGTCTGAATATCTACAACCCAGAGGTCTGCATCGCGAAGTTTTATGCTCGACGGTTTGTTTGCTGTTGACCCGCGCTCGAAAAAGAAACGCAAAAGTGGAGAATTTCGATTCTCATCAATAAGTAATGAATGGGAGTTTCTGTCCGAAACCGCAGACTGCACTGTGTTCCGGGGGTGTGGATCAAGTTTTAAACTGCTTCTAGCGGGAAAAAACTTTAATACGGTTTCGCAGCTCTGTGCAAAACTCGCAGGAGAATTTATCAGGTCTAAACGCAAAACTTTATACAGGTACATTTAAATTGCAAATTAACGCAGGGGTATATTTCATTCAGGTATAAGACGATATAGTTTTTTGGCATACTTGGATGTGGACATTTCTCCACAGTTGATGTTATTGGTCCATTTTTTTATGACGCATATGCAAGACAGAAAGCAACAACATTGAAGTAGCTGCTTTTATTGGTCAAAGTGCAATGGCTCTGGCGCCCGTATCAGGTACATAAATCAGCCTCATGTCCATGTAGAGAAATTTATGTTGTACGATGATGCAGAAAGTTATTTATTTTCTCGGTAGTAACAGCCAAAAACCTGGAAATGAGTTGACATACTTACACTAAATAAAGTTGAGATAAAGAGCAGTCGCAATAATGTTGAGATTTACGATTTGAGTTTTACGCAAGTTGATATTATAATTTTATTATTATTTCCGTTGTTTGTAAACTCTATATCAAAAACCAGGAGTCAGTGTTTTTTGATATAAATTATGTTACCAACGCAGGGGCATTAATCTCTCGCCTCAATGCCCCTTAATCCCGGCGCATCCACCATATTTGCAGTCTACTTTCCTCATAATTTTATACAAACAATATTCCACTTTTTCGGCACTAACCACTAAAACCCACTCATTAATGACCACTTCACAACCGGCTAAATCAAGTCTGAAATCCATTAAATCTAGTTATTTAAATATTTAATTACTTCAGCGGCGGGACGTTGTTTCGAAGTTGGTGCAGAAGTTTCCGAGGGAGAAATTAAAACTTCAAGGAGATCTCCAGGGTTGCACCTTGAGACCGAGACAAATCGGCGGTTTCTGTTTTAAAGAGGACTGGTGCATTAAGATGCGTAAAATGATCTTGTCGCTCATTAAAAACAGATTATCACTTATTGCGGGTAGTTTGGGGATGAAATGCGTTCGGCTCGGCGCCTAAGCCGTCAGTCCTGATTAAAATTCATCCCTACGCTTGTAAAACGCTCGTTTCGTCTGGCGTTATTTACAAAGTTTCATATGTGGCGGTGGTAAAAGTGTTGTAACTTATTAAGGGATTAAGATGATGTTTTAAACTGGTTTTAGCCTTATTAGTTTAGTGTTGCAGCGAGTGTGGTAAATTTTTGTTTTATTTTCAGGTACGTGGTCTTAGGGAGGGTGGCCTTATGAAAATAGTAAAATGCACTTTGGAGGTCAGTATGTAGATTTAAAATAACGTTGAATTGTATAAGTTAGTCACTGTTTAAATAATTATCTTTTTGGTTAATTTGTTACTGCCAATACTCAATAATATTATTTTATCTACAACTGATTAATAATTGACGTATTATACTTGTAACTAGGTCTATTGAACACAGACAGTCAGGCTGGGTTTTTAAGAATTATTATTAACTGGCCATCAAATAATGAGTGTTGAGAACTGTTGACATTTTTTTCTCACCGTCAAGTTTTTTATGGTTTATTTTCTAATTTTAATTCTAAAAATACGGTTGTAGATAAAACATCCTATTTCACTCGCATATAATGGTGGCTATTGTACACTCGAATGGTTAACATCCTCGCCTGCGGCTTGTATTTTAATCTCCATTCTCGTGTATAATAACCACCATTATATGCTCATTAAATAATCTACTAATATTGAATAAGGCTCGAATGCTACATTTTTAGATCTTTGGAATATGCCTAAACAACAAGTAGGCGTTTTATAATACGCCTGACTTAAGCTAGGCATATTGTAAAATTATTGTGTTTTTACAATAAGCCTACAGTTATGACGGCGTTTTATAAACCCCTGAAATATCTAGTCTAATATTGCAAAGCCATTATTGTTTTACAATTTGCCAAGTTTTAGTATGTGCCTATGACATAATTATATACTTTCAAAATAACGTCATAATTTCAAACATTCTTTAAGGTAAGAACCCCTCTGTAATTCATCAATTGTATCACTAATTTCTTCTAAAATTACGACTGAAGATTCTTTCTTCTGGTTATGTAATAGTTCTGTTTTCTCCTTCATAATAAAATTTTCGTTAGATGCAGGGCTCTTCTGTCTGAAATCCCACAACCAAAAAGAAAGTCTGATTTATATTTAAGACTTTTATTTTTAATTTTTATTTTAAATTACCAGACTGCACATAACACCGCCAAAGCAACGTAAACGCGACGATATCAAAAACATCTCGCTTCATCTGCCTCCCTTAGGTCGTATTTGAGGAACTGTCAAGACCACTTATTTATGATGTTCTGATATTTTATGCGGATGTAAAATGCACATAAACCGCCGCTGCTGAGGCCGTGGTGCTTTCAGTGCGCATATTAAATGTAGTAATGGCTGGAATTTTTACAACCTATAAAGAAGGGCCGAGACGTTGATACAAAGCGACAACGTGACAAAAATTCTCTCATAAAACAGCGAAAATTTAACGTATCCGTGAATACAAATCGACGAAATTACGCCAAGTACTTGTTTATTGCAAAAACTCCGCGCCCTCTAATCGCCCCTGATTACGCCAGTGCCAGGGGTGCACGACAGGAAGATTACTTATGGGTGGTTCAAAGTTGCTATTTGAACGTGTCGCAAATGAAGAGTTTTTACTTTTCGTACTGTAGGAAAAATTCCGACCAATAAAAACCACGGGCTAAGGGTTGCTTGCCTTTAATTCAATTCTTTTTACATAATGAATATGTCATACTGGGAATTGTATTTTTCCACTGATTTTTGTGGTAAAAGTTCCAAAGACGTCTCGAATGACTTCTTCGAATTTCAGGCGGCGGCCACTGAATGTTTTCTTCCGTTATTTTGTATAAATTATTCGCGACACAACTTTTACTGTTGGACTCGTGACAGTGACAAACAATAATTTCGTTTGAAGAACAACAAAATAAATGTCTTCAATTATTCTTTCTGTAAAACTGTAATGTCTTGTTTTTCCCTTTTGTCGTTTTTTTTGTTTTCACTTTATGGTTGGACTTCTTTCAAGTGTAGTTCCTTAGAGGGTTCTTTATTGTTTATTATTTCTCCTATAATCTATCTATATATTTAATCGTATATTTAATCGTTGAACATGAATCAATTTGGACCAAATAAAAAAGGCTGTACTGCACCGATTTTGATAATTGTTTTTTTAAATGAAAGACATTGACAAGTTCTTTGCGAAGATTAAGTTCCATTTTCAAAAATTTCACAGGTTCATTAATTATTTGCAAATCATTTTAGGGGAAAAGCGGTCCATTACAGTCATCGATTTAAATGAGCGTGAATCGTTTTAAGTAACAAGCTGATTAACTGGAGCTAAATATAGAACTTGGGCCAGTTTTGTTGCGCGTCTTGATGTGCAGTAAATTATGTTCAGAGTAGGGGCATAGCTCACTTTGAAAAATATTCTCGATTTGTACACATCGGTACAATATGTCGGGATGTTGACAGGATTTAGTCTTACTTCAAAAAAAAATATCAAAGAGTACCTATACGGGTACCTACTGCTTCACACAGTAATAAAAAGATAGAGATAGGGTGTAGAGATAATACATTTGTTTTTCCGAATGCATTGCAACGATTCTGTGTGTAAGTGAAAATTTTTATTTCTTTTTTGTTCCATTCGATTGTAGCGTTAGATTATTTTGGGTTCAGGCTAACATCGATTTGAGTGCCGATTGCAATTTTTAATTTTAGTTTATTATTCAATTCAATTACATTTTATTTAACTTCTACACTTTTCTGGGCGCTTTAATTTCTTCTATAACATTTGTTATAAGAAAATGCCTCGCGTTCCCGGACGGAGAAGTGCGTCGTAGAAATAGGCGCCGTGCCAGAAAAATAATTGAAATTTCTCAAAATGTTGAAGCGGTTTTCGGTACGAACGCTACTGCAACAGAAACAGTTGACACTGTCCCAAACAACTACTACGATAGTTGATTCATTTAAATCGGTCTTGAATAACAATCCGATAACTGTTGATTTACGTAATCTCGGTGAACTTTCATTAAGTTGTTCATTTTGTTCGGCGCTTCATTTTAATTCGCAAATAACATCCAGAAATGCCGAAGCATTTACTGTATGTTGTTACAAATGAAAGGTTCATTTACTACCTTTTACTACATCTCCGGTTCTACAATCACTCATCGAAGGTATAACATCTACAGATTACAATTATAAACAAAAATGCAAAAATTTCGTCGAGAACATAAGGTCATATAATTCAGCTTTGGCTATGGCAAGTTCTGAAGCTGATTTGGATGAATCGGTGGTTAATGAGGTGTATCATTTCAAACTTCACAATGTTATGTATCATCGCGTTGGTGGATTAGTTCCGACGTTTGGGATAAATCCCCGTTATGCACACATTGACTTATTATTATTATCCAGACCGTTTTTTATTCAAAATTACAGTTAAACAAACAAATTAAAAATTGTAATGTAATATTCAAAATAATTTTATACTATGATGTATGATTTTATGATAAATGTAATTTCTTGGGCTCCCATATAACAGAACATTTTTATTAGGCTTTTTTTTTCTTTTAACTTATTATCACAGTTTTTTCTTTAAGAATTGAAGCATTTTCTGGAATCACGGGGAGAACCCATTGTTGCTTTTTCTGTCTTGATTTTCGGACAAGGGTTGTTCTTCTTAGTTGAAGCCAATACGTACGACATTATGTATGCACCTGTGTATATTTGCAGTATGATGTACTTATCTACCATCAAAAATGCACTCAAAGTCAATGAGTTTGTTTCCTGTGCCATCCAAGGTCCTGCAAAAAAAATATTTCATAACAATATGTATTCCGCACTTCATGTCCTACAAAGAAAAATTGTTAAAACAAGAACCTACGAAACACAAGAATCACATGTAGTTCAACATTCATATAGTTTTATTTAACCAACCTGTTACTTGTCATTTAATTTCAATCTTCCCAACGTTATTTTAATTTTGTTTAATTGTAGAGAAAGTTACTGAATAATATTTAAGGTGTTCATTTAAAAAAAATCATCAAATTGCTTGTGATTTTTTGAGTGACAAAGACGAATTGAAAAACGCATGTGATTTATTGCTTCATCTACAAGCTGAAAGTTTGCAACCAGCAATACATACTTCATTATTAATTTGGCAACAGGCGTACGTTAAAATATTATGTCAAATTCATAAACAACTTTTTTTAAATGAACACATGATATATTTATTTGATCATTATATGACTTTTGGGGACACAACTGTATTTTTTGTGTCATCTCCCATACCTCATAATTTTGTCAGGACATTACAACTATTGAGGTTGTAATAGTACCTAAAAACTACACCTGTAAGATAAAAACAAATACATCCTACATAACATAACATAACATAACCGAAGTATGTATTTATAAAAGAAAACAAAAATAATCCTAAAGCCTTGTGGAGTTTAGTGAATTGTCATCGTTCTAAACCCAACAACAGCCAAATAACAGCAGAGGCTTTTAACAACTTCTTTTCGAATATTGCCAAAAATATAATTTCTTCAATGCCTACCTCCCAGCTAGATCCACTATCAAATTTTTGAAATTTTGATTATTTTTTTTTATTTTAATTTTAATCAAGTTTCTTTCATTGAAGTTCGTGACGCTATGGTTTCACTTCTTCGCTAATTAAATACGTAAAAGATATTTTAATTTATCCATTCACTAAACTTATAAATTTATGTATTCAATCACATATGTTTCCAGATTGTCTTAGAATGCCTAATGTCATACCACTCTACAAAAAAGGTGATCAATAGAATAATTATAGACCAATTTCCCTATTTCCTATCTTGTTGAAACTTTATGAAAATTTAAATTACTGCAGAGCAATGATATCTTATCGTCCAGTCAATTCGGTTTCCGTAAAAAAATTCCAGAACATCGTACAATCTTTCGAACATCACAAAGTTTACTCAGCTGCTTTTTTAGATCTCACCAAAGCTTTCGACTGCGTGTCGCATAACATCTTGTTACGTAAAGTTTATTTTTATAATTTTCACCCAACAAGCATTAATCTCGGAATGATCTATTTAAATAACCGGACTCAACAAGAAACTTTTAATAGCACCAAATCAAATGTTTCTGACATCAATTTTGGATCGCCCCAGGGGATCTATACTCGGACCAATCCTTTTCTTAATTTATATAACTTAACTTAACCTAACTCTTTACGCAGATGACACAACTGTAAGTGTTGCTGATTGAACCCCTAACATAGCGAAAAATAATATGACCCAAATTATGTTTGCCGCCGAATCATGGTTTCTATCGAACAGATATGTCTAAACAAAGATAAAACTACCACTATGTTGTTTACTTTAAAAAGTAGGGAGTACTTATCTGACAAATCTCAGCATGTAATAGTAATTTACGTTATAAGTCCGGAAAACTAATTTTTACAGTAACGAGTCGAAATGTTTACAGACGAGGCGACAAAGGAACCGAGTCTGGAATTTTGACACAAGTTACTGTAAAAGTTTTCGGACGTATGTCGTAATGCGTTTTATTTCATGCTACAGATACTAAATTATTGTTTTAATTTAAAAAAATGAAAACAATTGATCAAACGAACTTACCAAGTGAAGTTCGATCTTGATTATATGTAGCACCTTGCAGGAAGATCAATGTAGTACCCCTCGTTTGGTATCACTACGTCACACATGTTTTAAAGCGGTATAACGCTAAAAACCGCCTAACCTGCCAGCCCATGCACGGACCGTCTCATAACCTCATTCTTTTAGAGCAGCTTGCCGCAAGTATAGGGGAAGGGCGATACTATTCGTACCTGTGGGGAGAGGTGGGACTGATCTTCCTGCAAGGTGCTACATATAATCAAGATCGAACTTCACTTGGTAAGTTCGTTTGATCAATTGATTATATTTGCACCTTGCATTCAGATCAATGTAGATGTTTAAAGACTGCGGCAAGTTTAGGCAGGTTGACAGAGTAACACTATTACATATTTAGAAATAGAAGGTATTAGATTACTTGGCACCTAGCCAGAACAATTTAACCAAAAGACATTTTATAAAATGTTGTTTTTACCAAATCTTTTAAAATCATGTACCTTTTCAAAACGTCAAATTTAATACATTTAAATAACGTCATAATTTAAAACATTTTTTAAGGTAAGAACCCCTCTGTAATTCATCAATTGTATAATTAATCTCTGTAAAATTAGAGCTGATAATGGGAGTAGTTTTCTCCAGAAACATGTTCCAATTGTAATTTTACGTTTATTAAAGTTTGTGGAGTTCGACTTTTGAATTTAACCAAAGTTACATAACTGTACCCCCAGAGCTAAATTGTATTAACTCCACTTTTTTCCATACAGTCAATACAAACAATACAGCTTGTTCTGCTCTTTCGACTTTTATACAACACTAACTCTTACTTAATATAGTTTCCAAGTTGCGGAGAAGCTAAAATTAGAAATTTAAATGATTAATTGAAATTAAAATCTTTTTAGTCCTTGCACGGATTCGAACCATGCCTTCAGCAGCAGGCTGATTGTTAATCAGTCATGTCAACCACTGAACCATCTGTCCTTACATTACTAACTTAAAGTAGGTGACCATTGAACATAGTCTTTTTAACAATACCAGTTCTGGCAAAGGTAGGGTGTTGAGCCAACAGTATAAGAGGTGGAAAAACAACTTAAAGAGTGGGACTAACCAGCAAGTGCTGCGGGAAGTGAACTGTGATTCAATACCACTCGCTCGCAGAATAGACCGAATCCAGCGACTGATTGCTTGAGTGGTAGCTGGCCGGTACAGTTTCTTGTATGTTGAAAATCTGCTGCGTATCCGGTGGGCTGATTCGTGCAGCGCGACGGATATACTTGTCAAGAACATTAAATTTGTGGCACAATTTTCAAAATTTTCGCGGAAGCGAGGCAGCACTAGAACCGGTTGGGGCCGATTACGTCCGGAAGTCTTTATACGCGTGGAGATACGAATGTCATACCCATCGATGTTACAGTCATATCGATGTACCATAATATTATCTGAAACTGTGATCTGTGGTTAAGGCAGTCAGTCCGCTGGTAAAAGCCGTTCTAAAGGGAAGCTTGAAGAACCGTTTTATATCAGGATTATCTTCTAGCCCGGAGGAATAAGACCTTGGGCACCATGATTGACAAAACAACATTAACATCGCCCTTAGATGGGATCCACCATTTCAGTTTCATACTGCCTCAAAGATTGAAGCTAACAGAATGTTAATAGCAGCATCAGGGGTCCCACGTCGATTCATGGCTGTTACGTACGCCCAATCGGACCTACGCAACCAACCCCCACTTAACACCCTCTCTATTGTAACCTCCTCTATAGTAAATAAGTTTACTTTGTAGATCTAAGTTGTAGTTTTTAATTAGGATGGTTTAAGCCTTTTTGGCTAATACAATAAACCCTCTACTCAGAAGTCGTCGTGTTTCATTTAAGTTAAAGAGTGTTCGCGACAATGGCTTCGCTGACAACTTTCCTGCCACCAGTAAGAGGTTTGGCAGTAGCGGTGTGGCTGCAGCTAGCGATTTAAACAGTGGAATGCAAAGTTGAGAAGGCCAATTAGTACACCAATTATTATCTTTTGACTACCTTCAACATTAAGGAAAAAGGCGAAAAAACGTGAAAGCTGAGGGAGCTCCAGACAGTGTAAAGGCATCCACCGCCACCGCACTAGGATTAGGAAACCATGCCACCATTTGGAATTGTGGCGAAAAGCAAACAATCAATTTTAAAAAAGGCCAGGATGATCTGAATCGACAACGCAGAAACTTGCAATTCGAATTCGGTATTAGCTGGTAGCCGACGAAAGGCCGCATCCGTCTCAACGTCCTTCGAAGACTTAATGAAGGACGCGTTTCCCAAATTCTTCGGTACTCACACCTCACTCCATTATTCTTAGCAAGGCTGTCCATCTTATTTATATACGCTACTATAGCTGCAGTAGTATCAATTGGCAAGAATGTCACAGTTCGACAATAGACGAATTTGCAACTCAAAAGGGGCGCCATAAGTTCTAAATCATTAATATTATTTGACGTTCGGCAACTTTCTAAATAGCTTGAGTTCGATGGCCGTTCGAAATTGCGCCCCAGCGCCTCTGGGGGAAGCATCAGAGAAGATAGTTGTAGAGACGACAAAAGGGTGCAAATTGAACAACCACTGGAAACTATTCCGTGTTGCCACCAGTTGAGGTCAGGTTGCAAATCACAACCAAGGAACATACAAGCGTCGAAATTATCTCGTGAACTGGCAATGCAAGAATTTGCACGTTCGAATTACGTGTATAAGCCCAACCGTAAACCAATGCAGGCAGACTGAAGCAACATACCAACAAATCGTGCCCATACACGAAACGTACAGAATTCTAACCGCTTCATACGGCGAACATAAATTTCCACTTGAACCTGTTGCTCAACATTTAACTGTAAGCACACGAGTGAAGAGTTAAATCAACCCAAGGAATTTACAGGTATTAATCGGCTTTCCCAATACTTAACAAGAAGCCCAGCTTCAGCAGCAAGTTAGAAGTTGTGGAGATATTATTCAAACAAGCATTATGCGAGGAATCAACCAAGAAAATATTATCAACTATACTACAGGAACACTTGCGCCCCTAGAGACGAAACCACTGGTTTCAAGAACTTGATGAACAGGAACGGCGCACTGCATAAGCCAATAGGCACGCAACAATACTGGTAAAGGCGAGCTACAACGGAACCTGAGAAATTTGGCGGTCCTGGTGGACTGGGATCAAGAGATATGCGTTCTCCAATCTATACTCCCAAGGGTATCTTGGTGACATTATTCTGACCGCCATGGAACGATCTTCCAGTTTAAAATGTTCCGTGAATCGAACTGATTCAATATTTTAAATTTACGATTATACGACTTCAACCATCATGACGCGAAACCAGGAATATTGGTGGCAAAACCTGACCCTCAACTAGAGAGTATTCCTGAATTGCGCCAGTGTTATAACTCCGTAATCGCTACACAAAGCGCATTTACATCACTGGGGGCATCAGAAAAATCCCTTGGATTTGTGTTTGAACCTCTGGTTTCCTTTAACACATTTTAGCCTGGATGGATGGATCCTTAGTAAGTGCACGCCACGCAGAGAGAAAGCTTTTAAATCTGCCAGTATAGCTCACATTTATTTGGTTGACATGCGTCAAGGCCAGCGCCCGGCGCGATTGAGACTTTTCGTATTGTAGATAATAGAGACCGATCAACAATCAATGTTTCAGTTATTAATAAATTCAAATAAAAGTGTAGATTAACTTTCGCCTTAAAGTTGGCAGAACGGTATTTGTGATTGTAAGGTTATGGTTATCTAAATGTAGCTGTCACCCATCTGTCATCGGCTGATATGTAAATTGAATTGTTCCCAACTCAAACTTTTGATCTTGATGATTTGGTATTTTCCCTGGTATCAGAAAGGCTTCAATCAGGGAAAACGACCCCAAATGGCCGATAAGGCACTGCCTAGGTTAGACTGTAGAGCCGCCAACGTTCGTCGCGGCTAATGCCTTTACTTTAAGATTGAGCTAAGGCGGCTCAGCCCAGGGCATTTGCGGATGCGCAGCCATTTTTCCTTGTAGTAGCCTTGCTAGGTTCATCTAGACCTGAACATTAAAATGTAGTCCATCGCTTTGCCACAGCTCCGTGATTTTCTACGAAGGGCCCATCGTCCCTCTCAACTTTTCACAGCACTTCCAGCACCGCTCCAATCATCTCCACCGATTGAACGGCCGAAACAACTTCCACTAAAGTACGAGAGTTGGAATAGGAGCTTGAATAGTTGTTGCGTGGGAGAGATCAGTACCAGCGATCCTCTGGATCCTGCACGGACTAGTCTCTAATCCGTAATCTCATACACAAGGAACGCCAAGCCTCTGGCTTGGATAGAGCAGCAGCTAGCTGTCTATATATCGGCGTGCTCCCCGAAAATCATTGGGAGGGCTCCCATGCTCTTCACTGAGAGCGAGGCCCCACAAACCTCCGGTTCACGGGGCTACTTGAGCTGCTTGACAAAACGCGGGAACTTCGGGAATGTAATCGACCCTAAAAAACGCGAGATTAACACCTCGAACTCTTGTACCTGCTGTATAGGCGTTAAGATCGGTCCCGATCGTGTTTAAGATGGTATCTGTCCATTGGGAAGTCTGAAAAACACCCACTTTTTCAATTTGAAAGAACCATGCTACGTGAGAGTGACACACAACGAAAGAATGAGGTTAGGAGACAGTCCGTGCATGGGCTGGCAGGTTAGGCGGTTTTTAGCGTTATGCCGCTTTAAAACATGTGTGACGTAGTGATACCAAACGAGGGGTACTACATTGATCCGAATGCAAGGTGCAAATAACGAGCGTTCAAAAATAAACCTGGTTAGAGGAGGCTGGGCATTTTTATAACAGTGTACATTGCAATTGTTACAAAAACTAACTTGTCATTTTATTCAGTTTAGGTTAGGCAACCAGCACTAAATTCGGACAAATTGTTATTGAATTTATATTTAAACCTCGTTTGCAAGTACGAAATGGTACGAAAACATGAATTTAAGACAGTCCCAACATATCAGAAAATACGTGAGTTGTGCCAAATCTGACCGGTAGGTGAAAGTGTCATCGAAGAAAGAATGTACAAAGCATATAGAGAGATATCACTAAAGACACTTACATATTATGCTCTACATTTTCTTAATGAAACTTAATGAGGCTCACCCTGATCTAATAACAGCTGCAAAAGAAAAGGTTTGTCTTTTGCTTCTGAAACTCAAGAGTTAAAACTTCTACCTAACCATACTTTTCAGATTTGCGCATTTAAGAGAACAAGTTTGAGTGTGAAATATGATAAAGTAACAAACGAAACTGCAAGTGATTTCTTCCTTTGGCCACATTAAAAATTTCATGTATGTACCAAGCATCCGTAGCCGATGTAAGAAAAAATATGAAACTGAAGATTTTTTGCACTGTTTTTAATGGGATCAGAAAAAAGCACAATTCTCTACAAGAAATATCGAAAACATTTTCACCGTTAATTTACTGTAACTGTTTTGTGTCCTTCTAAGGGATTGTAAAATTCTCAATAAACATTTGTAGAAATTTGGTTAGAAACTGTCAGTTGGTCATATCCTTTCGAAGAGTGTTTTAATTTCTAAATTTTGAAGAAATAAAGGTGTAAAACCAAATCATAAAGTGTCCGATATCTAAAAATAACTCGATTAACATCACACCCAAAGGTCTGAATGCACTTTACTTTTTACCAACCGTTGTAGGAATCCTGGAGATACCTGCAGGACATTTTGCAGCCCAAACCCCCAAATCGTGTCGGTCTATATAAAACCGCTAACTAATACCCTAAAACACTTGTCAACACTTCTTTAAGATGCATAATAAAATTAATTATTAATAAAACTGCAGCTTCTCTGAAATTTTGAGGTTATGTTATCTGTCATGGAGAGTTTCGTGTTAATCAGTCAAGCTCTACACTGTAAAAAAATAAAACAAAAACGCAATTTCAAAGCCTACTCTAACCAGGTTTTTTATTGAACGCTCGTTATAATTGGAATTCAGAATTTAAAGATCCATGAATTGAGTATCTATGACAACAGTTTGATTTGTTGGTTGTATTTTTTTTACAGGACTTTAAAGTCCCATTTTCCGGACTCAAAACTCTGAGGTAAAAGTACCAAATATTACACAGTATGAAATAAAATCTTGGAGTTTATATCGACTCTGAACTAAATTGGAAAACTATTTATTGCAATGTTAAATTGTGATTTTGAGTAGGTACGCTATTCTTGCTTGGGGTAATTCGTCCTCTCTGCAACTTTTGATTAAATTACAAAGAAGGGCCATTAGAATTATTGCTAATGTTGGATACTGCGAGGATTGCAGAAAAGACTATCGAACTAAAAATTTTTAGAACTGCAGCCAAAGTTTTTCAACGCACTGCCATACTGTCAAATCAGGATTTTTAAAAACTGTCAAAAGCCTTTTATTTTTTGACGAATTCCTTGAATTCAATTTTGTAGGCATTGAATAAATTATTATTGATTTCTCTTTTTGTAAGGACATTTCCTATTTTCTTTTTGTTTTCTTAAAATAAATTGTTTCAAAAATTATTCGAAAACAAATGGTCAGATACATATATTTTCTTTGCAAATTTGTAATTGATTTTAGGTTAGTGTTGTACTTTTTATTGTATTTATTTTATTTTATTTTGACGTTTGCATTTACTTCTATGTATACTTTACACAAATAAATTTCAATTTCAACTTCAGTTTCAAAAAGGCCTCTTTCCATCGCGTAGTGTGTTTTTACGTAAGGTGAATTTGGCAAAAAGTGGGTTGATTAAGTTGTAGGATAACGGATTTACAGTTCAGAATGACAGTGACAGCGAATAAATAAGGTTTATATTTACACGTTAGTCATTAAAATGATTGGTTACATCCCCATTCATCTAAGAAAAAGTTTCAGTAACATCGCAACATTAAACGATACGTTCAGTTCGGCATCATCCCCTTTTCCTTTCATGTGAAAGCAAATTTATCAAACACATCTCCTGTTTTGAAATTCTGCAGATCCCCCGGGTTGCTCTGTAACCTGATTCGACCGCATTCATTCTTCCCCTTTTACCTGTGAAGTTGGATCAACTTTAAAAATCGCCAGATGAGAAGTGAGAGGGCCATCGCTCTTATTTTCTCCATTACCTACCAACCTCCGCGACACTATAGCAACCTTTGACGTAATTTGCTTTGTCCCTTTCGTTCGGACCACTTTGTTTCGTGCATAAATTTTTAATTATTCTCGCCCCTCGAAAACGTCCATGTCCGGCATTAATGTGTCGAGTCGATCTTTATTTTTGTTATCGCCGTTCCTCACTCGACGAAGGCTTTTAATTCATAAAAAGATCAGTCATCCTGAAACGAGTGAATAATGGAGAGCTAATCCTGGACATTGACCACTGCAGGAAGCATGTGCCGTGATTTATGCGCTTTTTAAAATATGGCTCGCTCGACCCATAAATACTCCTTCTGTCGCTCCCTAAACGCTGCTGTAATCAGGGGCGATTAGGGGCGCGGACTTTTCAGTAATTTGTGAACGGGCACTTTGAGTTGTTGCTAATTTTGGCTTCAACTCGCCCAGTTTTAAAGCATTTGTCTAAAACTAAAATTCTGATGAACTGAGGAACTAAGGAACTAGGGACCCCACATATCCCAATTTCACCCAAATTTGATTCGAAAATAAAATTGACTGCCCCGTTCTCATTTAGCGAGCTCATTGACGCAACCCTCGCTTCGCAAAGCTGAAGTTCGATTTCAACTTATACGGCTTTATTAAAATGCCCATGTATGGCGGTCCTCCGAGGCTCAAAGCAATCTAAATTTCAAGCCGATGGTCAAGTTCCTCTTTTGTTACACGTGGCCGTTAATTACGATCTCTTATTAACATTCGTTTCAAATATTTATTTGTTCAGATGGGCGTTAAAATTGTTGGTATTGGTCCCTCGCGGCGACGTTTCATCCATGGATGAGCTCCGCATAAATTGCTATTGATTCTGAGATCGAAGATGACAAGAAGTCATCACGGCCACAATAACCTGCCTGATATTATAGTCTTGCAAAAACGACAATTTTACGTCTCGTCTATGTAAGAAAAAATTACAGACGAGATGAGTTTTTAAAAGTGGAGAAGACGACCATCATGTATATTATTGTAAATAAGCTCGTTGTTGTGTTTTTCATCGACGGTCTTCTGACGGAGATTTTAATAAAAAATACCAATATAGAGGGAAGAGTAAACATATAAATTTACGGGGGTTTCATTAATGGTTTTATTATTTAAAGTTTATCGTTAAAATGTGGATGCAGGAAAAATGTTAACCGGCGAAATCTTTAAAAACAACTCGGTGGGAGTTTAGACTTAAATAAAAACTTCTATGCTCATAAAACAGGAGCTAAGATATTCATAGGCGTTAAAAACGTTCTGTTGCAAAATGGGATGTAAACAGCGCTTTAGAAAAGCTATAAATTATTATTCTTACTTCATCCACATAACGTATGTGCTTCGTGAGGGATGCTGTGTTCGTTTTCGTTTCTAATTTACTATGAGAAATAAACACGAAGAAAATTACGATTAAGATTTTTTGTTTGCGGATTACTTTGCCTCAGATTTTCAGGTTCTGTTTTCTTCGGGTTTTCAGGTTGTCATGTTCTCAAGGTTTACATTTTTATGTTTTCAAGTGCTCTGACTGATTTTCAGGTTTTGATGTTGCTTCATCTTCTGAAATTCTTTCGTCGACAAGACAACATAATTCTTTCATTCGATTACTATCCAAAAGCATAATGTGGAAAACTTCCCATAGTTGGTGGCTGTTATAGCATCAACACAATCTGTGAGCGTTAAATGCGCGAATTTACGACCACTTTGTTTCTTCCGTTTTTGCATATTCAGTAAATTTCTGACACAATTCCAGAAGTGGCTAACATCTTTGTTAAACTGCCATTGTTCGGAGGCCGCGATCCATCGCACCCTACTAGACAACTAGAGCTTCATACAAGAAAATTATGGTTCGCCCTGCACCCTACTGAATTTCTCGTTTTCGCCGACTTTTATGGGTATTTGCCGTCTAAATATGCTAACTAGCAGGAAGTCGAGGGTGGTGTGGATATCCATAACACGGATTTGCTCCGCTGAAAAGTAAACAACCAGGGCATAAAACCAATAATGAATAGAGAACATTTAACGAGGAAGTCGAGAAAGTCATCGGAGCGTGGAAATTTTGATGAAATACTCCTCCAACGAGCGGGTTTCAAGTCCTTAAGTATGCACGGTACATTTGCTTAAGAAGAGCCAAGGTGGACTCGCATCGTTGCCTTTCAACTCTATGCATGGCTTTGGCCCCTTGTTGCCACGAGCGTCTATTATAACCAAGCAACCCCGATTGCAGAAAAACGATCGATCTAAAGAAACAAATTTTACATTTCGGAGCTGGAGCTTTTGTCGAGACCCCGAGAATAAGTAACTCGAGCTTATCGAACTTAATCCGACTAACGAATTTTCAATTTCGTTAAACGCAAAGTTTGCCGCGGAATACTATATCAAGGGATTAGTTAAATTAATTTTATTTTCTTGTGTAAATGGGGATGTGTTGTTATGGTTACCGGGCGGCGTTCCTCTCCGGACAAACTTCGGACAATAGGAATCTCAAGACCCGAACAGATGAAATGAGACAATCGGTAATTGACCAACTGGAGAGCATCGTGATGAGATCCGACGTCTGGGTAAATTTACCTTCGTCTAAATCTGCGCTGGAACGGAAGGCCATTTTTAATTGAAATTATTTGGGGTTTACATTTCTTGAATTTTTACGTGGAGAAATAATTTCATGCTAGCTTAAACAAAGAATTATACCATTTCATTTCAAAA
This sequence comes from Diaperis boleti, assembly GCA_963583935.1. Taxonomy (NCBI): domain Eukaryota; kingdom Metazoa; phylum Arthropoda; class Insecta; order Coleoptera; family Tenebrionidae; genus Diaperis; species Diaperis boleti. The sequence goes on from OY757248.1 coordinate 43,096,243, forward strand.
GTAACACAAAAGACAATCAATTCAATATCTTTCAACAGAAGCTCGCTTTCAAACAAAGAATCTTTGTCCCATTTCTTTGTTTTTCCACATGAACGTGGTCTCTGCAATGCGTTCCAATGACAAATATTCCTTGCAGATTAACTCTTTGTATGTACAAGTGTATCTCTCCATTCAGACGAACCGAGCTGAAGAATATTCCACTTGAATAATGCCCTCCATTGTTCCGCGTGTAATACATCAATCCGGTATATACATCGGAGGGGTTCGAAGGAGTTGTTGCCCTATTTAGGGGTTGAAACCGGACTTGTCTTCAGGTGTGCCTCGGTCGTGAAGGCCGCGTAATTGCGCGAACGAAATGGGCCATTCCAATGCTAATACCCTTTGTTTGATGTACTATTAACGCACAGTTATCGATGCGTGAACCTCAATTGTCATTTATATGAGATCGTTTAAGGGATGAATTAAAAATTTGCATACGGAACGAGCTGTGGAATTCGACTGAATAATGTATTAGTCGGATTTTATTTCGGTTTTCATGGTGTAATTTAATTTGATAAATATATACACAATTTTGGAGGGATACAACCCGATTATTCAAACTAAAAAAAAAATCAATCCCGATACTAACATTCAGGAAATGACATAGTTGCTTAAAATATTAGTAATAAATAATGCAGAAGGACTAAAAGTAGGTCTGAAAGATAAAGAAGTCTGAAAATATAGGAGTATGGAAGAATGCGAGGGGCTGTTAACTATGGAATTAGTTGTACATCTTTCGAGAATTAATTCCGAGTACTATCGGAATTACCGGAATTAGTTTGGAATTACATGGAATTATTTCAAGTACTCAAAATGATATGGAAGTACTCGTGATTACAGGAAGTACTCGTGAATTACTGGAATTACCGGAATTACCCTGGAATTACTGGAATTACCTTCAAATAATATAGAATTATTCTGGAATTACTTGAATTACATCCAGGTTTTATTACTACTACTGGTCGCCCAGTGGTCAAAATCCGACCGTAATCAATTAAATTTGTAAATCTATCATCATGGTATATAATTATATTTTTTTAATTTTGTTTTATTACGTCAGCTGTGAGTGTGTCTAAATACGTCATTAACGTGTGTTGTTTGCCCTAATTCCCTGCAATACATATGAAAAAGGAACATTTGAAATCACACAACATTCACAACTCGAAACTCATTCAGTGCCCTGTGCAACTGTTTGACCACAGGCTATTTATTATTTTATGTATTTGTAACACATATTACATTATACACGGTGTCGCAAAATTAGCGTATTCCGAGTTCGGAACGTTGTAGCGCATCATCCCAGAAGTAACAAGGAAATTAATAAAGAATATATAGGAGCCCCCTTTCCAAAATATATAGGACCCAAGGTCCTAAACTTTGGATCATGTTTTCTTCAAATAAAAGCAATGAATGTTAGCGTTTATTTCTACTTATGGTTAGGCTACTCATATAAAATAATAATTTTATTCAAGCACTATGACCTCACACTTGCGCAGTCAATTACAGCAAATGTTCAAAGCGTTCTCCCCGAGCTTCAATGCAGCTGTTAACTCTCGGTTGCATATTTTCAAATGCATTTTCCAACATCTGATAGTACAACTATATACAATACCGTGTTTTTGAGATACGAGAATCTCAAATAATCTAGAACTGCCAGGTCCGGACTTTGAGGCGGAAATTGAATGACTCGATCATCATAAAACTCGTGAATTTGGTCCATAGTTTCCCTTGTCCTGTAAGCTGGTGCATTATCCTGCTGGATGTACCCATGTAGGGAGGTTCGCCATCATGAAGGTTTTGGAAAAAAAGTTCGAGTAAATTATTGCGATATCTCTCGGCATTTACCGTTCCTTAAAAAAAAAAACAGGTCCAACTATACGTCTTCGAGAGACCGTCAGCTAAACACCAATTTTCTGCGGATAGAGGGGCGTTTGGACGAATTCATGGGGATTAATTGCGGACCAAATTCCCATATTTTGTTTATTTACAGTATACTATTCGTGCAGGAAAATCTCGTGGAAACAACTCTTGCACGACAGTAATTTTATAGGGATGAAGATTTAGATCTTGTTTTAATATTTTTTGACAAGTTCCATATGAGAGGTCCATCGCTTGTGCTAACCTGAGGAGAGGTTTCTTGGGAGACGCTTCCATTCCTGTTGCAACATCTGCCACAGTCTCAGGAGTTCTTTTTTGGGCGCTCCGCTACCCGCTTTTCGACCAACAGTCCCAACATCACGAAATATTGCCACGCATTTATAAATTTGTTGGACTAATTTTTGATAATCTGCTGGACAATTGGGGTAGGCATTTCGAAAATCATTAACACAGCGTTCTATAGAATAATTCCATTCACCATTCTGTCGCCGTTTTTTTTTAAGTCACTTTGACATTCAAATTTTAAATCAAATTGTCAAAAGTTGGTAGTGCCAACCTAATTTGTTATTTTATTACCAGTTTTATTATTTATGCTTTTTTTTATTTAAAAACCGTGCCTGAATAATGTAAACGAACATAGATGCAATGAATTAAATAGTTTTCGTTTTTAATACTTGTCGTAATTCCAAAGTGGGAATGGGGTAGTATACTAAAAAATAAAGTTTTTGGAAAATACAATAATAATAAACCTCATTGAAAAGTATATGGTTTAGCACTATTATGATAAAATTATACTTACTGAAAATGCAAAAAAAAAATTGAATTGAAATTCGTTTCATTTTTTATGAGAGAACTGTACTAGTTTAAAATACGTCATTAGTAGCCGGCATATGAATTAAGTGAGGACCTACGCCTTTTCATTTCTCACTCTCACTCATTTTATAAGTAATTGTTTCCTTTTCGCTCTTACTCCTTCCGTGCTCGGCAACTAATGACGTAGATATTCGCCCGCGAAACAGTTTTTCATTTATTTCATGATTTGAGCAAAACGATAAAATAGAGGAACTCTATTTTAAGCAATTTTATTTATAAAAAAGTTTCAAAATTTTGTATACTACTCCATTGAACTGCTTCATCTTTTGTTGGAATTACCGGAATTACCTGTTGATTACTGGAATTAGTTACTTTTTGTGGGAAATATTTCCTGATTATTGGAATTACTTACGAATTACTACGATTACCACGATTACATGCGAATTAATTCCTCGAATTGGAATTACCGGAATTGTTCGTGATTACCTTGAATTAATTCCATGTGGAATTAGTTGCACAATTTTTTTCCAAGTTAACAGCCCCTCGGAAGAATGTTTAAAATCAAAAGAGTCAAAATATAACACAAGCATCGAAAGAGCTGTATTGGACTAAAAAAATCAACGAATAGGAAAAAATTACAGAATAGAAACAGTTTAAATAAATAAAAACATTGATATTGTGACGTTCTCGAAGAATCGCGGCGTGATGATTTCATCGTAAATTCGTACGATCGCGAATATTCTAGGTTTTGAAGTTCTCGGCCCGATTCTCGAAGAAACCAGAAAGCGGCTTCCCGCTTTAAATAGGACGGGAGAACGACTGCCGAACAGTCGAATCGAGGCGATGTCAAAGTCTGAATATGCTACTGAGCGACATAATCCGTGCGACTCGTGCGAACTGTTAAAATAAATAATTGTGCCGTTATAACTGTGATCTGTAAATAGTCTAGTGTTTAAATAAATTAAAAATTTTAATATATCTAAGTCGAACTCCACACACTTTAATGAGCGTAAAATTACAAATGGAACATGTTTCGGCAGAACACCATCAGCCCTAATTTAACAAGAGGGGTTCTTAAAGAATATAAAAAATTATGACGTTGACGTAATTTTGAATTTAATTTGACGTTTTCAAAGGGTTACATGATTTTTAAAAGATTTCGTATAAACAACATTTTATAAAATATAAAAATTAAAAATGGATCAAAGAGAATCTGGTAAGTTTGTTTGAGTGGTGAAAAATTAAAATAGTGAATTAATAATGGGATTATTGAAGTTATTCTGTTCATTTAAACAAGATCTGTTTTCCAGTTTCAAGGCTTTCCTTATTTCCAAAGTCTCAAGAAAATCTAATTTCCGGCCTTTATTGCATTTATGAATCAATTTGGAATTTGATGGTGAAAAACTATGTTTCGTTATTAATATATGATTGGCGAAAGAAGAAGGTGTTGATGGTGGAGGATCAAGATCTGTGTTGCTATAGATGTGCCTGAAATGTTCTTTAATACGGTCTGATATTTTGCGACCTGTCTGACCTATGTAGAATGACTCACAAGAAGAGCATCATACCAAATCTTTACACAATTTTATTCGAAAACTAGAGGGTTTAGAGAAAAAAAATATTGAGAAATTTTGTTGCTATTCACTTGATCTATATGCTGTTAAAATTAATGTACTTATTTCTGGGACACCTGTATATGTTGAGTACATTTTGAGCTATAAAAGCAATGAATTTTTTGCCACGTATGCCACTCTATGTCTATAAATATTTTTCCACCCTTTTCACTAGGTGGTGTAGAGCCTCTACCGCTGATTGACTCACTAACGATATTGGAATGACAACCATTTTTTGACTTCTGAAAGAAGATTAAAAATGAGTTCTAGTTCAAAGAAAAAAATATCAATAAATGGTTGTCATTTTTCAACCATTTAGTCAGTGGATGAGTATAGTGGACAGGGCTATATAGTATAGCTGACAAGGGTAATTGTTTGGTAATACTTAACAAACAAGATTACTTAAACAAAGTAGAGAATTTCTTAAAATCTGGTGACTTTACAAAACTCAAAAAAGATCCTTCTTCAAAATTTGTTTCCAACCTTAAATCTACGCTCAAAGACCTTTCAGAAACTGTTAAATATTTTGACCCACAAGCTTTCACACTAATACCCATGAATCCTTGCATACCTAGACTATACGGTCTACCTAAAATACATAAAACTCAACCTTTTCCCATTAGACCAGAAGAAACCAGTAGTTTCTTTTTGTCAATTCACCTGTATCAATACTTTCAAAATGGCTTAATACAATTCTTAGACAACATTTAGATTTTAATAACAAATTTGCAATAAAAAACTCAATAGATCTTTGCTCCAAAATTAGAAATTTCCAAATTCCATCAGACGCTAGACTTGTTTCATTTGACGTAGTTAATTTATTCCCCAGCATCCCACCCAAATCTTGCTTATTAATTTTAAAAAACCTACTATTTAATTCTAATATGCTAACCATACATGCACTAAATTTACATTCACTTTGTGAGACTGTCCTACATCAAAATTTCTTTCAATTTAATAATAATTTTTATTCACAAGACTCAGGCTTAGCAATGGGCTCCAATTTGTCACCTCTTTTAGCAGAAATATTCATGAATAACTTAGAAGATCAGTTTTTAACTTCTTCACCCTTTAAAGATCATTTTCTCTTTTGGTACAGATATGTAGATGACATAATTGTTTTATTCAAAGGATCTGATTCTGAACTTGATAACGCACTCAGCAACTTAAATTCTTTAAACCAATCCATTAAATTCACCGTTGAAATTGAAATCAATTCCCAAATTCCCTTTTTAGACTTGTTAATCACTAGAAATAATAACACTTTTAAATTTGACATTTATAGAAAACCTAGTATCACAGATTGCGTAATACCTTTTGACTCTTGTCACCCTGTTTCCCATAAATTTGCAGCTTTTCATTCCTTTTTCCACCGATTATTTTCTATACCACTATCAGATTCATCTTTTCAAACAGAACTTAATAACATTAAACAAATTGCTTCAAATAATACTATAACAAATTCAAATACACACACTACTTGGTTAAAAATCCTTCAGAAACAATTTCCTTTTCAAATTCATTAACATACTTTGGCGTCGTCTCAGAGAAATGTTCTAAAATACTTAAGAAAAACGGTTTTAAAGTTTCATTTAAAACAGATAACAACTTATCCAGATTTTTTATTAAAAATAAAGATCCATTAGATTACAAATCATCATCAGGTGTATACAAATTAAACTGCTCTTCTTGTGAGTCATTCTACATAGGTCAGACAAGTCGCAAAATATCAGACCGTATTAAAGAACATTTCAGGCACATCTATAACAACACAGATCTTGATCCTCCACCATCAACCTTCTTCTTTCGCCAATCATATATTAATAACGAAACATAGTTTTTTACCATCAAATTCCAAATTGATTCATAAATGCAATAAAGGCCGGAAACTAGATCTTCTTGAGACTTTGGAAATAAGGAAAGCCTTGAAACTGGAAAACAGATCTTGTTTAAATGAACAGAATAACTTCAATAATCCCATTATTAATTCACTATTTTAATTTTTCACCACTCAAACAAACTTACCAGATTCTCTTCGTTTTTACGAAATCTTTTAAAAATCATGTAACCCTTTGAAAACGTCAAATTTAACTCAAAATTACGTCAACGTCATAATTTTTTATATTCTTTAAGAACCCCTCTTGTAATTCATCAATTGTATCATTAATCTCTTGTTAAATTAGGGCTGATGATGGCAGAACTGTTCTGCCGAAACATGTTCCATTTGTAATTTTACGCTCATTAAAGTTTGTGGAGTTCGACTTAGATATAGTTAAATTTTTAATTTAAATTTACTCCACCTGGATTTAAGAACATTCTTCTGGTTTTTAAATAAATTGTACATAGTTCGTTCAAATAAATAGTTTTGTGAACCCGTAAACGCTACAATATTCAGCAGCGATAAGCTAAAATCAAAAGAAACGATCGTACCTAAAGAATTGACGTAATAGAAATAATCTAGAAAATGAGAACAAAGAAATAATAAACTTATGGAAATTATCTTGAAGAGCTTGAAGATATCCCAACAAATCCGAATCAACCGAAAACGAATCCTACATCTACGAACAACTAAATTGTTCTTTAAACAATTAAAAAAAAACAATCCACTCAACAAGAATGAAAAAATTAAGAATGAAATACCTTGTAGGAGAAATCCAAAGTATTAACTGAATCGAAAGAATTGACAGAACGGCAAACTTAAATTTTTCAACTAGTTTCAACAATTCAAATTTCCCAAATTCAGGATTTCTACTATAAAAAATTTGTAAATTTGGAATTCGGAAATTCAATATCTTTCAAGTTAAAAAATTTCAGAATTTAAAATGATAACTATTAAATATTTTAAAACTGAAAATTTCCACCATCTAAAACTTATGATTTTCAAATTTCATCGATTTAAATTTCAAAATTCAGGAATTGAAAATTTAGAGGAAGATTTGAATATTGTTCAAAATCTGGGAAATAAAAAATTCTAAGGATAAAAAATTATTATTGTTTGCAAATTCTCAAATTAGGAGTTCATGATTTCTATGCCTACAAATTTTAAATTCAAGAATTCATGATTTGACTCAATATTCGCAAATCTCCGGATTCTGGAATTTGATTAAAAAATTGATAAACAATGAATTCAAAATTTCAACAGTTTTTAAAAATTCAGGTATTTAAACAATTTACAATTTAAGTATAGTACTAGTGATCGCCCGTCACTCGAAATTCGAGTGGTATGTATTGAATTGGTAATCAAATCAATGTAAAAATAAGAAAAAAGTGAATACTTACGTAAATAGTGTTGAATAAAGACTGGTTACCATATTACATATTACAATTTTTAATTTGCCTTGTCTGAATCATTAAAAAAAAATTAAGACGAGTTATGTTTCGGGAACGAGTTGAACATAAAAAAAAATATTTTAAAAGAACAGCGACACGTCTGTCAGGTTGATTAAAGGGATTTCGAATTGTGGGTGAATTGTCTACGTGGTGTAGTTCAAAATTAGGGTTGTCGGTACAATGTACTTCTTTGGATGCCCAGCCTTGAGCGGGTTTTGATGAAACTGTCTATAGGGGACATTAGGTCGATTAATCGTTGGTTGTCGAGATGTGGTTGACATAGGTACAACCGGATCTTTTTGTGGGTTATTTCGGGGTTTAAACACGTTCTGGGGTTTGCCGAAAACTTGTTGATTTGTTGGATATCGGGGTTGATAATTTCTATTCGGAATTAATTGTATAGGTTGACTTGGAAAAGTGGGTTAGAGTTTTTGTGGAGGGTTTGTCCAATTATATTTTTGTCTATAAGTACCGTAAGGTGTCTTTGTTTGTACAGGGACAGGTAAAGTTCGATAGGTCTGTCTATGTTGAGTCTGATAGTGTAGATTATTTTTTTCGTTAAGGGGTGTTGTTTCAAGAGTTGCGAATGCGATTGAATTTCGTACTCATAATTTTCTTCCTCAGTTACGTATGACATTGCAATTTCAAGTGTATCTGGATTGCGTAAGCGTATAATACTGCGAAGAGATGGTTGCAATCCTCGGCTAAATGTTTTCAAAGATAGTTTATCATATTGTTCGAGATAAATCTGTTTTGTTAGGAGTGGGCTATCATTGAGACTCGTAATTTTGGAGGCTAGTTTAGAACGAATTAATTGGATTCGTTGACCGTATGAATTTGGTTTTTCATTTTTATAAGGGCGAAGCGATAACAAATCTTCTTCTAAACAATCTAAATTTTTCTGGTCACCGAAGGTGTTACGGAGTGATTCTCTAATTAATTGCCAAGTGTTTAATTCTGGTCGCGTACCTATTATTAGAAGTGTACGGTCAGTTAGTTTGCCGATTATAGCTCTGACTAAGGTGTCTGTCGCGTCTAATCTAGCGGCATAATATCCAAACAGTACTTTCAACGGTACTCGGATCACCGTTATATGTAGGGATGGTGTCGATATGAAGGCGAAGGAGAGGGATGTTTATTGGTGGTGCTTCTTGATTTGCCATGTTTAAATTTAAATTATTCATTTGAACTATCAGTTCTTCTACCATAAGAGTAGATATTGAATGATTATTAAATTAATTTGCGTACAGCAATTTGCAATGACGCTTTTGTTTCAACTTAAATCTACTTTCTATTCGTGCAATACGTTGTAGAAAGGGTTTTATTATTTCTTTTTAGGAGAACTAATGAGAGGGGGATTTTTTTGTTAATTCTAATCAGGAAGTAACAAAGTCACGGAAAAGGGACAGAAGTACTCAATTCTTACCTTATTCAGAGGAGTGGAACTGGTGCCTTCTGGAAGATCAATTCCTGGTGTGTACGGCTCGTCTGATTCGTCGATGGATAAGCGTCGCACAGGCTACTAATTGTTATTCGAACAGGTAGCAAGAGTTTAACACTTAACACTTTGATCGTTGATTCTTCTTCTTCGGATAGCGCTGAAGAGACAGGGGTCTCAGGATTACCACTCTTGTTAATAGGACACGAGGATAATCTGCACTATCCTACCGACTGCGCCAGTTATGTTTCGGGAACGAGTTGAACATAAAAAAAATATTTTTAAAAGAACAGCGACAAGCACACTACAACGTTCAGGAATATAATCTTAATTAATTCTACAATGCAAAGGCTTATATAAACTATATTATCGCTAGCGAGCGGATGCTAAGTTATTCCCTTTTTCTAGCGGTGTCAGGAATAAGCGTCACATAACTCGGAATAATTTCTTTATATACAATGTTTTGCGTAAACACTTGTTCATTGTGCGGTGTAAGATGCCCCTGATTGAATTGTTCGGTAATGTAGAAACGGAGGCCATCGAATGTACGTAACAGAAGACATTACTACCAGTACAGTAATACATTTGATTAAACAATAAATCTTCCGCTTCTCGATTGATTTGTTGAGAAAGTCGCAGGTCATAAAATATTGTGGAATTGGTAAACCAATTTTTCGGCAAGAAAAATTATGCGATAAAAGAATTATATTTTGCACAGCTTCATTCGTCCTCTATTTCACACTCTTCACACTCCGCACCCAAACATCCATCCAGATGTGTTCCTAGCCAACTTTCTCACAAAACCTCATGGGCGGGACTAAGATATGTAACTATTTTTAGCTACAGTTGTCCAACTTCTCACTTAAAACCGATTCACGCTCATTTAAATCGATGACTGTAATGGACCGCTTTTCCCTTAAAATGATTTGCAAATTATTAATGAACCTGTGAAATTTTTGAAAATGGAAAGTAATCTCCGCAAAGAACTTGTCTCAATGTCTTTCATTTAAAAAAAAAACAATTATCAAAATCGGTACCGTACAGCCTGTTTTATTTGGTCCAAATTGATTCATGTTCAACGATTAAATATATAGATATCAGCGGTTCAAATTCCGCAAATTATGAATTTTTCCGTTTGAAAATTAGCAACATCTGTTCTGTTCTGTATGGAAATTCAAGATTTAAAATTTGAAAATTTACGAATTCAAAATTTGGATTCGAATTTATTGATTATTTGATTTTGATTCATTTTAAATTTCAGCATTAAATTTTTATAGTTTTTCAGAATTCTTCGCCCCTCAAAAATAAGCAGCGCCATGTATGAACCCAATGAAGATGCCATCGTTTTAGATAGTTCTTTAGATAATTTTCTTTCTGTATTTTAGTGAACCATTGGGAAAGTGCTTCTCCACAATCACTAACCAAATTGGTTAATAATGTTTAATAGAGTTTCTAACTTTCAGCCATTAGCGTCAACTTCCATGCACTATGTCTTTTCAATTTACACAGTAAATAAAGATCTGTTCTATTTATGGATGGTATGAATAAATTGTGGAGGTATCCCATAGGAGCAAAAAATAACTTTACTCAAAAGACTCCCCTATAAGTAATTGCTCCCTGTCATGACTTATTACGTAAATACCTATTAAATAAATTTGTAAAGAGATTAATAGGTGCGCTGCAAAGACGACCGGCTCGCAGGTCGGCAGATACCGTCCCTCAGGGCCGGAATAAAAAATTTGCATGTGGGCCGAGAAAATTTCCACCGGCGGAATTGGATTAAATAAATACAAGTCGGTTTTTTGCCCGCATAACTTCACCCGAATGCACGAAAGCAATTCCAAGCAAAAAAGTCGTTGCAGGAAAGCAATTTCATCCCAATTTAATTTCAAGCGAACAAGTAGTGCGGCCATTAGCATTGTCCCACGAGAAGGTCTGAATCCCCGTCTTAACCGCACATTTATCCGTGCTAATATCAACATGCAATTACAAACAACCCCGGCAGCGGTAAAAATAACCGCACCAATCACGAGACTCCTGAAAAACGATACGAAATCTTCATTGGAATTAATGAGTACGGCGTGCTGCAAATCGTATATCTTACTTATGGGCCTGGATCCAGCGATTTGATTAATGGAAATAATAAACTCGGGAAGGAAAATGAACAGTGGATTTAGTTAAACAAGCAATAACGACCCTGACAGTTAAATTAAAAGTTGGCCCGAAAAGTTGCAGACAGACTTGTCTTGTTATTTCTAAAATGAGCAATTTTGGTCTATCTTTTAGTACGGTTGGGATTCTGTTGCTGACCTGAAGCAGTTAATCTTAATTTCGTGTGTTTGTCGTTATTATTTAATCGCACTTAAGACAGAAACTTTTGGGATGGTGTTCAGTCGATTTTGTGAACTTTGTTGGTTGTGAACGATTGATATGACAATTTATACTTACTTTGTCGGCTAAAGTAGATTTGCAAAATCCGAGAAACTCAGTTTGGGAATAAAAACATCCTAGAAATTAAAATGAAAGGGATGGGAGAAAATGGTAAAAGTTTGAAAAGGGACTGAAAGAAATTGAGAAAAGACTCGTGTCAAGTTTCTCACGTTCCTGAACTCTCAGGATTTTTTTTCTGTTTATTTTAGTTAGAGTTCTTCTTTATTGTTCTGGTTATTAGATACCGTTTCCAAGGTCTATAAAAGGGATAGTATGTAGGATATCTTATACTCATTGCAATAGAATTTTCGAAATTTATTATTTCTACAATTTATAAAAGCTTATAGATTATAATTGTTTTGTGTTTACTATGTTAGTTGTTTTCCGGACAACAAACTTTGGGATTTGTTCCATTAAATCCACACTGCGAGTTTATTAAGAAAGTTAGTTCTTCGCTTGTTATCGGCCTTTCAAAATCGTTCGCCATCGCATAAATTTGTGGACAGTCCTGCAAGTTGATACAAGTTCCCACTTCTTCCGAGTTCGGTACACGACACCGGTTTGAATTGTCTGCAACATTTCTAACACACATTAAACATTAAAACCAAACTAACCTTTACCTGAAGTAATTTCCATCGTACTGGATAGACAAACGAAAATCACAGCCAAAAACCGCAACATGATTGTCCAGTAGCTTCGTGAATATCACTGTTTGTTGTGGTCGTCCTCGACACCGCGCTCGTCCCACCGTTAGACCAACGAGGTCGTCGCACCGTAGAGGCTTCCTTGACAGCTATTTTCTATTGTCATAACCACAATACGTGACATTGGAGTGACGTTTTAACTGGCATCAAAATTCACCCCTATTTCAAATGTAATTTCTTGTTCGTCTATGGCTGAAGATTCGAAAAGCAGCGACGTATCAGACAGTTCTTCGGACAGCACCAACCTTGAAAAATCGAAGAAGCTAACGCCGGCAGTGAAACCCGTCATTCAGGCCAAGATCACGAAGAAGAGGAAACACGTTATTTCAGCATGCCTGACCAACTGCCGATACGAAGTAATTCGTAAAATCGCTGAAAAGTTTGGAATCAAAGAGGTGAGCGAAGGGGAGAATTGGAACTTGTTCTGGACAGATTTATCCATCACCGTAGAACGATGCAAAGAGATGAAACGGTACCAGAAGATCAACCACTTTCCAGGGATGCTGGAGATTTGCAGGAAAGACTTACTAGCACGGAATCTGAACCGAATGCTGAGACTGTTTCCGAAAGAGTACAACTTTTTTCCGAGAACTTGGTGTTTGCCTGCTGACTTGGGCGAAGCACTGACTTATAGTAGATTGAGACGAAACAGGACTTTCATTCTTAAACCGGATGCCGGTAGTCAAGGCCGCGGCATCTTTGTCACAAAAACGTTGAAGGACATCAGACCATGTGATCGAGGGGTGTGCCAAGTCTATATCAACAGACCCTTTTTGATAGACGGTTACAAATTCGACCTGCGGGTCTATACTCTTATTACGTCTTGCGATCCATTAAGAATCTACATCTATGAAGAAGGTTTGGTAAGGTTTGCAACAACTAGATACAAAGAACCCAATTCGGTGAACATCACCAACGTATTCATGCACTTGACGAACTACGCTGTGAACAAGTACAGCAGAACTTACAACCAGGACGCCGAAGAAGGGAGCAAAAGAAAACTCTCTTGGTTTAACAACTACTTGAGGAAGTTGGGACACGAGGTCGATAGCATCTGGAAAAAAATAGATGACGTCATTGTTAAGACCATCATAAGTGCAGCGCCTGTTTTGAAGCACAGCTACGCGGCTTGCTTTCCCAACCACGATGTGATACCTGCATGTTGTGAACTCCTGGGGGTCGACATAATTTTCGACAAGCGACTGAATCCTCAAATTTTGGAAATCAACCACTCCCCCAGTTTCCACACAGACACTGCTTTAGACTGGGAGATCAAAGAATCTCTTCTGACCGACATGTTTGCAATGATGAATTTAGACAAGTGTGATAAACGCAAAGTAATGAGAGAAGACAGGAAGCGCATCAGGGAACGTCTACTTCACGGTAAAGACCACCTATCCTCCGGAGTAGTCAACTTCGATGAGTTCTACAGGCACGAAATGAACAACAGGGGCGGCTTCCGACTGGTGTATCCGTGTCCAGCCACAAAAGTTTTCTACAACAGATTCTTCGACCAAGGTCAAGGCTCTCTCTACTCCGAAACAGCAGCCAGCAGAGCTAGAGAAGCCGCCCAAAACGCTCTCAGAGACGAAATGCAATTAAAAGCTAGATTAGAGGCAGCAAAACGAATTGTAGTTGCTCCGACCAAGCCGCAGCCAAAGAAAACAGACACTAGTCCGCCTGCAGTTAAACCGACCAAAATTGCAGCACCGTTGTCCAGCAGTACTCTAGAGCCGCAGATGATTGTCGAATCGGAGGAGAGGGACAGACTGCAAAGGTTGGCTCAACGAGAATACCTAATTAGAAGTCACGGAATCTTGGAGCACGTCTACTTCTCGATGAAGAAGAACGGAAATTTGAGACCACGAGACGAGAAAAAGTTTGCGATCTTTGACAAGATACACAGTACTGGCGAGAGCCTTAGACCGAACGGTGTGTCGATTACTGATCTCGTGGATTCTATTAAAGCGAGATCTAGTATCTAGAGGTGTTTACTAAAGTACGTGGAATAATAAAACTACTATTATATACATTTCTGTTTCGATTTTCGATAAAATACACATTTTTTGTATTTTTTATTGCATCGTGAGTATTTATTCCATCTCCTTTTACCTTGTGGTGTCAACTATTTCTCAATTGTTTCTACCAGCCATTGAATGTAACTTGCAACTCGAGTATAGATCGAGATTTTAATATTGTAATGTGAGCATCTTGTACCTAGAGAGTTCACTCCAATCAAAAGTTGAAGAACTTCTTTGTTTTTTCGTCTCGCCATCAGAGGTCCTCCAGAATCACCGTTACATGTTCGAGCAGCTGTTTTACCTTCTGCGCAATACTGATCTTCAGTAATTGGGTGTGAACAGTGGTCTTTAAGTTGAAATCCTGCTCGTACTTTCACGTTAGTCATTCCTGGAAAATTGTACAGATTTTATTAGTATCGTTTCTGTTTCATTTACAATGTACAACAAAATATTCATATATATATATATGTGATACTATGTAAGTCCTTACGATCATAATCATTCAAACCCCAACCGGCTATCAGTAATGTCTCATTGTATGGTGCATAGAAGTTTGGAGGCGGCAAACAAATCGGCTTAATAAAATCTATAAAACAAATTCTGTGTTTAATAATAGTATATTATTTATCTAGAACGAGAAGTGAAGTTTAAAGTACGAGCAAGTTGTTTACGGCCGAGGCGCCTAGCCGGGGCTGGAATTACTTGTGAGTACCTTTAAAAACACTTCTTCGTTCGAGGTAAATACAACGTTTTATTTCATACTGCAAGTTTAATGAACTAAGTCAAAATAAATGAAATGTTGTGTGTTTATCTCGCACAAATTATTCGTAATAATTAAATATGCGGGAACCAACATTCCCATAGTAACAAACGTTTGTCAAAAATGACAACGAAAAAACTGGGTCACGGTGAATGGTTTTGGATATTTTATGCGATTATTCCGTTTAAAATGGAGAAAATTGAGGTGCCTCAAGACATTGTAGATGAAGCAGATCACGTGAAAAACAATTTGATGCCACAAAAATGTCGGGAACAATGTAAGAAATGATTGACGTATAATTTTAAAGTACTAGGACTTTAAAATTTTTCTTTAAAGTACTAGGACGTTAATGTTCCACTTTTGGTATCAAAAATAATCCGAAAAATGTCACTTTAGATACAAGTATGAAATAAATAAAATTGTTGTTACCAACCTGTGTAAGTCACTTCACTTTTTAGACGAATTAGGGCGATATCATGTCTCGTGTTGTTCGTTGTATAATTTGGATGAATGTGAACGGATTCTACCAATACTTCCGTTACACCATCAGTACAGTCGTGGTTTGTATCACAGTCTTTCTCCGTGGTAACGTCATACTCACCCAAAACAACAGAATGTCTAAAAAGGCATTATTTTCAAGATTGATATTGTGTCTAGGATCACTTACAAATTGCCATATTTTTTTGTTTTATTGGGGTCGAGACAATGAGCCGCAGTTAACACATATCTTTGGTTAATTAGATTACCCGTACAACGATACTCCAAAGTGTTGTTCTGGGCATATCTTAAGAGGGCAGTCCAGGGAAACTCGTCAACGGCGGTTTGTTCCCCACCTGAAATTTTGTTTCCTAAAGGCTCAAGTCCACAAATATCTTCGTTCAGAGTGTCAGCTTTTTCCGAAAAGTTTAGAACTGCTTCAGGCTCGATACAGTAAAGTTTGATTTTTTTTCTGTCTTGACTACATTTGAGAAGTTGTAACAAAGTCATTGTTCCATAGTTGTACCTTTTATTCTGGCTTAATTTTTGAATTTGGGGGCAGTTTTCATAATATACGCATGGAGTGCCTGGTGGAATTAGTTTCAACGCAAAGATAGGTGGTGCAAAGAGACCTACAACAAATAGCTGTTTAAATGCGAGCACGGAAAAGTACTTACACAAAATTAGTAGCAGCATTATAAGACTCATCTTTTGTCGGCTATTCTTTCTAGTATGTCAACACGTAACGATTTATATTACCATATATTTGTATTTTCCAGGGTTATCGCTGAGATAACACTTGCGGTAATTCGATCTGGGAAATCCAGCTATGCATTTAGAACATTTAATCACGATGAAATATTTAATATTCAAAAAGATTTATAAAAGGAACCATCAGGGCCTTACATAAATTACTAATCCTAAAGTCAGATAACTACAACATGGCAAATGTACAAACTTCTTAAGTTATTTTGGCACATTCATTTGATTTCATTCTCGATCCAGTTGACGTATGGTGGTAGGAAGGTGTAAACTCCAGGGAAGCTACCACAGAGCTGTCCATATCCGTAAGACACTATTCCGACAATGAAGGTCGCAAATTCTCCTTTGGATGTTCGGACGTCGAGCATCAAAGGTCCGCCAGAATCACCATAACAGCTGTCAATTCCTTTGCCGTTCCCTGCGCAGATCTGTCCTTCTGTCAGTTTCCTCCTGCCGTTGTACTGGTTGCATCTTTCGCGATCGTTGTAGCCGAGTGTTGTTTTTCTCTTCACGGAACTACGCTTTTCTGAAAATTATACTGAAATGTAGAGGGATAAGAATACAGATTCTAAGTGTTACCTGTTTCTGTTCGCCCCCAGCCACTAATCGCAAAAGTTTCATTTCCACGTAGAGTAAAACCAGAAGGAGGTAAGCAAATTGTTTGAACATAATCTAGAACACAACGTTTTTTAAACTTTACAAACCCGAACTATTTTTCACCTGTGAAGACAGCTTTGCGATCCAAGCGGATGATAGCTATATCGTTGATCATAAACTTAGAGTTGAATTTCGGATGCATAACAAAATCCTTCACACCGAAAAACTGAGGTGGATCTGCACAATCCGTTCCATACTTCTGGTAGATGCAATCAGTCTCATTTCTGATGTCATATTCCCCCAGTATAACACTATGTCTGTAAGAAAACTTCTATAGTTTGATCACCAATCAACTTACGCTTCAACACCTACAATTTTCCCAGATCCTTCTGCTTGATGATCCCAGGATCAACACAATGGGCTGCCGTTACGACAAACCGATCGGTGATTAAGCTCCCCGAGCAGGCATACTGAACTTCGTCTCTGTTAACATATTTGAACAAGGCCAACCATGGGTACTCCCCCAAAGACGTTTCGGTACCACCAACCAGCTTGTTGTCTGTGTTCTGCATTCCACACTCTCCTAAATTGGGGTCGGGGAAGTAGGTCAAAAACCTTTCATGGACGTCCTTTCTCGTGACCATTTCGGGAATGTTTCCTTCGTTTGGACAGCAAATCTTTATTTCGGGGTCTTGGTCGGTGCTGCAGCGGTACTCTTTCAAGTATTTTACAACTAAAGGATCATGGACGTCTACGTTTTCCATGTATTCCATGAAGGAGTCGCATTGTTCAACTTTCTTACAGAGACCTGCAAAAGGTAGTTGAAGATAAACTTATATACTGTATATAAATTTTTATTTGCCCTACGGGCTTTCTGATTCCTATACATACAGTATGTCCCCGGATTGAGTTTACAAGAGGAAAAACATTTTTATTTTTGATTTTATGCCAAAACCTCAAAGGAATAAGATTTTTTGCTTGTCCTGAAACCAGCAAATCTGTAATTAAAACTTCATTATTCTGACTCAGTGGAAAGAAAACTTCATTTTTCTCTTAATTTTGTTTCTCTGCTCTTTAAATACCACCACATTGGCGATTTTATTTTTTTGACAACGATGTCACGTTGACAAATGTGTTTACGCAAGTTAAATAACAAAAATGTTTGTGAAAAAAATTATTTTAAATAAATTAAAATTAATTTCATAAAAAAATGGCAACTCAAAGAAACACCTTTAACATAAAAAACTAATTTTTAACAACAACAATCATTATTCAATTAACCCCCCATCTATTTCTGCGCACAATTCTACTCTAAAACGATAGCTTGCCTTCGTGATAAGATTCAAATTAATCATTACCAAGTCCAAAATCAAGAGAAAAATATACGTTCCTTTCAACTCGGTCAGAATAATGAAGTTTTAATTACAGATTTACTGGTTTCAGGACAAGCAAAAAATCTTATTCTTTTGAGGTTTTGGCGTAAAGTCAAAAATAAAAAATATTTTCCTCTTTAAACTCAATCCGGGGACAAACTGTATACAATTAAACTTAATCATTATAATAATAAAAAAAACTAAATAAAATTCTCTATTTCTTATCCCCTCCCCTTTCCTCTTCTCCCTTCTCCCTCCTCTTCCATACCTCTTTCATCCATTTAATTTCCCTTCCATCTATATTCAGTATTTCCTCTCTCTTTGTTTCATCTCACTGCACTCGTTCCACATATGCTCAATCGTCTCTCTTTCCTCATAGCACATTCTACACATTCTTCCTCCATTTTCTGCCCAATACCTATTTTCCCTCTCTTCATTTCCGCACCTAAACCTCGCCATCATCTTTCTTTCTTTCTCGCTCTCCCTCCCCAAATACTTCGGTACTTCCTCGATCATGCATCTTCCGTACTTCCCGTTGTATCTTGATTCTCTAATTATTTCTCTCCTCTCTTGTCTATCCGTATCCTTATCTCTTTCACTTAGTTCTACATTCATCCACACGCCTCTTTCTCTCAGTCTCTCTATTTCTTTGCTTGCATACCCATTCCTCCTGTAGTAATTCTCCCTATCATTCTCCTCGGAATTCTTCTTTTTTTCTCTCCAGCACTCCTTTAGTATCCTACATTCTTTCCTCCCTTCCATCCTGTCTTCGAACTTGACCGCTCTTTTTCCCGCTTTCACTCTCAACCTATTCCTCTTGCATTCTTCTCTCACTATGTACCCTGGCGTTTCTCTCTCCACCCCTAGCACCCACCTCAGATATTACTCTTGCACCCTCTCTATCTCCTCTTGTTCTTTATATTCCCAGACCTCTGCTCCGTACAACAACACGCTTTCAATAAGACTTTCAAACATCATCATTCTCCTCTTAAAATCGCCTCCCCACCTTCTCTCTCCTATTCCCCATACACATCCTATCACCTTGTTCGCTTTTCTCGCCAGTTCTCTAATATGTGCCTTATCTGTGGCTCTTTCAACACATACCCCAAGTATTTGAATTCTTTTACTTGTTCTATTACTTCTCCCCCCCCACCTCCAATCACTCTCTTCGTTCTTCCTCTTTCTCTTATTGAACACCAGCATTTTTGTTTTCTCTAGATTCACTTTTAGTCTTTTCTTCTTCACATATTTTCCTAAACTCTTTATCATTTCCTTCATTTCTCTTTCACTCTTTGCCATCATTACCACATCATCCGCAAACGCCAGGCTCCACACTTTTTTTCTACCTACCACACACCCCCCCGCTTGTGCTCTCTCTAACATTCCGTCCATATCTGCCACATACATCGTGAACAACAAAGGGCTGAGCGGGCAACCTTGTCTCACTCCCTTTGTTGTCACAAACCATTCACTTTCCCTCTCCCCTACCTTCACTTTACTTTTTGTCTTCTCATATATCTCCTCCACCTTTCTTACCAGCCATTCATTTACCCCTTTCTCCCTCAGGCACTCAAACATCCTCTCTCTGTCCACCTTGTCAAAAGCCGCCTTGAGGTCTACGAATAATGCATACACCCTCCCCCCTTTCTTCTTTAACTCACTCTTCGTCAAATGGTCCAGGATGTATACATTATCCATAGTTCCCCTCCCCTCTCTAAATCCTGCTTGGCTGTCTGGTAATGCTCCTTTTTCCTTTATCTCTCTGCTCATCCTTTCATTCAGAATTGATGCATACAACTTGTACCCTGTGTTTAGGAGAGTTATCCCTCGGTAATTTTCTACTTTATTTTTCTCCCCTTTTTTGTAAATGGGGTAAATTACCCCCTCTCTCCACCCTACCGGGAATCCTTCTCCTCTCCACACCCCATTCATTACCTCCACCAGCCTCTCTAGCACTCTTCTCGTCCCATACATCCACGACTCATTCTGTATTCTATCCCTCCCTGGTGCCTTCCCTTTCCTCAGTTTCTTCACATGCCTCTCTACCTCTTCCATTGTAATTTCTTCTCCTTCAGGTTCTACTCGGTTTCTCTTCGTCTCTATTTCCGTTTTCTTTTTTCCTTTTCTCCCTCCAGCAGCCTCATGAAGTACTCCTCCCACTCATTCATCGTTATCTCCTCGCTCCCATTTTCTTTTTTCTTTCTCTCTCTATTAATATAGTTCCATACCTCCTTCTCTGTTCTTATAGCTTTTATCTCTTCCTCCTCTCCCCTCCTTCTGCCTCTTCTTCTCCCTGCATGGCTCTCTGTATCTTCTTTTTGCTTCTAAAAAGCCACTTCTGTTCCCTTTAGTCTTTCTCCACTTTCTTAGTTCTTTTATTGCTTCCTTTTTACGTTGCTCACATTCTTTGTCCCACCATTTATTCTTTCTTTTTGATCCTCCACCTCTTACTGTTATTTCTCTTTTTGTCGCTGCTTCTTCCAATATTTCTACCAATTCTTTCTCCATTTTCCCTACTTCTTGTTCTTTAAATCTTGCTTTTTCCAGTCTTCTCTTATACTCTTCCACCCCTTTCTCGTCCCATACTTTAATTATCACCTTCCGCATTTCCTCTATTTTTTCTTCTCCTCCTCTCTTCTCTCTCCCCCTTCCTATACTTATCTCTATAGGCAGATGGTCTGACTCTACTCTTTCCCCTATTCTGAATTCTTCGACTTCTTCCCATGCTTCTTCGTTTACTATTCCGTAGTCTATGACCGTCTCTCCTCTACCGCCTAGGTAGGTCCATTCTCCTTCTTCGTCCCCTTGTTTATTTCCATTCAGCACTTCCCATCCTTTTTCTTCTACCCATTACATCAGCTTCTTCCCTTCCGCGTTTTCTTTCTTGTCTTTGGATTTTCTTTTTCCCTCTCCTCTCTCTTCTTCCCAATCCCTGGCTCCTCTTTCCCCAATTCTCCCGTTAAAATCCCCTCCCAGAAGTAGACATTCTTCCCTGTTGTCTTTTAATGTTTCTTCTATCTTGCTTATTGTTTCTTTCATCTCTTTGCTGTACACTGTCACTATTTTCCACCATTTACTGTCTATTTTAACGTTTCTCACCATGTGACCTTCCTCTTCTCCCTTCTTTTTAGTATTCTCTTTTATTCCTTTTTTTACCCCTGTTATTATTCCCCCTGCTGCTCTTCCTTTTGTCTTTCCCCTTCTCGCCCCTTGTCATTCCCACTTGAACTCCTTTGGTAACAGTTTTTCTATTTTTTCCCAGCTTTCTGACCGTGTTTCTGTTAATCCAACAATATCGAACTCCTTCACATAGTCCCAAAAGTCTTCTTATTTTTTCCCCAGTCCCGGTACATTCCAAAATAGTGCCCTCACCCCTGTTTTTCTCGTTACCTTCTTTCATTTCCCCCTTCCTTCCTTAGTTTCCCTCCTACTTCCTTCTTTGTTTCTTTTTTCCCGTTTCATTGTCCTTTCTACTTTGCCGTTGTCCCCCTTTTCCCTCCTCCCCTTCTTCTTCTTATTGGAAAAAAAAATTATATACTGTAATCACAAAACATGACTGAAGAAGAAATAGGATCTTCGGCTAGAATGGGCGTCGATATTTCAATATTTTGAAATCTAGCGGTCTTTAAGTATTTGAACCTGTCTCAGAATATTGAAGTGTTAGATTATTAGATTCCTGACGTTTTGGAATTTTAGACTTTCGGATTCTACGAGTAACTGATTGTCGAGAAGGTCATTGTATTCTCAAATGACGTCGATATTTCAATATTCTAAAATCTAAAGGTCTTGTAATTTTGTATTGTAATGTTAGAATTTCGGATTCTACGAGTAATTGACAGGTTAATCTACAGGGCGTGACAACAATTCAGTCCCCTTAACTTAACACATTAACACTTGCCATTAATTGAATTTTTATTTACGACAAACAAACAACTTGATTCTGATTCATCATTCGCGACCTTACCGTTCTGAGAATCCGGCGTTGTACAATACAAGAACTTGGTGCACCATATTTTCGAATCTTGGCCGTCGTAACCGCAGTGAGAGAATCGAAAGAATTCTATCGTTTCCGGGGCGTACGGCTTGGTCTTTATCAGCTTCATGGCCAGTGGACATAGTTTCAGCGGAATACATTCTATTTTAGTGGTCGATGCATGATCTGGGAAAAATTAGCAATTAATTAAACATGAACGGGAAAGAGACGTTTTTACTTAGTCATGCAGGAAATGCAACCAATTTATAATGATGATGATGATTGTGTGAAAAAAAGTGGAAGATTTGGTTTGATTTCCAAATAGATTTTTCGGAGCGTTGACTTTTTAATTATAGTGGTGGTGAATCGTGTGCAAGTTTGCAAAAACGAGTTTTCATGAACTTTTAAACCATCAGAGTAATGAATATTAAATTAATAAACGACTACTATTGTTAACACTACTGTAATTGACCTCTTTTAACTGTTACATTTGTGTGCCAAATATGTTAATTCATCTGCAGGAAAAGCTCCGGACAAAATCGTGCGGTTGACCACAACGTGATACCGATAACTACAAATAGGTACTACAGGCTTGTTTAACGATAATAATTCACTGTATTTAACAATAATTACTGTGGGCTTAGAATCTGTGATATTTCTATAAACTGATTCACTTCAGGTTGGATACTTGTGCAACAACAAAAACAGAATACCGTTTCTATCACCACTTTCTTAAAAGCACTTTTACAACTCCAATTAATAACAATCATTATTCAACGTTTAGCCTGTTCATTATCCCTAAATGAACATCATTACACTATTCACTACTCACTGGCAATTTGCAGCAGCCAAAGAACTCTCATCAACCACACAAAACTGCTAACACTGGACGTAACTTTCCCTGCGAACATTGTGATTTGAATGTCGGGAATTTACAGCGTTTGGCCGTAACTTGTCGGAAATTTATAAACTGAAAACTACATGACGTCACATGTGAATTTTGCAGTTGCTTCAGCGATAAGCGGAAGAACAGTGTGATTTCCTGTCATGAAACCACACGTGTGGGTGCAGCAATTATTATATCGGAACTGAGGCACGTAAATTCGTCTACAAGACTTAATTAAGAGCGACCTTGCTTCGAGTCATTATCGCTATGATCTTCGGATTAGTTGTTGATTGGTCTGTTAGGTCCAGCAGTGCAAATTGTGGAAAAATGAAGGAGATGTACTATGAAACCGGTTCGAACGACTAAACTAACGACCACAAAACCGCAGAATGAAAATTTTCATGCATATTTTCTTGTTTATCTTTATAGGCGCCTTGTGTTTGTCTTGTCATTTAACCTTGCCTTGTATTAAAAGAATGATGTGCTGCAACATTTTGAATTGATTGGTATCTAGTGAAAAATTCACAGCAAAAAGTTTTGATATACTATATAAAAACAGCCACTTCTACAAAAGCAAATCTGTCATAATTTTTTTGAAAGCCCTATATAACAGCCTTCACATACATATTCGTCTCACTTCTTAGTCATTTTCAATAACTCAGTACCCGAGTTCTGCATCACCACATTACACATTACATTACGAAGCAGAATATTTAATCATTTGTAAGTCCCCTAGGAACCATTACAATTTTTCAGAACTCTTGAGAAGCACATTTCATGACTGCTAAGAATCCTTCAAATAAATAAATAAAATGAAATAAAATAATAAAACAAAAAAATTAAACTTCAAATTTTGTGTAACTAGTTAGAGAAACCAGAAGAATGTCGATGAATCCAAGGGGAGTAAATTTAAATTGAAGGGCTTATTGTTAAATAATGATAAGCCACAAAAGAACAAATTTGAATATTATTAAAAAAAAAGCAAAACAAGCCTAAATCCCTGAATGCATTGAATCGTAATTTATCCATTCCAGTTTGTTGGAATATATGAGTATGCAGAGGAATACACAGGAAAAACACATTAGAAGTTAAAACGTTAAACGTTAAAAAAAATAACAAAAAAAAAGTGGCTTGTCATTATATAACAATAAGCCCCTCAATTAAAATTTAAATATATTCAAGTCGAACCCCGCAAACTTTAATAAATTACAATTGGAACATGTTTCGGCAGAACACTACTGCCATCATCAGCTTTTAAACAATATTTATCCACTATGTATACTCATCGACTGACTAAATCCATGAGAAATAACAACCATCTATTGATTATCTTTTTCCTTAAAAAACCGAAACTCACTCGTGTTAAGTCCAATTTCAAAATTTTTAAGTCAAAAAATGGTTGACATTCAAATACCATTAGTCAATCGGTCAGTTGTAGATGCGACGGCCCACCCGCCCACCGCACTCACATGTCGTGCCATGAACGAAACGGTTTTTAGTCAGAAAGAATTTTAAATTTTGTTTAAGGGCTGATGATGGCAGTAGTGTTCTGCCGAAACATGTTCCCATTGTAATTTATTAAAGTTTGTGGAGTTTGACTTAAATATATTTAAATTTTAATTTAGTTAGAGAAAGTAAAATTTTTCCTAACTAGTTACGGAAAGTTACTGGGAGTCATTTGTCAAATCCTATCAAAGGTCCAGGTGTTTCGTAAGTAAACGGCAATGCTTAATACGCTAACTCGTAGAAGCTAAAGAAACGTTATTCTGCAGTTTTTTTTTTTAAATTTCAAATGTCAATTTGTCAACAAGACACATTTGTAATAATAATAGAACACCGCTGAGTGAACCTCACCAATATATAACTTCATATATTTTTTAGTGCAAATTCATTTTCTGTTTTTCTGTTGGTCCATTTAAAACCATCGGCATTTTTAAACCAGACGATTTAGAAAATAAAAAATCTTCCCAATACATTTCTCTTATCGTTGATATTCATAATCTCGGAGATTGCCGTTTACTTATGAAACACCCTGTATATAAGTTCGTGGTTTTTAATTATTAACAGCTGGAACAGCGGAAGAAGATGCAAGATAAAACAGGTTTCTATAAAAGATAATTATTAATATATTCATTTTTTAATGTTTCCTCAAAATTAGACAAAATCTTGTGTGTAACACGTTATTTATTTATTACATTATTTATTTACATAAATAGCTATTCTAGCACTTGGGAGTTCAAAATTTCCGAGTTTACAAATTCAAATTACATCGATTCGTAATGTGAAAATTCTCAAAATAATTAATTTTAAAAATTCAAAGCTTTAGGACGCGTCAAGGCTCTCCAAGAATCTTGATTGTTCCCCAGCAGGCTTTAAGATCCCACAGAATTTTTACTACCTATTGACTTCAAGATCGTTTATGATTTTTCAAAATTCTTTAAAACCTTTCGAGGCCGTCTCAAAATTTTTGGGGACACTTCAAAATTCTTCTGTACTTCAAGATCATAATTTTTCAGAATCTTTCAGGATTTTTTGCAAACTTTGTAAATATATGCATAAATTATCTATAGTCAAAAATAGAAATAAAAAGGGAATCAAAACCTAAAATGATGAGAAATGTATTAATATGAATCTGGGGGAATAGTAAATGAGAAGCCAGAAAGGTAAAAAATTAAAAATGACAAAAAAATATAGGGAAAAAATTGGAGAATAAAAGGATTAAGAATTTGAAAGAAAAACATCGATCTTATGTAAATATTCTTTGAAACGTTATATTTTATATCAAAAGTCAGACTAAAATACAGGGGAAACATAATACATGAAAAGGTGTCGTTAGAAAAGCAGATCAAGAATCGTTTAACACAATTATTTTAAGTGGTAAAGAGAAGCATTGTGAATGAAATATATGCTATTAAATCTACATTACTGACTGAAAGTTGGGTATTCTCAACACAAGAAAATCAGAGAACCCCAGTCCACCTCTTGAAGTTCAGAAGAAGATATATTTCCTTACTTACCATCATTACCACTAAGAAATACAATTCCAATTAAAAGAATCATTTATTAATTTAGTACAATCACACATCAGTGTTCAAATGATTACAATAAACCATAGGCTGCAACTTGTCCGACCCACAATGCATAGATCTAAACATATTTACCACTTGAGGATCAAAAACCCCAGTTTCTATCAACTTCAACGCCGCAGGACAGTCTTGTAACTGGACGCACTTTGATGTGGTAACATCTTTCCAATCTTTCTGGGGCTCCTGAATGGCACTACATTTCACCATAGGCTCCATTCCGGTAAAACCACAGTGTGCACTATGCAAAATCTCTAAGCTGTTTTTATTATTGTTGATTTGTCGGATGTGCTTGAGTGCCGAAGGACATTCTTTGATACGGATACAGCCGGTGTCGCTAGGGTCACAGTAAACCAGATGCACTAAAAAGTACAGAAAATATAGACGCAAGAATTAAATTACAACGATTTTACTTACAAACGAGGCAAACTACGAGAGCAAATATGTCACCGGTCATGTTGTTAGTGTAACAGTGGTTTCATTTGGTACTGATAGCAGTGAATCATTGGAGGTTATCCAAAACTGATATGTCTGACCACGTTCTGACGTTGGTCAATGAGTGTGACGTCTATGGGAATTTGCACTAAAATGTGTTTTTTTTTTGCCAAAGTGGTGATGTTTGAACCTGCCAGACTTGAAACACTGATAGTCTAACCTTGGACAACTACAAGCATTAAAACCAAGCAACCTCCTTTATATGCGTCAAAATTTTATTAGTAGTATTTACACAGAATTAGGCGTCATAATAAATAAATAGCCGTCTCCCCCATCTAATCCATATTTCGATTAATCCAATCGACGTACTCGGAGACCTTCGTGTAAACTCCCGGCCATCCTTCACTTCCACATCTCGCTCCAAACGACACCACACCTTCGATGTACCACTTGGCCGAGTCTGCCCTGGTGGTACCCATCAAAGGTCCTCCACTATCCCCATTGCAGGAATCCTTTCCTCTTTCTCCACCAGCACACAACTGCTTGTTTCCCAAACTGACCCCAGCCGACCTGAACTTGGTACCACACTGTGTCGCTTCAGCTACCGGTATCCACAACTTCAGCTTAACAGGACTGCTATTGGCATACTCGGTACGACCCCATCCGGCCACGACGAATTTGTCTCCAACCCTAGCGTTTTCGGAACTTGTCGGCAAACAGATCGGTTTGATGAAATCGGTGAATTGTACTTCTTGTTTTAGTTTGATGAGGGCAATGTCGTTGTGACGATCAGCGCTGGTGTCGCTGTATTCCGAATGGGCGACGACTTTTTCGATTTCGGAGTCGATGGGTCTGTCGTTGCAGATTTCGAATCCGAGACGGTTGCTGCAATCTCTGTCGGTTTCGGTATTATATTCTCCAAGACGGACGTTTACCCTAGAAAGTACTGATAGAGATGTGATTGTAAGGATGGGGTACTTACAGTGGGCCGATTTTTGTGAGGATTTGGCCGCGGACGCAGTGGGCTGCTGTCAAGACGTAGCGGGAGGAGATCAGGGTACCACCGCAGGAGAAGGCCATGTTGCCGGATTTCTTGCGGTACTGCAGAAGGGCCATCCAGGGGAATTCTCGAAGGTCTGTGGCTTCTCCGTTCAGGATTCGGTCGATCTCCTTAAATATGACTTAAAATTTCAGGAATTTGAATCCAAATCTCAGCATAATGTTTTCTCAAATTTCTAAATTTAAGATGTCAGATACAGAATTTAAAATTTCAACAAATCCAAATTTGCTATTAAAAATTTGTAAATTCTCAAATTCAACTACTGACCTCATGGTCTTGAGGAGTGCCTATGATGTACGAAAAGGACCTGACCAGCAAGGAACCTCGTGAAGGTCGGAATCACGGGGAGCTCCTTCTGGTCAATACAAAGATTCTTGTTTCAACGATTGAAAATGTTAGAAATTCGGAAAGTGAACAGATCTTATAAACGCTCAAAATTGGGTTGAATTAAAAATTCCCAATAAATTCGGGATTCCAAGTTTTCGAATAATTTTATCGATTCTAAATTTGGAAAACTCTAAATGCAGCAATTAGAGATTTCAAAGATTCATGATTTCCACATTTTTCAATTCAAAATTTATTTCATTTGAGATTTTTCAGATCAACAAGAATTCAAGATTACAAAGGTTTAAACTGCAAATTCAGCAAGAAGATTTCAAAGAATGCATCGATTTAAAATTTTCAAAATGTTTTGCACAACTCAGAATTTGCAATTGCAAACTCAAATTCCCAAATTTATGATTTTTTCAACGACCGAAAATCCGAATTCACGAGAATTTACTATTACGTCGATTCAAAATATACTGCACATTTTTTAATTTAAGAATTCAATTTCGATTTAATTGAAAATTTACGTTTATACATCTTCTTCATGCTTTTAAAGTAACGAGAACACTGGCCATTTTCCTGAGAGCAGTGTCCGGTTGTGGTGTATTTGAATGAAATAGCATTAATATACTTTCTGGGAATTTGGTGAAATTTAATTCAAAATAACGTCAACGTCATAATTTTTAATATTCTTTAAGGGCTGATGATGGCAGTAGTGTTCTGCCGAAACATGTTCCATTTGTAATTTTACACTTATTAAAGTTTGTGGAGTTCGACTTAGATATATATATATATATATACAGTATGTCCCCGGATTGAGTTTACAAAAGGAAAAAAAAATATTTTTGATTTTATGCCAAAACCTCAAAGGAATAAGATTTTTTGCTTGTCCTGAAACCAGCAAATCTGTAATTAAAACTTAATTATTCTGACTCAGTGGAAAGAAAACTTCATTTTTCTCTTAATTTTGGACTTAAATTTTTTTCTCTGCTCTTTAAATCCCACAACATTGGCGATTTTATTTTTTTGACAACGATGTCACGTTGACAAATGAGTTTACGCAAGTTAAATAACAAAAATGTTTGTGAGAAAAATTATTTTAAATAAATTAAAATTAATTTAATAAATAAATGGCAACTCAAAGAAACACCTTTAACATAAAAAACTAATTTTTAACAAGAACAATCATTATTCAATTAACCCCCCACTTCTGCGCACAATTCTACTCTAAAACGATAGCTTGCCTTCGTGATAAGAAAACTTTAAGATTAAAATTAATCATTACCAAGTCAAAATCAAGAGAAAAATATACGTTTCTTTCAACTCGGTCAGAATAATGAAGTTTTAATTAGAGATTTGCTGGTTTCAGGACAAGCAAAAAATCTTATTCCTTTGAGGTTTTGGCGTAAAGTCAAAAATAAAAAATATTTTCCTCTTGTAAACTCAATCCGGGGACATACTGTATATATATTTAAATTTTAATTTAAATTTACTCCACTTGGATTTATCAACATTCTTCCGGTTTATTATGATTTTTGTTATAATCGATTTTACTTTTTGCATTTCAACCTATTGTATCATTGTATGGTTCTTGTATTAGGCACGAGATAATCATGCAATCGCTACGTTCGCATTTCACTTTGTGTAGAATTGTGAACTTTATCCTCATATAACTCCGCAATAGAACTATATAGCCAGTCATTCTTTCAGCACTATATTTAGCATAATTATATAGCAGTGTTTATAGTAACAAAGTGATTCTGCAGACTCTTTATATTTAATAATTTGATTTTTGGTCTTAAAAAAATGGATTATAGATTAGAAGGTCACTCTAGATGCGATTCTGTATTTGCACCTGTTAAAAATTTCAACAGGACTAAACTGTAAAGCTGGATGGTTTCCTCGTTTAAATGGTAATTTAATTTTGTGAAGATTGATTTGAATAATTTGAAATTTTAATTTATTAATTGACTAATTAATTTATTGTTTGTGCCATCTACCAAAATATACAGTTTGATAAAAGAAGATAAAATATCTTAAAGCATTTAAGAATCTTTCTGGTACTTGAAATCTTTTAAAGACTTCTAACCGAAACATCCAACTTGACATTACCAACCTGATATCCACATCGTTCAGGCAATTTCCCACCCTGATTCGCCCTCCTGTCATTCGAAGCTGGCCGTCTATTATCAGTATTTGTGGGTGTGTCATCATCTGTGCCCCAACCAAATCCTTGCGAACTAGTTCTTCTATTGTCAGTACCCCATCCATTGTTGTTGCTGCTGGGTCTGCTAGTACCCCATCCATTATTGGTAGTCCTGCGATCCCAACTCCTGTTATCATCAGGCTCCTCCCAATCACTACCAAAATCATTGTCAGAACGGTAGTTATCGTAGGATCCACAACAGACGTATGGTTCTTGACGGTAGCCGCATTTCGACTCTCTCAAAAATTTAATTTGCTGCTGATTTCGGGTGCCAACAACGTCGTAGAGCTTTATACAAGAGCTGAGGGGTTCGCAGCGGGCTGTTTCTCCGTTTGGGGTTCTGCAGGTGGTACGTTCTGGAGAAAAAATGTATTAATCTCTTACTACAGTGTGATCAATTCAAATCTTTATCTAACAAGCTGTTACGTCACGAATGCATGTTTTGATTATCCAAATTCACACACACGTAAATATCAGGAGAGCTTTCTAGGAATATAGGTTATCATTGTTATCATTGATGATGCACTCGTGACTCTAGTTCAAAAATTCGTTTGTTCACTGTGTACAATTAATGAAGAAAATACCTAATAATCACGTATGCTAACCGCAAACGGTACTTACGTGCATCGATGGCCCAAAAGCACAGACACAAAAAAACAAACGAGCACCGCATCTCGCCTGACCACCTTGACTATGTTGCTGGTACTAACACTCTTAACAGGCTACTTGTCTTTCAAGTCCACTTTTTTCCGCCTCGGGTGGAACTATTAATGATTCAAAGCAGGTATTCCCCAAAAAGCTAATAAATACACGCTAAATTCGCATGGATTCAATGAAATACCAACCTCGCGTGAAAGAGATTCGCAGAAATGTTTCTAACATTGACGTTCTTGGAAGTACAACTTGATTGGCGTTTGTACGTCCCCGCCAGGTTTTCCATAAAAATGATGATTGGAGAAATTACGACAGCGATAATGATTCCGAGTTTTGTTTATGTTGGATCAACAAATATTTTTGTGTTGTTTGTGGTAGTTAGGTGCAGGTCATAAATTTATCTGTCGGCAGGGTCAGCCTTGTTGTCGATAAAATACTTGTTTTTTCTGCATCATCTGCATGTAAATCGTGGTCTTAATTTCTTCGAGAACAAGTATTTTTATTGCGAAACGTTCAATGATGTAGGCGGCTTCTCGCCATCTGTTCATGTAATTACTGTAACAGCTCTTTATTAATTATGGTTATTATATCTCAGGTAATACCACAACATTTCCCATGAATCAGAACTGGTAGATTTTTCAAAATGACGTCCACTAATTACTGTTTGTGTCGGAAGTCATTTTACTGTGGTTTCTTTGACTGTACAGTTACTTGTATTACACAGCTTCTATGTAGTGTTTATTTAAATTGTGCAATCTGTTTTCCACTTGGATTATGGCTTTTCTTCTGATGAAGCAAATTAGGATCAAGGTTAATAAGTTTGTATCATTCAACCCTTGACCCACATGTTAATTCCTTCTAATTGTTTATAATATATTCTTCCTTATAACAAAGATGTATATTATTATGTTTCGCTGCGGTATTTCTTTATATTTTTCCTTATTTCGTTGTCTTCGTTTTTTTTTAATAACATGCTAGAGCGTAAATTAAAAAATATCTGGGTAAATGTGTGTAAATGTAATCTGTCTAAGTGGCCATTTAATTGAGAAATGAAAATAGTCTTCTTAAACTTTGGAAACCTAAATTCTAAATATAAAAAAAAATAAAAATGATAAAGTACATATAGATGTTTGCTTATTTTTAATTTATTTTTGTTACATCTATATACATATATAAAAGAAAGTCGTGTTAGTTACACTATTTATAACTCAAGAACGGCTGAACCGATTTGCCTGAATTTCTCAAACTCTAAATCTCTCAACCTCTCAACATCTGAATCTCCCAATACCTCAATCCCTATTTCCCCGTTTTTAAAACCTACAATTTCTCAATATGTCAATCCCTCAATTCCTTAATTTCTCAAGCTTCTAATTCAAGAATTTCTGAATTTTTCAAATTGTATGTTTGTCGATCTCTCAATCTCTGTCAATTCCTCAATTTTTCAAATTCTCAGTCCTAGAATTTCCAATCCTACAGTTGTGGTAATCAAATTCTCAATCTCTAAATCTCCCATTCCCTCAATACCCCCATTTCTTAATTTCTCAATTTTACAAAATAATTTCTCAATTTTTCATTTTTACAATTTCTCAAACTGTAACTCTCTCAATTTCTCAGTTTTTCTGTTTCTCAATTTCTCAATCCCTCAATTTATCAATTGCTCAATTTCCCAATTTCTCAATATCTCAAACTCTCAATCTCTCAATCTGTCAATTCCTCAATTTCTTAATTTAGCAATTTCTCAGTTCCTCAATCTCTCAAATCCTATGTGCGTTAATCTCTCAACCTATCGCTCCTCATTTTCTTAAATTTTCAATTACTGAATTCTACAACTCGGCCATTTCCCCAATTTCTTAATTTATCAATTTCTGTATCTGTTTTTCAATTCCCAATTTCTCATTGTTTCAATTGATCTATTCCTCAATTTTTCAATTTCTCAGAGTCTCAATCTATCACATACTATGTGTGTTAATCTCTCAATCTCTCAAACCCTCGATTTCTTATTTGTTTCAGTCCTATAATTTCTCAATTTTTCAATAATTTTTCAGTTTTTCACTTTCGTTCCCCGAATTTCTGCGTTTCTGAATTTTTCAATTATTCAGTTTCTCAATTTTTCAATCTCTTAATTTCCCAATTTCTCAGTCCTACAATTTCTTAATCCTACAGTTGTGATATCAAACTCTCAACTTCTAAATCTCTCAATCCTTCGATTTCTTAATTTCTCAATTCTACAAAATAATTTCTCAATTTCACATTTTTCCAATTTCTCAAACTGTCAATCTCTCAATTTCTTAATTTCTCAATTTCTCAGTTTTTCTGTTTCTCAATTTCTCAATCTCACCATCTCTTAATCTCTCAATTTCTCAATTGCTCAATTTCCCAATTTCTCTATATCTCAAACTCTCAATCTCTCAATCTGTCAATTCCTCAATTTCTCAGTCCTACACAATTTCTTAATCCTACAGTTGTGATATCAAACTCTCAACTTCCAAATCTCTCAATCCTTCGATTTCTTAATTTCTCAATTCTACAAAATACTTTCTCAATTTCACATTTTTCCAATCTCTCAAACTGTCAATCTCTCAATTTCTCAATTGCGAGATTTTCCAATTTCTCAATATCTCGAGCTCTCAATCTCTCAATCTGTCAATTCCTCAATTTCTTAAATTTTCAATTACTCAATTCAACAACTCTCTCATTCTCATACAATTTCTTAATTTCTCAGTTTATGCATTTCTGTTCTTTAATTTCTCATTGCTTCAATTTATCAGTGTCTCAATCTCTGAAACTCTAAATTTCCCAATCTCTAAATCTTTCAACCTCTCAATTTCCCATTACCTAAAACCCTCGATTTCTCAAAATCTTAATTTCTCAATATCTCAATTCTCTACAATTTATTTTTCAATTTCTTAGTTTCCCAATTTCTCAATCCCTCAATTCTGTAATTTCTCAATCTTTATTCAATAAAAATTTATTAATTTTTGACTTTCTCAATTTCTGTTCTTCAATTTTTCCTTTCTCAATTTCTAATTGTTTCGAATTTATCAGTTTCTCAATCTCTAAATCTCTCGATTTTCTAATTTCTCAATTATACAATTTTATAAAAAATTTAAATTCCTCAGTTTCTCAATTTCTCAATCCTACGATTATTCAATGTTTCAATTTCTCAATCCCTCAATACCTCAATTACTTAATTTCTCTATTTTACAATTTTTCAATTTCTCAGTTTCTTAATTTCTCAAACCACAAATTTCTCAATTTATCAGTTTCTCAATCTCTGAAACTGTCAATTTCTCAATCTCTAAATCTCTCGATTTCCTAATTTCTCAATTACATATACAATTTTATAAAAAATTTAAATTCCTCAGTTTCTCAATTTCTCAATCCTACGATTATTCAATGTTTCAATTTCTCAATCCCTCAATACCTCAATTACTTAATTTCTCTATTTTACAATTTTTCAATTTCTCAGTTTCTTAATTTCTCAAACCTACAATTTCTCAATCATTCAGTTTCTCAATATCTCAATCCCTCAATTCCTTAATTTCTGAAACTTCCAATTCAATAATTTCTCAAACTCTAAATCTCTCAACCTCTAAATCTCCCAATACCCCAACCCATCAATTTCTTAATTTTTCAATTTCTCCGTTATACAATTACAGAATTTTTCAACTTCTCAATCCTACAATTTCTCAGTGTTTCAATCTTTCAATTCTCAATTTTCCTATTTCTCAATCTCAAATCATGTTTGTCAATCCCTCAATTTCCTCAATAAGACTGTCAAACTAATTTTTTTAATTTCTCAATTTCTCAGTTTTTCTGTTTCTCAATTTCTCAATCTCACCATCTCTCAATCCCTCGATTTCCCAATTTCTCAATATCTCGAACTCTGAATCTCTCAATCTGTCAATTCCTCAATTTCTTAATTTTTCAATTTCTCACTTTCGCAATTTCTCAAATCCTATGTTTTATGTTTTATTTATTACTCGAGAACGACTGGACCGATTTTTAATTTTTTTTTGGTATATCTGGTGGGTATGAGAATAGGTCGTAAGGTACTTTTTACATGGCAATGGGGGCCCCCTTAAGCTGGACCGATTTTTATGAATTTTACATATTTGGTAGGTATGAGAATAGGTGGTAAAGTATTTTTCAAATGGACATGGGGGCCAAGGGCCCCCTTGGATTTATTACTCAAGAACGGCTTGACCGTTTTTTATTATCTTTGATTTGGTGGATTTGTCTCCGCTCCGAATAGCAGAATAACTATTAATACATTACGGGGAGAATGGTACACCGATTGACTGACTTTTTTCAAGGGCGAACAACTATTATTGGCGTTGTATGATGGTTCCGGTAATGCCAGTAGATGGCGTTGTTTGCATTATATATGCTTTGAAAACTGAATTTGATTCAGCTAATAAGTTAACACAACATTTATTGATTCTGAGGCGGTGCAAAGTTCGCCGGGTCAGCTAGTAGTTCTATAATTACGATCCTTTTATTTCGTTTTCTATTCTACCGTTCAAATCTCTCATTATTATAATTTTTTTTTACTCGTTGATCTGATCTGAGCAGAACAGCCAGTCCTCTTGTGTATTCTCATTAATCTTGACTTGGTGTTTTATTGTTTAAAATATTCCACATCTATATAATAAAAACGAAATGCCGTACGTTGGTAAGCCCCTCACTTGAGGACAGCGAGACCGATTTGGCTATTTTGTTTTTTAATATTTGTAATAGTCCAAATAAAGCTTACGGAAATAAAAATTGGAAAAGTTGGCAGGAAAATTAGAAAATTCAGGAAAAACTGAGTGTATGTTTCTATGGAATTTTTGTATGTAACTCATGATTCGAACGATGGATATGCGTAATTCTTTTTTGTTTTGTTCGTTATGGTCCTGTAAAGTAAGTTCGCGATTTGTCCAAAAACAAAATTTATTGAAACGACGTGTGTCGGGTAAGCTAGTACTCAGTAAACAGTAAAACACAAATTTACTTCAACTATATAATTTACTACTTAAACAATGTCTGTTCCTTCCTTATATTTTCTTGTATCCATGCGATATAACTAGGTACATAGACGTAAATCCCGGGCCATCCTTTGCTTCCACAACGAACACCAAAGCTGACAATTCCTGCCACATACCACTTGTTATCGGCCAGTTGCACCATCAACGGTCCTCCAGAATCACCCTGACAAGAATCCACACCTTCTTCTCCTCCAGCGCAGATTTGTTTTTCCGTCAGATCCACATTTATGGTTCTGTACTTCTTAACGCATTGTTCCCAAGAGTACGGAGGAAGAGTGATATTCAACTTGACCTTGCTTGTTTTTCCTATGAACTTTCTGTTACAAAAAATATTAATATTTGCTCTAACGTACCAATTTCAGTTTTACCCCAGCCAGCAACGTGATACTCTTTTGGTTCAAAGTTGTTTCTCAGCAGGCAAATTGGGGTAATGTAAGGGGTAAACTGTACTTTATCCCGAGTAATTATCAAACCTATATCGTTATGATGGTTCACATCATGGTTATCGTATGAAGGATGGGGCAAGCATTTGGACACCACTGCCGTCTTTTTGGTTAACACACATTCGTTGGAAGTACACTCCGTGTCATGCACACCCAAAGACACAGCGTACCTACAGTTAAGGATTACAAGAAAGTTGAATTAAATCCATACTTACATTTCTCCAACTTCCACTAACTTCTCCGACACCAAACAATGCGCCGTTGTCAATACGACGCGAGAAGAAATCAAAGCACCGGTACAACTAAAGAGGAGGTCTCCGAAGGTGTCTTTACGAAGCAGTCGAGCTAACCAAGGAAACTGTTTCTTTGCGGACGTCTCTCCTCCGACGAGTCTAGTTCCGATGTTTTGTATTCCACAGATTTCGGCCGGTCCTGGAGTGACACTGACTGATTGTGACTCCTCAAACTGCACAGATGAAGGCTCGCAGCAGACTTTGGGTTGTTTTACGTTTTCGTTGGAAGGCCCACATTGCCGGGCTAGCAGTAGATCAGTCCGGTTTAATTTTATCAGGGATAGGCAGTTTTTGATCGAGACGCAGTAGCCTTCGATTTCGGGTGTGATGTCGCATTGTGTTGATATTATAGCTGCAACAGGAAAATGTAACGTTTTGGTTAATATTGAAATTAAATCCAAAAAAAGCGGGTAACCAAGAGGTTCAAGAAACCTAAAAGAACAGTCCCAGAAATCCAAGACTTTAGAAATCAGAATGCTCGAACAATGAGAAACATGAATAAAAAAGTTTCTATATAATTCAAAAATACAAGAAAAGTACAGATATGAAAAGATCAAAACAAAATATTAAGAATCAATGTTTCACAAAAATCAAATATTAAAAGGAAATTTAAAAAATTGAAATCCATCTCAAATCTCAATCGCAAAAAAACTATAATATTGAACAGTTTTATCAGATACAAGAGATTCAAAAGATTTATAAGATTTCCTTGACGTAAGAGGTAGAAGCGATCCCACAGGAGATTCATGTGATCCAGGAAATGTAATACATAATCCAAAGATCCAAGAGATTCATGAGATCTATAAAATCCAGAAATTAAAATGAAATTAACAGAATATAAGAAAAATCAAAGATATAAAATTGTTCAGTGACAGAGATCTATTCTAAGGTTTCTAGATAAACAAATAAACAAAACTATGTAAATATGTACATTAATGAAGATGTAAAAGATATTAAAGATGCTAAATTGGACCATGTATGTATACAGGGTGTCTCGCATATGGTTGTTAGCTTCCTTGAACATGAATGAATGATAGAGTTTAGGGACAGAAGAAACTTTATAGCAAATTGCACTAATTAATTTTGCAATTTAATGCACCCCTAGAAGTAAAACTTTTAAGAACTTCGCTTTAATATGAAATCCACCTATATTCATTTACTAATTTATGTTCGATTGTTTCAGGAAGCTAGCTTTATGCGAGACACTGTATACAAAATTTAAGTGAGGACGTACGTCACCAACGTATTTGTAGTTGTCATTAATCTCGTTATGATATAATTTGGGGAATATTCCGGAATTTATTTCCTTGTTGTGTTGAAGGTCTTGAATTTTATATTTTTAAATTTGAAACAAACAATTTGTTTCTGATAATAGCAAATACGCAGAAAACTGCAATAAGAAAAGAAAGTTATAAAACATGTTCGTACAGTGAGTGGGGCCAGCCATCCTAAAAGAAATATTTTGCCGCAGTGGTTTATGCTGACATCATATCCCATTTTGATAACAATACACTGGATAGGTTTAAATTGCAAATAAAAATAGCCATAAGAATATTACACAATTAAAATCATGATAACACATTCGCGCAAATTAAATTTGAATTCAACTTGTCTCCTTCCACACACACCTCACTAAACAAGTTGAACGATCTCTTTTCCTTTGTTTACACTTTAGTTTCTATTCGTCAATCGTTTTTATCACAAATATGCAAAACTTACACGAGTCGTTTGGTGCGTCATTTATCGGTACCGCAAAACCACAATTTGGAACCAAATATATAGTTAAAATCACTAAATCCGGAAAAAATAGGTTAGTCATTTTAAGTCGAAATTGTGCAATACCGCGCACATTCACTGCGATTGGAAGAACGGTCAACCTTTCCACTGTCTGATAGTAGGAGTTCAAACTGGACGCAAAATGGGTTTTTAAAGCGCGTACCGCGTCAACGAATTAAGAGCGGGATTCCCCAACAGAAATAAAATAAGTGAATGGGTTATTAGTTTATTGGGTGCAACCATTTTATAATGTAGTATTTGCAATATTGTGTTTGTTTGATTTTTCAAGTGTTATTATCGAATCTTCAATCCAGTGATAATAGCTGGTAATGTTGGTGTAAATACCAGGCCATCCTTTTCTACCACATCCCACACCAAAACTGACAACACCAGCAGCAAACCATTGGTTTCCATTTTCGGAAACCATCAAGGGTCCTCCGGAATCTCCAGTACAACTGTCTTTATTCTCTTCACCACCAGCACAGATCTGAGTGTCCGCAATATTTGCTAGGAGTTTTTTATATAGTCTGGTACAGTTCTCGTGTGGAAATGCTGGTAAAGAAAGTTTCAGCTTGACATTACTGGTCCGTCCTGAAATTTACGACGTTAGAACTTTAAAGTACCTATTTTATGAAAACTGACTTGTTTCAGTTGTACCCCAACCGCTTAACCAATATTCAGAAGGGTAATACAATAATTGTTTTCGTTTGAGGCAAATTGGAGAAACGAATTCTGTTATGTTGGCAGCCCTTTTTAATTGAATGAGACCAATGTCGTGGTAATGGTGTCTGGAAGTTGCGTTGTATTGAGGATGGACAAGAGTGTCTTTAATTTTGATGTTTTGAAAATTGGGAGCACAAGTCGTGTTTTGTGGTTTGCAATCGATCTTGGTTTTTGTATCGTGTTCCCCCAATATTACATGGTGTCTGTAAAAGAAGTGTATTACAACTGAGAGATATTTATAAAAATACGATAATATGGCAATATTTTCAAAAATGGTGTATGCGCTACTCAAAGAAAAATTTCAGAAACATTCCAATATGTAGTATGTGTTTATTGTGTATATTATTTATGTACCCCATTCCTGTCAGGAACCTCAAAATTTGGAAAATTTAAGATCTTTGAAAACTTGAGTTTTGGGGGAATCTGAGAATTTTAGACACAATATGAAATCTTGAAAAATCTGATATCTTAAAAGGTCTGAGAATTTTAGGGACCTCAGATGTTCAAGAAACTCCAAATTTGAGAATTTGAGATTTTAGAAAACATAAGGGAATCTCAAAACTTGAGGAACCTGAAAAATTGAAAACCCTGAAATCTTGAAAAATCTGATATTTTAAACAACCTAAGAATTTGAGCAAACTGAGAATTTAGAGAAGTTGAAACTGGAAAACCAAAGATTTTAGAAACTTGAATTTGGAAGAACCTGAAAATCCTAAGATCTTAAAGAATCTAGGAACTTGAGACCTTGAGGAACCTAACAATATAAAATTTGAGAAACACAAATTGAGAATTTGACAAACCTGAGCTTTGCGAAAACCGGAAATCTTAGGAATCTCAAAATTTGGAGAACCCTGAGGTTTTGCGGAATCGAAGAACTTGAGAGACCCGAGAATTTCAGAACCTGAATCTCGAAAACTTGAAAATTTGAGGCAACAGAATTTAGAGAAGTTGAGATTTTGGAAAACCTGAGGTTTTAGAGGATTTGAGAACTTGAGAATTTGAAGAACCTGAAATCTCTGAAAACCTGAGATCTTAATCTATTAAAGGTATATCAATCCTTTTCACTATTTTCGCGTTGTCGACGTACATACAGATTTACTTTAAATAAAAAAAAATGGTGAAACAAAAATATAAGTGGTCCAAGAAAACAATTTGCGAAAAGTTACCGGTAGTTTTTAGTTTTTTAATCAACCATCAAATAAAAAAAAATATCCAAAAACAAAAGAAAGATATTGTAGAAGATTGTTAATTGGTTGGGGCGACGGTGGGGCTGTTTCCACCCTCTCTACCCCCACCATTTTCATAATTTCATATCTTGGTCCATGTACCAACAGTTGTCAATTGGGCTCCACAGAGCTCACTTCGAACATCTCATGAGAGGACGCATATAGACTCTCCGCCATTTATACAGTCCATTATATTTTTTAATAAACCGGCAAAAACTAGGTAGCTGTATTACTTACCACCCACCACGGGAAGCAGGGTAAAATACAAACATATACAGATATAATGATAAAAACTCACAGTGGTCCAAAAAAGTACTTGTTTTTATTTTCTATGCAATGCGCAGCTGTCAGCACAAACGTGTCCGAAATGAGAAAACCAGTGCACCCAAACTTTCTATCTCCATTTTCGTTTTTGCTATACAGTCGTGCCAACCACGGAAACTCCCCAATTTCGGCCTCCGTTCCACCGAAAATGCGATCTCCAACGATTACATTTTGATAACCGCACTTCTTTGGGAAAACTAAAACTGTGTTTACAATATCAGATTGAATCCGTAATGTTTTGCACCTGATTCTTTATAATTGGAGTACTTTCCACAGCAAACTAAAGGATTGCTTTTATTTTCGTTCTTGGAACCACATTGGGATTCCCGCAAGAATTTCTTAGCATGTGAGTTATTCAGTTGGTGTAGTAGTTTTGGGCACTTGTCGATGGGCAGGCAATACCCTGTATCGCTGTTTGGAGTTTCACAAAAGGTTACCATACCTGAAATGTGTGAATAGAAGGGAAGATAACTGCGATGGTGAATTAGACTTACGTGTTTCTGAGACGAAAGCGCCCGTTGTGGAATTCTCTGATTCATTATCGAGTTCTTTGTTTACTATAAATTAAATAGGTGATTCGTACAAACAAAGTAGAACTTACCACTGGTTAAGTTAAGGTCGGTGTGGTCTGTAAAATTTTGTTGTGCGAATACAATAATGCAAAAGCTGCAGAGTACTAGCTGTTGTAGTGACACTTTCCACGTTGCCATTTCAAGAATGCTTGTCTTAGCAGTGTACATTGACCTCTAACCTTTATATCCAACAAATTACTCCTACCAGTTAATAAATAAATGCTTAGTTATATTTTAAACAACCAAGTCAAGGAAAAAAGAGGGTTATCTTAGAATCATTGATCTAGCTTCTCAGATGTTCTAGATTCTTTTCATTCCCTGAACCTGCCGTTTCTTATGCCTAGTCATATGTTCACATTCGTCTTTCTTCGATTTTGGAATCAAACGAATAACGAATTCAGAAATAATTTGTAGATAGTTTGGTTTCTTATTAATTTATTTTAACAGTTTGTACAAAAGGTCGGTAAAATACTCAAGTTTGAAGACCAAAATAACAGTTTGTAACGCTTTAAGATGTACCATTCTTTGTCTTCGCCTTTCTGGTTACGTTTGCCATTTGTAGTTTTACCATCCAATATTCAATCCAGTTGTAATAACTGGTAATGTTGGTGTAAACCCCAGGCCATCCTTCTCTACCACATTCCAGCCCAAAGCTGACAACACCAGCAGCAAACCACTGGTCCTCATTTTCGACCACCATCAACGGTCCCCCAGAATCTCCAGTACAACTGTCTTTATTCTCTTGGCCACCAGCACATAATTG
Organism: Diaperis boleti; assembly: GCA_963583935.1. NCBI lineage: Eukaryota > Metazoa > Arthropoda > Insecta > Coleoptera > Tenebrionidae > Diaperis > Diaperis boleti. The sequence goes on from OY757248.1 coordinate 43,138,252, forward strand.
CTTCTTTCCAATCTGCACTTGAATTTTTTTGTATTCTCTTGTACATTTCTTGTGTGGAAATGGTGGCACAGACAGTTTCAATTTGATGTTACTGGTGACTTCTGAAAGTTGTGACATCAGAACATTGAAGTACCTGTTGGGAAGGAGACTGACCTGTTTCAGTGGTACCCCATCCACTTAGCCAGTATTCAAAAGGGTGGTAGTGGTGTTGTTTCATGAGACATATTGGGCGAACAAATTCTGTAATATTGACAGGCTTTCTTAATTGGATCAGACCAATGTCGTGGTGGTGGTGTCTGGAAGATGAATTGTATAAGGGATGCATCAGAGTGTGTTTAATTATGATGGATTGGGTCTTGGGAGCACAGGTTGTGTTTTCTGATTGGCAGTCAATCCTGGTGTTCGTGTTGTGTTCTCCCAATACTACGTAGTGTCTAAAAAAATTACGAATCAGAGAAAAATTACATTGTTGGTAGCTACACTTCATAAAAGTTACCAGAATCTAAGAAGCAAGAAAAGTTGCTATGATCTATATAAGTGAAATTAAAGCAAAAATTAATTTTCAAATTTGCAGAGGTACTTCAATAGCATTCAAATAATCATAAACTCACAGTGGTCCAAAATTGTCCGTGTTTTCATTTTTGATACAATGCGCCGCTGTTACCACAAACTGGTCCGAAATGAGAAACCCAGTGCACCCAAACTGCGTATATCTATCTTTGCTCCTGGTATTCAGTCGTGCCAACCACGGAAACTCCCCAATTTCGGCTTCTGTCCCACCAAAAATGCGATCTCTCAGTGTTACGTTTTGACGACCGCACTCCTTTGGAAAAACTGAACTTTATCGTAGGACCCTCGATGTCAACTTTAGCCCTAAACCTTCATAATTCGCGTCCTTTCCACAACACACCATGGGATTACTCCTGTTTTCGTGCTTGGAACCACATCGCGATTCGCGTAAGAATGTTTGGGCAGTTGTATTATTCAATTGGTTTAGTAGCTTCGAACACATTTGGATGGGCATGCAATAACCTGTTTCGTTGTTTGGAGTTTGACAGGGTGTTACTATACCTGAAATATGTGAGAAAAACTAAAAATTACTTTCATAATAGTGATTTAAACTTACTGTCTTCCGGGTCGAGAGCGTCCGGTGTTGAATTCTCTGAATCACTATCGAGTTCTTTGTATTTTAAAAATGGACAGAAATAATCAGCGGACTTGTACAAATAGATAACAACTTACCACCGCCATTCTCTATAAAATTTTGTTGCGCGAGTACAAAAACGCAAAAGCTACAGAGTTGGTACAGTGGCACTTTCCACATTGCTATTTCACCAATGGCTATTTCACTAAAAATTTCTCTGTTTACCGATACACATTGACCTGTAACCTTTATATCCACAAATGACACTTCAAATACTCTTGAACCTCTAGTGATAACATCTCAAAACTTTAAACGAATGATGTCACGCATAGAATGGAAACTGTTTTCTGGGGATTCCCTCCCCTGCCTAAAATTATGTCAGAATCAGAAAATATCAAAAAATACAATTCACGAGGAATAATTAGTCTAACTGAATGTACACAACACTTTTTCTTTCATCGCTCCAGAAATTGGGACAATATGTCACTTTCTATACGTGTAGGTACATTTTTTTCTACCATCGTTTAAAACCTCACTTCTCTGTTACATTACTGTTACTTAACCTGCATTCGGCATTTACAAAAGAAACAGATTTTTACAATAAACATTTATAAAAGATGTTTATTGCATTTGTGTGTTTATTGCACTAGAGTAAAAAGTACTCATATCTGTTTAATTGATATATCGGGTTCTATTGCATGCTCTCGTTAAGAAATTACGTTTGTCTGTCAAATCACTCGTTCAAATCGAGTTAAAAATAAGCAAGATACAACGTCAAGGTTTTTTGTGAGTCATCCTGTATATCTACATAAATCGTGATTCTTTTGAATGTATAGTTTCTCTACATTCTTTTGAGGCTCCTCTGATTTCCCATTCTCCTAATTTCATACATTTTCCTGATTCTCCCATTTTATTTTTAATTCTTTTCCATTTTCGTGATCGTACAAATCTACTTTTTTTTCTCAATATAGAAATCTTTAAAGTAATATATGAACTACTACTACATTATAATTATGTTACAACTTAACAAATATTATATATTCAAAATACATAATTTTAGCGATTCCGTAGTTTTATAATTTCGAACAATTTCGTCATTCATTCCTTAATCTAATCTTCTAATATATAAAAATGAATATTACATCCTTATCTTTGTTTAACGTCCATTGAAAAATCGATTAATGGGTAAATTGCAGAACATCAATTTCTCAAACATCAAACACGATATACATAAATGATGTTTTCCGAAGCTAGTAGTGAAAAAAAAAATGGCACCGTCATTCCAAAAATAAGTAATATTTTTAACTGTGTCAGTCGCGAGTGAATTTCTTATAATTTCATAGTCCTAATCCTAACTCTTATTTTTTATAATTCTCCCGTTTCTACTTTTTTCTGGTTTTGCTTGATAATCCTTATTTCCCCAATTCTCCTGTTTGAGTGGTTTCTGATGCCGCACCGATCCATTTTCGTGTAATTGTACGTTTCTTGTTTTTCTTCCTCTGATATTCTCTCAATTCTGGCTATTCTTTTCATTCTCCCAATTCATTGTTATAGTTCTCCAGTTTCATTTGATTCTTTGATAGTTTCAAAATTAATTCTAATTATTCCGTGATTGTCTAATAATTATTATTTATTGCGATTTCTTTGGTCTTTTTCCCTCTTAATTCTCTTGCTTCCCTTGAGTATCTTGATTTTTCTGGCGCTCTTAATTTTTATTTTGTGACTCTATTGATTTAGTATTATTTATTTTGTTGGTTCTTCTAATTCTTGGAATTTCGGGCACATTTACTGTAATTGTTAACCTTTTAACAGTTAACCTTTTTTCCCTCTCAGATAGTAGAAGTCCAACTGAACGCAAAATGGATTTTTATAACACGTATCACTTCGAGGAATTTAAGAGCGGAATTCCCCATCAAAATTAACCCACAATTGTTGTTTTGATTAATTTATTGCAAACAAAAAAAAATCTTGATAACTGAAATTTTTACTGTATTTGTAAGGCATCAGTCTTTGATCCTTGTGTTCGCAAACTTTTCAACTGCAGTGTCAATCCATTTATAATAACTGGCAATGTTGGTATAAATACCGGGCCATCCGTTCTTAGCACATCCCAACCCAAAACTCACAACACCAGCAGCAAACCATTGGTTCCCATTCTCGACCAGCATCAACGGCCCTCCGGAGTCTCCAGTACAACTGTCTTTTCTGTCTTTACCACCAACACATAACTGATTGTCCGTAATCTTAATTTGCATTTTTTCGTATAGTTTAGTACAATTTTCGTGTGGAAATGGTGGTACAGACACTTTCAACTTGATGTGACTGGTCCAATCTGAAACTTTTGATATCAGAACTTTGAAGTAGGTACCAGTTGGAAAGGAGGCTGACCTGTCTCAGTGGTTCCCCACCCACTAAGCCAGTATTCAAGGGGCTCACTAGGTTGTTGTTTCTTGAGACATATTGGGTACACGAATTTTGTAATCTCGGCAGCCTCACTTAATTGGATGAGACCAATGTCGTGGTGATGGTGTCTGGAAGATAAGTTGTAGCCAGGGTGGACAAGAGTCCTTTTAATTTTGATGGTTTGGATCTTGGGAGCACACGTTGTGTTGTCTGGTTTGCAATCGATCTTGGTGTTTGTATTGTGTTCTCCCAATACTACATTGTGTCTGCAAAAAAAGGTCAGCTATTAGAGACACCTTACATGAGAACCACTCAAGATTGTTGTGTACAAAATATTTATTTTTAGATGATATTATAACAAACGCCTCAAAACGTAGATATTTTCGAACCTTGTTCTCTTCTGTTTATACAAATTTTCTACATTCGTCAGTATTTCAAAATGTTAGTTCTTTAATAAACCATCAAAGAAGAAAAATGATCCAAAAACACAAGAAATATAATGACAAAAACTCACAATGGTCCAAAAGAGTGCTTGTTTTTACTTTCGATGCAATGTGCAGCTGTGAGCACAAATTTGTTCGAAATGAGAAAACCAGTGCACCCAAACTGTTTAGTTCCATCATGTCTGTTCCTGTTGTACAGTCGTGCCAGCCACGGGAACTCCCCAATTTCGGCTTCTGTTCCACCCATAATGCGCCCACTCATTGTTACACTTTGAGAACCACACTTCCCTGATAAAACTTTATAATTTGAGTACTTCCCACAGCAAACTAAGGGGTTCCTCCTATTTTCGTTCCTGGAACCACATTGGGATGCTAGCAAGAATTTCCAGGCATCTGTGTTATTCAGTTGGTTTAGTAGGTTAGAACACTTCATGATGGGTATACAGTACCCTCTGTCGTCATTTGGGGTTTTACAATACGTTGCCATACCTAAAGTGTTTGTAGAAAATTAAAAAGTACTTTCATGGTGATTTACATACGTTGTGAGGGGTCGGTTGTGAAATTCTCTGAGTCATTTCCGTAATCTTTGTAAAGTAGAAATTGCGTTTAATTGAGTGATCTGTACCAGAAATTTACAACTTACCAGTGGTTACGTTGTTTATGGCATTATAATAAAGTTCGATATATTTTGTCAAATTTTGTTGTGTGGTTACAAAAATGCAAAAGCTAGAGAGAGCTAGCTGTTGCAGTAACACTTTCCACATTTCCATTTCACTAATACTTGGTTAATGATTCTCTTCTTACTAATATACATTGACCTCTCACCCTTGTATCAAATTAACGATTACAACCAATTAAGGAATTCGTATTAAAAGTAAATGACTACGATAACGTAAGTTAAGGAAGTGTATAGTTTAAAGCTATTACAATATTGAATATTGTGGTATTATAGTTCTCCACGCGCCCACCAGACTAGCGCCTTTGTTGCTGATCCCACCCCACACGGATCGGCTCCCCCACTCGGTACTCTCACCCATTGCGCGCTCCCTCAACCCTTACGGACTACCTGGACACCCAGATAAAAAGACGTGCGCTGCCCTTTCAAGATCAGAACGAGAGCTCCTCTCAACTTTAGCTTCTGCGTCGTCTGGGTGAGGACCGTTAACCGGAAGAGACCAATCTCTAAAAATCTGCTTTTAAAACCCCTGTACATATTTGATCAGCGCCCCCCAAACACCAGCCCTACAATATTTATTTAAAAATTGTATGTTACAAAACTAGTTCTTCTTCTTGTTCTCTTATTTAATTCTACTTTGCACTATTCTTATTTTAATTTATTCTTTTAATTTAATTACTTATTTTAATTTCTTCCTATATTCCATAATATTTTCTACGTTTCCATTCCTATTAAAAAGGGTTTTGCGTCTGCTCAGCTTGCTTTCTTATACATATCATGCCTGCTTCACGATTGTATAATAAATTATAACTAAAATACAAATTGAAAAAGACTTGGAGTAACTTAAAAAAAAATACAATGACTTGACTATTTTGTTCAAATCAGATTTCAAATTTAATAATTAAACCCCACATTGCACAACGTGTAAAAGTGGTCTGATTGGTAGAGTGACATCAATTATGCGACATTGGGATCAAAATTATTACCAAAAAATAGAGAGTTGTTCATAAAATCAATGCAAGTTGAAACAAACCGTTCTGAATGAATAAATCAGATTGCTAGAAATGTTAACACCAGAAATCGAGTTTTGGTCGAATGGCATTTGAAACATACATTATATTATACAGCTCCTAAACTTTGGAGTTTTTATATCTTTCTAGTAACAATTCTCTTCATTTTTCTCTCAGGTGTTTTGATATTTCTATTTGATCCCCAACTCATTGTCTTCTAATTTCTTCTCTACTTCTTCTAACGTACAATTTCTGTCACCAACAATTTGGTCATTTAAAGCTCTGAATAATAATTATATTTCGTATTGCCGTTCTCGAATTACAAAGTAGAACTTCTTGTAGTCGCAATTTTCGGAGCCCGGGTGCACGATTATTTTAAAAGCAAACTCACTATTTCCCCTCCCCACCTCCGGTAGTCCACTCGCCTTGAAAGCCCATTGCAATTTTCGTGCTTGCTGTGGTGAGACGTGTTGTGTTCAGCTCTACAGTTCAGCGAGTGACATGATGGCCGCAAAAACACAAACTAAAAGCGCTTCTAGAAGATTTGCTAGCTTCAAGTGATGAGTACCTTTTTTGTTCTCTTTTAATGGAATGTTCTGTTACAGTACAGATTAGTCGATCCCTACCTCCCTGACAGTAGATAGTTTCCTACTGGAAACTTGCATAAACTTCTTAGTAGGTACCCACTGGACCTATTAGGTTTATTGCAGTATCTTCTCAACCAGTTTCCCACGGGAAACTCGTATTAACTTTTTAGTACCCACTGGACTAAGAGTTGATACAATTTTTGTAAAATGTTTTCCCACTGGCACATTGTTTACCCTTATTCCCACTGGAATAATCACATACTAAGTAGTACAGTTTTCTCTAACTGAATATTCTGTTATCGAGTGCTTTTTTATTTGTACTTTGCATTCTATCGAAGTTACTTACCGGGTGAGCAGATGGCCGACCTTAGCGCTTTACAACAAAGTCTGCCGCTTCCAACACATCGTCCACGCTGACGCACTACTTCCTGTCGCTTTACGAGTTCTTAGAAGTTTAATTCATAAATTTTGTTTTTCTCTGCTCTTATGCGACTCAAAAGCCTCGCAAGCAGACGCCGCCTCATATGGGGATTGTGATAACGAACCTCTCGCCGATTTAATCACACCAACGAAAACCCCATCCAACGGTTTACTAGCCCTTTTGGAACAAAATCGTCAACAAATAAAACGGGACCTGAAGTTCACACCGACGTGGCCGAATGGTTATCAGTTTTTATGGTAAAAAGCTTGGATCGGGAAGCTCGAAAAGTCGCTCTTGACGCTTTCCCCCCATTGAAGAATTGTGAGACTCTGATTCCACCTGAAATCAACCCCGAAATTCAGGCCTGTGTCCCCACGCAGATTTTGCGCCAGGATATATTTCTTGTACGACTACAACGTCAACTGGCAAGTGTCATCAGCGCCCTGACTATTCCATTTAACAAGGAATATGAAACTCTTAAGAATAGTACCGCTCCCTCTAATCAACAGTAGTTAGAAAAGCTAGGAGATCCCATGAAGTTAGTAGCTGACGCCTTTTACTCACTGTCCTGCCATCGGCGTTACCAGATCATGCCACACTTGGATCAGTCGATCAAGGACATTCTCGAAAAATGCCCAATCGATACGCTCGTTTGGGAAAATTTTTCTAGAGCAGTTCAAAACCTCAAAAGAAACAAAACGTTTTGGTGCTTCACTAAAAAAGAAGCAAAGCAGACCACCCAAGTCTACCTCTGCGCCAATACCGCCAGCTCCAGGAACTTCGACTGGACATCTTCAGGGCGCGGCTACCCCCACACAACGTAAGGCTCCTTTTTTAGACTTACAACCAGAAACCTCGTTTCAAAAAAGAAGAGGAGGGGAGGGACACAACCAGCAAGCGACAATTCCGATGTTAACTCAGCAGGTACCACAAAATTATGCTGGTCGACTCTCTGACTTTGTGGATAGGTGGTCCTTTTTTAGCCAGGACCCTAAAATATTAGGTTGGATTACTGGTTATAAAATACCATTTATTCAGAAACCTTTTCAAACAATTTTACCAAAACACATTGTTAGCATTGACTCAAAGAGAATTATTACAATTAAGGGAAAGCATTACAAAACTACATAAAATAGATGCAGTTTCATAAATCAAAAAAAAAATCAGGCCAAAACCGGATGGAATTTCAAGATTTATTCTAAATCTCAATTCTCTAAACCGGTTTTTTCAACCCCCTCACTTCAAATTAGAGGATTACAGAATAGCATTCAGATTGATTTATTCCAATTGTTTCTTTACACTATTGGACTTAATAGATGCTTATTATTTGGTTCCAATGGATAAAAAGTTCAGAAAATACCTCTCATTTTATTTTGAAGGTTCTTACTATAAATTCAACTGTCTCCCTTTTGGCCGTTGCACGGTCCCCTTTCTGTTCACAAAAGTGTTGAAACCAATTTTGAAACATTTAAGATCAAAAACACTTATTTCAGATCTTATCGCGAAGACAGTCGGAAAAAAAAAACAGTGTAACAATCAAGTATCACATGGCTTTTGGAATGCAGACGAAAACCGTAAACATATCAATTACTTAAGAGTTTTTAGCGGCTTTTAATGCATTAAAATCATTTGCATCAAAATTATGTGATTGTTCTGTTCTCCTTAGAATCGACAATGTCACAGCAATTGCTTGTTTAAACCGCATGGGCAGTGTTAGATTCAAAAATCTTAATTTAATCACCAGAAAAATCTGGGAATGGTGTGAAAACAAAAACATCATGGTGATAGCCTCATATATTAATACTAAACAACATTCACGCAGACAAAGAATCCCGCTCGGTGTCAATTGAAACAGAATATGAACTCTCAAACGAAGTTTTTCAAAAAATTTGTAAACAATTTGGAACACCAACAATTCATTTATTCGCAATGCAATTAAATGCAAAATGCTCACGCTATGTTTCCTGGAAACCAGACCCTTCAACCTTGTAGCAAAATGCTTACAAAAAATTATAGAGGAAAAATCAAAGGGTATTATAGTGGTCCCTAGCTGGGCCACTCAACCCTGGTATTCTGTGTTTAAAAAATTACTTACAAGGGAACCGTTAGTTTTCATACCATCTGACTCTCTGTTATTCTCCCCTTTCAGGAAACACCACCCGCTTTGGCGGAACCTTTTTCCTGGAGGCTGGGATTGTTTCGGAGAAGCGTTTTGTCGAAGGGGCTCCCAGTGGTGGGACTCAAAGCCATTATTTCCTCACTAAGCTCAGCCACATTGAAACAATACTGAGACGACGGCGCGACGGCTCGGAAGCGGATGATGTCATGATGATCTCACCACGTATGGTAACGTAATTAATCTGGAATAGTCCACATGAGAACGTCTGGGAATAATTGTTTACATGGGATGCTCTAGAAGACTCTGTGGCGGTGATCTCATGCTATACCACGCTCGTACAAGAGACTGATCTCATTCTTCTGGAATAATTCTTTGCGTTGGAAATATGATCTCATGATTCCGGGAATAGAAGAATTCGAGAACGAAGGGAGCGGTATAAGAAGGGATCAAACAACGGAGCAAGTCAGTCTATTGGAAACATCGTGAACAAGTGATCAGCGCGTGATATTGTGAAAGTCTGTACATTGTGAAAAGTTAGTCTTAGTAGTCTTTTTAATAAAAGTTTGTAAATACGGTGTGCGCCAGAATATTTCTTTAAATCCTCGAACCCGCCCGGCTCAGGCTACGTTACATTGGTGTCAGAAGTGGGATTTAAAGAAGCGGACGTAAAAAAAAAAATTGAACCAACCGGTACGTGACGCATGTCAAAGCAACCTTCTGGAAGAGTCACGAGAAGTAAAACCATGGAGGCTCTACAAGGACAAATGGCCGCTCTTCTAGAACAATTAGAAAAGAGATGACAAGAAGAAAGAGAAGAACAAAAAAAAAGACGACAGGAAGAAAGGAAAGAACAAATGGCACTTCTAGAACAACTAGAGAAGCGACGACAAGAAGAAAAAGAAGAGCAAGAAAGGAGACGACAAGAAGAAATAAAAGAACAAATGGCACTTCTAGAACAACTAGAGAAGCGACGACAAGAAGAAAAAGACGAGCAAGAAAAGAGACGACAAGAAGAAAAATAAGAACAAGAAAATCGACGACAAGAGGAACAGAAGAGAATTTTCGATGCTAGACATTTTGCAAAACACTTTTAAAAAAGACGTGGAAGAGATGGTTCAAGTTGTGGAAAGGAAAGTTCTGGAAATTGAAGAAGTTGTAAAAGAAGAAGATCTGGAAATGAAAGAGGAATTGGAAAAGAAAGTCAAGGAAATGGAAACAAAGCTGAAAAGGATAACAACGGGGCAGTCGGTCGTGACAGAACCGTCATCACAAAGGCTAAAACCTCCGACTTTTGATGGTCAGACCTCGTGGTTTATGTACAGGAGGCAATTCGAGGCAGCGGCCGAAATGAACAACTGGGGTGAAGAAGAGAAAGCCACTGCACTGGTGTTATCCTTGCGAGGACAAGCTCTTCAGCTGCTGCAAACCGTCCCGGAGAGGGAACAAAAGAACTACGTCGCCATGGTCAACGCTCTCGAGCTGCGGTATGGAGACCTCCACTTGAACCAAGTGTACCAGTCACAGCTGAAGTCACGAGTTCAGAAGAATGGCGAAAGCCTGCAGGAGTTTGCGGCGGACGTTGAGAGAGTCGTACATCTGGCCTACCCAAGCGCCCCTAGCGAATTCCACCACCAACTTGGAACAAGCGCGTTTATTGATGGGGTCCGCGACGGTGAGTTGCAGCAAATGTTGAGACTAGGTAGACATCAAAAATGCGCCGATGCCCTCATGCACGCCCTGGAGTTCGAGGCGGCTAAAAACGCTTGTCGTCCGGCGGCTCAACGTCTGCGAGCAGTAACTATGGAGGAAGCCCCGAAAGACGGAAACGACCTGCTGCGAGAAATAAAGACGTTGCTTGAGGAAATGCGGCACGGAAGCATGACAGGCAGACCCAGATGCTTTAATTGTGGGAGAGTGGGTCATCTGAGGAGGGACTGCCGTTCAAGGAGATCGCCGGAGCAGACCCATAGAAATCCGGAGTCCGGCCCTTCAAGCTCAAGGCAGTCGGAAAACTAAGTCCAGCTAGCGCTTTGGGGCGTGTGCTAGCTGGCCCCACAAAAGCCCCTAGGGTCATCTCCGTCTCGCAGCTACGAAGAAGGAACGACAGTCTGTTGCTGGAGGGTCGAATCAACGGAGCTGGCTGTTCTATGACCGTCGACACCGGAGCGACCGTCTCGATCGGAAGACCCGACATCTTCAAACCGCTGGGAGATTTCCAATTGGCAGAGAGCGACCTGGTGTTAAAAACAGCAACGGGAGAAGCAGCACGAGTATTCGGGGAAGTTGAGGCAAGACTCGAGTTGGGGAGGTTCGAGTTCATTCACAAGGTTATTCTAGCTGATATAGTAGACGATTTCATCTTGGGTCTTGACATCATGAAGAAGTTCGGATTCGTGCTGGATATCAAGAATCGCATGCTGCTAGTTGGCAACGAAGAAATCTCCCTGCACTCTGCGATAACATCCGCCGACGAAGTGAAAGTGATAGTCTCCGAAACGGTCCGTGTACAGAAGAACTCGGAACAGATCGTGCTGGCAGAGTTGGAAGAAGACCCTGGGGGATACCGGACTGGAATAATAGAACCGAACGTGACCACCAACCCGGACGTGACACAGAAAACACAGATCATAGTAGCAAGAACACTCGTTGAGGCTAATGGACGAATTCCTATCCGTGTAGCGAATTTAGGCGGAAGTCGTGTTACACTACAGAAAGGGCAGACGATTGGACTATACCATCCTGTCCTACGGGTCGTCCGTTGCGAAGAACAACCTGTTGGGTGTAACAGAAAAGAGGCTCAGCGAACGAGTGTAGAGAAGCTCTTCCTAGAAGACTGGAAACACCTTACGAACCATCAATTAGAGAAGGCCATGGCATTTATCCGCAACGAGACTGACATCTTTGCTACAGAAGACCGAAGCACCGGCAGAACCAACATGGTGCAGCACAGAATCAACACAGGAGATGTTGCTCCGGTCCGACAACCGCCAAGAAGACTTCCGTTCGCAAAACACCAAGAGGTGGCTCAGATGGTGGACAAAATGAAAGCAGACGGAATAATTGAAGACTCCTCAAGCCCGTGGTCGTCACCAGTTGTTTTGGTAACGAAGAAAGATGGCTCCACTCGCTTTTGCGTTGACTACAGACGGCTGAATGATGTAACTAAGAAGGACAGCTATCCGTTGCCACGTATCGATGACACTCTAAGCATGTTGTCGGGATCGCAGTGGTTTTCAACTCTGGACTTGAAGAGCGGCTACTGGCAAGTTGAGATCCACCCCGATGACAAAGAGAAGACGGCGTTCTCGACTGGAAGCGGTCTCTACCAGTTTAACGTCCTGCCATTTGGACTCTGCAACGCCCCAGCCACTTTTGAAAGGTTGATGGAACTGGTTCTGCTAGGGCTGACATGGAAAACCTGCTTGGTGTACCTCGATGACGTCATGGTAGTTGGAAGAACCTTCAAAGAACATTTGAAAAATTTGGAAGAGATCTTCAGCCGCCTGCGGAATGCCAACCTTCAGCTCAATCCCAAGAAATGCCGATTGTTCCAGACAGAAGTGAAGTTCTTGGGCCATGTGGTTTCGCCCAGCGGAGTACAAACAGATCCAGACAAGATCGCGGCCGTCCGCGAGTGGCCACGACCAAGGGACAAGCACGAGCTGAGAAGCTTCTTGGGCCTCTGTACCTACTATCGCAGATTTGTCAAAGGGTTTGCTGACATTGCCAAGCCTCTGCACAGACTCACGGAAGACAAAACTCCATTTATCTGGAATAACGAGAGCGAAGCAGCGTTTAGAACTTTGAAGATCTCGCTGTGCACGGGTCCTATTCTGTCTTACCCGAGAGTAATGGGGCGGTATGTCCTGGATACAGACGCCAGTAACAACGGTATCGGGGCAGTCCTTTCGCAGGTACAGGAAGGCGAAGAAAAAGACATCGAATACTATAGCAAGGTGCTTTCTAAGCCGGAAAGAAACTACTGCGTTACGAGGAAGGAGTTATTGGCAATCGTAAATGCAGTAGGACATTTTCACAAGTACCTGTACGGTCAACACTTCAAAATCCGAACGGATCATGCTGCGTTGAGGTGGCTGTTAAGCCTTAAGGATCCAGAAGGACAGACAGCCAGATGTTGGAGAGGCTGCAGCAGTATGATTTTGAAATCGAACACCGACCAGGCAGATCACACCAGAATGCGGACCCACTTTCTAGGAGGCCGTGCCGGGGTGACTGCAAACATTGCAGTCGGAGAGAGGCATCCAAAGAATTCAAGGGCGTGAAGAGATTGGTTCTGCAACCTCAAGATGGGTGGACAACGGCGGAGATGAGGGCAGAACAACTTGGAGATAGCGAGATTAGTGCAATTTTGGAAAGCAAAGAGAACGGAAGTCAGAGACCACAATGGCAAGACATTTAGGACAAGAGTCCTGCTCTCAAAGCACTATGGGCCCAATGGGATTCACTGAAGGTGGAAAATGGTAACAGGTCCGTTTCCTACCACTGATTCGGGAAACAAGTACATCATGGTGGTCATCGACTACTTTAGCAAGTGGCCGGAAGCCTATGCCCTACCCAATCAAGAAGCTGTGACGGTTGCCAGGGCGTTGGTAGAAAATTGGATTTGCCGCTACGGACTTCCACTGGAAATGCACTCGGACCAGGGGCGGAACTTTGAATCTGGAGTGTTCCAGGGCGTCTGCGAACTATTGGGCGTTCGGAAGACAAGGACGACACCCCTGCATCCACAGTCGGATGGAATGGTCGAGCGTTTCAACAAGACCATGGAACAACACTTGTCCAAGGTGGTCGATCAACATCAGCGGGGACCGGCGTCTACCTTTGTTTCTGCTGGCGTACAGAGCGGCAATTAACGAGACGACCCACCAGACACCGGCGAAGATCCTGTTTGGACGCGAAATGCGTCTACCATGCGATCTGGCTTTCGTATCACCGGGACAAGAGCGGAAGGACGTGGGAAACTACGTAGACGAACTACAGGAAGCCATGTCCAGTATAGATGAACTAACGCGCAGTCACATTCGCGTGGCGAGCGATCGGATGAAGGCGCGTTACGATCTGAGGGTGAATTCGGCAGGATTCAGTGATGGAGACTTGGTATGGTTGTTCAACCCTCGGCGAAAGAAAGGTCGCTGCCCAAAGTTACAACCCAGTTGGGAAGGCCCGTACATGGTTGTAAAGAGGATCAACGACGTAGTGTACCGGATTCAACGCAATCCCCGAGCCAAGATGAAGGCGGTTCACCTGGATCGTTTGGCACCCTACTCCGGGACAAATCAACAGGATTGAAGTAGGTTGTTCTGGACGAACAATCTTTAAAAGGGGGGCAGTGAGACGACGGCGCGACGGCCCGGAACCGGATGATGTCATGATGATCTCACCACGTATGGTAACGTAATTAATCTGGAATAGTCCACATGAGAACGTCTGGGAATAATTGTTTACATGGGATGCTCTAGAAGACTCTGTGGCGGTGATCTCATGCCATACCACGCTCGTACAAGAGACTGATCTCATTCTTCTGGAATAATTCTTTGCGTTGGAAACATGATCTCATGATTCCGGGAATAGAAGAATTCGAGAACGAAGGGAGCGGTATAAGAAGGGATCAAACAACGGAGCAAGTCAGTTTATTGGAAGCATCGTAAACAAGTGATCAGCGCGTGATATTGTGAAAGTTTGTACATTGTGAAAAGTTAGTCTTAGTAGTCTTTTTAATAAAAGTTTGTAAATACGGTGTGCGCCAGAATATTTCTTTAAATCCTCGAACCCGCCCGGCTCAGGCTACGTTACATTGGTGTCAGAAGTGGGATTTAAAGAAGCGGACGTAAAAAAAAAATTGAACCAACCGGTACGTGACGCATGTCAAAGCAACCTTCTGGAAGAGTCACGAGAAGTAAAACCATGGAGGCTCTACAAGGACAAATGGCCGCTCTTCTAGAACAATTAGAAAAGAGACGACAAGAAGAAAGAGAAGAACAAAAAAAAAAGACGACAGGAAGAAAGGAAAGAACAAATGGCACTTCTAGAACAACTAGAGAAGCGACGACAAGAAGAAAAAGAAGAGCAAGAAAGGAGACGACAAGAAGAAATAAAAGAACAAATGGCACTTCTAGAACAACTAGAGAAGCGACGACAAGAAGAAAAAGAAGAGCAAGAAAAGAGACGACAAGAAGAAAAACAAGAACAAGAAAACTTGTCTTGTCACCCTACTTGCTCTAGTCACCGGTCACAGGATACAAACTTTCGCTAGCATACGGGTACAAAATATTCTCCGTTTCTCAGATCGTATGGAAATCCGAATTCCCGATAAGTTCAAGACTTCCTCTTCAAAAAGTTTTCAGCCCATTCTTGTAATACCATACTTCAAGGAGAAACCAGAACTTTGCTTAGCATCAGTTATTGACAGACTCAGATTTTCTTATCCTAACGTATAGAAAACCCATTCACGCAGTTTCCACACAACGTTTAAGCAACTGGATTAAGAAAACCTTACAAGATAGTGGTATTGACACTTCCCTTTTTTCCGGCTATAGTACGAGGCACGCTGCCACCTCAGCAGCGTTTAGATCAGGGGTCTCAATTGAACAAATTCGGCGTACCGCCGGCTGGACTCAACAGTCCAATATGTTTGCTAGGTTCTACAATCGTCCACTCTGCACAGACCCGACCAATTTTGCAAAAGGGGTTCTTTCCATGACGGACAGATAAAACTAATATTGTAAACCTTATTTCTAATTTTCTATAATAATATGTATTTTATAATTTTTTTATAGGTTCCTGTCATTGAAATACTCTTTCAATAAAAATCGTTCTTTGAGGAATCTAAATCTTTTTTCCTTTAAATATCTACAAGAAGTTCTACTTTGTAATTCGAGAACGGCAATACGAAATATAATTAAAAGATCAATTGACTTACCTTAAGGAAAATTGATCCGAATTATATTGCCGTTCGAAGAATTACAACCCGCCCATGTTCCCCGGCCCTTGTGCCGATTTAGATTCAGAAATTGCAATGGGCTTTCAAGGCGAGTGGACTACCGGAGGTGGGGAGGGGAAATAGTGAGTTTGCTTTTAAAATAATCGTGCACCCGGGCTCCGAAAATTGCGACTACAAGAAGTTCTACTTTGTAATTCTTCGAACGGCAATACTCAATATAATTCGGATCAATTTTCCTTAAGGTAAGTCAATTGATCTTTTAATTATCTAGACCACCGGGTCCCAACTTTATTTCTCGAGAGAGACAAAATTTTCAGTATACAAACGTATACTATTTCATTCCCAATCATCATTAAATCTTATTATTGTCATTTTAATTTGAGTAAAAACTTCACTCTAGTAGGCGTTGAAACAATTGATATGATTTGTCAAATACATTGTCAACGCATTTTTGGAATTTTTATACTAAGTATATATTAAATAAAGTTATTAGATCATTTTAACACTAATATCTAATGAAAATTTTCCTTCAATGGGGTTGTCCCTCTCAATTGAATTTGACGAATTCAAGTATAGCATTTCGTAGAATAAATAACATGAAGCCCTAAAACGTGTTCTGTTGTTTCATAAAGTTGTTTTGTGAAATAACAGAGGGTATCAAAAATCGCAATTTCGACTAGCAATTTCAAACGCTCTACATTTCCCGCCTCTTGTGACGTCATTTTGGAGCAGCATTCTCATTGGTCCGTGCGCTTCTCATGTCCGCACGTCTAGTAACTTTGAATTTTATCTGGTGAATTTTGTCCCGTGTTGATGTCACAGAAGGGCGCGCGTTTCAAATTTCGAATAAACAAAAAAATAGGGGTAAACTGTTTTTTCGTCTGGTTTCTAGAAGAGCTGTTTTTGAAAATTGTAGGACGACCCCATTGTGCGATAAAGTAGGAGAAAGAGGTAGGTGATTTTCTGTATTACTATTTATTTCACTATATTTTTGTTGGTTATTTTTTATTTCTTTAATTCTACTGGTTTTCCAATTTTTTTAATTATTTATTACTTATGTAAACGGAAGCTACGAAATTTTGAGCTTGATGTTCCGAAAAACAGAAGTTACAAAATTATAAACACAGACGCTCATGGGATTATACGAAATTCTAGCATTAGGAACTTAAAGCAATAGGTTGCGTTGTTCAGAAATTATGAATTACGAAATAATGAGGTAAATAAAACTCAAAAAACTTAAATTACGAAACTATATCATTATATGATATCAAAATTAAAAAAAAGGCAACCAAGATTTATAAAACAAACAGCGAGTAACAAGATTAAGAAAACATAAAATTACGAATAACGAGTTAAACACATTAAGAAAATATTATGTTACTGAATAACGAGGTAGATAAATTACGAAAACAGGAAATTGCGAAATTTTTAATGTAGTTCAGAAATTACTGTTGATCCTTCTGAATTTCTTGATTCTTCTTTTTCTCTTCATTTATTCTTTTGAATCACACGCTTTAATTTTCCAGTTTCTATATTATTTCCGTACATTTTATGGACCACCTAAATTTCGTCTAAATGACAACTACTGCTCTATACTTTTGAGTACTTCAGGAGTTTATAAAACCAAGTTCTTCCCTCGCGTAATTTGGTAGATTCTTGTTCACTTTGCTGTGCTCATATAATAAAAATTATAGTGTTTTTTAAAGTAAATAGATTTTCGAGAACAAATCATAATTTATTATTTCTTGCAACTACTTTTGCCTTTGGCTTCGCAAGCTTTACCATCGATTGTTCAATCCAATTGTAATAACTGGTAATGTTGGTGTAAATACCAGGCCATCCCTTTCTACCACATCCCAGCCCAAAACTGACAACACCAGCAGCAAACCAATGGTTCCCGTTTTCGACCAACATCAACGGCCCTCCAGAATCTCCTTGACAACTGTCTCTATTCTTTTTACCACCAGCACATAGCTGACTCTTTACAACAGGAACATTAATATTTTTGTATTGTTTGGTACAATTCTTGTGTGCAAATGGTGGTATAGACACTTTCAACTTGATGTGACTGCTCTCTTCTGAAATTTAGGACATGAGAACAATTAGTATTTCATGAAAGAAGCTGACCTGTCTCAGTGGTACCCCATCCACTTAACCAGTACTCAAATGGATCATACTTTTGTTGTTTTATGAGACAGATTGGGAAAACAAATTTTGTAATATTGGCAGCCTTTCTTAATTGAATGAGACCGATGTCGTTGTGATGGTGCAGCGAGGATGAATTGTAGAGAGGGTGGACAAGGGCCTTTTTAATTTTGATGGTTTGGACCTTGGGGGCACAATTGGTGTTTTTTGTTTTGCAATCAATCTTGGTTTTTGTGTTGTGTTCTCCCAATACTACTTCATGCCTGCAAATAAATGTAGGTAAAGTTCTCAGTATCTCAGAGATTACTAATCCTTAGTTTTTCAGTCAAGTGTCAAGTAAAACATTTGTTCAAAAAGAGGCAATGATAAACACTTACAGTGGTCCAAAATTGTACGTGTTATTACTTTTAATACAATGCGCAGCTGTTAGCACAAACTTCTCCGAAATGAGAAAACCAGTGCATCCAAACTGTTTAAAATTTTCAGATGTATGTTTGTTATAGAGTCGTGCCAACCACGGAAACTCCCCAATTTCGGCTTTCTCTCCACCCAAAATGCGCCCTCTTATTGTTACATTTTGATAGCCACATTGCTTTGGGAAAACTAAAACTGTGTTTACAATATCAGATTGAACTTGAATGTGAATTTTGCACGTGAATCTTTATAATTGGAGTACTTTCCGCAGCAAACAAAAGGATTGTTCCTGTTTTCATTCTTGGCACCACATTGGGATTCCAGCAAGAATGTCTTGGCATTTGAGTTATTCAGTTGGTTTAGCAGCTTCGAACACTTTTGGATAGGCATGCAATACCCAGGATCGTTATTTGGGGTGCGACAATAGGTTACCATTCCTGAAATGTGTGAAGAAAATTAAAAAGAACTTTCATTATATGTGTAATTACGCTCTTGTGGGTCGAGGGCGTGCGTTGTAGAATTATTTGATCCATTTCCGGGAGCTTGTACTTGAAATTGTGTTATAAGGTGACCTGTACTAACAATTTATAACTTACCACTGGAATCAAGTTTGGCGTCTGTAAAATTTTGTTTTGAAAAAACAAAAATGTAAAAGCTACAGAGTAGTAGTTCTTGCAGTGAGACTTTCCACATTGCTATCACACGAATGCTTGTTTTCTTACTAATATAGATTGACTTCTAACCTTTATATCAAAGTGTGAATAATTTGAAAGATCGAAATAAATTAGTGTTATTCATTGAGACGATGAAGTAAGTCAAGTGCGAAGGAGGTGTTGTTTACAATATTAAGTTTACTAAATTTTTTTAGGTGCTAGGGTTTGTCCCTATCTGTCGATCTGTTCTCTAGCTCTGTTTTGTTGTGATATTTTTTGTAAAATTGGTTATAACTTGTTAGTCTTGTACTGACTCTTAGTTGGTGTTGATTCAATAAGAACAAAACTAAAGTACATTTTTTTTATTTTCTCCACATTAACAAGCTGTGTACAAACGTCGGCGGCCTAATGTTTGTAAAAATTTTTATCTATCTATTTTTGGACCACTTTAAAAGTGAACTTGTAATCCATGGGATATAGCTCGCAATATTGGTGTAAACCGCAGGCCATGTTTTCTTCCCACAATTATCCCGATGTCCGTAACTAACAACACCTGCAGCCATCCAACGATTTCCGTTAACCACCATCAGAGGTCCTCCAGAATCTCCATCACAAGAATCTTTCTGGTACTCTCCACCAGCACACAATTGAGTGTTATCGATTGAATTAAATTTTTTCTTGCATATGTCGAGTGGTACAAAAGGAACTTCCACTTTCAACTTAATGTTACTGAATGTATTGGCTAAAACAAAATAAAAAATTTAAAAAAAGGTGAAATAATTCTATTCGAAATGAGTAGAAAAATCAAATTAGGCAATTAACAATTGCAAAAGTTACAACGAATTAAGATTCGACTATAAAGAGGTGCAGTTTAAGTGCATATCTCAAAAACTGCAACAAATAGCGTTAATATGGAACAATTCTAAGATGCTAAGAACACAAGATATTTTGAGATACTGATACTCAAAAGACCAAGAATCGAAATTTTTTAAGTTTCAAAATTCATTTTTTTATGAGGGGCAGATGAATAATTAAGAAGTTGTATATTAAATATAAAAGCTGAAAAACTCAATTTCCGACACTGAAAAGGATATACTTAGGAATTCAAAAAACGTAAGGAAAAGCGTAAAAGGATAAATCTTTATTTGCCCTACGGGCTTTCTGATTCCTATACATATACAAGTAAACTTAACAATTATAATAATAAAAAAAAACTAAATAATTTTTTTTATTTCTTCTCCCCTCCCCTTTTCTCTTCTCCTTCTCCCTCCTCTTCCATACCTCTTTCATCCATTTAATTTCTCTTCCATCTACATTCAGTATTTCCTCTCTTTCTTTCCTCTCTCTTTGTTTCATCTCACTGCACTCGTTCCACATATGCTCAATCGTATCTCTTTCCTCATAGCACATTCTACACATTCTTCCTCCATCTTCTGCCCAATACCTATTTTCCCTCTCTTCATTTCCGCACCTAAACCTCGCCATCATCTTTCTTTCTTTCTCGCTCTCCCTCCCCAAATACTTCGGTACTTCCTCGATCATGCATCTTCCGTACTTCCCGTTGTATCTGGATTCTCTAATTCTTTCTCTCCTCTCTTGTCTATCCGTATCCTTATCTCTTTCACTTAGTTCTACATTCATCCACACGCCTCTTTCTCTCAGTCTCTCTATTTCTTTGCTTGCATACCCATTCCTCCTGTAGTAATTCTCCCTATCATTCTCCTCTCAATTCTTCTTTTTTTCTCTCCAGCACTTCTTTAGTATCCTACATTCTTTCCTCCCTTTCATCCTGTCTTCGAACTTGACCGCTCTTTTTCCCGCTTTCACTCTCAACCTATTCCTCTTGCATTCTTCTCTCACTATGTACCCTGGCGTTTCTCTCTCCACCCCTATCACCCACCTCAGATATTTCTCTTGCACCCTCTCTATCTCCTCTTGTTCTTTCCATCCCCAGACCTCTGCTCCGTACAACAACACGCTTTCAATAAGACTTTCAAACATCATCATTCTCCTCTTAAAATCGCCTCCCCACCTTCTCTCTCCTATTCCCCATACACATCCTATCACCTTGTTCGCTTTTCTTGCCAGTTCTCTAATATGTGCCTTATCTGTGGCTCTTTCATTGAACACATACCCCAAGTATTTGAATTTACTTGTTCTATTACTTCTCCCTCCCAACTCCAATCACTCTCTTCGTTCTTCCTCTTTCTCTTATTGAACACCAGCATTTTTGTTTTCTCTAGATTCACTTTTAGTCTTTTCTTCTTCACATATTTTCCTAAACTCTTTATCATTTCCTTCATTTCTCTTTCACTCTTTGCCATCATTACCACATCATCCGCAAACGCCAGGCTCCACACTTTTTTTCTACCTACCACACACCCCCCCGCTTGTGCTCTCTCTAACATTCCGTCCATATCTGCCACATACATCGTGAACAACAAGGGGCTGAGCGGGCAACCTTGCCTCACTCCCTTTGTTGTCACAAACCATTTACTTTCCCTCTCCCCTACCTTCACTTTACTTTTTGTCTTCTCATATATCTCCTCCACCTTTCTTACCAGCCATTCATTTACCCCTTTCTCCTTCAGGCACTCAAACATCCTCTCTCTGTCCACCTTGTCAAAAGCCGCCTTGAAGTCTACGAATAATGCATACACCCTCCCCCCTTTCTTCTTTAACTCACTCTTCGTCAAATGGTCCAGGATGTATACATTATCCGTAGTTCCCCTCCCCTTTCTAAATCCTGCTTGGCTGTCTGGTAATGCTCCCTTTTCTTCTATCTCTCTGCTCATCCTTTCATTCAGAATTGATGCATACAACTTGTACCCTGTGTTTAGGAGAGTTATCCCTCGGTAATTTTCTACTTTATTTTTCTCCCCTTTTTTGTAAATGGGGTAAATTACCCCCTCTCTCCACCCTACCGGGAATCCTTGTCCTCTCCACACCCCATTCATTACCTCCACCAGCCTCTCTAGCACTCTTCTCGTCCCATACATCCACGACTCATTCTGTATTCTATCCCTCCCTGGTCCCTTCCCTTTCCTCAGTTTCTTCACATGCCTCTCCACCTCTTCCATTGTTATTTCTTCTCCTTCAGGTTCTACTCGGTTTCTCTTCGTCTCTATTTCCGTTTTCTTTTTTTCCTTTTCTCCCTCCAGCAGCCTCATGAAGTACTCCTCCCACTCATTTATCGTTATCTCCTCGCTCACATTTTCTTTTTTCTTTCTCTCTCTATTAATATAGTTCCATACCTCCTTCTCTGTTCTTATTGCTTTTATCTCTTCCTCCTCTCTCTCCTTCTTCTGTCTCTTCTTCTCCCTGCATGTCTCTCTGTATCTTCTTTTCGCTTATAAAAAGCCACTTCTGTTCCCTTTAGTCTTTCTTCACTTTCTTAGTTCTTTTATTGCTGCCTTTTTACGTTGCTCACATTCTTTGTCCCACCATTTGTTCTTTCTTTTTGTTCCTCCACCTCTTACTGTTATTTCTCTTTTTGTCGCTGCTTTTTCTAATATTTCTACCAATTCTTTCTCCATTTTCCTTACTTCTTGTTCTTTAAATCTTGCTTTTTCCAGTCTTCTCTTATACTCTTCCACCCCTTGCTCGTCCCATACTTTAATTATTACCTTCCGCATTTCCTCTATTTTTTCTTCTCCTCCTCTCTTCTCTCTCCCCCTTCCTATACTTATCTCTATAGGCAGATGGTCTGACTCTACTCTTTTCCCTATTCTGAATTCTTCGACTTCTTCCCATGCTTCTTCGTTTACTATTCCGTAATCTATCACCGTCTCTCCTCTACCGCCTATGTAGGTCCATTCTCCTTCCTCGTCCCCTTGTTTATTTCCATTCAGCACTTCCCATCCTTTTTCTTCTATCCATTCCATCAACTTCTTCCCTTCCGCGTTTTCTTTCTTGTCTTTGGATTTTCTTTTTCCCTCTCCTCTCTCTTCTTCCCAATCCCTGGCTCCTCTTTCCCCAATTCTCCCGTTAAAATCCCCTCCCAGAAGCAGACATTCTTCCCTGTTGTCTTTTAATGTTTCTTCTATCTTGCTTATTGTTTCTTTCATCTCTTTGCTGTACACTGTCACTATTTTCCACCATTTCCTGTCTATTTTAACGTTTCTCACCATGTGACCTTCCTCTTCTCCCTTCTTTTTAGTATTCTCTTTTATTCCTTTTTTTACCCCTGTTATTATTCCCCCTGCTGCTTTTCCTTTTTTCTTTCCCCTTCTCGCCCCTTGCCATTCCCACTTAAACTCCTTTGGTAACAGTTTTTCTATTTTTTCCCAGCTTTCTGACCATGTTTCTGGTAATCCAACAATATCGAACTCCTTCACATAGTCCCAAAAATCTTCTTCTTTTTTCCCTAGTCCCGCAACATTCCAAAATAGTGCCCTCACCCCTGTTTTTCTCGTTACCTTCTTTGATTTCCCCCTTCCTTCCTTAGTTTCCTTCCTACTTCCTTCTTTGTTTCTTTTTTCCCGTTTCCTTGTCCTTTTTACTTTGCCGTTGTCCCCCTTTTTCCCTCCTCCCCTTCTTCTTCTTATTGGAAAACCTCTAGTCTCTCTCTCTTTTTATTCCATCTCCATTGCTCTCCGTCCACTATTAATTTCCTGTATCCCACTCTTACTTCTTTCCCTTCTTCCCTTTTTTCCTTCGCCATACTTCTTAGTTTCTTCTGTAAATCTCTTTCTTTCTTTGTGAGGTCGTTGTCTATGTATATCCCCCTTGTTTCCCTCTTCTCCCTCAATTTTCCTTTGTGCTTCATTATTTTTTCCTTCTCACCCCATCCCTCCATCTCCACCAATACTTGATCCTTGTTGATCCTGTAACAATCTTTTATGTTACTATCCTCTACATTTTCCTTCAAAAACTTCTCTACATCCTCTTTTTTACATGACTTTTTCTTTCCCCGTCCCATCCTGTTATCCCGATGTTGTTCTTCCTCTTTCTTCTCTCTTCGATATCCATTCTCTCTTCCAGCTTTTCCACTCTCTCCTTCCACCAGTCTCTCTCTCCTTCCCATCTCTTCTCCTTCTCTTTAAATTCTTCTCTCTGCCTCTCTTTCTCTCTCTTGAGTTCCTTGTTTTCTCGTCTTATTTCTTTCATCTCCTCCTTCAACTCTTGCAACAGCTCCAATATTTTTTTCTCCATCTCTGTGTCCGTTTCCTTCTCTATCTCTGATGTTTTCTGTGTTTTCTTTACTCCAGAGCGACCTCGCCGTCTTTTTAATTTTTTGAAAAAATTTCTCTTCCTCCTCTTCTTGTTTTTCTGTTCGACCCTCCCCTTTTCTCTTTCTTTTCCTTTCCTCCAGGTAAGAGTCCAGGCTTCCCTGACTGAGCGAGCGGTTTCTATCGTCTTTGTTCATCTGCTTCTTGTGGCGCCTCCTAGATGTCGTTATCTTCCGGCTTCGCCGATTTATTCTTTTTCCTGACTATATCCCCTCTTCCCTGCCCAATTCTTTCTTCCTACCTTTCTCTAATACCTCTTCTCGCTTTTCTCAATATCTTCTCTAATTTTTTCTTTATATCACCTTCTATTTCTCTATTTTTCGCTACGTAACCTCTCTACCACGTGTTTACCTTCAGCTCGGTAATACAGGAATCTATTAGCGTAAAAGGAGAAAAAAAAGAAAGAAAATAGTAAAATTGAGGTACTTAACAATAATAAGTTTGTGTGTAAACTATAGACATTAACTAGATGTCATAAATATGGCTTTGTAACCAATAATCGTGGCGGTACTAATACAACAACTAAACGATGAGTCCCGAAAGTTAAGACGTTTTATTGCCCATTTCCTCCTCTTTCAGATTTACGCTATCTGTTACAGTTGTTGTTTCTAGAATTGCAGTTTGTGTATAACTTTTGCAAATTGTTAAAGGGAACATTTTATTTTTCTACAACTTTTCTAGGCGTTATTCCGAATTGAATGATATCTTAATTCACGTTAATTTTAATTATCACGTTTTTAAAGATGTAACTACATACCTTGTTCTGTTTGACCCCATCCACTTAGCCAATATGAGGACGAAGGAAGTTGGCGTCGCGCAAGGCAAATGGGAGAAACAAACCGTGTAATTTTGGCGTCATTTTCCAGCTCGATCAAACCGATATCGTTGTGTAGTTCTTCTGAATTCATCTCGTAATTTGGATGCACAAGTACTTTCTTCACTTTGATGCTTTGGATCTTGTCAGCACATGTGATATTTTGGTCGTCACAATCAATTTCTGTTTTGGTGTTGTGTTCGCCTAGACGAACTTCGAAACTACAAATAATAATTTAACAAAGTTCAATTTAAACCTAAAAAACGAACACTTGTCCGTAGGAGTGTATACAATGTGCTGCTGTTAAAACATATCTTTGTGCAATCAAAAAACCAGTACATCCAAGCTTTGTTTTATTGTAGTATAACTGTGCCATCCAAGGAAATTCGCCAAGTTCAGCCTCCACTCCACCGAAAATACGTGATATAATTGTAATATTTTGATATCCACACCGTTTTGGCAAGACATTGTACCTAGAATATTTTCCACAACAAACAAAAGGGTTTGTTTTGTTTTGATTCTGTGGACCACATTTAGACTCATCCAAAAATTTCTTGTCTTTCTTATTCCCCTTTTTCTTTTGTAGTTTTTTACATTTATTCAGAGGTCTGCAATATCCTCGGTCACCATTGGGAGTTTGGCAACCTAAGGGCAAACCACGGAGTTCTAAGCTCAGTGGTTCTTCTGATTCTTCACTGTCGCTTTCTAGAATAGTTTTCAATGACTTACAATAACATATTGAAGGACTTACCGGAGCCCAGTGGTTCCTCAGATTCACCATTAGTTTCTACAAATTTACTACTTGAAGTAACTAACAATTGTAAAGTACCTCCGTACCTGTTGTGACACTGTTCAAAGTGGTGTCTTCAGGTGTTTGCTTAGTTACGTTTTGCTGTGCGGATAGGAGACTATAACAGAAGTAGAAAACAAAGTGGTGTAATAAAATGGCTCGCATTGTTGTTTTACCAAACTGAAAGTCGTATTTGTTTTCGTCGTGGACAAAATTTATCCCTGCGCATTAACCTTTCGCCTCACTATCAAATTACAGACTTTAAAAAACAGAGTTTGAGTTTCTAAAAACGGGCTGATGTCAAATGATGTTGAACTTGAACCAATCACTGCAGTACAGATTAAGTAAGCGTATGACGTCGGCAACGTCGTAAAAGTGGCCCTCGGCCCTCGTCTGTCTAATGCCCACGGGTTTTAACGGTTTTTAACCTGACGCTGCCAGTGATTAATTTAGGTGGTTTTTAGATAGTCGTAAGGATAATTATTGCGAGTACAACCTGAAAAATTTACACCTAAAATTTGACCTGAGATTCTGGAAAACTTGAGATGGTAGGGAACCTCAAGTTTTCAGGTTCTCAAAGCTCTGCTTTTCTAAGATTTCAGGTCCTTCAAATTCCTAGATTCCGTAAACTGTCAGTTCTCAGGTTTTCATTTTCTTAGCTTAGTTAATGTTTCCAAAATTACAGGTTTCCTACGAGTTTTCAAGTTAGGTTACTCAAGGTCTCAGGTTCTCACAGTCTCAAATTCCTTAGGATCCCAAGTTTTTAAATATCTCGGATTTTTTAGATTCTCTGGTTTTCAGATTTTCAAAGTTCTCTCTCTCTCTCTTACATATAACACTTGTTGACTGATTATTATAGTCAATTATTCTGGTAATAATTGTATATGTTAATTAAAACTGTAATGAAAAAGCTTTATTAACATTATCGATATCCCCGATTTCATTAAATTTCCATCATCCCGTTTACCTAAATTTCCTGCAAAACAAAAAATGCCGCATCGAGCAGGCAGTTTTTGTTAGTTTCCGACGACGGACGCATTGACTATTGCATGTCAGGATCAGCAGCGATAGCGGAACGGAATGACGTGTAGCGAGCAGGAACGTATTTCCTGCTGTCCGTTGCAGCTCAGCCACTCTGGCCGCCTATTGAGACCGGTCATATCTCTCGACAACCCATTATGTTATACTGCCTCTCAAATGTAAACATTTATTGCTATTCGAAAGGGTCTTTAAGGATATTATGGCGTACATTTTGCTAACGACATCGCCAGCCGGCTGCTTCCCGAAAGCCCGCGACGTCTACTCGGTAGCTCGCAGGACGGGAAGCTTTTTCGAATATATTAGCTCTAATGCCCGGATAAATTGCTAGTATGTTTATTCAATTACTGGAAGTGACGTGTGCTTTCGCCAGACGACGTTGTTACCGAATGCAAATATCGATGGTGCCATTAGGGCTTACGGGAAAAGTGCACTCAGGATGTTATAACAAGGATGTTGCCTCTTTTAGTTAAATATTTTCCAATAACTACGACCGACTTTTGTCTTAGTAAAATCCGCTATTTTTTAAAACACCAGTGTTTTTATTTCCGCCAATGCGAAAAACGGCCTTTTCGAAGCTGTATACATCTCGTCACGCCACTGGTAATTTAACATGATTTTTTAGCCCTTGTAAATAAAAATAAGTACATCGGTTGTATGAACCAACACCCCGCGCTAAATTATGCAAAAAATGCAATAATGGCGCATTCATTGCATGCATAAGCCTCAAGCAGTGATAAACCCGATCTAAATTCAAAAACGTGCTAATTCGAAACGGATAGGCAATAAGCCTAGAGCGAACAAGGGCTGTAATTTTGATAATGACCTTGATAACAGCGAAATATGGCATTTTTGTAAATCCCGGCTATTTATCTTTGCGAGGGGATTGGTGCGAGGATTAAACCGGTTTGGTGGTCGAGATAAAGGGTTTATTTTTCTCGTAATTTCATTATGCGAAAAGTGCGACGTTAAAGGTGCCATTTAGAATTGGGATTAGTTACATACTATTTAATAAGGGACATAATTAGAAATTGTTTTAAGTGAAAGTGAGGAACAAAAAAATACCAGCAGATACAAAAAATAAAATAAAGATAAGACGAGAAGAAAGTAAGCCGAGTGAGGACATAAAAAAGGGGATAAGTAGGCTACACAAAAAAAATGCAAACCGGAAAATAAAAGAACACATAATACACACATAGTGTGAAATTTATAGTGCTGGTCTTGAATTAGACGAATTCGCCAGATTGACCAAGAAAACTATACTACTTATTATTAATAAAAAATGTAAATTGTGGGGCCTAATAGCATGCGGATGTTCGTCTGTCCATACGTGCGTATTATTTAAGTTGAAAATACTTTCTCTGAAACCCGTCTTGTGAGTTGAGAAAAGAAGAGGTAGAAAATTAGGCTGCTTGTTTATTAAATTATTATTATTACAGTCCTCAGGCTGTAAAAATTGGACATAGATTGTTGTTCTTTCAAAATTCTCCAAATCGTGCAATGCGATATATATCGGGTGTCTAAATAAAAATCTGGTCAAGATTGTTTTGGTGAAAATTACAAACATTGAACGTGTGGCCTAGAGATAACAAACCAAAGATCAAAAATGAAACACAAACGAAGAAGTTTTCATTAAATAAGGTGTTTAAAACGCCCTCCCTCTGGTTCTTGACACCGCACAACTAAACGGTGATTTAATTTGTTTCATGGCAATCTTGACCAGATTTTTATTTAGACACTGGTTACTCCAAACTTATTCGCTAATCTTCGGTGAGCGGTTTTCAAAATTTTGCAAAACACCAACGCAATGGACAAGATTAACGCAAATTAGACACACGGCGATTTGGGAAGAGTTACACTTAAAGTCTTTGTGCTTCGGCAGAATTTCCTTGACCTTCTCCGTAAATTAATACAATATCCGGTAATCGCTGTTAGAAAAAGCCGGCCGCTCGATTGAGTTGTCTCGAGAAACTGATTTCAGTATCAGCTGGTAACTGTGATAAAAGCGGGACCGTGCAGAAAATTTAGAAAATATGTATTGTGTAATTTAAAGTAACCTGACAATTTGAACACAAAACAAGTTGAGTTAATTAGGTACAAATTACTTTCACTTTTTCTTAAAAAAAATTGGAAGGACTATACTTCAATTTGATCATTGAATTTAGATGAAAATTCTTGCCCTCAGGCACAAAATGATTTTATGCATTGTCGCTCTGTATATTTTGACAACATTTTGTCTTGTTAGCTTAGATTTTTGTAATCAGTTTTTCTTTTTATGTACCGGGTGTAGAACTGATTTTGAGACCGGAATTTTACGTGTTAAAAAGTTAGTTTAGAGAAAAACGTTAAACATTAAAGTTGTTTAGAATTAAAAACTCAGTTTCATAAAATTTTTAAGCCTTGAATTTGCGACATTTGGAATTAGAGATTTTTGGAATCTTAGTAGATATGTATTGCATAATTCGGAATTCCTGGAAGCTAGAAATTTGCAAATTTTTCTATTTCACATTTTTTTCTCCTGTAAAAAGGGAGAGAAACAATTAAAGCTTTTGTTTCTTTGTTTGCTATTTACAAATATACATACATTTAAAAAAGTGTTGAGTTTTCGATCAATCAACAGTAATCGATTTTGTAATAAAACCACGTAAATCGTTATTATTTCAAAAAGAAAGGCTTTTATAACCGTATATTGACCCAGCAAAGGATGAAATGTATTTTATTTTTGGAAGCAGCAGAAGTTATAAATTTTTTATATTGACAAGAATATTCTTTGATTGATTTATTATTGTGATACAAGTTGTGACAATTTACAAGTCTGTGTTTCCCACAGATAGCCGTTAATTCTTTCCACCGACGACCCGTCGCTGATCAAAATTTAATGAAATTCTGCACTCGAACTCCATTCAGCAGGAATAACGCTGACGTCGAGGATCTGCAGACATGTGGATTTATGCATAACAGTGCATTCGTGTTTGGACGAAACAGGACTGAAGCGACTTAAAAAGCAAATATTGAATTTGAATAAATTTGAATGGTTATGGCTGGATTTCCTCCTGAAAACTATTATTAATCCGGTCTCGCTATCATAATAGCAATGCAAATTATAAGTGTGGGAGCAAACCACGTTATTATGGAAAGACATTTGCGAATTCCAATGAGCTCATCAATATCAAAAGCGCGACTTTAATTTGATTATATTTCCTTTTAGAACGACATCGGAATTAAACTTTCTGATCGCGACGGGACTATTGTGCGCTAAAGAGATAAAATATCTTAATTTTGCGTGCTCGGGCTGGGGGTTGTGATAGGAGGGAAGTTGATGTTTTATTTAAATTTATAAAGTGGAGACGCAGCTTTATGTACAATGAAACCATCAGCTCCAATTCAGTTCAAATATTTAGTTCAATCATCATCCTTGAATGAAATTTTTAAAAGTTTTTAACCGATTTCCAAGAAAAAATCACGATTAAACAGCAAAAAAAAAACAGTCATGATGTTGGTAGAATTCAGATTCAGCGAAGTGGGTGTTCCTCACTGGTGTTTCCTACCACCAGAATCACCAGAAGTGATTTGCAAAAAATATTATCCGTAGAAAATGACCCCATTACCATAATTATCACATGGGCGTTATGAGACACTAAGGTTCTGTATTTTTTTTAAATTGTGCATTATTTATGGGATTGAGTTTTATAAAGGTAATGATAGCTTTATCTCACACTATTTCATCATACGTTATATTTTGGAATTACAATAATTTAATATAGTGAAACCTTTTATGTTTCAGATGCAACCGATGCGAGTGAGTGGAGGATTACTGCCTGTAAGTAATTTAATTATACAGCGTGTATTAAAAAGTTTGCACTAACTCCTCAAGGTCATAAAATGGGATCAAGCAGGCGAGTATGGTGAGATTTCTAAATTCAAGTTGCTTCTAATCGACCCAAACACAAAAATTAAAAAATGGACATAAAATATTTGCTTATGTTATGAGACTTTTTTTAATTAAAAGATTACTGCTTATCATTGTTTAGCAAGGAAAAGGGTCTTCAAAGACGACGATGTATGTATAAAATTTTATCTTGAGGTGTTTGTTATAAGAGTAGTTGCAAAATTGATATTTTAATTTTAAAACATGCGAAGTCGTGTACTTTCGAACCAAAGAAATTAATCTGGTTTCATCATTTCACTGTACATTGAATAGTCGTCCAAATATAATTCACCATAAATTCTAAAATTGTCAAAATGTCAAGACAGTTCAAAATTGTACTAAAATTATATTAAGACTGTTGTAATTTTATAAACAAATATCATTTTATCCACATTTCTTTTGTGTTTTTACATTTGCAGAGAAACTGTTCTTTCTGGGGTTCAAAACGCTATGAGATGGTGGTGCATGAAAATCTTTTTACACGTTGTTTTAAGAAAAAACTCAGACTTGCAGACTTCTTGTCTGCTTTAGTGCTGAAGGAAATTTCATCCAGTTATCGCTTATTCGATCCAGGAAAGTTTTCAAATTTCCATCTTCAAAATCCCACTCTGATTTGATATCTTAATGCTTTCCTGCTCGCGCCAATAACATTTGCATAAAAATTTACCACCTCACTCTGTTGCCAATATTGGAAAAAAATGTTTACACATTATAAGGTTGAAGGTCCCGAATTACAGCTAGTTATCTCTCGGGAATTTTAAACTTCTGGCATTGCATTACGAACGATTGTTGGCGATCCTTACTTAACATGCGATCCGCACGGTTTCCTTCTCGAGATTACCGAATATTCAATATCGGGACGATCTTGGGAAGCTGCTCACGATCAATCGGATCAATGGAAAAATTATATCGGCGGCAATTTTTGGCGTAATTAGCTTGTTGAGATGTAAATTGCGACGCAAGTCCGGGCTCCGGATCGGAAAGGGTGCCGATATGGACTTGCTCAAATAACAGCGGGGATGCGTTGGGGTGCGCCAGTAGCCCTCCTGTCCTACTGCTCATTGTTTTATAAATTACCAAGCGCCCCCCTGTTGCTGGGCGCACATGAACGTACAAACCAGGATTAAAATCGAAACGGACCTTGAATTCGGTGAAGGGTTGAAGCAGGAGGTGATTTTATTTCGACCAATCTAATCTGAATTTTAATAGTGCTATATTAGATATTGGGGACTATGTAGGGTCGTGAGTAAGAATCTACGGCTGAAAAGTTACTTTGACTCTTTCAGAATGCAAGACAATAACCAGGTGTAAATAACAACATACATGTGTATAAGGGGTTAATTAATTTTTTTTATTCTTTATGGAATAATAAGTAATTCGGGAGAATTCCAGACAACCGTTCTTGGAGAACCGTAAAGGGCATTTTACTATTCTCTGAAATTCAATGATACAAAAATCAATTTTTCCCTTTTAAAATGTCACTTACACTTCTGACCTTAAACCTCGACATTTACACCGGACCGATACTTCACAGAGACAATCCGAAACTAGAAGGCCGTCAAAGTCTGATTGGATTTTAGACCCCTTATACACCTTCCTCAAACATCAAACTCAGTTTCGCTCTTCGAGACGGGACACTTTGCAAAAACATTGGTCGAGCGGAAAGTTCTCTTGTAGCAAAGAAGTAGTGGCATTCGTATCAGCGAGCAACGATAAATCTAATAAAGGGTAATCACTTAAATAGCCTGCGGAATTAAATTGTTTCGTGGAATTTTCTGTTTGAAAGCGGTTGAGCGTCTGGACGACGATGTTTATGCCGGTTTGCTCGGGAGAAAATTGGCGCAATTTAAAATGAAAAATGTCCCACACCGTCGGACGCAAGTGTTATATCGTTGTTTATAGATGCTGAAGTCTGATTTATTGGTGAAAATGCGCCTGGAAGGAGGAGGTAATTTCGATACAGCGGGCATAGACAAGCTGAATACAAAACTGGAGTTATGCTGGAAATATGAAAGAGGAAGAGATTTTGACGTTGCTTTAAGCTTAACTTTCCTAGAAGTATCATTTATAATTTTGTTAAGATGATAATTAAAAAAAGGGAGTAATAAAATTACTTAAGCCTGATTTCCAATTCTCCGTTTTCAAGTTTTGAGGTTCTCATGTATTCAATTTCTCGAAATCTGATATTATCAAGTTTTCAGATTCTGTGGAATAAGTGCACTTTGATGTAAGGACCAGTTTTAATAAAACACGAAGTTTTATTTTCGTGAATTACAAAAACGTCTGATGGACTGCTAAAGTTCGACTGATGTGGTTGGCCAAGTAAAGGTTTATGGTCTTTGGGTTTTTACCAGCATCGGCTACCTGGCCGCTCGATTTTCCGTTCATGAAAGGCCTAGAAGCATGTCTAGACTTAGTGGCGGCGTAAGTAATTGCGCCAACAGTATGTTTTCAGGTTGTCAGGTTCTCAAATCTTACGTGTACTAAAAACTTTGAAACAACAAACATTTAAGAACCTAAATCAGAAAACCTAAGAAACTAAAAATCCAAAAATAGAAGTCCTAAAATTCTGGAATCGAAATCACCATTTCAATTTTATGCATATAGAGATTATATCGTCTCTCCATAAATGATTCATGCCTCATGTTACAAGGTTAGATAATAACTATTATGTGATCACTGAATCCTCCGCCTCGCTGCATAAAGCGTCTGGAAATAATTTTCTAAAGTCGCTCCCCGAAGAACATCCAACAATAAAAGCTCTCCCGCGAAAAATCCGATTTTTGTAAGCAGCAATCTCAATTTCATCTGTAAATATGTGCAGGATTTCGCTCCAACAATGTGTAATATTATGTGGAATATGAAATAGCGGCTATTTACTGAACCATTAAAATGCTCCCAGTGAATATGATGTATCCGGAGACCTGTCAAAGGCCCGAGAAATATTCCGGCGATAATCCGCCGCGTGCCAACTGTCGATTCGTAATCAATCGGAGCTTTGATCGCAGTCCTGAGCTCTTTGTTATTTCTGTCTATACAACTGGAACATGTTGTTTCAATAAGCGATCGTGAAAGGAGCGGATCACGTTTCGAATCGAATGGAAAACGTGTAAGTTTCGTTAGTTTTGTTTTCGCAATTTCAGAAAATATTACCGGTGATTACAACGAAATCAGACCGAAAATCAATACCCCCTCAGCTTTTAATACTTTATTCATGCAATTTTAAGCAGGCTTTTGAAAGCAGTACACCATCCTTTTATAAATCGCCATCGGTCCTAATAAAATAGGATTAAAACCCTC
Organism: Diaperis boleti; assembly: GCA_963583935.1. Taxonomy (NCBI): domain Eukaryota; kingdom Metazoa; phylum Arthropoda; class Insecta; order Coleoptera; family Tenebrionidae; genus Diaperis; species Diaperis boleti. The sequence continues at coordinate 43,172,329 of OY757248.1, forward strand.
TTCATATTATCAGCGGGTGTGTCCGTCCTGCTCGCAGGATTTCCAGGATTCTTTGATCCTGCTGGCCGCGCGTGCAGGTGACCGTTACCAGGCACGACCTGCTGCTGAGATATCAATTATGATAGGAGGAACGGTCGACGTTGTATTGTCAGGGATTTAATTATTGGCGAGTTGATTGGCGGAAAGCCGGGGTAGATAAGAGTAATTGATTCAATTTTCCCAATCATTTTTCTTAGTTGTTTGACTCAGGGAAGTGACATCTGATGTCACAACGTCACCGGTAATTGGTCTAATTTATTTTCTCGGACTTCTTCTTTGCCATTTTTTAATTAAGATTCCGGGATTTGACGAATTGAAGGGGTGGAGGGTCAGCGCTGGTTGTCAGATTACACAATTGGAGATTATGTTCCTACAGTTTTGTCGTGCCAGCAGTAGAATTAATTTTTAAGTGAAACTTCTATACGCAGGCTCAGACCGGAAACTGGCGAATGTGTGGCATTTCGTATATTTATCGAGTTTATTGGAAAATAGATGAGAAAGTGAGCAACAGCAGAGATTAAATTCAATCGACGAAGCATTATCACAAGATGATCAAAGACCTGGTCGATTAAAAACAAATATAACCGAGAAAAAACTAGTAGACAGAGATATGAAAAAGAAACAGTCGAGTAATTCTCGAAGAAGCAGCCGAAAACTGCTGCTGAACGCATGAGAGAATATAGAGAGAGAAAAAAGAAAAATATATCGAATCGTAAATATAATTTTTTATTTATACCATTTCTTCTATTGAATTTTTTAATTGTTTTTTAGGGCTAATTGAATGACTGAGATCTTGAATGACAAAGAGATTGAAATATTCAGAAATCTGTAGATTCAATAAAGATTGAAATATTGAGACAGTAAGGTATTAAAAAATATCAACATGCTGTAACTAGATAAAGTTCTCGCTCTAATTTGAGACTAAGGAAACATTGAAAAGTATGAGAAATCTAGGAAGCTACATGAAAATTGGGGAACATTAAAATATTGCATCTGAGAAACACACCAAACTTGAGAAATCTAATTTTTGAACTGAAAGAATCTGAAAGAACTCTGGGGCCGTTAAAAACCTAAGAATTTGAGGAGCCTGAGTCACAGGGAGATCCGAAAATAGATGGCCGATTACATATCGAAATCTAGCGTGAACAGTCGTTAAGCAATAAAATTATCAGTGGTAGATGCGTCCTTCCAAGAAAAAAAATATATATTTTTTTAGAGATATTTTTATGGTATCGACCAACAATACCCCAGGCAGCACAACAATATTGAGCCAATATTGGGCCATTCTCGAGGATATATTGGTCTACATTGGGCCATTATATAATGTGGACATTTCGCAATATTGGTCCTACAATGTATTTCAATCATGGCCCAATGACGTTTACCAATCATGGCCCAACAACGTATATCAATCATGGTCCAACAACGTATACCAACCATGGTCCAACAACATATAGCAATCTTTTTCCAACAACGTATGCTAATGTTGATTCAATAACTCAATATTTGTACAATAATCTAATCCGATGCAAACTGAATGAAAATGTAATGTATATTTAGCTCATTATCGTGATACAACTGTATATATGTATTACTATAAATATTATTCATAATTCTAATTTACTACCAATTTAAAATATTTTACAATAGACTAGTGTCCGAACTAGTTAGAAAATACCAAAAAAATACTAAAAGGTATAATATAATCAAGGGCAATATTATCTAAAACCAATCTTGACATTGATCCATTGAAGATGAAACCTTTAAACTTAAAATTAAACAAGAAATAAGAATAAGCTCGTAAATTATTGTAAACATAATTAATAAAAATTTTATATTACATACTCATGTATATTGCTTCATTATTTAGTGATTTATTTTCTGTAAAAAAAGTTTAGTTAATGTTCGATAATAATAAATAAATACAAGCCTGAGGCTCTCTTAGTTCTTCCACCGTCGCGATCCCCAGCGGTTATTTCCAACTCATTGTTAGTCAACTTGAAGTTAGTCTTAACTGCTTCTAAAAAATACAATTTAACGTAACGTAACGTAACTTATTTGAAGTATCAATAATAGTATATTAAAGTATGAGTGGATAACAATGTCTTTAAAACACGCGCGAGTTTTCGAGCACGACGGCGTAGCCGGGAGTGCTCGAAATAGAGCAAGTGTTTTAAAGACCAGTTATCCACGAATACTTTACGCTATTTTTTATTATACCAGCAATACTGGAAACAAATTAAGCACTAAAAACTTAGAAATACTTTTTGTCGTGATAAATCAAAATGGCGTAATAATATTGCCATTAGTTACGACAATTATTGTTTACGTTTTTCTCGCGTCCACGTCTGTCATTGCATTTAGTCGTGTCAGCAAAAATCGAGGAAAAATGAGTTAAAACGAGATTTCACCCGATATAGAAGCATTGGCCGAACAAGCGGAATCCAAAATACTACCATCGAAGTCAAAAGACCCATAATACCTGAAGGAATATGAAAAGTTTTCAAATTTGATGAAGTTATAATGATACCTATATTTCCTTGACAACCTTTAAAGCTCGCCGTGCTTTAATCGCATGTATTCGCACGCTCAGGCGTGCTTTAAACGGCGATTCTGATGCAGGTATAATAAAAATAATATTATATATACGGCAAGAACTACTAGATTTTACTTATTAATTAAAATAAGAGGAATTAATCCATAGATAATGTTAAAGACAAAAGTTAATAGTAAATAGAATTAATAAATAAACAGATTCATATTATGAATAATTAATTATGTACAATCTTATGATTTTTTTCATTTATTCATTGGTGGCATTCTTTTCACGTTTTCTTGTCGCCTCCAAATCAATTCAAACCATATTAAACCATATATAATATAATAAAGGATATTCTCTTACCCATAACCACTTCATATAATTTCATTTTCATAATTAATTTTGTTCGACCTTGTCCGGAATATAGAACGGCCTCATGGGGAATTTCCGATTAAACCATAATTATATAAATGGTTTTGTAAGTATTCTCTCTACTCAGTAAGTAGAAAATATAGCTAAAAGTAAAAAAATCAATAGTACAAAAAATAAAATCAATAACTACTATTACCGTACTTTCTGCACACTCCCGCTCATCGGATTGAGAGGGGTGACAACAAACTTGTTTATCGCTTCAAGGACCGTAAAAGACTGACAAGGGCTTGTGCAGGTACTCGGAAAAAGCTACAAGGTCACAAGAAACTGACTTTCTCGCATGTCGAAGGAATGTTTATTATAAACAGTTACAAATATGTAAATCCTAAAACTACCCTAATCAGTATTCACTATAATATTAAACTACAGTATAGACGGTGTGCACATTTTAAATTCCGCGTGTTTTACAGTGCCTTCAACGGCCTTTCTGGCATTTTTAGTGGTAAAACAAATAAACGTCATATTTGCAACATTAAATTTGTCTAAATTCTTAAGTATCATTAATAAAAAAGAAATGGATGTGCAACAAACTATAAAAGGCTGATCTCTGATTGTGATATATTAGAAGTTTGCACAAAATCTAAATGCAAATTTTATCCAAATCTGCTGTCTTTCTTTCTTATACGATTTGTTCGGAACGGTGTAAAATTTTACAGACGGTTATACATATTTTATTATAGTATTTATTAGGACAGCCAACAACACAACCGATTCTCGATGAAACATTTTCTCGCACTTCAGACATTTGTTGAATTGAAGAAATCTGTCGAATCTGTTAATTCGGTTCGTACCGTAAATTACGTACCGCTAAAAATGACAGAGATGCGCGGCTTTTTGACCCGGGGGCAATGTTTCGGCGCTTATAGCGTGGAAAAAGGGCCATTCATTATACAACGCAAGATATTGTTTCCAGCATAGAAAAAAATAGTAAGCAAATATCTACAATAAAATATAAGTAATGCTTTCACATTCTTTTAATATAACTAATATTCAAAAAAGATTCCAATATTTTCTAAATATTAGTAATATATGACATAAATAAACTTGGCTACTAGGGAAGTTAATTCGAAAGGAAAGTTTTATTATATTAAAATTCTCATTAATAATTTTGATGTATATCTGAATTAATTATAAGTCATTTTTTATTTAAAAAGAAACATCCCTTTAAAGAAACTTTGCACAATGTCGTGAAATTTTATCAGTATAAATCATCGAATACTGCAATGAAAATTGCAAAAGACTAAAAACACAAAATTTGAAGAAAATGAGCCAGACCTGAAGAAAAATGTTGGCATAATACAATTGTTAGAATATCGAAATGAGCTATAGATTAGCATAGTGTGCGCCTAGCAATTCGAATGTCTAATTAAGAAAATACAAGTTGTGTATCGTGTTGGTCTAAAAAAATAGTTTTACTTTGGTCCGTCTATCCCCAATTCCCGTCAGGTTATGGGCCCAGAACTCCCAGAAGTCCCAGAACTCTCAGAAGTCCCAAAACTCCAAGAATTCGAATAACGAAAAACAAAATATGGCTTCAAGTACCGGTTTCAAGTAAGGTTCAGATGAAAAGTGTATTAATAATCAATGATTTGTGGGGATACGTTGATGGTATCGAAGTAAAAACGGAAGAAAACAAACAAGAATGGACCAAGAAGGACTCTAAAGCACTGGCGTTAATAAATTTAAGGCGAAACGCTCAGTCGCCTCAACTTTGGAACCGAATTACGGCTTTCATTGTTAGGCTATCTTAACGTATTAGGCATCAAAATTAGTAAAAAAAAACCTTCATCACGGCAAAACGTTGTTTGTTCAGAAAAAAAAAATTATTGCCAAAATGAGAATCCAAAAAAATTTCTTTTTTAACAAACGTGTTGGTGCTTGATTTTTACTGATCTCTGTATTCGGTAAATGCAAGGTGTTTTTATAAATATTGAAAAATAAATTTGCAAATTGTCCCCAAAGTTCGCTAGTTTCAAGCAATGTTGGCGTGGTTCAAGGTAACACAGGCCCCGCCCCTCAGCGGCAGGCAGACGTGTCGACGGCTGCCCGTATTATATTTCGTATGTGCCGCAGCTCGTTCTTAAAAAGATAACAAAAAAGTAAAGTAAACAAAAACGGGCCAGTCGCCTTAAGCATCACACAGAGTCAATTGAATCATGTAAAGAAAGCATCGTCTTCAAAGGAAGCGTGGGACGGACTCAAACAAGTTTTCGAATCAAAAGGTCCGGTTAGAAAGGCTGTTTTGTACAAACAGTTGCTTCGTATGGAGAAGAAGTCCAATGTTACCATGGCGCAGTATGTAATAGAATTTAAACGGAAAGCGGAACAACTTGAAGAAGCTGGAATTGTAATTCCTGATGAAGATTTATTATCAATAATGTTGCTAGGTTCTTTACCGGCCGAATTCGAAAATTTCAGCGTAGCAATTGAAACCCGTGATGAAATGAAATACCTTCGTTCGAAAATTTGAAATTAAAATTAATTGAAGAAGAAGCACGGCTGAACGAAAAGAACGCCATGATCAAAGATAACGAAGATACAAACGACGCGTTACTGACGAAAAGACCATTTGCAAATACAAAAACAAACACGCGAAAATGGAAACTAATATGTTGCAATTGTGGAAAATTAGGACACAAAAGTCGATTTTGCAGATCGAAGCGTAGTGAATTCAAGAAATCAACCGACGACGCTATGACAGTATAGTTGCATGCAATACGGAATTAAGAAGTTTGGGGAAGAGAACGTGGTACCTCGACAGTGGTGCAACTAGACACATGTGCAACAATAAAAGTAATTTTGCAAGTTTAGATGAAAATGAACAATCGAAAGTGTATATGGCAGCAGAACATTTTGTGGGATCAATCGGCGTTGGTGATATTTATTTAGATGCGAAATTAAATGGACACCACGCAGTAAACACTGTAAAACTAAAAGATACATTGTGTGTTCCAGATCTTCGTAACAATCTTTTGTCTGTATCAAGCGCTACTGATAACGGCTACACGGTTACATTTGACAAAAATCGGGCAACAATCAATCGGAAAGACGGTACGGTAGTTCTCACAGCGACAAAACGTGATCAGCTGTACGTTGTCAACGAAAAAGAAGAATATGCAGCTTTGGCAGGTAGAAATGGAGATGAAGAATTACGAAAATGGCATCAGAGGTATGGACACTTAAATGTAAGTGATTTGAAGAAAATGAAGAAAGGACATATGGTGTCGGGTATGAAGTTTTGTGACAATGGCAATGACATAAAGTGTGAAATATGTGCGAAATGTAAAATCACTGTTCAACCATTTAAAAAATCTGACAATCGTGCAAGCGAACTTTTAGGGTTGGACATTTGTGGACCAATGAGCACCCAATCGCTTGGTGGTGCAAGATATTTTGTAACCTTTATAGACGACTGTTCTAGGTATACAGAAACTGTTATGCTACGACATCGTTCTGACGTTCTTGGCACGTTGTATTATGGTGCAAGCAAATCTTCCTGCTTCGTTGTGGGCCGAAGCAATTAATACGGCGACATATTTAAGAAATAGATGTGCAACAAAATGTCTAAATGAAATTACTCCTTATGAAGTATGGTCAAAACGTAAACCTTACGTTGGTTTCTTCAGAACAATAGGCAGCAAGACCATCGCTTTGAATAAAAGATAAAGAAGAGGTAAATTTCAACCGAAAGGAGATGAATATGTGCTGGTGGGTTACTCGGATGAATCGAAAGCGTATCGACTATGGAAACCAGGAACAAAAACAGTAAAACAGCTCGAGATGTCAAATTTTTTGAAAGAATTGAAAAACCCCAAAAACTATCGGAAGGAATTTTTGAATTGTCAAATCCAGATATTGATACATCACAAAATCAACACCAAGAAGACAGAAATCTCGAACATGGTCAAGAAGACGACCAAGACCAGCAAATTGATAAAGAAAAACAAGTTAGTGAGCCACAACGAGGACCGGGTCGTCCAAGAATTGAAAGAACGGGTAAACCTGGACGTCCAAAGAAAGTTTATCAAACCAAAGAGAAAAGTTCCGATCCAAAATCTATTTCGTAAATTTACTCGCGAATTGGTAGAAGATGAAGAAATTGTGTACAATCGATGAGTAGAGATATTATGTTTAGTTAATTTTAGAAATTTAGAAGAGCGCATTTCGATAGAGGGGGTGTTAGAATATCGAAATGAGCTATAGATTAGCATAGTGTGCGCCTAGCAATTCGAGTGTCTAATTAAGAAAATACAAGTTGTGTATCGTGTTGGTCTAAAAAAATAGTTTTACTTTGGTCCGTCTATCCCCAATTCCCGTCAACAATATTGGCTTACAATATTGTAAAAGAAGATATAGGGCCAATATAGACGATTTCATCAATGGCTAAAGGAAGTATTTTTATATTGGCACAATGTTGGTTTACAATATTGTAAAAACAAATATTGTACCAATATCGGTGATACGTCGAAATGCCAATGGAAATGAATCGATAATGGGCCAATATAAAAACAAGCTTTAGCCAATGTAATGTGCTACTTGGGACCACAGTACCGCCCGCCCGAAAAAGAACCCTGGGGAGAAGACTGTCTTTGTTTTTGAAAGCAGCATTATCAGTTGTTGAACTGCTCGAATGTATTATTATTAATTTGTTAATACCATGCAACTCTTGAACTAAGACCCAGTTGCGGGAAATTATTCCGATAAGACCCTGCAGATGGAGTTTATCGTTAAGTACCTTTTTTATATTTCGGCCTACGCCACACATGCCGCCGAAATACTTGACACGCACACACCCGCAATAAACTGTACAATCACCCCTAAATCTATAAACCGTTTATTCGAACCTCCCTGAAAATATTTGCGTTCCTTTATTTTAAAACCCACATATAATCCTGTTTTATTACTTTAATTTCAGAAGCGCTCTACTATCGCATTACATTTATTTTATGTCGCCTATAAAGTTCAGCCTGCTTTCACAAACTAGACGGTCCAGCATGGGGTCCAGTTCAGCGCAAGTAGATTTTAAAGCATCGAACAATGAATAGCGTTTGGGTCTTTAAGAAGTTATGAAACGGGAACGAGTAGGGACGGATCTAACAATCTAGTTGAGGTGCTTCAAGAGGCCACGTCATTTTGTTAAGTGCCGATAAAGTTATTTTGAATTAATACAACGGGGCTTTATCGCTCGGAAGGGTTGCATAAACGCCGCGGAAGTTTTGATTGGGTTATTAACATTCCGTTGCTGCTATATTTAACGAGGAAAATAACTGAAGTTGTGGTGGAATGGTATTATTACGCGGTTCATGACTTTTTTATGTCTTCGTTTGGTTGTTGCCTAAAACGAAAATGAATCGAAATTCAGTCTTTATCATTTCATAATTTTCCTTGGCGGTCATCGAATGGGAGCCGATCCCAAAATAAAAACTAAGAACAAAAGGTCCCGCAATCGATATCCAACAATGAACTCGGCAAAGCTTTGATAATTAAAAAAAAACTGCCGAACGTTGTATAATCCGCAATTCGCGCATTCTTCGCACGTCTCTACCGGCGAATTAATTCAAAAGAAGCGGTGGTTTTATTCTGTAATTAAGATATTTTTACACTAGAATTTCTAGAATTTAATTAAATGCATACAAACGGCCGGGACAATAAAACAAAATGACTCACACATCTAGAGCTAAATTAAACACAGGTTTTTAATTATCCACCCTCAGTTTATGTTTCGACGACCACTCGAATCCGACGGCGACCATGCCAGATTTTTTAAAACGTAACCAATGGCAACGCCGAACTCCTAGTTCCTATAAATTAACTGGCACTTGTTTCCGAAAAATAAAATTCCCCGCGTGTTACATAAAATGCATTATCTTACATTTTTCATGAGGCTGACCTCGACGTTGTGAAAATATTTTAATGCCGGAAAATATATAAAGTTTTATGAGCGTGACTGTTGGAAGTTTCGTTGCTAGTAAAGGCGTCTCCGCCCTCCCCTGTTGCAACGTCGTAAAATTTCTTCGCTATACTCTGCAATCGACAACTACAACAATGAGCTTTGTTACATTGTTGGTGTTTACATCGATGGAAAGGGAAATGCCCAAGTGCACTGCAAATCCCTCGATAAGCTTATCCTTTGCGAAAAAAATTAGTAACTGATACGTAAGCGCTTTCATTGTCTTAAATCTTGGTTACTGGGCTCAGCAGTGTCCGGATGAAATGTTACAAAAAATTCTAAACTCGTTACATGATGGGCATCAAGCATCCCGCAACGTGAGAAAACAAAGGTTTAATTGCGAGGGAGCTGCAGCCTCTGTATTTTTTTTTTTTTGCATGAAGCAAGCCCCGAGAGACTGACCTAAACCATCCTGAACAATATTTTGTGACGCGAACTTTTTGAATCATAATATAAAATAAAATAAATAAATCCACCTACTCCGGCGCATCCACCATTTTTAAGAAATTTTAAGAGATCTACCAGTATTGATAAAACGCATACAATTCAGTGAGTGCAAACACCCATCTCGCCACGCAGACGGTGAAAAGAGCTTGTTATCCTAATCAACAGACGTCCCACGTTAAAAATACGAATCCGGGACGAAAAGCGAGTCAGAAGTGTTCCGCAACCAAGAACTTGTTCCACAAAGGTATCTTTCGAGCAGTTCGCAACTAAAACTCTCCTAAAAATTTCGCCGAGAAACTCCATCCACTCGAGTAAATTAGAAAAAGGTGAGCGAGTAAGGGAAGAAGGGAGCTGAAAATTCGCAAAACGGTAAATAAGGAGTGTCATCGAGTGAAGCAAAGCCAGCGGCAAGCTCGCATTCAATCACATTCCTGGCGTTCTTGGCGAACTTATTAAAAGATTGCTTTATCAGCGAGACAATACGCAACCCCATCCGGTTCATCTTGGGGGCACATGACTGATGGCGCCGCCTTAATTAAACTCCAAATTAATCGGGACTCTGCTACCACTCACTAATTAATAAACCGGAATCTTATTGGGATATCGCCATCCGGCCCGGTTTATCTAGGTGTTGCGGCTTTTCGGCGGACCTGAACAAATCGGGAACTGAGCGTAAACAACACTGGAAACTGTGGTTTTCGGTATGATTCTGTTTTCGAACATCGGTAACGTGATATTAATTATGTAATTATATATTTATTACACTAAAAAGCCTCGGTCTGCTAGTCCAGTAAACAGCACACTTTCATTATGTCACAGAAAGATCTATAATTTCTACAAATTCTGGAATAATAAATGAATATTGATATTTTACGACTTTTGAAATCCAAGACTGCGCAAATAGTAATTTGTGTATCGAGGCCGTAAAAGTGATCTTTTTGGCCGAATCTGTTGTTTGCACTTTCAACCGAGGTGTACACAACGTTTATTTAGGCGATGACTATCAAAAAGGTGATTTACATTTTTGTACACATCTGTCAAATCCTTATAGATCAATCACAAAAAAGTAGAGTTTGACAAAACAGTAAAACTTTACTGCTCCAAAAGAAGCCATACCTTTTTCATAATCATCGCCTAAAAATATATTTTACAAAAAGCTCATAAAAACGGTTTGCTCCTGGGAGCCTTTCTGCCACCTGTCGCTACTTTCTATACATTTTGTAATGTCCTAAATCGAATTCTAGAACAATTTGAAAACTTAGAGCTTTCGTTCAAACGTTGGAATTTTAACGCTCCTGACTAGAACTATCGAAAACCTAAGTTCGGATTTTGGAAGCTCATAACTCAGAAACTAAATAAAATATATAATTTTTTAATATTCTTCCTAAATTACAATGTTTTATTTGTAGGAATGAATATTTTCGGTTTTTGAGATCCAAGATTTTGCAAAAAATTTAAAAAGCTCATAAAACAGTTTGTTTCTGACATGAAGCTTTTTCGCCAACTGTCGGTGATTTCTGCACATTTTGAAATCTCCTAAATCGAATTATACAATAAATAATTTAAAACAACCGAGCTTTCGTTTAAAAGGTAGAATTTTAATGGCCCTGACCAGCGAACTAACAAAAATCTAATTTGTGATTTGAAAGCTCGTAAGTAAAACTGCACAGAACAGTCAGTTTGTAGCATCCCATTTAGTCATCGTCTTTGAATATTCATCCTAAAGTACAAAGATGCATGAGGTCGACGAATGAATATTTTACGATTTTTTGAATCCACGAGTGAGCAAAAAAAATCTAAATCATAAAAGCTCATAAAAAATATCTTGCTTCTGAGAGCTTTTCCGCCTAGTTTCTGTCATTTTTGCACATTTTGGAATAATCTAATTCGAATTTTGGGATGATTTTAAGCATCCGAGCTTTTGTTTAAAAGTTAGCATTGTAACGCCAAAACTAACGAAGAGTTAATTTTTATTTTGAAAGATCGTAATTAACACTAAACAAAGTAAATATGAACCAGAAGAATGTTCTTAAATCCAGGTGGAGTAAATTTTAATTAAAATTTAAATATATCTAAGTCGAACTCCACAAACTTTAATGAGCGTAAAATTACAAATGGAACAACTACTGCCATCATCAGCACTAATTTAACAAGAGATTAATGATACAATTGATGAATTACAATAGGGGTCCTTGCCTTAAAGAATTTTAAAAAAATTATGACTTTGACGTTTTGAAAAGGTTACATGATTTTTAAAACGTTTCGTAAAAACAAAATTTTATAAAATGTAAAAATCAAAATGGATCAAGGAGAATCTGGTAAGTTTGTTTGAGTGGTAAAAAATTAAAATACTGAATTAGTAATGGGATTATTGAAATTATTCTGTTCGTTTAAACAAGATCTGTTTTCCAGTTTCAAGGTTTTCCTTATTTCTAAAGTGTCAAGAAAATCTAATTTCCGGCCTTTATTGCATTTATGAATCAACTTGGAATTTGATGGTGAAAAAATATGTTTCGTTATAAATATATGATTGGCGAAAGAAGGAGGTGTTGATGGAGGAGGATCAAGATCTGTGCTGTTGTAGATGTGCCTGAAATGTTCTTTAATACGGTCTGATATTTTGCGACCTGTCTGACCTATGTAGAATGACTCACAAGAAGAGCAGTTCAATTTGTATAGACCTGATGACGATTTGTAATCTAATGGATCTTTATTTTTAATAAAAAATCTGGATAAGTTGTTATCTGTTTTAATGAAACTTTAAAACCGTTTTTATTTTTGAACATTTCTCTGAAACGACACCAAAGTATATTAATGGATTTGACAACGAAATTGTTTCTGAAGGATTTTTAACCAAGTGGTGTGTATTTGGATTTGTTATAGTATCTATAGTATAATTTATTTATAGTTTTTAAAGAATATCCATTATTTGAAGCAATTTGTTTAATGTTATTAAGTTCTGTTTGAAAAGATGAATTTCATAGTGGTATAAAAAATAATCGGTGGAAAAAGGAATGAAAAGCTGCAAATTTATGGGAAACAGGGTGACAAGAGTCAAAAGGTATTACGCAATCTGTGATACTAGGTTTTCTATAAATGTCAAATTTAAAAGTATTATTATTTCTAGTGATTAACAAGTCTAAAAAGGGAATTTGGGAATTGATTTCAATTAAAGTTTGTGGAGTTCGACTTAGATATATTTAAATTTTAATTTTAATTTACTCCACCTGGATTTAAGAACATTCATCTGGTTTATAAATATGGCTAGTCGGCCTAATAATGTTCGTAATTATGAGAAATTAATGATCAAGAGAAGGAAGACTGGAATCAAAAACCACATATCTTGGAAGATTAAACGACAGGCGGAGAGAAACTGGATCAAAGAATGCATCAGAGAACATTATTGCCACATCAACATCGTGAATAGAGACCTCAAATGGCTTTACTTTGAATTCAATTTCTCCCTGGACCACCTACAGTTCGACCATCTGGACAGACTTATTAGAGATAGATTACAAGACTTAGCACATAAGAAATACGAGAATCTAGTAAGAAAGTTAGATTACCTTTGCTTTGAACAATTAAACATACCATTTAAAGATAAGAGTTCCATCTAAGACCATCATGTAGAATCCTTACCTATTCTCTTAGACCATGTAGAATCTTTACCTATTCAAAGTAGTCAAGCTATGGATCATAAATTTCACAATAGAGTTTTAAATGACAGCAATACCGTATTTTCAGAGTCTGAAATTAATTTTCTTTCCAAAGGCCTTAAATACAATGTCCAACCATTAAATATCCAACACGTAAAAGAAACACTTGCAGTTGAAACAGAAATCATTACCAATCATTATAATACACCATTGATACCCGATACCATTCCATCACTAGTAACTACATTAACTACCTTATCTAAAGACCCCCACAATATCACAAAGCACATTTCAAATTCAAACATGATTAGCAGCTTAAAAACAAAAATTAAAGAAAACAACATTTGTATTAGTAAAGCTGACAAGGGTAATTGTTTGGTAATAGTTAAACAACTTAAACAAAGTAGAGAATTTCTTAAAATCTGGTAACTTTACTAAACTCAAAAAAGATCCTACAACAAATTTGTTTCCAACCTTAAATCTACGCTCAAAGACCTTTGAGAAACCGTTAAATATTTCGACCCACAAGCTTTCACACTAATACCCATGAATCCTTGCATACCTAGACTATACGGTCTACCTAAAATACATAAAACTCAACCTTTTCCCATTAGACCAGTAGTTTATTTTGTCAATTCAGCTGTATCAATACCTTCAAAATGGCTTAATACAATTCTTAGACAACATTTAGATTTCAGTAACAAATTTGCAATAAAAAATCAATAGATCTTTGCTCCAAAATTATAAATTTCCAAATTCCATCAGACACTAGACTTGTTTCATTTGACGTTGTTAATTTATTCCCCAGCATCCCACCCAAATCTTGCTTATTAATTTAAAAAAACCTACTATTTAATTCTAATATCCCAACCATACATGCACTAAATTTACATTCACTTTGTGAGACTGTCCTAGTTCAAATTTTCTTTCAATTTAATAATAATTTTTATTCACAAAACTCAGGCTTAGCAATGGGTTCTAATTTGTCACCTATTTTAGCAGAAATATTCATGAATAACTTAGAAGATCAGTTTTTAAGTTTTTCTCCCTTTAAAGATCATTTTCTCTTTCGGTACAGATATGTAGATGACATAATTGTTTTATTCAAAGGATCTGATTCTGAACTTGATAACGCACTCAGCAACTTAAATTCTTTAAACCAATCCATTAAATTCACCGTCGAAATTGAAATCAATTCCCAAATTCCCTTTTTAGACTTGTTAATCACTAGAAATAATAATACTTTTAAATTTGACATTTATAGAAAACCTAGTATCACAGATTGCGTAATACCTTTTGACTCTTGTCACCCTGTTTCCCATAAATTTGCAGCTTTTCATTCCTTTTTCCACCGATTATTTTCTATACCACTATCAAATTCATCTTTTCAAACAGAACTTAATAATATTAAACAAATTGCTTCAAATAATGGATATTCTTTAAAAACTATAAATAAATTATACTATAGATGCTATAACAAATTCAAATACACACTCTATTTGGTTAAAAATCCTTCAGAAACAATTTCTTTTTCAAATTCATTAACATACTTTGGTGTCGTCTCAGAGAAATGTTCAAAAATACTTAAGAAAAACGGTTTCATTTAAAACAGATAACAACTTATCCAGATTTTTTATTTTTTTTACAAATCGTCATCAGGTGTATACAAATTGAACTGCTCTTCTTGTGAGTCATTCTACATAGGTCAGACAGGTCGCAAAATATCAGACCGTATTAAAGAACATTTCAGGTACATCTACAACAACACAGATCTTGATCCTCCTCCATCAACACCTTCTTCTTTCGCCAATCATATATTAATAACGAAACATATTTTTTTACCATCAAATTCCAAGTTCATTCATAAATGCAATAAAGGCCGGAAATTAGATTTTCTTGACACTTTGGAAATAAGGAAAGCCTTGAAACGCCAGTCTACACTCAGTCAGCCTCGTCGAGTGCACAGGCATCTCTGTGCGCTTAACATTTAGTTTTAATTAAGTTACAACATTTAATCAGCATGACACGTGCTACAAGTAAAAGTGGCAATAATGACGTTGTGACAATATCTGTCAAACAACTTGAAGAGATTATAAAAAAAGCCATGGACGAAGCCAATAAAACTTTGTCTAAAGAAATTTCTTTACTTAAGGAGGAAATTGCCAATATTAAACTAATAACGAGTGCTACTCGTACTACTACCGACGAAGTTATTACTCAGGACTTTGGCAAGAAACAATGAGACATCGAGTAATATCAAAACGAACAGGTTGGTCAAAAAAGTAGGTAGTATCAGCAAAGATAATGACGACAAAAAGAAGGCGGTCAGTAAAGGTCAGAGACAGCGTAAACAAATCAATCACATAGTAGGGAAGAGTGAAACTAGTGTGACTGGAACAGCACTAAAAAAGGATGGATCCATGTGGGCAAAGTTAAACTGGAAGCTGAGCGTCAGGATGTGCTCGACTTCTTGGAAGACAAATATCCAGAAAAAGAGTTCCAAGATCTACCAACACGAGAAGAGGCACGAAGCAGGTGCTTTAAAGTGGGAGCCGATATGGACCTACTTAATGAACTCTACAAACCAGAAAATTGGCCCACGGGGGTGGTGATCAAGCGGTTTCGAGTTTTTCGAAATGGGAAGTCGGAAAAACCCCAATCACAAGGACAACAATCAAAGTGAAAGAAAAATGAAGAATTCCAGTTCCTTATCCAGCACCAATCGATGCGGATCCAGTAACGTAATAACGGAAGTGGAAGAAGAAACGACTGAAAACAGCAACAGAGCAAGTACTGAAGCCGTTTTTAAAACAACTACTAGAATCATCTGCTTAAACACCAGGAGTGTCCGAAATAAGCGTAATCTACTTGATGTTTTCCTTGAGGAGTTTAGTCCGCATGTTTTATGTCTGACAGAACACTGGCTTTCCAGCTGTGAAATAAGTAGTTTTGCTCTTGATGACTATGTTGTTAATTCAGCCTTTTGTAGGGAACACGGCAGGGGTGGCGGTGCTGCAATTATGAGTATTCCTGATTTGACCTCTAAGTCAGTAACGTTGAATTTTTCTCCTGTTGAGGGGCATTTTGAGTATAGTATATGCTCGTATGAAATAAATCATGTATTAATTAAGGTTATATGCTTATATCGACCACGTCAGGGTGACTTGGGTATCTTAAGGTATAGAAAACATTCTTGAGAAGGTGACGAGGCGGCAGTCGACACAACAATCCTTCACAATTTTTTGTGGTGATTTTAACATAAATTTTCAAATTGAAAATAGAGTACATCATGATATTGTAATAGTATATTGAAACACTAGTTTTGTAAAACTGATATTAAGACACGAGTTCAGGTTTGCAGCACGACTGCCGTAGGCAGGAGTGCCTGTAAAGAACGAGTGCTCTTAAGTTTTACAAAATAAGTTTTTCATGTTATTTTTCCTAATTCGCATATTAATTTAATTTTTTTAACAAATAATAGTATATTAAAGTATGAGTGGATAACAAGGTCTTTAAAACACGCGCGAGTTTTCGAGCACGACGGCGTAGCCGGGAGTGCTCGAATAGAGCAAGTGTTTTAAAGACCAGTTATCCACGAATACTTTACGCTATTTTTTATTATACCAGCAATACTAGAAATAAATTACGCACTAAAAACTTAGGAATATTTTTTGTCGTGATAAATCTAAATGGCGTAATAATATTGCCATTAGTTACGACAATTATTGTTTACGTTTTTCTCGCGTCCACGTCTGTCATTGCATTTAGTCGCGTCAGCAAAAATCGAACAAAAATGAGTTAAACCGAGATTTCACCCGATATAGAAGCATTGGCCGAACAAGCGGAATCCAAAATACTACGATCAAAGTCAAAAGACCCATACCTGAAGGAATATGAAAAGTTTTCAAATTTGATGAAGTTATAATGATACCTATATTTCCTTGACAACCTTTAAAACTCGCCGTGCTTTAATCGCCTGTATTCGCACGCTCAGGCGTGCTTTAAACGGCGATTCTGATGCAGGTATAATAAAAAATCAATTTTGGTAATTTAGGAGATTTTGTTAAATTTTGATTTTTCGGTACCTGACGTATACTTGAGATGACTTACATGGAACCTTAACCACAAAATCACACTGACATTTCGTTCAGTGCAAGGTTCACAGTGTCTAACCAATGGAAACAAAAATTCTAGATTTTGGGTGCGTTAATGAAATATTAACGCACTCAAAATGAGTGCGTTAATAGCTTTGTTACAACAGCAAATTAGGAAAATATTTTTAGGATATTCGGACTTTGCCCACACGTCAGTCAAGCCACACGTGTAAGCAGTAATACTCGCAGTACAATAGATAACATATTTAGTGATGTCCCATCGGGTATGTACAGATGCACTATCCTAGATCCATCGATCTCTGATCATTATGCTGTTTGTTTTGATATTGACCATGCTCCTAAAATTTATAAAGCCATAAAACAAAATAAGAGAACATTTAGTAAAAGTTCTATGGAATCCTTTGTCGACTCGTTAAAGAATGAATCTTGGCAATTACAAGGTGGAGGCGTTAACGCGATGTTCGAGTGCTTCTTAAATATCTTCCTTTACAATTTTGATCTTTATTTCCCGGTAAAACAAAAGACCATTAATTTAAAAAATAAAAAAATATGGGTGAGTGCTGAAGTTAAATGCTGGTCTCAAAATATTAGAGATTTGCACCACCTGGCAGTTAACACTAAGAGTCTGAAACTTCTTGATAACTATAAGGTAGAAAAAACGGTTTAAAAAATTAATCAAGGCACGACGGAAGATGCAAAATGAGTAAAATAAAAAATGCCTATAATAAAACAAAAGAAACTTTCAGAATCTTTAATAGTCTAAAATCACACTCGCTCTCAACCAGATCTGACCTAGTAATAAAAAAGGCGATACCTTAATCGAGAACCCAAAAATAGTAGCTGAAGAATTTAATAAGCACTTTCAAAGTTCAGTCAAAACTTGCATTGAAAGCCTAGCAACTTCTAGAGGTAGGCATACTATTAGTAAACATGCTTGCGATAAAACAATATTTATGTATCCAACCGACACCGTGGAGAGAACAAACGTCATCAATCAATTAAAGAACTGCAGTTCACCCGGTTTAGATCACATACCCTCCACTGTTGTACAGTCTGCTGCCCCCTACATTTCCAAACCACTTGCCGAAATGATAAACAAATCCTTCGAGAGCACAATATTCCCTGACAAATTAAAAATAGCCAAAATAATTCCAGTACACAAAAAAGGTAGCAAACTTGACGTTAATAATTATCGACCGATAGCTTTACTGTCTGTTTTCTCGAAGATTTTTGAAAAAATTATATATAAAAGAACATCTGAGCATATTATAAGGAACAACATCTTGCGTGACAATCAGCATGGTTTCGTCAGAGGGAGGTCGACTGAAACTGGGTTGTTTGATTCAATCAGCAGCATAGTAGAAGCTTTGGACCAAAAATTTGGTGTTATAGGTCTCTATTTCGACTTATCAAAAGCATTTGATATATTAAATCATGATATCTTAATTGGGAAACTCGAGACTTATGGCATCAGAGGAAAAGGTGCTGCTCTAATTACATCTTATCTGGAAGATCGAGTACATGTGGTAGCACCCAAATCAGTTCAAAACAACACGCAGCAAGAGTATTTCTCTGAAACTTCAATTATAAATAGTGGTGTTCCCCAGGGCTCAATTCTAGGGCCACTACTGTTCCTACTATATGTGAACGATTTCGAACATGTTGGGGTGCATGGTGCAATAGTAACGCAGTATGCTGACGACACATCTTGTATAGTTAAAGCTAGGAACACCTCGGAATTAAGTACAAAATCAATGAATGCAGTCGAGAACATGACGAGTTGGTGTCTGAACAATCAGCTGAGCATTAATACAGACAAAACTGCGGTCATATTTTTTAGAAAGCATGAGTCAATATCTATCAGAGATGAACATAACAAAACGATTCCAAATAGTGAATCTGTTAAGATGCTTGGCGTTGTGATAGACAGTAACTTGGACTGGGCACTTCACGTTACTGAACTAAACAAAACCATAAGTTCTGCGATATACGTCATTAGAAACATCAGAGACACAGTTTCCGCCGATGCTATACGCGTGTTATCCTATGGGATTATGTTTTGGTACTCATCATTGATGGGTAACAAAATATTCCTAGCCCAGAAGCGCTGTATTAGAACTATGCTGAGTCTTACTGCTTGTACATCATGCAGACCTCATTTCAAAAAACTAGGACTACTAACTCTTCCATCGTTATACTGCCCTACTAAGCTAAAAAGCAGTATCTCCTTGGAATCAAGTTTTGAGATAAATGCATTCAAACATTAAAGGGTTTGGCCACCTAAAAATAAATTATTTAAAAATGCCTCTTCTTCATAATTTATGTTAAGTAAAATGGAGATGAAAATTTACGCATCAAAAAGTATTTATTATACGTTAAATATATTTTAGGGCGCTTACTGCGTTTTAGCTTAGTGTTTGCTTCTGAAAAATAGGAACGGTTAGCATTAATTGCAGTAAAGACAATTTTTTTTGAGAAACGGATATATTAAAATATTATTGAAAGCACACCCATGGGATCCTCGGAAATTAGTCATGAGAAAACCTTTGACTAAATTGGACATTTTGTCGCCCCAACAAAAAACCCTTTGGCACGATGAAATTAAGTAATTTCTGCTTTTCTTTTTAAAAAGTGATTTATGCAAATCGTGTTTACGATTTTCACTTTACTAATCAGTGTATCCATGCGCTTCATTGATCTTAGCATGCAGTGGAAAACAATTGCAAATAAATTTCAATACATCAAATTCAGTTGTCAATTAAAAGTTACTTTCCCAATTTGCGCTTTACTCCTCCGAAGTCCAATGTTGAAAGTGAAATTAGTTGATTATAGTAGCAGTTCTTCAGATTCTGATGATTCTGAGAATATTTCTTTGGCTAACTTACGGGAAAGACTTAGAGAAACGAATATAAACCGAAATAATGTTGAATTCACTAAAAAGGGAGCAGTAAGAAAACGAAGACGGTATGAAAAATCTATAGGTGAACGACAGGAAGATGTTAAAAGGAAGAAGCGTGACGAAAATTATGGAGTCAAGGCTGGATGCAACAAAAAATGTAAAAAAGAATGTTTCCTGAATTTTGACAAAGCTCGTCGTTTAGAAATAAATACAGAGTACTGGAAAATGAGTTGGCGCGAAAGACAAACATTTGTTTCGTCTAACGTGGCAGCATGTCCAATACAAAGAAGACGGGGAAATGATAACAGTCACCGACACAAATCATTGTCTTATTATTTGAAAGCCGAAACTGGAAAAAGACTGCAGGTATGCAAAGTATTTTTTCTAACAACGCTGGGATATAAAGCTACAAATGATAGAATAATTTCCAATAATTTTGGTAAAAATATATTTGGCGAAGAAAAGGTGGATAATAGAGGAAAAAAAACAAAACAGAACAAATTTGATCGGGAGCTAATAAGACGTCATGTAGAATGGTTCTCTCCTTCTATTTCTCATTATCGAAGGGAACATGCACCCAACAGAAGATATCTTCCCAGTGATTTAACAATTGCTAAAATGCATAAAGATTTCACCGAACTGTATCCTAATTTAAAGTGTTCATATGATTTATATCGCAGTTATATTTCCAATGATATGAAGATACGATTTACTTCGTTGGGACATGAGGAATGTGAGAAGTGCGAAAATTTTCATTTGCATAATCCCAATCATAATGAAAACAAATTAGATTTAGATTGCTCAATCTGTATTGCCTGGGATTTGCACAAGAAGAAAGCTTGTAAGGCACGTGAAAAGTACAGGCACGATGCAGAAAATAACAGCAATTTCAACACTTTATGCGTCTCGATCGATCTCCAAAAAGTAATTATGTTGCCCAGGTTGGATATGTTTAAGAGAGTAATATTTACTCAAAGAATAATCGCTTTTAACGAAAGTTTTGTACCACTTGGAACTAAATCTGACAAGAAAGCTTTTGCCTGTGTCTGGAATGAGACATCTGGTAGAAAGAAAGAAGATATTGTTAGCACTTTTCATGCATTTTTTCTCCACCATCGGGATGTGGAATCTTTTATTCTCTGGTTGGACAATTGTTCATCCCAGAACAAAAACTGGACTTTGATTTCATATTTAATATACATATTGAACTCATCTTCTATAGCCGCAGATTCAATAATATTACGTTACTTCGAGCCAGGACATAGTTTTATGTCCGCCGACAGTTTCCATCATCAGGTGGAAATGTCGCTTAATAAAACAAAGAAAGTTTATGATTTTATCGACTTTAAAAATTGCGTTGCAAAAGCTAATTCAGGCAGAGTAATTGTAAAATGTATGGAACAACAGGATTTTTTCCCTTGGTTGGATCACACCTCTGTGTACAAGCTGAATCATTTAAATCCACGTCCCATACTGCACGACATGGTAGAAATATCACTAAGCCGTGGTGAATATACAATAAATTATAAGAACGACTTTAATGACGATTTTCAAAAAATTGACATTCTAAAACATAAATCCATGAAAAATGGCGGCCTAGTTCAACCGAATCATATACTTCATCCAAGAGGTATAAGTCAAGAAAGGAAAAACGCCATCTGCCGTAATCTGTTACCCATTATCCCGAAAAGCCGGCACGAATTTTGGAAAAATTTACCGGTTAACGAAAATGCTTTAGATTTGAGACAAAGTTATGAAGACTAATATTGAAAATTATTATGTTGATTATAGTGAATTGGTCTTAGAATAAGTAAATTCTTTGTTTATTAATTTACATGCTATGTTATACACAAAACTGTTCCAATAAATAAGGTTATTTAATTTATTTCCCATTTGGTTTTTACTGCTTTTTTCCTTAGTAGTGGCTAGATGTTAGGCACTTACTGCAAACGACATAACGCTTTGGAAATTTTAGGCCGACTTGTTATGATATATTTAACTATCTACAGTTAAGCAAACACCCTTCAAGGAACTTAGTAGTCATCTAATTTTCCAGGAAATGTGGAGTTACTGCTTTTTAGCTTAGTAGGGCAGTATACATATACAAACTTATATTATTTGCAAGGATTATCTCAAGACTGTTTACGACAAATGCAGGTGGTTATAATAACAGGGACATGCAAACGAGGCAATGCCTTCAGCTAAGAATCCCTCAACATTCCACGTCCTCATTTCAAAGAGGGCCGTTTTACAATGCGGTAAAAGCCTATAACGCCCTTCCAGACTCTATCAGGAATATTCATAACAACTTAAAATTCAAAGCAGCACTAAAATCCCTGCTCATTAACTCAACGTACTATGACTTTAAAGAATTTACTTCTTAACGTGTATGTGTATGTCTTAACGTGTACGTGTATTTATGTCAACATTATCTGTATTGTGTTACATTTTACTTTATATTACAAATTTTATTTTTCTGGACGTAGCCAATGTCATGTTTATTTGATTTTATGGCAATAAACTTATTATAAACTGGAAAACAGATCTTGTTTAAACGAACAGAATAATTTCAATAATCCCATTATTAATTCACTATTTTAATTTTTACCACTCAAACAAACTTACCAGATTCTCCTTGATCCATTTTAATTTTTACATTTTATAAAATGTTGTTTTTACGAAATGTTTTAAAAATCATGTAACCTTTTCAAAGCGTCAAATTTAATTCAAAAAACGTCAAAGTCATAATTTTTTAAAATTCTTTAAGGTAAGAACCCATCTTGTAATTCATCAATTGTCATTATCTCTTGTTAAATTAGGGCTGATGATGGCAGTAGTGTTCTGCCGAAACATGTTCCATTTGTAATTTTACGCTCATTAAAGTTTGTGGAGTTCGACTTAGATATATTTAAATTTTAAAGTAAATATGGCCTCAGACTGTGCCATCCCATTTTGAAACTGTTTCTAAATATTTTTCCTAAATTACAAATACCTTTCAGGACCAATGAATATTTTACGATTTTTTAAATCCAAGAGTGTACAAAAAATCTAAATTAAAAGCTCATAAAAACGGTATGCTTCTGAGAGCTTCTCCGCCAACTATGTCATTTTTTCATATTTTAAAATCTTCCAAATAAATCTAGAATAATTTGAAACATCCCAGCTTTCCTTCAACAGTAAGAATGTTAAAAACAAAAGCTGATTTGTGATTTTGAAATCTCGTATTTCAAAAACTAAACAAAATATGTAAGCTGAGTAAATTACAATGATTTATGAGGTCGGAAAAGTGGGTCCAAGAGTTTAAAATAACTCAAAAACCAGATTGCTTCTGGAAAATTTTATGTCAACATTCAGTCACTTTTTATTTCTGTATACATTGCATTAAAGAAACTTGTTTCAATGCACCAAAAGACCTTTCGAAACAAAAACCACGCCAAAGATCGTAGCGCAAATCCCTCAGTATATCAGACCATAGGTCGGCATTTCCCTAGATCCTTTTAATTCGAGTTATTCAGTCTTCGCAGGAAAGCAGCCCCATAGGTAACGGCGCGTCGGCAATAAAGAGGCCGGTCGTGATTTGTTTTAGAGTTCATCAAAGCAGGAGGTGCAGCACTATAACGACTCGGAAGGCGATATAAAAGCCGGTCATTAAATCAAGGAACACACCGAACGCCCGAAGAGCGTGCCTTATTTTCCGAACGCATTACAGGTATTGAAAAGGCAGCTGGTGACACGCTGTATCGCCCGATCTGATCGCTGAAGAAACAAGTTGAGAGATTAGGGATCAATTTCGCGCCGATCCACATCCACCATATAAAACCCTAAGGGCGGCCTCATAAACTGAATAAGCTGTCGGACTAAATCGAAGTAAGGTTATTGCGACTTGCTTGGGCACGATAAGAGCCACTATTGTTATGAACCTGTTTATGTAACAGCTCTGTGTTATTTTTCAATTTATTGCTTGTAAAGGAAGGAAATTTGATGGAGGCTGTGAGGTGCTCACTAGTTTATTTTATAACCGCGCAGGTTGCACTATTTTTCAAGTAAAATTTAATCTAATCAAAGTCCAAATCGAGCTTTTTGTGAAACGAAAGCATCGGGGGAATTCCCAATTCGAGACGCATCAGTTGATATAATTATTGCAGTGCATAGTATTCGCCGTCAGGATCGATGGCGATAAATATTTGAGGGTAAATAGAGGATTATATGCATGTTTGATGGTAACGCTGGAACGTGTAGCACTCCTCGCATCCATATATATGTCGTTGGTGAACACGGAGTTAATTGCAAATAGTGACACGAATGCGTCGTTAAACCACCAGAGGCCGTCACTCGTAAAGTGTTTATCCCGACTATAAACTGATACCCTACCACCTGATACCCAGACGATGTTAAATAGAATGGCGAAACTGTAAAGATGCTTTAAGACTGGTGTAATATTTAAATTTAATTTGGCCTGCAAAATGTACGAGAAAGCTCGAAGATAGGCAACGCCTTATACGCGTAAATGTAAATGTTGTAATCTAAAACACGTTCTTAAAAGTTTTACTCGTTTCGCAGGTATCCTAAATATCGTTATATTATTCATTCATTTTCGAATATCATTATAGGGATTAATTGTAGCACTTAATGCATGTATGCATGATGGTGAAGTAACTTCCTTTTTTCAAAAAAAAAAGATTGGAGTATGTATTATATTAAATTTACATTCTTCTTGTACATGTATTTGAAAATTTTATTAAGTTACTAAAAAGCAACAAAAATAATTTTTGATATGTAAAAGCGTATCTACACCAAAATTTTAAAATGCATGTGGATGAAGGGGCTATGTACAAATTGGTTGAATAGAACATCAAAACCAGCTTAGAGTAGCTGTAAAATGAAAAAAATTCTTCATGAAGTTAGGAATTTTAAAAATATCAGTTAACCTGTTGTATTTTATGTTAAACAATTTTAAGTACTGTTTTGGTGAAATCAAGAGCAGACATCGAAATTATTAAAAAATGGTTTGGGTTTTTTATTTAAAAAAACATTTAATCTGTTCTCCTCTAAAACTCACTATTATGTACACAACCCTTTCATCCATTAGGCGTTTCAATTTTTAATTCCCCTTGTTTGAAAAATTGCAAAAAACATTTGTCTGCATTAGTGAACATTGATATCGTAATTGACGTAACAATATACCTATAACATTTCCATACATTCGAGAATTCGTTTTGGAAGACCCAATTTTGAACTGTGTAGGAAGGATTAGAAAAATAGTCTAACCCAAACTAGAAGAAAAACAAGCAGCATAATTCCAGAAAAGAATGCCGTACGATAGATAACATTATTCCAACTGAAAAATAGAACACATTCAAAAACGTTTCCAATTTCGAGAAAACACGCTAATTATCATCTAAACTGGAAGCGTTTTCAGGCTCATTGATTTCAGAAAAGACTGATGCCACGCAAAAAGTTTATAAAAACACACCGTTCTTGCTGTTTATTCGCGTCCTTTGCCATAAAAACTTGGCTGATTTTTCTAAAATACAGACGTGGTACTTCTTTATTTCATTTGTAGTGGTTTGAGGTGACTCAGGGGCTTATCAAAATTTTGGAAACCGTTGGATACGTCGCCCATTGCATGGCCTCCACGTGCTTAATTGTGTTCAATATATCATGTTATGACGTTGTATTGAATATTGTCTAATTTGTAGTTGGTCTTATTTAAATTTCGCCGCTTTACACAAACGCTTATTTTTTGCGACAAATATGAAGTTCTAAATAAATTTATAACAGACTTGCCTATAGATGGCATTAATTAATTACTTTCTAGTCTAATTGTTTTAACGATTGCTAGTAGAATTCCTTCAGTCTGGGCCATAAACTCAGCTCACTGTAAAAATGTAAAAAATTGAACGCTGGTGTTAATTGCGAGAACATTGAAAGGCTCTTTGGCTTCTTAATTCCCAAGCAATCGCAATTACCTAGAAATGGAACAGTCTGGTTTAGGATTGTATAAGGTCGTGAAATGAGAATGTATGTAATTAATTTGCTTTCCTGTATGTACAATTTATTCTGGAAAATAAATATCTCTACTGACTTTCTTATAAGTGGATAGAAAAAGGAGAATTTAAAGTGGTATAGCTCTCTATGGAGAGATCGTGAACTACCAGTCGATTGAAACTTTCGTTACTGTATTAATTAATAATTATGCTAAGGTAATGAAATTTCGCTGCTAGAACCTCTGCTAGTTGCTAGTCTTACCAGTATGTTTGGTTGCCTCCATTCCTGCTCCACTGAAGTCTAAATTATCTAAGTGTTAAATAACAATCTAATAAACAACTAATTGTAATACCTATTTATATAACGCAGCTTCGTATAATAAACAAGACATTATTTACATTTTAATTGTGTGCAAATTCTTTCTAATAACGGCATTTCTCCATTCGTAACGACTTATAAAATGTTATTTTTTCAGATTACGCTCTAAGAATATTAATTCGAATGTGTTGACAGACAAAAAGGCGATAAGTTGTTTTCGCACCATTAAGACTCGAATTGAATTTAATTAGGTAGATTAGGTAAGTATCGGTGATAAACAACAGTGAAATCGTGATTCGGTGACGAACACTAACTCAATATTAAAACAATGTAAAAATAATTGTCTTGCCGCACCTTAAAACTAATAATAACGACAATAAAACAAAGACCGCTTAATTTCGCAAGATGAGATCTGGAGGTGTGTTGTAAACAAACTATCTTATCTCCACACATTTTTGTCGGTCTAAAATAGGGATCCGCCAACAATACGACATTTTGCGCAGTTCGTTACTCTTGCCAAAACACTAATCGACCAACATAACCTATCGTAACGAGATCAGTGTTATCTCCCGTTATCGCAATAGCATAATTGTTTATATACGGCCCTCAAAGTAAGAATTAAGAGGCCGAATTTTTAAACGACGTTTGGCTAAATTTAACAACCTCATGACCTTGCAGTCCCAACTGCTATCTCTATCCTTGAAAGTTGTTTTTGCAGTTTTTATTTGCGTAACCAGATATTGGAGTAAATATGTTCCTTCTCTGGGCAGGCTGTGCTTCGTCTTTATCCAGGCATATGGGGGGCTATTTAGATACAATGGTACACTTTGTTGAGATAATCTAAATAGGTCGACGTAATCGGGTGACGAGAGTAATAAATTTGGTTCAGGTCTGGTTGGATTGGCGCGGATGTGTGGAGGAATCATCTGGGCAGCATCTCAATATTGCAATATGCTTTTCTTATTCTAAAGAGGATGATTATCACTCCAGCATCGATAGTGTTTAGATGATTGGATCTTACTACTATTTTTCATAGTCATTTCCATGTATCTATCTATTGTAATTATTTTAAAACGAAAATGCAATCATAAATTGTCTTCTTCATTGACGGAACACCTTTCTTATGATCTGATTCACCACACTGATCTTGCCCTATTTTAACTTTTATTTCTTGTGTTGAACGTCTTTTTATTAATGTGAACAGTAAGTAATTTGTATATTGTGTTTAGTAATCTTGACGCTGTGGTTCCTACAAGTCTAGACGATTTTTCTTTTGCGCCACTATATTTGCATCTTTTCTTCTCTTCAGTTTTGAGGAATAATTGAGAAAATATTTTAAGAACAAAAAAGTTAAATAAAAAATATCAATACTAGAATTCTCGGAATCTTGTTGAGATCGAAAATAAATGTAAATGGAATGGAATGGAGAAAAGTGCAGATTTTGAAGAAAGTCAAAACACTAACAAAGGAAAGATAGATATCAAAATAGAATGATAGATAGAAAAAGAAAATAATTAAACGACATATTAAACGAAGAAAGAAGTGAAACAAAATCACCTAATAATAATAAATGAAATGCACATGCACAATAATTGTACACAGAAAAATCCGCAGGTCACGTCCGAATAACCCCAGATATGATAAGAGCAGTAACAAACAACATAAAAAAGGTCTCATAAGTTTTAGAGATATAAATTGTTGAAACTTGGAGAAGAAAACAGCGTACGCCAATGAGGTTGACACATAGTTGAACAATTTACATTATGAGGTAATTTTTTTGTGTGGTCGTCAGCCCGGAGATAGTATTGTAAATGGAAAAGATACTATTTTGGACTACAGTGAACTACTGGGCTAGCAACGGTAAGGATGCCCAGAGAGCCAAGAAGACAGAAGGCCTACCCGTCTCGATGTCGATAGTGGTACACAAGTGTAAAGGTGCTTACGATTCCACAAACTCAAGCACGTTGACACCGATTCGGAAAGGCGACGAAAATGGTATAGATCCGCCTTGTATTTCTTCACTTCTTCCTTTAATCTTCAGGGGTCCAGTATAAAGTCGATCCAGAAGGTAAACCCAGGAGACAGCAGAGAGTAGTTGTGGTTTTTTGTTGTTGTGACCCCATAGTTAGTCTAGTTATCAGTCTTGTTTTTTTTTTTTCAATAAATATCCGGTCTGGGGCTGCCAGATAGACCTTGTAGCTTTTGGTACCGTCGATTTGTGTTCTTCATCTGGCCTAGCACTAACCCCGATACCCCTAAAATATTACCGTTAAACAAGAGCGGCCCTCTCACTGAGGCAGTTGTCCGTCCGGGGCTGTATAAAGAAAGACCGACGTCTCGAACCACACCACACCCCTAAGTGTGCAACAGCAGCCGCAAGAAGGCCAAAAGACATTGCGATGGGGAGTAATACGAAGCCATCGACACCGAGTACGTTCCAGATCCTGTTGGTTATGCACACGTCATTGACGATCTCCTAAGGTACCACCACCGTACTACCACACTCCCTACTGGAAGAGGGATAAAAGATACTTTCAGTGGCGCCCTACACCAACATCATGGCAACCGCCATCGCAACCGACAACAAAATGTCAGTATAACGCCCAGCGGTAACACACCGTCGTACCCGTCTCGCTGGAAAGAATTTTTGAAGTTTTATATTGGGGACCTCGAGTTTGAACGGCGTCTTCAGCAAGACCCTGCCTATTTTATGAATTCGGAAATAGATCTGAAGATCTAGTTCAATAAGTCTGTCAATCATCAACCGCGACGCCTCAGCAAGACCACCAGATTCCGTAGAATTGCTCACCGCCAGCCAGCCGTTAGCCGCTGTCGACACACTCCTGACGTCACTCCCGTAAACATCCAACCTGACTATCGAATCTCGACGCTTCAGCCCAGAGGCTTCATCCGAGCCACCAGCCGCCGTCGAAGCCTGGGAGCGCTTCCCCTGACGTTCAATTTGTCCCTCTGTACCATGACTCTTCAGTAATGTACCATGACTCTTCAGTAAGCCGCCGTCGATGGACTTCCGGCGCCTGACGCCTCTACCGTGAGCGTCCAAGGTGCCTTTCTTTATCGCGACGCCTTAGCCCAGCCACCAGCCGCCGTCGACGCACTCCCGATGCCTGAGACCGCTCTCGCTGAACTCCAGCCTGCCCGTCTTTATCACGAAGCCTCAGCGCAACTGTCTGCCGTCGTCTACGCATTATTACCGACGCCTGATCCGGTACCAGACACCTCACATCCGCGTCCGTAAAACTACCGAGACCGGTGGCCTGTGCAATGGCCACCTGGTTGTCACCCAACCCAACTCATCGCTCAGACCTCCTATAGGGTTTGAGGCCGTAAAGTTAATTACACCACCACCAAGCTTTTTTTTAGGGGGGGGGGGGGCGTAGCTTTGCGCCGTAGCTAACCAGACAGGTGCCCCCCGGAACCTCCCCGACCCGGCATTCCGTCCGAGCGGGGCTGTCTTTTCCTCCTGCTTCGTCCCTCTTGCCTTTGGGCTCCTTCCGTGATCGTTCCCGCGTCTCGACGCACGGCACCAAGCTTATCGACGACGACGACGCCTCCTGTATCACTAACTCCACAAAACACAGACGAACCGGTATGCAAGTCATCAGCCTTGGTTGATGGGACTTCCATTGACACCACCGCCAAGACAGACCAAGCTACCCTCCATGAATCAACGTGAATGGCCCCAAAGCAGAACCCTTCTACGTCACCGATAAGTGCCGAAACCTTGCCCCCCAGTGGGGCAGCCGCCTCAAACTGTTTTCGGGACACCAAGTGGAGCCTTCACTAATACACCCTTGCGGCTCCCTACGTTCATGAATTGCGGACTACCGATCAACGGCCGGTAGCGGCTCCCACTCTTAGGGAACTAGTGCCTCCCCGAAACAGCCTAGTGTGAGAGTTCGTTAATTAATTAATAATAATACTAGGGGATGATATATTGCCAATATGAATATTACAAACGACTGACAACGTTCAAAGTTCAAAGAACTCTGCTGTTTCTTCTTATTCCCACGTGCAGTTAAGCAGTTAACGCAATATGATCCCGGCGCCATCAATAACCCAAACATTCTTCTAATCCCATCGTTTATACTAGTATAAAAAACAACGTCGGTAAAGCTAGCACGACCAAAGTCGAAAAAACAAAAATTAACCACATGAGAATTTAAGGCTATTTAAAGGCTAATTTAATGCCAAAGACTTAATTGTATTGCTGTCATAGTTTTCGTAGAAATTATGGCTCTGCTGGCTTGACGTCAAGCTAGCAGGACCATGAGTTAAAATTTGGTAAAAATTGAAAAATAACCACATAGGGTTTTAAGGCTATTTAAAGGCTAATTTAATGCCAAAGAATAAATTTTATTGCTCTTACCGTTTTCATGGAAACGATGGCCCTGCTAGCTTGACGTCAAGCCAGCAGGACCATGACTTTAAAAAATGAAAAAGATCGAAAATTAGCCCCATGGGAATTTAAGGCTATTTAAAGGCTAATTTAATGCCAAAGACTTAATTTTATTGCTCTCATAGTTTTCGTAGAAATTATATAACTTAATATTAGATGAAAATTAAAAAAATAACCACAGGATTTTGAGACTATTTAAAATCTAATTTAATGCCAAATATAAAAAAATAGAAGTTTTTCTCGAAATTATGGCCCTTAGGGCTTCATGTCAAGCTAGTAGGATCATCATTGCTTTAAGATATTATAAAAAGCAATAATTAACCGAGAATTTAAAAGGTTTAATTGTAATGATTTTAAAGCCTACTTTTAAAAACTTTTGAGCTTTACCAGAGGGTTTTCTACAGAAAGTTTAATTCTTTTGGTTTAATAAAGCCAATATTTCTATAAAATGCGTCAAACAAAAAAGGTAAAATTTGGCTTAACAGATAAAGGAACTCGTATAACAAAACAAAAATTGAATATATTTGTAGGTATTTAGGGTAAAACTGCTGACAAGAAATTTTATCTCAAAAAACAAAAAGATGTTTTTTTTTTATAATTTTGCGCGCCATTCTTGGGCATGAAATAATCAATGTAGGTACCATGGAATTCTACCGCAAATTTTGGGACATTATACATATATATTTGGTGTAAAACAATATTGCTACTAAACAGTAATAACAATATCTCGTAGAAAAGTGTAGTGTGTGTGAAAAAGGCCTAATATGTCTATTTCGATTTATAATGGGGTTTCCTAAAAAATAAAAAAGGTAAGTTTATTTATTATCGCGACAAATATTTAATCAAAAATACCTAAACAATCGCACAATAAAGCAGCCGAAAACTGCATTGACCGCCAATTTCTGATTAAGATAATAATTAATTGTAGCGATAATAATTAAAGTTGCCTTTTTTATTCCTTAGGAAACCCCATTAGAAACCGAAACATTTTAGGCCTTTGGTGTTCGAGATAAAATTTCTTGTCAGCAGTTTTACCTTTATAATACTTACAGATCTATTCAATTTTTGTTTTGTGACACGAGTTCCTTCTAGGGTATCTGTTAAGACAAGTTTAACCTTTTTTGTTTGACGTATCTTGGAAAAAGATTGACGTTATAGAACCTCATAGGAAATGAGAGGAAAAGGAAAGCGTAAAGCCAAAAACATTAAATTTGCTATAGAAAACCTTCTGGTAAAGCTCATAAGTTCTTACAAGGAGGCCTTAAAATAATTAAAAATTAAAATTAAGTCTTTGGCATTAAATTATGCTACAAATAACCTTAAATTCCCGGTTAATTATTATTGCTTGTTATAATATTTTAAAGCAATGATCCTGCTAGCTTCACGTGAAGCCTCAAGGGCCAGAATTTCCAGAAAAGCCTCGATTTTATTATGTTTGGCATTAAATTAGCTTTTAAATAGCCACAAAATCCTGTGGTTATTTTTTTAATTTCCATCTAATATTAAATTATATAATTTCTACGAAAACTATGAGAGCAATAAAATTAAGTCTTTGGCATTAAATTAGCCTTTAAATAGCCTTAAATTCTCATGTGGTTAATTTTTGTTTTTTCGATTTGGGTCCTGCTAGCTTTGCCGACGTAAAAAAACACTTCTTGTGATGATCACGACAAATACCAAAAGCTCTGAAGTTAAATTTCACTGAATTACCACCGCAAGACACTATTATATCCTTGAGCTTGGAGAACTTGAAAAATATTTCACACCATTTCTGTTCTTCAAGAAAGAAAGAAATTTCAAAATTTC
This sequence comes from Diaperis boleti, assembly GCA_963583935.1. Lineage (NCBI taxonomy): Eukaryota > Metazoa > Arthropoda > Insecta > Coleoptera > Tenebrionidae > Diaperis > Diaperis boleti. Next base: position 43,204,938 of record OY757248.1, read on the forward strand.
TACATTACAGAACAGAAGTTAGTGACCTAATAGTTTTACAAATTTAATATTAAGTAAGATTGCATTTCAGATCGACCCTTTTGCAGGTTGAAATAATATTATTATAATATTTTTTGCTCATGTGCTCGATTCAGCTTCTTTTCGTTGCTAGTGGATATCAACTATTAAAAAAAATCTGAAGGTCATTTTACATGATATATTTACACAGGAAGACGCAGATGCAAGAATGTAAATAGCTGAAGAACGTACCTCACCATAAAGCAAATTTAGTTTTCCTAACCCATCATTTGTTATCTTCAGCCATCTAAAAGTGCGTGCATAATCTCACTATCACTATCCATTTTCATAATACCAACTTTGAATATCCCATCAAGAAATTTGCTCCACCTATCTAAACACTGATACGTCCAAACGAATAATTCACGCAAATGACTAGGGCCAACCACTCATTAAGCTTTACCTTTTTGATTATCGAAGACATAACGCCAGTTGCGTGTACAATTACACAAAACCTCGAGGAACAGCTTTAATTAGATAATAGTTGGTTGAAAATCCCACAAAACACGCATCCCACCCACCTACTGCCCCAGTTCCCCACTCCCCGCCTTTCTCGGAGCAACCCTTTGAAAAGGGAGAACCCTATGACACAATATTAGTCGAGCCCCTCGGCGTGCTCTTCTTTCGTTCCCCGTTTTTTCATCTCTCACTCTCGCAAACTTTTCACCCTTTTCACGCAACATGGCCGACTTTAAAATTGCATTACACACGCTGTCCAAATTGAATTAACTCTTCACGGAATTCGGAATATACCGCCCATTAGTTTAATTGCTAATATTTATTTTTCGACTGTCTGAATCTGGAACGGACAGATATATTGTCGGGGGTTGGGGGACGTCGTTTATCATCCGAATTAAAAACGCGAAGTTGTCCTAAGCTCGTGCTTATATGTCGTCATATTTTTTTATTAAGTGTGGAGTCATGTGTGCGTTCGTAAATTCTCGAATGACAGAAAAGCATTTGTTATCGGTGTGGTTACATATTCACCCTGTTGGCGGCACGCATAGGAGTGGGTGAAAGGAAATCTTGGCCAAAGATCAGGGGTGAAAAGTCCTTGAGTGTATATTGAAGAATTATAGTGATTTCTGCACTTCTCTCGACCAATGTAAGATCCAATAGAAAAAATACAGGAAACTGTAATAATTATAAATTGAAGTCACTGAAAAACTAGGAAAGCTGGATATAACCTAAGTATACATTAAACTAGAGACCTAACTAGTGTAATCAATTTAAAGAACATGAGAAATCAGGGTCTAGCCTTTAGGATCTCACATATTTTCTTGTTCTCAATGTTTCCGACTCATAAATTTTGAAGGTTTCAATGTCCAGGTCTTCAGGTTACAGTCAAAAATGTTTACAAAAAGATATATGAGCCTCAAACTGGTGATTTTTTTTTTTTCATATATGTACTCTGTCCGCGCACAAACAATATTACTTTAAAGACTTAAGCAATACAAAACGAGCTTCAAATTGGTCGTGTTTTTTTTTTTTTCATAAAGTCTACGGTGTTTTTTCCCCACCGACACCCCTCTTATCTACGACACTGCTGATTTTCCCTTTATCTTCATGCAGTATTGAATTGCATTTCTTGCTGATTTAATAATAGAAAAACTCCTTTTATGAGTCCGCATGGAAGGCTCGTTTGCATTAAAAACAACCAATTTGACTCCATTTGCTAATAACCACCCATTTAAAATTAAAGTGAATTACGAGAATAAACTTGGCTTGTCCATGTCACATAATTCCGAGCACTTTTATGTACATTTTAATAGAGACTTTACGACTTGTGCTGTCACAACAAAATAACTGCATATCGAAACGTTTTACTCAACATTATTATCGCTGTCGACAATTTACATCCCCTTTCCGAAAGTCCGAAGTATGAAGTGTTAATTCAACGGATCCCGAATTCGAAGTCTGCCCTGGTAATACCACCAAATTAAATTTTACACTATTGAAACCCTATCGTAAAACACAAACCTATGAAGTTTTCCCTTGGGGTTGATGGTTATTTGCCGAGTCGTAACGTATACTGCAAACTTAATTATTTATGTAGGACGAAAAGGAGTCGATTTTACTGCTACTAATTAGTTAATTGAATCGGGATGGTAAAAAGCTCCGTGAAGTGTTTACGTATGTACTTACTTACCCAGACTTATTTACCTTTCTGTAGAGGAGATCCGTTTATGGATTCATAATAATTTTTTATTTTTTATTTATAACGCTGTTTATAGGTTTTTGTTGAAATGTATAGAAAACTGGAGGTTGTTTTATGGTCCTCAAAACCGAATTCTCATTCTACGTTTTATTTGTACAGTGACATCATTATTTGGCACTGTTTATAATACCACATAATGGAAAAATACTAATGAGATTAGCAAAACTCCATTTATGTGTGAGGTGAAACGCGAAATTTTGCTTGGTTCAATTTTAATGTAAGGAAAAAAAATATGAAGGAATTACAGGCATTACGAATAGATGAGGTACAGACAATAAACTTCATAAAAGGTTAATTTTAAACATTTCTTAATGAATTATAAGGGATTTCCGAGTTTCAAAAATGCGAGATTTTAAGTTTCGAAAATTCAAAAAATTTGAGATTCCAATATTTCGAAATTTCTTTTTTTTTTATCCAACTTTGGTCATTGAATATTGAATTACTTTGTGATTCTGAATTGTCGAAATCTGCACTTCAGAAATCGATAATTCTAAAATTCCAACAATCAAAATTCCAAAATACACTGAGCTTCAAAAAATTTGGGACACCTCAAAATTTTGTGATAAAACTTTATAATCCTAATTTTTAAACATTCTGGCACTATAATGTCTTAGATCATACATATTGCCTTTATTCTAGTTCACTTTATCACCCCCAATTTAATAAATGTCAAAAACAAAACAATTGTCTGGATCACTTTTGATGGTAGATAACTACTTTTAATCAGTTTTCCCCTAAAACACCAAAAACAATTTTATTATAACTGCCAACGCACTTTTTGCCAACAATGTTGGCATCATCAGGGCGATGAGTAAACTGAGTTTTTAGGGGAAAACTGATTAAAAGTAGTTAATAAATGTCGTTAAAAATGAATTTAAACTATACTATAAGTTTTTTTTTAATAATCCAGCATAAAAACAATTAACAAAAAATTAAAAAAATCGAAAAAAAGGTTAACATTTAATAATGAATATGGCTTCCTCGGGCCTCAATTACTTCCGCTAAACGACGTGGCATGGAAGAAATTAGGCCAGACACATTTTCTTGTGGAATCGTTGGAACATTTTCATAAGCAAACTACAATCGAGCTTGTCTATGATGTAAAAGCAACTTTGGATCAGTGGCGGGCTGTAAGACCTCAAATCAACTTCCTGAAGTCTTCTCCTAATGGTGCTTTCACTGATCATCACTCCACGCATATTTCTGAGATGTTATTGTAAATAAGGTGCCATACAACTTCGGTTTCGCTATGTGTTTAACGATAAAAACCGATTATCTCTAGCAGTTGTCGCTCTTTTTCGTCCAGAACCTGGTCGCCTGATAAATGCTCCAGTCTCTATAAAACGACTCCAAGCATTCAGTACTCTGGAGCGGGGTATGTTAAGAGTTCTTGAGACGTATCGCCGACTTCTACCTTCTTCAATTAAAGAAACGATTTGGCCTACCTGAGCTGTAGCTAAAGGCATTTTTAAGAAATAGAACTTTTTTTAATTACTTTACAGTACCCTAGTGAAACCAAACATTACAAATCCACAGCAATCTTGATGAAATTTTATAACCGCCATTAATCGGAATGTGATATTTTTACTGTTAAGGCGAATTAACTAAACTAACAAAGAAATTATCAAGACCAAATGCCAAGCACACGTTAGAGAATTGTTTAAACTTAACATAAAAGCGTTTAAACAAATCTTTTAGCTAACCAGATTCATTATTTTTGAAAATATTTATGTGTCCCAAATTTTTTGAAGGTCAGTGTATTTGCCAATTTTATAATTCGAGTTTTCCAATAAGTACATATTATACGAAGATTTAGAATTGTTTCATGAAGATAAGTTGTAGAAATTATAATAATCTGACATCCTCAAATTCGAAGATTCTACTTTTCCGTGTCAAATTTTTAACTCTATAGGCATTTTTATAGACTGATATCAAGACCCGACCAATCCAATTACGACCATTTCTGATACCTTTCATTCTATAGAACTATATGATACCCGATCTCCATATTCCATCACATCACATTTGCGAAGTAGCATAATATGAACATTTTTTATGTATATATAATAATATTCATTGTAAATTCTTTTATCTCACAAGCATAAAGAGCGCACTAGAAGGTGCAAAATTAAGTAGGCTTATGTCACTCAGATTAAGTTGTTTGGCATAATGTCATTCAGTACATATTTACATTTCGTTTCAGTTTGTCAAGTGTTTAAAATTCAACAGTCTGTTATTCGTAAATGTGTGAATTCTCCCAATAAGTTTTGTTATCTATGTGGACTTTACGTGACAAACTCTCAAAAAAAGTAATGGTGCGTGTCAGCTCCGACCTGCGACTGGAGTTTACGCTTTAAGTGCAATTGTCTTTGAATAGGCAAAGGGGGTTAATAAACGCATCTCTTATAATACTGAAACCTTGTTGATACTTTTATTAATATTTGTTTTCTATTCGATAAAATATTAGATATAAATCATGTTACATAAAAATACAGGGTGATTCCTAAATGGCGCATATGGTGTATACAGCGTTGTAGTGGACGCTGGAAAGAATAGCAAATTCAAAACCAAAATGAAATATGCAATTTTATTACGGAGATATGATTTTTTTTTCTTTAAATGGAAAACATTTTTTTAGACGTAAATTAAAAGAATTCTGGCCTGTATTATCACGTAATTAGAAACGTTTAGCAATATTAATAACAACGCGTCCAAGTTTTTTTTTAACAATGCGATTTAAATCCGTTTTTAAATAATACATTTTGTAAATCTAATAATGCCTTCCAATCTGGCACCACTGCTACTGCTGTGTAGGTTGTTATAGTTATGTATTGACAAAAAGCTGGTGTCAAAAATAAATTGCAAAAGTCAAAAAGAAAACAAATGGAATACGAATTTGAGGAATACTCAAATATGTATGTTGTTGTGTCTTGGGGCGCAACTAATGGTGTGGCGGCTGAAGCGACTTCCAGAAATCGGCGAATTGATGCCAATTAACATTAACCGTGGGCCTCCTCGGTACGTCCGAACACCAGAATTTGACGAAAACGTTCTTGTGGCAATCAAAGAAGCTCCTGGACGAAGTATTAGAGGGCTAGCACGCAAATTTGACGTTAGTTATAGCAGAATTCACCGAATACTGCACGAAGAACGAGTACATCCTTACCGCTACGTCAAAATACAAGAACTATTGCCTCAGGATTTTCCAACAATATTGCCAATGGTTGATGCAACTTTGCTGAAATTGTTTCTTAGACGGATGAATCTATTTTTACTCGCGATGGCATTTTCAATACAAAAAATAATCATGTTTGGGCTATTAAGAATGCCACTTTGAAAAGACCCCGTGCTCATCAAAGGTGGGCTGGAATTGAGGGATCCAATTTAATAGGTCCTTTTATTTTACCAAATAGATGCTCTGCGGATAATTTTTTGCACTTTTTACAAGTAAACTTGTGCAATTAACTTGATGGGGTACCACTGAAAGTACGTAGAACAATGTGGTGGTTGCAAATGGATGGAGCCTCTGCTCACTTTGCTAGAGTAGTGCAAGACACCAGTGCAAACCTACCCAAACCAATGGATCAGTAGAGAGGGTGCTGTTGTTTGGCTTGCGCGTTCTCCAGATCTTACACACCTTGGGATGTTTTTTTCTGGTGTTATTTAAAAGCTCTTGTTTATACAACTCCCATCGTAGATGTTGCTGAATCTCGACGAAGAATTGATGAAGCGGTAGCCACGATAGACGCTCCAATGTTACAAAGATTTCAAAGGAACATTCTACATATAGCAGAGTTGTGTGCAAATATGAATGGAGGACATTTTGAACATTCACTCTAAATCGTTTAAATAGTGATTTAATTGTTTTGGTTGTGTTTAATTGTTTTTTAATTACATTTTCTTATTATTTTGCTACTACTATTATTTTGTTATTATACTGTTAACTTACGAGGATTTTTACAACTGGTAAATGAAAAAATGAAAAATTGCTTACACCAATAACTCTTAATCCTATTCAAGTTTACTTTTACTACATGTAACCATAGAAACGACTTACAATAATGATCTGAAAATAATGTTTGTTCTACTATCAGATCTACGAGTCAAACAGTGTTGCCATTTTCCTTTTTAGAAAACCGCTAATAACTTTGAGAGAAAAAAATATATAAATAAACGGACAGTGGTTTTGGCATTATTTATTTGCAAGGAACCCTGCGCTTCTATTCCCATGCGACAATTAGGAATCACCCTGTATATTACATACTTATATTGTACATTGTTAGGAAGATTGAATTCCTTCACAATTGATATAATCTTGAACATGAAGTTCATCAATACTATCGTCATTATTAAATACTGTGTTTTGTACTGGTACTTAAATTGTCTTATACATCATTTTGAGATTAATTTTTTCTTAATTTGTATTCTCAAAATGGGGCCCATTTATCCACTTATTTCTTAAGATCATTTTTTTAATTCCTATTAACCATTTTTTATGCATATATTAAAAAATGTCAACAAAACTGCATATTTTAAATTCGAGAAAACGAATTCGAACAAAAATTGAAGAACTGTTGAACAAGTGAGACAAATTAAGAAATAAAAAAAGAAATTGAGATGTAGAATTGAGAAACGAATGGACGGCTGACACATTAACCATAGAGGAAGCGCATCAAAAAATTGAGCATCGTGTGGCATCTTGATGTATTATGGTACAGTCACGGCCATGGAATTTTAGCCGTCACTTTAATGTCAATTAAAAGCAAATGGATGTAGTCCATGCTTTATTGTCATTATGATTGACTTTTGAAATTGAAATCTAAAAATTTGTCACTGTTAGTGTTTTCATGCGAGTGAGTCAGTGTCAAAATGACAAGTCTTTGAAATAGTAGAAAGTTAGGTTACGAATACCTAAGGGTCGCCTTACATCTTTTGACAATAAATGATAAGTGACGGCCAAAATTCCGTGGCCGTAACTGTACCTTAGAACTTGAGAAACATAACTTTAAAATTGTAGGAACATGCGAACTTAGAAACCTTGGATCTTGAGAAACATAACTTAAGAACTGTTAGAACCTGAGTACTTAGAAAAACCTTACACCTTGAGAAATGTAATGAAACTGGAGGAACCTTGAATCTTGGCAAACCCGAGACCTTCATAAGCCTGTAAACTTGAGCATCCTAAGAACCTGAGATCTTGAGAAATTCGCTTTGAGGAAGCTGTAGACTTGAAAAACCTGAAGAATCTCAGGAATTAGAAGATACTCGATAGAATGAGGGACATGACTCTAAGGAGCGGTGTGCTTTAGAATCTGACACCATAAAGAAGAAAGAACTTGAGAAACTCGACAGAACTTTGGAGAATTCTAGCAATGTAGGAAGTTGGATATAGTAGCCTCAAGCTTAAATTGTCACGGGGTTGGGAGGGGAAATGATGCACGACCAACTTATTTATGAACGTCCTAAACTGGTTCTGAAATAAACATTCTACTCTTGATCGACTCTTCGGCGAAGATGTAAAGGAATGGTGACAGGACCGTATTCGAAAAATGTAGATTGAGTTGAACACTCCCCTCAGTACGTGTAACAAATTAATATTTTACTGTTCAACTTTAGAATACATTAAAAGTGCAAGCCTTAGAAAAACATATGCTGGACCAAATATTAAAAACAAACTCCTCACTTTAGCTAGTAATAATTCATAACAAAATATTAAATACACCCCTGATGCAATGTCGCGTGCCAGGACGGAAACCGCGTCTTGCAATCGAGTCGACCAGTTGCAACAAGACAATCAAAACCGGTTAGAATCCATATGGTATCCGTTACGACTTACTTGTCCCGCAATGTCTCGATTCCGACAAAAAACTGGACAAAAAATTCGTGACAATTTAAGGTTGAGGCTACTATAACCTAAGCAATTTGAGGACTAACAAACATTTGAAAAGCCTGGGAAATTGAGGAAGCTGATGAATTTGAGAACTTCAAAATCTTAGAACCTGAGTAACCCGAATTCTGAAGAGCCTAGGAACTTGTAGAATTCAAAACATGTTTTATAAAATATCTTTTTTATGGTATTTTGCCACTTTTAACATTGAATTAAGAAGAATTTTATTGCGTGTGGTAACACAAATACAGATTTTTTGTACAACATGCAAGTTCATCATTAACCTAAACTCAGAACAATTATTTTGGAAATTCTAATCGAGAAATTAATAAACACGAGTATCCATACCTATTACGGTATTTCTAAATGAATTATGTGTATCCTATTGCATTATTATAAAACTACCATATATAAATCTTTATTTGCCCTACGGGCTTTCTGATTCCTATACATATACCAGTAAACTTAACAATTATAATAATAAAAAAAAAACTAAATAAAATTCTCTATTTCTTCTCCCCTCCCCTTTCCTCTTCTCCCTTCTCCCTCCTCTTCCATACCTCTTTCATCCACTTCACTCACTCAATCGTCTCTCTTTCCTCATAGCACATTCTACACATTCTTCCTCCATCTTCTGCCCAATACCTATTTTCCCTCTCTTCATTTCCGCACCTAAACCTCGCCATCAACTTTCTTCCTTTCTCACTCTCCCTCCCCAAATACTTCGGTACTTCCTCGATCATGCATCTTCCGTACTTCCCGTTGTATCTGGATTCTCTAATTCTTTCTCTCCTCTCTTGTCTATCCGTATCCTTATCTCTTTCACTTAGTTCTACATTCATCCACACGCCTCTTTCTCTCAGTCTCTCTATTTCTTTGCTTGCATACCCATTCCTCCTGTAGTAATTCTCCCTATCATTCTCCTCTGTATTCCTCTTCTTTTCTCTCCAGCACTCCTTTAGTATCCTACATTCTTTCCTCCCTTCCATCCTGTCTTCGAACTTGACCGCTCTTTTTCCCGCTTTCACTCTCAACCTATTCCTCTTGCATTCTTCTCTCACTATGTACCCTGGCGTTTCTCTCTCCACCCCTAGCACCTACCTCAGATATTTCTCTTGCACCCTCTCTATATCCTCTTGTTCTTTCCATCCCCATACCTCTGCTCCGTACAACAACACGCTTTCAATAAGACTTTCAAACATCATCATTCTCCTCTTAAAATTGCCTCCCCACCTTCTCTCTCCTATTCCCCATACACATCCTATCACCTTGTTCGCTTTTCTTGCCAGTTCTCTAATATGTGCCTTATCTGTGGCTCTTTCATTGAACACATACCCCAGTATTTGAATTCTTTTAATTGTTCTATTACTTCTCCCTCCCACCTCCAATCACTCTGTTCGTTCTTCCTCTTTCTCTTATTGAACACCTGCATTTTTGTTTTCTCTACATTCACTTCTAGTCTTTTCCTCTTCACATATTTTCCTAAACTCTTTTTCATTTCCTTCATTTCTCTTTCACTCTTTGCCACCATTACCACATCATCCGCAAACGCCAGACTCCACACTTTTTTCTACCTAACAACCCCCAACTCTCTCTATTAATATAGTTCCATACCTCCTTCTCTGATCTTATTGCTTTTATCTCTTCCTCGTCTCTCTCCTTCTTCTGCATCTTCTTCTCCCTGCATGTCTCTCTGTATTTCTTTCTTTCCTTTCTTTTTGTTCCTCCACCTCTTACTGTTATTTCTCTTTTTGTCGCTGCTTTTTCCAATATTTCTACCAATTCTTTCTCCATTTTCCCTACTTCTTGTTCTTTAAATCTTGCTTTTTCCAGTCTTCTCTTATAGTCTTCCACCCCTTGCTCGTCCCATACTTTACTTATCACCTTCCGCATTTCCTCTATTTTTTCTTCTCCTCCTCTCTTCTCTCTCCTCCTTCCTATACTTATCTCTATAGGCAGATGGTCTGACTCTACTCTTTCCCCTATTCTGAACTATTCGACTTCTTCCCAAGCTTCTTCGTTTACTATTCCGTAGTCTATCACCGTCTCTCCTCTACCGCCTATGTAGGTCCATTCTCCTTCTTCGTCCCCTTGTTTGTTTCCATTCAGCACTTCCCATCCTTTTTCTTCTATCCATTTCATCAACTTCTTCCCTTCCGCGTTTTATTTCTTGTCTTTGGATTTTCTTTTTCCCTCTCCTCTCTCTTCTTCCCAATCGCTGGCTCCCCTTTCCCCAATTCTCCCGGAAGCAGACATTCTTCTCTGTTGTCTTTTAATCTTTCTTCTATCTTGCCTATCGTTTCTTTCATCTTTCGTCTTTGCTGTACACTGTCACTATTTTCCACCATTTCTCCACTGTCTATTTTAACGTTTCTCACCATGTGACCTTCATCTTCTCCCTTCTTTTTAGTATTCTCTTTTATTCCTTTTTTTACCCCTGTTATTATTCCCCCTGCTGCTCTTTCTTTTTTCTTTCCCCTTCTCGCCTCTTGCCATTTCCACTTGAACTCCTTTGGTAACAGTTTAACAGTCTATTTTTTCCCATCTTTCTGACCATGTTTCTGTTAATACAACAATATCGAACTCCTTCACATTGTCCCAAAAATCTTCTTCTTTTTTCCCTAGTCCCGCTACATTCCAAAATAGTGCCCTCACCCCTGTTTTTTCTCGTTACTTTCTTTGATTTCCCCCTTCCTTCCTTAGTTTCCCTCCTACTTCCTTCTTTGTTTCTTTTTCCCATTTCATTGTCCTTTTTACTTTGCCGTTGTTCCCCTTTTTCCCTCCTCCCCTTCTTCTTCTTATTAGAAAACCTCTAGTCTCTCTCCCTTTTCATTCCATCTCCATTGCTCCCCGTCCACTATTAATTTCCTGTATCCCACTCTTGCTTCTTTCTCTTCTTCCCTTTTTTCCTTCGCCATACTTCTTAGATTCTTCTGTAAATCTCTTTCTTTCTTTGTGAGGTCGTTGTCTATGTATATCCCCCTTGTTTCCCTCTTCTCCCTCAATTTTCCTTTGTGCTTCATTATTCTTTCCTTCTCACCCCATCCCTCCATCTCCACCAATACTTGATCCTTGTTAATCCTGTAACAATCTTTTACTTTACTATCCTCTGCATTTTCCTTCAAAAACTTCTCTACATCCTCTTTTTTACATGACTTTGTCTTTCCCCGTCCCATCCTGTTATCACGATGTTGTTCTTCCTCTTTCTTCTCTCTTCGATTTCCATTCTCTCTTCCAGCTTTTCCACTTTCTCCTTCCCATATCTTCTCCTTTTCTTTAAACTCTTCTCTCTGCCTCTCTATCTCTTTCTTGAGTTCCTTGTTTTCTCATCTTATTTCTTTCATCTCCTCCTTCAACTCTTGCAACAGCTCCAATATTTTTTTCTCCATCTCCGTGTCCGTTTCCTTCTCTTTCTCTGATGTCTTCTGTGTTTTCTTTACGCCAGGACACCTCGCCGTCTTTTTACTTTTTTGAAAAAAATTCTCTTCCTCCTCTTCTTGTTTTTCTGTTCTACCCTCCCCTTTTCTCTTTCTTTACTTTTCCTCCAGGTAAGAGTCCAGGCTTCCCTAACTATATCTCCTCTTCCCTGCCCAATTCTTTCTTCCTACCTTTCTCTAATATCTATTCTCGCTTTTCTCAATATCTTCTCTAATTTTGTGAGAAATGGTGGATGCGCCTCTTGAAGAAAAACTGTAATAGCATATTATTTTACGAGTTCCTGTGTAAATTGGGTGCTTTCCGGCACTAGGGTTTTAAAAAAGCACAAGTGAAACGAGTGCTGTTTTAAGCCCCGAGTGCCCCGGAAAGCCCCTAATTTACACAGGAACGAGTGTAATATAACGTTTTATAGTTCGACACCACCTTGGCACGTCTTTAAATTGCTTAAAATTTATAAAAATAGTGTGACGTTTATCTGACATTTTATTATTGCATGACAGAAAGTTGTTACACAAGCGAAAACTTGAAAATTCTGACAGTGTCGAACTATAAAAAAAATTGTCGGCTTTCAAGGGTGTAATTTTTCGAATTTAGGGGTGGTTTTTATTATTCAAATGTCATATTTTATTAGATAAAGGCACCCGGAAGCTCATGGGGAAATTGAATAAAGGGTGAGAAATGGTGGATGCGCCTCTTAAAGAAAATTCTAAAAATTCAGTCGGCCTTTGAGGGTATAATTTGTCGAATTTGGGTGTTGTTTTCATCAATACAATAGCACATTTGATCAGATATAGACACCCAGGAGCCTAGGAGGGAGATTGAAGAAAGGGTGAGAAATGGTGGAAGCGCCTGTTGAAGAAAAATTGTAAAAAAATCAGTCGGCCTTTGAGGGTGTAATTTGTCGAAGTTGGGCGATGTTTTCATCATTACAATATCACGTTTGATCAGACATATTATATTAGACACCCAGAAGTCTAGGTGGGAATATTGAAGAAAAAGTGAAAAATGGTGGATGCGCTTCTTGAAAAAAAAAATGTAAAAAATTCACTCGGCCTTTGAGGGTGTAATTTTTTGAGTTTAGGCGTTGTTTTCATCATTCGGATGTCATATTTTATCACATAAAGACACCTGGAAGATTATGGGGGAAAATTTAAGAAAGGGTGGGAAATTGTGGATGCGCCTCTTGAAGAAAAAATTCGCCCAATGGTGCTGTATTTCTTTCTTGCTTACTCGTAGCTCTACTTTTCTATTTACTTTTATGTCACATTAAACCAAACTTTTCTCCCCAATATAATTTATTAAGCAAAGCGACATACATGTTTATCAACCCGTTTTTTTCAGTCTTCTGAATCAATCTGTTGCTCTCTCAGGTTTCAAGATATTTTTTCAGGTTTTTTTACTCTTTTCATTCCCATTTGCTTCACCTTACCCTAAACCCAAAAGCAATATTTATTTTATAAGTTCCTTTTTCGAAATTCTAAAGCTTTACTTACTGCAAGGCAATCCAAATAATATTTGTGGGGTGTTACTTTTTTCTTATGTTTATAACCTGTTGTTCTTTGTGCTGGTATTTTTTTCTCATTTTTTTCAGAGGGCAAATTTGCTGTTTATATATTGAGGGTTATTTTTATCAGTTACGATGAAAAAAGGTTTTTTACCGACTGATGCATGTGTTTGTTTGTTAAAAGAATAATTATTGGTTAATTGATTGTTTGAACGAAAGCAATGAAAAAAGAGACCATTTTGTATTACTGTCCCTACTATCTACACATTTGACTTTCAAGATTGTTGGTTCTGCCTACCATGTGTGTACATATTTGAAACGTAATGTCTATTATTTTTTAGAATACCATTTGTTTACATTTGCATTAATGGCCACCTTTCCGAAGCCGCAATTTATTCATGCTGGTAACCACACGAGCACCTAGACGCCACGCAGACACTAGCCCATTTTTTCCTACTCCTCAACATACTAACCGACTGAAACGCATCCGGCTTTTTCACATAAGCAGGTACCTGCATATTAGCACTACCAAGGACACCCATAAGAACTTCACCTGCCTTTGGAAGACATAGTAACGATCAGGATTTCAGGGCTCTTCTGCATTGACAACCCTTTCAAATTATCGCGATATCCATTCGCACGCAAACTCCGGAAGTCCTGTGTGTTTCAGCTGCTGAAAAACTCATCGGCGCCGACACGAAAGCTCGGACAGAAAGCTGGATTTATTTAATACAACGTACAACATGAAACGCTGATGCGAAACTCTTTGTTTGAGAGTCGGGAGTTTTTTATGACGGAGTTCATTTTCGACTTTTTACAAAGAAATTACGACGACAGATAAAAACGTGTCAGGCGTTACGAAAATAACTGTTCTTGTGAAATGACACACATGTTATTTCATCTGACTGGAGCATTTTTTTCACGAGCGTATTCTTTGTCGTATAAATAAATGCCCCACATCGCTTGAAGGTTTTGCTGGAGAAGTTGAGCAAAGGCGCGGTTGCGTTTCTGTGTTGGAATGCTGCGTTTTGTTAAAATCAAGAAAACCTACAATCATTTTGGAGAGATATAAAAAAGGAAAAAACTTGATGGATTTTTCCAAATAGTTAGGTCGATTAGGGTCTTGGAGGAAATCAATAATTACTAAACCTCTGATCCCTCATGGAATCTCTAGACAGGTCAGAAATTTCCATCAAAGATCTCGAAAGCCTTGATCTTGCTGTGGAGCAGATCAACGAGGCCATAAAGAATGCCTACCAGAACAATAATTAGTGTCCGGAACGGGTAAAGAAGCACCGGGAAAATACAGCCTGGTGAAATAATAATCTAGACCGAATGGGAGTTCAGCTGAGAAGGTTATTCAATAAAGCCAATATCAACCACTGTCCAACTGGAATACGTACAAAATAACACTGACGCAATATAACAAAGACATCCGAAAAACCAAAAGGGTCTCGTGCTAGAAGTACTGCCAGGAGTAGTTAGAAGAAACTCTTGCAGTCTCCAGAATCCACAAAGTTCTAGCTAAGGATGGCGCTGCGAACAGGGTAGGTTTCCTCAAGAAAGCTGATGGAACCTACACGGAAACGGTAGAGGAAAGTCTAAAAGCCCATTTTCCGGGCTCAGCGATTTTGTCAGCTTACCCAGTCTGAGGAGGAACCAAAAAGGTCCTAGAAACCAGGCATAATCAGATGAGACAAATTTAAGCAATGGACAGGATCTATCCATTATATTCCTACAAAGGGGGAAGGATGTTTTAATCACACGCATGTACAAAATCTATAGAGCTAGCATAACCTGGGTTTATTTAGGAAGTTTAGTTATCCGACTTAGAATGTGCACGGGAACTCTAAAACAATTACTTAATTAACAATCGGCTCATTTTATTAAAAATCAGTGAATAATTTTTTTAACTTTTGGACTTTTGTCCTTCAGTTGTCTAAATAGCACCATAATTTGTTCAGATTTGTAAATTGATATTTTATAGGGTAATTTTTTTTTATTTGCAACGGCCGGTTTTAAGACAGCGTACGGTACAGCGCCTACCAAGCGGAGCCTCTTTAAGAATTTGTTTCTTTATTTCTCTAGCATTAATAACGAGTGAGCAACAAAATTCGTGATCGCAGTTGGCTAAACATACATCGGTTCTTTTACTTTACTTTTAACCTATTTTCTCTGACTGTCACAAATTTGAATCAGATTTGACACCTCGATGACTTTTTACACAATCGTATCGATCAAGAATCGACTCAAAATTTGGCATTCAGAGCCTCCTACGATCACGAATTTTGTTGCTCACTCGTTAGTTTTTTAATTGTTAATAACTTCAATGAGCTACCACACGTATCTTACTAGCAGTAGCAAGAATCAACACGTTTTTAATTTTTTTTTTGTGAACAGACTATAGGTGAGCTCGAACAGCGTCGTTTTTTTTTTCTTTCTTTAAGAGTTATTATTTCTTTAATTTGTTTATTTTCGATCCTTAGCATCTGAATTTCTTGTTTCGACTGTTTGTATCACATTAATAACGAATCTGCACTATAGATCAATCAGCATTTATTTCAGTGCGATTGAACCTCCATCTCCTTCAAAGAATATTACCACCGGTAATCTCCGACGTTGAACCTCTTCTGATATGTGTGTTTACCAAAACACATCACTTCAAAAAATCGTCTGTTGCGAAGAGCGCTCCATATTAAAAAACTTTAGTGGTGTAGGCAAATCTGAGCTATAAGCTGAGGAATAAGCTCAAAAGCTCAGTCGAGCGCACGGAGATATCACGTTGTGTCTATTCCTTTACTCGTGTCAAAGTTTCAAACTTTTTCCCTCGTCTTGTATGAGCGTCGGCCGTCGAGTCGATGGGAAGTTTTCTTTTTATTCGAGACAAGGGATGAAGAGGGAACGCCACTATTGCCCGGATTATTCAATAGAACGCATATGCACGCAACAGGCTGGGCGCCTCAGACCCGGGTTGAGGTTCAAAGGTGGAAGCTGATATGTTACGGGACTTCCGTCACTTTTCCACTTTAAATGTGATTTGGCCGCTCCTCGGGGAGCGTCGTTGTTGGGATTTATGGAATGGAGGACATGGGAGCTATTTTCTGGTAAATATGGCGAGTTATGTGAGGAATAATAGACGGAGGATCGGGAGGGGTGGGAAATTGAATGGGGTGGCTCTTGGAATTGCTGCAGGAAAAACAAGTCAGATTGCTTTTGGCTCGTGTCTTACAACAAATAAATTTTGCGTGGGCAGACTATATTTCATTTTATTGTTATTCGTGATATTTTTCGTACAAAAGAATCTATAGATTAAAAGGAAGCCTTCTAAAAAATTACAAAGAGAGACAGAACAGAAAATAATGAGGTCACAATAATAACGACAAAGGTGATAAAGAACTTTAAAAATGGTTGAAAATCGAGAGTATTAGAGTAGAGAATAGTAGATTATTATACATAGACGGAGAGTAATGTATGATTTTTCATGAGGTGCAATTTGTACTGGTACTGAAGGGAACATAAATTTTATTGTTTTATATCGCAAGTACGCAAAACTACGCCATTCCAATGTCAAACATCGTCGCTTTCTATATTTTACAAAAGACGAAAATGTACATCTGAACCAATAGGCAAAAATATTTTCGGAAAAACACCCAGCGTACTTGCGACCTACTTAGGTGTGCCAGAACCATTGATATATACGGGCCATTCTCTACGCAGATCTTCAGCCAATTTACTCGCAGACTCGGGGGCTGATATTACGACTATAAAAAGACACGGCGGCTGGAAATCTACAGCTGTAGCAGAAGGGTATATAAAAAACAAGTACTGGAAGGAGTAAGTGCAAAACTGTAAATCTGACATCCGACGAAAAAGTTTTTCCAGCTAAGATTAATTTTAATAATTGTGCTACTGTACCGTTTACTGTTAACGTAAATAAAAGTTCTTTACGTTTTACTTGAATGCGCCTAATACTTTTTGTATTGATTTCCCTAGGGAGAAAATGATCCACTTCTGTCACGATTTTGACAGCAGAGAAACTGATTTATACTCACGATTGTGTAAAGATAGGTATTTTTTCTAAGTTAGGGCAGATTAATTAACACTAATTCATACCAAATGTCCAAAGTGACAACTGTATGATATATCAATTCACATTTTTGAAACGTGATCTCTATTGTAATCAAATGTTTAAAAGCAGTGTGTCGTTTATAAGCACATGTTACATTTGGGATGAATAATCTTAATTAAGCTCCCCTGCGTTCTTTAAAAATTATTTCTATAGACGGCTTTGATGAACAATTTGCTGGATCATGATATACTATACTACAGAAATTCGAAAAGAAGAAAAAACAAAATTATTTAAATAAAAACATAATTAATGAATGGCTTAAAAATGCAAGAAGAGACCATTACCGGTTCTGGTTGCTCTATTTGAATGTTATCCGAGAATTTATTTGGGAGCAATTTTTATTTTATTTTTATTCTTTTCAGGAAGGTTATAAACGACTGCAAACATTTTTTTCGTTCCTCCTATTTACTTTTCTTTCCAATTTTTTAAGATGCTTTTTATATGTTTATTCATATGTCCTACTACTACATATTGAAAAGACGACAGTTTATTTAACTCCAATTTCTTATTTCTGTTGTTCATATACAGGGTAGCGCAAAAGTATGGAAACACCTGGATATCTCAAAAACTGGTAGTCCGATCTAAACCAAATTTGGCATATACATAGGAATCTATAATATCTAGTTGGTGTAATTTTTTCATAGCTGCACTGTCATTTATTTCCGAGATACAAAACGAACTTTCTTTTTTTTTAAATAGCAACATAGGGTGAAAATAACCTTTTTGAAAAGAACTTTTTTTTTCTGAATTTAACGATGTGCTATAATAATTCTACCTTTTGGTCTTTGTCTGCAGAAGAAAATTATAATATTTTTTTTATAAAGTAACGAGGTTAGAGGAGGCTGGGCATTTTTATAACAGTGTACATTGCAATTGTTACAAAAACTAACTTGTCATTTTATTCAGTTTAGGTTAGGCAACCAGCACTAAATTCGGACAAATTGTTATTGAATTTATATTTAAACCTTGTTTGCAAGTACGAAATGGTACGAAAACATGAATTTAAGACAGTCCCAACATATCAGAAAATACGTGAGTTGTGCCAAAGCTGACAGGTAGGTGAAAGTGTCATCGAAGAAAGAATGTACCTATAAAACATAGAGGATATCACTAAAGACACTTACTTATTATGCTCTACATTTTTTTAATGAAACTTAATGAGGCTCGCCCTGATCTAATAACAGCTGCAAAAGAAAAGGTTTGTCTTTTGCTGCTGAAACTCAAGAGTTAAAACTTCTACCTAACCATACTTTTCAGATTTGCGCATTTAAGAGAACAAGTTTGAGTGTGAAATATGATAAAGTAACAAGCGAAACTGCAAGTGATTTCTTCCTTTGGTCACATTAAAAATTTCATGTATGTACCAAGCATCCGTAGCCGATGTAAGAAAAAATATGAAACTGAAGATTTTTTGCACTGTTTTTAATGGGATCAGAAAAAAAGCACAATTCTGTACAAGAAATATCGAAAACATTTTCACCATTAATTTACTGTAACTGTCTTGTGTCCTTCTAAGGGATTGTAAAATTCTCAATAAACATTTGTAGAAATTTGGTTAGAAACTGTCAGTTGGTCATATCCTTTCGAAGAGTGTTTTAATTTCTAAATTTTGAAGAAATAAAGGTGTAAAACCAAATCATAAAGTGTCCGATATCTAAAAATAACCCGATTAACATCACACCCAAAGGTCTGAATGCACTTTACTTTTTACCAACCGTTGTAGGAATCCTGGAGATACCTGCAGGACATTTTGCAGCCCAAACCCCCAAATCATGTCGGTCTATATAAAACCGCTAACTAATACCCTAAAACATTTGTCAACACTTCTTTAAGATCCATAATAAAATTAATTATTAATAAAACTGCAGCTTCTCTGAAATTTTGGGGTTATGTTATCTGTCATGGAGAGTTTTGTGATCTGTGGTTTCGTGTTAATCAGTCAAGCTCTACACTGTAAAAAAATAAAACAAAAACGCAATTTCAAAGCCTACTCTAACCAGGTTTTTTATTGAACGCTCGTTAGTATTATTGTTAAACTCACGGTTGTAAATATTATTATTTGTGCTGTAATAAAATAATATGCCATCAAACCTAACAGTATTACTAAAAAAAAAGTTTTTTTAATGAATGTTCAAAATGTTGACCATTAATTTTTTGACAAAAATAAATTCTATTAACAAAACTCCTTATCTAAGAATGTTCCTGGTCTTACCACAGCTTTTTCCAAATTATGACAGACGAAATGTACCTGCCGTAGCAACCTGGTTCCAACAAGATGGAGCTCCACCCCATTTTAGTTAACAAGTCCGACTTCACACTTTCCTGGCAGGTGGATCGGCAGGAGAGGGGCAATTGAATGGCCGGCCAGATCTGCCTCCTGATTTGTCACCTCTCGATTCTTTTTGTGGGTCATGTAAAAAGTAGAGATTATGCCAGAAGACCACTTGATTTTGAAGATTTAAAGCAACGAATAAGAGAAGAGATTCCTAGCATGACTTCCAACATGTTACGCAATAAGTTTTGTTAGTAGAATTCATTTTTGTCAAGAAATTAATGGTCAACATTTTGAACATTTATTGTGAAAGACAGATTTTTTAATAATACTGTTAGGTTTGATGGCATATTATTTTCTTACAGAGCAAATAATAATATTTGCAGCCGTGAGTTTAATAATAATATTAATTTATAAAAAATATATATTTATCGTTCGACACTGTCAGAATTTTCAAATTTTCGCTTGTGTAAACACTCTCTGTCATGAAATAATGAAAATGACAGATAAACGTCACACCATTTTTGTGGATTTTAAGCAATTTAAAGGCTTTCCGGGGTGGTGTCGAACGATAAAACGTTGTATTACACTCGTTCCTGTGTAGATTGAACGCTTTATCCCACTCGGGGCTCACAAAAGCACTCGTTTCACTCGTGCTTTTATAAACCCCTTGTGGGATAAAGCGTCCAATTTACACAGGAACTCGTATAATAAACTACTATTTTTTTGCAGACAAATGCCAAAAAGTAGAATTATTATAGTACATCGTTAAATTCAGAAAAAAATGCTTTTTCCAAAAAGGTTATTTTCACCCTATGTTGCTATTTTAAAAAATATAAGTTGGTTTTGTATCTCGAAAACAAATGACAGTGCAACTATGAAAAAATTACACCGAGTAGAAATTATTCACCCCTATATACCTGCAAAATTTGGTTTAGATGGGACTAATAGTTTTTGATATATTCAGGTGTTTCCATACTCTTGCGCTACCCTGTATGTATCTTTAATTTTACATTATATCTTTTAATTTTTACATATATTTTTACATATATCTTTTATAAAAAATATATTAGAAACTTCATACTTTCCATTCTTTAACACTGAGATGTTCTTCTGAAAAGCATTATTGCAGCCAAGCTTGCTTTATTTTTAACTGAATTGAGTTGAGACACCTTTCTGCAACACTGATACGTGTCTAGTCTCCATGACGTTCCAAAGCCAACATGTCAGATCCGAATGCAGCTAATAAACAAACTGGATTGCGGGGAACATTGTCTTAGATCTAAAAGTGCTGCTGTTGTTCTTGGAGCATCGCCAAGGGTGTGATTCCAATTAAAAAAACTTGTCCAGTTTTTTTTCTGAATCATCGACCACAAATTTTGAATGGTCGTTTCTCCAAAAAAATTTTGAACAATCTAAGATGTTTCTTTATATATTTATTTTACAAATTACCGCAAATTACAATTTCATCATTTTGACTTGAACAATGTTGTCTAGAAATTCCTCCAACCGATTGCAAAAACCTCTCTCACTCTGCACGACCTATAAATTAACAACTTTTTAAAAAACCACTCCGATAATAACAAGTCAATAAAACTTAATGTTTGCCTGCTTGTTCTAACTTTATGTTTTGTTTGTTGATGATATTTACGTCTGTTTTCGCAATATATTACCTTGACTCGAAGTACGTGAACACTTGCAGCTACAATACCCGGGATAATGATGAATAACATGTAGCTTTTAGCACTAGCAATTAACTCGTTAATTGATTAACTTATTGATGATACCCATAAAAGAGGCAAAAATGTTTGTATAACAATTATAGGCCATAAACACCACGCAAATTATGCAGATAGTCAAGGGTGGGAATATTGTGTTTTTCATTCTTTATAAATGTCTCGTAACAAGTTTTATTTCTGAAAAATTACGGTACAAGCTCGATAATGAGGACTAATTTAAGTAAATGGAGTCTGGGATTAGCCTTCGCTGCCCCTATCAATCTTTCCACCCACACTGCACCTCGTCTTTTTCATACCAAATTTCTCTCTGTACTCTTCCATTACAACATGGAATCGATTGTCGAGGCCCCACTGTAACCCACTTGCAAAAATCCGGAATCCACCCCCGAATCCCGTGCATTCCATCCCGGCTTTGACCTTGGCTTCCCGCTGCTACGTAGGGACACGAGCAGTTCTTCCCCCTTCGAAAAAAAAGACCATTGTTAAAAATGGCCGCGCTGTTGGGCCAGCAACAAACAAATCAGGGGTTGGCCGTGCACCAATGGCAGCGCGGCAATCTACAATGAGAGTTGATTCATGCACTTCAATCAGGGCTAAAGGGTTACAAACTGATGAGGTCATTCCATAGGTGGGTGGGGTGGTGTAAAATATCGCGTTCTGCTCGGGAGAGACGCTACCCCGTTAAATCTGCAACACGCCCATGTTCTGGGCATCAAAGACCTGGCTCTGCGTTGAGTTATAACTCATAACCTTGTGCATGTATAGAGCAAGAGGTCGTTATTTGATTGCGTCTACGTGCGGATGGTTATGGAAGGGCATTTGGCGAATTGGGAGTGACCGGTATGAGTTTTATGTGTTTATAGTAATAAATTTTTAATCATTATCGGAAACATTTTAAGCACCACGCAATTGAAACCGCAGCAAACTGAACTGACACATGTTCAGAGTCAACTTGTATGATTGTATTGCCTAGGATAACTAGATAGTTACGAACACATCTTACTTTGGGGGCTCTAATTAGAAGTGGCACCTTAAGAATTATGGTTGCATAAGGATGTTCACTCCCCATTTGTATTAACTAAGTGAAATTCTAAAAATACAAGTTGTAGTCATCTAAATCAAGCTAATGGTAATAAAAATTCAGCAGATGTTTACACCTTATAAATTACAATTTAAAACTGTCAAACGCAATAAGATCCCCAGAATTATTATAATAGGGCTAAATTTAGGCTAAAGGCATCAGCATGTGCTCGCACATTTCCACACTTCCGCTCCACACGTTTTATTATCTTTCGCACATCTAATTCTAATCGCCATATGCCGCAGTTTTAGCGAATTTCCGGCAATACCGGATCCCTCCTATAATCATCTTTCTTATTGTGTCGTCGTCAAAGCATCAAAAACACCAAAGGGGGTGCGTTCTCCGTCATTCGAACCAAAGTTATTTAATGATCATATCCTTAGCTTGCTTTTCGAGGACTGTTTTCCACTTTATTTACTAATTACGGAGTTTCTGAGAGCATTAAAAGCACCTATCGTCCGCGGTGTTTTTAAACGGAAGCAGCCCCTCAAACTTCACCCTCCTCGAAGGAAATTCCAAGTTTTCGTCCTCTTGCGATTAAAATTACAAGGCAAATATTTGAAATCCGAACTGTGTGCTGTCATAATTCAGAAACTTCCTGGCGGCTTGATGATGGACGCGAGGCTTGACCTGATTAAAACCCTTTTTGTTCTATTGTTTGTATGGTTACTTCTTTGTGTGAGATTAATCCAACTTTGAAGAAGTCGATAATACAGGGTGATACACGAAAGTGTGGTAGATATTTAAACCTCAAATTATGTGGCTTCTGAACGTGGTTTTGGCGGAATTAAAAAACGCTTAATGTAAAGTTGAAAAATTAATGGCAACCAGCAAGGTATTCAAAGCATTTTAGTACTTACTACTTCTCGGTTTTTATTGATTAACCATTTTCCGACTGACAACAACCACTCTTGCTTTCAATTGAAAAAGGCTCACCTAGGCCAACACAACGTCCCATTATAAAAATTGTTCAGAATGACGACCGCCCTGGACACGTCGGGCATTTCGCGTATGCATACTGCACTAGCTTTTGCCTACCTAATTATTGCACGGTGTTGATGGGACTCGCATAAATAAGCTGTTTCATGTGGCCACAATATCGGACTATTTATTCCGATCCACCTTTCGTGTGAATTATTATCTAACCAGTCTGACACTATGCGTGCACTACGATGGAGAACCGCATTTGTTGTGTTATGTTCAGACGAACGTCTGCTAATAATTCCTCTAATAAATCGCACATTCTACAACTCCCGAGACGAAAAGGGTTCTCACGGGTTTCGCCGTGAGTCATAATCATATCGCTCATGTCATTATTTGAAAATAAAGGCATTTTAAAATATTCAGTCAACAGTCAAAGTAAAACTGAAAGTAATTAATTGGCAGCCGTTCACCGTACTCATTCCAGCAAAAAAGTTCTTTTTAGTTTAGGCCAAGAGATAAGGGTAATGGTTCTCAATCATGCCAGCGGTTTTCAATCGGTTTTCGAATAAATTTTAAAACCATAATATATTTATCTTTTTTTTACAGTTAGATTTTTTTATTTTTCTAGGTCACCTCATATTTGGGACTGACCACACTTCGTAAACCTATCTTTAGAAACCTGTGCAAATCATTACACCTTTTCTTCGTTGTCATTGATGAAAATATGCGATCCAGAGGAAGTCAAGGGTGTAGAGTGCAATTACAAATCGCAACCTTGAAATAATTAAAAGGAAGTGGAAGCACGAGCGAATCTAATGGCAAGGACCTAAGGATAACGAGCAAATTTTAATAAATGCTAAACGTTTACTTTTTAACTGGTAATTGTGCATACCTCTTATGACCACAATGAAGAAACACAATGACCACACGAGCACGTTTCTAACAAGTCGTGATATTGCACTTGTACATGTAACTTTACGCGGCTACAAGACGTATCGACAAGATCTAAAATATGAAAATGTTCTTGAAACTGACAAAATGATATGTTTCAGGTTTTCAGCTTATTTCAATTTTCAATTTTCTGGTTGTTTCTATGTATCTGTTTTGTATTGAAAATCGCTCGAACATCAGCATGGATATTTTGTTGTCAACTGATATACTTACATTCTACAATAATATACTTACAACAATGGTCAAAAAATAAAGTCAGGATGTCGACACACATGTCGCAAATAAATGTCAAAAATTTTACACGAAACGCTGCTGTATCTAATTAATAAAACGTCCAGTTACAAAAATAGGGCTTTCCATGTTGTATCAAAATCAACAGAAATGTATATGTGTGCGACACCGACTCGAAAGATAAATATGTCAACATTCCATTGACGTCAGAATGCAAATAGGATAGAAATGATCGAAATTAGAATTTTTTTAGATTTGCCAGAAAATTACAGCAGCTGCGGTGCTTTTTGGCAGCTGCGAGGTCTTCATAATTCATAGTCAATTAATTTGTTAAATCGCTGGGTTCGCGATGTCTAGTAGTGGTTATTAGTAGACGCGGTCGGTGTTTTCAAAGGATGTTTTGTTTGTTTTTAGAGTATTTTATCGTACAAAATAATTAACAAAAACACACAGGTGAGGTTTAGTGGTGTGGAAGTTTATTCAGTAGACAGATCACCTGTAGATTTGCAATGTGGATTAAAGCGAAGCAAAAGTTTTAATTACTTTTGTAAGTTCAGAACCTAGAGTGACACTTAAATATCAAATATTTAATAACGAGTGTTTATTATTGTTTTCCGACACTGTCACTGTCAAAGAAGAAAATTATATGCACACTTTTCTAAAAAATTACTTCTAATTTTCGTTCAAACTTATCAACCGTAAATTGTTAAGCTACATTATTCCTTTATCTGGTTCATTTCGAATGCTTCATATGTTAAATTTTAAATCAGCTTATTTTATCAAACGGCCTGCATATCTGCACTATTAATAATTCAAGGCAATGTGAACACATCAATTACCGTAATGCCTCCGCGTCAGTGTACGTGTTTATGTTAATATTAATGTAGTGGCTTTCCATGTTTTCCTATGATTAAAAGTGTTTTGTGGTTTTTTACTAATTTCACCCAATGGAAAAATCGTCAATTAGGCCATTAGGATTAATTTGTTGTATTTCAAATATCTAGAATCCGTTCAGAACATTGCTTCCGACGCGGTTGCTTCAAAAATCTATATCTGGTTGATTTGTTTACGTATGAGAGTTTAAAGTTTGTGCGAATAAAACGAAATAGCTTATTGAAGTTTTCGGTCGGCGGAGAATCTAGAAAACAACTACAAAAGCACGTTCTGCAAGTAAACGTGGTATTGCTGTTAATTCAGTCATGTCTGACTATGTATCAAAATGTTGGTAAAATATTATTAACTTGCTATAAGTTTTTCTGCAACACTTAGGTTATAGTAACTATTGCTGAAATTAATTCATTGATAAACTACAGCAGCTTAAAAAATAAAAACATTTTGTAAATTTAACAAGCCGCGTACTGAACAAATTCCATGAGTGACGCATCCACCAGTCTTGAGCGTTTTTTTATTTGACGACGCTATTTGCGTTTATTATTATATAGAGGATTTATAGTTCAATGTCAAAGATGGGACTAATACCATAAAAAAGATGTATTGAAGCATAATTTTATTTTATTCTTGAAGTGGCGCATCCACCATTACCTGCTGCCCGCGTTCACTTTAGATGCTAGATCGCTTATTTGTTTTCGGGTTTTCCCATCAGTCGGGTTCATCAGATTTCCAGGTTCCTTTTAAATTCTCAAAACTCATCAAATTCCTCAATTTTTCAGGATTCCAAAATTAGTTTTCGAAGTCTTCGAATTCTTCTGTTCGCTCAGTTTCTTCCAATTCCTCGGGTTCTTCATATCCTCAGGTTCCTTAAGTCCAAACTACTCTATTCTACAGCCGCAGTTACCATCGATTTACTATGAAGCCAGATATTAACCAATTAATATGCAACATATATTGTTGAATAAATATGGAACATGAAGACATACCGAACCAATAGAGGGCAGGAGTAATAATAAAAATACCATTAAAAGGAGATTTAAGCAATTCTGCTGTCCTAAGTAAATGAATTATTTCAAATACAATATATCTTTTTTTAATGCCTTAAAGAATTAAACCGATGAAATACCGGAAATAATATAAAATATTTCTAAACTGGGAAAAATCTATCGTTATAAATAACACAGGCCAACGAAAAAAATTTTTGTAAAAACTTTTTAAACCAATCCACCTAAATCATATGTCTTTTTTGGTGCTGAAACCGTATTTGGTATCAGTTTTTTTTATCACCCACAATTGTTCCACAATATGACATATTTCAAAATAGAGGATTTGAAACATAAAAATTCAATAAATCAATTTTTTTTTATTCGGTTAGACTTTATACTTGCTACAATATTAAATTACTTGCTTATTTTTTCAGTAAAGTTTCTTGCATAGCTTTTTCTTCGCTGTAATGCATTGTATTGTTCTTTGTGAAGTGACCAACAGTAATTACCCATCATGTTGATATTCCACCGTCCTGGTATCGTTTCTCTATCTTTTTTATTTATATCTTGA
Source organism: Diaperis boleti (assembly GCA_963583935.1). Classification (NCBI taxonomy): domain Eukaryota; kingdom Metazoa; phylum Arthropoda; class Insecta; order Coleoptera; family Tenebrionidae; genus Diaperis; species Diaperis boleti. The sequence goes on from OY757248.1 coordinate 43,231,817, forward strand.
TGAAATTAACCGTTCCCCTGGCTCTTCACTCACTTTATCCAAGTTTTTAGGAAAAATGTCAAGATCATGTCTCATCATGTCAAGATCATCTTGTCTATCATTATAGCTACAATAAATTCATAGTTAGGGGCTTTCACATTGCCCGAAAACTTAGTCACAACTTGTTTAAATGATACCCAAGTCACCTTTTCCTTTGTACTCATTATTGCTAAAATGTGTTGTTTAATATTAAAATGTGAGAAATTGGTGGGTGATACATTTTTATTATTATTTTCGGAATCAGCACACCAAACAACACAAGAATTAGGTAAAATTATTGAAAAAGTTGGCCTGTGTAATTAAACCAAATGAAATTAAATAAACCTTTAAATTTAGGCACGCTAATGTAATAGTTTAAAAAAGTGCAAATTCCAACCCGCACAACATCATGATAGGGGTAGACAGAGAACACCACGAGTGGCACAGGCCGAAATGTTTTGGAAATCATTCAGACGAACCGAACATCAGCACCAGAAGATTATCTTATCGACTTGGCGTTTCTTATATAGTTGAGCCCGTGAAGAACTCTGCATGAGAAGGGTTTACACCCTTATCATCTTCAAAAAGTGCAAGCTTTGCAATCTGGAGATGCTCAAGGTCGTGTAGAATATTGTGAATGGTTGCTAAGAAAAAATCCTCAAAGTGAAAATTTTGGAATGACTATTTCATTCATAGTTGTTTGAACCAATCATATTCCGTCACTCAACAATAAATACTAAATTTCAACTGGAAAGACTAATCTAATGAAAATTTTGCCAGACCGTATGCTCCAATGAAATCGCAAAGCTAGATAGTTTTTAAATTTTTGTCATAACAACGAAATAAGCAATATTTTTTAAAGTCAAAATTTGTCTAAAATGAATGAACCGAAAAGATTTAGCGAGAAATCCTTAAATATTAGAAGTGTAGTGTCCCAGAATCTGCCCCAAATTACTGTTAAAACAAGAAATTCCATTTGACAACAGTTTAATCAATTCTGCAATGAAAGAAAGTACCAACTTCTATCAAACAAGAAATTGCTGAAATGTTAGAAGACTGGGCATACAATATGAGAAAAAATAACGGTAAAGACCATAAAGAGACGTGCGTAAAATTCATTTGGAACACCACTGGCAAATTGGTGGAAGAAAAATATTTTTCCGAGTATCAAGTAAGAATTAATCCGTTCACAGATATTCTGTTTGCAAATGCACCACGTGCTAGAGATGCCAAAAGAAAAAATCTGAAAGAACGTGCGGACAAGAGAAAACAGCGTTATCAGCAGAAGAGATTAATGCAATGGCAAGTCTTTGGAATGAGGAAGAGCCCGACGGTTTGCAAAGAAAATGTTTCCACCTATGTGCATTTGAACTTGCTTGGAGAGGAAATGCGGCTGCTAACTGCAAGAAAAAAAATTGAAAAGAGCAAACAATAAAAATCGGATTATTTACAATAATTGTACTTTTCATGTAATAAACAAAGAGCTTATTTTTTGTTTTATTCATGAAATAGTCTTCGGAATATCATTCGTGATAAAATTTTGTCTTGACAAAATTTTCCGATTGATTTACTCGAGTTTGTTGCCAATTTATCTCGTGACATTGATCACAAACCAATAATAACAATGTAACTCGATAAATTGCTAAGCAACAATTGCTTGTAACAATAAGAAAATTTTGCCGACAAAATTTTACTACTTATGATATTATATAAGTATGATGCAAATACGCATGCCATTCAAAGAACTCGTCACCAACGCCAGTTTTCTTTAATCGTCTGGGAAGCGATCGTTGGTGATTATTTAATTGGGCCGTTTATTTTACCACAACGCTTGACTGCAAATTTTGTAAATAAACACTTGGATATTTTGTGCACGACGGAGCGCCTTGCAACTCGGCACAAATGGTTAACGCCAGAATGAATACCAAATTCCCACGTCGTTGGATAGGCTGGTACGGTCGTGTTCGTTGGCCACCCCGCTCGCCCGATTTAACACCTTGCGACTTCTTTCTGTGGGGGTGGTTGAAACAATTAGTTTGCTGCCTCTATAAACAACGTTAAAGAATTACAAAAACGTGTAGAAAATGCCAGTCAATGTTCTTGAACGAACCACAAGAAATGTAAAAGAAACTAGCACGGGCTTGCCTCGTCAGCGCTGGCCTTCACCTTCACCTTGAGCTCGAATTTTTATAAACTTATTTATTTACTTTTGAATTGGATCAAATAGGTTGTCAAAGTCAAAGTTGTCAACCTCCAATTTTTGAAAAAACATTATTTACTATTATGAGATCTTTAAATAATCAATTGTCGGCCAAAAAACGAATACAATCTCGTGGTAGATCTATTACGTTGCTCGGTTTTAATAAAGCACTCGGCGACGTCTCGTGCGTCAAACTTAAAACCTTACAGTGTAAAATTTGACCTACCATATTCTATTGTAAATAACTAGTTTGTTAATATGTATGCGTTAAACGTTCTTTTAAAAATTAGAAAGGAAAACTGTTGGTGAAAATTCACGTAGAAACAATATATTCATATTCTTCAAAAAAAAAGTATGCAGCTGCAATAAAGCAGTACCAAAAGGACAGCAATAAATCATTTCAGGCACAAAAACAAAAACACCAATGGCCATTTTATGGCATGAAGTAATGTGTGGTAGATAGAAAGAAATCATATCTGCGTTTTATGCATTTTTTTTAACAACCGCAATGCAGAAGAGATGACCATCTGGTTCAATAATTGCTTTGCACAAAATAAAAATTGGGCGATTTTTACTTTTTTTTTTGGGTATGTAAATCATTAACAGTGATTATATTGGTTTAAAAAAAATTACCATAAATTATTTCGAGCGTGGACATACATTTATGTCTTGATTATTTCCACCAGCAGTTGGAAAGTGCCCTAAAAGAAGAAGGGAAAATTTGTTATTTTCAAGATTTTGTAAATATTGTAGGAAATATATTTATATCTTCAAAACTGAAACTATAAAAATTGAATCCTCGGGTGTATCTAAACAAAATAGTGGTATGCCATAGGGGATATAACTTCCTTTTCTATAAGGAAAATAAAAAGGATCGGATACTAAATTTTCTGAAAGCCAAAGGGATGGCAGAAATCCGAAATCCAAGAAAGCACGGCGCAGAGTGTCTGAACCACGAAACGCAAATCTTATTCGACAACTCCAAGCAATTGTGCCATAAACAAGGTTACGTTTTGGGAGGATTTACCCGTTGACAATTCCAGAAGGAATAAAAATCATCAGCAAGAGAAAATTGATGTTATTATTCAATACTCTGACAGCAGGACTAAAAAGTAATGTAAAGGAAACGAAGATACAAAAACCGTTGTCCGCGCCGATTTAATTTCAAGTCATGCCAATCGCTCAAACCGTGCGTTTGGAAAACAGGCAAAATATCGCTAGATGTCACTACCTCGCGCATTAGAGGAAACTGTAGTAATGTTACAGAATGAAAAATTAGGAGGGCGTGGAACAAATTAATTCCAATCTCAAAATTAAAAGTGTGATTTTTTTTTTAAACCAGCTGTTATTTAGCATAATAATGCAAATCTTACCTCATCTTTATTAAACATTTTTTGTCGCTAGTTTTATTTATTTATTTTTGCTGTCATCCGATGAACGGCAGTCTAAAAGGAAAAGAGCACCCAGGAGGAATATAGAACACTGGTTTTATTAAATTTTATCAAAGGGCCGATAATTTTATTGAACTTCTCATTTTATTTACGTTATTTTGACAACGGTTGACAGTAATTTGAGTTTCATGCCTCGTTATTACAGTTTCCATTAAGTCGCGATCCAAGTCCCTCTCGTGGCCATTTTACCTCTATTGGTACGACTTTGTATTACTATCAATTTCATCGGCGCGGACAACGCAAAAAACAAAATACGAAAATATTGCTGAACGAAGTAGAATCGATGAAGTGGAAAACTACATATATTTAGGGGCAACCATGGAGAAGTGACCTCTAAAAAGTCACTTCTAAAAGGGATTTGGTGCGATCATAGGCATAGTCTTCCTCCTTTTATTGGTTTCGCGAATTTGTCATGTAAGAAGTGATTTTTAAAAGGGCCCAGATACGGCCAAAGTAAGACATTACTCGACCTCTGATTGACTTCACGAAATTGTAACTGGTAAAAAAAGAGAACAGGCATCATTATAGGTCAAAATAATAATTGTCGTTCTGTGTCCTCGTAAGGCCAAAAAAAAACGGCATTCGTTCTCTGACTGACTTATCGAATTTGTGTCAACCAGTAGAAAGGCGAAACTGCAGAAAAAAATAAATTGGGACTTTTACTGCCAGAATATAGAAAAAACTTTATCATCAGTGGTTGAAATGTGGTCAGCAACACTTTGATCTACTTTTATTAAAAATTGGCTTTATTCTCATGTCATCACGTCGCCAATTGCGGTTTAAATACTTATGTAAATGTATTGAGATATCATTCTTGTATGCTATGATCGTATCAGCAACATGCAAATGAGCTTCCAAGGATAAGAGAGACCAGAAACGGGAGACAGTAAAAGGCTTTCACTTTCTTGAAAAATAAATCAAAATACCACCTACATTATACCACCAAAGTAAGCAACCAGTGTCTAGTGTCTCTTGCCGCCTCTACTTTTAACTTTGCATATATTTACAGTGAACTGATCCAATTAGACCCACGACTGTCTACACGACAAATAAACATGTATTTACAAAGTGCTCAATAAGCAATTATCGCAAGTCCGCAAAGAAGCGCATCCGATGTGACGACCACACCTCACGGGCGAAATTAGGCGCAACCAGCCTTAACCTTGAGTGATATAATCCAATTCACAATTACTGGGTATTGCGTAGTTTAGTGGGACAACGTCCTATTGCAAAACAGCAGTTACCGCACTCACCAAAACACATTTTTTTCCAGCGGGCAGTAATCGCCTAAAATTAGAATAAATTTCGGCAAAAGAATCACGATCTATTTGCGGCCTTGGCCTTGGCTGAATTCGCGGCAGCTGGTTTGTTTATGCCGGCGCGGCGGTCGGCACGGAAAATGTAGCGTGATTTTGTTTCGGTGTTCATTTTTTCTTCGTGCTTGACTTGCATACCTGATTGCGACTGACGCCACCTGGCTTCCGAGGTTATGCAATCTTGTGACGTCCGTTTTGGACAAGATGCTGGGATCCGAAATTTATGTCGATGGACGGGTTGGGAGTTACAGCCAATAAAGATTTGCGCTTGTTTAACATGCCAATTAATATAAGCCGATTAAGATTAAGAAGCAGTAACTTCGCTTAATGAACTGTTGAGATAACCGTACGTGTTCTTGACAGTGAACATTTGCTCTTGAGAATAATTTGTGGTGAAAACGGGCTAACGAAGGTGTGTATTGCTTATCGAACTTTGTGAAATGTAATACATACACATTATACAGATCTACCTACTCTAATATGCACATACTACTCAATATTTATTTTTATGGGTTGCTGCTTCGATGACCAAATTGATAGTAAATATGGAAATTATATTTAAAATGTAAGAGCCATAAAGAAAGTACCCAAAAGAAATCCAATTACACATACTCATACGCGTGGTGGTAATTTATGCGAGAGGACCAGCCGAGAGTAGATGAGTTACCACGAAGGTGAAGTGGGGGTGGAAGGAGTACGACTCGAGGGGAGTATGTGCGTCTTGGAATACGAGACTTCCGACAGCGAGCGAGCGACCAGGGGCTTAACATATACGACGGTGACGTAATAGGTGTTAAAGAAAACGCCGGGGATATAATCGAGAATAATGTGTATCCCTTTGTATTTCTTTGTATATACGTATAATGTGTATGAATAACTCTTTGTATCGCAGTCGGCGAACCTTTGTATAGCGCGTGTCCATGTCGGAGAGCAGGTTTTTTATGAGAACTCGTTTCGTTGTTTTAAGTTACTATAGAGTTGGCGTTTACTATGATCTAGGATTGCTGGCTTTTTATTTATAACCATCAAGATGGTTGAGCACAGAGCTACCGTCGTCTTAAGTAGGTCTTGGTCTCGGTTTTTGGAGATAGTGCGGTCGCTACGCCCTGGAGATGGTCTAGCTGGAGGCGGTGTCCCATGACCAAACAGTGTATAAATAACAGAAGAGACAGTTGGGTGTTGGATCCATGAAGTCCCTCAAGAATCTGATCTGAAACCTTCCGCTTCGATATACTGGACATATAAGAATATTGATTTGGATATTCTTTTAGTATTTTGAAAGAGGGGCCAGGTATTTGATATTTGAAAAAGAAGGTCAAGGAAATGAAGACAAAGCTGAAAAGGATGACAGCGGGGCAGTCAGCCGTGACAGAGACGACATCACAAAGGCTAAAACCTACAGGAGGCAATTTGAGGCGGCGGCCGAAATGAACAACTGGGGCGAAGAAGAGAAGGCCACCGCTCTTGTGTGTACCAGTCGCAGCTGAAGAAGTTTGTCCAGAAGTCCAGAAGAATGGCGAAAGCTTTCAGAAGTTTGTGGCGGACGTTGAGAGGCTGCTGCATCTGGCCTACCCAAGCAAATATTGAGACTGGGTAGACATCAGAAATGCGCCGACGCCCTCGTGCACGCCCTAGAGTACGAGGCGGCTAAAAACGCTTGTCGTCCGGCGGCTCAACCTGTGCGAGCGGTAACCATAGAGGAACCACCAAAGGACGAAGACGACCTGCTGCGAGAGATGAAAACTTTGTTAGAAGAAATGCGCCACGGAAGCACAACAGGCAAGCTCACACGCTTCGGGGCGTGTGCTAGCTGGCCCCACAAAAACCCCTAGGATCATCTCCGTCTCGCAATTACGAAGAAGGAACCACAGTCTGTTGCTCGAGTGCCGAATTAGCGGAGCTTGAGGTTTGAGTTCATTCACAAGATTGTTCTGGCCGATATAGTGGATGATTTTATCTTGAGTCTTGACGTCATGAAAAAGTTTGGATTCGTGTCGGTGTATCCATTCACATCATGGTAGCGAGAACCCTCGTTGCGGTTGACGGACGAATTCCAATTCGTGTAGCAAATTTACACGACAGTCGTGTCGCACTACAGAAAGGGCAGACGATCGAGCTATACCACCCGGTACTACGGGTTGTCCGTTGCGAAGAACAACCTATTGAATGTGACAGAAAAGAGGTTCAACGGATGAGTGTGGAGTAGCTCTTTTTAGAAGATTGGAACTACTAGAAGGCCATGACGTTTCTTCGCATTTCTTCTTGAAGGCTCGTCAAGCCCGTGGGCGTTACCAGTTGTCTTGGTGACAAAGAACGATGGCTCCACACGCTTTTGCGTTGACTACAGACGGCTGAACGATGTAACAAAGCAGAACAGAATGAACAGATGAATCGATGACACTCTAAAGATGTTGCCGGGATCACAGTGGTTTTCAACCCTGAATTTGAAGAGCGGCTATTGGCAAGTTGAGATCCACCCCGATGACAAAAAGAAGAGTTTCGAAGTGGTCTCTACCAGTTTAATGTCTCAGCGACTGTCGAGAGATTGGAGAACCTGTTTGGTGTATTTCTATGACGTCGTTGTGGTTGAAATAACCTTCGAGGAACATCTGAAATATTTGGAAGAGATCTTCAGATCTTCTAAAGAAGTGCCATATAGTTTTACCTGCAGAGTACAACAAACCTGGACAAGATCACGGCCGTCTGTGAGTGGCCTCGACCAAGAGACAAGCACTAGCTGAGAAGCTTCTTGGGCCTTCGCACCTACTATCGCAGATTTGTCAAAGGGTTTACCGACATTTCCAGGGCTCTGCAGACTTTGGGAAGAGAGAACCCCATTCATCTGGAATAATGAGAGCGTAGCAGCGTTTGGAAGCTTGAAGATCTCGCTGTGTACCTATACTCTCCTACCCGAGAGTAAAGGGGCGGTATGTCCTGGATACGGACGCCAGCAACAACGGTATTGGAGTAGTTCTTTCGCAGATGCAAGAAGGCGAAGAAAGAGTCGAATACTGTAGTAAGGTGCTTTCAAAGCCGGGAAGAAACTACTGCGTTAGGAGGAAGGAGTTGCTGGTGATAGCAAATGCGGTGGGACATTTTTACAAATACCTGTACGGTCGACACTTCAAAATCTGAACGTATCAGATGTTGAGCCTTTTAAAGATCCAGAACAGATAGCCAGATGGTTTTAGAGGTTGCAGCAGGATGGTTTCGAAATCGAGCATCGACAAGGCAGATAGCACCAGAAAGCGGACGCACTTTTCAGAAGACTGTGCCCGGGTGACTGAAACATTGAAGTCGGAAAGAAGCATCCAAAGAATCCGAGATCTTGGTTCTGCAACCAAAGTCTGTGAACGCTTTTATTGGGTGAACGACGTCGGAACATGTTGCCAGAAATGTGACACTTGTGAGGCGAGTAAAGGCCAGCAGACTCGTAGTCGAGGAGCCATGGAGCATTAAATCGTTGGATCGCCATTCGAGAGAATAGCCTTCGACGTAGGAGGACCTTTTCCTATCACAGATTCGGGAAAGAAGTACATCATTGTGTATCATATTTATGTGGGTTGCATTAGTTTCATGACGCCTTGCGTTTGAACCCGGACCACTGCCAGTAGAAAAAAAAAAACAATTACGATCGTTTTCATTCCAGCCGTGTAATCTTAAGCAAATCTACAATGTTTTTTATAACTGTTAGTTTAACTATGACTTGTATGTATTTACCCCTGCACGGAAGAAGCAATCACCCCAACAAGTTTGGTCCTTATTAATGCGTCAATAGCCCATTATCACCTCTTTGCTTTCTGTAAAAAAATGTCTTTTCTTCATGACTTGTTTATCCTCAATGTTTTGTATTGGGTCAATTCCCTCCCTCGGTCATGAAAGACTCCCAAGACAAAGACCACTATTAGAAGAAAAAGACCCTCATCCAAGCCACATTACGGCATAAAATTAGCGATGCGTGTGCGACCCACATTTCCACGAGTGAGTGTCCTTGGCATCGCGGGGTACGATTGTGAATGTTAATTCGGCAAAGAACTACGGCTATAAGAATCGGCATTGAAGCCTTTACGCGCGTACGTTTTAATACGCCAGGTGTTCTCATTATTTAGTGTCCCTGCAAGCAGGACTCTCTTACGCCAGTTGAGGAGGGGTTCCCTTCAATGTAGATGCCGAAGTTAGTACTAGAAACAGAGATAGTGAAAGGGCAGCAAAACAATTTGGGACACATCAAGTGAAAGAATCAACGAAAACTACTGTAATGCTTAAATTGTAGGTATTAGGTACATAATTATTTAGAAAATGCTCTATTGAAAATAAAGTGAAATGGTATTGATACAAATATGGAGCATGTATTCATGTCAGTTTGCTAGTCAAAAAAATCAATAGATCACTCTAAAATTGTTAGCAGAAAACTAAACCGCTAAACCGATCGCAATTATTCTCATGTCGTTGCTATTATTGCTGTCCATATTGCTTTCTAATCGACGTTGTCACTATTTAGCTTGTTGTCATTACTCTTTTAATGGATGACAATTCTTGTTGTTATTACCACCATTATTGTTCTCATAGCCATTATTCCTTTCTTTCTTTCATATTGTCAGTGACTAAGTTCCTTTGCTCTTATTGTCGTTATTGTTGTCAAACTCTTTTCTGTCGTTCCTGTCGTTCCTCGATATAAAGTTCAAAACCTGAACTTTCCACTCTTTCACAAAAATGAAACCAAGTTCAAACAACAGAAACTTTCACTGCTAGAAAACAAGGCTCAAAAATTCTCAAGTTTAAAATGTCAAAGACGTCGTAAAACAATACATAAATTGTAGATATGTTTATTATAATTCCTTGACGTCATTGGCATAGTGTTTTTTAAAATTCGTAGTTCATGCGAAAATAAGTTGGGTCGATGGAAACGCCACTATGCGATATTCCAATTTATCATCACAAAGAATTTAAATAAAGAGATATTTCATAGCGATTTGTACATAGGGCACACATAATTCACAGATCGGAGCCATCTTTCCATAATCTAGGGCAGCAGCGTGTAAGAGACAAAATAAAAATGTATATTTTTATTAGGAGCTACATGACAATAAAAAAGAAAAATAACAACAATAAACTTTGACAGCATATTTATTTAAACTACCCGCACGTATGCATGGGAAATGCTTATTGAAAACGATACATCAGCTTTATAGGAACGAGGGGTCGGATTGGAATCAGAAGGGCCTTCATCACAATCTGTCTGAATTTCTATTCGCGAAAAATCCCATTCTGTAAGAAAAACAAGGGACTTTAAACCACTGCGAGATCGTGAAAAATCATCCCGGAAAATATGGAGGGTTGCATCTTATATTCCCGGTCCAAATGAGTTGAAATTAATGGGATTTCCGATCAGCCGAGCAAACGGACCGAGTTTTTTAATTACCGGTATTTATAGCGTTAGTCCACCCTTTCGATGTGAATTATTCAAAAAGCAGTGACTCTTCAGTTCTTCGGTGATTTTTCATTTTCTTCAGACGGGCTGTAATGAAATTAGAAATCACGTCAACGGCTTTTGTGCAAAATCAGTCTTGGATTTAATTACTTTTTTCTGTAGGGTTGAGGGGTGACAACGAGGAGTAATTTTTATCCAGCTGTAAGTGGTGGAAACCTGCGATGCACCCTTCTCGTGCGGATAATAGGAATTAGGCATGGGTTGAAGGTGTAAGATCTTTTGAATACGATTGAAATCAGGGTGCTTAATAGAATTTTGCACAATTTTTAAATTATAATCACAAAATATTTAAAGCTTTTTTGAACTTTCAAATCCTTCAAATTTTTTTGCTAATTCTGGAACATTATTCTTAAAAATTCGAAATGTAGGTTTTTGGTATCTTTAGTGTCGCAATTATTGTTTAATTTTACCCTCAAAATTTTTGTTTCTCAGATCTGTAGATCTAGGAATCTTGAAAATCACTCTCAAAATTTGGGATTCTAAAATTTGTGGTTCCCAAGTGGGTATTATTTATCAATTTTTAGAGACCATGATATATTATATAATTTTGGAACTGGATATTTAATTATTTTAGTTGTGACTGGAGGAAAGGAAGTACATACATAAAAGTAGGATAATTAAATAAAATTCCCATTACAATAAATAATTGTCTCATCTAAGAACACATCGTCTTCCTCACTGAATAAAACATCCTTCTCACAAAATAAAATCAAAATTTTTACTGGCATGTCATAAACTACTATTTTTCGTTGGACTTTTAATGTTTGATTGAATGTATTTTTTTATTGGACATTAACATTCCTGTAAAAAACAGGCCACGTGCAGCGCATTCACACTGCAGGAAATGATTCCGTCCAAGCAAAAACGGGTAGAAAATTCTTGGAAATCAATAATGAGACAACAAATTTCATGAAATGAAACAAAAAATGTTAACACGAGCGAGTGCACTATACAGAGTTCAATGTAAAAAATTTCCCATTCACATTATCGTGCTTCTTTTCTTCCTGCTTCAGAAAAAACTTGTTTTAATTTATGTAAAACAATTGTTGGGGCCAAAGAATACCAACTTTTGGATTCTCACCTTTGGTTACTGGATTCTCGAAATTACAACAATCCTGCAGCTATATTCTTTCCAACTTTGTTTTTCTACCCAAACCACAAAATCACTCCGGACATATGGCTAATATCCTGCTACAAAAACATTATCCTTTCGACCCTCCATTATTACGTCTTCTTCGAAACACGTCACATCCTCGAGCTAGAGACCAGAGCCACACGGCGATTATATCTGTCAAAACAAAACAATAAAAAATAATAACACAAAAGCAGTTTTTTGTTGCCCGTTATGCAATCGCGCGGAGCAACCTCTCCAAAAAGGCTTCTTTTTGTTCTAACTGTACCCACCATCCTGTTTTGGACGAGAGGAGCAGGAGAACTGGTTCCATGTGATTCTCAAGGTTGGTTTCTTCTTTCAGAGCCGAAATTATGCAAACCTCACAATGGAATGAAAGAAAGGTGGATTCGGAAGGCGGTAAGCGAGGGGATCTGGGGTACGTTTTACTTATTGAAGTGTGGTAATCAATATTTGTGTTTTAATTCATTTAAGAGATTGTTAATTGATAAATCAGCGATACAAATTCCAAATATGTGTTAACATGGAAGTAAAGATCTTGATAGGTATTGATACTGTACTTTTTGTATTTTGGGAATATTTTTTGAAAAAGAAACAATTGATGCACCTCTCTTACAAGTTTTGATTCTGATCGAATGATGTCTATTTACAATAAGTGAAAAATGGAAATAATCCGTCGAAATATTATAAAGCTAACATAGCATAGAAAAGAATGAAAGAAGAAACAAGATACTAAAACTACATGTCTTACAACTCATGTTTAAAAGGCTATAGAAAGAAATGTCCTGAATAGTCAACTGTATTCACTAACAGACAATGAAAACTTGGAAAAGGGAAAAGAAGAAAAACATGAAGAAGAAAGTTGCAAAAAAACTTCGGAAGAAATTTTGAGTGGGTAAGATGAAGAATAGTTTCAGTACTGTCTTCAATAGTACTTTATGATTAATTAATTGATCCGGATTAACGAGTCAGTAGTATATATTTTATTTGAAATGCTTTGGACCATTTATTTTTTGACACTCCTATGGAATTATGTAAAAATAAACTTTTTCGAACAAACCGTGCTGAGGGCGCCAATCGAAAGAAACCCGGCCAAGTGCGCGCACGAAGGGTTATTCCGTACCATCGTACATATTTTCTTAAAATACTTTAGTAAAAACCCACGTTTCTTGTATGGGGAGCCCCTTTAATTTTTTATTTTATTTTATTTGTTGTTATAGCGCCCATAGCAGTACATTATATTACAAAAGATACAGCCCTGTGACAGACGGACGGAAGGACGGTGAGCGGAGCCTTTGGCACAGTTTGGGTATACGGAACCCTAAAAAACTCCATAATTATTTACTAAAGTCCGGGGCTACGTCGCTATAAGTCGAAGGAGGGGATTAAAAAAAAATAACCTCGAGGGGGTAAATTTTGTATCAAAACCGGACATTTTTACCCTCGCTGGGGACAGCGGGACTGTATCCCGTCCAAAGCGGAATTGATTTGGAATAATCAATTCTTTTACACATTATTTTAGTGCAATGTTTGTTATCATAAATCACTAAAATATTTTCTTTACGTAATAGATTTTTACATTTGAAAACAAGGAAAACTTTGTAGCTCCGTGATTCAATCCATCTGTCACAACACCACTAAAAGGAATTTTGGTAGCTTTTAAATCAATCATTGACTCTATTTTTATTGTTCTGGAATAACTATTGTACATAGTCCTAAAACTAACAGCAGTAACCTACCAGTGCATCTGAGCCTTGATTGAGCACTCCACTACTTTATGGCCAATTGTCTCGAAGATGTTAGTTCTAATTACGCCAATAAAAAGTCAAACATACTCAAAGCTACTTGCAGGACCGTAAACTCCCGAAAGCTCATCAATTTTTCCTTCGTTATGCCGTCGCACAATATCTCTTCGAGCTCAACAAAAGGTGTCCGCTCGATGGCCCGTCTTAAAATCTGTTGAGACGTCTAAATGGGCGCGATAGCAAAGCGGAGTAATTACAAGATAACAGCACCTCGTCTTAATCTCTGATGCAGACAAAAAGCCCTACAAAGAGACGCATTAGTCGCTATTTACGACTATTATGGCCGCACCCTATCTAATAAATAGTGCGGACAAAGGAGTTTGCATAAATATCTACATACTTACATTGTTCCCTCCAACAGTTTGACGTATCCTCTCTCCCAGCGTTCGCAAATTAATAGATAACGCGCTAATGTACACATCATCTATTTTTGGCCAGTACATGACATGTTTAAAGAGATAAATACCGGCGGTGTGGTTATCGAATTGCCTCCGGTAACAGCATTGTTGCAGATTATGAAGCGTAACTCGGCAAAGTCTAGTGAGCACGCAAGTGAAGGTGTGGGTAGATGATCACTTTCTTTCGTTGATATGCTAGATCGAATGTCTTGAAAAGTGGAAACGGATATCGCCGGGTATGTGTGGCTGGAATTCAAACTGGGGAAAGACGTTAAATAGAACAAGAATGGAATGGGGGCGACCACACGAGAAGAAAAAATGGGTTCCAAAAAATGCATTTCGAGATTCAAAAGTCATAAATTTTGGATGTAAAATATGGAGATTACCAAATTCCGACAATACATGATTTCTAATCTAGCAGATTAAAGAACTTTTTTCTTACCTTTGTGTTTACATGTAGAATACCTGTCTGATTATTGTAGACTTTGATAAATAATAGTATGTAGTTCATGCCAAGCGAAGACACCAGACAGCGCAGCATAACAATATACATACTGCAGACTATGGAATATATAGGGGAAAAAATTGCGTCATCAATAAATGAAGTTTTTAATAAGCGGGTACGTTATAACCGCGTGGACGTTATTAAAATTGTTGCTTTGGATATTACATATTCTAAAGTAAAAAAACTGTATAAATAAGTGGGTACAGTATATTATAATACAAGAGGTAAGGACGTTTCCTCCTTTGATCAATTATTATTATTTATACATATTTTTTTATTAAAATGAAAACCTTTTCATACAATATTTTTCCTAGGCTTTTTCAATTTTTATTACTACAGGTGTGCAATTTTCTGTACAAACTAAAAAAAATGGTGGATGCGCTACTTTAATATAAATTTCTAAACAACTCTGAGTTCTCTTCCTTCATTTTTGTCTCATTTGTCTCCTTTGTATCTTTGTCTCTTTCTTCTCTTTAATCTCTTTGGTCCGTTTGACAATTTTGGGTCTATTCTGGGTGATTCCTTGGTGAGATTTGTTAAGATTAATACAAACCCTTCCCCCCTTCTCCAAATCTTTTAATATGTAATAAATTTTCACTCGAAAAGTTGACGTGAATTTTAAAATTTTACACCGTCGATTCCTGCAAAGACTGCGAGTCAGTGAATGTGTGCTGGATGCAGTGATAGCAAGGCATCGGCGGCCGGGTGCAACGTGGTGCCGCCGTGGTGGTGGTGACCGCCGCGGCGTCACTCAGGGCTACGGAGAGTGAAACTCGGCGGCGCTTGCGTCGGAAACCGAAAGTGAAAAGCGAAAAGCGCTCCGAGAGAGGCCCGACCGACCCCACTCCTTCCCCTACCTTTCGCTTTCGGCCGTCCCCGCACACTGCTGCAGCCGCGTATTCACCGCCAGCCGGCACTTTCCCCAGTGCGTGCAACGAGTTGCAGTCAGCAGCCACGAAGAACGCTCCTCTCTACACGTCGCCCTCCTGGAGCATCTCGCGCTATCCTCCTCGTTCCCCCCGCTGCCCCCGAGCATGGCCCCGCGCCGCCACCTCGGCCAAGTTCAAGGCCTCCTCGACGTCGAGGACGCCGGCGTGACCCGCTGCTGCGTGCCCACCGGCGACTGCTTGCGCGTCCAGCAACACCAGATGAACCCCAACGCCAGCGACGACCCGATGCTCATTGCCCTCGACGACCTCCGCGACACGGTGCGCGTCACCTGCAACAACGACCTCTGCACCCAGGGCCGGTACATGCACCGCGAGTGCTTCGAGCAGTGGGAACAGACGGTGCTGGCCTACCTCAAGACGTGCGGACGTGCGCGCTCCTGGTCCGAGCGTCAGCGCCACCAGAACCTCTGGACGAAAAAGGGCTACGACCTGGCGTACAAAGCGTGCGGGTGCAAATGCGGTCGTGGACACCTCAAGAAGGACCTGGACTGGATGCCGCCGCCGCCCACGAGCAACATTTTCGGCCGCGTCGAAGACATCTCCGAGGCCGCCGCCGTCGTCTCGGCGGCCGCCTGCAAAAAGAAGAAGCGCCGCAACCGGAACGCGAGGCCCACGCTGGCCATCTCGACGCCCCATCCGGCGGGGCCCAACGAGAGTCGCGGCCGCGCCGGCAGTCTTTCCTCCAGCACGGGCTCCTCGTCACCGCCCGCCTCCGGCAGCGAGCCCAGCATCTCCCCGGTGCACGCGCACTCCAAGAAGAAGTCGAAGATGGAGAACGCCGAGAAGAACCGGTAAGTGTTCGATGTCGCTTCGGTGTTGTTTCGTCGGGAGGGGGTTGACCGTGACCTAAAGCACTAATGCGGCGTGGAAGGCCACCGCTGATGGGAGATTAACAATGAATTACAGATTGTTCACGAACTTGAAGAGGTCAAATTTTCACGGTCAAAAAATTTTATACCGAAATTTTGATTTCATAAAGTTGTTCATGCCAAGTTTGATCATTGTAATCTTTGGTCTAAGCAGTCTTCACATGTATCATTGCGATGTCAAAACTTGTCAATTACGTTCGTAATTGAGAATGTCAAAACCAGACAATGGGTAAATTTACTATAATTTATTTCATATTTCTATTCTCTTGATGGCACTTTGTGCCGAGAGGTTTTCCGAAAGACTGACAATAGAATCCTCCATCACCTCCATCACATCTCGAAAAATATTACCTTCTATTTTTTTTCACATTTGTGTAAAATTCATTCTTATTCAATCAATTCATATCTTATAAAATGTAGTAGTATGTATAACCAATTACAATATTTTCTGCAATTTTTTCTCCTCTGGTTGTTGCACCAATCCAAACTGCACACCTCATTTTATGTTAATTCTTTCCAACAATATGTCTATGTTAATGTCCAACAATGTGTATCAGATTGCGTAAAAAATCAAATGAAATTTAAAATATGTAGACCTATTGGACACCTTTATGTCACACTGCTAGGGAGTTAAATTTACAATTAATTAACTACATAAATTCTGTATTAAATTATTAATTTGTTTAACTTCCATATTTATAAAAAATCGGTAATTTTGTTTTGCTTGACAATTAATTATCACTTTTGATTATGTTCATTGCATTTTTCAAAAACACTGTCAGTCAATTAACTGTACACCTTTTCGTGATGAAGAGTGGAGGCTTTCGTTAAAACTCCTTTTTTTAAAGAGTGTTAACGAAGTTCTCAGCGCTCAATATGTATTGTAATTCGGTTATCTATGTACACATAATGTAGTTAATTAATTAATAATTGATTTTACATAATATTAATCGATATTAATATTGAGTGCGGACAGCGTCGTTACCAAAAAGAAAAACGTGGATTTCTTATTTGTTCAACACTATCCGCGCTAAATATTAGTGCAAATTTAATGTGTGTACATGCATTAATATTCAGCGCGGACAGCGTCGTTAAACAAAATGGAAAAAAAATGCTGGATTTCATATTTGTTTAACGACGCTGTCCGCGCTCAGCATTATTGCAGCAATAAATTGTTCTGTGCTTTTACAAGTTTGGACGCCAAGTTTCTAGGAAGGTTTTAATAAGTTCAAAATAAGTATAGCTTCATTTTCCAAAACGTATTTTGCATAGACTCATAGAGTATAGAGTCGAAGATTCATCTTTCAGCAATGTCATCGTTGGAATTGCCATCAGTTCGATTTTTGTAGCTAAAAAATGAAATACATACTCAACAGTCGACCCAACTTGTTGAAATAAAAAAAACAAGGTTTTTGGAAACAGGCGTAACATAACAAATCTCTTTGATCTTGCATCTTATCATCCCGACTCGCCCCATATTTGCATAACTGACGATAACCGTTGATAACAGCTGTGATCTCGCAAACTTGCCGCATCATCTGCTTTTTTAAATAATGACCTTGCACCGATCACTGTCAGTTGTTATTTCCACGATAAACATCTCTTGCAGAATTTGTCGAAAATGCACTCGCTCCGTTCTCTTTTCATGAATGGAGAAGCGACCCGAGCTCCAGCTAGGTCAAGGTAAAGCCGTTTGATAAACGCTCCTATCGATTCGCACCCGGCTGCTGCAGCAGCCACGCAAAAATGCGTCGTCTTCGCCGCCCCCAACGCCGCCGCCGTTGTGAAGTGGGGTCGCGGAAACGCAACCACGTGGACGTTTTCTGTTGAAGTGAACTTGGGTCCACACAGCAAATTCACTTTGAATTCGGTCAACAGGAGGAGCTTTAAGTGAATTACCAACATCGGTTTGTGTTAACTTTAGAGCTGCATAACAATCTCATGGAGAGAAATGGAATTTAGAGGATTAAAATCCTGTGTTTGCTTAGTGGAATGCATAATATTATACGTAATTGTTTAAAACATTTTTGCGCTTTAGCCAGCACTCACATAATACGGAATAAAAGGATTATTTCAGTGGTATTTTAAGATTAGATAATTACAGATTCAAAGACAGACCAAACGAAAATATTATTCCAACAAGATTCTCATTAACTCGAGTGTTGTTGGTTTTTTGAGCGCGCAACCACTTCAGATACAAGCTTCCATAAATATTTTTTGCCCACTTAGTTGTAAAACAATATGAAGAAAATTGAAATTAAAATTAGCATTAAAACAACTCGATTTATATTCTAAAACTCTTTGTAAATAATTTTTTGTTACCCGATGGACTCTGTCATTGAGAATATTGGCGAAAACGAAAACACTCGAAAAGCCATTTCAACAAGGCTGCAAAATAATATTTATTTAAGATAATATTTGTAGATTTAAGTGTGCAAATATTATTGTCAATGAGATATCACTTTTACAGATGTGAAGCGTTATTTTGTTAACACAGACTGGTTTCATCTTAAAATGTTCAATTATCCCAGTGCATTTAAAAATTTTAAGATTGGCCTCGTCCTACCGACTCACAAGCAGCAAAGTCGCTGATCCGATAAAAATACCACTTCTCCAAGCAACCAAGCATTCTCCCAACGAAAACAAGTGCTATTTCGTCGCCTTTGCAGCGTCAACATGTGTTCCACATAATTTATAAATTTTGTAACAATTCCTTTCGGGAATACGTGACTCTTTTCGTGTTTACAAACTCTGAACTGCGACCCTGCCACATATTCCCGATATATTTATGCGCGAAACGTGAGACGGTAAAAAACAAAGACGAACATGAGCAGTGTGGGAAGATTTCTACTTTTATTGAAATGAGGAACACTGATACTGACATCGCGTCTCATCTGCTTCATCATCATTTAAACGCCAAGGATGAGGTGGATCGGATGACGGTCAACAAAAGAGTGATCTCAAGGACTGCAGGAACAAGGAAGCAAAACTACCAAATCTAAATCTAGCGGAAACAGTAGCTGTTTTGTAAACATGCCCACCACTTGCAGCAATTAAAAATTTGAGAAGAGTGAATCAGTTGTTGGTAAACAATAGAAATGGTGTTATTGTGGTCTTTTCATGTGGGTAGAACAAACTCATAAAGACGGCCATTGTTTGATCGTATTTCATATCAATAAATAACTTTATTGAAAAATAAATAAATAACTTTATTGAAAAATACAAGTAAACAATTACCAATAAGACGCAAGGTTAAAGCACGTGAGCTGTGCCCATTAATATATGCTTTGGCGAGCTATTGTTACGACGTGTTTATTTCCACAGTTTTGGCGATAGAGTCCAAAAATACATTAATAAGGAAGGTCATGTTTACAATTATGTTTTGTTTTGAGAAATAGCAGATTGTGTAATGTGACGGTATTTCCGGATCTATATTTTCAAATACCACACCTCCACATAATAAATGCACCAAGTCCAGACGTTTCAGACCTGACCGTCGATCCGATCTAAAAACCATTTGATTGCAAAGAGTTGAAGTAAGGCAGTAACTCGGGGACGTGCTCTGCAGGAGCAAGCATCGAAGAATGCCTCATAACGACGATGACCACCTCCGTGCGCTCAAGATGCTCTTTATTGCATTAGACAGACGCTAAGAGAGTAATTAGCAATTAGTCCCCCGGTTGTTTCTCAACGGCTCCATTTGTTAACGACGTCGAGTTGTTAGCGATACGTTACAGTGTCGTTATAAAGCCGGATTTACGGGCCTAATCAGCGGATTCGGTTACCGACTTGTTAGCAAATGCTTGATAGGATTTACCGTCTGTAATTACTTCGCCCGAAAAGGTCAACAAAGAAGTTGGTCGAGTGTGAGCGAGGAGTTTGAGGAGTTGACCACACGCAACTGATTCTAAAAAGAGTTTGATATTGGAATTTTATTTGCTGTTATTAAAAGAACTCAAAAAAAAAAGAAAATACCTTGCTTGTCTGTTTCTAAGCTTATTAAGCTACGAGAGCCTTGAAGAGAATGGGTTAGGAGCACTCATGATCCGGGACTAAAGAAACTGCACCTTATGGTGAAATTGAATGCATTCCTTTGGGCTAGATCCCCAACCTAGGGCTGACGCCACCGGTTTATGCAGACATAGCACCAGTTCAACGGTTCAACGATAGTGAATAACGTGCCAGAATCCAGGACCTACGTTTTTTTTTACAAGATAAAGCAGTGGCGGGAAATTCGGTCGCCTTTTGGCATCTCAAGATTTCGCAATTTGGAAATTTAGACATTCTTAAATTGTATTTACAAGATATGGTTAATGTTAAAGAGGTATTTAATTGGTACATGGACTTTTTACAATTGAGAAGGGGTACAGATTGAGGAACCCTTAGAATGTTCAAAAACGAAATAATTCAAAATCGGTTGAACTGTTACAGTTTTGGCGATGTGACAACCAACGCGGAGTCAGTCAGACAGACTTACCTAGTAAAGAAAGCGCCAGGGATATAGTGATATAGAACAAATAAACGAGTGCAAAATAAAAAACCTGCTCTCCGATTTGTACACGTGCTATTCAAAGATCGGCCGCCATCAATCAAAGAATGCCGCCGCTTGATTCTCGATAAGCAGGTTTTTTATTTTGCACTCGTTTATTTGTTTGATATCACTATATCCCTGGCGCTTTCTTTATCCACTTCTATATCATATACAAGAAAATTACCTCTAAATCACTTAACTCTGGGTAGGAATAAACAAGTTTTGCATATTGCTTCATTTTGTAATAATTATATTCAGAATACAGTCCAACAGTCGATACAACCAATCCTTCTGGACTGTCGCCAATCTACCCTTTTTTCGACCGTCTAGTACGTCGCAGAAGACGCAATATTTCACCTTGTTTTTCTGGCGACACGTTGGCAGCGATTCGTAGCGGAATTATAACAAATTAATGTGTGGAAGAAAAGAGTATTATGTAGTATTCTTAGAAGGTAGTAAAACAGAACAATGCTGCATTACCACGGTCTGGTGCATTCGACGTCGTCCTGTCGGTTGGCTGGAAAGAGTTTCGGGTCGATTTTATGCGGTTTCGCGGCAATATTACGTGCGTTGGAGTGGTCAGGCTTTGATAACTCGCGTTTATCGTCGGCTCTTCCGCCAATATTTTATGTCGCAGATGTGTGATATGTGGTGCTTTCATGTTGTACAGCGTTGGGTCGGAGCCATGCCTGCAAGTCGGACGAATTATTGCCGTGACGTCAATGCTATATTCGACGGAGCTGAATGAAAGGATCGATTTAAACTATTTGGAATGCAAAGAGTCGTTGTTTTGTAGCTCGAAATATCAAATCCCTGCTTGGAGATGCAATTTCCATTAAACTAACTCGACAAATTAATATAGATGAAAGGTTAAACCTGAGAAACGTGGGGAGGCTCGAAAACCTGAAAAATTCAAGCTTTTTAAATTATTAATTCATTCATTAGGTTCAGGTTCATTCAGGTTGGTCAACTTCGTAAAGTTCAAAAGTTTTTTCAAATCTTTGGGTGGTTCCGAATTTGGTTTCTCTAGCTTCTTTATTGGACAAATTTCTCAAAGTATCATATTTTTAGGGTTTTTAGACCCACGTTTCTTCAGGTGTGTTTAAATTTCTCAATCTTTTGTCAAATTTGCGTTAATGCATTGTGTTTGTGTTTTGCAAAATGTTGAAAACCTCCCACCGATTAGTAAATCAGTTTGGAGTACCTATCGCATCACACCATTTGGAGAATTTTGAAAGAGCAACAATTGTATCCCTATCACGTACAGAAAGTACAATTTTTACAGCTTGGGGATTTACCTCGAAGGCGCCAGTTTTGTGAATGGGTCCTGGCCAAAATAACCCAGCAGCTAAATTTTCTATCCCTTCCTTTATCAACTGACGAGGCGGGTTTCACCAGGGAAGGTATTTTCAACTTAAATAATACGCACGTATGGGCAGACGAAAATCCGGCGGGCGGTTTACATTAATGTTTTTTGTGGTGAGCCGTTCAGTGGCGGGAGTTCTATTACTGATTAAATTTATTGCACTTACATATTTCTGAAACAACTGTATATGGTTTTTCAAAACATTAAGTTATAATAAAACAAATTCATTTCTGTTTTTTTATGAGTTAGAGATCTGTTAAAATCTGGAGCGCGGCTGACCATAGTATTCGAAACGAGCATTTTTTATAAACTGGCTTAGAATGTTAAAATTTAAGGTAATACGATTTGAAGCCAATATTTTGTAATAGGAATGTAGAATTCGTCTTTTCAATTTTGCAATTTAATTTTGGAACTTCTCACTCTCAAAATATTCTAAACTGAGATTCTTGGGATACAAAAGTTTGTAATCTTGTTTGCAATCCAAAGCTTATACATAAGTCTGATAATTTGCAATTGGCAAACTCTCAAACTATGGATCTTGTTTCATCCACAGTGACCATCCATGACTGAAAATAACACATCTCCAACCTCCTTGAAAACACACTCTAAACCCGACCTCTCCACAAAAATTCATGGTTGTCGGTGAAGTTCAAGGCCTCTGCAAATTGCTCAGCACAATGCAGATGCTCCCGATGCCAAAGTTCCGACATCATTAGTTACGATAATGGACCCGGCAAACTTGCCAAAACTTTAAACAAAGCTGGAGAATTTACTGGTATTGGGAAAACGCGTCATGGAAACAGTTCGTTTTGTCGTCGGGATGTAACTTGGGTAAAAAAGCGTCATTGTTTAAGCAAACAAAATCGTGGTGTTATCCCATGTGCTATTTATAGCACCGCGAGATATGGAACTGTTGATGTAAACAATCCGCTCATGTTTGTTTATGTAGTTAAATCGTACATTATCAAGGTTTGTTTTTTTTTATGGAATGGTGGATTCTGTTGTTGCTCCAGTTCCCGAAGGTGCGTCCTCTTAAGTAATTTGTTATTTATCGGAAAGTCTTGCAAAGGTTGCATTTTTTATTACGAAGGTTATGTCCGATCAAACATTTCCTGCCGTAGTTGAAAACACATTATGCTTACTAGCAAATGGAAAACATGCTGTCACAAACACTATTAGTCAGCGCATAATGAGCGGAACTCAGTGGCGCACAAATTCAGGTATTGCACTACCGTAGTACTATTGGTAGTAGAGTTGTAAAATGTTGCGCAATGGTCGTTTCACCACAATAAGAAAGTCGTGTTAATTATGCTATTTTTTGTCGGCCATTCATAAATCCAGCCTGCGATGAGTTGTTAACCTCAATTGGTGTTTTATTTTTAATAATTCCATTCAACGGTGTCAATAGTTGCTCAATCGGGCCACTCCTCACGATCGATAGTAACAATGTTAGCTCTAAAACATTTAGTGCATTACCACTGTTTGCCAAATATGTATCGTTTAAGTAAACTTCAAACAAGGGGGCTCAAGCAAGGTATTTGGAAAATTAAAATAACGCTAAAAATAAAGTATGCCGTTTACGGAGCATCAACACATAAATAATTACGTAATGCCGAGAAAAATAACAGACGTGGCAACATATTAAATCAGTCGGTTGGAAGAACCGCATTAACGCCTATTTTACATAATTACATGCAATCGTTTTAATGCACTTGTTGACTGGTTGGAAGGAGGAGAAACTGCTGGAGGCAAGTATATATAGCGGTGACATCGGGCGATAAATTTTGGCAATAGCCACTAAATGGCGAATTATTTATTTATTTGTTTTTCGGCCTTGAACGGGTTTTGCATAACCTATTTGTGTTGGAATTGCAGAAAAAAACTGACATACCTACCGATTGAGCCTAAATTTATATTTGAACTCGTATAATGTATTCCATCAAGTTTGACGAGTCTCAAAACCGTTTATTTGTGATATCAATTCAGTTTATTGTGTTGTGATGAATTTCTCCGCTGACGACGAAATCAGGTAAAACTTTTCTCAAGTTCTCAAAGGTTTCATTTATTCAGGTTCACGGAACTTTCAGGCTCCCTAACTGAATTAGATTGATTTACACGGCATTTATATTTTACCGAAAGACAAAACATTGTGACCATTTAATAATAAAAATTCGCGCCCTTGAATAATTAGCGACCTTTTTAGGAAAGGACGAAATTTTTTATGCATTAATACTGAAATTGTTTGTGATTCGTCAAGGGGCAGTTCTTCAGTCTTTTATAGAATAACTGGAAATGTTTCTATAGTTACCGTGCAAAATCCTGAAGGTTTGCGACAGCGTGTGCGCAATTACGTGTATTTACCCGCTGTGTAAAATGTGTAAGAACTTAAATTATAATGTTAACTCAAGCAATTCTTCAAGTCATTAAAATTATCGTTACCAGTTGCCTTAACGATCTGATGTGTTGTTGCTGAGGAAATATTTGATTTTTTACATGACGTGCGTAAGCATTAAAGTGAATGTTTTAATGTTTTACACAGGGTAATTACAAAAAAAATGGAGATTTTGCATATCGTTTTTGGTATACCTACATATCTCACTATCAGTTTCAGGTTTTGCATTTAATGTACTTAACGATTTAGAGCACTTAGAAATAAGTAATTTCTTGTACGTACAGAATCCAACAATTGACTTCTATTAACATTCAAGTGATGATATCATATTTCTTTATTTCTCTCTAAGCGCATTGACATTATTTTATTGCATTTATCTTCATATCAACTTGTTAATAAAAATGAACCCTTCTCGTTTTCTCATTTATGAAATTTACGCTTCTAAGCCGACTTGAACAAAGAAAATCATTTTAGAAACACTTCATCACTATCTGCTTAAGGGAGATGCTTAGAATTATTAATGTTAATATTAATTATTGATATTTTGGGATCTTTTCCATGGTTTGGAATTTTTCTAGACCAAGTCAATGTCTTAAAATTTTAGACCACAATATCTAGAATACGAAATTCAGGACACAGAATCTAGAATTGAAACTCTCTTAAGCTTTTGACCATACAAACTTTTTTTTCTTTGCTGTTACCTACTTTCTTCCAACATTTTTCGTATTGCCTATCTCTATACAAACTTTTTAAGACAATGTTTATAATATTTTTTTTTAAACAACAACTCGCATATCTGGTCTTCCGGCAGGCGTAATTCAACCCCGAACTTTCGTTCATTATTCGCGCAAAGGTCGCTGAACAGCTTAACAACCAAACTTTGATGCGTGATGACTGTAACTTTATAAATTACTGGGTGGTGTGCGCTTAAGAAGTTGCACCTAAGCACGGAAGTGCATTGTAACTTATGAACATTACCTCGGCATGTACCGAAGATTGTTGTCATGCCTCGAGGGCAAGGCGACCTAACTGATGTTAACAACATACTTTTACGTAATTACAACGTATGTGCTCTCCAATTATGCTCAATTGATGTGGGATTGACGGGGCACGAGGTGGTCGCTGTCTTCCGGACTTGTCTCGAGCATGAATGAAGACAATTACTAGGGAATTTCGAACTTATTACATACTTCTATACCACACCTCTGACATTTAATCAAAAACATCATCGTTTTTATAGCAGTGCCACATATGGAGCGCCTAATTACCCCGAACTTCTTGGAAGCCGAACCCAGCACCGCGACTTTCCCATATCGATGGCAGCAAAACGTAAAAGTGCCATGCCTTGCATATGCAAACAATAATACCTTTTATCTCTCGGTGTCATTGCACTGGAAATTTGTTGTGTGTTATCTCCATTATGGCTTTGTAAATACGTCAGTTCTTGCTTAATATTGTCAATTAAAAATCTACGTATAGTTCCGGAAGCGACAGCCACCCCTATTGTGCTCGCACAACTACAATTTCAGTCTCGGCGGTACAGTTGTAAAATGTTCCGGGAACCGCTGCGTCTTAAGTCTAATTAAGTGCAATCTACATAATGCGAGTCTGTGAAGTCTGGAAAACAATCTAATCCTCATCCACACTTTCTAATTGAATTAGAATCCTGTACTGATACGGTGGGGCATATACACACGTAGTTCTGTCTTGTAACAAACAACCCTATTCCTGGGGCCATATTTTATGGAGATAACGCCGGGTGATGTACGGAAGTTTGGAAGCAGCCACCGCAGTGGGATTGCTTATTAAAAATGGTTACGTCACATCCAAAGAAAAACGAGTAAATTTTGAATAGTGAGAACATGCAGTTGTACAACCATTATTGTTTTAAGAAAGAAGAGCTAATGGGAAAAAGTGCTGTTTCAATTTACACAATATTATGTGTACTTACTTAATGTTTTGACATCTTTTAGCGCTAGGTGTGGGGAGGTGGGCGCACCGAGTCGGAGATTAAGAATCGAATTTGAGATTTGTTCGAAATTGTCACATTCAAAAATTTCAGATTGCATAATCTCTACAAATACTACAATATCTATAAAAATAGATAAATCAACTCCGGAATCCCACGCCTGTATAATTCTGAAATCTTAAGAATGTTGTAGAAGACTCCAAATTTTCGACATTTCTGAACGGCAATGAATCATTTATAAAGATCCGCGTGGTATTTGTGTATAATGGGGAGATAGTGATGGAGATCTGAAAAACAATATATGTACATAGTGGTTTAGAGATACATATATATTATGTATTTTCCATTTAGTTCTGAATAATTACTTTTGTCTGCGAGGTTTTTTCAACATTCCCAACCGCCACCCCATCTCATCCCTCCTTGTATATCCAAAATTAAGTTTAATTTCGCCCCTGTCTGGCCGTAATCTACGACCCACCAGAGACATTAGGTGTGAGCAAATCCAGCAGATACAACATACTCATGCAGGTCGAGGAGCGGCGAATGCAGCAACCCAAATAAGTCAACTTCTTATCGCAACCGACGTCAAAATCGAACACTCGTTCGGCCGACTCCCGTTAACTAGGCGTGGTGCAACCAATACTATCACATATTAATAAAGTCAAAGTGCAACGTACTGTCGGTCTGAAAATAACACGCATAGTCTATTTACTTCACCTGTTACTTCAAAAATCGCCTGTTTATCCTCGAGTCTTGCGGTTCGTGTTGAACGTGTTTCGGGGGGGACAGAGTTAATCACGTCGCTCGAAAATTAGACACGTTGGGGGTGGTAAATTTACCACGTGATGCTAAGACGGGGATGACGGTTTTGCGAGATTGGTACTAATGCTGAGCGGGCGAAGAGCGATTTTTACTAAACGCTCGGAGCTGGTGATGCGTGTTCGGAGTTGTTTGAGCAGATTTTCCGTTTTGGTATTGAGTAAATAGAGGTGTTTTTGATAAGGCTGGTGAATCTGTGTGGTAGAGTATTTTTAATTAATGGGTTTCACATGAACATGAAATTGTGCTGAAAGTTAATATGAAATGTTTCAATTTTGAAGTTAAAAGAGGGAGCTGTAGGAAAAAAACACGTGAGCGTGGAAAGTAAAGAGACTAAAGAATTTAAGGAACATAGAGAGCAACTTCCTAGACAATACACTGCACCACAAAACATTAAAATATGGGGAGGTCAGTCATGTCCAAAAGTTCAGAGTTCAGCAAATTCTTTAATGAGTTAAGACGATTTTCTTAAGTGATCGAAATGGCTCTGGGGAATTGTTATGAAACAATCTGAGGAATTCTAATGAAACCTGAAGAGCACCAAAAAGAGTTTTGAAGGAAAATAAACAGACCTGAAGAATCCTGATAAATCATCCAGAGCTCTAAAGACAGTACAGTTTGTTGAGGTCTCCTGAAGAATACCGAGAATTCCTGAAAATATAAGTATCCAATACCAAGAGTTTTTAAGAATCTTGAAAGATGGATCTGAAAGGTTCTCGAAGAGTGGCTTATGACATATGACTAATCTACAATTTATTGATGTGGACTAAGTAGTGTTGACGGCACATCAAGGTCCTTCCACGCTGCGATTTGAGATATTTGTGGACTGCCCCCGATCGTCAGACTTATGAACTGCTCGCGCCTCTAAATCACATTATCCGAAAATAGCCTCACCAGCCGCTATTACGACCCATAAAAGCAATTACAAATTAACAAAATGAGCTACTCATGTGCAAAAATTACTGTTTTCCTACGCCCGAGATTACAATAACACTATTATTGTTTGCCCGAACACGCTCCAAAATAACTTGCTACTGGAATAAAAACAACACGACCTAGTTCAAGCCTCGACGATATGCATTACGAAACCAATGCTAATTGTTCTGTTTGTCTGAGTTTCCATGCATAAAAATATCGTCAATAAAATTGATGAATCCGAGAAATCGGACTTGGGGCACGTCTCTTGTATCAGGAAATTATTATTAGTCTGGGATAACCGCTCCCTTAAAGAGGCGAGAATTGAGGAACAATGACAGCTCTGCGTCTAGGAGTTCGTTTAATGCGGTCCCCGGTGGGATCCGGTTTGTTTTTTACGCCGCCGCCGGGAGTCTGGAGTATTTGGAGCTGATAGCTGGAGTCCTGTGATGTTGAATATTACGGAAAAATCTCGGGAAAACTAAATAACTTCCTGTCTAAGCATTGTCAGGACTCGATACGCTGTGATGGAAGGAGCTTTTTCATAAAGCTCAGTCGATACAATAATGGATGACGAAATTTTTTACTGGGGTGACTCACCTAGGGAAGCTTTATATCGGCAGATTATACTATTAGTTGGTTTCTCGGAGCACGAGTGGATGAAAAACTTGAAGGTGAGAATTTAATTTAGTTCCCACCCTCGATGCCTCTATTCACAGCTTAATCAAAATTAGAAGGCGCCTGCGGCTAAAAGCTGATAATGATCGATAACTGATTGTGCGAAAATGGTATTTATATTGATGGGTTTGTTATTCAGAGGTCGACGACAATCGTCAGCCCCACGTTGGGCGCCAACTATTTGGCGCTCAAATCAAAAGGAAGCTGTAACTGTCAACCTTCAGAAGTGCAGATGCGTGCCAATATTGATCCCCAAAAGGAATCAACAGTTTTTCAAACTGACTCATCGCATAATTTCACGACCGCTTCCGATTAATTTCTGCCATTGTCTCTAATGCACATAGCGAAATAGCCACCAGACCGCTGTAAACAAAGCAATTTATAAGTATAACTATAATTAAATCGTGACCCCCCGGACAATCCTATATCACAAATAACAAAAATTTCAATTGCTTACACTCTGCATATTCATGCGCGGTTAAAGCGGTTAAGTCGCAACGTGCAACTGCATATCTGAAAAACAAACAACAACGCAACTATGTGTATATAGCCGGGAATTTATTTATAGACTCGGCAATAAATAATAATTACACCCAGTGTTATTACTGAAATTACGAGTAACGGTAAGAAACAATGACATGAAGTGGGCATACATGAATGGTTTCAATGCGTTGTTGTGGACGGTCGTATTTATTTAACACCTACGGCAGATTTTTGTTAAATTATTCCCGACCGCTCTAATTAACTGCATAAACGACGAAAAGTGGTGGCAGATTCGGAATAACAAAATTGCTAGTCGGTTTCATTAACGGCGGCGGCCATGCGGAAAAAACGATATTAGCGAACACCCTTGAAGGGTTAAAAATTCGAGGCCGCCCTTTAGGGTTGAGCGCCGCACCGTGAAATTGCAGGTAGTCACTCAATGTCAGCGGTCGAAAAATTAACACCATTAACATTTTTTAATTCGTCGTGATCGCTGTCAAAATCAAAGCGGTCGTTACCTCGTCTTCTGACTGAGATAATATTTGGTGACGACCAACACAACGAGTGGCTATAGGTCTGGACCTGTGTGGAAAACAAATAACTTATAATTAATGGTAATTACAGCGGAGATGCAGCATTTCTTCTGCAAACACTAGAGGTGCGATGTGTAAACAGTGCGTTGGGCAAGACGTACAGGTGCATCTACAGATTTTAAATTTAGCCTGAACATTATTGTTAATAGCAGATGCCGTTAGCATTCATTTGCAGTTTAGAAGTAAACAGGTTTGCATTATTATTAGTGAAGAAACTAGGTTCGTTTGGATCATGTGGTTACTTCGGAACCAAAAAGGTCGACAACCCGCGCGTAATTAACCCACAACCGTGAGGTTCCGAAATTTCAGTTACTCAATTGCAGTAATAGCCTGAACTTTGAACTTCATGTGCGTGGTAGCAGTTTCATAAGCCGCGCACGCACTACGTGATGAATTCTTTAAGCGAACTGCCTCATAAATCTCTCTGCTCTCGTAGGAGAAGTGACCTTATGAACGCCTCCGAACAGCTAATAACCATCATAAACAAATCATTTAGTCGCGACGTTGGCGTCCCTCAATGGAGGGCGTGCGGAAAAAACTTTCCCGCACGGCCAATATTGGTACAAGCTGTTATCTCGGCTTGAATATTTAAATGCGCTCGTTTTTCCCATTATTCTTGCACAACGAGTTTATGAAACCTTGAGTCATTCAGTGGAGTCTATTAACCACATGACATGTGAACATCCTTCGATGTTTAAAAACTCTATTATCGCACTTAACCGACTGCTTGTTGAGGCAGGTCTGCGGTTTATCGCACGCATGATACCACTAGAAGGTAGACCAGACACTGTTAGAACACGTGAGTTTGTATTTTAATTTGTCTTGTAAGAGGTCAGATTTCAACAGCTGCAGGAACTGGTAGTCATAAAGCTTAGGAAGGGACGGAGGATAATGCAAAAGGAAATCGGATTGTAAATTTATTGACATTGTTAATTATCGAATCGTTGTTTCCTGACCAGATTGTTATAAAATTTGAAAAGTGTGATAAACAAAGAACTGGATGTGTTGTTGGAAACCTGCCATCAGATTGTCTCTATGGAAACAGTTCAAAAGTGGAGGATGTATTTTTGGAATTTCATTGTAATGAAGGCATTACTCTATTATCTATATGGGTCGAATATCATCTATTAGTGTACTCGTAATTCCCTTATCTTTGTTAGATAATCTTTAAGCTCTTTATTGTTGTATTGTTCTTAAATGTTGACATTTATTTATCTTTGTTTTATTTAGAAGCTTTTTAGTTACTTTTTTTAATACATTTTTCCATTACAACCGGCTTGACTGTAGAAACAATATTCCCCCTGCAAGATACACAAGCTTCGACATGATTAACGCAAAATTAGGTACTCCTGCTAACTAGTCATTCTTGTCTTCATGGTTTTTATCTATACAAAATGACAAATGCTAATATGATGGTTTCCACGACAAACTAGTCATTTCTCTTTCACGCACTTGTAGCTGCAATAATTCCTTCGAAGTAGTACAATTTCACCGACTTTCCCCTACATCGCAATTACCCATTTCTTTCTAGATATTTACGACGACATTAGCAAACTGTTCGAATGTCCTGCCAACTTTTTTCCATGTCCCAGTGATATCTATCCGCTTTTTAACGAACGACATGATAAATATACCTCCACAAACTCCCTACAAGCTTACTTGTCTCTATTATCATCACAAATGTCGGGTAGACTTCGGTAAACAGACATAAATAAAAATTATACGATGAAAAGCATTGTGTTCTCGGAAAAGCCGCCACAAAAGAAGGAAATTTGATATGAAAGAATATAAAAGATGTATAAGGGAAATGTTTTTCCAGCTGCAGTTATGGTCAGAGTTGGTTTATTTGAAAGCTGGTGCGCTTGCATGGATAATTAATAATAGGATCTATTTAAGGGGTGGCTAAATTTAGTTTAGCGAGCTGGAACACGTGGGAGCGTTCATTTGGGTATGACACTTTTGTAATTATTTTGTTAATAGTAAAAATTATTTTGATATACATAATAATGTCTTTTCGATGTCACATTTTGTTACAGGTTTACTTATTCCTCATTTTTTATAATCTCATGTTCCTCCATTTCTTAGGGGTAAGGTTAAATTCCACAAGTCGTACATTATCTAAGATCTCAGGTTTTTCAAAATCTTGGCTTCCACTATATGTACCTACTTCCCTAAGATCTCAGGTTTCCTAGAAGTTCTCCTAGAGGCTATCATGTCGCCTGTCGTTAGTCTGTAAAGGTTTCTTTATTGTTTTAGAAACTATTCCAAACTTGTTAGGGCTTAGGGGGGAAAAGGACCAAAGAATTAGAGAATCAAAAGAATGTGGGGAAGAATAAAAAATAATGTAACTATCAAAGTGACACTAGAGAACGATAAGAATGAATTGAGTCAGGTCAGGTCAGATTAAAATTTATAAGATTGTAGATTCGAGAATCCCAAATTGATTGAATGACTTTCCTAGTACATATCTGTCTAGAATAATTGCTCTGGGGCGATCGTCGAAAAAATGTTGTATGCCACACGTCTAAAGCAAACCATGAAGTAAAAAAGGGAATATAAAGAATTTAAGAACTAAGAAGTCTGCAACTAAAAAGACGAACGTTTTATATTAAAAAATGCAAAATGGAAAAAAATAACTTCGAGTGCGGACATTGTAGTCCGACATTTAGAAATATGTAGAAGTGAAATCTTAACTGGAAAAAAACAGATTTTGTTTGATATGAATTAATTATAAATACAGTAATAATGAGCGCGGACAGAGTCGTTAGACACAATTATAGAAATGATGAGAAAACATGTTGAGTATTACGGTTTTTTCTTTACTATGATGAATTCATCTGAAATAGACCAATATTGAGGGCGAACAGCGTCGTTAGACATTAAAGTTTATTAAAAAATGTTTTTTGTTACACAATGATTTAAGTGCATTTGGATAAGAAGGTACTAAATAGTTATTTTTTGCTGTGCAGATGAAGGTAGATAATAATAATAATCGGTCCCTGATAAAGCTCTATAATCTTTAATATCATTCATAAAAATTTTACCAAAAATTACAAACATTTCCCACCGAGAAAATAATGCATTCCGCCATTTAATTAACGACCGCTTTAAACTTACCCCTAATGAACCCTTAAACACAAAAGCAATTAAGAAGTCCCACATTTTAATTGCCATCCCCCCTGCTCGTCCTAAATCGAACCTAACTCAATATCTGCAACAACAAAAGCTCCCGAACGACTCCTTCAAATCCCGACCCCTAATGGACAAAAATCGAAACGCCATCGTCTACGCGAAAAGGAAACGTCAGCAAGAAAGGATATCGCAACGGCAATAACATCCCTCATTTTAGTCATTTTCCTTTCTAGTTACAAGAGCACAACATTTCGGCAATGCCGTCGGATTGAATTTCGATTCAGCCTTGTCAAACGTCGAAATATAATCTGCATTTCCACGTCGCATTCCGTCGTAAATTGAATGCGAAATTGCGTATGCGAAGATCGTAAAATTGCTGTGCAGACGAAGGAGGCAGTTTTTATGTGTGTAAAGGTGGAAATGTTGCAACATGTAGTGGTGACAACAATAAAAGTTTACTGAAAAACTATTAAAAGGTTTTTACTGTCCTGGGGTCTGGTGTTGCGCAGCTGTGGGGGCACACGTGAGTGTGGATAGACCGGAAAGTTTAGAGATGCACTACTGGTTCAAACGCAGTTTTAGAAGAGGAACTCAAAATTTTCGGGAATTTGAAATTACATACGTACCAACATTTAAGTTTTGCAATTTTAGAAATTTGAAATTTGATTTAAAATTACCAATTTCGTCTATCCAATTTTTTTCAGTTACATCCAGAACTCAAAATTTGAATTGCATATTCTCAAATTTCTAAATTCAATATGGCGGATTCAAAAATTAAAATTTCACAGTTCAAATACAAAATTATTACGAATTAAAAATACCTCAATTGAAAAGTTCCAATTTCAGCAATTCGTGCTTTAAACAATTTAAAATTCATAATTGATTTAAAGATTTAAACGATTTACACTTTCAGCAATTCATGATTTCAAAGAATTAAAATTTACAAATTTAGAAAAAAACAAATTCGACACTTCTGGGTTCTTCGTCGTAAACTCGCTTTCATCCTCTACTATCTATACCCACAACTCAAAAACACCAGCATAGCAGTTATCATTTCGAAAAATCCATTGTAAAGTCCATAAATTTTATCTCAACGCACACAAAACTTACATGTCTGAAATCGAGAACCTGCACAGTAATTTTCCAAATACAGTCAAAGCCTCAGAATGCCGTCCTTCTCAATAGGCCCGCCAACAGGTTATTTTAACAGCCACATACTTGCGGACTTAACTTACAACATAAATTTATCGGACGGGATGTCTGCCTGCCTCCATCGCGCCACAAATCCACGTTGTTCGAAAAAAGAAACTTTCACCGCAACAGTTGCGTTTTTAAAAACTCGCAAAGTTTTCTTTTCGCGGCGGCGATGTGCTCGCGACCTTCACATTGTTTCGTCGCATCTTTAAACGAAGGCAGTGGAGCATCCGAGCAAGACCCGATGGCCTTGGTTGCGCTTTATCATCCACAGAGGTCTTTTTAATGATGTGTGGAGTCACGGCAGGAACGGACCGCGCATTATCTGAAGAATGAGGAATGTAAATGTGGTCGATAAGTTCGGAGTGAGTTAAGCTGGCCAGGCGAGGGATTAAGAAAGGCAAACGATGGGGAGTCTTCGACGTAACCTAACACAGAATTGATGGAAGTCCTCGGGTTACGAAGGTAATCAGGGGGCGTGGGTGCGCACAATGTTGTGCTTCACCTTGTTTTCAGGTTCTCAAATTTACAGAAAAGTGTTGTCTCAAGATGATAATTATAACGATTTAACAGATAGGATATTGTGTATTTATCACGGTGGCCGTGACGTCACTGGGTGCGGTCATAAGAAATCATGCTTTTAAATAACAACAAGACTTTTACTCATTTAGATTTTTCTAGCACTTTTGGATCCGAAAAATTTACAAAAATGACAAAAAAATTTTTTGTTAGTTGTGGTCAGGGGCGTGAGAATTCTAAATTTTGAACTAAACCTCCAGGGTTCAAAATTAATCCAGAATTTTATTCAGGGAGTTCCAAAATGTACAGAAATTACTGATGTTGGCGTAAAAGCTCCCAGAAATAGACTTGGCTTGACTTAACTTGAGCTTGAGTGACTTAAATTTTTGGAGCACTTGGATCACAAAAATTGTAAAATACATCTTTCTAGATCTTTGTAACTTACGATAATAATATTTACAAATATAAATATAAGATATGAACTCAAAGCCAAATAAAAAAAATATAAGTTCTCAAATTAGGAACCAAAAAACCTCAGAACTTGAGAAACGTGAGAATTTGAAGAACCTGAAATCTCGGGGAACTGTTTGAAAAAAGTTGGGCAACCTGGGGAGTTTGGGGACTAAGAAATTAGGGTTTTTAGGAAACTGGGACTGGGGATGTTTTATGTAGTGGTTTATCGTTTTACTTTAGATAATCAGCTTTATCTCCTTTACTTCGGCCCCCATTTCCGCAACACGTCCTGACCCAAATGACTTGTTTATTCCTCATCGCAGCTATTCTCGTCACCCAAACAAAACAGTTACGTAACGAACCCACGGATAGAAAACTTGGCGCAGCCTCGACTTGAACCTGCCGCTGCACTCCCGAAAGATAAACAAAATTTCTCACACGTTTCAATCCCAAAAATACCCACCAAAACTCACTCCATGTTTATTTCGGTTGGGCGGAACGTCTTTCCTCTAAAAATAGAGAGCATTTCCACAATTGTAAACAAGATAGTCTTCTTTCTGGTAGCTATTACGCGCTACAAAGTTTGCTTAACTGCAGTTTGTTTATGTAAGCGAAAACGATGTGTGGGTGTCTTGTCCGTCCTGGAAGTGGTAGAGGTCAGTTCCGTGCAGAGACGTACTCAACACCGTTTTGGTAGACTTTGGTCTTGACCTTTTATTGGTTAATTTCGAGTGCTCGCAATTTTGCCATTAGCTGCAGGTCTATTTGAGCAATAAAAATAAGTGAATAATGGTTGAGTAACTAGGGTGATTGACTTCTCAGCGATGCCAGCGGATTTGTTACTGGGTCGTTTGATGAGTTGTGCAATTCTACAAACAGTTTTTTCACTTACGTGCACCACTGGGACCGGTCATGACATGCCCTGACGACAAAAGTAACTCAACTCAAATCGCAATGTTCGGCCTGCATGTAGATGTAAAATCAATGACTGGCCAGCGGCGTACGCAATGCAGTCGATATTGGGCTCGGACCCTTCAAGCCCAAGGTCACACAATGTCATTATAAATTCAATAACGTTCCCGGCCCTGATTAATCACGGCCACCCTTGCTTTAAAACGTGCGGAGGTTATTTTTGGGTCCGCGAGGCTGGGGGAATCAAGGAATTAATTTCGATGCCCTTGACATTGACAGCAGGAGCGCGGAGATTCGGACGGACGGCCGGAGTTTCCTGGGAGTGGGAAATCGCGGTCACGAACAAGGTCAAGGTGCCTTCTGGATGCGAAAACGTGTTGCTGTTCTCATGGTTTTCGATTGAGTCCGCTGGTTGGTGATGGTGGACAGGGGTAGAATGACCTAGGAGACTGTAAACAGCTTTGGGGTGGTGCTTCTGAGTTTCAGCTCTATATAAAATTATGTATTATTAAACACGCATGTTATAAAACTTTTTTTTTTTTTTTACTACCTATAGTCCACTCACATCCCTTAGTCATCATCTAAAATTTACGACCCTCAGTCACCAATCCCGATTAAATTCAGCAATTAACACCTAGCTAGAAGCAGCACTCGAAAGAGGTTTTCGGCCAATTGGCTAATTGCGTTTATATTTAATTGCAGGATTGGAGGCGGCGCCAACGGAATCTTCACCCGTCGATTGGATTTCAGCTCCTTCAACGCTTTGCCGAAGAACAAACTCAATTCTTATCAAATTAAGGTAAGAGTTTTATTATAGGTCCGTGTAATGGGGGAAATCGAACGTACAAGTTACGTGGGATGGAAGTCTTGATTCGTTTGATGCATGTCCTTAAAACGAATAGTTTTACCGATAAACGTAATTTATTGATAATATAAAACAGAATTATTATAGGTGTTCATATTACATAGTCGTAAAGGACTGGAGTAAACAGAAATTCAAATTGATTTATGTACGAGTGGTGATCAATTGAATTTTCAATCAACGACATGCAGGAAAACTTCTTGCGGCGATAGACTCGCTTTACCATCACAAAGAAGTCATAAATTGATCACTACACTACTGTATTTTATCAGTAGAACCTCTTTGTCTTATATGGGAAATGCACAAATCTGTGTAATGCCTCGTTCGTAAGTGTGCTCGTACAAGTTAATCTTTTGTTCAAGAACGACTTCCTGGATGTTACAGGTTTATTTGTCTCTAGACTGCAAGGCTTCAATTTTTTTGTCTACAACAGCTGTATAACGATCTCATAACACTCATATGACGTAATTTACCAGATTCTCCTTGATCCATTTTTAATTTTTACATTTTAAAAAATGTAGTTTTTTCCAATCATGTAACCTTTTCGAAACGTCAAATTTAATAATTTTTCAAAATAACGTCATAATTTAAACATTCTTTAAAGTAAGAACCCCATTGTAATTCATCAATTGCATCATTAATCTCTTGTAAAATTAGGGCTGATGGGAGTACTTTTTCTCCAGAAACATGTTCCTATTGTAATTGAATTTTATTGAAGTTTGTGGAGATTGACTGGAATAATTTTAAATTTATATTTAAATTTACTCCACTTTGATTCATCGACATTCTTCCCTAGCTTTTTTTGTTTTTAATTGTTAAGTTTTTTCAGGCCGTCGCCATTTCTAAGATTTCAATATTTTTAGATCTTTCAGTTGCTCAATTAAAACCTAATGGATATCCCTCCATGCGGGATATCTTACCTGTGGTTTTCACTTCTTGTTATATAATACCTAACGGTGTAGCTCATATATCAATAATAATTTCTATAAATAAACAATTTCATACCTTGTAAACGTTGGGAAATCATTGTTAAGTATCAGTAATAATAAGCCGCTGCCGCTCTACTAACTGATTTTACTTATTTATGGTATACGCAATTCTGTTCGCGCAGTCAGATTGCAATTAATTATCAGTTGGTAATAATTTATTACTGCGACAATTATTATTAGCAGACTCTAACGACGCTGCTTATCAAGATCAGACACAGACTGTCTTTTTCGATTCGGTAAGTCCAAGGGCTGCTGACTCTTTATTTTATATTCTATAGTAAGTACTTGGTGATGCGACTAATTAGGAGTTCGACCAATTACATGTCGAAATAAACGGTCACACATGTTGTTGCCATAGATGGAACATTAACAACGACGCACCAAGCCAGTTTGAAAATAGGGGACACTGGGGAGCAAGCAGCATCGACGACAAAGACACGAGCAGAACACCTCTAAAAAAGAAGTCCCCATCGAGGCGGCCAGTTTTTTCCGTTTACTGTAAACTCGTGGAAATGCCCTCTTCTGAAAACACATAAAAACCGTTTTAATTGGTTCACAGACGGAATTAGACTAGCCATTTTTCATCAATTAGACACAAGTAACTGCATTACGACGTTTCAATTCAATACACGTTCCAGACTCGATTGTCGCAGTATCTGTTGTCGAGAGCTCCGCTTTCTTTTCACGATTCGAGCAGCGGAGTATCCGAATTTTTCGTCTTCGGAAGTCGCGCAATCAGCATACAAAAACTCGCCGTTGGGCGAATGCCGCATTGCGAATTTACCTGACGATTTTGTTTGCGTTTTGCGGACAAGACAAAGTTCAAGCCGATTGTGGTAGTTCTGTCTGGTAATTGTGACTAATGGTGGTTTTAGTATTCTCGCAGACTGATTGCTTTATTGTTCTTGGGTTTGCGCCCGTCTACATTATTCATTAACATTTTTATTTACATAGCCTCGGCTTTGAAGTGTAGACAGTATTCGTCTGATTGTTAATACGAAGTTGTGCTGCATTTGACCGACATCCACCGAGAACGAGTATTTCGAATCACGATTATTCGTGATTGTGGCGACCTGCCCAGCGAAAAATGCCAAACCAGTTCGCATTGCTGCATTCACCGATTTCAGTTGCCATCAGACCGCGTTCGTGTACAAACGAGATCAATACAACATTTATATGTTAATTGATTCATATGTCGTGTACATGCGAGCGACTAAAAATCGCAATGTCATAACGTAATTGCGGCCTAATCTGTTATTTTATCTGCCGGTGCTGTACCAGCTCCCTTTTTCGGTCCACAAAAATTATTGTACTATCGATTGCAACGGGGATGTGCGAGCGCTCCCTACAAAGGTAGGGTTGCGTAACTGCATTCTACGCCCCCAACGCAACACGTTTTTGATCAAGACTATACATGGAGGGTTCCAACAAGATCAATAAATCATTAGATTCATCACGTTCGCT
Source organism: Diaperis boleti (assembly GCA_963583935.1). Lineage (NCBI taxonomy): Eukaryota > Metazoa > Arthropoda > Insecta > Coleoptera > Tenebrionidae > Diaperis > Diaperis boleti. The sequence goes on from OY757248.1 coordinate 43,271,223, forward strand.
GCTGAACTCTTCAATTTCGATGCAGAAGCAAACGGTCGTCAAATCCTTTTAGAAAGTTCATCAGTATAGTTTTAGCATCAAGATAAACGAAAGGGAGTGCAGCTTTTTAGAATTCCGTTGCAGGAGTCGCTTCACACGGTCCGTTTAGGGCAGGCAGGGTTGCCGCGTGAATCCATATCCTACCTCATCCTCTTCGGCATTGAGCACTCCCCTTTTTACGCACGTATTACGCGTGCCGCTTCCCCAACGAGTTCCCGGTTCTTCTGCACGCAGGAATTGATTAAATGCGTGACAAAGCTGTCAAAGACCCAATGAATCAAACAGTAATTTTAATAGAGGATGCTCTGGTTTGTGATGTAAAGTATGTATTGTTGTTAGTCTTGTGTCAACCAGGAGAATCCCAAATCATCGATGCTGGAGTATTTCTTCAGCGCTTTGGCTTCTTTTGGATTGTTCATTTTCAACAGTTGTTGTCTTTTCAATCAAATGCACGATTCCAAAATTGAGTTTCAGGAATGTTCTATTTAATCGCAAGGTTTATTTTGGTTCCCTTAAAATTTATTTAATCCACCAGAGTTTCAGTTTTTTACCAGGACCCCGACCCTTGCATCTTGCAAGTTTCTATATATTCACAAGTCTTGTAAACATTTCACTAGATCCACTGCATCGCAACATGGGTGGGCTCCTGCTAGCCATCCAAACAACTTTCAGCTTTTACAAACTTTCCTATTTTGGTCCTTTGTATCGTACATGCAGCTTTCTACTAGACATAAATAAAAATAATAACTTCTCACAGTTTTATTCGAGTTTTATCGAAGTTTCTTTTTGGAATTATTTATGCAGAGAAGTTCCAATACAATGGATGATTTCAATCACCATTAATCTTTGTGAGAAGTTCGTACATTTCACTCTCTTATATCCAATCAAGAAAGGAATTACGTGCATCTGCATCCCATTCGATGTTAACGTTTTCTTTAATAACAAGCAATCAAAGCCAGGCTTCTTCATACGAATGACATCATCGCAACTGGTTTGTTTTCGCATCTTTGCGTTAATTGGTTTTAATTAAGGGAGTGCCGTCGACGATTGAAAGCTCTACTTCTTCACGTGTGTTTAGGCTCCAACGAGAAAGTTCATTCAATACATTCCCAGCATACAAGTTGTCCCAGGACTCAATAACAAAAAAAAATGGCTTTTTGCAGCAGTTATTTTTCCGGCCGATCTTCACAATTATATTAGAATTATCGGCATCGGCCACTTTTCTCTGCGGAGCGAGTTCTGGGACAGGCTGTATATGAAATCTTGAATTTAATCTCCGAGATGTTGACAGCCTGATTTACCTTCTAGCAGCGCGGCAAATTGCAATAAATCACAGTTGAAACGGAAAATGCAGTCGCAAATGACTTCCTGTCAGTGACAAACGCGGCGAAAGCCACCGTAGCAAGCAAAAATCCTACGGGCTGATATCGATTGATAATTAAAATTTGTCAAGAACAGGACTGAAATTTGCGCGCACGTCTCCTTTAAGGATCGCGATCGAACCAAAAAAGCAGGACGGCGCCCAACTCGAATTCTTCTCGTTTTAATTAATGTGGAAAAAGTAATTTAATTCCATCGAGAGCATTCGCAGTCCTGCGAGGATTACATGGGACATAAATTGAGTTAATACCGCTGCTAGAAATTGAGATATTAAACTGTACTGTAGTTAACAAACCTGGGTTTGCGTAATCGGGGAAAATAATAAGGCGGGTAGACTCATGTGCACAGTTAACCTTCGAGAAGTTGTAAACAACACGAACGTAATTGTCGTCGTAATTCCTACTTTAGCGAGCGATTAGGAATGAAGATATTTATTGCGCTGGAAGCCTAATGGAAGAAATTGTTGATTAGAGCTGGGAGTACAATTTTTTACCAACGTGTACATGTAGGGAAATAAACTGGAAGTTGCACCCTGACATTTGACCTGGACAAAGAGCAGTTCAAATTTCCAATTAATAACAGGAAACCGTAAAAAGTGAGTCTCATTCTCATTTTACGACTTTAATACTCTTATGGAGAGTTATGTAGGTAATTATCATAAATTACAACATCCGTATGCATTTCTCATGCTCTTTTCGTCCGCGTGTGCCGGACAAAATTTTAACATTCTTTCGGCTTCTTTTCGAATTATGCCATCCATTCCGAAGCTATCTGTTTTGCTTTTAATACAAAAGCCGGGGGTTAGTGCACGAATCCGCCGATGTAGCGGCAGCGATAACGCTTATAAAAATATTACAGTTCCAACTACTCAGAAAATTACTTTCCGTTGGATCCGATCTTAAATCGTGAGTCCGAAATGCGAACAATGCCGGTTTCGTGCCGTCTCTTTCGCGAGACGAATTTAGTACGGATTCGCCGGTGCATTTCGAGAAAGTAATTAGCAATTATGCAAGCTAGACGATGGTCGGGACGCGAAGAACGGGTCGGAGACGGGGAAATTAAATGCGAGTTGAGAAGAGAGAAAAAAAAGTGTTGTGGGCGTTGTTGTCCAAAGTCTGAATACTTCTATAGTCTCAGTTTTCAGTTTTTGGGATTTCTCAGGTTTCCTGCTCTAAAGTAAGTAATTTTATACCCAAGAGTTCAAAGAGATGCCAATTTTTGACTTTAAACGTCATTCTTCTCCATTTTATAGCTTCTAAATCTAGAGCTAACCCCGATGTACGACCACTTGTTTTGTTATGATGGTTTCTGGCAGTCTTATTATAATATGATCCCAGTTGACGTTTTGTTATCATCTCATCTTTCTTCTTCATTGTCTTGCCTTTATTCATTCCTCATTAATTCTAGATCTTCTCCAAATCTTTTTTTTGCGTTTCTCACCATTTCTTTAACCCCCCTTCTTTGCAATTGATACGAACTATAGTCTTTGTCCTAGACATCAAGGACTTTTGCCATATGACCTTTTTCTGTTTAATTTATTATTTGACCTGGAAATCCAGAGAATCGGTTTCAATTGGATTATTATATGGATTATATGCGCGGCACGATGCCGGGCGATAAACATAAGCCGACTGGAGCTCCCAGTTCAAATAGTGAAAAGTACTGTAAAAAGTGCAAAAAACAAGTTACAAATGTGTCCATGCAGTGTATTAAGTGCTACGTAATCTATCATAAAAGTTGTGCACTTGCCTTGGATGACAATAAGAAGAAATTTAACTTTATAAGTGAATCTGAAATGATCTGTATTAATCATGGAAGTGATGATAACGACTTGCAACCTACTAGCTCACCTACTTCGAATGAAAACGTAATTACTGCAATGACAGCCGAAATTGCAAATCTCAAGAAAGTAAATGAAATTCAAGCAAGGGAAATTCAAGAGCTCAAAGAAGAAATTAGGATTAGAAGTGTACGGAATAATCAGCACGGCGATGGCCATGAAACTATTTCTTGTGAAACGTTCAAAAAAGAGATAATCGACCTTATCAACGACTTTAAGAAAGAAGTAAATAAACAGCTGATTCCCTTGATTAATTATTGCAAACAAACAAAGGAATCTGTCCCATCTCCTTCATATAGCAACAAAAATGGGAAGTCGTTAACAAATACAGTTAATACAGTTAATAACGTCATTGCTGAGTCTAACGCGAAGAATGAAGAAGCCCACAAACTTCTTCATGACAAACAACTAGAGATCATGAACGATATAATTAATTTGGACAAGCAGGAAACACAAGACTTTGAAACCACACCACCAATGGATGGTGTGTTTAAAACTGTAATTTACAAAAATCGCAAGAATATAAAATCTCGAGGTAGTCAAGCCTACGGCCCAGTAGACACCCGCAAAGAAGATTTCAAGTTCAAATCGGGCGCATCCAAGTCAAAACCAATTGTTGGTACCGGTAGTTCTTCAAGTAAAAATCTCATCAGCGTTCCGAAGCCTCTTACAAGAAATTATCACATCAGCCGTCTACATCCCGATACTACAACTGATGATATTATTCAGCATCTTAGAGCTATCACCAGCCGTGTCAGCTGCCAAAAACTACAATCGAAAAAACCTGAAGTGTACTCGTCCTTTAAAATAACTGTTCCCTCGATGTTAGAAGGAAAAGTTTTGGACCCTACAACATGGCCAGAAGGAGTGACAATAAATCATTTTTTTCAGAAACGTACAACACTGAACGCACCACCCTAGGGTTAAGGCAAGAGCGACCTAATTTTTTAGTGGGTCACGTAAACGCAAGATCTTTGTGTAACAAGTTCCCTGAATTTCAGAGTTTTGTTCTTCAGAACAAATTCTCAGTTATTACTGTCAGCGAAACATGGCTCCAAGAAGAAATGCCCGATGAACATTTTAATATCCCAGGTTACCAGCTTGTACGTAAGGACAAGACCTCTCGTGGAGGTGGTGTGGCTGCGTACATTCGTGAAGGCTTGAAGTATGAAATTTTAGAATTTCCGGTTGTTGAAATGGTTGATTTTGTCATGGTTCAGATCAAAATTGGTTCGAAGTACTTTGTGCTAGGAGTATTCTATAGACCTCCAAATAGCAATTATAAAAATATATCATTTATTTCTGACATTATTCACTCTCTGTCAGTGAGCGGCTTTAATAACTTCATCTTGTTAGGAGATTTCAATATAAATATGTTAACCGCCAATCTGGCCAGTGACTACCTTAACTCGATTTTATTTGAACTAGACTGTAAACAACTAATTAAAAATCCTACTAGGGTCACTAATGATCATGAATCCCTTCTTGATTTAATAATCACTAACTCCAACTTGCCTATTGTTAATTCATGGGTTTCAGAATTTACTTTTTCAGATCACAATTGTGTTAACTGTGTAATTGATTTTCATGTAGATGTCCAGTGTTCTGTCAAGAAAATTGTACGCTCTTTTAAACATTTTGACATAGAAAAATTCAGTTGCGACGCTGGAAATGTTGACTGGAATCGTATATATAAAATTGAAGACATAAATGAAAAGGTGAGTTATTTCAATGCCTCGTTAACAAAATTATTTGACGTTCACGCGCCCTTGGTTACTACCAGAGGGCAAGCTAAACTCAAAAGTCAGCCGTGGTTTACTGACACCCTTAAACGTTTAAAGTCTTTAAAACAAAAAGCATGGAATCGTTATTGTCATTCTGGACTTGAGACTCACAGGAGATACTACTGTGAACTTAGAAATATCTATAACGTTGCTCTCAAACAAGAGAAAAAACATTTTTTGCAATCTAAGTTTAATCCTCATTCTAAAACCGATGCGAAAAAACTTTGGTCAGATTTAAAATCCTGGAATATTATTGACTCCAAATCAAATGATGCACTACCAAATGAGCTGTGCGATGCTAACTTAGTAAATAACTATTTTATGGATTCCATCCCCAGAGTTTCATCTACCCCAAATTTTAAGCAATTTCTCCAAATTGCCAATTTTTCACGTGATAATAAGTTTCGTTACACACCTGTAGATGTTGACACTGTTAAAGAGTTCATTCTTAAATTAAAACCCTCTATTGAAGGAATCGATGGAATTTCTGGACGAATGCTACAGCAAGCTCTACATTTTGTATGTGCTCCCCTCACTCATTTAATCAATATCTGTTTCGAATATGGCTATGTACCATCTCTTTGGAAAATTTCATCCGTTACGCCAATTCCAAAAAACACAAAAGTTTCTGGCCTAAGTGACTTGAGACCTATTAGTATTCAATCTGTTTGTCTACTAATTGCTGAGTCGATAATTTATAAACAATTAAATCAATATGTGTGTGGCTATAATATACTGCCCCCCATACAGTCCGGCTTCCGCAAAGGTTATAGCACAACATCTGCCCTAGTCTCTATAACAAATGACATCCTTCGGAACATGGATCTAGGTAACATTACATCTTTAACCCTGCTGGACCTATCTAAGGCTTTTGACTCAATCGACATTCACTGTTTGTTAGAAAAACTTAGTTACTACGGTATATGTGACTCTACTTACAAATGGTTTCAAAATTACTTACTTAATCGTAAACAAGTCTGCCGTATTAACTCCACTACATCTAGGCTAGTGTCTAATCTGCGTGACGTCAAGAGTGGTGTCCCGCAGGGTTCTGTTCTCGGACCCCTCTTATTCTCAATATTTATAGCCGATATCCAGTTTGTTCCAAAAATTGCAAGTTGCACTTGTTCGCTGACGATATTCAACTTTACTACAGTTTTAGGCCGCATGATAACCTGCGAGCTCAGCAAGTAATTAACGATGATCTTAACAAAATCTTTAAATGGACCCTTAGCAACTCGCTAATAATAAATACCAAAAAAACCAAAAACATCGTGCTTGGCACAGCTAACAATTTGATAAATCTGGATCACTCACTATGTATCAACAATGACGTAATTGTCAGCGAACAGGCAGTTAGGAATCTTGGAGTAACTTTTGATAGCCGTTTAAATTTTTCGACTCATGTATCGAATCTCTGCAGACAAGGTTTTCTTAAACTCAAGCGATTATATCCTTTAAAAACGTTCCTAAATCAAGAGATAAAGTTATTGTTGATCAACTCTTTGGTATTGTCAACGTTCAATTATTGTGATCAGGTGTACGGACCCTGTCTATCTAATGAGGATAAACTTAAGTTGCAAAAAATCCAAAACATGTGTATAAGGTTCGTTACATTCATACCTCGATTTGACCACGTAACCCCTTATTTAAGGTCTCTAAACCAACTAAAATTAAATGAACGTCGTTTTGTCCACTATGTTGGATTTGTGAAAAGAATAATCAATAATCAATTTCCTGACTATTTGTTTACTGAGCTAATTAAGCGCTCTGATGCACATCCAAAAATATTGAGACACGTAGATCATCAATTTACGATCCCTCTGCATAAAACAGCTGCATTCCAGTCATCATTTTCATACATTGTTCCATATATTCTAAATCGTCTCTCGGTCAGTCTGGACCTTTCTAGCACTACAATAAAAAATCAGTTGAAGACTGATATATTGAACAATGTACCCTTCAAAGTCGATATAAACAAATTTTAAATTTTTTACTTGTGTTATGTATTATGTAGGTATCATTGTTTTATTATGTGTACTAATTCCTATTTTTATTCTTATTAGGTTAGAGTTTTTATAAATCAGTTTTCTGTACTTTTAACCTTTTGTATGTGTACTGCACTACAATAAACGCTATTATTATTATTATTATTATAACGAAGCACTTTCATAAAATAACATGATTTCTGTACATTTTAACTCGAATAGCGGCCATTAAGGATGTTGAAATATGGAATTATGGATACCAGAATTGCATTAAGCTTCTTTGAACAACAGATGTTGGCTGGCTCCTGTTGCGGCTTGTTCTAGAATGTATCGCTGCCTGTTTGCTGTTTCAAGAGGCGAACTAATTGAACTCTCGTATTTAGAATTTTACGAATGAATTAGACGTCGAGCTGTGATTCATGTAGTGAACTCGCTGTTCACTTGCACTTTAAAATGAAAATTCCAAAATGTTATATGTTTACTTTGCGTTTGAAAATTTAAAATATCCGGCTCGAAGGACCAAATGTCAGAGTGTTTAGCTTTACTGTGACTGTTGCAGTTTTTGTCGCGTACTACCCGTGACAAGTCTCGTTTTCGAGATTATTATCGCCGGTTAACATACACGTCCGTGCTCTTCCAGATGTCAAACAAAGCAACATGAGAATGAGAATGTAAGACCTAGAAATCTGCGAATTTATCAACCTCAGACCCAAGAATCTGACAAAATCTGTGATTGTGGGACCCTGAGACACTGCAACATAGACAACCTGAGAACCCAGAAACCTGAAATCGAACCTAGACATTCTGAGAGTTTTATAAAACATGAGCTTGAAGATCTCCTTATTGAAAGACTAAGAATTTGAAAATCTGAAATTTATAAGATCAGCAAAAATGGCAAATCGCGAACCAAGCCCTAGAAAAAAAATTGACAAAACGATTTAATGCAGTTCCGTCTCAACTGACCTACCCCTCCACCAAGTAATTATAACAAATACCAATTGGTCAGTGTCGTTAACATAACAATGATAGTTTTATTCCCATACACGATTCTGCTTTTATAACATCACCAGATAACCCACTTGATGGTATCGACGACCAAATTAGCTTCCGTTTCATTATTGCAGCAGAAGAGAAGCTTGCATGCAAATATCCACACCGCTGCGGAAGGGAGCCCCAGTTACGAATTAAAAATAAACGGACCACCCTCGAGAGAAAGAGCAGATCCGTAATCCCAATCGGGAAACTATTTTCAGCTCGAAGCAGCGCCGCTCTTCTAGACCATCACAGGAGGAGTCGAGCGCAATGTGGAGCATTGTGTCGGTGGTTAGGGTTGCAGGATGTTAGGGGAGAACTCCGCGAATCAATAACTACGCGGCTTCCCTGTGCGTCATCCTGCTGGTCGGCTCGCAGGTTTACAAGTGACTCATTCCGCAATTGCGCCATATTAAATAATCAGGATAGTTAAAAATAAAAAATCCTGTTGATGTGGGGTAATCCCGGTGAATAATCCTGCTGCGGTGGAGTTTCCTGCTGGAGATGCATCATCCGTGTCTCGTTTTAGCATTTAGTATACAACATATCTTCTGAAATTTATACCTTAATATTTAGTAGCATTTTTGAACACTCAAATGACGGTGTCCCAAAAGTAGCTTCGAAAATATCATATAATTTGTATGATCTCATCTATTAATACCCTCTGCACTTCTTCGAGGCATACTTGAAATTAGCAGGTTGAAGAAGCTCATTCCAAGTTAGTTCTAGTTAGTTAATGGTTATTGGCAACAATAGGCGGCACTGGTATATTAGCATATCCTATATATGTTCGATCGGGTTTAAGTTCGGTGAACGTGACGGCCAGGTTAAGATGTTAATATGGTTTTATTTTATTTATTTAGTTAAGAGCAACTAAAGATGTTCATCACTCCTGGAGATATTTTGGTATGACATCGAGAATAAGCTGAGGATTTTGTCTTTTACCCCTATGTTTTCTCACCCTTCTACGACCATCTGTTCATCATAAAAACAATTTGGACTCATTGGATGTCTTTCATTGATGTCTGGTGACTCCTTGACAATCGGTCAAAAGAAGGCGATATCAGGAACTGTAAGAGTGAAGTTTAAACGAATTGATTCAGCGATAAATCGTGGCCATCGATATGGATCGACCCACAGCAACCATCCAATGCGCTCAAACCGAACGTGTTGTTTTAAATGGTTCGCGCTGTGCCAAGTTGTCAATCTCGGCGCAATTTAATAGCTCTAGAACGTTCACTTCCTGATCGACACTTGTGCACCGTTTCTTCAGGCCATTGAGACCAGAGAGTCCTAGTTACAGTCGAGAAATTGCGAAAACAAAAATGTCTTTCGTGCATGCCAACCATGCGACCCCGTTCAAATCGTTGGTACTTAATGAAATTGTTTAATCCTATCTACCCGAGGCATTCGCTCTGAAAAGATATAACATATCAAAAATTTAATCAATTAATAAGCTTAAAATTATGATTTAATGTATAATTTTATTAAAAAGATTCTATAAAAAAGTAGATTTGCAACCTGATAATTTCAAATTGAATCTGTTTAAACCGTTCCACGAGTTTTTTACCCGGCGCATCCACCAATTTTGTAAACTATCTTGCCATCTTCCGGAAATCGCAGACGATTTCATTTTCATTATGGCGAGTATATAACAAGTTTAAATGGTTCTGAGGTAGTATATCGTTTGTTCAGTAATCACAGAAATGAGATATACTCTTTGTTTCCATTATTCCGAAGTTTCCATTTACATATTTATTTACTACTTGCGGTACGTAAACAATATGATAAAAGCTGATTACTGTAAAACACTACGGTACTATAATATAACAACTGCTATTACAAGCAATGTTTTATCTACACGTGACGCCTCCTCCATTCACAATTTCATGAAAACCCAGTCTTGCCTGCCGACATAATCGACAAATAATTTCGGCACAGCCGTCACGCTTTTTACTTCCAGGATGGTGTAATGAAGTGCTCGTTATTGTTGTCTGCCGTGTCATTATCAAATTGAATTATTGAGCGAGATTGGGGACGCAATTACGGATTCTTTTAGGGAGAAGCTCGTCAATTAATAATTCTTTCAATGCGAGGGAGTGTAATTCGAGCGACAATGCTCCGTCTGTTAATTTATTCCGTTTGAGCCCACTTCAGAGGATGCATCCGAATCTGCGACATGAGACCGGGAAGAAATCAAATTAATATGGCGACTACATAAATATTTTTAAGGGAAGCAATTTTCCTTAAAATGAGAGTCCCGTAATTCCGTCGGGTTCACTGCGGCATTATCGCAACCTGTGCTGTTATGATTATGAGCGTCTGCTGTGTGCCCATTTATTGGCCACGTAAATTTAGAAAATGATGTGCCTCTATTTAATAACGTAAGAGCTTTTTATTTGATCTCCGCATTACTATTAGTCTTAAAGCTTCTCTTTGTGCAACGTGCAATTAAAATCCCCCGAAGTGGAAAATACTCATTTTTATTGCCCATGTAGAAGCCTCCAGCACTTACCTATCCGTAATGCTCGGGTTTTACGCAGGAAGAGCTTGTTAACAAGCATGTATTGTTGATGTAATTAAAAGAGAAGGGTTCTAAAGTTTCAAAAACATTTCGTTTTTTTTTTTGCGGTTGAGACGACGACGTAACTCGATCTTAAGTTAAGGCGATATTAAGCCCGTGTCATCTATCATTTTCTTGTGACGTCACCGGGAGTAGCCGCTAGAGGGTCGTTGGGATGTGCTCTTTTTGCCGAAAATCCATAACGTTAGCGTTGTTACAACACTTTTTAGAACGCCCGCCGTTTTATTCGAGATGTGCTCTTCCAGAGGGAGTTGTTTGCACCTGAACATAATCGAGCCTTCAAGTTTGCTTATTTTGGACACAAGTGACAGACGTCTGTATCGTTATTGACAAAGTTTTGAGTAGGGGAATATAAATGAGGAACGCATGCAGTATTTATGGGAAAGTTTATATTTCCGTCCTGGCGGAAACGCTGATTTTCCAGGAGATGCTTATCGGTAAGCAATTGCTTTTCAGTCTAGACCAGAAAAATAAAGCATATTATGCTACGTTTTATTGCCCCATTTAGTTAGGAGCAAAAGTGCAGGTGGAAGACACAACCGCCATTTGCACAAATTCAGTGAGAAAATAGTGATTTGGAAACCAATCAGTGTGATAAAATATTATTTTCTTCAAACGTCAGAAAAACGTGACATTGCATACGTCAATAGGACAAATGGCCATTTTGTCTGCAGCTGAATTGAAAAAGCGTGTGCTTTAAAAAAATTCATGTCATTTAATTTAATGTCGTTGAGGTTAGTAAACTGTCAAATTTGTATTTCGTGGGCGATTTTCGTCTTTTAAAGAAAATAGCATGTTTTATTCCGAGAAATAAGTGGCTTTTCGTGGCTCGTCTGTATTTGCCGTCAAATGTACAGGCTTGCCACGAAAGTCCCACTTTTACTCCTAATAAAACAATCTACTATTTTTTACATAAAAAAATAAAAGCAAAAAAAAAACCGATAGTGAAACACCCGGAGATCTACTAAACGTTTATGATAAAGTTATTCTTCATTTTGATTTGATTTATTTTTAATTGATTTTATTTTTTTAACTTACCATCGCACCCAAATTATTAAGCAGATATATTTTTATAATTTCACAATTTCACATTAGAATTACCTTTTATAATAATTTAACTTTTATGACAATTTAAAAAGTTAATTATTTATAGTCTCCTATCTAAAGTTTTAAATTTAATTTAGCATTAATTTTAATTCATTTTTTTTTCAGTTTTCCAAATTCCTCTAAAAATCCAAGTATGTACATAAATGTATATTCTGAAGGTTCTCAATTTTGTCGTTTCAAAAATTCCATATTCCAAATTCCACATTCGACATTCCAAATTCCATATTACAAATTTTCTCAGTTCATTGTTTTCTTATTTTCAAGTATCGACTTTCTTAAATTTTAATTTCAAGCTTCTCAAGTTTTTCAAATTTCTCTAATTTTTGAAGATTCTTAGGTTTCTTGCTTCAATGGCTGAAATGTTTAGTTCTTTTGTAATGACAAGTTCGTCCTTGAAATTTCAGCTTATTCAAAGTTTTCTCATGTATTTCAAGTTCCTCAAGTGTCTCAAATTGCAAGTTTCAAGTTCCTCAAGTTTCTGTATAAAGTATCAATTTTCTCAAATGCCAAGTGACAAGTGAAGAAAAGAGTCATTTAGTTTCTGTTTTAACTACTACATAATTTCAGATTCCAATTTCAGATTCCAAATTCAGTTTCCAATTTCAGAAGTAATAAATAAAAAAGAACAAGAAAAGAACAGTATAATCGAAAGTACACAGAGAAAATAAAAGAGAATTTTAGATAAGAAATATTAAAGTATCATATCTCTGAAAAGTAATAATTTATTAACGAAAATGAATATAAATTGTCTAACGAAGCCGAAGACCGAGTTTACAACACTCCAAGCAAATGCTTCCTAGGATCATCACAGCATTTATTTTTCTTAAGAAGTTTTCGCACATTACCAATTTATAATAAGACTTTTTGTAAAAAAGTGGTGCAAAAAAGACCAGTTTTTGCACGTCGATCGTAGAAAAAATATTTAATTTAATTTCGATTTCTTCTTTTACCCTATTGTTGTTATTTTTTGTTACTTTTAAATTAATATACTGCATGCAGTACTTAACACACATAATAATTAAACTGTATTAGGATTTTGAAAGATCATTAATTTGAAAATTTAAAATGAGAAAACATCCCAAAATTAATTTTTTTCATTTCTAAATTTATTAATTCATAAATGAGATTTTGCTTTAGAAATTTGTTTTAATTGTTCTTGTAATTTTGGTGTTAAGATTTGGGTTCTAGCAATGTCCAAATTCGCAAATTTGGAATATGGAATATTACAGTATTACAGCCCAATTTCATGTGGATTTGCGACTGGGCGCAAGTGCCGGTTGCTATGGAAACGTCTTAACTAAAAACCAGGCAGTTAGGATCAATTTCATGTGAAATGAAACATGGAATTGAGCTTTACTGTCTGGTCTCTAGTTTCCATAGCAACCGGCACTTGCGACCAGTCGCAAATCAACATGAAAGCGGGCTGTTAGATTCCTTGTTCTTGAAATTCTGTACACAGTATTTTCTGACAAGTTTCTGTTATCGCAATAATTCTAGAACTTGGAATTTCATAATGTTGCCATTTAAAATTTGAGATCCCAGAATCCTGGTAAGTTGATTTTTCTGATTTTTTTCTTGGATTTGATTACAGATATTTCGGACAATGATGCACCTGAAAAATCTGAAATATGATCATTCTATGTTACAGGATAATTATGAGACATTTACTGGTTTTACGAGATACAAATCCGGAACTCTGATGCATAGAAAAATTTATATTTCATCATCATTTAAGGGAATGTGGCCTTGCATCTACTCCGGTATTTTAATATCCTACTACTAATATTAATAATATGAATAAAAAATGACCTGTGTTGTCGTTTAATTAAGATAGAATAGTATCAGCATTCGCCATGAATTTATGTGTTTATTATGTTTTTACGGCGAATTTATGGTACTGATACTCAAACTCAAATTTATAGTGCACTTTCTGATACTTCAGACATTCCCGAGTTTTTGCTCTGAATCTCTAAATTGTAAAGTGATATGATGAATTATTTCCCAGCTGTCTTCAGCAACTATCGTTGCTGCACTTGTCCAAATTGCTGGAATTTGCACGCTGTTACGAAAAAAGTTTAGACTAGTCCGTGGAGTTAATGCACCGATAATTCTCTAAAGTCGTCGCTAATTAATTAAAGGTGAGCACCTCGCGATCCGGACCAATTAACATTGTCCATAACTTAAGAATTCGCGACAGCCCCGCCATAACTTAAGACGTGTTCAGACAGTTAACTGCACTCAAACTAGCAAATTAGTAGAGCAATTCGGCGCATAAATCGTGGGTAACATCAGCAACTCCTGGTGCACAGGATAAAAATGTTCGGATAAGGAGGTCGTTCAGAAGCCGGGACACGTCCTGTTCGTGGCTCATTCAGAAACCCTCGTAAATTGCGGTAATAAGCAGCAGCGTTAAGCCCACTCTGCATCTGTTTTATATCGCTATGTAAGCCGTTTAATCGGCTATGTAAATGAGCTCAGTCGCTCGATCGGTCGGGGCATGGGTATATCCCGGAGACCACCAGGATTACGCGATAAGGATGTTCTAAGCAATGCTCTGGTTAATGGTATTGCTGTTATTTTTAGCCGTTACTCGAGTACTTACTGCCACTAAATTGGGATCAATCGGAATGAATTGGTACTTCATGCGACAACGAGAGGGAGACTGAGTTAGGTCATGACATCACCCGGTTTTACCAGCTCATCGAAAGGTTAGAAGTTACAAATGAGGAGGAATCAAAAGACCACGCTTTTTGATAATAGCAATAAAACAAATAACTGTTTTTGAAGATAATGTTGATTCGAATTTTGGGGCGTACGAAATCTACCAACATTCTAAGTGTGAAAGCACAACATTTTAACGTGGAACTGACCAACAATGACACTTACAGACTTTTAGACTTTTTTCTTCAAAATTTCTTCGCAAATCGTGCCTGGCTTCCCTGTTTATTATTACCGGTCTATCGCAGACGATAGCGTACGTCTCGGCCAGGACGAAAAATATGTGCAACTCCCCTTGCTTTCTGGATTTAAGGGAAACATTACGGTCGGAATACAATAATAAAATTGACAAGAATGAGAGGGCCCCATGATTTAGGGAGTGCGTCTGCAAAATTTACGTCGCCGATGGTCAAGAAATTCCACCATCACATGTTGGACGTTTTATTAAAGCATTCGTCATCGGGTCACGCAAATTGTCTGCTTTGATGGAAATCGAGAGTTTTCCGATATAAACGGTAAATATCAGCTTTAGCAGTGGGAAATTGAAAATAAATCCTCGCGGCATGACGCGTTTATGGTCGTCTGTTCGATAAACCGATACAGAAGTCTAAAGGAAGTTGACGACTTTTATGGCTTTTGTGTTTTAATTACTGAAGTTTCACAGAGGTAGCTGCTGTTTTGAAATTTTTCCCCGCGCATTTTTATTGTCTTTTCGGTCGTAGATCGGGCTAATAGCCCCTAATAAAGCAATTCTTGCAAGCTGACTTCATCCGACAAAAACTTCCTCTGCTTTATGTGGAATTGATTCCGGCAAAGGGCAAGGGTATTTTATCTGTCTATAAATCTCTAAATTATTACTTATTTCCACATCGTTCGTGCCATTTCCAGATTATTTCGGCTTGTTTTTCCGGCGAAGAGAAAAGTAATTACGGGTGTAAGGAGGCGAGCCAAGAAAATTCCCGAGGTGGGAGCGGGCATAATGGCGCGAATAAATTAATTTTTATCGTTGTTTTTAACAACGGCACGGTAAATAAAGAGCTAAAAATAATACTTTTGATTAGCAAGGTCGTCGGTTATTGAGTCACTTTTAACATTTAATTGGCATAAATAATGATGGCATTATTTTGCAAATAAACAGATTACATAGTCGACTTATTGCCATTGTGGAGCGCGCATTGAAAAATTTATCCACTGCGAAGGCCATAGCAATTGTTCTCAATTCAATCCTCTTACGGCCGAATTTCCTCATGAACGCTGACACTTTTTCTGGAACGGATAGATGGGGGGTCGTTAACGTGGCAACTCCTAATCTGTTGTTCTTTCGCGGCCACAGATTGCGTTCGCTGAATTTTACTTAATCCAGGTTTAATTTCGAGGAAAAACTGCTTGTTCCGTTTTCTGTTTTAATGGAGAAGTGGCGAAAGGCGGCGTAGTCTCGTGGAGATCTCATTTCCTATAGATGATTATCGGTATCGGCCTTTTCCCACCCGTTTCTCAATATTAGGGGAGGCTGGAGTATGATGATCCTTTTTATATTTCATGCTTTTTCGGGGTAGGGCATTATTTGGAGTTGAGCTCTCTTCATCTCTAGGTAACAGCTTCCATCTATTCCCATCTCATTCGTTTTCCTCATATAATACTAATAAATATTTCTGATCTATTTATGTACCTATTTGTCTTTCTTTTAATACTGCCTTACCTTCTCGCTCTTTTCTTGTATGATTATTCTCACCTCACGAGCATACATACAATGATGGGTGTATCACCAAAATGTGCATCGAAAAAGTTTGTAGCCAAAGTTCTAGATCTCTAATAGACATCTTATCATTACACATTACTGCTACAGTAATTTGGGGCAATCATTCCTAATCACTCCCAAAGTTATTTATTGCGTCTAACGAAGACCCCAATTTATTTTTAATGAAATAATTGTCTTCATTTCGGGGCTCCCTGCCGAAAGAAAAATTATCCACAACCGGCATCAATTCAATATTCGTCTCTCAAGACTGCATTTTATGTCTGCACCTTATACATAGTAGCAATTATGCACGAAAAATCATGCTCGGTTATTCAGAAGTCGACGCCATTGTCTAATCGAAGAAGTTTCTTGTTATCGCACGTTAATGCTTTCTATAAATTTTAATGTTAATTAATATCAACTAATTAAAGGTATAAAGGGAAAATAATTTCGCGCCGTAATTAAAATCCAACGGAAAAGTTTTAATGAAACATCAGGTTTGGCGGATTTCAAAGGGAACTTGGCACAAACTCGCAACGCAAGGAAAAAACTATACGCTATAAGCTTCATTCACAGATAAACACTGTTTCAGAGAGCTGGCAAAGACGCCCCGACGAAAACAGAAAAAGCGTTTTTGCCCTTTTAAATGCCGGAGACTAATACCTATAGGGCTTTGCAAATGGAGTTAATGCAGTCTCTGTTTCGATAATTCGGCGAGAGTGGAAAGCATTGGAGAAAAAAAAATTGTACTATTCTAAATTTCTGAAAAAAGTATATTTTTTTGTCTGAACTTATCAAAAAGCCTATAAACTGACCACAGCTTTTTGTCTGCAATTTATTACATCCACATGTGAGAATCGATATTAACGGTACAACAACGGCTACCAGTCGTAATTCCTTCAACTACAGACATGCTTTGGCCATATAAGAAGTGAAAATGAGAAGAACGAGACTGGACAAGTCGTGGCTATAGGCACAATGGCCGATCCGGTGTGGGAGAGAAAAGTGTAACGATATCTGAGAAACTACTGTGCAGAACTGGAACTTCTCCATTCAGAGAAAATCTCTCTCGGTCGTATTTATGGCCTCGCGGGAAAACCTCTGTTTTATATTTTCATGAAAAAGGACCTGCGACGATAGATACATGTAGACTAACTAATTATCCAGCAGCTAATTAGTCTGATTTTTTCCCGGGTCCCATCAGCAATAAATTTCCGCGGAAAATTAACAAAATTTCGCCATTACCGGCCGAAGTGGTCGGCATTTGCATATGAGACATATAAATTAATTACAAACAATGTAACATGGGCGCACCTTTGGCTCTAGGCGAGAGGTCGTTCTAAATCATATGCAAAAAGACGAGTGCGCAGCAACCCTATGGTATATTGTTCGTCCTCCGAAACGCATTCAGATTAACACGTATACATATTTATTAGTGCAGTGATATATACGTGACATGTTCACGAGTGGGTTAACATGGCCTTTTAAGGCAACGAGCACCCAGACTAAACTTCGATTTTATTGCAATCGTTCTTCATTAATTAGTTGGCGGCGCGCAATGTGGTCGCCATTGATGACGATGGGTCTGGTTCTCAGGTTTCTTGTTGGTTCCTCAACACCAGTTTCAGGTTTTCAGGTTTTTCTAGAAGAGAATTTTGAGTAATATTTAAATGAAAACCTATAAAACCTATAGCTTCTACCTGAGACTGTAACATTTTGTTTTCTGTTTCTTTCTCAACCCTCCCTGCTGCACTTGAATCCAGCTCAATCGCAGCAATTCCCCCCAAATTGCATCAAACAAACTTCAGAGTGCAATGAGTCGTCGCCTTTCCCGAAACCTGCAGACGCTATTGCACGTAATTAAATTGCAAACATCTGACCTCTGCCAATGCTGCATCACAAGAGATTAATTAATAAACGAGACTGAGGCGTAATATCAACTTTGCATATCGCCTGGCAGAAGGTGCCCTCCATCTGAAAGATGGTCAGGACGATTAACGAAATAACAAGCGAAACTTCTCGTCGAAATTGGAAATTGCCTCTAATTTGACCCAATTCGATTTACCATTCAATTTGATGAGAATTCGGTGCGGATTTGCCGCGAGCTGAAATATCAGGGAGTAAATTAGTTTCTCCTTCTAAACCGAGTTAACCCTTTTCGATGATTAAGCCGACTTCGTCAGGTTGGAGGGTCGATGCAAAAATAAGTCGTAAAAATGCCCCACCTGCTGTTGGAATCATCACGAAATTATTGCGCCCAAACCAGCTGCATCAAGTTGCCATGACCTTTTACAACTTATCGCATCAAAACTTCCGCTCCACCCGGATGAATATTCATCGTTTTGGGTTACTCACGCATTTTTGTTTACTAGTGCGACCTACATTTTTATGTTCGAATTTAAATATTCTAATTGTGTGCTTTTGTTTCAGGTAAGGGTTCACCTGAGCGGAACGCGGCGGAGTGCATTTTGTATGATGGACTAGTAAGTTTGCAGCGATACGATCTTTGTGGATCTCTACTTTCTAAAATAATTATGTGGTCTTTGTTTTAAGACGAAATATTGAGTCAAATGAGTTCCTGACTAGAACACGACTTGGAACTTGTATCATTGTCCTTCCATTCTTCCTAGCGGTTTGTGGTCTTCTAGTGTGTATGGAGGGAATCATAACTTTGCGTTAAACAAGAGACTATAATTATATAAAATCATTAGACTTCTAATCTTTAAGATGTTTAATATTGTCTTGGATGATCTTCCCAACACCCAAGATTTGGTCATTCAAGATCATATCTGTGTGTGACATTTTTGTATAATACATATTTCTTTAAATAGTGGATGCACAAGCTCTTATCAATAATTTGCATACATTTAAATATTGTTTATCAAATTATATTGGCCTTTAACCTCTGAATAATCATAAAGTGAAATACGAGTTATGGAAACACAATGAGTAAAATAAACAAAGTATGCATATTATAATAATATGTGAAATAATAAACGAACATAAAACGTTCTATATACACAGTTATTCACGAAACAATACGAGCCCACCGAAATTTGCGATGCAACCAACATTGCATTTGCACAAGTTACATGGATTAAGAAAAATAATTCTTCAAAAACTAACACATAGTGTGCGCAATTAGGTAACAATAGATATTGTCAGTGTCAAAATTTTAAATTTGCTGTTTTAAAAATTCACGCAGTCAAAACAAAGGTGGATTGGCCTGTTAAGGTAAACTTTGTAAATTGACGGTGAATTGCATCTTGCAAGAACATTATTTAAATTTTAGACGAGCTGATCGAGAACCAACAAATCATTCCCTCATGTGTAGTTGTCACTTCAAAGATGAGGATAGAGCTAATAGTCCTACCATATTTAAACATAATATTGGGAAGCAATTTAGCTTTGAGAACTCAAAGAAGAAGAGAAAAACAATTAAAAAGTGGGTATTTACAGAATTCAATGTAATGAAATAAATTAACAGCTCCTATTGTAACAGAAGCAGCTAGTGATCCTAAGGAGACGATTGAGGACGAAATTGAAAGGTTTCAGCAGATTGTTGTTTCACATGCAGAACCAGGACCTCTGTAACAGCAGCCTCCACAAGTGGCAACAACAAAGGCAATATTTGCTATTATGAATAAAGCAGAAAACTATTTTTTGCATACCTGCCTCTTTGATGCCCAATCCGTTGTTTTCGGAGCTTGCTAATTTACAGTTTCTCTTAATAAGAGAAGTGGAGGAGTTGTACAAAGAATAATATTTAGGTATAAGTAGTAAATAAGTAATTACAGGTTTGTACATAAAGTTTTATTTTAGATTTAATTCACCAGAAATGTATAAGTATAATAAAACACTTCCAATCTCCACAATCATGCTGTCTGCTGCTGTCCAGAGCATCAGAAAAGCCTTATACGTAAAGTGCAATTGCCCTTGAATTTGGTGATAGTAATCATGATCTTGATGTCTTCATCATGAAATTCGGTAATGTGCTTTTTTATTTTTTGAGATCCTGGCTCAGGGACGTGGTGTTTCTCCACTTGTAAAGACATTTCACCTCTAAAATTCCACACCAGACGTTAACGGAAATAATATTTTGTAAGTGTCCTTCCCGAAGCCAACGTGGATTGTCTTGAGCATAGGAATGACAATTGTGCTAATTTACACCCCCGTTATTGCTAAAAGTAGCTTCATCGCTAAACAAGACATTTTGCAAAAAGTTTTCATTAAATTAGATTCTTTCCCTGAAGAAACGGCACAACTCTAACCTTTTGGGAAAATCGGTCACTTTTAGTTCTTGAAACAAGGTGATGTGGTGAGGATGGAATTTATTGGCCCTCAAAATTTGGCATACTGATGTCTGGCTTATCTCAACCATTCGTGCCACTTCCTTCCACTTTCAATATGTGATTCTTCTGTCACCATCTCTAAAACGGCTACTTCATTATGTTCCCCAGTTGCAGTCCTTTCCCTAGGCGTAGTAACTGGAGGCCAATTCAGTCTCAACTGTGCCTCTAATTTTTGAAAATTTTATCTTTTGGTCCTCTTCCTTCATGCATAAACCCTGCAGCAAGAGAAGCGTTTTTTCTGCATTCGCCATAAATTAAAAGCATGTCGGTTTTCTCGTCATTCGAATACATTATTACCAAAACAACAATAAGGTCAAAATAGTTGACACTGACAGTATCTAATGTCATCTAATAAATTAATGTGCACACTATGTTTTAGTTTTAAAAGAAATTGTTTTTTCAATCCATGTAACCTGTGCAAATGCAATGTTGGTATAGGTAAACACGACAACAAAAAACTAGAAGAACAAACAAGAAGATTAGATATAAAATTTCACCAAAATACTGTCAAAATCGCGAAAAGCGGATTTATTCTTAAAATTGATAAAGCACTCTCCGGAATGTTCTATTCATCAGCGACAGTCTTTTTATCACCATTATATAATTATTAACTTTAATTAACGTAATGATTAGTATACGCACCCATATAGGTACAGAGAGATCGAAAACTAAATTAGTTAAAGTTGGCCATGCCCGAAAAGCCGCTTATACATAGTAGTTTAACAATAGTATATTATAACACTAGCTTTGTAAATCTTATATTAAAACACGAGTTCAGGTTTGCAGCACGTCGTAGGTATTTTACGGATAAATTTTGGTCTAAGCAATTCCAATGGGGTAGGGAATCAATCCGAGTAGACCCCAGATGCGGAAGGCCTGTTGAAGTAAAACATCAAGAAAGTTGAGCAATTGGTGTTGAATGGTCTTGAATTGCCGCTGAAGTGAGGATATCAGAAGCCACAGTGTTAAAAATTTTACACGACGAATTAGGAATTAAAAAAGTGTCAACGCGTTGGATTCCCAAATTGAAAAATGCCATTAAATTCATTAAGCTCGCCAAGTCCGAGAAGTAATCAACGAGTGCAACTCTAGAGAGATAGAACATCCAGCTTACAGTCCGGACTTTACACCGTGTGGCACCTCTTTCCTAAATTAAAAAAAAGCAGTGAAAAGATGAATACCTGAAAGAAGTGGTGCAGGTGATTTTTGAAGACATTGCGAAAGATTTTTTTTTTAGAAGGTATAGCCTTATTGGAAAAACTTTGGAATAAGTGTGTGACCCTTAGTGGATCTTATATCGAAAAATAAAATATTACTTTTCTTCTAGCTCTTTTCCTTTATGGCTAGGTAGATAATATAAAATCTCTCCTCGTACATAATTAAACTACGACAAGCCCCTTTTCTTGCATGGCCAACTTAGTTTTCGATAGCTTTGTAGTTAATCCACCCTGTGTACATGTATTGTTTTCACTACCTCTTCATAACGAGTCTTTAGGGTGAATAAGCTTAACATAAAAAAACATTCGAGTCAGAGAGACCTTTGAGTTGGAGTTCAGGGAGTTCCACTGTATTTCGATTGGACAAACCTTCGCTAATTGTCGAAACTATTCTTAACTATCAATAGATTAGTCAGCGATTGTAATTGTAAATGTTAGGTATCAATCATCAAGCAATTAGTGACTTTCTACCACATGCTTTGGCACTAATTGCGTTTTTCTTAAAACGTTTTCCTTTTTGGGTTGTTACCAGTCTTTTATCAATAAAATTACAGTGTTTACTCATATGTTTGCGTTCCAGTTCGTGTTTCTTGTTAATTGAAGCTCTTTCTTTTCGTTATTTCCATGAATAAGAAATTCGATTAAGTAAGCAGTTGCGAAATACATTTATTTCTGAATTAGTAACTTTGGACCAAAGTTTTGTTTGCCAGAAGGAGCGGACGTGCTTGTGAGCAGCTATAAAGTCTCATAAAATTGAGAGGTATTTCGCAGAGATTAATGACCGTGTTCTGATGTGAACATGTACAGAATAAAAAATTGTAATTTTTAAATTTTCTGTTATGATGTAGCTTAAGTGAAGTCACGCTCATATGGGGTTATTCATCATACTTCTGCCCTTATGTTGCACACTTGTTACAGTGTGATCTCAAAACGTATTTATGTATATCTCTACAATGTCTTCCCGTTCCAGTAATCTATCTCTAATAACTGATAGCATAATGTCAAGATTTTATTTTACGTTTTTTACCTTTTCTCTGCTCATTTCTTGCGTTCTATACAGTTCTTTATTTGTTTTCTCACTTTTGCTTCATTAACCTTATTTTCAGGTTTTCAAATTCTGTCTTAGATTGTCAAGCAGATTGTCAAGTCCATTTTCAGATTTTCGGGTTTTTCAATTCTTGTTGTATAATGCAGCGACAGTGAAAACCTGCACTAAATTACATATAATACATAAATCAAAATGTCTTCAATTGACAAACATGATTTGTAATATCCAATTTAGCTCAAAGCTCAAAATTTCTTGTTCTTTTTTCATAAATGTTAAATAATGGAAATACATACTGCATTTGTGAATTGCATTTTGTAGCACCAATATTATATTGAATTCTCGAATTTGCAAATTTTGTATCGTCGAGGTTTTGAGGTCCTCAACCAAATATACCAAATATCGTCAGTTTGTACCTTTGGAATCTTTAAATCTTCATCAGTTCTTACACATCTATCACGCTATGTAAAAAATATTTTTATAAGACCAGAGTACTCCTCAGTAATTATCATATTTATACTGATATCTAGCGCAAACAGCTGAGCAAACACCGAGAAGAGTCAACAGTGAAGATAGGGTGCTAAGACAGATGTTTGTGATAGTGGAAGTAGGAGAAAAAGAAGAAACAGATCAAGAGCGAGGAAAGATGAGCTGAGATTGACAGCAGAGAAGAGAGCTTTAATAAGGTAAAAACTGACAAAAAAAAGAAATGTGTAAAACGATACCAGAAAGCTCAACTCCAACATAACTCCACACCAAAGGGAAACGTGGGATTAAGTCTGGGGACCAAGATAGAAATATTAAAAAGACCGCAGTAAATCGGTCAATAGAGAAATGCACTTTAAAGGTAGACAATGGAATTACCATGAACAGTTATATAATAAATCATTTGCAGACACTGTAAGTAAAAGGTGATGTTGAAGCAATAAACTGAAAAGACACGTATGGACTAAGTGTGCTATAAAGTGTCTGGTATCGGCCTTCTAATGAAGCATTAAGTGTCATAGGAGTAGGTAAACATATTTATTGGAGGTATTACAAACATTTTAGTGCTTGTTTGAATGTCCTAACCACAACTTGTAGTGCTGGCTTTTGGTTATTTTTCCCCAAAGTTGTTTGGTGTCTTCCGGGAACTTCAAACCTTCTGTGTGGTTCAAAGCTTCGATTCAATCTGAAAGCTTTTAACGCCTATCTAAAATTATAATTAAGTTGCGGCTACTGGTTCTAGTTAGTAGTCCTCATATGACATTTCAACAGTAATCAGATATGTCTACTGAAACTGTCTCAGTTCCAGAAAAATGGATCTGCTCTTGTTTAGCTCGTAACGGTGTTCGTCTATTAAACGCCCAAGAAGGAGTCGCAATAGAAACGGGTTCGTCTCGGCGGCCGACTTCTCGAAACTCCTAAAATTGTTCTTGTCATCGCGAGCAATAATAGTTAAACGCCGTTCCCAGGTAACGTACGATAAATAAATGAGGTAATTGAGCGTGTTCGATCATATCGGATGATTTAGACTGGTTATCGAGCTGCACGGACATGTTTAGTGGACAGCTCCGTATGTGTTGCAAGCAAACGCAAGGCTATTGACCGACCCATTGCCGACTTTTAAATATTTATAATCGTCTTGTTTGCCGCTGAACGATTTTTAGCCGATTGCATCTCCAAATAAGAGGTTTCTCTTGCGTAATCTCGCAGATAAACATCGCCAGCGTTCAGAAGACACAATTGGTAGAAAGCGTTGTGGTAACTTTTCGGTATCACAGATTTGCTCCCGAAGGCACTTCCCGAGCCATCAATCCTCGTTTAAATTAGATGAATATTCAAACGATTTTATTCGTTTTTCGTGTGGCTTGTGTGTATAATGCAACAATCCCGTCTCGTCTCGTGAAGTACAAACTCTTGTTCTTAGTCGAGACATGCCCGCTTTTTTCCGGACGCCTCGGTTTTTGTTTCTTTAGTCTTGTAACGGTCCAATCCGTTTCAAAGGAAAACTATTTTCTTAGATGTCGTTTAATATGGAAGTGGACGCAAAAACTTGCTGGGACGTGATTCTTTCGGATCGAGGAATGGCGAATTGTTTATCTTGTTGATAGGGGCGTATCAAAGGTTCTTTAGGAGCTGAGGAGATTTTTCAAAAATTCCGAGAGTTATTGAATCAACGCCGTTTTTGCGACAGAACGTTCTGATTGGACGATGGTCTTTGTTTGACGTGAATGCCACGTAACACTTAATTTGACAAAGTTGCAGGTGTAGCAATGCAATACACACGAATACAGAATTCTTAGTCTAAGAACCAAAATAAAATGAAGTTGGTAACAAGAATCCAGTCTTTTTTTTTTTTTCTTTCCTGTAGCTTTGCGCTTTCATGAACGTATTTAGATAATACCTAATGTATTATTTTACCTTTCCAGGCCTTGTAAAGCCTTTGGTTTTCCTCAGGTTCCCAGATTTTTGTTTTCAGGTTTTGATGCCTTAGATTTTCAGATTTATAATCTCTATTTTAGGTTTAGCTTCTCAAAATCTCGGAAGTTTTGTCTTCAGGTTCCCAAGTTTTCAGGTTCTCAAGCATTAAACTTTCATCTTATTTTCTTTTAGGTTTTCAGGATCGGAAATTCTGAGGTTTCTAGTTTTCTTTTTTTTTTCTTTGGGATCTCAGATTATCATGTTCTGAGGCCTTACAATTTGTTAGATTTTGAGGGCTTCGAGTTTCACATTTTCAGGTTCATAGACATTCCGGTTGTGAAGTCCATTTTCAGGTTTTCTTTTTTTTTTAATTTCATCCTGCCCCATTTTGCGAATCACTTCTCTATTGCACCATTGTTGTTTTTTGCTACTCACGCTGCTCTATATTACTATTAATTATCTACTACATGTATTTTTAGAAATATATGGTATTCTTTTCGATCTTTATATTGGGTGCATATATTACAATAAAATGGCATGTGCCCTGATTTACCAGCAGTTTTCAGGTCTTACGATGTTCCAATAATCTTTCATTTCTTCCCCTTTCTGCAAATTTCATTCTTCGTCCTTATACTCGATCCTCAATTTTTTTTTGTGTATTTTTTAATTTTACTTTTGGTTAAGAAATCTTTTTTCTCGTGTTTTTTTAGTATATTTTGGACTACATTCTCAATCTAGTCCTCACGTAGATTGTCATGAATTTCCTTATTGGTTATGTACATAATGTAAGGATTTGTAATCACGTAGAAACTTATCAGATGTACAAACCGAAAGGAAAAATAAGAAATGGAATTGATAAATGATCTCAGTTATTTCCACAGTATCATCACTGATTAAACTACTAATTTCCTTCAGAAATTTTTGTAGATACAGTAGAACTTCCTGAGTCAAATTATTGTGGAATAAAATTTTTACAACATTCCCTATAAACATTTTCTCTTATTCTATCGATTGTAGTATGTTGTTCTTCGATGATGCTCTTCCCGTTATTTATGGCATCCGTTGATAAAGTATCAAATCTGTTTAGTGTTAATAAGATGTTTAGCGTGTCTTATACGGGCTTAGAGGATCATGTTTTTTTCGTCAAAATATTGTTTTGGTATTTACTACCTCCTGAGGACACTAATTACAGTTCTCCAATGATCTCAGTTCAGCGAGTTCAAACTGCAAAACTAACTTAATTCGTTTAGTTTCGCTCCACCCGATTGACTGACAAAACGGCTGTTTCAACACTCCGAGGTAATCCACCAAAACACCATTAGAAAACAAATAACTCTCAAACCTATCGCAATGCATAATCTTCGCTTCGCAGACAAACAACCAAAAAACTCACGACTACGGGTCGTTGACGCTCGTCCGGAAAAAAGAATCGCAGCCCGAAAGCTCCTAATCGCCTAAGTGTCTTATTTGCTGCTTTGTGAATAATGAACCATTTCCTCCGAGCTTTGGTTAAGTAAATCAGGACGAATTTGTCACAGCTCCGCCAAAAGGAAAAGTGGTCATCAATCATGCGACAATGGTGATGTCAATTTTCGTGTGGTAAATTCAGCAAGTTTAATTATGTATGTATCAAATAAATTAACTCAATTTACCCGATGCGTAGCTATGTGAAGACTTAATAACATCAAAGAGAAACTTCCAAACAAGATGGCAGTCCTCTATTTTCGGCTCACCCTCCTGTGATAATTATTGAGCATAATCAGACGTACGTACCTACGTTAATGCACTGTATCAGGTTTTGTCTGGCGCGGATATTCTTTTGGTTCGTCGAACTTCAAACAAAGCCAGAGTAATATTTGATTTACACATCTGGAGCTTTTTTCTTTTTACTTTCCTCCGTTTTAATGTCTGTCGACAGATATCCGTTGGTGTATTTATGTTTAGCTTTTAGGATTTACGTTTTATATGTTTTCATATGTAATGGAAAACTTGGGAGTCACTTTAATATAACAGCATGCAGTTGCGATAGAAAACACTGCTGTATTTTTAGAAAACGTTATCACAAGATTACCGCAGCTTAATATAGTAATTATGCTTCTATTATGCTTGAGATAAACAAGTGTATCGATGTTTTTGACCCGGTAACTTTTCGTGTTATGCAAGCATTGTTGGCATTTAAACCGATTGAAATTAATTGTGAAAAAGGAATACGTTGCTACGGAATCTAACGGTTGAAAAATGTTGAGAAATACGGGAAAGTCGGCATTCCAGTGCGAGCGACGTTTTTTCGGACAAAATTAGCGGCTGTACGTGCGTTTTTATCTTGCAGGTCACTGGTATCTTTACAATGTTGGATATCTCTGTACGAAATGGCAAGGTTGACCTCACGAGATTACACCGAGGGAAAACAAGGCGTGTTGATGTGGCAGTGTCAATTAGTGCAAATTTTATCTGGTTGCACACTTCATTAAGACTAAAAGACCCCCTAACAACTCAACCAGTTGACCAAATTCCAATCTACAATAATTATTTGATTTATTGGTATCGAAAAGCTCGATTTACTTCAACTTCTGATTACCCGAACTTTCATCTGATTTCTGTTAATCCTCATTTCTCATTCTCTCCGATTCCTCCAACTTCATGCTGATCTTACAATTTTGTCCTAATTATTTTATCAAATTCTCAGTCTTTCAATTACAAGAATGTAGTTTTCTAGATTCTTAGACTTCCGACTTCCTTCCAAACATTAATTTGATTTTGTTAGGCTCTTAGATTTTCAAGTTACCAGGTTCTTCAACTGTCTTACATTGACTCCTCTATAATATGTATTGGACTGAAAATTGCCTCAAGTATTTATTTTCTTTGATTCTCATCTTAATCATTTTATCAACTACTTTTCTGATTCCTATATTCTTACCATCTAAGTCAAACCAGCATTTCAAAGACAAAATTCGCAAAATTGAATCCATGCGTCCCTCCAAACAAATCTAACCTGAAATGTCCCTCCAAAAAACAACAGGGTAGTAAAAGTCACATTTACAACCACACATGTACAAAAACTGCCCCTTTCTCCCCACATTTATACAAAAAAAAACACTCGCAATTCGCATTTAAAAAACAGTACCTTTTCGAGTCGAGCGCCATTAACGCTTTTCAAATAATTTTACGAGCCTCCCTCCCCATCTGGCGCAAATAAGCAGACAGTCCCCGTTAATTTTTCACAAGTTCAGCGAGTGACGAAAATAAAACTAGTAGTCACACGACGTCAGCCGCAGTCCTGAAAAATTTATTATTCTATTCAAACAATGTAGCCGTAATCGATATGTCCAGACCGCAGCGGGCGCCATAACTCGTCGCAATTATTTGCGGATTAACTATACCTCTGAATTATGAAATAACACCATCATTAGCGCGAAGAATACGAGTGACAGCTGCGGGGTAGTCGTCGCCGTCGTCGTTTTTAAATGAAAAGCCGACCGCTAATTCATCGGGGGTGGGTCGGTTGGTGGAGAAAAGGCTGCGAGCGACATCTGAATGACGAGATGTACGAGGCCATCAACGTCAACGGTGCACGTTTAATAACGCAATATGTCGCAGACAACGGCGCGATGAAGGAAGATGTCTGGTGCTAAACACGAGCCATTACTTCCGTGTTTGGCGGAGGTTTAGGTGGGACTGTCTTCAAATGAAGTGTGAACGGGAGGAATGAGGGAGACCCGGGGGTGTAATGGCCGAATCGTGAATTTACAATGAGCCACAGATAATTTTTCATAGATGCTCCGACAAAACATCGTTTGAAAGGGTATACAATATAGTGAATACAGAGGTGCATGAACAAATAAGAAAAAGCTTGTTTTTTTTATTTATTTTTTTTAGGTCTATTACACGACATCGGAAACTATTTTGAACAACATTACAGACAGAAACAGTTTAAACAGTCTTTAATTTTAGACGTTTTTTACACTTGTGATTAATTTCTATACGATTGCTAATTAAAAAGTTAATGAAATGCCATTAATTTTTTGTTTGTACTTTAATTCCAACTTTTTTTGATGGCAATTCGACTTAGAGGGAGTCTAAGTCTTTACGTTTACTCTGTTGGACATGCCATCAATGAGATGGTCTATGGCCGGTTGTGGTATCTCATCCCAAGCTTCTTGAATACAAATTTGAAAGATCATTTAAATTGTTTGGAGAATGAGGTAAATTATTCGGTCTGAATCTGATCATGTCCCATACACGTTCCATGGGCGACAAATCTGACGCCTATGAGGGCCAAGGAAAAATCTCCACGTTAGCTTCTTCAAGGAAGTCTTTAGTCACTCTTGCCGTATGAGGACGCGCGTTATCCTGCTGGAAGATAGGGTTTTGCAGTTACTGTAAGTAAGGCAGAAGAACTGGCTGCACTACGTTGGCGATATAACAGGACATTCAAATTAGAGGTGACTTATTTGCATAAGTAATGCCAGCCCAAACCATAACCCCTGGTGTGACTTTCTACAGCAAATGCTAAATTCTCCTGCGTCCATCATGGGTCCATAAACAGAAGCGCGATTCATCCGTGAACACTATCCGTTGCCATCTTGCCTCCAGCTTACCCTCTCGTTACACTATTGCACTCTACAAGCGCGATGACGTGAAGTAAGTGGTAGAAATGGACGGGAACTGCTAAATCCAAAACTACGGGTGCGGCTATATACGGATGCCATCCCTCCAACAGCGTAACACAATAATACGACCTCTTTCAAACTGAGATAACTGGTTAAAATAGGGATGCTGACGGACTGTCGGCATTTATTTCATTTCAGTTCTCTTTTTCTGTTTAGGCGGGAAAAAAACATCCGGGCAGAAAATAAGCCAAATTGGTCAACGATTAACTTTTTTAATACGAACTAAAGTGTATTATGCTCAAGCGCTGTTACATATTTCAAGTTTGTTGGAATACGTAAGATTTACTCTGTAGTTGCGATTAGTCAAAAGAAAGTTGAAAATACTTATTTAGTATTCAACACTTTGTTTTATTATATTAAAGTTTGTAACGGTATAACGATGTTACTAAAACACTTCCTGTTTTACAAGGATTTTTAGAATTACTATGATTATTAGAGTTTTATGGAAATCTCATGTAATCTTCAAGATCTTGTGAATATAAATAGCTCTTGTCTTCGTAAAAACAAATGATTTCAAAACGTGGATTAGCCTTCGAGACCTTGAAAAGAATTATCATATTTTCGTTCAAAAATAAAGAGATCATTATTTAATATATCAAGAACAAAGATACCTCTTGTACCAATATTATCCAAAATCATCTTATTAAAATTAATTAACAGATTGTCAATTACATAAAATTTCACTGATAACGTACAATACCTCCCACTCCCTTCCCAAAAGATAATTTTGGAAGCATAATGAGCCACTTAAATTCACTTAACCTCACGCTTTTATTAAATCTGGCGCACCTTTCTGTAACCATAAGTAGGACGTAGACGGTCGAAATGCATAATTGATGTAGAACTGGCTGCATTACTGTTTGTGTTGCTAGTTGTACATTACCGATCAATTTTTCGGAAGTGGCGCCGCAACTTTTGGTCTTAACTGAAAGAGAAAAAGAAGTCGAGCTAAATTAATGCTAGTTAATGTGCAGGTACGCAGGTGGGTTATTGCGCCCGTGGATCGTAAAGTTCTTTGAGTTACTTTGTGCAAGAGTCGGGCTTTAAAGGATTGCGGGAGAAAATTAAAAGGTGGCGTAGTTATTAGGGAGGGTTATTTAAGGTAGATAAGACGATCTTTTTTGTTTAACTCTAAAGATGTCAGTGATACATCACTGTCAGGATCGATAACGAAATGCTCGTATCGCCGGGGAATTCATCAGATAAAATGACACCTTGAAAATACATATTTATATTTTGTTTCCGACACAATAAATATAATGAAAATAGAAGATAAAAAGGAATAGTTAAATTCGTGGGTACAGACAAATCACTGGACCACGTCGGTCGTATAATAAATAATGATAAATTGTAACAGGATTGATCGTTCCTGCATATGTTTAGTGGTTGGTCAAGAGGTTTTGAAAAGGAAGCGCGGTTAAGACAATATCGTATTTCTTCATTGGGTTTATGCAATAAACTCAGAAAATTTGACTCCATAATTTGGTTCGTCAGCTTGCCTTCGAGACATAAAATAACACGACAAACATAAGAATGGAATCACCAACAAGGATCAGAATGTAGTCAGAAAAAGAACTGCCAAACCGTGAAACACAGCAGGAGCAACCTGATACAATTACGCTCCCAGACTTTAATTAGCAATTTTGATTCATACACAAGCTGAAACGTAACGCTCGCGAAGTTTTCCTTTGGAGGCGCACCCGCGCCGCCACCATAACACGCCACAATTCGCAGTAAGCAGACATTCACAACTCCGTGAAAGCGGCCGACGCCGCCGCCTCCACCCGCAGCATTGTTAGTTTGTTGACGCGCACATTTCCGGCGGCAGACAACGCGCAAATTGAAAAGAACGCTCACGTTACCGACATCAAAATAGTCGCGTTTTCGCGCGCGTATATCGTGAGGCAGGTCGGATGCCCCGTCCAGGACGGGGCATTGTTGGCGGTGACGTCGGGAAAAATAAAATCCGAGCGCCGCCGCCGCTGCTGTCGCTCTTTGAATCCGATCGGATCGAACCGTCTCCGTTTAACAACATGTGATGGTCGTAATTGGAAACTGCCAACGTAGTAAATATGTGGAGGATAAGTTGGCGAACGTCGGTCGCTGGATATCGCGCCCGGGGGCGGCGCAACTTCTCAAACTAATTAACTAACTGATTGATACTTACCCACGTTCGAGGATCGCCACGGGAGAGGCGAGACTAAACAAGGTGGAGAGTTTCAGTCCAGCTGGGATTTTATTTTTCATTGAGGGGAAGATGTAAGACCGAAACGGGAGCAATAAAAAATTTTTTTTTTTTCAATTTATGGCAGCTAATCTTTTCATTTCTTAACTCTTCTTTTGTATTCTCATTTCATACTAATCAGGAAATCACTGGTTTAACTTTAGGACCTTTGGATATTTGCTCTTATTTGAGGAGGTTTTGACTACCAAAAATATTCGATCTGTCTTCAAGTGTTCTACTTCCTACCTAATCACATCGATTTCACACATCTCACTTACGTCTTCAGGGATGATCTCAAAGGTCCAATTTTATTTCTTTCAAGGTTCAGAACATAAGAAGGAAGGCAGGAATGAACAAAACATCTTCTCCTTTTAATTTATTCTTTACTCCGAAAGCATGTTTCGGAAATCTTATATGCCCTTTTAACCCTAACTTGGTACTATCTTTTCAAACGTACACTCTAATTTGTCACCCGTTCATTTTCGATCAATGCCTCTTTGAAAAAGCTTGTCCCATCGACTAAACTAGGCAAAGCAGATAATCCCGAAACAATAGAATTGTTCATCACTCCCTAACAAAGAGCACATTAAGAACTATCAGCGACAAAAGCCCAGCGCAGTGCGATTATAATTTCAGTATCATCCGCAACCAATTGCACCACGGCGTCCAATACGAGTTCTTTTATTGCGCGAAATGATAAGACGATGATTGCGGTGATAACCCCGCTGGATGAACAATGGAAGCAACGAGCGAGTCGACGTTGCTAAGAGTTCATTTCGGAGTTATCAGATTATAAAATAGACGTGTTATTTGATGACGGCGAGACGAGCTTATTAGGAATCATATTACATTACCTTTACCTGAGAGTGCTTCCATATTCGGGGAGCAGCTCTCTAAAGCGGAGCATTTTTTACAATAAAACGCTAAATTAATATTTGATCAGAGTCGGATGTAGCGTTCGGTGCGAATTGTTTCTTCGGCGCGTCTGGAGAGCCAGGAGAGTAAATTAGTAAGCGCTCCGTACCTTCCTACTGATTATACTGCCAATCATAATGCATAATCGGGGTGTTATCTATTAATGTAGTTGTTAGACACGGTGCATGAAGCGTCTACGTGGAACGTTTAACAGCGGTTAAACTAAAACAAGAAGCACAAATACCGTGCGATCATTTAAAGTATAAATTAGAGTAGGCTGTGAAATTTAAATTAGGTTGGTACTACTAACTGTTGACAATTTGATTTAATATTTGAATGTCAAAGGTGAACGGTATTCCATAGATCGCTGTGTTAAAGATTTTTCGAAATAGCTACCCTAATTTTCCTGCAGATTATCAAAACTTAGTCCAACAAATTTATAAATGAGTGGCAAGATTTCGAGATTTTAGTGTGTTGTAGCGAAGCCAGTGTTAGTTTTATGGTTTTATGATGACAGACCTGACAATTCTAGATTATTTCATTTTCCCGTGTCTCAAAAACACCGTATTTAAAAATAACCCACACAATCTTGAAGAACTGCAAGAGGCAATTTTTAATGCATGCAACGCTATAACGTTTCAGATGTTGTATTTGAAAATATGAAACGGAGAGTTAACAGCTGCATTGAAGCTGGGGGAGAACATTTGCTGTAATTATCAATAAACCTACATTCTTTGTTAGTATTTTATTTTCTTTAAATTAAAACGATGTAACATAAGAAAAATAAACGTCACAATGTTTAGACCATAACTTCAAATTTAATTGTCAGTCAATTTGCAGGCTGCGCCATTGCATAAAAAATAACCCGCCTACTCTAATTTATAATTTAAATGATTTCATGGTATGGTTATCGTGCACACAACGAGTGTTGTATTTCATGAAAAAGCGCTACAAATCCTCTGGAGATGCAAGGATGATGCGTGTTTAAATTATGCGTGAACTCGAGGTGGTGGATGTGTTTCGGCGTCGGGATGTTGTTGCTATCTTGTCACGGTCTGGCGGATACGATGTGACGCCAGCGGCGTCAGCGTCGCCGCAAACCTGACCCGTCTTATCGCAGGTATTGTTGTTCTAAGCGCCGGTTGTGGCATCCCTGCTTGTTTCGACTGATTTTTAGACGTCTCAGGATCAGGTGGACGAATTGGTTAACGAGCCCTGAAAGATATCGATCCCCTAGCATTATTACGTTACAAAAATAAAACTTTTACATTTTAAAAATGGATAAAGCGATACATATATTTATATACAACTTGGAAAATCTTAAGAGATCTTGAAGAGTCCTGAAATCTCTTAAAGAAGCCTAAAAAAATTAGCACAGAAAAATCCGGGGAATCTTTCAGTACCTGGGGGTCCTAAAAACCGCCTGAAGAACTATCAAAAGTCTAAACAGATTCTAATAACTTCTGAAGAATAGTTGTAAAGAATACATATTATGTAGAACTATCAGCTTCATGAAACTAAAAAAAAAACTTTTTTAAAAATATAAATTTTTTTATCGAAATCGAAAGAGTTGAAAGAACCTGAATGACCTTACAACCTTGAGAAAATTTAAGGAATCCTGA
Source organism: Diaperis boleti (assembly GCA_963583935.1). Taxonomy (NCBI): domain Eukaryota; kingdom Metazoa; phylum Arthropoda; class Insecta; order Coleoptera; family Tenebrionidae; genus Diaperis; species Diaperis boleti. The sequence goes on from OY757248.1 coordinate 43,305,881, forward strand.
AGTTTCAAAATGAGTTGTTAAGAATCCTAAAATATATTATGTACTTTTTTTTCCACGACCTCCACATAATGAGCATTTTAGTCCCTCAAAAAGCTTTCACTCCCTATGACTTTTTAGTCGCTAACGCTCGTGACAATTTATATTTTATTTGTCATAATTTTTTTCTCTTATATTGGCTGTGTTTTTACGCAGCGCGTATCCAGGTTAAATTTCGGGCGATCACCCATTAAAATTTTTATCACCATCCAGCGACTCCTCAGACATCCGTGATAAATTTACGCCCTTCCTCCTTTTTTGACCTCTGCAGTTCCATGCATGCTCTTGATTTTTCCGTCCACTTGTTTCTTTTCCCAATGCTTCATTTTAATAACAGAACGTCCTTATCTGATCAGCTCGTATTGTTTGATGGAGTACGAAACGTAAACGAGAGACCAACAATGCGCTCAGTTCGTTCAACCAGACAGTTCGATGGTAGATAAACTAACAATTACAGCGTCTACAACACCAAAGAAAAAAGCCATAATGCCATTAAACAATAGCCGGCTCGCTAATAATTTTCAAATAACTCCGAAACGCATTTGTACATTCATAAAATATGAACACAAATGGGGCAAAGTTTCATCGACATCATCAACATTAACCGAAAGCTTTGTGAACGTTGCGATGCGTAATTAATGGGTAGCCGGTTTTTACACACCGGTAATTTGTGTTACATGTTATTAGAATTGATGCCTTTGAAGTAGGAAATTTATGAATGAAGTGGTATTCGGGCTGGCTTTTACAGGCCCTGTCTGGCGGATGTATGAATTCCTGTTTTGTCGAATGAACATGGTGGAACCCATTATGCAAGAATCGCACCTTTCACTGGGTTTGGTAGGACGCCAAGTGTAACTGGGGTTTCGTAAGCTGTTATTTTAGTCCTGTGAGCGAAAAATTTTTCAAATGGTCCTTCGAGCACCGATGATATACTACAATGTTTGTGCGTTAAACAAGCGAAAAAAACGGAATACCTGGCCTGTTTGGCGCCGGCGAAATTGTTGGCAATCGACAGGAATGTTTATTTAACTACAACTAGATCATACCTACTTCCTGAGCTTAAAAACAAATTGCAGGGAAAAATGCCAAGGCCTGTTGACTGATAATAATCGTAATTTGGTGACGGTGAATAAATCTGAACTGGAAAAGAGGAACATAAGGAACATAATATTAATTTACGAGGCTCTAATTAACATTCATCCGTCGAGACATAATTAAATAAATCCACATAAACATTCTCCTGAAAACATCTTTTAATAAAACTTTCATAGTTAAGAGACGCCGTCTCTCTATAAAATAAACTTTTCGCAGCACTAAACTCGCGTTTTTCCTCCGTCGACGAAAATAAAAACTGCATCTCTTATCTGAAAAGTTGCTATTTATTCGAGCGTATAATGCAATGAAATATGCCTCCTAAACTCGCTCCCCGGAGCAATACCGTAGAGATCCGGAGACTATTAAATTGCAATTAAGGTTTTAATATCTCTATTAGAGGCAACCACAACCTAACCGGGAGCATCTGTGTTGTCTGCCAGGACGTTCGAATACCCACCTCGCAACTATTTTTAATGGAAAACAATACCGGAGGCAAATTTGTTTTGATCCTGTTTATCGTAGTGCTGCTGCAACATGATTTGTGTCACGTAGACAGCGTAAAGAAATTTGGAGAAAGGAAAAGGTTTGTGGAGATTTTATGATGATTAATTAGGTGCGTTTAATGCATTCGTGTTTTGGATGTGAAGATAACCTCGATTTTGAGTTGCGCAAGTTTGTGGTTTGAAATCTTTAAAGCTGCTTGATCTTGTTAATAAAATTTTTCCATTTTCCAAATAATCTGAAAACATGATCTTGAGGACCTTTCTAATATTGAAAATCTGGGTTTCCAAAAATTAGGAGAAAGCAAGAATGGCAAAATACAAATGATAGGTTGGGAGGGGTTTTACAGCTCTTGAACGATGCAAAAATATGTCTATGTAAAAATGCATTATAGCGCCCTCGGGGACGCTCACCTGCTGTTGTATCCCCGAAATTATTGCGCCCAAACCAGCTGCACCATTTTACCATGACCTTTTACAACTTATCGCATCAAAACTTCCGCTCCACCCAGATGAATATTCATGGTTTTTGGGTTACTTAGACTTTTTTTCCTAGCGCGACCCACATTTTTATGTTTGACTTTTAAAATATTCTAATTGTGTTTTTGTTTCAGGTAAGGGTTCGCCTGAGCGGAACGCCGCGGAGCGCATTTTGTATGTCAGATGTGTAAGTGAGCATTAATAAGATCTTTGTGCATCTACTTTCTAAAATAATTCATAGACAAAATACAGTTTCAAAGGATTAGTTACAAAAGTTCGTTCAAACTTTTTTATGACTTTCCCATGAGTTCTAAGAACATTAGTAGGTTACCAAGTTACATCACTATGATGGTCCAAGAGGAAAAAACGGAACTAGCTCATAATGAATAATTACATTACACCTAGTGAAGCTTGTGCACTAAACTTGGACTACGTCTTCGGATTGTTTGCCAAAGACATCCTTGACAAGCACCAAAAACTTGAAGTGAATACCAAAAATCTAAGAATTCTTTTGACATTAAGCTCAAAATAGATGCTTTAACAGTAAAAGCTTCAGAGCAGATATGACAATATCAGAACAAAGAACTGTGTTGAGCTGGATTTATGTCTGGTGGTTAATTCCAAGTACTTATTTAAAAAAATAATGCTAAACTCTCTTCGTAAAGGTCGTACCTCCACTTAAGTGCATCCATCACCTAACGAACTAAAACAGAAGTGACCTTTCTGTACAAGTGCGCGAAACTAATTACAATAAATCATGTTTTTCAGCCCATGATGGTGCAAATTGCCATGTGTAGCACCTCCACTTTAAGAGCAAAACAGGTGTAATTTCGATCATCGAGTGTAAATTACCACAACTTGTCTAACAACCTGCTCGCACACACTTCCCGTTCTTCCAAACTCGCAACTTGCAATCAAATTCCCCACGTACTGTCCCGCGCACACCAAGAAATTCGTCGTCCTTCCACCTAATCACCAATGCACCAACCGTCCATGATGACCGAAAATCTCATGAACCACGTCCCTGCGATAATAAATGCAAGAAAGGTGTTTTGGCTGTATGTTTACTCAATCTCGGTTAAGTAAGCGGTCATTGACTGGATATTTATAGAAGTCGATTGGGCAAGCAAAAATTAGAATAGTCTTGTTTGTTATTCGAATACTAAAAGCGCCGTGGGTAAAACAGGTGAATAATTTAAAGGTAACGTATGTGACATACTCGGAGTCGCTATCTGGAGAACTGTCCCAGCTAATTGAATGATTTCATAAATCGTCTGCGTACACGGAAATACTCTTGTTGCTGCTGTAGAACCAAAAAACTGGAAGCCGTTTGGCACAAAAACCAACAGCGATGTAATTACATTCATCATAATGAGTGCGATTCTGCTGATAACTGGCTGGATTCTACGTTTTGTAACGGCGATGGGATTTTTTGCGGGGTATTTCCTTTCATGAAGGCCTGGAGATGCCACAATTTGCATACTATCGCCAATTAGAATGATCATATTTTTTTCAGTAGACAAAGTACGTGATGGAAGCTGTTACGACTACATAAAGATATTAGATGATAAATTGTGCAATTTAACTGTCTGCGTACATACAATTGGATGAACTTACATATCTTCTAAAAGGTTATTCAAAAGTGATCGGCGTGTTATAGTGGGAGTATATGGCAGCTTACACGAGGTCAGATAGAGTTGACGATTTGTGGTACAAGAAGTTTTCCCACATGTAAGTTGTTTGTCAGTGCTGTACACGCTGCAATGAATACTTTACAATGTTCAGATTGTATTATTATATAAGCACAAATGTGTATGTTAAAATATGCCATAGTTTTCTAGTTATGCATACTTCAGTACTTCTCATTTTAGTCCTTATTTAAGTCCTTGTTTCAAATTTACAAGTATATCATTCAAAATAATCTTTTCTTCCAAAAAATCTGAAATGTTATTTTCAAGTTTTTCAGGTTTTCAGGTTCTGTCTTTCAAGCTCTCGGGTTCTGATGTTTTCAGCTTCTTGAATTCTCAGGTCTCCATCTACAGATATCTCAAAATTGGGGGTTTTCAGGTTTTGTTGTTTTCAGATTCTCAAGATACCATCATTTCAGGGTTTCAGTTATTTCTCATTCTTAATTCCTTATTCTTCATTATCCCTATATCTCTCGGTTTTCAATATTCACAATGCAAATTGTTTCAGCATTTGACATTTGCAGGTTGTGATTTCTAGGCGATTGCCAGATTCTTAAAGTTTCAAACTTCCGATGCACTATTGGTATACCTTTCGGAATCCATCCCAAATCTCAAGATCCCTAAGTACTTAGGTTTTCCAAAATCTCGGGTTCCTCCAGTTCTCAAGTTCCCTACGATCTGATGTTTTCCAAGATCTCAGATTGTTTAAAATCGCTTCTAAGGTTCTCATTCTTTACTCTAGGTCTCAGGTTCTCTAAAATATCACATCTCATATTTCTGAGGTTTTTGGCTTACTCCTTAATTCTCAGGTTCTCAGATTTTCGAGCATTTGAGATTTACCCAATTCTTTGGTTCCTCAAGTTCTCAGCTTTGCAAAAATCTCAAATTCTCATGTATGTAGATTCGAATTTGAACCCCTTATCTACAACATCGATCAAAACGATAAATTATGGTCCGTAAAGTGCAAGGTTAATAAGTGTCGACCGGAAGATTGACGCAACAGTAAAAAGGTGCTTAATTAGAGGTCGTAAGAAGTGAATCTCGGACATTTGCATAGCTCCCGCGAGCATTTACTACGTGATGGGATATTTTTATGGGATGTTGTGTTAATGAGATGACCTTTTCTGAGTGCAGTGGGGTTTTAAATTCTTAATTTTATGGTCGCAATGGTGAGGGGAGATGGTCTTCGGGTTGAATTAGCAATAGAGTCTTGAAATCCTTATTTACAATTGTTTTCTTTTCCCCCGGTCTCACGTGAATATCAGAATATCGTGCACTCAGCAGAAATATAATATGAGTAAACTCTCTCCATCGGTATCAATGCACCTATTCCTCCGAGCCTCCGCAGACCGTGCAGTCGTCGTCAATTCTTTATCTTAACTTTTTATTGCGATTCGAATATTTCACCATTCCCGTGATAAATTTTTCCCGTTCTGTGCAAACACGGCGACTGCTCTTCGAGCAGTTTCCTTTATGATGTGCCACTTGAGTTCGCAAACCCCAACGGAGCAAACACCGTTCATTCCGGCAAACCTCCACGATATGCAAATCTCAGCATGTAATTACCTGAGGGAGGATAATATAGACAGTTAACGTTGGAACTAACGTTACGTCACGACGTTCCCGGTTAATTAGTGACGGCACGTCGAAGTCCCGGTCCTTTTTAACAGGTGTGCGAGAGAGCGCAGCGAGCAAATTGCGAATAGTAATCCTTGCCGGGGATTGAGAACATACTTAGGCAAATTATAAAACTTGTAATCTGCACGGCAAACAGATCAGACGGGGGATAAGTCTTATTTATGCCTCAAGTGGGCGAATAAGCCCAACAATCACACGATGCGAGGCTAAAAAGAACACAGCGAGTCGTTCTGTACCTGAGTTTATCTAATGGAGTTCTGAATTCCGAACACGAATATTTGAGGCACGCAGATAAATAAATTCAAATCCAATCTCGCTCGCTTGGATGCCGTTTGTGAGGCGCTTTAAATTGTAAAATGCTAAGATGTTAAGCGTAATCTGCTTCGAGATTGAAAGGGAAAAGGGGCGTGGCGTGGCGAGAGGGTGAAATCGGCGAGTTTATATTATTTCGCGATTTAATTGGAGGCGAGAAGTGATAACATCTCGAAAGAGAGAACTTAACTCTGCTAGTTGCATTGATGAGTCCTGTTTACAGATATATAGGATGGTTTTGCACATTCTTGTAGCCACGTAATTAACCATTTAGCCGATTTAATTCACCAAAGTTTGCAGAATTCCTTCCAGTTCAACACCATATCAAACAATTTTTTTTTCTTGTCCAGCAGTGTTGTAAAATGCAAAACTCGTCAGCGATGGACGAAATAGAATAAGAAAGATTGTTTTGACGCCCACCATGTACATAACTTCTGAATTGTGCATCGACTTTGACCCTTGCCATCAACAATGTCAATTACAACATGCAGAACTTTACGAGCCTGTCTTAACCCTTCATTGTCTACAACGTAATCGAGTTAACGCAAGCATAACATCAACAGTAAACGCTTTTTCGCAAATTAACGTTTCCTTGCCGTTCGGAAGAAATCATCTCGGCGGCATTAAACGGGGGCAGTAAAACAGCAAACGGTCTCCCAGCATGGAAGGGTTGCGTCGCGAAAGCTTAAGGGACTTGAATTTTAATGAACGACCTGAAACGTGTCACGTGATGCCGCAATATCTATTCATTATGTCGCGTTGTCGGACAGTTTTGTTGCTCGATGGGTCTGGACGTGACGTAGATTGATATTGGGACAGCAGAGCTCGTGGAAAATATTGACCTTACATGCAGCATTCATTTAGTGGTTGATGGAAATTACACAGGCGATGGTAGTGATGGGCGGACAGGCAATTTTAAAGCCATTTTGAATGTACGTACATGATTCTTGTCAGTGGTTGCGATTTTCTGGAACTTACTGAGTAACTTTTGAACAACTAATGACCTAATGATCGTTTTGTACAATAATTTCCATTCTTGGTCCTACCATCACATATATGGAACTCCTCTCTCGGGTGTATATAACTTCCCTAAAAAATCCCCAGCTCTTTTAGCAGCCAAGACGGCATTTCTCCAACACTACAATGCATTTGTCTACATTGCAGTGAGATATGTTCAACACCCGGCGGCTTTCTCTCTGCACACACAAACAACCCATCAGTCGGCCTCCAACAATGGACTACGATCTCTTGAAGGATTACTTCTTGTTTCTCGTTACCTTTGACTCGTCTCTGGGGTGCGTGCAATCATTTTACGTTTGACAGAGTGTGGTGATGGATGCCCGCGGCGGTGATCGAATGAAACTTTACACCAGGACGCGGTGACTAACATGGGATGTTAATTAAGACGGCAGGGATCGAATGTCGAGTTGGGTGATTGGAAAAGGCTTGTCGGACATGGTTGTGGTATTGTTTTCAAGTTGACATACCTTGCTATGTTTGCACCCTCAATGGTGAAAGCCTTATTGTTAGTTTAACAGTTAAGTCGTTAACACCATGTATGAAGAGAATGAAATTGCGCAAGTAGCGCAACCACCAATTACGAAACGTAAGTAAACAGCAACTAAAGACGATTGATTGAAAAAGTATACCTAAATACATATATCTGTACCCTTTTGGCACTCAAAGAGTTCACGATAGTAACGATGGAAATAACCAGACTAAGACCTACTTAAGAAGCCTGCAAAGTAAGCACGAAAAGATTGTGTGAAATGAAGTAAACAGTCGTAACCGTTATCAACATTGGAAACGCACAAATATCAACTATCTCCTTTAATTATCACATAACATTATATTTATTTTGCTAATTGCGATCGGTCACATAAAACCAACAAATACCAACTATGTATCTCCTTTAATAATTATCACATTAACATAATATTCAGTCATATTTGCTAATACGTGATTAAGAAAAACGCCACTGAATATCAACAACGCATAATTAGTTCCATATTGGGAACACAAGTCTGTTGCGATTAATTTAACAGAGTAAAATGTTAAAATTATCTTAATGAAAAGAAATAGCCTTCGCCCAGTTTGTCTGCTATAGATTAAGTAATATTCGTCCCTGTTATGTATTACACGATGCGTTTAGTTATTTTTTCTTTATCCACAATATTGTTTGGCTTTATTTTCATCTTTGTTTGTGGCGTTTGGGAGAAAGTACGAAAAGAGATAATTGACAAAATTCTACACGATTTCAGTGGTTGCAAGAAATTGTAGAAATTAGTAGGATCTGGAGAGAAAATGCTACAAGGAATCCGGAAAATCTTCGCAATCCTTGTTTAGTTTTTAATTTTTCACCTTTTCTATTTGTATAGTTTCTCTGCGGTCTCAAATATGTTCTTTGACATCTTGGAATTTTGAAAGGGAAATCGGAGACTTGAGAAACGTTAGAATGTTACTATTTTTAAATTTTAGAATCTTGTGACTTTCAGAACATAATTATCTTTTTCTACGACTGCTATGAAAAGGTAAAAACACCAGTAGCTACAAAGAAATTCATTTATTTCATACAACGTGTAATAAGATCCAGAACGTACGCTAAAACCGTGTGAAAAGCTTTCACATGCAAATTTTGTGTATTTAGGCAACCAAACATACATTCTTGGCAGAACAGACGCCAGAATTTTAAAATCACATAAGCTGCATTCTGTTTTTAATGTAAACGTGAAAACTGCTAAATATGATGAACGAGGATGAAGATGAGTGTACTCCCCTTGAAATATCCGAAAAAACTGCTCAAGTCTCACTAAAAACCTCAAAGGAGAGATACAGTAGAGTCTCTATATAGTGAACTAATTGATGAACGGCTATGTTACTCCAACGAGGTTGTTTTTTAGAAAAATTGTTGTATTTGAATTGGGGGCAGATTTGTTGCTCGAAGGACCGTTGATTTGAATTTATAGTGAAACACTCGCGAGCGTAATGAACTTGTATAGTAATGAATATTTGGTGATTATAGTGAACGTTTCTTCTCCCGTTTTTGTTTAGTAATAATTTTGAATCAAGGAATTGTGTACTGATGTCGGATTGAGACTTGAATTTAGACTGTGGGCGAGCATGAGTGCCGCCAGGCAGGTAAGGGTTTTACGACCCTTTGGGTTTCCCAACTGGCCGACGCGACGGCCGCTGCAAATATTTCTCAACAATTGTAATATGTAGGTACCTACGTAATAATTAATACTAATAGAAAATAAAATTAGTCAGTAGGTTGAAAGAAATCAGTTTCAGTTAACTTAGTTTATCCTATTTTTTCAAAATCTTATGCCTTTTGTTCTTTATTGAAGTTGTCGATTTAGCAACCCTATATTTCCTGGATGACATTGTAGGTACTGCAATATACTGTAACGATTCCGAGATTTCTGCTAAAGCTGAACTGTAGAATAAACCAGAATAAACACAATGTGTATGATGTCATCACGCTTAGGGGAAGTTCCTATATACGTGTTGTGCAATAATTCACTCCAGCGAGGCACAATTTGTTCACTATTCAGAGGTTAATGTTAATATTTTTGTGTTCACTGCAGTGGATAGTTCACTATATGGTATGTTCACTATATCGAGACTCTACTGTATTTAACTTCGTATGAGATATTGATATATCTAAATATCTAAAACTAAGAGCGTTTTTGAAAAGAAAACCAGAAAATGAAGTCAAGAAGAAGTATTTATTTATTAATAAAGGTAGGCTTGGAAAAAAGAAAAAATATATACATATGAGGGATTTAAATGCTGCCATGTTAATTACAATAAAACACACAAAAAATAAGATACCTTGATCATTCACCTTTACAGAAACTTTTTACCAGATTTTGAAAAAATATGCTAATCTTCGTCCGCCAAATATCCTAGAAAAAAATTTTTTTTTTAATTATAAAAATGGTAAATGTACCAAGCAGGTTGTGGGTATAAACAAAATAGGAAGTATGGAAAAAGACATAGCTGTCTATTTAAAACTCCCAAATCCTGGACAGTATACATGCCATTGCTGGTAAACGTACGTAGATGGCGAACGCCATGGAGGTTGGCGTTCCAGTGCTGTTGCCGAAGGATACATAGACGATTCCATCCAAAACAACATACAAATGTCGAATAAAATTCTTGCATCAGTTGAACCTGCCAGTGAGAATTCAACGATCTTGGCAGAAACGTTCCACAAGCTTTTCATTGACAGAAAATATATTAAAAAAAATAGAAACTCCTGGAATTAAATAAGAAAATTGTTTCAATACATATAACAATAAATTATAATTTTAAATAAGTATATAGTAATAAATGTATTATGTGTAAAATTATAAAACGTTATAAAATAAATAAAAATAAAATCATACGTTTTTCGTGTTTTTCTGTGTATTTGATGCAGTCGTAGAAAAAGTATAGTGTACAACACGTGTTGAAAATTCGATTTCACACTCGTTTGCTTAAAACAGATCAGTAGGTAGCACATGTAATAATACATGTACTCAGTTATTTGTCGGTTTCCTTTTTTTTTTTAAAAAAAAAAAGATAATTATTTTGAGTGCAAATTCGATTGAACATGTACCTAATTGTGTGGTACTATGGTTACAGCACCTAACCTGAGACCTGATTTTCTCCACCTACATGTCAGCAAGAAGAATATCAAACAAAGAAGAGAATTTTAAAATAAAACTACAAAGATAAAGAATGAAATCCCGAAGACGTCGAAGAGGGGCTAAAAAATTTAAGTGGCAATAACTATCAAACTAATGATCAAGCTTAGGAGAGAATTCTCAATAATAAAAATTTGTACCTTTGGGTTTATATGCAATCGCATGAAAATCCATCTAATTAAATTCCCTTTTTATTTAGATTTTGACCAATAAACACGTGTTGATTGAACAAGTGTTAATTTTACCTACTCGCAGTTGTTATATTGTTATATTTCTGAGCTTGTATTTGACATCCGCATGAAATAAGAACACGAACTACGTGTTGTAAACAGCAGAGCATTTGAAGCCAGCTAGACAAGACCACGTTTCAATAGTGTCACTGTCGAACGGCGCACGTGCCGCCATCCTCCCAGGTTAAACAACTATTACACAACCATCCATTCTCAGAAGAACACAAAACGATTATGGCAATCTCGACTGTACTCCATCGTCGAGACTCTTTAATCGAAACTGTTCATCCGTCAAAACGTGATCTCGTTGATCGCGTGTCCAGGCAAGCGTTATTTCATTTCGCGATATTAAAGTTTGTGTCGGTTGTTTTACGATTTTGTCGTGTAAAAAACGACCTCTGTTTGCTTATTGCTCCGGGCCGGAACAATAGACGACGGGACTTGCGGTATCCGGAACGATTGCAAATCGAAAAATTAATAATACCGAGAGAATTTCCGCGATATAAACACAGAGGACTCTCATTACCGGGGCAAGGCGAAAGCTTATAGCCGCGAGGTTTCGAGCAGACGCTTTTTATCTAAAAGAGCGTCGTGTGATGTATGGGGTTGGCACATTATTTGTGCACTGTTCGCGTTGTTGTGTCTGCTGCTTTCAGCAGTTTTCCCAAGCCATTGTCAAAGGTATGTGGGGGGTTAGACAAAAAATTAACAAGTAAATATAAATATCAACGTTAATTAAACATTTTACTTGCGCCGCGACACGAGAAGACCCCTTTTTGTTGGGAAATCGCGTGTTTGGATGTTCCTTGTTTAATTCTTTTTCGTTTTAATGTCAGCCCTTTAAAATGCATCAGTGGCATTGTCTCTGTTATGAAGTAATCAGATTGAAATGATAAAAACTTCCAAAAGTCCCTCTATATAAAAAAGATTATCAAAAATGGTGGATGCGCCGCCGCTCTAGAACTATATACTTGCAGGAGGTCATGTCGTTGATTACACGCACACATTTATCTTTGTAGAATGTATAAGTTATCAACGACATGCATTCATGACTCCCAGCCAGCTGGATAAGAAGTTCCGTTGATCACATTGTATGCTAATACCTAAACCACCAAGTTTTTATTTAACGACTCCCGGCAAATACTACCAAGAAAAGACCCTTCCATACCACCGACCACCCCCCAGATTTCCTGTTTACCGTCTCCTCCACATCTCCAAATGAAAACATGCCCGGAACACCGCGATTTATGCTTAAACCGGAACTGTTTAAATCTCCGCGTGTATTCTACTAAAACCGTCTGATCCCGCGAAGTTACGACATTTCCCCCAAGCGACGTCTCTTGCTAAAATAGCAGGAATCACAACTTCGGAATGGCCGGAGTCGAAGCTGAATTTTCCTGCTGCAGTCAGTCGAACATTTCATATCTTTCAATTAATCCAACGTTGACGTTCGTTCCTCTCTTCCATCCTAGACGCAGGAATTTCCGATTGTCAGTATTTCTATATCCGGAGTCGATTCCTGCCTTATCGGGATGCCGGGGTAAGGCCAGCTATTTCTGGGGGTTTAATCCGGGGGAGCGTTTCCTGTTGTTTTCGTAATTATTTTTTCTATGCAGTCTGTGATTAGATGCATCTGCTCTACTCTTCGATCAAGATCCAAATATTTACGTTTCTTCTTTTATAATTATTGGATTTCTTTCAAACGAGTATTTACCTTATACCTTATTAGTTATAATCTCTACATTTCAAATGCACGTTCTTTGTATTAACAAATGCAATGAGGCAAGTAGATTCATTAAACTTTTCCAATAAAATTACTAACGAGGCGACCATGAATTAGGAAAGTCAAAAGGATCATGCCGAGAATGCATATTGCATAACAGGTTCTTGCGTAACAATTATTATATTAATTAACAAATACTTGAAATTGCCCAGAAAGTCTCGCGTCGACAAATAAGGCACATGTTAGGAACAGAAAAATCTCATGGGTCAGTATCATTACACAAGAGAAAAATAAATTCGTTATGCTTTTTGCTGTGGATTGACAAACAGTCTCCCGCTAAATACCGAAATTTATGGCACTCTTAAAAGGTTAAATTTGGGTCAGTTGAAATATTTAGGTGTCGGTCCCAAATAGCCCCGACTGCTGAGAGAAAATACCGCCTCATTAAATTCCATGATGTTAAAGACACTTGATGACTTGAAGCAAAATTATAATTTGAATGCATTCGAAGTCCAATATAGCAGAGTTACATGCATATTATACATGCAGTTTGGAAAGTAGCCAAAATTCCTCGTGTTAAGTGTGCAATTGCTGCAGCTTCAATGACCTTCACGTGCATAGAATAATGTAGAGGATGATATAGAGAGAAGTTGGTTGGATTTAATTAAACATCTTTAAACATTGTAAGTGAGTTGCGAAATATTTGATGAAATGTCATAAGATAATAGTTCTATATTATCTATATTTTTATCTCAAAGTGCCTAAAATACCGACCCTAAATTCCATCACTAGCTCTTGGACTAGATTTAGCATCGTGGATCGCCAATTGCCTGTTACGCCATTGAGCAGACTCCATCCAACAGCGGCTCTTGCACCCACTCGTCGTCTTGTTCCAAACCGCAGATCCATCAAGTTCGTCAACATCGCGGAACTAACGCGTCTATTCTTAGTTCCTAGTTTGCGAAATATTAACAGTAATGCATTCGCCGACTTTACGACCCTCATAAAAAATTCAATAAATTTTAATTAATCTGGCCATTCTTATGGACCATTCCGCCAAAGCCAGACGTAAAGTTGGCGGATCTAAATTTAAAATTACCGACGCAACAATGGAGGAAACAAACAAAATAAAGTGGAGTGGCCGCATAAAACTTAGACTCTCAGTTTTATGCGAATGTTTTAACATTTCACCGGTAGTTCGGTCGGGAATTACGTTTTGAAACTGCCGCTCTAGAGGGGATATATTGAAATTCGGTCGCTCTAAAGCTTATGTCGTAAAGCGTCGGGAGATCTGGATGTTGACCGACGCCGTAACTTAAAGCGTCGCTCAGCATCCAGTCTGCATGCGCCCTAACCGTCCTTCATCGTTATAAGGCCGTTTCGATTCGGCACCGAACACTTTTCTCGCATTTCGCCCGATTAATCCCCGCTCTGGGTGTTCTGGAGTCGTAAAGCGACACGGATGGGCGTAAATTGTCCAAGTGCTCGCGGCGGAAAGACCAGGTGTAAGCGGAATAAAACACCCCGAGCAAGGCCATGAAAAATGTATTTCGAAGGGTGTCTTTATAGGTGACGAGTTTTCGGTGCTCATTTAAAGGAAGAGATCACTGCCGGCAATTAACAAACTTGCGTAACCGAGCAAAACTAAGAAAGTCCATTAGGAGCTTTATTTACTTATTCGCTTTTCATGCTTCTTAACGTGGCATGATTGGCTGATGGTGTAGAGTTTAACGAGTGCCCATTAAGACATCGCGTGTCCACTTCAGGATGTTCTGCGTATGTATTACTTACGCTGGAGGTGCAATTAGAAAGGAAAAAGTTATTACAACGTAAGCGCTTTATTGGCGTACATATTAGGAGTTCAGAACACAAAAGGACACTTGTTGGTTCAAAAATGCACCAAATGTACTTATTGACTGCCCAAAAATGATCAATCGCAATTCATAGGGGTTGAGGCAAATATCGGCCAAACAATCAGACAATTAAAATAATGAGCGAGACAATTGTGCAATAAAGAAACAATTGAACATACAGAAAATCCAGAAATCAATAAATACTTACGTATTATGTACATATGTATATTATGCAAAAAGTATGGATGCATTGTCCAGTTTGGACTTCTCATCTTAATTTTATCTACTGCTTCTATAGACTGCTCACGAGCTAGGAAGGCCCGTTTTTTAACCGACTTCAAAAAAGGAGGAGGTTCTCTATTCGACTGTATATATGTTTTTTTTTTTGTATGTATGTTCGGGCATAACTTCTTTGTTTATGAACCGATTTCAATTATTCTTTTTGCGTTGGGTTGAGTATGGCTCCAAGGTGGTCCCATTTTAATTTCATTCATATTGAACGTAAGACTTCGGAGTTATAGCAGGAAACTCTTGAAAATCAGATGGAAATGTGGTGATTGGATATGTTTGTGCGCGCATAACTTCTTTGTTTATGAACCGATTTCAATTATTCTTCTTGCGTTATATTCAGTATACCTTCAGGATGCTCCCATTTTAATTTAATTCGTATTGGACGTAAGATTTCGAAGTTATAGAAGGAAATTCCTCAAAATCAAATGGAAATGTGTTCGAATGACGCTACCTGCTCGAAATGAATGGTTTATGGCCTCAACCCAACCCCAGTGACAAGCCGAGAATAAATACACAGTGGTCAACGACGTGATTTATTGTGTCTTACCGAAACCGACTTCAAATATAATTTCTTTGTTTATGAGCCGATTTCAATTGAATCGTTTATTGTTAAAACAAGCCAAGTAACATTTTGCAAACTTTTCAGGAAACGAAAAAACTATGGAAAATTGATCTTCAATTGTGTTTTACTATGCCCTTGGCATATAAGCACTATCAATTAGTCGCAAATTTTAGCATACATGATATGGTACTTGGATGCTTTCTGCACCAATCGATTTATGTCTATAATATACAGGCTCTCATTTAAAACTCCCCAGTCCAGGTTTCTCCGAATTGATAACTCTGATTGAAAAATCCTCGAACAGGTCGATTTTATTTGCCAGGGGCACATCTTTTCAGATTCTTTTCAAGTTTCGGCGCTTCGCCCTCTTCGCGAGGGGGCTGTTAGCCCCAAAATCTTAAATGGCACTATGGGTCGAGTGATACCTCATTTGAAAGGTATTGAAGGCCTATCTACAATTTTTTGCAGTTTTGACCGTACAAAGAATAATTTTCTATTTTCAACATAATCCGCATTTTCTCATGCTGTATCCCATAGAAACCACAAAGACAATCTATTTTCGCGCTCGCGTGGATTTGAAGCGTCCTTACTAGGTCTACCCATCACTTAAAATTGTAAAATAATTAACTTTTAAAAAAAAAGGAAACCGACTTCAAAAAATCCAAAGTAACTAAAACTAAAAAGTAAAAAATAAAAATTTCCAATTTCAGAGTTATTTGTTGTTCCGGTTAATGTAATTATTTATTTTTCCGTTTAATGAAATTCAGAAATTATTGTTGATTATCTAATTATTAATTGTTTTATAATTTTGAAGTTGGTGCCATAAAAGCAAATTATACACCTTCCTACAATAACAAATTAAACCTAAATCCAACCTAAATCATGCAAAATTATTACTACGAATATATAGCTTTTACCTAATGTATCAAATGTGTTCTGAAAACTTTAATTCAGTAATCATAATCGTGAATTAAGAAGTCTGAAATTATCAGGGAATTATAACTTTAAAATGTATAATTTTATGTTTTACTTGGCACCGACTTAAAAATTATAAAACAATTAATAATTAGATAATCAACAATAATTTCTGAATTTCATTAAACGGAAAAATAAATAATTAGATTAACCGGAACAACAAATAACTCTGAAATTGGAAATTTTAATTTTTTACTTTTTAGTTTTAGTTACTTTGGATTTTTTGAAGTCGGTTTCCTTTTTTTTTAAAAGTTAATTATTGGTTAGCCATTGAAGGTTTTAACTTCATTCAGACTTAAAAATCATCATTTATGTAGAGTTATTAGCATCATATAGTCTTAAGCTATTCACTAATTTGACTTGTTAATCACTCCGTCATTCATATACATAACCACACATTTCCGCCTCCAGTTCCAATCTTCTAGAAGAGCGACAATTTTTGAGTCTAAAATTCGTGCAGCGGAAGGTCGTTACGTGGCGCATCCGAGCACCGCTTAACATTTAAAAGCCCGTGGCCACTGCATTTGCCGGTGCATAAAAGTAGGCGTCCAATGCATTTAAAATTAGATGTCCTTGTGTTTGTTATTAGCATCCGAGTACAGTCGTTGTCCTATTGCAGTTCATGGCAGGTCACGGCGTTGCATGCGCTCAAAGTATATAATTAATCACCTAGACGTCAATGCGACGACCATATCATAAGAACAATGCATCCCCCAACCCGTAAAGTCAACCGGTTAACGAACCTGCAACCATCTAATCACTCGGAAAAATGCCGCGATTATTTAACCCCAGTGTGCATGCGATTATCTGCTTCCTGCATAGACGAACTTCCGGTCGCGGTGTTTTTCCGGCTGCATTCCTAGTGCCTCGCGGACCGGTGCCAAAGTTGTCATCTTATAATTTCATAGAAATTTAATGACCACTCGGCGAAACAATTGAGAATAAGAACTTTTCCAACCCCTGATTGACAAGGATCAATACCGCAATTACGCTTGTCAAGAGCTTCCAGGGAGCAGGGGTCGAACTATCGAAAAAAGCTCGCAGTTAGGGACATTAAAAGCGAAGTTTTGTTGACATCAACCACTTCCATCAAGGAAACATATAACAGTCGTGTCGTCCAGACAAAACCTACGAAAGAAAAAGTGTTCAACAACAGGAAACCAGTGAACGGAAGATTGATTGACAATGGCGACTCTTTCTCCCATACAGCCGCGATTTGTCATTTCCCACCAAATTGAATCAAAAAAGACGAACCGGCCTCCGCCGCAATCAATAACCAAATTGATGACGAGCGTCGCCGAAAACAATCAATCGACCAATTAAGCAACTTTTCCAAAGAGCACTCTGCCATTCATTAGAAAACTTTCGGATATTAATTGGACGTCGATTTTATCAAACGGCAGTTCCTCGATTTACAAATCTCTCTTTAACTTTTTTAGTTGTAATTAATTTCAATCTGAAAGTTCCTGACGGGCCGCTGTGTTAGTTAATCTCCGGAGGGACAGGACATTTTCGCACGGAGCTCGCAGAGGAAAAACTACGCGATCAAAGCTTCCGTGAAATGAAATGACATTGTAGTAAAAATAATTTTCCGTGCCGGCGATAAGACGGGAAAATCCCGGAAGAGGTCTGATTTCAGCTTAATTTCGCGAGGTGGTGACTTGTGAACGACTGGATTAAACTAAGCAGCTTAAAAAATGACGAGGGAGGAGTCCCTTTCGACGTTAGGGTTCTTGTTTGAATAAAATGAGAAATGGTCAGAGTTGGCACATCAAGTTGGTGGTTCAACTTGCAGACGAGTCCAAGTGATTACATCCACTCATAATATTACATTTCTGTGTTTTTACCTGTTTCTCTCCAGTATTTATAGGAATTGTTATGTTATCCAACTGCAATATGGTATCCGGAAGAAAACTTCAAAATTTGGAAAATAGATATTTTTATAAGCTGAAAATCTTAGGCCTGGGAATACCTGAAGACGTAAAAAAGTCTACATTAGCTATTATCTAGATCTATCCACAAAAGCGTAACAATAAAAGCAAGGACTAAAAAACCTCGAAACCTGAGAGTTACAGATCTTGAAATTGGAAATTTTGGAACTCGAGAATTTGAAAATATGACAACATAAAAATAAAAGACATTGAAACCCTGAAATTCTAAGAACCTTAAACACCCTGGAGCCTCAACTTTTCACTTGGATATCTCAAGTTTTTAGGTTCCTCATGTTCTCAGTTTCCCTGTAAGATTTCATGTTATTCAATGTCAGGTCCATCCAGTTCTCAAAATCTAAAGTTCTTTAAGCTTTCAGGTTTTCAAAAATTTGAGATTCTTAAGTTACTCAAGTCCTCAGGTTTCCTAAGAAGCTAAGAAATCATGTAATATGTAACATAGTAACGATGCGCGACGTGCACCACATTCGACGTCCTCTCTAAAATTAAGACAGTCGTATATTGAACTTTCAAGCTTTCCAGCGAGGCAAAAAATGGGTCAGGCGACGCTCCCATCCTCCTGTGGGATCACATCACACAACAATGTAATTATTCAAACCGATGTTGGCAATGCAAGAGGTTCGACGACCGCATTCATGTGCCGATGCAACGCTGCAGCTGTGACGAAACACCGACATTTATGTTCGATCGTTGCCAAAAACAGCTTTCTCACTCCCGGGAATATCGCGTTGACCATTAAATCGAAATCGGTCACAAAGATGGTTACTTGTAATATCATGATTCGGCACTCCGGAGTGAATTAAAGCACGCCCACCCCCTTCCACGCAGGTTCTTAAGGAAGCGCGATTATTTAAATGAACGAAATGACGTGAACACGATAATAACCACTCTTCCTACAGAATTATTCGAGTTCGTTCACCATACCGCAATTACAGTCTTCGGAGCTAATGGTTTTATTCATAACCACCGAAAGCTGTGAAACGTTCCTCGAAGCGGACGGTTGATGAGGTTGGTGTAAATAAAATAATAAACACGGTTCATGTTTATTGATAGCTGTTGTAAATTGCTGGTCAAAATTACAAAAAGCTCGACGACAGACAACGCCATCAATCAAGGTGGACCACTTTCCAAAAATTCCACCGTGATTGATGAACAAAATGCACAACTTACAACTCGACTGCATAATTAATTATCCTTGCAACACGACGACGATCCTTAAAAAACGTGCTGCATCGAGTGGGACAGCCAAATGAATGATTTATTTCCGAACTCTACCTCTATATATCACGGTTTTGGCCGCACGATCACCTGTGTCCCCCCAAATCCACCTTAAAGACGCCCTAGATCACGATTTTTGGGCTCGTGTTTGAACTTGGAGTAAATCCGGATGTGGTAGGCCATCAATCGGGTTTAGGAAGGACACTGGTGCAGTGTCTGTTTGCAGATCCGAGGCCTAGATAGGACACGTCGTTGTAAAGATAATTAAGGGTCAAAAAAGTGGTTTACATAAGCAGTCAGATAGACCATGAGAAAATATAAGCGGCTAATTAGATGGTTGGATACTGATGATAATGATCAAAGTTAAAACGTTTGATGGGTTCAATTACGAGCTATCAATTCACAAAACGGTGCGGGCATTTTTCGACAATTAGTAAAATTAATCGTTGCGGTGCGATAATTACAGATAATTACATACCGGGATGAAATAGTACCTAGACGCTAAGTGTTACTCCATGTTACGCAATGTTTTGCTGAAAATATATAATTATAGCGCAATTAATCCTTATTATTTATCATAAAGAAATTTGCAAAGTTATTGGAGGCCATTCGATGGCCTTACCAATTGGTTATTCAGCTAGGCTGTGGGACGTTTAGGAGATAACAAATTAATAGACGATATTACTGATCCATCCAAGAACAAACCACTGGCAAAGTCAGCAACCCTCTTGATCAGTTAATAACACGAAAACACAAGTGCGAACAGAATTATCGCAAAACAAGCCGGACCTCAGCTAATCTCAATTGTGTTTGGCCACTGAACAGTCCGAAGGAGGATTTGGTTTGGCGATTTAAATCCCAGACCGAGAGAAGAGTCTCCGGGCTGCACAGATATCAAGCTCGGTTGCACACGACCGTTCGTTCCCTCAAATATTTGAATGTTTGTGCGGGAACGGAGCAAACGTTCCTTCCTCTTTAAATTTATCGAACGGACAGGCCTGTGCCTCGAGAGGGACACCTAACACGAATAAATTCGCACCTGGGCTTTTAGAGCTTTCGGGCGACGTCGATGATGAGTTTGTTGATTGGTTGACAAATTGGTTTAGGGGCGGCGAGATTTTTTCCACCAGAATATTTGTTTTTATTTAATTGGTGATTTACTTATAACACTAACTATGTAACACTTAAATATATACACATGTCAGCCAGTGTTCTCTCAGGGATTATTTGTCGGCGGGGCGGTACTTAAACACTGCTGCAGACAGAGGCAGTAAAGGTCAATTTCATGTGAAACGAAATTTGAAATTGGTCCTTACTACCTAGACTTTAGTTCATTGCAACCGGCGTTTAAGACTCGTCGCAAGTTCGTATCTCTTCATGGTCTCAGATTGTCATGTTTGTAGATTCCTCAAATTCTTCAAGTTCTAGACCTCTCTGCAGAGAGAGTTTTCCTCAGGTGTCTTTTTTGAAATTTGAGAATTCGAGTGTTTGAAAAATAAAAATCTAAACCTAAAAATCGGAGAACCAGTAAACCTGAAAACCTAAGAATTTGAGAAGCTGAAAGCATCAAAACTTAAAAACTTGAAAAGCAGAGAACTTGTTGTATTTGTTACCAATCTGCATCATTTTTTCTTAACCTTCCTCTTAAACCTCCCTTACTCTCATCCTTACTTCGTTTTCTTTTTTATTATCGTTGTTGTCCAGTTATTGTCCAACCTCCGAGCTCCTCATTACAACCACGCAATTCCAATCTCCGAGAACAACAATTTTTCTTATCGATAGAACCTTCCAGTGAAACTTGCGGCATCTGACCCATAACAATAAGAAAGCTACCTTCTGATGGAAACACGCCCTCCTTTTGCCTCCGCGTCGTGCATCGACAAGCAGCTCACACATTGATGGACGTCTATTTAAAGCCGGGATTGATCGCTAAATAACAGATGTCTTATCTGGCACAAACTGCACTGATTTCACTCGCCATATTCGTAGCCGGTTGTAAATTAATGCTGCAACTATGATTGCGACGGCCGCATGAAGAACTGGCTACGAGTCGTTTGATTTGTGCCAACACGACGACTTCCGTGACTAGATTTATTGGTGGAGATATATTTGACTCCATGTGTTTCATTTTTCTGATGGACGTGCGCGATACATCTCGGTGGACGTTTCAATTATGCGCGGTGGGTGTACCGTTAGTGAGAGGAGGTTGTTTGGTGGGATGTGGGCACAGGTATGGGTAGAGAAGTAAAGCCTCTTGTCTGTTGGATTTCACCAAAGACCAAATTGCTGAATTCTTGGCCCTTTCAGTGTTGGCTAATGGGAGTTGAGTTCTATCGGTTACCGCCATGTTTCTCTAAAATTTGTCCTTTTGAGCTAATCCTGGTATGTCTTCCCACCTTTGGCCTTCGTTTTTCATTTACTGGTGTTATGTTCAACTATTCACTATATTTCCCATTTCTTATCTCTCCTTGTCTGTCCCTGTATTTTCTTCAAAAATTTCGTTTTTGTAGCTGTCAGGTTGCTCCTCTGATTTTCCATTGTCATCCAGCTTTCTCAGTTGTAGGTTTCTATTTCTATACCCGTTGTTGTTTTTTATGTTTTCGATCAATAACCCTATCCCTGCTTCCATTTCGTTCATATCTTCTGTAAGGTTTTTACTCTCCTCTCCAAATTTGTATACGTGAAAACCCTCAACTCCTCCGCAATAAATGTGATCGAAACAATCTCTAACAGCCACCCTCTCCACCTCTATCTCCGACTGTCCAGCGTTATAAAGTTGCGAAAGTGCGGTTTACGCGACCGTGAAGCTCGTTATAAACTCCAAAACTCGTCGACAAACTTCATTACATTTGCGCTGCAAGAACCGCGATGACCATAGCGAAATTGACTGAATAACAACGTGTGCGGATGAAGCGAACTTTCTCATGTAGAAAGATTTAATGGTTTCGAATGGTCCCGTCACTCACCCGTCACGACGTAACCGCGGGATTTCCTCCGAAATTCAAAACGGGAATGATTAAAATATCAGGGTTGAGATTTTTTATTGTCCGCTGCAGCTTTTAAACGGTATTACCCTCATCTGAGATGACTGCTGTAGATTGTCTTTAAGAGGAGCTTGCCAGGAATCCACTTTGGCTCGGATGAAAAACCTGTGCGGGGATAAAGCTGAAATATGACGCGAAATATTAAAGTTACATTAAGGTTAAACGTCTTCTTTGCTGATATAATCTCCGCTCTTGTTTAATTAAAAGTGTTACTTACGACAAAAGAGCAACAACTCCTTAACTAGTATATCGTCGTGTATTTTTTAGAAGTCGTCCCTCTAACTGTTGGTCTTATTAAAATCTTGTACAAGCAAAGGGCGCCCCAGGCCCGCTGTTTGTCGAGTGTGGTTATTGCGTCCGGCTTCAGCACCTTAATAAACCCTCGCCCGGATATTATCCTACCGATCCCAGAATGATCAAAGCCCTCGCAATTTGTCTGCGATCTTCGGAACTTTCGATACACATCTAAGTTGGTGTTTTCTTTCTTTCAGACGGAAGACGAGGGCAACCACGGAAATGACGACACTCGCTGCTTCATCTTGTCAACTCTCGCATCTCAGGGTCGATCCAAAGTGCACTGCGTCCTCTGCGAAGAGAGGCTGCCGGTTTTCGATAGGTATCCTCTCGTCGATGGCACGTTCTTCCTCAGCCCTCGACAGCACGCCAAAGGGTGCATTGAAGTAAGTCGGGACGAGGGGATGTTAATCTTTCCTTTAAAGAAATTGATTGCTCTTTTCTGGTCGTGGAGGGTCTCATTAGCGAGCTTCAATTGCTCTCTCTCGAGCCTTCTTGATTATCGTTAATTAGTACAATCACACAGTAAATTCGATTTTTTTCAGGTTAAGGTCGAAGGACGCACGCAGTTCCTGACTGTGGTGTGCATGGCGTGCCTCGAAGGTGTCAACGGACGTGCGATCATATGCAGATTTTGCAACCAGAGATGGGACGGATCCTCTCTGGTTTTGGGTACTATGTACTCTTACGACATTTTCGCTGCCATGCCGTGTTGCACTGAGCGCATTAAGGTAGGTCCCTATTTCCATGTTCCACCACGTTGCGTTTACAACACGAGAAATGACCATCCACCATGAAGTTACCTTGATATTTAATTTGTTGTTAAGTTGTATTTATAATAAATCGTATTCGTATGATATTTTATTGACAGATACAGTTTATCTCAATATTTACAGATTTCGTTGTCAGCACATGGTCAGGCTTCAAAACATGTTTACATTTTGGTTTTTGACATTTTGAATTCGTCAATTTCGGATTCTCGGGACCGGGCGGCAAAACACCTCTGCCTCCTCTACGTCCCTCGCCCATCGTAATTGCATCTCAGGCAGGTTTTTAAAAATATTCGAAATTATGTATTAATATTTTTGGTAATTTTGTGAATGACAATATTCAGATAGGAATAATTTAAATATTGGAAAAGAATTATTCTTAGATGCGTTTTTCTAAAGTTCCTCAAGTCCTCAGGTTTTACACTTGAATTCTCAATTTTTTCTTAGTCCTAAAGTTCTTCATATCGTCCCACTTCTCAAAATAGGTTTTTCAAGTTCTTTAAGTCCTAAATTTTCATGATCTTCAAATTCTTAGATTCTTCCAGTTCTCAAATTGTGTTTCTCAAAGTCTAAGGTTCCTTAAGTTCTAAGGTTTTCAAAAATATCAGGTTTCCATTGGTTTTTCAAGTTCCCAGGTTTCAAGGTCTCGAGTTCCTCACAATCTCCTTTGAGATCTTGAATATTTTCTCTTATTCGTTTGGAATGCTGTCACACTATTTTTTTTTTTTTTCAGATATAATTATTCGATGTTGAGGATGGCACAAGAGTGTAAGAGTCGCTCAGAAGTCAGTGCATCCACCAAAATTGAATTTGGTGATTCGCCCAGATTTCAAAAAAAGTTTTCAGTGGTATTGTTCTTTCTTAAGATAAGAAAGTCATCCTTGTTCTCTAATTGACTGTTCTATTATTCATTTACTAAGATTGGGCTTCTTGCATGAGCCCCTGGAAAGATCTAAAATGTTAAAAATTGGCAAAATAAATATACTTCACGTGTTGTAACTATTTTATGTCAATTTCAAGAAAAGGTTTTCCTGTGAGCGTATGTGCTGTTTTGGACCAATTACGATCACAAACTTGTCTCAAGAGATAAATTAATGTTTGTGACTGCTCAAATTCTCAAAATAAACCCAAAGAAGTAACTTTGATAAAACGATTTTCTAAATATAAAGTGTCTGACTTGAAATACCCTATGTTGATCTTAATTCTCTTTCCGTAAACTCAATGGTTTAATTTGATGAGATAGCTGAAGATAATAATTCATTTTTAAATTTCGTTGTAAATAAGTAAATCTATCGATTACAGCCATAACTCTTCATACTCTGTTTAGCAATTCGATGATCCACAAATAATGTAGCAAACTCTGATTTAATGCAAGTTTATACAGGATTTGTTTGGATTAAGTTGAAAATTTAAACGATCGATAAAATTTAATGGGTTTATCGCCCATGTGCACCTAAGTAAACCCGTCCCTATTCAACGATGTATTATTTTTTATATTGTCAATTCTAAATTTTGTGTTCTTTCTGTGCGTTTTTTTTATATTAGGGCATCTGCTTTTTTTTCTGAGGATACTCAAAGTCTAGCGATATTTGTACTTTTAAACGACGTTTTTATTTAATATGTAGTCAATACAATAATTTAACCAAATATCAATCTTCACAATAGTGTACACTAAAAGTTTTATGTGAAGAAACATTTCCTGCCATGAGGCCGCTGGTGCTAGCCTCTTAGTATTTTTAACCTTCTAAGAATAGTTGCAAACGCATTATTACGTTCCAAAAGAAGCCATTGTAGGGTAACAGATAGAATAAAAGAAACTATTGTTCCAGTGCAACGCGTGCTACAAGCCGGTGCTGCACCCCGCCCAACGCCTCAACTTCTTCAGCGACTACAGCCACATAGTGCCGTGTCCGCATTGCCACACCTTCGACACGCACTTCGTCAAACCCCTGGCGTACTGCTACGCCCGCCAGCCGATACGGTCGCTGCAGCTGTGGCCATAGCCCGCGGCCCCCGCCTCGCTTGTCGCGAAGCCGCCGCCCACGCCGCCAACGCCGCCTCCGGACCTCATGGACTTGGACCTGGGGCTGCTGTGGCGCGAGCTGGCCGGCCTGCGCCTCGACGAGTTCTGCCGCCTCCAGCTCACGAGAGCCCGGTAGACGGACTTAGTTTTCTTTGTTATGTTGTTGCATTTTATATTGCATTTATTTTTGGGGGGCGGTTCGGATGGGCTAGTCGGGAGCGGCCCCCAGACATATGGCGCATATAAAACCGTTATGTTATTAGTTTATTATATTAATTATATGTTTGTTAGGTTTTAGTGAAATGAATTTCTATTCGACTTAAGTCTCTTTATCAAAGGAATGACATTGTGATGATAGTTATCTTAATTTTGTAGTAGCTCGAATTCAGTTGAGGCTAAAGCTGGTCTTGCCGAGCCGGATCGCGGCTCGGATGTAATCCCATTTAGTTCGTTTGTTTCGGTTATTATTATTTCGATGTTCGGAGATAGGTTAGCGTTATTGTAAGGCAACTGTGTTTGTTACGTTGATCATAAACGATTGCGTTCTTTATTACTTAATAGCTGTAATACTATAGTATAGTAATAAATGATATATTGCTGTGTCCCAATAATTAGTGATAGGTGTGAAAGGTGCGGGACCAATAATGGGTCTCGCTGCGTGTCCCGTTTGATGGGTTCAGGGACGGTCGGTCTCCCTGCGAGTAGCACACTGCCACTTCATCCACTGCTGCACCCGTAGCCTTCCAGAAACGGACGTACAAAGAACTCAGCCGCTCAGATTATCCGCAAATACCTCTTAACTCGACAATGGTGATGACGATGATGACGCTGACGATGAAGATGGCGGACCTAGGAAATTGCTTCAAGTACAAACCGTTCGTTACTTTTGCAAATTTTATATAAATGATTACAATATAATCGATTGTTGAGGGTAAAAATAATTCCTATCTCCGTTTAGCCAAAGCTTGTGTTGTTTTTGAAGTACACATCGACCGACTAGATATGTTGCGCGAGTGCGAGCGAGCTTTTGTACCGTAGCGAGCGTAGCAGTAGTCCCTTAGCTAGTGTAGTGGTAACTGCATGTCCCCTAACTCTAAGCTAGCCCTAAGATTCCCGGTTTTCCACCACCGCTTCTTGTTATCGAGGCCTAATAACAGACGGTCTAACTTCTACCGTGTAAGAACCTTAAATGTTGTCGTCTCTTGGACAAACTGTAAATATCGTGTTCGAATTCGGAAACCATTAAGTTTTTCAAATTGGTATTATATGTCGATTAATCGTAAGTCTAGTTCGTAGTCGTTTTTTACTACAATAAATACGAATTAAGTAGGTGTAGTCGTTGAAGAGGCGCGGGCACCCCAGCTGGTGCGAGGACCAATCGGTGGCTGCATGAGCTCGACCATTCGTCCTTTCTTTCTCCTAAGCGTCTAAGCGCCCTCCGATAAGGCTGTCCATGCACAATATTATACGGGGTGCGCCGAATTTCTTTCGCGCGCTCCTTTCACGAAGGCGCAATCAGGGTAAGGGTCGTACCGTAGAGCACCACTATATAGTGTATTTTAGCGTAGCTTGGCTGCAAGTAGATAATGACATGTATCCGTGTGTGTTTCGCTGCTTTAGCCTTCTTCTTCGTCCGCCCGCCATGAACCGACCATCCACTTCTTTCACCAATTGGCGTACTAATAAGTAACTTTGTGATGATATATTTTTATACGATCGGCTGTTTTAGACGTAAGTGGAACCGCAACGTGACTATTTTTTTTCGAAACGGGCCTCGCACCCATTGGCGGTTCCGTGTGATTACGATTCGAAGTGATAAAATTTGTATATAAAAGCGAAAAAAAAAAATCTTAAAAAATATGTTTTATACGTAAATTTTGCATCTTGTGGTAGTGGGTTAAGGTTAGATTGTAGTCGTATCGAGGATGCGTTTCATGGTTGGCGGTTCCCTTGCTTTTGCGTTACAGGGCGGCTCATAAGAGGCTGACGATTATATTTCGCGATCTGAGAATGAAGACATTTATCATTAATTTCTTCATAAAAAGTCACATAATGAAACAAAATTTAGAATAATTCTTACGTTCGACTTGGAAGCTACTCCTGGATTGAGTCAAAGAAATGTTTTTAAAGCAATAAAACGTGTTTCAGCGCACAAATGTTTACTTTTAATAAGTAATTTTTAATACTGCATTTTTACCACTTAGTCGAGAAGACGCCAAAAACACACCATTTCCAAATTGACTGATTTATAGATGTCGACTGTTTCCTGAGTATTCAAAATTTTCGATCAACTTGTACCGTTTAGGACAAATGAAGTCTCCCAAGTCAATTTCAGGCGAAAAAGATCTCAATTTTCTCCAGGAGTAGTTCCCACGCCTCAAACCGCCAGCACTCATGGACCGGCCCCTTTCTCCTATTAAAGTACAAATTGGTAATCCACACGACATATTAACAAATGGTAACCATGTTTCGATGTCGTAGTTGTGTGAGGGCCGCCCCCCGTGGGCGGTCGTTGTAGAGTAGCCGCTAGGATGCTCCCTCGCTGTTTTCAATTACACATATTATTACTATTGGGAAGTGTTGAGAGTTGAGAAGGTAGTTTATGTATGTTTATAGCGTACTGTAGTAGGGGCAGGTGGGCGCCGTGGGGCCACGCGGGCGCTCTGCATTGCCGACCCTTGGACTCTAGATAGGGCCGGCACTACTTTAGCAGAGCGCGACGCCGGCCAATTGTTATCGATGGGTCTTCGCGGCCCGAGACAGCTTACAAATCAACCGGTGATTACTGAATGAGTACAAATGCTGCGGCCGCCCACCTCGCCGGATTATTATTATTATTATTCTTATTGACGATGTATTCTTCAGAGTTTAGCTTGAGCAATATCAGCAGATGCGTTTTATTGTATAATTTGTACGGCCGGCGGTCCGAGCGACCGTCGGCGGAAAAGTTACGTTTTGCGGGCGTCATGCGTCGCGTTCGCGCAGCGTTTGCGGATAGAGATAGCAACATGTGCCATACCTGCGAGGATTCAATGCCAAAAAAGAACGTTGCGCGGACGTTGCCGCTGCGCTCCTGCCACTAAATTACACATAATAAAAACGAGTATGTATTTATTCACACTACTAGAGTACCTATGTCGCTGGAGAAGCATGCAAATTGTCAGGATCTTTCAGTATATTGTAAATTATCTATTTGTAACATTAGGCTAACAAATTGTCGCTCGGAGAGTCATTGTGAGAGCGGCGGACGTTCCAAGCTTTAGAACGAAAAACTCCTGTGTTTATTTAGTTTCTGTTTTGGGGATTACCGAAACCTTTTTTGCTCGCTAAACTGACGGTGAACTTCCGAGCATGAGTCGAGATGTTTTTTATATGCGTGAAAAATTTGATATCAATATAATATATGACATAAAAATGATCGAGCTTTTGACGGCTTTTTATATGTAATACAATGGGATTACAAATTTTTAAGACGTAATAAATATAACCATTGTCTAAAGTTGCTTTTTATTTCACCAAACAAACTTAGAAACCTGTAACTTGAGGAAGGGGTCTTAACATAGCTGCAGCCATAAAGCTAAGTAAGTATGAGCCAGTTTTCAATTAAAAAGGTAAGTTATGAGAAACAGTTATCGTGACTCGTATTTTGACACTTCTGATTTTTTGATTAATCGGCTCGTTCTGATTCTTGTCTTTTTCGACTTACTCCAAACATAATTTTACCCATATTTGCTTGGTTTCAAGGACACATGTTCAAAATCACCCTGTGTGTTTCCCTCTTGTCCCTAATTATTATTGTTGGGCTATATATATTTTTCTTTCTATGATGTCAATTTTAAAGAATAAAAATTTAACATTCATATACAATAAACAAGTTTATCGTTCGACAGTGTCAGAATTTTCAAATTTTCGCTTGTGTAAACACTCTGTCATGAAATAATTAAAATGACTGATAAACGTCACACTATTTTTATGGATTTTAAGCAATTTAAAGGCTTTCCGAGGTGGTGTTGAACGAAAAAACATCGTATTACACTCGTTCCTGTGTAGATTGAACGCTTTACGCCACTCGTGGTTCACAAAAGCACTTGTGGCTTAAAGCGTCCAATTTACACAGGAACTCGTATAATAATCTACTATTAATTAAAAAATCATTCTGACATTTATTTAACATCATCATTAATGTCTATAGTAATTATTTATGATATAAATCTAAAAGGTGCATTTACAACACACCCGTTTGACATTTGCAGAACTAATTATCATGCTGAGCCATGTAACTACGAACAAAACCAGGTTTTCAATGGAGTTGGAATTAATTTTGGGGTTAACTGCTTAGTTTTTATTTTGAGACGTTTAACGTTTAGCAATTTAGAATTTAATTAAGTCTTACTTGTGTCCTTGTGTGGTTATGCAATGAGGTATAGATAACGTCTTCAATTTTTAAACAACTGCTGAGTGCAAGTTTTACGCATTGAAAATAATTGAGAAAATGACAATACCCTCATATATTTTATTGGTATGTACTTATACAAATTATTGAAATTACAGAATGGTATGTTAGAAGTCAAAGAAAAAAAATTCTATCGAGCCTTCAGAAATGATTCATATGAACATTATGTAATTATCATGTTACTTTAGGAAAACAACATTTATATTTAGTCAGATGGAGAATTTTGACGTTCATAGCATGCTGGATGTGTGAATCATTTACTATTGGATCCTGTATAGATATTCTATAACAAGGGCGTCGCGATTTTTGTAGTATTTGTGCATTTTTCCACTTTTTGATAATAAAAATCCACTCAGTTCGGTACAACAATAATGAACTTTTTTTTCCAAAAAGCAGAATACAAAAATATCTTCAACAGAGAAAAAAACCAATCATGACGTCAGTGTGCAAAAATACATGACTCTAGTTTAACGCACAGTAAATAACTCAAAATGCCTAAATTTCTACTTATAGTAGCTTCAACCTTAAATTGTCACGAATTTTTTGTCCATTTTTTTGTCGGAATCGCGACATTGCGGGACAAGTAAGTCGTAACCGATACCATATGGTTTCTAACCGGTTTTGATTGTCTTGTTGCAACTGGTCGACTCGATTGCAAGACGCGGTTTCTGTCCCGGCACGCGTCATTGCACCAGAGGGGTATTTAATATTTTGTTATGAATTATTACCATAGTGAGGAATTTGTTTTTAATATTTGGTCCAGCATAATATGTTTTTGTTGAAGTTTTTTTTGAAGTTGAACAGTAAAATATTAATTTGTTACACGTACTGAGGGAAGTGATCAACTCAATCTACATTTTTGGAATACGGTCCTGTCACCATTCCTTTACATCTTCGCCGAAGAGTCGATCAGAGTAGAATGTTTATTTCAGAACCAGTTTAGGACGTTCATAGATAAGTTGGTCGTGCATCATTTCCCCTCCCAACCCCGTGACAATTTAAGCTTGAGGCTACTATACCTACTTCTTACATTCAGCCGACGATATTTAACTGTTCAACATAAGAAATAAACATATCAAATTGGGTATCGTTTTATAGGTTATTGGATCTCAGAAATGCATATACGATGTTAATGCTGTTATAACTATGTATTTTCGTTATTTTATCGCCAATTTTTCTGTTTTTTTTTTTTGGGAAATAATTTACTTACACACTTTGTCAAACAAACTTACGACATTTTTGCAAAATCCCCGGAAACCCCTCTCTTATCCTCGGCACTGCCTGTTCCCTAAAGCTTGCAAGCACCAAATCGGTTTTCGAAAACCCCCAACTGTAATCTAAGCTTTCAGTCAGCCATCAGTCGGAACGAAGCAGTACGACTTCCAACAATGTGGTCAACTAATTAACTCTGTTAAATCAAAGGCTGTGCCGACGAGGTATCAGTTTCTTAGCGCCGCGATTCGTGAAATTAATATTCCATTCATTGTGATCACTCGTGAATCCAGACGTGCACACCTTGTCCGGATGGACTTATTGTGCGTATTGTGAAACTGCAACGGTTTATAATTATCGAATGTTTAACAGAGCGTCCGTAATTCGATAAAGGGGGAACGACGGTTCGTTATCGGAATTGCACACGCAGGATATTTCAAAGTTGTAAATTTCATTCGAGGTAATAATTTTGCTGCAGGAGGCAAATTGCGACGTCTGAGAGTGCGAGTGGAACGGCTGGGAATTAACGATGTTGGGTAATGTAAGGACGTGCGAAATCTGATTAGGAGTCTTAATTCTAATGGTCAAAAGGTGTTTCTTCTTCAGCTTTTGTTATGCCTGGTTGTAACATACCCGAGATAGTCGGAGCTGGTTCAACTAACCGAGACTCAGTATGAGGATATAAATTTTACACGATCGGCTATCCATATAAATTGCGTTATTAAAAATCAAATTCTAGTTCAGACTACATATTTCTTCGTGGAGGAATTTCGGAATGAATGATGGAAATTTTACTACCGAAATCGATCCCGGCAAGGTTTAGAAAAAACTAATTTAAAAATAAATCCGCGAATCTCTTCAAGTACAAAGTGGAACATCCAGTAGGCTTAAATGTCAAAATGATCCGTCTTAAGTGTATGTAAATTTTGTTTTCCACAGGCAACATGATGTATAAATCATTTATGAAAAAATGTAATATAAGACAGGATTAAACAAACTCAGTAATAAATAACGAAAAGACAAGCGAACAATCAGCGATCAAGTTCTTCTTTCTAAAGGTGAATTTAAAGATACTTCAGGGGCTAGGGCGATTTTTTGAAGCACAAGGCGCAGGCCGAGTGTTGCAAATTGGCCCGAGCCCCTAAAAAGTGACAGCACACGACTATTGTTGTATAAGTTTTTGTTTTCGTTCACGCAAAATGAGACCGAACATCAATTCTGAGGTTAGGTTTGACAGCTGTCAAATTGAATACATATGCTGAAATATTTGTACAATATTAAAAGAGAAATAGTTCTGTAACGAAAATTGTTTATTCGCAATTTTATGTATGTACTAAAATACAGAATAAACATATTAATTTGTATTATGTTATTGTTTCAAACAATAGTTTCGAGAACTATCAAATTAATATGTAAAAATGGTGGATGCTCCGGGACAACATCACAACCAAATTTCAATTCAAACTCCTAATATAAACATACCGAACAATAAATTCGAAATCGACTGCATAATGCTTTCGAGGTCGCAGACCGTAGTGTTTCACTATTTACCAAACCAAATAATTTTCCAATAATCGTCGGTAAAACCCGAACAAATTCATAACATAACATCCAATTTCGGCCCTTTTGTATCGAAAATACACATAATGCGTCGTTTTAGAATCGAACAAAACAGATCGAAAACGGCAATCATTCCGCGCCCGTATTCCGTCGGTTTTAAATTTAATCCAAACACAAATATTCATAAATTTGAAATTGTTAACGGATGTGGAGATTAAAACCCAGACGAACCAATGCAGACAAAAATTAATTAAAACACGTAGAAATGAGAGCCGTCTGACGAGTCTGTGCGCGGAATACAAAATATTTGTTAACCTTAGGTGGTGTTCGTCGTATACATTTCGCCAACTTTATGAATCCATTTTTGCTCAAAGGAAGCAATGCGACCGACGCCGTCAAGTATTGAATTTTATTTTTGTTCCTCCTCGTCTCGACCCACCGTGCCGAGAAGTTAATTTAACTTGTAACTTATAATGTAGTGTTAGAAACTTTAAAATGTTAAAAATGTATAGCGTTACTGCCTCGTTTCTGTACATAATCGTAAAATATTCTCGGTTTATAAGCATGGAACTACACTAATGTTTTAATAAAATGTATAAAGAATTAAAAAGCATCTTTTGCCAGCGGTGTTTACTACACGAGATAGATATACGCACTAAAGAAAAGGGAAAGACATGACAAAGATCAGTGAAGACAAGTTGGACTACAAAGATTTATTGTCATTAAAAATTAGGTTTCTACAACTAACTAAAAATTCAGGGATAAGTTTTGAAAGTTTCTTTAAGACTTTCTTCCTCTATTCATATATCAACGTTACATTCGTCGTTCAGTTCTTTTAGCATCTTTTTCCGCTACTAATTGCTCATTTAAAATTGGAGATAAATAAACGCATGACAGCCTGTATAAGAGTCAAATCATCATGGGATATAGGAAAAAGAAAATAAATATCCAACTAACTGAATCGAGAATGATCTAGCTAAATAGCGAAATAGAAAACTACTCAAACATCAAAATAAAAAATTAACGAATTAGTAAAATGAAATTTTGGAACATTTGAGGGAATTGTGCGACTAAGATTGTAAGATCGCGATATTATGAGAAAATTGAATTATGAAATTAAGCAGTTCTCATATTAATAAATGGGATTATGGAATTACGGAACTTTGAAATCACACATTTGCGAAATTATGGAATTAATAAATTATACAGGTTCTTCATAAAAAATTCATACGTCAAGTTTCCTCTGGAAAACGAAATTTGTATACAGTGTGGAAATTAAGTAGGGAATAAATTCAGTAACTCGGTTAGTATTTGCACTAGAAATAGAACTTAAAAAGCATGTGATAGGGCTAATTATAGCGCATCCGAGGAACGTATACTAATTAGTTTTTAGTTTTTTTTGACAGTTATGACGTCATCAATTTTTTTTTAATTTTACATTTGAATAGAGTTTTTTATTCTGTTTTCAACGTTGTCAAATTCTTAATAGGTTAGATAAGGAAAAAATGAATTAAAACGGCGCCAAAGTTCAAATTAGTAAAATTTGAAAAAATTAACAGAACTGTCTAATGTTCTGAATTTGTACAAAATAATTGTGTCTGAACTGTTTTTCTCTATTAAATAATAAATGAACTTCTAAATAATAATATCTAGTTGCAACAGGATGGTGCTTCAACACACTAAGCCCGGTGCGGCGTTATTTGTTCCCAAGAAGAAGAGGTCCTATACAATGGCGGGCTACGTCCCCAGATCGAACCCCATTAGATTTTTTTCTATGGGGGCACTTAAGAAGCAAGGTATATCAAAACCGAGCCAATAATTTAGATGATCCTGAAGGAAGAATTCGACATGAGCGCAGTTTAATAACTCTCCAAACCATTCAAAACGTATTGGCTGCTTTTTATGATCGTCTTGGATTTTGTCAGAGGATGCAGGGGCATCAGTTTAAACATTTGGTGTAATATCTTTAATTTATAACTCTCACATCAATAGTCTTTTTGTTAATTTTGTTAATTTGTGAGCCCTACTTTGAAATCTAGGGTTGTTTTCTTATTTTTTCTTATTGATTGCTTTTGGGAGCCTTGTTTTGTTTGGATTTCTATGGTTTTTTCCTTAGATTCTGATAAAATTAAACAGCTCTGTTCATTTTTGAAATTTTACTAATTTGAAATTTAGTGCCGTTTTTATTTATTTTTTCCATATGTTACCTATTGAGTATTTGATAACGTTGAAATCAGAATAAAAAACTCTATGCGAATGTAAAATCAAAAAAAAAATTGATGACGTCATAACTGTCAAAAAAAATGATGAAAAAAAATTTGTATACGTTCGTCGGATGCGCTATAATTAGCCCTACCACATCCCATACAGGACTCCCCAGAGTTAAACAACGGGGCCAAGCGTGGCTCAGTACTGGTAAACCAAACTTCGGTGCACCAAGGTTGGCCGAAAGCTGGGTAACCTAAGCTTGGCCATTCCTATGTTTACCCAATCTTGGTCCAAGACTGGGTTATTGAGCCTCGGCCATTCCTACTATTACCCATCCTTGTATCAAGACTGGGAAACCGAGCTTTGGCCATTCTATGGCGACCCAGGCTTGGTCCAAGACTAGGTAACAGTCTCGGCCATTCATATTATTACCCATCCTTGTATCATTGGGATGAGTTATAGTGTTCTATAATTAATTTGGTTTAGTTATTTCTATTTTTTCATTAGTGGTACTTATCTAATTACTTCTCCAATAACATACTTGTTTTTTATGACAATTTTTGAGTTGATTGTTATTTAGTTGTTTTTTTTCCCTTTTTTGAGTATTTAGTTTATATTATTTAATTTTCTAACTAATATTAGTAATTATACCTATAGGTGCATTTTGACCTGTGTAAAATACATTAGACATGTATTTCTTTGGCACAAATAAATCTAAATCTAAATCTAAATCTATCAAGACCGGAAAACGGAGCTTTGGCCATTCTATGGCGACACAGGCTTGGTCCAAGACTGGGTTACTGAGCCTCGGCCATTCCTATAGATATTATGATATAATTATTTATTCAACTTAATCATTTCTGGCTGTTATTTAATTATTCAATAAGTTATTACTCCCTATTAATTAATTAGTTAAATCTCATCTCATATCATATTCGTTTCTACTTTAGTTTTATTATTCAATTGATTATTATTAAATCAATTATAATATAGCTAATACTTGACCAGTATTTTTTGTAATTATTGATGTTAGTTTTGGCAATTAAACATGACCTACGGTTAGTAACTAAACGTGGTCCAGGCTTGGAAATCAAGCATCATCCGCGTCTTAGCAATCAAGAATGGTCCAATCTTGGTGATTAGCCAAGTAACACTGATTGATGTAATAAACGGTTTTTATACTTCTTATTAATATAATAAATGCTTTAGTATATTATTAATCTACGTTTATAGTAAACCATATAACGCTATTTTTGTGGAATTTAAGCAACTGAAAGGCTTACCGGGGCTGTATTCGTTACTGTAACCGTATCCCAATAATAAGAAACAAAAAGTAACATATTTTATGTGTTTCAGGAAAACACTTTTAAAACTTTAATTATTTCTGTATTATAAAACCTAACAATAATACGTTGTAATACGCAATGCCACCAACGATTTACCAAAGTGCCACCGGTACCCGCTGCACAGCGCCACGCGTTGTACCTCACGAACGCTTCGCGTTCGACTTCAGACAAAAGGGTTTTTCGCCCGCTAGAAAACGAAGATAGGAATTCCTACTAAGTAGGTTTATTGTGTGCACCGAAGGCAATAGGTCACACTGTGATTACTTTTTAGTAGCGCTCGCTGTTCCTTGAGCCTGGTGCGTGCCGCAACTTGCTTGTTGACTTGCTTTATCAAGATATCAAATCTCCATTCAATTATGTATTTCATTTTTATACTTATTTCTTACTATTAGATGACCCCAACGTTTATAAACAAATTTCCAATTTTGGTGATTACGCGTGGCCTAGCCCTGGCAACCAAGCCTGGCACGATGTTATCATTCCAGACTTTTGCCATGATCGGGCCACAACTGGTTTGCGAGCTTGGCCAGGAGTTTTACAGTACTGGACCAGGTTTGGCCCCATTGTTTGATCCTGTATGGGATGTTTTTTAATTTTGATTTCTAGCGCAAATACTAACGGAGTTACTGAATTTATTCCTTACTTAATTTCCACACTGTATATACTATGTGGCTTGTAAATTCTGTTTTCCAGAGGCAACATGATGCAGGAATCATTTACGAAGACCCGATAGAAATACGAGTTATGGAATTACGGAATTGTAAAAGTACTAAATCATAATTGATAGATCGAGTGACTTACCTGTAAGGAAAGTTGATCGAAATTATATGAGTATTGCCGTTCGAAGAATTACATTGACAACTTGTAGTCGCAGTTTCTTGCGCTCCACCACGAATGTTTAAAATAAAATCCACTTATCGCCTGTACCCAACACGTTGCTCTCGTCTGGCACGTATTATTCTCATTGCGAATTTGAGGGTAGTTCTAGAGCGTTAAGGACCCCACGGGAGGGAGATGTTTGGGGGGGATTGTAATTCTTCGAACGGCAATACTCATATAATTTCGATCAACTTTCCTTACAGGTAAGTCACTTGATCTATCAATTATATTTCGTATTGCCGTTCTCGAATTACAATGACAACTTGGAGACGTTCAAAGTTAACGCTCTAGGGGTTGTAACAGGGAAGATGAAACTCCCAAATTTAGTAACGTTTGATTTCCATGGTACATAAAACAGTACATTATAGAATAGCTTTAGCCTACTATGCCTCTAGCAAAACTGTTTGCAGTTGACGACAAAGGTGACATTTGAAAGTTAGTGATCCAGCCAGCCAGTCTTTCGATTTTTTCAATCGGAACTTGGTTCTTCATGCGGCTAAAGTAGCGGGATGTCTAATACTGTAGCTTGAAAAACAAATAGTATCAACGCCCGCCGAGGAGAGGGCAAATTTAAAGCATTTACTAATTCTTTGGGGAGAGGCTGGAGAAATCAGTTTCCTGTAGGTCAATATTAAGACGTGTATAGTTCTGGGTTCGCAAGGCCTGAGCCCTAGATATGGATGATTCAATTAATGATACGAGGCATAAATGTGGTTTTCAGGGAAAAACAAAATAATTAATACTGATTAAGAGGTTTTAATTCTATCGGGTATGGTTATCTCTAGCCTTTATCATCACACCTTATGATATTGTGCAGTCTAACCTTGGACAGAGTCTGTGGTCGATGTGCTAATATTAGAGGTAATAAGATCCTAATTTGATTATGAGATTATAGAGATTGAGACTGTCTCTAGAGGATAGAACTCTGATAAATAGGAGAGAACTGATGAGGTATCCCAGATTGTTTGGTATTTGGGTTTTGATGGTCTAAGATTTCGAAACCTTTTAAGAAAATTCTGATGTTCTTCAGAAATTGCAAAAATGAAGGAAAGTGCTGACTGCGCTGAATTCACAGTTGAATACAATGCGTCAGGTGTAAATTGATTATTGAAGGATATGGAAACTGTGTCTATGCAATTTGAATACGAGTTACAGTGTAGATCTTTAGAAAATATTCATCATTTGTGAAGGTATACACTGTATTGGTTCATTGTCTGTGCGGAGACTGACGATTTTATGGCGGTTAAGCCTGATTTTGCATGTTCCTTTTCAATGATTGAGGTTCTGATAAAATTCTAACCTTTAGGATAATCTTTCTCCATAGGGGGTGACTGTTCCTAAAAGGAATTAAAAGTGGATTCTTAGTTGGTTGAAGAAGGGGTTGCTGAGTAATAGCTTTCGATAAACCGGGTACAAGGGTTGTGCAACCCAAGTTGGTAGGACTAGTATGGCCGTCGTCCTTTAATTATATTCCTCAAACAATTTTAAATTAAGGAAAATGGTGGGAAGGCATAATAAAAAAAATTGTTTTTAAAAGATGCCGTATCTAAATGCGTTTGCGATAGAGTCTGGGTCCGGTTCTCTCTCTGGGCGTTTAATTTGGTTGCAAACAGTTCAATCGAAGTGGTATCAAAATGTCTACAAATTTGTTGAAACGCAGAATTACATAATTCATGTTTTTTTTTTTTTTAAACGGGATTCTTTGTCTGCTTGAACATTATGTTTCGTATGTACATATATACGAAGCAGTAAGGAAAATGTTGCGTTATTCGCACCACTGCCAAAATACACTGACCGGCAAAATTATCGCATCATTCGATAATCTCATGTAGAAACTTAATTTAAAATTAATAGAACGCTTATTACAGTAAATAAATAAATTAAAAACCAATCTGTGATGATCAATTTCATCAAATACCCTAACAATGAACGGATGGGTAGGATAACTTTCCAAAGTAACATAAGAACAAAAATTTTGTGCTGTTAATTTTTAAGTTCGAAAATTTTTATTGGCTGCATTTCTACTCTCACACAAGTTTCAGTATTTAGTATTGCCCCCTCGAACCTGCCTCTATTTTGCGTGGCATACTGAAAATCAGTCTTTGGATAACGTGTTGATCGATTTGTTCCTATTCTTCGTTTAACGCTCCAATTAGCTCGTTTAGCGTTTCAGGACGATTTTGACGTATTTTAATTCTCCGTGCAAGTTCATCCCAAAGATGTTCAATGGGATTGCAGTCTGGGCTTCGCGCTGGCCAAAGTAATTTTGGTATTTCAACCTCATGCTGGGAATCCGTCATGACCCTAGCGGTTTACGGACGAGCATTGTCCTGCATGAAAAGAAAATGGTTCCCTACATATGGTGCGAATGGTACCATATGAGGTTCTAAAATTTCAGTAATATACCGATGTGCATTTAGGGCAGCACCAGCGACGAGGACGAGATCTGTCTTGGCCTGCATATTAATTTCTCCCCAGACCATATGGGATCCTCCACTAAAATTTTCCCGATTCACCATTGTACATTCTAAATAACGCTCGCCTGGTCTTCTCGACACTCTCAAACGACCATCCGGTGAATTTAGAGCAAAACGTGACTCATCCGCAAAGAATACTTTTCCCCAATCCTCAGCTGTCCAATGGACATGATCATGAGCAAATTGTAATCTAGCTCTTTTGTGTTCTGGGAGAGGCAGAGGCCCATCCGCTGGCCTTCTACTACTCATTTCACTTTCCCTGAGTCGCCTCGTTATTGTTCTCTCACTAACTTCAACAGTTCTGGTATTCCGAAGAACATTTCGAAGCTGTGGAGCAGTTAGATGTCTATTCCGCAACGATCTTAGCATGACAAATCGGTCATCAACTTGTGATGTGGCACTTTTACGGCCCTGGCCGGTTCTGCGTTTGTGTTCGCCAGTCTCCTGATACCTACTGGCAACTCTGGAAACCGTCGATTGTATATGTAGCGTTGGCTTCTGCCGTTACGCAGCAGAGCTATTGCCATTGGGGCCTGTTCTGATGTTAAATAACGACTTTCTCTGTCGATGTTTTTTTGCAAAAGGACTAAAAAAGTTACAGTATTTAGAATAAAATTCATCAAAACTGAAAATCGACTGCTAACTTACATTGTTTGAAAAAAAAAGGATTCAACTTTATTTTTTATTTTCTCAAAAATGTAACTAATTTCGACAAATCACGTTTAATTGTGAACCTATTGGTTTTAAATCTGTCATAATTGCCTACCACCACCTACTTAGTTTCTTTTATACGCCTGCTATTCTCTCCCTTGAATTGTGGTAGCAGGTATAGTACCGATTAGTCGCAATTGTGTTACTTTTAAGTGATGCGATAATTTTGCCGGTCAGTGTATATCCCTGGCAACCGTGTTGAACCTGGGGAATCTGACACTGCCTATGTGTTGTATGTATATCGAAACTACGAAGAATATGACAGTTGGACCTTCCTTTGGCAAAGGAGTTTAAGGCATTAAAAGCGGCCATTAATTCGAGAACATTGATAACGGCGCCCCAACCAGATTTTGGAGCGTCTTAATAGATTTCTAGGGCAAAATTATTACATAGGTTCGTTCCCCGACTGTGTGAGAGTGACTCACTCCACCAGTGTAAATCGTATTTTGCTGATGCGGATATGATCGGATAATAGTTTTGAAAATATATTCGATCGCTTTGAGCGACTTAAATCGTAAAAGAGGGGCTCCTTGAGTCGATTCCTGTGAAGACACATTGTTTATAAATTGTCTAACCGGAGATCCAGCTTAAATGAGTTACTCAGAAAGTTACTTAAGCGTCCAGCAATTGGTATCGCCTCCCCTCCTCCTTCTTCATCCGAATATTTATTTGGGCCGGAAGGTAAAACCCGGTCGGTTGAGTGCAGATGGACCGGGAGTTTGGGACCGGTGTAGCCGAAGTCCTGGCTTGAAAGAAGGTAACGGCCGAAGAGGAATTTCTGAAGAAGCTAGGTGGCTTCTTTGTTTCTTGTGCGGCGTTGAAGTGCTCAGGAAAAGCTTGTCCAAAAAAAGGAAAATGCCAAGTGGCAATCGCCACTAATTTGTTTCACGGCAGGGTCCAATAATGGGACTGAAATTGAAAACTTCCCCGTTAAAGACCGACGGGACTAAGGCGATGTAGTTGGCTAAGGGTAGGTGACCGGTGACAAGATTGGATGAAGACATGATGATAGTGTCGTGACTTTTATGGGCACTTTTAGCCCTTTTGACCCAGCTGAATTAGTGCCCAGCAGGAGGAAGTATTCTGGACAACAATAGAGATTGTAAGAATCCAACTCCGGATGGGGCTGGTAGGTATGGATAACAATAGAGATTGTAATAATCCAAGCACGCCCTGAACTATAGCGATCAGAGAATAATCGGAGAATAACTAGGTTCAGGTAATCCAACTCCGGATGGGGCTGTTATGGACAACAACAGAGATTGTAATATCTAAGCACGCCCTGAACAATAGCCATCAGAGAATATAACTATGTTCATGTAATCCAACCTGTTGATTATTAAGAAGGGTTGACACCGAACCAGAGAGCTGTTGTGTTTTTTTTTTAAGTATACAAATGAACTTTGTTGAGCAGCTCAGTCTAAACTGAAGATTTAAACTACAAACTTCAAAAAGGTTCTGATGTAAGTCGAGTCCATTTAAGGGAAAGTCGACACAAAATACCCAAGTGCATTTCAGAAAACCGATTGACACATGTGAGCAGAGAAAAGTCCAGAAAAAAGTCCAAAAACCGAGGGACAAAGTACAGCACGTCACAGCTCCTGAGGGGACTAGTATGGACAACAACAGAGATTGTAATAATCCAAGCACGCGATGAACTATAGCGATCAGAGAATCGACTTACTATGTTCATGGAGTCCAACTGCTGATGGGGCTGTTATGGTTCATGGAATCCAACTCCTGATGGGGCGGCTGTTATGGACAACCACAGAGATTGTATATGCAAGTACGCCCTGAGTTCTGAACTATAGCGACCAGAGAATACAACCATGTTCATGGAATCCAACTGCTGATGGGGCTGGTATGGTTCATGGAATCCAACTCCTGATGGGGGCGGCTGTTATGGACAACAACAGAGATTGTATATCCAAGCCGCCCTGACTCCTGAACTATAGGACTAAAAGTACTTGGACCCAGCTGACGGGACGGGCCGGGCTATTCGATGCATGGGTTCGAAGCAAAATAGCGACGCTAGGAGAGGCGGACTCAATAATTGTAGAAATACCCGATACCTGGATTAATTACTGGCTGTTTACATTGTGTTATATAGTATCTTTTAACACAACGTTCTTTCTGTTTTGCAATAATTAGGTCGAATCGAAGATAAACCCAAAACCAAGCCTGCGATGGTTGTAAAGCGCTTTTCTCAAATGTAATATAATCCAAAAGTTTAATGCGTCAATAAGCATTTTCGAATGTTTTATAGTGATTTGGATTAATGATTAAAATGTCTAAATAGGCGACTCAGGTGACACCCTGGGTTCTCAAGAGACCGAGAAGTGATCTGAATCTTTGTAAAAATAAGGGCGCGATGCAAAGGTCGAAAGGTAAACAATTATGTTCATGTTCAAGTAACTCACAAGGAGGAATGTTGTCGCACCGCCATTGGGTCACAGGGCAGTGACGACGGAATAGTTAGATTCAGTGGGTACTTACTTGAGCTTTCCGGGATTTCTTTTAAAAACCGCTTGAATTTTGCTTTTCGGTTGGAAGGGTTACCCTGGGAACTTTCACTTTGTCCATTTTCGGAGCACTTAAAATACGTCCGTGGTAAAGCACGAAAAATTTGCAATGAGAATAATACGTGCCGGACGAGAGCAACGTGTTGGGTACAGGCGATAAGTGGATTTTATTTTAAACATTCGTGGTGGAGCCCAAGAAACTGCGACTACAAGTGGTCATTGTAATTCGAGAACGGCAATACGAAATATATTGGAAATTAACTACATGATGATAGAAAAATACATATTATACAAAATGTAAAGAGCACGTTAAAAAAATGGTGGATCTTTCGGGTATGAATGCATAAAGGAATAGGAATATTAAAATATTAAAATAATAGGGAAGTACGAAAATAACCAAGAAATAACAAAGTCGAAAATGATCTTTACAAAAGCAGCGCCAGCGATATGAAAACTAAACTAAAAACAAATAGCAAAACAAAAATATTATAATAATAAAATAACCAATAACTAAACACCAAAGTAGCTAAATAACGAAACGGCAAACCAATCAAATAATTAAATGGAAAAAAACGATATATAGGGATATAATCAGATAATTAAATGAAAATTAAAGAAATAGTATAATGACATTTTGGGGAAAAAAGATCGTGACATTATGATAATAATAATAACAATAGGATTTATTTTCATTCTAGTTTTCTCTCTCATCATAGGTTCTATCGTTTCTACTTATTCTCTGCACACTCTTTTGTCTCTCTCTCTTTGGGGAAAATGTTGTGGTACTATTCATTTTTTTTTTAAATAGATTTATCTAGGGTTGTGAAAAAAATGTTGTGTATTGAAACACTACTTTGTTGAACTCGTCTGTTTTCAGATTCGTCCAACAAAGTTGTACTTTCAGACCTAGGCATATAAATTACTATTAATATTAATTCAGTAAAATCCAAGACGCTATATGTCATGATTTTTACACCGTTATGTCAAAATAGTTATGAACTACAAATCAAGCTTAACTTGACGCACTAAACATAATGACACCCCTTGTATATACACCTTGTCAAAATTATTCCAACACTGCCTCGTCTCGTTATTCAAATCGTTCCCCTGTCTGTCCACGGATTCTCTCCGGATCGCTTAAACCAAGCCAGGAGCTTCTGACCTCGTGACGAGACGTTCAAATAGTGGACGATGAAAATCCTGATGACAAACGAGGGAAGTCCTACATGCAGAGTGGACGAGCGAAACACGAAGAGCATAATAAATAGTGCCATCATGGGTTTTATCGCCAACGTCCGTCTTCGAACACAAAGACGTATCACGAAATTGCTGATAAGTTCGGGACGTTTCATGCATCAAAGGTGGTCGGAATAGTGCAGTCCGGGTGGAAATAAAGTTCGACTTAATGTACGGCGTGTGGGAAGGGAGAAAACATGGTCACGATAATAGAAATTTCTTCGCGATGTTTCGCCTCGACCTTGTAATGTAGTAGTAATCTGAAAACGAACTATGTACTTACTTTAGACCGGCGCATCCACCATTTTTGTATTAGATCAATGCTCTGTTTTTCTGCTCACACTACCACTTAGTAATCGTTTCTGTAGACTTGTTGATTTAAAAAGTGGAACAGTGACATCGCTGCGAAGGGTGTGTTTTCGATATTTACATAAATCTAATTTCGTCGCCCAGCTCCAAATCCGCTTAATATTCATTGTTTGTTGAATCCATCGTATCTAATTTTTCCGGCATTATTATTCATTGTCGTGTTGCGAACTCTAAATTAAGAAGCCGAATACAAATAGTCCGTGATCTCGGTTTCAAATCGTTCGTTCTTAAATCTACCAACAGTGTCAATATTGTGATTTATTCCCCAAGCAGCTGCCAGTCCAATTACTTTTACACGAAATCAACTTGAAATTCCCTTTAAGAAAATCTCGTATGCGCGGAGTATGTCCGTCAAGCTTGTTAGTATTTCGAATTTTGGTATGCAGGCCACGGGAGGGACTCCAATCTGTCAGGAGCGCTCCCTATCTTTGAATAACTTAACAGATTCTTATCGCCATTCTGGACACACGAACAACCAAATTCTCCATAACACGATGTGTGCAGTATAGGATCTTGAAGATTGATGATCGGCGATTCTCACGCATACTTTACGTAATTCGTACCGCGAAAAGACCTGCAGACAGGACCGCAATGAATC
The DNA here is from genome assembly GCA_963583935.1 of Diaperis boleti. Classification (NCBI taxonomy): domain Eukaryota; kingdom Metazoa; phylum Arthropoda; class Insecta; order Coleoptera; family Tenebrionidae; genus Diaperis; species Diaperis boleti. Next base: position 43,350,824 of record OY757248.1, read on the forward strand.
AGGCCGCATCAAATATTCACTATTTGGAGTCCATCCGACATTCCCAAGTTCAAGTCTGCGGTCCGGACGGGCAAGCCTTAACGCCTGGTAGGAAAGCTGCGGTGTCGGGCTAAATTACTAAACAATGCATAAGTTACTTTCGAATAACTCGATTTGGTTCACATGACATCAGCTCGCTGAAACGATTCTGAAGCGGGTAACTTTGCCCAAAATTACGTGGCTCTCTCACTAGTTTTAATTAAATCGGTCTACAATTTCATTACACTGCAGTTTGGGAGACGTTGCTTGTTTGCACAAGTTTTTTTGGTGGAGGAAGTTTAATGTGTTTAATTTAAAGGAAGGTGAGGGGATATTTAATTTTTTTAATAATCATTGCTTATCAGAACGTTTTTACTTTTCATTATCATGTAAATTGTGCATAACCCACCCAAGTAACAATTTAAATGCTATTTGGTTCTGCATAAGTTTTATAATTGCTTTATTAAGGACTTACGTTTGCTAAAGGGCTTTATAACGGTAAAATATTATGGAAATGACTCTGTCGCCTAAATTTAGTTTTATTAACAGTTGTAACAACCTCCTGAAGTTTTAAGTTTTAAAACCATTTTTGGTTGGAGAAGAGAAAATAGTTTTAGAAAAGACCAAATGGAATTATACAGTGTCCCAACTAAAATTTGTACCCCCCAATGATTCCAATTTCGAAAGACGCTACATAAAATACTCTTGATTTGGAAAATAAAAAATGCATGCTTTTTTTGTAAAAACTAAATGTTAAAGGTCGGTCTAGATAGAGAATTGAATAAACTTTAAAATGATGTATCACACGACCCCCATGCCATTTAAATTTTTTAACTGGGTGGCTCCCCTAGCTAAAGGGTTTGGTACAATTTGGTCCCTCTTGATAACAAAATTGACCTGTTTGAGCGTTTTCTTCCGAGTCTTTCGAAATTGGAATTGTTGGGGGGTACAAATTTTAGTTGAGTATTTTACGAGGTATTTTATGTAGATTTGTAGACTTCGACTTCATCTTTGTAGAAAGAAATCGATTAATGTAGGTCTGGATAGAGAATTGAATAAGCTTTAAAATGATATATCACACGACCCCCCCATGCCATTTAAATTTTTTAAAGGGGTGTCCCCCCTGGCTAAAGGGGTGAGATCTAAGACTTGAAAGTTTGGTACAATTTTGTCCCCATTGATAACAAAATTGACCCGGTATAAATTTTAGAGTACCTGAAAATGGTTGTGACTAGTAGTAAAAGTACTTGTATGAGAGCAAATAGACTTAATTGTCGCAATTATAAAATAATAGTTATTTATTATATAAGACGATAAAATTGAATTTTATCTTTGAGAGTTTGCCATTAGCCGAGAGGTTAAAGTCACTCGAAATTTTATCGTCGTATATAATATATAATTTTATTCAATCTTCACCGTTTTTGCTGCCACATGGATTTAATTCTTTGACATTCAACATTCAACATTCAACTGACAGACAAAACTTCAAAAAACCTTACACACTAATAGAACAATGGATGTTGGCATGGAAGATTTTTTTATCTTCTAAACAATAAAATTGCATTTTAAGATGCAGTAAAGAATAGATAAAATGCAATTTTAACATTAAAGATTAAATAAAATAATTTGATTGTGGTATTATTAGCAGCCAAGAGGTTTTAAAGAGAAATCACCATATTTGTACAAAAATATCTTCATAAACATAAACTGGCATGTTGGAATAATCCAAATAAACAATTTTTTAAATTTGATTTTTGCAATAATTTATAAATATTTATTTTTAAAATTTTCGAAATATTCAGAATTTTTTAAGGGCCTCAGTATTTTTTGCCCTATCGGATGTGATATCATCAATACAATTAATTGCTCAGCTAAAATTGTCCCTAATGGAAATCCTGAACTTGATGGGTAATTTTAACGAGTATTCGATTCAGAAGTTTATAAGGATATTCACCGCCATCGCGTTATTGATTTGCTAACTTTAAAATCTTTTATAATGGCAAGCATAATGCTTTTAAGACAGTTCTAGTTTTATGAAATCTTGATAAACTAGTTTTATAATGGTCTTCAAAACCCTGTTAAGACTGCTTAAAATAAAACCAAATGGTTTTAAACAGGCTTTTAAAAAAGCCCTCACAACCATCTTAGGAGTGGTCCTACTTATAAATGTTTTATAAATGCTTTATAAAAGCTTTATAGCGCCTGTCTAGGAATACACAAGAACTTTGGAAACTGAGAGATAACATTTTTGCTCCTATATCTATTAAACATCGTAAATTAAAATTTTGAAATGACTATTCAGTTCACCTGTCAAACTGTGACATTCGACCAATAGCAGCCGTAGAATTTCAAAATTTTGGCCAATCAAAATCAATTGCGGTGATAATTGTACTAGTACAAATTGTCTCCGAACAATTGTACTAGTACTTTTAAGAAAAATCATTTGGTTCACTGAATAGTCCTCCGAATACGATTCGTAGTCAAAGTTGAGTCGACAATTTCTAAGATGATTCCACTCATGTTCATTGCAATTGCCAATGCGACTCGTACAAGCACTCGTCGCATTTTAAGCAATTGCAATGACATTCGTGACATCTTAGAAATTGTCGACATAACTTTGACTACTTATCGTATTATAAATGATAATATTTTTTGTATTCATTGTTTTTCACACTTTTTCCGGGTTCATTATTAATTGTGATTTTTCCAAAACGTCTAGTCTATCCTACCGACTGCGCCATTTTATTTTGAAAAATTCGGAGCTTTTTTAAAAATACATTAAAATTTCATATAATCCGCTCTTTATTAATGCTCAAATTGAAAAATAAAATCTCGTAGGGACAAGTCCTAAAATGAATTAATCCACCCTCTGAGCAACAACAAGCCGTCCGGACGTCCTTTGAGATCGTTTCCTCCCTGCAGATCTTGGGGTCATCCCGTCATAATAATCCTTAAAATGCAAAATGAGAAAGTTTGGCCGTACAGAGCCTTTCAAATGAGGAAGCGACAGCAGGTAATTAGATTTCATCCGTCCACACGGACTTTGATCCATAATCGAGTGAACGCCGTGCGACCAGAGTCACTTCTCTTCTCCAATTGAATTTGTCACTTCCGTTCACCGCTTTCTCCTTTAAACTTACATCTAAAAACAATCCCATTTTTGCAAGGGCCGCGTTGAACGCGTTGCTACACATTTCCACGAAATATCTTCAACAGGAAGTGGCATCGAGAGTCAGCCAGCTTCCGTCAGCTCCGCTTTGTCAGCTTCCGGTGTAGACACCAACTTTGTTTCGAGCCCAAAAGGGTGGGGCGCTTAATTTATTCCCTTTCGGTTAAAAACATATCGTCTTGATTCCTTTTTACAACCCCAGTTAAAAATCTCTTTCCTGCATACTTTATATGTTTAATCCTCAAACAGAAAAGCTCGCTATTTTGATAGGGGATGAGACTCATTTGGAGGTTGATCAAGAGGGTATTTGCACTAAGGGTGGCCGTGCGTTTTTTACATCGGGAATGTTAATTTCAGCAGAGACTTTTTTATTGCGCGAAGTGTAAATTTGGAACCTCATTGTTTATGGGGGGTAAGTATGTACGGCGTCGTTAGAGGGGGTGAATGTGATGGCAAGTATTTCGTTTTACAGTTATGGCTGACCGCCACTGGACTCGCATACATTGCCAACCCTCGCCTTCGAAGCTTTATGGTCGCTTTAATTGTTATAGGATGCTACAGGTTGTCCCGGAGGAATTGAGGGTTTCTTCTCATTCCCGTTTCTTAATTAAAGCGCCCGATATTGCCTGGGCGGATTTTGGTTGGTTGGGGTAAGGACCCCAAATCTATGAAGATAGAGCAATTTTTATAATCACGTAATAGGTAATACTATCAAACAGAAGTTTTTAGTTCAAATAATTTTAAAAGTTTAAATATTTTAGCAAAGTGAAATATTTCGTTTCTTTCACCTGATTAAAAAAATCAATTGGATGCACTGGCGCAATACATTAATTAACAATCCATTAATCCCGAACCCGATTTTAATAACCGCCAAAATAACCGTTCGCGAGCGAGTATTTCATTTTCTGCTTTTTTCATGGAGATTCCCCGGCAAACAATATTTCAAACATGTCGCCCGTCGTCGGCACTACAAACAGCCGAGTTTATCCCTGGTCTTATTAAGCACTGTTTGCTTTTACTCAAGATTAAAAATGATTTGCATTATGATTTACTTTGTCCCACTTCGCCACCCCTAAAAAACACAAAGAAACTCGCGAAATATAAGAGTCTTATTCGAATTAGAATTAAAATTAATTCATCCGAGCCCCGGCTCCTCTCCGTATTGTAGGAAACAACGAATTTTCCTCCCTGTGTGTGTGTGTTTTTAATTTAGTCTTCCGGCGAACGTATAATCATCCAAATTAAAAGCTATGTCAAAAGAATTTTTATAATACGGGGTTTAATAAAGCCGCTGGGCTAATCCCAGACTCAAACATTGCATTATTTGTTCGCTTACTTTGGGGTTTAACGAAGAAAAATTTTAGATTTATGGCATGTGGCGGAATTTTTTATGCCACTTAAAGTTTCAAATTAAAAACAACATGGTATATGACTTTGGATCTATTTTTTTGTTACTCTTTTACTTTCAGAAAATTTAAAATTATTAGAAAATATAAATTAAAAAGCTTTAAATAAATACAGGGTCTTCAGAAATGATTCATACATCGACTGTATGTAATTTGAATAATAGTTTATGAATACCCGATATAAACAAAATATAAATCAGAGTGTTACACTTAGCCAATCTTCTAGACACTAAGACCCCTCGCAACTCATCAGGACTATTCAGGATTTTTGGCATTTGTTGGTATCTCTCGTATTCTGCAAGATTATAACTTGCAATACAACAAGTGGCTTGAGTCTTCCCGGCAATTTTGACAGTCGGATTACGAGTAGCTGTTTCAACGACAATAAGCGTAGGAATCAAAGACCGGAACGACACACAAAAACTTTCGACTTCCAACACTGCTTCGGCGGCATTCTTAGCTACTGTTACGATTTCAAATTTACCGCGTCGCCCGGTCACGGGTCTGACGAAAAGATATAAAACCACGGGTGCAAAGATTCGTTTGTACTTACCGAGGTACTGCGTTCTTTTCGAGTTGAGACGCTGGTTGAGCAAGTATCTCCGCCATTTTGTGGTTTCTAAAAGGTAGAGAATAATTTTAGAAAAATCGTCCTTTCATCGAATTTTATATTTGAATATTACTGTTAAATTCAACTTCTCATTATTTCACATTGTTAATTTACTTAATATAATTCTAACCTAGACCCATCCCCAATTTTGACAGTACGTTTTTCTGTTTCTGTTTTTCATCAAAGTATAATCAGTATTTGATTTGTTCTGTATTATAAATTAGAGAATTTTCATTGGTGATTTAATAATGAGTTTGGGAAAATTCTTTGGGAACCAAGTAACTTCAAAATTCTTAAGAACAGTTTGGAATTTCACGATTCCTAAGAATTTCTCCAGATTCTTTAAAAATTCATAATTTTTCGGGATTTTTTAATGGTTTCAGGATTGCTTGGATTTCCAGAAGGTTTTTCTAAACTTCTTAGTGCTCATCAGGGCTATTCAGGATCTCTAATGATTTTCCGGATTTTTCATCTTTCAACTCTTTGTACTTATTTAAAGAATACTTTTTTACATTGTGTTCTTAAAATTTTATGAAGCAGAAAGTTTTCGGAATCCTTTCGCCCTTTAAGGACTGAATACTATTTGGGTCCTGTAGGGTTCTTTAGCTCTCTTCATGATCTCCCGGGATATTTTGTAATTCTTAAAGGTCTATTAAGATTTCTCAAAATTATAGCAGAATTTCTCAGGATTTTGAAGATGACACATGATCACTTACTTCCCAAATCATAAAAGAGGTTTGTATGTAATAAGTAGCTGAAAAGAACTATTCTGAAAAGTATTTAGAAAAACGATCTGGGGCCCTTTATAGTACTAAACTAAAATCCACGGTAGAGCTATTAAATATGCCAATTGGCAATACGAGGTCCGGTGGGGTCGAAGACGAGAGCGGAACGCACATGTTAACACAATGCCAGCTGAAAGAATTCCTAAAATAACGAGGGATGGGAAACCGACCTCCAGAAGACCACGGCCCCTGCCGAAACAATGGAAAGATGAAGCTCAGCATCACAGGAGAACCCATCTTGAGAAGAAAGACGACAGACATCAGAATAGGCCAAAGGCCTAAGTCAAGAAGAAGAAGAAGAGCTCTTTCCTTATGAATAACAAGTGTTTCACAACCCACGTTTCAGGCGGATGTGTAAAGGAAGCCTCTATCAAACTACCCTAACAAAATTGGTGACCTGACAAAGTTTTTTGGGCTGCATGCGATATAATTCACATCGATTACCTTACAAAGGGAAGAAAAATCAATGACGAATATTATGTCAACAAAACCGCATTTGGCCAAGAAGAGAATGTCCTTCCACCAAGACAACGCCAAGGGGAAATTAAATGATTCGAGGTACGAATTACTTCCTCATCCACCACATTCTCCGGATTTAGATTTCAAAACTTGTAGAAATCGCTCGACAGAAAGAGATTTGACTCCAACGATGAAATCATTGCTCCAACAAATGCCTATTTTGAGGACCTGGACAAATCCTAGTGTTTGGAAGGGGTAAAAAAATTGGAGAAACATTTGACGAAGTGTATCCAGCTCAAAAGAGACTACATTTAAAAATAAACCATTTTATTGTCGGTAAACCTGTGTTTCATTCAATTCATTCAATTCATTTATTGACCCACCCTCGTATTATGAAAAAATCTTATCTTTCAGAGTTAACATGAGAAGTCACAGTTAACATAACTTGAGGGCAGAGGAGTTTTATAAATTATTTTGTACTTGATATTTGTGATGACAAAGTTTTGAATGAGGGTGAAAAAAATAAATATTCAGTTTTAATATCACAAGATCATAGAAAATAACCGATTATACTTCCGAGTCATGAGCTGCGCTGTCTTGGTGTTTCGCGGAATCCGTCGAATGAGGAAGTTAGTATAATCGGATTATTATTATGCTCGAGTGGTATTCGTTACGATTATATAACAAAAGCGATCCAAAAATGCGAAATTTTGACGGAACTTTTATTAATGAACATCAAAAAATTGTTACTATGACAAAATTCACATTGTTGGGCTCAGAGGAAAAGCCGACGTGATTATACCACTTCGTCAAGGGTATAATCGCTTATCTATACATAGTAACTAGGTAAAATCTGTAATAGCTATTGACTCAATTTACTACGTGTTATATAATCCAATAATATAATTTGCGATGTTGTGGGACATTTGATTAGTATGATGTGACGGAATATACCCTAACAAACCTTCATTTATTATATCTGATTTGTCTCCAGCTAGTAAAAGCTAGTAGGAATCTCGTCCTCAATTTGTTCTTTTTATAATCAAAGAGTTTACATACAGAGTTCCACTGTAAATAAGTTCAGTTTCAATTATCTTTTCTTTGAGCAAAATTAATAACCTATTACTTTTATTTTGTTGCAGCCGAAGATTATTTCAGTAATTAATTACACTAATTATTTACTCGTGGTAGTAATTCCAGAAACTCCCACTGCTTCCTCATGCACCAGACCGCAGGCTCCAACCTACGATAAAATCATTCGATATTCGATCTTATCTCCTATACTTTGCGCAATATAATCGCAGTCTCGCAACGATCTCGAAAAATTACAATAATCTAATTGTCCGTCGCGACTAATTGAATCCCAACTTATTGAATATGGAGATGGATACTATCGCAAAATCGGATTTAAAAACGGTTTTTAATTAAGACACGGGCGGACGCAGCGCATAAATTAGTCTCATTGGCGGTGACACCGGAGTGCGAGCTTTTAATATTCATACCCCACCTAATTGACTCGGTCGGTAATAGCGTTATTCTGATTACGTCCCGGCTTTAAAAATTTCAAGACCGAATAAAACTTTTAATCAAATCCGAGCAGATGAGTTGAGTATGCAGGTTGTATTCATGTTGCAGCAAGGACGGAATTAAGGAGGAGATCCTTAACAATGTTATCCTTCGGCTGAAAGTAAACAACTAAAGAATCTTATTCAATTAGGTTCGGCAGAAGATGGGAAAAAACTTCCGGAGATCCGGAGCAAAGTGTCTAAATATGTCGTTCGATGAAAGATTTCGCGCTGCACACATGCTGTTACACACGCAGCTCTTGTAATCTTTATGGAATAAGAATGTAACCTGAGGCGGAGCTCCACACGAGATTGAACTTTTAAGAAGCTTCGATCCGAAGAGTTTGTCATTCATCGCGTGGGCGGTGTGACAATAAACTGGATGTTTTTATGACGACTTTTGTTTGTTTTATGGGGTGTTAGTTCAATGTCTGTGTTTCGTCGAGATATCTGCATATTACTGCACCGACATAAAATAAATAAATAAATAAACGCGATGGATAAGTATTCTCAACAAAGTAATGTAAATTGCGGCCTACAAACAAGACCCTCCCTTATCCCACTCGCAGCTCACCCATCTCAATTGGGAATCAATCAGGGACGCGACCCTTTGCCCCCGAAACCACCCGGATGAAACGATTGCCAATAAAAATGATGCTTTAACTGCTTTGATAGCGACCAAGTTTACGATGCCCTTAGTACTTTTTATTGTTCTTTTTCTTGGTTTTTACTTTCAACAGGACACTCTTTTATGACGGGATTCGGCTAAAGCGCAGATAAAATGCGAAGTATCGCCAATCTTTTCCGACTTGGGATTCAGAGATAACTGTGGGGGCGAACACTTCCAACTTATTGGGTGAAAGCTTTGACACAACATAATGAGACTTGACTGCTTGTGACGGGGCGACAGAAGTTTCCGCTTTTGGTCACATACAGCGTTAAGAACGCATCGGAAAGTATTAATCGCTCGGTGGGACTAATGGCTGTTTGACCGCACAAACGCGTAGGGGAGAAAGGAAGGTGTAGATTATTGTGGCCAATTTGTAGATTTAGGAATTTGGAACGTGCGTCTATTTCTCGACTTGAAATTGTATTCATTTAATGTCAATTACCCACACAAAAATTGTGGGGGAATGAAACCAGTGCAATGGCAACACTAACGGTGGAGTGTCACACAGAAAGCACAAGGAAAAATGAGGCTTTGGCTAAACTCTTCATTGCGGCTCGGTGCGATCACGTCCTCGGCACCTAATGATACATGAGGGTCAAAGTATAACTGTGTGATTGATGAACTGAAGCTCTAACTAGAATTACCATTAATATTATGGAAACTAAGGGTGCGGTAAGGGAGAGAAGCCGACCCCATTCCACGAAATAGTATATTGTATAACAAGTATTGAAAATGAAAGATTTCACACTAGTTGCAGAATTGAGCTTTTAAGCAAACGAGTGTGAAAACCACACTACACTTTTTCTACGACTGCATCAAATACACATAAAAACACGAAAAACGCATGATTTTATTATTTATTCCAGGAGTTTCCATTTTTTTTAAATATATTTTCTGTCAATGAAAAGCTTGTGGAACTTGGAAAGTTCATTTTCACAAGATATTTGAAAATATGAGGGAAGTTCATTTTGTGCCAAGATCGTTGAATTCTCACTGGAAGGTTCAACTGATGCAGCAATTTTATTCGAGATTTGTATTTTGTTTTGGATGGAACCGTCTATGTATCCTTCGGCAACAGCATTGGAGCGCCAACCTCCATGGCGTTTGAGGGTTAGCAAATCGCCACCTGCGTTTACAAATAGTGTAGCCGATGACCGGCGAAAGCAATGGCCTGTATACTGTCAAGATTTTTAAATGTCTTTTGCCATACTTCCTTTTTTTATACCCACAACCTGCTTGGTGCATTTACCATTTTAATAATTTAAAAAAAAAGTCTTTTTTCTAGTATATTCGGGGGCGAAAAAGGTTAACTTTTTTTTTTCAAAACCTAGTAAAAAGTTTCTGTAACGGCGAATGATCTAGGTATCTTATTTTTCGTGTGTTTTATTGTAATTAACATGGCAGAATTTAAATCCTTCATACAGCCTAGAAATTAAATAATAATTATTATATATTTTTTGTATTTTACAAGCCTACCTTTATCAACAAATAAATATGATTTGGCGCTGAGTTCAAAAATTTGTTAAAATATTCTAAATCTAGGATTTTTGACTTCTTCGGGACGTAATTTTTCGATTTTCTTCTCAAAAACGCTCTTAGTTTTAGCTATTTAGATATATCAATGTTGTCTTTAACACTTATCGTATTCCTCAACATTGAATATTCAGACCACATTGTCGATGACTTATATCTTTGAGATAATTCTTCAAAATAAACAAGAAACACGTTTTCTGATAATGATTTCAGGTTTAGGTTCTTTGTTTTTCTCCACTCCGTAAATTTCTCATACGAAGTTAAATATTTCTCCTTTGAAGTTGAAGGCAATAAGTTTAGTGAGATCTTTATCTTCGTTCATCATATTTAGCAGTTTTCACGTTTACGTTAAAAACAGAATGACAGAATACCAATTTTTGTGGAACCGTCGTTGCAGCACAGCTTACGTAATTTCAAAATTTTGGCGTCTGTTCCGCCAAGAATGTATGTTTGGTTGCCCAAATACACAAAATTAGCGTGTTAAACCTTTTCACATGGTTTTAGCGTGCGTTCTGGATTTATTACACGTTGTGTGAAATAAATGAATTTCAAGTGTAGTTTTAGTTTTAAAAAAATAGTTTTTCCATAATGATTTGACCCACCATCCACTAGTCAAATAAGAAGGGCCATCTGGCGTTAACCCTTCCGCCCCAAATTAAAAGACGTGGTTTTGACGTGATTACCCCAGAGAATGGCGTCTTGTTTAGATAATGGGGTAAGAGGTTGTCACCCGATACCACGCTTATTAGCATTGGACCCCGGCGCTGACCGCGACATTAAGAGATCGTCTTTCCATATCCACTGCTTTATGAATAATAAACAATGTGGGCGGAGGCGGCAGAGATCCAATTAACTTAAACACAATAAACATAATTTACGTGAAATGCAATGGCCAGAGGACGTGCTTGACGTTCCTTGAAGTTTCATGTGCAGACAGGAGAGGAAAAGTTCAAATGCGGAGCGTGGACGTAATAAATTAATAACAGCTTTTTGACATCGGAATATTAAATTACAATCAATGGGCAGCAGCGACAGCGACGTACGCTTCATTTAACTACTTCATAGTGAGTGTTATAAATGAGTAAAATTTTAACGAGGGGTTTTCGTACACAATGTGCGTAATAGGTTTGTAACTTTTAGTAATTGGGTAGTTTGTTGGAATAACTGCTGCTACAACTTTCTATCCTTACGGCTAACACCAACAAGGAGCGGTCGTGCAAATTTCAAATTGTCGCGTGGTGGCAGTAAGTGTTTATTTAATACGCTGATCTCTTCCTTATTTCGCCTTATTTGGGATACGAACGCAGATGTTCCCATTTCATATGAAATACGCACGCATTAGTAATGAACGAGAGCCAATTTGACTCACCCACCCACTCAAAAACAGTCCAATTCGAATAATGCATCTCCTAAAAGCAATCATAATGAAAGTCGCAGTCGATACAAGTCTCCAGCAGAGAGGCAAACTATGTGGACACAAGAACCCTCCAGGTCCAATTGGAAAACTCGGACATTTGTTTTGTTTTATCTCGTCCCGACGTTTGAAGAGGAAATATTCTCCGTCGCTTCTCCAATACGAATCTCTTTGTTAGTGACGTCCGCCGCCGAGAATTCAAATATCTTTGTTTTAAATTTCGACGGCGACTTTTCAAATATGTGGCCGTGTTCCACTTTACGCATCAAGAGACCCAAGAGGGCGACGTCTAAATACGCTGAATACCAAGTGGTTGCACGCTCAACCTCTTCAGATTCGCACACACGTCGCCAAATTCGAAAGAACTAACTTTTGTATACTTCGGCTCGGGTCGAGTTTCCAGTAGGTGCTATCTTGGGGTTTTATTTGCAGACAGATGAAGTTGTCTGCATTATTTAAAGGAGATGAGATTCCTTCCATTTATCTCCCTTGCACTCTTGTTTTGGATATCCCACCGTGCCAGAGGTTCACGCGTTGAGTTACTGTGCTCATCTTTCCTGATCTTTCTGTCAAAATAGACACTAAAACAATCGCACTAAAAGTTATACATTTAAAATAAGAAAGAGTAGCCCAAGTAGCACATTACATTGGCTAAAGCTTGTTTTTATATTGGTCCATTATCGATTCATTTCCATTGGCATTTCGACGTATCACCGATATTGGTACAATATTTGTTTTTACAATATTGTAAACCAACATTGTGCCAATATAAAAATACTTCCTTTACCCATTGATGAAATTGTCTATATTGGCCCTATATCTTCTTTTACAATATTGTAATACAATATGGGTCCAATACGTTTTTCTTGTCGCTTTTGGTATATTGTTTTTTACGAGATTCAGCCAATATTGTATTATGCCAACATTTTTCTTCAGGTGTGGCTCATTTTCTTCAAATTTTGTGTTTTTAGTCTTTTGCAATTTTCATTGCAGTATTCGATGATTTATACTGATAAAATTTCATGACATTGTGCAAAGTTTCTTTAAAGGGATGTTTCTTTTTAAATAAAAAATGACTTATAACTAATTCAGATATACATCAAAATTATTAATGAGAATTTTAATATAATAAGAAAACTTTCCTTTCGAATTAACTTCCCTAGTAGCCAAGTTTATCAACAGATCAAACGAACTTACCTAAGTGAAGTTCGATCTTGATTATATGTAGTCCTTCGTCCGAGATGATCAATTGTAGTACGCCCTTTCTCCGGTAACTGTAGCCACGATTTTTAAAGTGTGGGAAAAATTGTGGCGGTGGTGAGGCGCGCATGTGCTCTCGTCCGTTACGTGCGTCATTGTATTTCAAAGCTGAATTTGTTGCGCTGAGATGATCGGGTATAAATATGTGGGAGGGTATGGGTTTGATCATCTCGGACGAAGGACTACATATAATCAAGATCGAACTTCACTTAGGTAAGTTCGTTTGATCTGTTGATTATATTTCGTCCTTCGTCCTCCATGATCAATTGTAGATGTTTAAAGGTGCAACAAATTACACTCAAATTAGAGCTTTTTTAGCCCACTGGTTGAGTCCTGCTAAGAAAGAAATAAACAGACGTTTCAAACGTTATTTTTAATAAGGTAACAAATATGTAGGAAAATACTATTAACAGGAAAGCTAAGCTAGACTCAGGATAGACTGAGCAAACGACTTATCAGAGCTCTGGATAGGTCTTTGGTAAAAATTTGCAAATACTTGCGAATTTTCCGACCAGCCGGCAGTTCTTCGAATAATGTCCAAACTAACTCCTTGTCTATGTGCGGCGGACGTGCTCGCGTGTCGTGTAGAGTGCGCGCTAAAAATACTTGTGTTAACACCACTCTCCGCTAAGGTAATCTTTATCCACCGGCAGAGCGTCTGTGTAGACGCTGCGCGATGTGGTTTTTTGGTGGTGATAAAAAGTTTTTCACAGGAACCTCGAATCTGTGCGGTCCTTCTCAGGAATACTTGAAGAGTCGTTGCAACGCATAAATCTGGTTTTTCTTGGAAGTAAGGCAACAACAACACAGGTTGCGGCCGGTTGCGCCTTGACGTCTTAATCCGATCCGGGATTTTTATCCTAATTTCGCTAGCTAGGATTTCGATGTCTTTAACGTTGATTAAAGATAGGGTTTGGACACGATGAGCGGTAACCAAGGCTATTAGAGTCGCCAATTTGCGCGAAAGAAGTTCGAGTGTAAGATCAGGGTTTTTTAGCGATTGTAGGTGTTGGAGCACACCCTGAGGGTCCCATGTCAGATCATACTTGGGTCTCATCGGTTTTAAGTTTTCGATTCCTTTGAAAAATCTCCTTATTCGAAAATCCGACCCCACTTCCGGCGAAATGATCAAGGCTAAAGCGGATCTTGTACTGTTCAACGTGCCGTACGAGGCTCCTGTTGAAAACAACTCACTAAGGAAATCCAAAAGAACCGGGACATCAAACTCAAAAGGGGGGAAATTTCGGCGTTTGCAGAATAACCACCATTGCTTTAGTTTCGAAGCATATTGTTTGTGAGTGGAGTTTGAGATGGATGCTAACATAATGTTCACAGACGTTAACGGTAGGCCTTTCTTTAGGAACGCTTCCCGGATAACTTCCCTGCCGCCAGGGAAAGCTGATCCCAAAGAGGATGTGGGTCCCTGTTTGGAGAAAACAATAAGTATTTTGAGCTGGAGAAGTAAATGGGGCTTCCGATTAACAAGGAAGTGAACAGAGGGTACCAAGGCTGTGTGGGCCAGTGAGGCACGATTAAGATGCCGGTCGCTTCATCGTTAATGTTCTTTCTGAGAGCGCGTAAGATTATTGAAAATGGAGGAAACGCGTAAAAAAAGTACGGTTTCCAGTTGATAGTAAAGGCATCGATAGTAAACGCTTCTGGGTCTCTTGCCCAGGAAACAAATTTGGGGCATTTTGCATTAATTCTGTCTGCAAACAAATCAATATCAGGAGGGTCAAAACGGTTTACTATTTCCTGGAACGCATAATTTGCAAGCTCCCATTCCGTTTGAGTTCTGAGCCTACGTGATTCAAGGTCTGCCTTCCAATTTTGTGAGGATTCGATGTAGGACGCAAAGACCCAGATATTTCTATTTTCACAGAACTGCCAAATTGATCGAGCGATTTGGTTTAGATGTCGATACCTGGTACCTCCCATACGATTGATATAAGCGATCGCTGTTGTATTGTCGATTCGTAGGAGAATATCACAATCGTGTAGATCCGCCGCAAAGCAGCGCAGACCAAAGAGAGCAGCCTTGAGCTCTAGTTCGTTTATGTGACTTTTGGTCTCGTTGGCCGACCAAAACCCATGGGTTCGTTGCTCTTTACATACAGCTCCCCAACCTGATTGTGACGCATCCGAGTAGATTGAAGTTTTGAATTCCGGAAACTTAATAAAATTAAATGCGTTTGTAATTTTTGACCTCCACCAGTCGAGATCTGTTTTTATTCCTAAGGAGATGGAAATTTGTTTCTCGTAGTTGTTCTGACTTTGATGCAGCGCTAAAGTTTTTTCTCTTTCCATGACTTTGGTGTAAACCCAGCTATAACGGATAGCTGGGGCTGCAGACGTTAGGGTACCTAACAAGTGAGCAAACTCACGAATCTTACAGTTGTTTTTAAGAGTAATTTTGTTCAATAACGCTGTAATCGATGTCCTTTTTTCCTGTGGTAAGGAAATAGTCATACGCACAGAATCATAGACAAAGCCTAAATATTTACACTCTTGGGAAGGTGTCAAAAGACTTTTTTCGTAATTGATTACAAATCCTAAACTTTCTAATACAAAGATGGTGCGTGTGACATTGGCTCGACATTGGGAGTAACTATTTCCGATTAATAAAATGTCGTCTAGGTAAATAACTGACAACCAGCCTTCCGACCTGAGAAGAGACATCACAGGTTTCATGAGTTTTGTAAAAACACACGGTGCAATATTTAGACCAAATGGCAGACACGTGTATTCGTAGAGCTGTCCATCAAAGTAGAATCTTAAAAGTTTTTGAGATTTCTCATGAATGGGAATCAAATAATAAGCTTCTCTAAGATCTAATGTAGCCATAAAACAATGTTTGTTAAGCATACGAAGAATTGTCTTCCGATCTTCCATTTTGAAGTGCTCTGTGGGAATAAATTGGTTTAGGCTTTTTAAATTAAGAATAAACCGTGAAGAGCCGTCAGCTTTTGAGATAAGAAATATGGGAGAAATGTATTGGCCAGAGGTAGGTGAACAACGTCGTATAGCTCCAATCTCTAAGAGATGAGATAACTGAGTGCGTAAGTCGCTAGATTCTGCTAGGGACCATTTTCGCTCCGAAGGAGGCAGGGTTTGAAAAACGTCCTTGTTAAAGGGAATTCTTAGCCCATCTTCGTAAGACAGAATAGTTCTGTCATTCGTAATGTCCTTCCATACCTGGCTAAAGAGAGACAGTCTCCCTCCATGCTTAACTCTGCTTAGTGCCGTCTGTCGCCCTGTCCGTTGAACGACCTGTTCGTTGATTGGGTTTTCTTGCGGTTGAATCCGAATGATCGATCGGGGAATGCCCGTCGGTTGGTTCGACTTGTCAGCATCCGTTTGGTTCGATCCCTCGATGCCTGTGTAGGTCGCCCGTTCCGTTGGGACCGGTGGAACGGGCGATCGGCGTTTCCCGATGCAGTTGGTCTTGGCCTCGTAGTCGGTTTAAGTTCGAAAGACGATTTTTCCAATGTTTTGGCTGTGGACAGCCTCTCTGTCAAATTAGTTCCGAATAGCCATTCATCGATTGGAGCATCCTGCAGCGTTGATCGGAATTTCGCGTTGAGGCTTCCTTTGAGTAAGGTCTTCCGTAGCAAGGATTCCTCGTGAAAGATGTCACTCAGCAGTTTGCCGGAATCATTTAAGGCTTCAATGAGTGCTTTATTCGTTTCTGTGGGTTCCTGCTCTAAAATGACAGACAAGGCTTGGCCAACGGCCGATAGACAAGCACCTAATTTTTGTTGTTTGTCGCAGAGTCTACGGTCTCTGCTAAGACACGGTTCGGTAACAGAAATTTTAATCTCCGCGTTTACCATAGGAGGTTTTGTCGCCTGACAGTTTGCCCGCAACGGGTATTTTGCAATCAACTCCTTGCTGAGGTTTACATCTAGACCCCGACCAGTATTCCCTCCCAAGTCTTGGTAACAGTGCTATGGATTGGGTCCCCGATTAATTGGTCCGGCGGTGGAGAAGCGCCGAGAAGCGATAGAATTTCAGGGTTCAGTTCCACTTCTCTATGTGGGAGAGCTTCAGACACTGGATCTAAATACGGGGAATTTTTGTTTAAGTAAGTTACGTGACATAGCACAAAAGAATTAACATGGTCTCAGCAATGCCTTTATGTTGATCGTGCAATGAACGGCTGTCTTTCAACGTTTGGAGGACAGACTGGTGGATAAAAATTTTTGCCACGAAATGCTGCAACATGACATATCCGTGCATGACGGGTGTTAGGAAATATAACTTCTGTGCACACTGCAACCCGGATACCCCCGAACATAGCGGGTGGTATGAAACTTAACCCCTGTGAATGCTGCAACCCGCGCACACCCGAACATAGCGGGTGGTAGGAAATTTAATTCCTGTGAACTCTGCAACCCGCATACCCCAGAACATAACGGGTGGTATCGGCTTTTCTATTAAACTGAAATATTCACCATTGGATGCTCCTTCCAGTCCGTCCCCTTCGAGGGCTTGCCTTCCTACATAGAGGATATTCAAAGCCCGAGACTCCGTACGAGGACATAGCCCCGTGCCGCTGGACCTGCATAGAAATCCAGCAGCGCGCCATTTGTGGACTGCCATTTGTGAGAAAACCTGCATAGAGGTTATATGCTCACGAGCCCTACATAGAGGGATTGCTGGACACATAGGTCTAAGGCGCTACCTTGTTCAGCCGGGGCAGGTGGTGGAGAGAGATGTAAAACTGCACTGTCCGCCCGAGGCGATCTCGATCTGCGACGAGAAGAGGAGCGGGAATTCCGACGACGACGACGTTTCTTGGCCTTCCTGATGCGTTTCTCAAGCTTCTTGACACGATGAATAAGCTGCGAATAACTGGTGGTACTTTCGTCTGACGAGGAAACCATTTTGTTTGTGCGACGCGATGTTTACAGCTAGCACGAAGAAAGAACAATGACGCACGTAACGGACGAGAGCACATGCGCGCCTCACCACCGCCACAATTTTTCCCACACTTTAAAAATCGTGGCTACAGTTACCGGAGAAAGGGCGTACTACAATTGATCATGGAGGACGAAGGACGAAATATAATTTATGTCATATATTACTAATATTTAGAAAATATTGAATCTTTTTTGAATATTAGTTATATTAAAAGAATGTGAAAGCAGTACTTATATTTTATTGTAGATATTTGCTTACTATTTTTTTCTATGCTGGAAACAATATCTTGCGTTGTATAATGAATGGCCCTTTTTCCACGCTATAAGCGCCGAAACATTGCCCCCGGGTCAAAAAGCCGCGCATCTCTGTCATTTTTAGTGGTACGTAATTTACGGTACGAACCGAATTAACAGATTCGACAGATTTCTTCAATTCAACAAATGTCTGAAGTGCGAGAAAATGCTTCATCGAGAATCGGTTGTTCTGTTGTTGGCTGTCCTAATAAATACTATAATAATATATAACCGTCTGTAAAATTTTACACCGTTCCGAACAAATCGTATGAGAACGAAAGACAGCAGATTTGGATAAAATTTGCATTTAGATTTTGTGCAAACTTCTAATATATCACAATCAGAGATCAGCCTTTTATAGTTTGTTGCACAGCCATTTCTTTTTTATTAATGATACTTAAGAATTTAGACAAATTTAATGTTGCAAATTGTGACGTTTATTTGTTTTACCACTAAAAATGCCAGAAAGGCCGTTGAAGGCACTGTAAAACACGCGGAATTTAAAATGTGCACACCGCCTATACTGTAGTTTAATATTATAGTGAATACTGATTAGGGTAGTTTTACGATTTACATATTTGTAACTGTTTTTAATAAACATTCCTTCGACATGCGAGAAAGCCGGTCAGTTTCTTGTGACCTTGTAGCTTTTTCCGAGTACCTGCACAAGCCCTTGTCAGTCTTTTACGGTCCTTGAAGCGATAAACAAGTTTGTTGTCACCCCTCTCAGTCCGTTGACCGGGAGTGTACGGTAATAGTAGTTATTGATTTTATTTTTTGTACTATTGATTTTTTTTACTTTTAGCTATATTTTCTACTTACTGAGTAGAGAGAATACTCACAAAACCATTTATATAATTATGGCTAAATCGGAAATTCCCCATGAGGCCGTTCTGTATTCCGGACCAGGTCGAACAAAATTAATTTTTCTTGTATGAAATTATATGAAGTGGTTATGGGTAAGAGAATATCCTTTATTATATTATATATGGTTTAATATGGTTTGAATTGATTTAGAGGCGACAAGAAAACGTGAAAAGAATGCCACCAATGAGGAAATGAAAAAAATCATAGGATTGTACATAATTAATTATTCATAATATTAATCTGTTTATTTATTAATTTTATTTACTATTAACTTTTGTCTTTAACTTTATCTATGGATTAATTCCTCTTATTTTTTGAGAAAATGGTGTTTGAAAGAAAATTGTAAACTTTAAGTTTATCAGTTGCATGGAATAAATGGACATGAAAGATTAATAAGTAAAATCTAGTAGTTCTTGAAGTATATATAATATTATTTATTGATACTTCAAATAAGTTACGTTAAGTTACGTTAAATTTTATTTTTTAGAAGCAGTTAAGACTAACTTCAAGTTGACTAACAATGAGTTGGAAATAACCGCTGGGGATCGCGACGGTGGAAGAATTAAGAGAGTCTCAGGCTTGTATTTATTTATTATTATCAAACATTAACTAAACTTTTTTTACAGAAAATAAATCACTAAATAATGAAGCAATATACATGAGTATGTACACACGAGTATGTAATATAATTTTTTTATTAATTATAAGTTTACAATAAATTACGATCTTATTCTTATTTATT
Organism: Diaperis boleti; assembly: GCA_963583935.1. Taxonomy (NCBI): domain Eukaryota; kingdom Metazoa; phylum Arthropoda; class Insecta; order Coleoptera; family Tenebrionidae; genus Diaperis; species Diaperis boleti. The sequence continues at coordinate 43,370,538 of OY757248.1, forward strand.
GTTTAATTTTAAGTTTAAAGGTTTCATCTTAAATGGATCAATGTCAAGATTGGTTTTAGATAATATTGCCCTTGATTATATTATACCTTTTAGTATTTTTTTGGTATTTTCTAACTAGTTTGGACACTAGTCTATTGTAAAATATTTTAAATTGGTAGTAAGTTAGAATTATGAATAATAATTATAGTAATACATATATACAGTTGTATCACGATGATGGGCTAAATATACATTACATTTTCATTCAGTTTGCATCAGATTAGATTATTGTACAAATATTGAGTTATGGAATCAACATTAGCATACGTTGTTGGAAAAAGATTGCTATATGTTGTTGGACCATGGTTGGTATACGTTGTTGGACCATGATTGATATACGTTGTTGGGCCATGATTGGCAAACGTCATTGGACCATGATTCATATACGTTGTTGGGCCATGATTGGTATACGTCATTGGGCCATGATTGAAATACGTTGTAGGACCAATATTGCGAAATGTCCACATTATATAATGGCTCAATATTGTTGTGCTGCCTGGGAGGTACTTCAAACAAATGAAATTGTTCACGGATTGTTTTCAGTATTATTTAGGTGGCTGTTGAAAAATTGGCATTATCATGACAGATGCACAGATGTACAGATTATTATTCCCATTTCGCTGATATTATGATATTTTGGAAAGACATTTAAAAATTAGGGAATATTTTTATTAAAACTCAAACCTACAATTATCTAACAGCAACAATGTAACACAACACAAATTAGAAATAATAACAAAAATAGTAACAATTATTACAAAAACAACACAAAACAGAACACACTTCACCATAAACTACAATCGATGTTCAAAGTGCTGACCAGAAGCCGCCAAACAGTCGATCGTAAAATTGGGGCCTTACATTTTCCAAATGCCGAACTGCTATATTATTGCAGGCCTCAATAATTCGTTCCTGCAATTCTTCCGCGTTCACGGGATTGGGTCTGTTAAGATCGAAAATTTTCTGACCGATGTATCCCCACAAGGAAAAGTCCATAGGGCTGAGGTCAGGACTTCTGGCAGGCCATCTGTAGGGTCCATTCCTTTCTATCCAACTTTCCGGAAATACATTATTTAGGAATTCAACAACTGCTCTTGCTGTATGTGGAGGAGCCCCATCGTGTTGAAAGATGATCTGACCATTAGCTCTTTGCTCAGCTAATGCCGGACCAATAACCATAATCAGCATGTCTAAATATGTATTTAGAACCGTCAATTAAAAATGGTCCTATTATTTTATTACCCTCCCAACCAAACATTTACTTTGCTAGGCCACTGAGTATGCTTTTCTCGAATATAGGGCTTTTCTCGAGACCAAATTCAAATATGTCAAAATTCTCATAACCGCCTAAATAATACTGACAAAAATCCATAAACAATTTTAAGCACTGTTTTTCATTTTAAAGTCATAATTTTTAGTGTAGTTGAAAGAAGAACTTGCAAATTATATTGTGTAAAAATTTCAAGTCTGAATTTTTATCCTAACAAAAGTTAACGTGGGGTAGAAAATTTTAACAAGAGAATCCCTATGGCCAATAATGTTAAAAAAAAATTCGCTGTATACATTCTCTGTAATTAAAGTTTCCAATTTATCTGTTGGATCCCCTCCCGAAGGGCTGCAGATGCACCATCCCCAATCAAAACTCCTCCAAGTGCAAGTTGTTAACGCAGAGAGTCCACTTCCCACGTCACAGTATCGAAAATCCGATTGTCAGGACACAGCCATCGGGGTAATTGGAGATGCACAAAGGGTGTGGTCCCTTCAGTGTTAAGTGAGGGTGAATGTTTTCTCTACTCGGGCTGTTAGTGTGTTTCAAACTCGTTTATTCAAAGTACTTAATTTAGTTTTCAGAGCCACAGCAACGAATATTTATGTTGGAAGTCGCGGTCATCTCGCTTCTCAGATCCATCTCTTCCTGGATAAATAGTCCTGATTTCTATTAATTTACCGAACGTATAATTGAAATCCTGTGGCTTCTGCTGTCGTGCTAGTTTACACGGGCTAGTGATATATATCGGCGATGGGTCGGGATTACTCTAATACGTCTGCTTGATGAAAATATGTGGTGTTGTTAGCACGTCGTGTCTAATTTAGTGGATGCATCAGATATGGAGAGAGTGCTAATTGGAAGCCATTGACAGGGCGAAACAAGGGAAGACTAATAAGAGCTGTGTTTAAAATTATTATTGCAGCGGGTGGGGCAGATTTGTGGCGGGACATCATGTTGCTAAAATAGTTGTGGCTCTGAAATTAGTCTATGATAATTTTTATGATATAGTTATTATGCAGCAAGGGTTTGTTTAGAGATGGTGGAGTCTTTTGGTAGGAGATTACCAGGCTGCAGTACTTTCCCGTTTGTTTAGCTTACGAGTTTCTCACCTTCCCAATTTTTGAGATTTTCAAATTCACAGGTTCTCAGTTTCCCAATTTCTTCAGAATTCGTTGAGATTTTATTTGCTCAGATTAATTATTTATAGACTCTTAGTTTCTCAATTTTCTAGCTTCTCAACATCTCATGTTTTAAAGACAGGACTTTCTTGTGTGCCCCCGGGGTCCTATTTAATGTCAGATTTCCAGATTCGGAATGTCTCTATTTTCAAGTTTGTCGCATTTTTTTTTCTCATTTTTTCGCTTCTCACTTTCTTAATACTGTCAACTTGTCATTTAATAAATAATTAATCTAAGATATAAGTATGGATAAAAAACACACACAGCAGATTCCGGACAAACAGCGCAGAGATTTGTTAATTTTATCTCGTGTTTACCAATAAAGATAAGTAAGTTTTCCAATGATGAATCGTTCGACACACACAAAAACCGAACATTGAAATATGTCTTAACTTGTACGAAATTGTCAATCCGAACAAAGAAGTTACTCCGAACGATATTGGCACTCACGTACTCCCCCCATAACTCACATCATATCATCGAGTTTGGTGCGTCGTAATCCGATTCAAAGTTGTTCTTCGTCTCCGCGACCTCCTCGATGTAGGTAATAATGCATCAAAAACGATTTTAATCAAATGCGTTTCCCTCGAAGCAGAAGTTAATTTAGACCGGAACGCACGGAAGAGAACATGTGCCCTGCTGTCCCCAATATCGTATTTAGTTCCGTCGCAATTATAAAGCCTCCGCCTTCGAAATCCAATCCGGAGAGTTGTGCAGTGATGAAGCCCCAGTCCCTCGTCTTGTTGGTATTCATCGGACATGTGTAATCAAGCTAGCGTAACTCGTGCCTTTTGAGATCTTCAGAGATCATCCCCGACAGAATTAAAGCCAGCTACTTAAAATCGAAACGAGGATTCATTTTTCGGTCCTTAAGCGGATTGCTTGCGCCTGCTGTTGGGGTGGCTGTTGTCAACCCTTTAGAGATGAATTAAACGACGTGGTTTTGACGTGATTACCCCAGAGAGTGGGGGCTGCTTATGTGACAGTGTTTTTAATTATATGATTTTTGCTAGCGCAACGATATCTGTAAGTTTTTGTACATCTATTGATTAACATTATGTACATAGTAAGAACCGATGCAAATGTTTCGACAACTTTTCAAACAACAAAGCTTGAGACTTTAGAGACAGTAGCGGAGGTCAAAAACCGCGAATAGACCGGCTAGAAAACGATAATTAGACATAGACTGCGTTCCCCTGAGTAATATCCTTCATAAAGATCGCGTGGAACGGATTATCGAATACATCAATGTCATAGGGCGCTCCCTTATGTATATGCAACAGCGATGAAGCAGATCCGTCACTGTTGTCCGATGTATGGCACATGTTTATGCTCGCATTCTGCGCCGGATGTGTTTTTATGGCTCACATTTGAAAATGCCGCGAATTATTTTCGACCCAATGCACTCCTCCCTGCACGAAATCTATGGGGACATAGGCGGGGACATCGGTGGGATGTAAGGACAATGAAAACTAACTTCACGTCACCTTCCACCTTCTGAAAAATGAAAAAAAAAATGGTTGATAATAATGGATCCTTCCGGTCTAAGATGACCTCATAGTTCAAGAGAATTATTCAATTTCACCAGCTTCTAATCGTAATCCTTCTAGAGTGGTCTGTCAGCAGTAACCCACGAGAGGTTTACAATCTTTGACGCATTATTTCGTCCGGGAGGGCAGACAAGTCCTATATCCCTCTTTCCCAGTAGCGAAGAAATGGAAGCGTCACGCTGGATCCGCGTGATCCGTGGGAGGGATGCTACCCAAAGTCGGATTTACACTGCCGTGCAAAATTTGAGCTTTGGCCGAGTAACGAGAGAACGAAGTACAAACTATCGAGACTCAAGTACGACTGAAACTCAGAAATTTTGTCTCTGTAAACTAGCCTCGGCCTAGCTCCCTTCCCTGTCGGTACCACGTGCCCTTAACCAATAACGAACCATCCTCAAAAAATCACGTGAAGATCACGCCAGTTTATGATTCCATCATTCTGTTCGGTGGAAATGGTATAGTAGTGAACCCTGCTTTAACACAGAAATAAATTCTATTTATTCACAAGATTTGCACGAACTATAGTACAACCTCAAATTATCAATGTTCAAAAACAAATACGAAGCTTTTGACAATCCGAATTATTTGGTGTAAGAAAACTGAAAAATCTGAAATCTGAAAAACTTTTATGTACCCGAAATACCTCGGTGACCTGAGAGATAACTATGTGATATTCATAGCTAGCTCATTAATTGATAACATTTTGTTAAAAGCTGTATTCAGGAGTTATTTGCGATCATAGTGAATGTGGTAATGCCTCGGCTAGGATTGGACAATTTCCTCAAGTATCCCTTTTTGAATGGGGTCGCAAAATAGCTCTAATATGCCTGAAGAAACGGTATCGATCTGGCAGTGGACGTCCTAGAGCTATTAGATTCCACCAAGAGTGACATCTCCGACACTGTGCGAACCGTTTAAAAACGTTCGGTTGCAGCGCATTGGATGGTTTCTATGGGTTGTTCTATATCGTTGGCTACGATTTATCAATTCGTTTTGACTTCACTCTTACCGTCCTTGATATTGCTTCTTCTGACTGATTCTAAACGAGCCACCAGATATCAATGGTGCGTTGGAAAACATAACTGGGTGGAGGGATGGACTTCAGTTTTGTTCTCCAATGAGTCCAAATTGTGTTTATGTTGAACAGATGGTCTTCATCGACGTCATACTGAAATGACTCTAGGAGTGGTGTTGCTACATTCAACCTTGTTACCTTGTTATCTTCGGCGATTAAAAAAAAATTAATTTCAACAGGACAACGCGCCACCCATACGACATTAAAGACATCGAAATTTATAGAAGAAAACGTTCACCGGACTTAAACCGTCCTAATGTCTCTAATAACAATTTGGCCGAAACTTTAATCGTTGTTGATTAATAATGTTTTTATTCCACCATCATTTTATTGATTGATTATTTCCTTCATAGTCTTAAAGCTTCTATATCTTCTAGAATTTTTTTATACCCATTAAGACTTTAAAGATTTCTGGATTTTTTTTATAAAATTAGAATAACAATTATTAAACACAATACACTCCAATCTCTCTCTCTAATCAGACTCGAATCAGACCCCCCCCATGCTTCCTTCTCTTTGGTAGAAACATTTCCGACGTGTAAAAAATATAGCCGGCGCCCATGCCTCTCCCAACGGTGTTATTATGAAAAACAGCAGTCTTTTTGTCGCTTTGTATTTTCTTTCGGCGAAATGAAATAAAAGGATACATATTTTACGAATTATGATTTACGAACCGGTCATAATGTATCTTTACGAGGCGGAGGGAACCGTGTTTTCTATAACGCAACATCGTGGAGGGTCCTCCTATCTGGGTTAATTGGTATAGGAAAAGCGAAGAGGCTGTTTCCTATTCGCATCTCCAAATATAAAATTGAGGGGTGATGGAGTAATTATTGCGACCATTTTGTTGCATGCATTTCAATTTTATTTGCAAAGGCTGCAAGGGACGTGCATAAAAAGAATTGTTTGCTCGGACGAAGAGGAATCGATAGACGTTTGAGTACAATAATCCCTCATTATATTTGGGTAAGTGGATTTGTAAAAAGTTTCTTTGCTTTTGTTGTCTTCACGTTAACGAAGCGCTCGTTGAGTTATTCTGATTTTTTGTCACCCTTCGTCTTAGACTGAAACTTTGTAATTAAATGTGTAATTGTTGCTAATTAAATTCAGATTACATATTTAAGCTTTGTCGATTTGTTATTAATCTCGCAAACTTTTCCCAACACAATTTAATTAACAAACGCGTCTGTGGTCCCGGCCGGCTCATAATCGAGTGTTAACTTAAACTTTCGCCGTTTTTATTTGGGCACTTCGTCTTCGGCTTCTTTTTCAACATAATTAAAACAGCAGTTGATTTGTTCGTGAAGAACGCCGACATAATTGCAGTTGTTTCCTCGGTGCTTTATTCATTTTCATTACTTTCTTTCCTAGAGAATATAAAAGTTAGCGTGTTTCTCAAGAGCCACCTGTGTCAAATTAGTAAAAGATAAAACGATCCCGACGGCGTCGCTGGCTCGAGAAACAAATTCCATTTATGTATTTTTTTCATAAATCTAATTTGTACGTCGTCCTGTTTTATTAAGAAAGCTGGAACTACTTCGTTTAAGTTCTAACAAAAAAGACAATGGAAATCCAACTTTCACATGAATGATATTCATTGTTATGGTAATGCCGTTGAAAAATGCCTCTCCGAAGCCGAGGACGCCTTTTTTTCCAATTTGTCCGCAAAAAATAAGTCGTTTAAGTCCAGTGTTATTGATTTAGGTGAGATTTATCGAGGAGTGTGTTTTGTGGGTATAAATTACTGGTGCTGGGTGGTTTTAGGCATTTGCCGCCCTCCCGGTTACTGTGTAGATTTATTCGTACATGCATTTGTCAGACAACGACGTTCATTGCACCTTTTGTTTGAAAGAATAATCTTAATAAATTAAAAACAAATCTTGTACAAAATTTGAAAAGTTAATAAGAAAATTTAAAGAAAGATATGAAAATTGGTGCATGCGCCGGTCCTGTTTATGATACTACTTAGACTCTTCTGTTGTATAATTCATTAATTTTTAAATTTCTAAAAACTGAAATTAACTCAATAATTCATAACATTTATATTTTATAATAATTGAAGATTGTAATATTTCTTAGTCGTCAAGTCATTCATACATTCTTGTGTATAGTATAAGAGCTAGCGACGTCGCGAAGAAGTTTATTTTAGGTCGGCTGGTTTTTTGATGTTTCCTTTCGTATCGAAGTTAGGTAGCGATGGGATAGGTCTGGCACCTGAGAACGGGTGCGTTTACCTGTAGGCATCCCCTTTGTACAGGTAAAAATTGTGAATTTTGAAATAATTTGAAGACGAAAATTTGTTTTTTCATAATTTGCTCTGACCTATAAATTTACAGTTGCCAGGCAATTTTGTCGTTGCTAACATCGCGCCAGATGTAATTTTAGTAAATAATAATTTTCAAATGATACAATTCGATAATTCAGTTGTTTAATTAGGAGCCAGATCAATTATTTAAGTATCGGGGAGAATACGTGAGTTTTTAGAGGAGTACGGCAACTAATTCCATGGTTGCGTGAGAGAGATAGCTGCCAAAAAGGCATGCGCACAGGTAAACGCACCCGCTCCCAGGTGCCAGGCCTACCCCATCGCTACCTAACTTCAACAAAAAGGAAATATCAAAAAACCAGACGACCTAAAATTCTTCCTCGAAAACGTTGCTAGCTTTCGTAGGTCAGACCTGCTGCATGAAAATATAATATATTTCGTATTGCCGTTCTCGAATTACAATGACAACTTGTAGTCGTAAATTTCCTTGCGCTCACCACGAATTGTTTAAAATAAATAAAATCCACTTATCACCACTACCCAATGTGCTGACCCCATGTAGCTCCTGCCTCGCACGTATATTCTCATTGCAAATTTTTCGTGCTTCACCACGGACGTATTTTAAGTGCTCCGAAAATGGACAAAGTGAAAGTTCCCAGGGCTAACCCTTCCAACCGAAAAGCAAAATTCAAGAGGTTTTTAAAAGAAACTCCGGAAAGCTCAAGTAAGTACCCACTGAATCTAACTATTCCGTCGTCACTGCCCTGCGACCCAATGGCGGTGCGACAACATTCCTCCTTGTGAGTTACTTGAACATGAACATAATTGTTTACCTTTCGGACTTTGCATCGCGCCCTTATTTTTACAAAGATTCAGACCACTTCTCGGTCACTTGAGAACCCAGGGTGTCACCTGAGTCGCCTATTTAGACGACATTTTAATCATTAGTCCAAATCACTATAAAACATTGGAAAATGGTTATTGACGCATTAAACTTTTGGATCATATTACATTTGAGAAAAGTGCTTACAACCATCGCAAGCTTGGTTTTGGGTTTATCTTCGATTCGACCTAATTATTGCAAAACAGAAAGAACGTTGTGTTAAAAGATACTATATAACACAATGTAAACAGCCAGTAATTAATCCAGGTATCGGGTATTTCCACAATTATTGAGTCCGCCTCTCCTAGCGTCGCTATCTTGCTTCGAACCCATGCATCGAATAGCCCGGCCCGTCCCGTCAGCTGGGTCCCAGTACTTCCAGTCGACCAGTCAATCCAGTGGACCAGTTGGACTCCTTGAACATAGTTGTACTCTTTAGTCCTATAGTTCAGTAGTCAGGGCGGCTTGGATATACAATCTCTGTTGTTGTCCATAACAGCCGCCCCCATCAGGAGTTGGATTCCATGAACCATACCAGCCCCATCAGCAGTTGGATTCCATGAACATAGTTGTACTCTTTAGTCCTATAGTTCAGAACTCAGGGCGTACTTGCATATACAATCTCTGTGGTTTTCCATAACAGCCGCCCCATCAGGAGTTGGATTCCATGAGCCATAACAGCCCCATCAGCAGTTGGACTCCATGAACATAGTAAGTCGATTCTCTGATCGCTATAGTTCATGGCGTGCTTGGATTATTACAATCTCTGTTGTTGTCCATACTAGTCCCCTCAGGAGTTGTGACGTGCTATACTTTGTCCCTCGGTTTGTGGACATTTTTTCTGGACTTTTCTCTGCTCACATGTGTCAATCGGTTTTCTGAAATGCAGTTGGGTATTTTGTGTCGAGTTTCCCTTAAATGGACTCGACTTACATCAGAACCTTTTTGAAGTTTGTAGTTTAAATCTTCAGTTTAGACTGAGCTGCTCAACAAAGCTCATTTGTATACTTAAAAAAAAAAAAAAACACACAACAGCTCTCTGGTTCGGTGTCAACCTTTCGTAGGAGTCAACAGGTTGGATTACATGAACATAGTTATATTCTCTGATGGCTATTGTTCAGGGCGTGCTTAGATATTACAATCTCTGTTTTTGTCCATAACAGCCCCATCCGGAGTTGGATTACCTGAACCTAGTTATTCTCCGATTGTTCTCTGACCGCTATAGTTCAGGGCGTGCTTGGATTATTACAATCTCTATTGTTATCCATACCTACCAGCCCCATCCGGAGTTGGATTCTTACAATCTCTGTTGTTGTCCAGAATACTTCATAACTCCCCATCTAGAATCGCTGCTGGGCACTAATTCAGCTGGGTCAAAAGGGCTAGAAGTGCCCATAGAAGTCACGACACTATCATCATGTCTTCATCCAATCTTATTACCGGTCACCCACCCTTAGCCAACTACATTGCCTTAGTCCCGTCGGTCTTTAATGGGGAAGTTTTCAATTTCAGTGCCATTATTGGACCCTGCTGTGAAACAAATTAGTGGCGATTGCCACTTGGCATTTTCCTTTTTTTTTGGACAAGCTTTTCCTGAGCACTTCAACGCCGCCCAAGAAACAAAGAAGCCACCTAGCTTCTTCAGAAATTCCTCTTCGGACGTTACCTTCTTTCAAGCCAGGACTTCGGCTACACCGGTCCCAAACACCCGGTCCATCTGCACTCAACCGACCGGGTTTTACCTTCCGGCCCAAATAAATATTCGGATGAAGAAGGAGGAGGGGAGGCGATACCAATTGCTGGACGCTTAAGTAACTTTCTGAGTAACTCATTTAAGCTGGATCTCCGGTTAGACAATTTATAAACAATGTGTCTTCACACGAATCGACTCAAGGAGCCCCTCTTTTACGATTTAAGTCGCTCAAAGCGATCGAATATATTTTCAAAACTATTATCCGATAATGAACATATCCGCATCAGCAAAACACGATTTAGACTGGTGGAGTGAGTCACACAGGCTTTTAATGCCCTAAACTTCTTTGCCAAATGAAGGTCCAACTGTCATATTCTTCTTAGTTTCGACATACAAACAACACATAGGCAGTGTCAGATTCCCCAGGTTCAACACGGTTGCCAGGGATATATTTTGGCAGTGGTGCGAATAACGCAACATTTTCCTTACTGCTTCGTATTATATATGTACATACGAAACGAATCCACTTTTAATTCCTTTTAGGAACAGTCACCCCCTATGGAGAAAGATAATCCTAAAGGTTCGAATTTTATCAGGACCTCAATTATTGAAAAGGAACATGCAAAATCAGGCTTAACCGCCATAAAATCGTCAGTCTCCGCACAGACAATGAACCAATACAGTGTATACCTTCACAAATGATGAATATTTTCTAAAGATCTACACTGTAACTCGTATTCAGATTGCATAGACACAGTTACCATATCCTTCTATAATCAATTTACATCTGACGCATTGTATTCAACTGTGAATTCAGCGCAGTCAGCACTTTCCTTTATTTTTGTAATTCCTGAAGAACATCAGAATTTTCTTAAAAGGTTTCGAAATCTTAGACCATCAAAACCCAAATACCAAACAATCTGGGATACCTCATCAGTTCTCTCCTATTTATCAGAGTTCTATCCTCTAGAGACAGTCTCAATCTCTATAATCTCATAATCAAATTAGGACCTTATTACCTCTAATATTAGCACATCGACCACGGACTCTGTCCAAGGTTAGAGATAACCATACCCGATAGAATTAAAACCTCTTCGGTTAAGAACTCTTAATCAGTATTAATTATTTTGTTTTTCCCTGAAAAACCACATTTATGCCTCATATCATTAATTGAATCATCCATATCTAGGGCTCAGGCCTTGCGAACCCAGAACTATACACGTCTTCATATTAACCTACAGGAAACTGATTTCTCTAGCCTCTCCCCAAAGAATTAGTAAATGCTTTAAATTTGCCCTTTCCTCGGCGGGCGTTGATACTATTTGTTTTTCAAGGTACAGTATTAGACATCCCGCTACTTTAGCTGCATGAAGAACCGAAGTTCCGATTGAAAAAATCGAAAGACTGGTTGGCTGGATCACTAACTTTCAAATGTCACCTTTGTCGTCAACTGCAAACAGTTTTGCTAGAGGCATAGTAGGCTAAAGCTATTCTATAATGTTCTGTTTTATGTACCATGGAAATCAAACGTTACTAAATTTGGAAGTTTCATCTTCCCTGTTACGACCCCTAGAGCGTTAACTTTGAACGTCTACAAGTTGTCATTGTAATTCGAGAACGGCAATACGAAATATAATTGATAGATCAAGTGACTTACCTGTAAGGAAAGTTGATCGAAATTATATGAGTATTGCCGTTCGAAGAATTACAATCCCCCCCAAACATCTCCCTCCCGTGGGGTCCTTAACGATCTAGAACTACCCTCAAATTTGCAATGAGAATATACGTGCGAGGCAGGAGCTACATGGGGTCAGCACATTGGGTAGTGGTGATAAGTGGATTTTATTTATTTTAAACAATTCGTGGTGAGCGCAAGGAAATTTGCGACTACAAGTTGTCATTGTAATTCTTCGAACGGCAATACTCATATAATTTCGATCAACTTTCCTTACAGGTAAGCCACTTGATCTATCAATTATTATATTTGATCTACGATATGACATGATATACCTACGATAAAACTGTTACATATTGAAACAAAATTGTTCGTTCACAACTTTAGAATATTAAATAACACGCCACGGGGACACTACGATCCGAAATTAACTGCTAGATAAATTTGCATTTACGTCCGTTCCATTTATCAACGCATGGATTGAAAAACATCATGCAATTTCGAGACACGTAATTAATTATGTTTGCTTTATTGTTCTACGGCAAAAAGTTCCCACAATTTAGATGTATCCGAAGATTTCGTGCCGAACTTATTCCACGCAGGTGGAGTTCTCGTTTTTGCGTTTTGCACTAACGACTTCTTCTTGGCGTGCAGTCGAAAAATTGGACCGGTCCCCGACAGCAGGAAGTCGATAAAATCATGCAAGAGAAATGCACCCTTAATGCAAACCTATAAATTCGCCTGGTTTCGGGAGTTTTTGGCGTGAGGTTCGTGTATAGATGCAACGATAGTTATGGACAGGCTTTCGTTACATCCGTGCAGTGGCGGCTCGGTGATTTCGAAAAGTGGCTTTCGGTCGTTAGCACGTAGGTCGTATTCTTAACCGCTCCTAATGGCAAACATGTAAAATGAGCGTTATTATATTTGTGCTGAACTATGACATTGACCCGTTAAAATATAGAACGAAACCCCGTGATTAATTGCCGGTGAGAATTTAAGGCCGAGGAAATAGTTCGTAAGGGGATATGAAGTTTCGTTTCACCGGTGTTTGATTTATTTAATCCATTGTGTTTGACTGTCTATTCCCAGACGTTTCGATAAGGATATTTGAGGTCAAAGTGGGTGTTTCTCTTTCTGCTGTTTTTCCCTTTTCTTGGTTTGAGGACAACAAAAGAAGTTGCCCTCTCTAGGAGAACATCTCTTCCTGTACCGAAATACTCGTGAGCTGTTAGTAGTACCGCGCCTATTGGCATTTGGCCGTGCCAACACTTTTATCATCGTTTTTACTTCGCCGCCACTGCTCCCAATTACGCCCTTTCCTTAAGGAAGTGCATTTCTCATCATCGGAACCGACGAAACGTAAATTTAAGTAAACCCGTATGTACGCACATAATTCTTGAAGGCCCCTAAAACGGACAATTACGTCTGCAGCCGTAAAATACATCATAGTCGGTTGCGCACGTTATACTCATTTAATTACGTGATTATTCCGACTAGAGGATTGAAATCCTTCCGTGCGCAAAATCGTAAAATATATTCCAACACGGTTATGACTGGCGTAAATCCGTTATTGCTTCACTTTCATATTCGGCAATTTTCCTGCGACTGTGACGTTTTCTAATTTTGCGACATGCCTTTATGTTCGACGTTATTTTTTGCCGAGTAGTTCGAAGAGCGCGCCCGTTCAATTTAATAAAAGAATAAATATTTTATAAGGTAATAAACAAGTTACAGGAATATTTATGGCGTTCTCTCTCCTCGATTATTTACGGTTACGACACGACTGTACAAACTTGCCAAATTTTGAATCGATAAATTCACAGCCCCACACTTAATTCGATGAGTTCACACAGATGACCACGCGCTCGGAAATGTTCTGTTTCTGTACAGACTTTCGTCGCTAATGCCCAAGGATTAACGAAGATTAAAATATTTCATAAAGCTCGGCGAAATGCTGCGAGCTGTGTAAAGCTCGTGACAGTCATTTTGATAATATAATGTGCGGCTATTTGAAGTTATTAAAACGTTCAACGAGTGCTTCGTGTGTCGCACTAAAAACTGTTTATGTTTTAATATTTTGTTCAAGTAAAGTTGGCAGTGGCTTCTAGTTTTTGACAAACGCGAATCAGATTTTAATCCAAAAGTCGTTCATAAGTTAATTAATTGGTCATTCGGCATGCGTTATTCGCCATTCGTCATTTGTCATTTCCCTTTGCGGTTAAGGCATCAAAGGTAAAAAATCAATTCCTCAAGCTGTACTCAGTATGTTGACTTAATCGAGATATTATTTATTAACAACAGAATATCAGAAATTTTGGAACTTTTGAGATTTTTTACATTTTATTACTTCTTTCACGAAGCTGTCTCCATTCTATGCAGTTTTCTATATTAAAACCTTGTACAAGTCATGTACCGAAGAATAAATATTTAGCATTAACGATGGAGCACAATAACAAGATTTATGTCCATGTTATTGTTCGCACTGATTTGACTTATAGAATATAAGTTAACTTCAGGTGTCGCATTATTTGGACATAGATATATGTACCCGTCTTTGTAACGCCAGCATTTGCGTGTCATGATAGTGTAAAAATTGAATAGAGCAATGAGATTCGCCATAATCCATTAATCTCTTGAGCGCTGACAAGAGAATCGATTTGAATTTATTGCGGAATTAGAGACGTTTGTCATGAAAGACGCTGGTTTACCAACAATCTGGTTCTTTTCCAGTTGAATAAAGCAGAAAGTAAACGGTATTTTCGCAATTTCGGTAACGGATTTTCTGTATTTCTCTGCAATCAATTTAGTTTTGATCTAGTAGACTGATGCATCATGAATGCATGTCGTTGATTGCTACTGTGACATTTGTGACAGCCTGCTAGATCACATTGTACATAATTAACTGCTAAAAAAAGGAATATGTATTTAAGAAAATAAGTAAATGTTTTAGGGTTCAGTGATGACACATATTATGAAATCGTATGATATAACAAAAATAAAGTAGGTACATGACACAATACAGTCAGTTAATAATGTGACTCTTCTCAGACTATATTTTCTAAATCTTGATTTTGTAGCTCCGTGCTTTAAAGTTGTAAGCCACGATTTTATTTAACATCTTCTCTGTATGTTTAATATTAACATAAAGCCCGTGCAGGTCTGATTTTCAGACCAAAGTTCTTTGTTAAGCAGACGTTTAACAAAAATCCGCCCGAGGCGTCTCGTCGCGCTCTTACACCAACAAAGCTTTAATAAGTTAAGAAACTAGCACGATTTTTATCTCAACTCTATGTGCCTAACTGGCGGCGATTTTGCCTACATACGTAAATGTACGTGCTTGATATCTCAATTACACTAAAAACACAGAAATCTCTACATCACATCTGGCAAAGGCTTGGCGTTTGGTGATAAACTCGCTTCTTGCACAAAGTGTGAATTTATTTCTGCTGGTTTTACGAGGAGTACAACACTGCACCTCCTTTTCCTATTTTCGTCCTGAGGTCTGGCGGGTTGAACGGCCTTAATTTAATACAGGTGGGAAAGGTGCCGTAATCATGGTACAATTTGGTAGGGTTGTGTGAGGATAATAAAGTTGTGACATTTGAACAATGTGGTGGTGATTTGTGTGGCCAAAAAATTCTTAATAATAATTCTTCGTTTATTATTGATTTTTCACTAAATTAATTTGGGTTCCCTTGTTTGCGTTGTCGCCACCTTTTATGTTATATTTCCTCATCCCCGCCTCATTAATTAATGATCAATAAAAATTGATAATAGCATATTTCGATACAATGCGCTGTCATGACACTTTTCAGGGGCGAGGGAGAATTTTTGAAGCACGAGACGTGGCCGAGTGTTGCAATGAGCCCGAGTTATGCACGAATTGTAACATCAAATTTTAATATCACTGAGTGATATATTTCGCTCGGCCGTCTTTATTTTTTTGGTATTATTTTAACAGATATCATTGATTTAAACTTTTTATAGTTCATTTGTAGTTATTATTATCATTATTATTATTCATTACGTGTGGATGAATATAATAAATAAAATAACACTATCACGTCAATAAATACTCGAATGTGGACACTTAACACGCAAGAAAAACACTAAGACACGATGAAAAAAAAAATTCTAACATATAAGACGCCCTCAAAAGAATAAAAAAGAAAAAAACAATGTATCCACTTGTTCGCCTTAAATTAATTTATTTCGGACCTGTATCATATGATGCACCTGCATTCGTGTACCTGCATCGATGAAGATTATTTATTTGCCCAAGTGAGTCGTCTGTCGCGTCGTTGGCCGTTAATACTTTCTTTGAATATCTTCGTTTTGCTGCCACTGCTTTCTTATGTTTTTTTTTTTTTTTTTGGTGCTTGTAATGACACAATTGGGGTTGGCCAATCAAACTGCTTGCTGTATGCTTTTTGTTAGTTCGTTGGTCCCAAACTCAATGTCTGTTTTTCTTTTAGTTTAGTTTGTTGGAAAGTTATTGCTTTATACAGCTCTCTTCCTTTGGTGTTTGTTAGTCTAGCACCTCATAATGTATGTTTAGCATTTAGTCTCCACCTGTTAAAAACCTAATGTACCAAAGAAGTCCTAAAATTGTTATTTTTTATTGTTGGGGAGATAAAAAGTAATCTCGGCTGTGTTTATCGCAGAAAAAGCAAAACACATCTTTACTCATTAATGTCACCAGACTTTTACTTTTTTGAAAATCCCCCTTTCTCATTCTGAATTTCTCATTTTTCTTGTAATTTCTAATTTCTCATTATTGCTGAATCCTCCAAATTTCTCCTCCAATCTCAGATTTGCAATTTCTAAAGTTTTGAGGTTCTTTAATTCCCATGTTCTTTTAAGTTCTTGGAGTCTCACTTAGGTTTTTAATCCCTTTCTTAAGATTCTTAAGTTTCTATGTTTTCATCAAGTTCTCATATTATTTGTAGGTCCTCCGGTTTCAGCTTTTCGCTTTTTTATCTTTCGAGGTCCTCCAGCTCCACAGACTTTGGATTCTTTTAGTTTTCATATTTAGAAAAATCTGAGTAACCTGAGAGATCTTGTGGGAAATTTAAAGCTGTAAAATTTTCCAATTATATCCGAAATTTGAAACACTTAAAGAACTGA
This sequence comes from Diaperis boleti, assembly GCA_963583935.1. Lineage (NCBI taxonomy): Eukaryota > Metazoa > Arthropoda > Insecta > Coleoptera > Tenebrionidae > Diaperis > Diaperis boleti. Next base: position 43,387,294 of record OY757248.1, read on the forward strand.
GAAAGAAAAATCTGAGAAACTACAGTAACTTAAAAAAAAATGGAATGTTAAATGAGAAGTAGCAAATGAGATTTAGGAATAGGAATAGGAGTAGAAAAAAGGGATGATAAATTAGAATTTCAGAATCCGAAAAGTTACGAATGAGAAATTAGAAATTAAAAATCAAAAAAAAAAACTAGAAAAGAGAAAAAAATTAGAAGTGAGGCATATGAAAGAATCACAAGATCTTTTGATGTTCTAGTTACGATGTACCTCTTTCAATCAAATGTTCTGTAAATGTCTCATGAATGAGATATAAGCGTACAAATCCCAGGTGATTACTATACAATACTTGTAAATTTACGTTTTCTAGAAAAACAGATCGAGGGGGCCGGTTTTCGGTATTATGTGCATGTATGAATTAAAAGAAAACAATAGAATACACAAATAGTAAAACTGTAGTATTTGGAGTAACAAGGTCATCGAAGATGACTAAGATTCCAGTTTTTATTATCAAACGAATTACATACTTATGATGTGGGCTAATAATACATAATTCCTGTTTTAGTTCTAATCTTTCTTTCTTCTTCTGTGACTTTTAAACTTCATAGTTATCATTCGCTTCCCTTATTTAACTCTAATGGTGTGGATTTAGCTTTTGGACCGAGTTAGCAATAATGAAAGGAAATAACGGCCCAGTTTTAGTGCCAACATAACTGACTATTAAATCTGATACGACCACCCCGAGGTAGTAGATTCCTCAGTTACTCCAGAACAGAAAGTGTTACCGTACTGATGATGAGGTCTAACATGCAACCTTTTTGGGGCGTTGTCTAATTCGGCCATTGGGAGATGACGTTTTAAGCTATTAAAAAAATCCAAAGACACTGCACCTCCTTTCCTTATCTCCATCTCGTCTCGGAAGGTGAACGGCCGTAATTTGTTACAGACAGGTAAGTTACGATAATCACATGCAACTGCAATTCGGTCTGGTCCTTGTTCAGTTTATTGCACGATGAGTTGGCGATTTTGGTGGCAGATTGACAATGGAATCGGCCCCGTGACGAGTTAATGACGAACCGGGGGCGGATGCACCGGTTTATGTACCACAATTGAATTGGTGGCTTTTTTATGTCAGTTGCATTGAATACAATGCAGAAAGTGATGTAAAACGGGACCGGTCGGGCCTCCTCCGAGAGAAAGATTTTTTCAAACAGAGCGAGCAATGTCTTGCGGAGTGGAAAACTTGTACGTATTCTGTTCGAGGATGATTTTTCATATTTTGCCAGTACCGGCAGACACCATGTGAAATAATTGTTTTCTTTTGTGTGATATCTGTTACGACCGCACTTATCTCCTCCAGATATTACTTCGAATGCATAATCAATGGACTTAAGCCATTTTTCAACGTTTTTCATCAAAAATAAAAAGGAACGAATGTACTTCACTTATTAAAAATATCGATACCCACATTAATACATCCGCCCTTGGGCCCTTGAATAATAATAAGGCTTCAGTAATCACTGACACCATCTACGCTCTACGTGACAATTTGTAGCGCACGCTTCATCGAAGTTACTCTAAATCCCTCGGTATTCATCGTTCGTAGTTCTTGGCATTTTTGGTAAATGGTTTGTGAGGTCTAATTCAATGGATAAGTAAACTATTCCACGTGATCGGTTAGCCAGCTACTCCACAACAGATTTTTTCTAAAAGTTGCTAAGGAGGTTAATAACAATATGCAGATTTAATCAGCTTACTGTATAATTATTGAAGAAGTTATTAACATTTGACGATGCATCTTTTTGTCTAAGTGCTCTAATATGTGACTTCTTTCTAATTATGTTATCTAAATATACAATTTAGAAATGATTCGCTTTTTTTATTCAACCGGAGAAGAGTTCCTCTTTGTTAAGGTATCATTATGCGCGTCAGCCAGGATCGCCGCAAGCAATTGCCCGTGAATAATTCGTGTTGTGGCAACTTTAAATTTTGCGCAATTAACTTACGTTGATTACCGATTTCGTTTTGGGTCGACTAATAATTGCTTGCAGCAATTCGGTAATTAACAAAAAATTGTGATGGTCATTTTATGGGTTTTTCATTGATGCATTTATAAACACCTTGCATCAACAAGTAAAGTCCCTTCTAGGTGGTAACGTCTTCATTCTACTCTACCTCTTATAATAATAATAGAAAGATAGATACATCCATACAAAATATGTAGTTTACTATTTCAGACACCCACATGAATCTCCCCTAACAATTCCGCAACCGCATCATCCATCAGCACTAGTGGAAAACTGATGATTTCATTACTCGACCAACCGGAGCGATAAATTCAAGCGATGGTCGAGAACAAAATACATTTTTTAGTGACCGTTTACTCGTTTATCGATTGGCCGTTGCGTTGCAGCAACCACCCTCAACCCCGCTAATCTGATGCAACCGTGCAATCAATACCGTGCACTTTCCCTATCACTATGCATTCCCCGAAACCGGCCATGGCAAATACGCGGGGTCACCCCTTCGCATTATCTATGTATGTGCATGCACACGTCCATCCCTCGTCCCACTAACCCACCGCATGTGCAAGGGATAAATGCGTGCATGCATCGCGATATTACGGCCGAAATTGCAGCATGGGTAATCCGCTAATAAATTTTGGTAACTGGATTTGTCGGGGTGTATGTTGTGAAACCATACTGAGGAAGTTACGTGTGGCAATGAATATGGCGCATGTAAATTAACTGATTCTAATAATAATAATTGCAGAATAAACTACATAATACTATACAGAGTGCCCATTTTACTTGTTCACGTCTGGAGATTCAGATATAGGCAACATATTAAACACTTTGCGTAAACTATTTATTTTTTTAAAATGAAGAATCATAGTGGGTCTAAAATTAAACTCAAAACGTCAATTCAAAGCAATTTTTTAATCGAATATGAAATGTAAATCCCTAAAAAAACATAATATTGTTGATGAAATGTTTAATATGTTGCCAACTTCTGAATCTTCGGGCGTGAAAAGGTAAAATGGGCACCCTGTATTCATTGATTGTGTTTAACTAATTGTTATATTCAGTCAGCCAATGTCGTAGATAAGTGCAAGTTTTGCACACCCAAAAAAATGACCATCTAGCAAAATTATATTTTTGCTGTTCAAGCATTTCAGTTTTCAGATTTTTAGGTTTTCCAAGTCTCTTTAAAGGTTCAACTTTAGGCTTTGTACAAATGGGGAAAATGCTTGCGTCCTCCTTTTGGTCTTGGTACAAAAATAATTTTTTTAGTACTTGTTAGTTTCTTCAGTAAACATCACTGATCCTTCAAAACTATTCTTTTTTTAATGGAGAATCTTTAAACCTAAGTAAGCCTATGGAAATTTCAAAGCGAATGAGAGAAAATTTAAGAAGGCACCTAGTTTGGAAAAAAATTGTTAACACCCCCTCTCCCAATGTGCACGGCAGGCTGCGGCGCTACAGTTATCTATTACATATATCGTTTTTTTGGCATAACCTTATTCACTTGCTGTCACTGTCACTGGGAATTGAAAATCAATAATTCTCTAACAAATTCAAATTTTATTTAACTCCTGAAGTGGTTCAAAGCCAGAATACTAAACACAGGAAAACCATAAGTTGCGGCCATAACGGACTTTGCCAATGTCACTATAGTTACTGCGTCAGAATTTCATTTGCAAACAATTTGTTTGTAGTTTAATATCAATTGTGTTAATTACGAACACCTTGTCTATTTGTTATGCAGATTCGTGTAGACACTGTCCTATTTGCATAATAACATATCCATTTGTTGATAACAACAATTATTCATTTGATTGTAAATAATTTGCAATGTTGATGAATTCCCAAGCACTCTGACGTTGCATGTCTCACGGCGCTATTTCATCCAGTATCTTTTTTAAGTGCCTTCGCATGTTGTGTTAACATAATGGTGAGCATTAAAATTCACAAGAAAATTAAATTTGTCGACGTGGATTAATTGAAACGGCAAAAAAAGAAAAAGCGCTCTTTGTAACATGTTGAAACCGGCAATATGTCACTACGAACAACAGCACAAGATAAGCAAATTAAGAGGGGAAGATTGAAAGAGAGGTATTAAGCTTTTGCCATCGACTCCATTGTCGTTTCGTCTAAGAAAAAAGTCTGCAGAGTATAGATTAGATTTTAACGTAAAAACATCCCTCGGTGATTCGTTTAGGAAGGTTGTTTGGGTCCAGAAGCACACTTCTCTCGATAAATCTACCCGAAATGGATAACAGCCGACTTAAATGTTGAAAAAAAAAAAGAAAACAGTGCCGACGCATTTGTCAAAATTACCATAACTGGTGGCCGGAAGGTTGCAGGCGAATATCTGAACGTTGATTAGAGTAATTATGTGTATTCAAATGACTGCTTAGAACAGATTGACGACTATTATGCAGCAATTTAATAATTGTAACATTTAAAGTATTTTATGTCGCAAGCTTTATTCAATATTTATCCAATTTCCTCTTTCGGCTAGGCACCATTATACTCAAATATGTAATTAAAAAAAATATATAGACAAAACAAATTAACATAAAATTTTTAGGTTATGTTTGACAGCTGTCATAAATACATACAAAAATATTTTTTTGTAAAATGGAAATATGTAATGTAATCTCTGAACTTATAACATTGTGTAGGGAATTTATATTAAATTGGCGCCAAGTCAAGTGTGGTAGAACTGTACGCCACCATCTATACGCGCGCAGTCACCCACATAATTATAATTTGTACCTTTCCTGAGTTAGAGTCGTAGAATATAGAATATAGAATATATTTAATCATGTGATGTGTTTTATTTATGTTCTCCAAGACCCCTTAAACAAGATGGCTATAGTATTTTAGGTGTACGCAGCAGCCGTGATTGCGGTACGAATATGCTCGCCGTCTCGATTTCTGAAATCATTGGTAATTTCAAGAAGACCATAATGCCAAATAAAATCTAAAAATCCGCATTTTAGAATTTTGCATGTGAGAAATGTGAAATGTGAGAAAATAGTAATTTTGGCTCTTTGCATCCTATCCCATTTGAAGACCTTATTATTTTCCAGTTCACAAAAGGTGTTTCCAAGATATTCTTTTGGTGTGTGATTTTACGTTCTAGACAAGAAATTTGTGACTGAAAATTAGTCTACGATTACACTCTCTCCCTAAATTGTTGTTTCGAAATTACTAAATATAATTCCGCGTCAGCTGTGCTATCACAATTGGGGTTCATATTAAACGATGTCCACTATCTCCGTCACACCCCAGGCACTTGTTCTTTATATGTGGTCGAGGTTTATGTTAGCAATATCGCCCGTTATATGAATACTAACAGCGCACTAAAATGATTACATTCAGTGCAGATACCGCAGGAGAACTCGGGTGTTATTATCTTATCCTCACATTTCGATCCGCAATTACACTTTTTCATCAAAACTCGTCTGGCAAAATCAAAGTAAATAGGAACGCAAATCGTTTTACGAGTTAGATGCAATAACGACAGAACCCTGGCGACACTATCTCTCCTGCTCAAGCGGAATGGTCAAAGTTTGCCGGCTATTCGAGTGACCGTAGCTACCACCCATCGAGTTCATATTCAAACTTCCAGTTGATATTATGACCGGAGAGTGGAAGTTAAAAGATTACCTTTGTGCATGAATGGTAGTTGTTGTGTAACGATAACAGTTGTTGGAACCCCTAAGGAGAGGCCGGCCAATTTCCGTCTGGTTTCTAACATTTGTGATAGCTGGGAGCGATCTCGCATTTGTGCATCTCGTAAAATTGATACCCACACAAAGATTTAATGATTGCTTTGCGCGATTGCAGTAGACATTGAAGACGCCTTTTTTGGAGACAAAGACGTCGGAAACTGGCAGATTTTATTGTCAATGTGATTGAGTGTACGTGCAGATTATTACGGATTTTATTACATCCGATTAAATTTCATGCGAAAATGTCTATAGGTGCATTTCAATGTACATTAAAGAAAGGGTGTCCAATCAGTTTTGTGTGCTTAAATAGTTGCAACCAAACTCAACAGATTCTTCTTCTTCCTTAGAGACTTATCAAATATCTATATAAGAATAAATTATTGGAAATACCAATACACAATCAAAATCCCAAGTCAGGCTCCAGAATCGTCAGATCATGTCTAAATTCAAAATCAAATCAGAAGTCAGAATTGAAATTAAACTTCAAAATGAATTAAATTAAATCCAAAACCTGAATTCAAAATGCCAATTCAGAAACCAGAATTCAGGATCTAATCAAAATCCAATATCAAATTGAACCAAATTAAAACCGAATCCAAACAAGAATTATTCAATTAAATAAAGACCCAGAATCATATCAATACCAAATAGAATTAGATGTAGAATAAAAGAAAACCAATATCAAAAAGGATCGTATCGTTGGAATCCAAAATAAAATAAGGATCTAAGATCTCAAATCAAGTCGGAATTTAGAATCGAAACCAATAAAGAATCGAATAATCCTAAATTAAATTAAAAGCAGAGTAAAATCTAGAATCGAATCAAAAATCAAAGTTAAAATTCATACAATTTCAGAATCAAATCCGGGTTCCAATCGAATCAAACCAAGAAACAGAATCCGGAATAGAATCAGATCCTGTCGGAATTCAAAATAAAATCAGAATCGAGAAGTCAAAATCTAATCGGAATTCAGAAAGCAAAATAATATTTAAAATCCAAGATAATCTAGAATCAAAATTAAAACGAGAATAAAATCGAATTGAATTTATCATAACACTTTACTAATATGTACCTGTCATTTCGCAAATCAGTAGCAAGCGATCACGTGTCGATCACGCGTTTTTACAACTCTCTCTCTCTTGAGCGGCTCAAGTATAGGTAGTCCAATACATGGAGAAAAAGTGTTAGAGAAGATCAAAATTCAAAATAAAGGTGCAAAGAAAGAATCTGAAATAATAAAAAAACCAAAAAAAAAAAACAAACGAAGAATTGAAACCAATAAAGTAACAAATTTATTGTGAGAAAAAAATGCGAAACTAAACGGCGAGAACCCCGAAACTGAAAAATCCTGAAATTGAGAAACTAACAAACAGAATATGAGGTATTGAAATAGGTACTAATAAAATAAATAAAGTATCAAGGTGATTAAACGTGAAACTAAAGGATTGAGAAACGGGAAAGCTAAGGTAATAAAAATGAACAGAAAAAAAAGAAACTAACAAAGCGTAAAGCTTCAGAAACGATAAGAAACTAATTATCAAGAAAACAAAGAAATGAAGGAACTGGGGAAGTGAGACAACCAAAAGACACACTGAGAAAGTAACAAACTGAAACAATGAGGACCGAAGGCAAATTTTAAGATTTAATCTGAGGAAAAAATAAATTGGACAACTTAAGGAATATAAATAATTAAGAAAATAAAATACATATGGAGACGAAACTTACCGTCTCAGTTTTCAAGTTTTCAGTTTCAGGTTCAGATTCTCATTCCATAACTTTTCAGTTTCAGGTCTTATTTCAGTGTTCAAACTTCACTTGAAGCTTTTGCTTAGACAGAACTACTAGCGCCACCTCTCACCCACAAGCGCCACTGCATCTTTTCCTGCAGAGAACTATCCAATCGATGTTCATTTCAAATTTCCGACTAACTCTCATCCTTTCACGACCTCCCCATCCAACGACCCCTTTGTCTCTCGCCATTTCAAATTCTAAATCCAAAACCCATGCATAAAAACAATTCAATTAAACAAGAAAGATTTCGGGGGAACTTTACGACACCGCCGGTAGTAAAACGCAGTCCGGGAACGTTATATAACTCTTTAGCGAAATCGTACGTTCCCATTAAAATTATATCCCGCATAAATTAAGCACAAAGGCTTCCTTTGTTGGATAGTTGATCGTAAAAGTCAAACTATTCAAATGAAGCTCGATCATTTTTTAATGGCGGCACGAAATAAAGCCGACCGGCTTATGTAATAAAATGTGGAGCGAACGCGCCACGAGAAGGACATTTACGCGACACTAAGTTATCAGCTGGGGTTTTGTTCGACGAGATAATATTCGGGGGAAGTCCCCGTCGGTTTAATGGAGGTCGTAAATTCTTGGTCCGGTCACTGCGGATGGGTTAAGGGTGCAAACCGCGATTTTAATAATAATTCTAATAATAATGAATTTATTTCAAGCAGTCAAGTGGATATAAAAGACTATTGCAATTTATACGCGGGGTTATTCAAAGCATGTGTGCTTCAAACATCTAGATATATATTTGTAAAACAATATACGCGGCTGAAACCTTATAGTTCTTCACTCAATCCTGTCATATTTTGCAGATTTTTTTTTTTATAAATCTTCCAAATATACTGCCAATAGCAGAAATTACACTCAGTATCCACAATTTCTCTTCTCTCATTTTTTAAATATTGGAGATATATAATATGATGTTTTTAAATGTAAGAGTATTTTTCCTCCATTTTCAATCTCTATTTATAATGTTGTTATTAGTAAAGTTGTTGTATTTGTCTCCACCATATTTCCATCATTCTGTTCTAATTCTTGCTGCGATTTTTTGACAGAGATAGCAGTCACATTTATTTTTTCAAATTGCACTACATTATATCTTTTTTATTCAATATAGAGGTTTTTTCTGAATACAAAAAAATGTAACAATAATTATAGTCGTTAGAAAATACACCAAGGAAAATAATTATGTTCATCTGGTGAGTTTGCACCAGTTCTCCAATGTTATGATGAATTATAATAATTGTAATAAATTAAATACAAAAATTGCAGTGTAGCCAACAGGAACATAAAAAACACTACATTGTAATCCAAAACAGATGACGGTAACTGACGTAATCGCGTAGGCAGCAAGCAATTGAAAGTGTCACTCTAGTTCTACATGGGTTTGAACATTATTTTAACAAAAGAGATTTTATTGAATTCGTACCTATAAAGTAAAGAAGTTGGTCTCCTGACAACTGACGCACCTGATAATGTAATTAAATGAAGTCCTTCTTAGAGGATTTGATTTGCTACGCTTCAGAGCCAATTTTGTATCTTTTGGAAAAAAAAACTACTTTTTTAATATTTGAGATGAAAGGTTATAAGCTGCTGATTGAATCAGAGGAAAAGATATCTGCCTAGTCGGGACTGTATATTTATTACATTTAATAAAAAAGTTTTTTCAAAGCTGTGTCGTTATGGATTGGATCTACACTGGTTGACAAAGAAAAAAATATGCGACATCTACGACATGGTGATGATCAAATGATCAATATTTTAAAGAATACAATAAGGAACTAGAATAAATCAATTTTAAATTTGTAAAAAAAATCCAAAACCAAACTCGTATTCTATTTCCATATCTAAATTACACCAATTCTCGTTACCATCAGCAGTCGAAATATCCATTTCAATCTCTGCAAAAATAAACCGACTTCCCTTATTAAAACCCGAGACACTGAAAAATCACCACCCCGACTTTTCACAATATAGTGAAACATGTGTAGGAGACAGTCTGTCATTTAGTTTTTACAAATGATATTATGCAAATATAAGCAATCTGATATGTGATTTATGATTCGGGAACGTTCAACAGTTCGACAAAGAAGATTAACATTTTATATATTCATAGTCTCGCAGACGGGGGTGTTGGTTCGGGATTTAGAATGAATTTAAACATCATTCACCCGCCCATCGACGGCGATGGAGTGGGGTTCCGCATGTGCAACACTGCGACGACTTCCCTCCAGGATTCCGGGTTAAATATTTGAATTTGAAAAATGCTCCAGATGAATCTAACAAATGTGTCTGTGTTGGTTTGGAAAAGGTTGGAAAGGGGAGACGTGAACGAAGTTAACAATATTATTTGAGGTATCAACAACTGTTGAATAAAAACTACGAAGAGCATAAAATAAACTAAAGAAGATTGGTAATTAAACGGAGCCGAAAGTAGTCAGGGGACCCTGAAAAACCTTATAAAGAAGGAACATTTAGACATTTAATAAAACAATATGTATACAGGATTAGTCAAAACTATGGAATGGGCGGTTTATCTCTGTAAATATGATTTTTAACATTGGAAATGTTTATGGAATCACATATTAGACCCAGAACTACGAGATTTTCAACAGTCCGAGCGACATAAAAGTGTCGAGGTCACGCTTACCCTAGGAGTAAGTGGGGATAGCTGTGAGTAACATTGCGATATGTGTGCTTGGGAGCTGATAGAGTGGAGTGAGCCAGCAGAGTGTGTGAGTGAGGTGTGTGAGTGAGTGAGTGAGTAAGTGAGTGAGTGGAGTGGAATGAGTGAGTGAGAGAGTGAGTGAGTGAGTGAGAAAGTGTTTTATTTAATAGAATTATCATTTCCAATGTATCCGATGGTTGCAAGGATTGCGAAATCTGTGAATTTTTTTTACTAATTAGTCTCTATTTCTTAACCTGCTCGTTGTTTTTATACGTCAACGCATTTCCATGGAAACGTAACTGATTTTTGTTTTTTGAGTGGCAACCTAGTAATTTTTTTGCTGATTTTTGTTTTTCTTTTTTTTATTGAAATGACCTGATAATTTTTTAACGCAACAAATTATTCACATGGTATTCAATGCGTTTGACTGGTTACATTTTTCGGTAAAACTTGAAGTTGCTATCGCATAGTAAAAATCATGGATGCTCGGTACTAAAAACTGAATGTTCAGTACTTTCTGAGTAAAATGTTCGCATAGGAAAAATCAATGTTATATATATTTACTAGCTGACCCTGCGAACTTTGTACCGCCTCAGAATCAATAACACAGGGCCCCCCCTGGGCCCCCACATCCATGTTTTAATAGTTATTCTGCTATTCGGGACGGAGGCAAATCCAACAAATCAAAGATCATAAAAGCCGTTCTTGAGTTATAAACCCAAGGGGCCCCCCTGGCCCCATGTCCATGTTTTAATAGTTATTCTGGGCGGAAAAAATCCAACAAATCAAAGATCATAAAAATCGGTCCAGCCAAAAGGGACCCCCATGTCCATGTAAAAAATACTTTACGACCTATTCTCATACCTACCAAATATACAAAACAAACTTCATAAAAATCGGTCCAGCCCAAGTCCATGTGGAAAATAATTTACCATCTATTTTCATACCTGCCAAATATATATAAAAAATTATAAAAATCGGTCGAGCCGTTTCGGAGGAGTTCGACCACAAACACCGTGACACGAGATTTTTATACAGAGTGATCATAAAGCTCCGCACAAAATTCATAATTTAGTTATGTACTATTTTAAATTGCCATCTTTTGACATAAAAATTTTGTTGATTACGTCATCTGTTTTTGAACTATGACACAAAATTTTTTTTAAATGGCAACCCCCAACTTTTTGTTGGGTTTTCAATACAGTTTTCAATTCTCTATTCAAGAAGAGTAAGAAATTGATACTTTGCATAATTTTACATCAAAAATAAAAATTTTATTCCTTGAAAAAAATTCAAAAATAACAATAAATTTGGAAAGCAAACAACAAAAAATGAAAAACCGTTTAATAAAATTTAACGCAAGTGCTCAAACTGACACCCGCCAACTATTTGACACATTCCCAGACGTGTTTTAACGCTTTGAACAGTTCGTTCAATCACTTCGGGACTAATCTGCGCCATTTCACCTCGGATTCGTGAAATAATATTTTTTCAAGAAATGAAAATTTAATTTTTTGAAGTAAAACTTGTAATTTAAAAAAAAAAGTTATACAAGGTATCACTTTTTTACCCTTGTTGAACCTTGTTGAATAGAGAATTGAAAAGTGCATCTAAAACCCAAAAAAAGTTGGGGGTTGCCATTTAAAAAAAAATGATCACGGTGTTATAGTTCAAAAACAGATGACGTCATAAACAAATTTTTTATTTTTATTGTTCTTATTGAATTGTACATACATACATACATTTTTTATACTGTCCGTGACGCAATTAAATACGTATTAAATGATGTTATATTTTATACCGAGCAAACATTTTTTAAACTGTGCATAAAGCAATAAAATACATAGCAGTTATGCTATATTTTACTATGCAAACATATATTTAAATACTGGTGTAACCTACCGTGCAACTGGTAACTATACTTACAATGACAATTATTTACTGTGCAAAAATGCAGTAAAATACCGAACAGTTAATTACATGCCTTTTTTTAATATCCTTTAATAACAAAATTTCTGTGTAAAATCATAATTTCTAATAAGCGACAAAATTGGAATCAAATCAGATTCTCCAATTTTTAGTGATGCTTTTTATTCATGTGATGATAATTCCACTGAAAATTATAGTGGCCTCTGTTCTTTTAATGGTATTTTTCATGTCATTGTGAAGTACCTTTCAATAAGTTAACAAATTAATTTAATAAGGATAGTTTTATTTTAATTTGTAATCATGGTGAAACTTAGTGAAACTGAAAGAATTGAAGTCCTCATGATGGTTGGTTATGAAGATCGACAACGTTCACACCAAGATTTTGTAATTTATTTAACAACGTTCATCCTGGAAGAAATCCTATTGCACAATCTACGGTGTCTAAATTAGCTAGAAACTGGAAATGTAAAATACATATATGCCAAAGTCTGGACGTCCGAAATCAGCCACAAATCATGATCAAGCTCTTGATCTATTACTATTAGTTTTATGGATAATCCAAATACGTCAACCACGCAACTTGCTTTGGATAATGATATTAGTCAATCATCGGTTGTTCGAATATTAAAAAAGAACAAACACAAACCCTACAAGATACACCTTCTCCATGAGCTAAACGAAGACGACCCAGACAGAAGAATGTAGTTTTGTGCAACAATGAAGGAAATGATCGATAATAATCCAAATTGTCTAAACAAAATTTAATTTTCTGGTGAAGCCAGATTTTGTCTCATTGGATTTGTGAACAGACACAACTGTCAGTACTGGTATAGAGAAAATCCTCATTGGATGATGGAACACCAAAAAGCACCCTCAAAAACTTAATGTTTGGGCTGGTATCATTAAGCAACACATAATAGGCCCATATTTATTTAACTGCGGATAGATACCTACTCCTATTGCGTGATCACATTGTACTCGATATTGTACAATTATTTCCGGATGCAGATCGACAAGGAATGCCAAACCGAGATATTTGGTTTCAGCAAGACGGCGCTCCACCGCATTCGGGTTGATGTTCGCCTATTTCTCGATAACATTTTTCCAGGTAGTTGGATAGGACGTCGGGGGCCTATTGAATGGCCTGCTAAGTCCCCCGATTTAAGTCCCTTAAATTTTTTCCTCTCGGGTCATCTAAGAACTAAACAAAGAAAAACTCCAAAATTTAGAAGATCGAAGACATGGAATCGAATACCACCTAACTGGCTACAAAATTCGTTACGCAGTTTTTATGACAGATTAGGTTACTGTCAAGCTGCAGGGGGTCTTCGGTTTGAACATTTAATTTAAGTTAAAGATTATTTGATTGAATGAAGTATTATGGCCATTTTCTCTAAAATTTTGTTATCAAGCTACACAAAAAAATACCAGGTAATTTCAATAAAAAAAGAGAAACAAAAATCAGCAAAAAAATGAATAGGTTGCCATTCAAAAAACAAAAATCAGTTACTTTATAAAAAAACTTTTATTAGACACTAGCTGACCCGGCGAACTTTGTACCGCCTCAGAATCAATAAATGTTGTGTTAAGTTTCAAATTAAAGTTAAGAATCAAATTCAGTTTTTTTTTACTTTTCAATGTTTCGCAGTTTTGACCGTAAAAACGATAATTTTCTATCTTCAAGATAATCCACATCTTCTCATGCTGTGTCCCACATAAACCACAAAACCAAACATGTAATTGCTGAAATTAGACTTATTGAAATTGGAGGAACAGGTACAGTTTTGAAAATCGTCTGTATTTTTGCGTGGAAATGAATGATGGACATATCCAACATTTATTACGTTAATTAGACCATTTAATGAAAAATAATCGTGTCGTATACTCTACATTATTTTTAAGTCCTTTGCGCTATTTATCAATCAAAAGCAACAACGTAATGACACAAAAGGTTAATTTCAGCAATTAAGTGTTTGTGTTTGTGATTTCTATTGAACCCAGCATGAGAAAATGTCGATTATGTTCCAAAATAGAAAGTTATCATTTTTACGGTCAAAAATGCAAAAAATTAAAAGGTAAGCGGTTAGTTGTAGAGAGGCATTCAATACCTTTCAAATGAGGTATCACTCGACCCCTAGTGCCATTTAAGATTTTGGGGCTAACAGCCCCCTCGCGAAGAGGGCGAAGCGCCTGAACTTGAAAAGCATCTGAAAAGATGTGCCCCTGGCAAATAAAATCGACCTGTTCGAGGATTTTTCAATCACAGTAATCAAATCGGAGAAATCTGGACTGGGGAGCTTTAAATGGGACAGCCTGTATATAGATTTTGTTATAAAATTCATATTTACGGAGATAAATCGCCCATTCCATACTTTTGACTAACCCTGCATGTATAATATTGAAAGTAAAAAAAAATTAGTGAAACGAATTTATTACAAAAAAAAAAAACAAATCAAAATTCTGCATAAAGCAAAAAAAAAAAGAAATTGAAGATATCTAGCAAAGTCAAGTACAAAATGGAAGAGCGCAAAGACATAAAAATCGGAGCAAAAAAGGGTTTATAATGTAACGTAGCCTGAGCCGGGCGGGTTCGAGGATTTAAAGAAATATTCTGGCGCACACCGTATTTACAAACTTTTATTAAAAAGACTACTAAGACTAACTTTTCACAATGTACAGACTTTCACAATATCACGCGCTGATCACTTGTTCACGATGCTTCCAATAGACTGACTTGCTCCGTTGTTTGATCCCTCTTATACCGCTCCCTTCGTTCTCGATTTATTCTATTCCCGGAATCATGAGATCATGTTTCCGACGCAAAGAATTATTCTAGAATAATGAGATCAGTCTCTTGTACGAGCGTGGTATAGCATGAGATCACCGCCACAGAGTCTTCTAGAGCATCCCATGTGAACAGTTATTCCCAGACGTTCTCATGTGGACTATTCGAGATTAATTACGTTACCATACGTGGTGAGATCATCATGACATCATCCGCTTCCGGGCCGTCGCGCCGTCGTCTCACTGCCCCCCTTTTAAAGATTGTTCGTCCCGAACAATCTACTTCAATCTTGTTGATTTGTCCCGGAGTAGGGTGCCAAACGATCCAGGTGAACCACCTTCATCTTGGCTCGGGGATTGCGTTGAATCCGGTACACTACGTCGTTGATCCTCTTTACAACCGTGTACGGGCCTTCCCAACTGGGTTGTAACTTTGGGCAGCGACCTTTCTTTCGCCGAGGGTTGAACAGCCATACCAAGTCTCCATCACTGAATCCTGCCGAATTCACCCTCAGATCGTAACGCGTCTTCATCCGGTCGCTCGCCACGCGAATGTGACTGCGCGTTAGTTCATGTATACTGGACATGGCTTCCTGTAGTTCGTCTACGTAGTTTCCCACGTCCTTCCGCTCTTGTCCCGGTGATCCGAAAGCCAGATCGCATGGTAGACGCATTTCCCGTCCAAACAGGATCTTCGCTGGTGTCTGGTGGGTCGTCTCGTGAATTGCCGCTCTGTACGCCAGCAAAAACAAAGGTAGACGCCTGTCCCAGTCCCGCTGATGTTGATCGACCACCTTGGACAAGTGTTGTTCCATAGTCTTGTTGAAACGCTCGACCATTCCATCCGACTGAGGATGCAGGGGTGTCGTCCTTGTCTTCCGCACGCCCAATAGTTCGCAAACGCCCTGGAACACTCCAGATTCAAAGTTCCGCCCCTGGTCCGAGTGCATTTCCAGTGGAAGTCCGTAGCGGCAAATCCAATTTTCTACCAACGCCCTGGCAACCGTCACAGCTTCTTGATTGGGTAGGGCATAGGCTTCCGGCCACTTGCTAAAGTAGTCGATGACCACCATGATGTACTTGTTTCCCAAATCAGTGGTAGGAAACGGACCTGCTACGTCGAAGGCTATTCTCTCGAATGGTGCCCCAACGTTGTACTGCTTCATGGCTCCTCGACTACGCGTCTGTGGACCGTTGCTCGCCGCACAAGTGTCACATTTTCGACACCAGCTCTCGACATCGTTTCGAACGTTCACCCAATAGAAGCGTTCACGGACTTTACCCATGGTCTTATTCACGCCCAGATGTGCGCCGGACACTCCACCGTGGATTTCTTGCAAGACCTCCTTCACGCGACACTTGGGCAAAACCAGTTGCATCGTCACCGACTTTCCGTCTGCACTCTCCCATGCTCGCTTCAGCAGGCCATTTTCCACCTTCAGTGAATCCCATTGGGCCCATAGTGCTTTGAGAGCAGGACTCTTGTCCGAAATGTCTTGCCATTGTGGTCTCTGATTTCCGTTCTCTTTGCTTTCTAAAATTGGACTAATCTCGCTATCTCCAAGTTGTTCTGCCCTCATCTCCGCCGTTGTCCACCCATCTTGAGGTTGCAGAACCAATCTTTTCACACCCTCGAATACTTTGGATGCCTCTCTCCGACTGCAATGTTTGCAGTCACTTCGGCACGGCCTCCTAGAAAGTGCGTCCGCATTCTGGTGTGATCTGCCTGGTCGGTGTTCGATTTCAAAATCATACTGCTGCAGCTTCTCCAACCATCTGGCTGTCTGTCCTTCTGGATCCTTGAGGCTTAACAGCCACCTCAACGCAGCATGATCCGTTCGAATTTTGAAGTGTTGGCCGTACAGGTACTTGTGAAAATGTCCTACTGCATTTACGATTGCCAATAACTCCTTCCTCGTAACGCAGTAGTTTCTTTCCGGCTTAGAGAGCACCTTGCTATAATATTCGATGACTTTTTCTTCGCCTTCCTGTACCTGCGAAAGGACTGCCCCGATACCGTTGTTACTGGCGTCTGTATCCAGGACATACCGCCCCTTTACTCTCGGGTAAGACAGAATAGGACCTGTGCACAGCGAGATCTTCAAAGTTCTAAACGCTGCTTCACTCTCGTTATTCCAGATAAATGGAGTTTTGTCTTCCGTGAGTCTGTGCAGAGGCTTGGCAATGTCAGCAAACCCTTTGACAAATCTGCGATAGTAGGTACAGAGGCCCAAGAAGCTTCTCAGCTGGTGCTTGTCCCTTGGTCGTGGCCACTCGCGGACGGCCGCGATCTTGTCTGGATCTGTTTGTACTCCGCTGGGTGAAACCACATGGCCCAAGAACTTCACTTCTGTCTGGAACAATTGGCATTTCTTGGGGTTGAGCTGAAGGTTGGCATTCCGCAGGCGGCTGAAGATCTCTTCCAAATTTTTCAAATGTTCTTCGAAGGTTCTTCCAACTACCATGACGTCATCAAGATACACCAAGCAGGTTTTCCATGTCAGCCCTCGCAGAACCAGTTCCATCAACCTCTCGAAAGTGGCTGGAGCGTTGCAGAGTCCAAATGGCATGACGTTAAAATGGTAGAGACCGCTTCCAGTCGAGAACGCCGTCTTCTCTTTGTCATCGGGATGGATCTCAACTTGCCAGTAGCCGCTCTTCAAGTCCAGGGTTGAGAACCACTGCGATCCCGACAACATGCTTAGGGTGTCATCGATACGTGGCAACGGATAGCTGTCCTTCTTAGTTACATCGTTCAGCCGTCTGTAGTCAACGCAAAAGCGAGTGGAACCATCTTTCTTCGTTACCAATACAACTGGTGACGACCACGGGCTTGAGGAGTCTTCAATTATCCCGTCTGCTTTCATTTTGTCCACCATCTGAGCCACCTCTTGGTGTTTTGCGAACGGAAGTCTTCTTGGCGGTTGTCGGACCGGAGCAACATCTCTTGTGTTGATTCTGTGCTGCACCATGTTGGTTCTGCCGGTGCTTCGGTCTTCTGTAGCAAAGATGTCAGTCTCCTTGCGTATAAATGCCATGGCCTTCTCTAATTGATGGTTCGTAAGGTGTTTCCAGTCTTCTAGGAAAAGCTTCTCTACACTCGTTCGCTGAGCCTCTTTTCTGTTACACCCAACAGGTTGTTCTTCACAACGGACGACCCGTAGTACAGGATGGTATAGTCCAATCGTCTGCCCTTTCTGTAGTGTAACACGACTTTCGCCTAAATTCGCTACACGGATTGGAATTCGTCCATTAGCCTCAACGAGTGTTCTTGCTACCATGATCTGTGTTTTCTGTGTCACGTCCGGGTTGGTGGTCACGTTCGGTTCTATTATTCCAGTCCGGTATCCCCCAGGGTCTTCTTCCAACTCTGCCAGCACAATCTGTTCCGAGTTCTTCTGTACACGGACCGTTTCGGAGACTATCACTTTCACTTCGTCGGCGGATGGTATCGCAGAGTGCAGGGAGATTTCTTCGTTGCCAACTAGCAGCATGCGATTCTTGATGTCCAGCACGAATCCGAACTTCTTCATGATGTCAAGACCCAAGATGAAATCGTCCACTATATCAGCCACAATAACCTTGTGAACGAACTCGAAGCTCCCCAACTCGAGCCTTGCCTCAACTTCCCCGAATACTGGTGCTGCTTCTCCCGTTGCTGTTTTTAACACCAGGTCGCTCTCTGCCAATTGGAAATCTCCCAGCGGTTTGAAGATGTCTGGTCTTCCGATCGAGACGGTAGCTCCGGTGTCGATGGTCATAGAACAGCCAGCTCCGTTGATTCGACCCTCCAGCAACAGACTGTCGTTCCTTCTTTGTAACTGCGAGACCGAGATGACCCTAGGGGCTTTTGTCGGGCCAGCTAGCACACGCTCCAAAGCGCTAGCTCGACTGGACTCCGGATTCCTGTGGGTCTGCTCCGGTGACCTCCTTAAACGGCAGTCTCTTCTCAGGTGGCCCACTTTCCCACGATTAAAGCATCTGGGCCTGCCTGTCGTGCTTCTGTGTCGCATTTCTTCAAGCAACGTCTTTATTTCTCCCAGCAGGTCGTTTCCGTCTTTCGGGGCTTCCTCCATAGTTACTGCTCGTAGACGTTGAGCCGCCGGACGACAAGCGTTTTTAGCCGCCTCGAACTCCAGGGCGTGCACGAGGGCATCGGCGCATTTTTGATGTCTACCTAGTCTCAACATTTGCTGCAACTCACCGTCACGGACCCCATCAATAAACGCGCTTGTTCCAAGTTGGTGGTGGAACTCGCTAGGGGCGCTTGGGTAGGCCAAATGTACCAGTCTCTCAACGTCCGCCGCAAACTCCTGCAAGCTTTCGCCATTCTTCTGTACTCGTGACTTCAGCTGCGACTGGTACACTTGGTTCAAGTGGAGGTCTCCATATCGCAGCTCGAGAGCGTTGACCACGGCGACGTAGCTCTTCTGTTCCCTCTCCGGGACGGTTTGCAGCAGCTGAAGAGCTTGTCCTCGCAAGGATAATACCAGTGCAGTGGCTTTCTCTTCTTCACCCCAGTTGTTCATTTCGGCCGCTGCCTCAAATTGCCTCCTGTACATAAACCACGAGGTCTGGCCATCAAAAGTCGGGGGTTTTAGCCTTTGTGATGACGGTTCTGTCACGACCGACTGCCCCGTTGTTATCCTTTTCAGCTTTGTTTCCATTTCCTTGACTTTCTTTTCCAATTCCTCTTTCATTTCCAGAACTTCTTCTTTTACAACTTCTTCAATTTCCAGAACTTTCCTTTCCACAACTTGAACCTTCTCTTCCACGTCTTTTTTAAAAGTGTTTTGCAAAATGTCCAGCTGATCGAAAATTCTCTTCTGTTCCTCTTGTCGTCGATTTTCTTGTTCTTCATTTTCTTCTTGTCGTCGCTTCTCTAGTTGTTCTAGAAGTGCCATTTGTTCTTTCCTTTCTTCTTGTCGTCTCTTTTCTTGTTCTTCTTTTTCTTCTTGTCGTCTCTTTTCTTGTTCTTCTTTTTCTTCTTGTCGTCTCTTTTCTTGCTCTTCTTTTTCTTCTTGTCGTCGCTTCTCTAATTGTTCCAGAAGAACGGCCATTTGTTCTTGTAGAGCCTCCATGGTTTTACTTCTCGTGACTCTTCCAGAAGGTTGCTTTGACATGCGTCACGTACCGGTTGGTTCGATGTTTCTTCTTTTTTTTACGTCCGCTTCTTTAAATCCCACTTCTGACACCAATGTAACGTAGCCTGAGCCGGGCGGGTTCGAGGATTTAAAGAAATATTCTGGCGCACACCGTATTTACAAACTTTTATTAAAAAGACTACTAAGACTAACTTTTCACAATGTACAGACTTTCACAATATCACGCGCTGATCACTTGTTCACGATGCTTCCAATAGACTGACTTGCTCCGTTGTTTGATCCCTCTTATACCGCTCCCTTCGTTCTCGATTTATTCTATTCCCGGAATCATGAGATCATGTTTCCGACGCAAAGAATTATTCTAGAATAATGAGATCAGTCTCTTGTACGAGCGTGGTATAGCATGAGATCACCGCCACAGAGTCTTCTAGAGCATCCCATGTGAACAGTTATTCCCAGACGTTCTCATGTGGACTATTCGAGATTAATTACGTTACCATACGTGGTGAGATCATCATGACATCATCCGCTTCCGGGCCGTCGCGCCGTCGTCTCAATAAATACTAAAACAAAGAAACCTTTCTGAGAAGAAATTTATTTAAAAATACACAGAAAAATTAACAAAATTAAGAAAAGGTAGAAGAAATTGAGATCGCAGTAGGAAAGAACTAGAAGCGACTGCGAACAAATTTAGAAAATAAAAACAGGCGTGTAAAAGCAGTGATTTAGAAAAAAAATATAAGAAACTGAAAGGTATAAGTGAAGGGTGAAAAGACTGAGAAGAAATTAGTAGAAGAAATCAATAAAGAGGCTGTAAAGAAAACAGAAAAAGAAAGAAAGAATTAAACAAGAAGAATGTTCTTAAATCCAAGTGGAGTAAATTTAAATTAAAATTTAAATATATCTATGTCGAACTCCACAAACTTTAATAACTGTAAGATTACTAATGGTACATGTTTCGGCAGAATACTTCTGCCATCATCAGCCCTTAAAGAATATAAAAAATTATGACATTGACGTAATTTTGAATTAAATTTGACGTTTTTTTTTTTTTTTTTTTTAAACGTCAAATTTAATTCAAAATTACGTCAATGTCATAATTTTATATTCTTTAAGGGCTGATGATGGCAGAAGTATTCTGCCGAAACATGTACCATTAGTAATCTTACAGTTATTAAAGTTTGTGGAGTTCGACATAGATATATTTAAATTTTAATTTTAAAGAAAGAATTCCTTAGAAGATAATCAAAGGAACCAAGAAAAGGCTGAGAAGAAACAGAGGCGTTTGATAAAATGTAGAAAATAAATATAAGGAAGAGATTCATTTGGAATAGAGAAGAAATTGGGGCAAGACTAAGTAGTGACTGAAGATATTCTGAATGCATTGAAAAAGAGAGTAGAAGAGACAAAAATAAATTAAGAGCAGAATAAAAACATAAACTGAATAAACACCTGAGAAGATAATAATGAAGAGGAAAAAAGAAACCAAGACAACCATGAGAAATAACTCAGAAGAGACTGAGCAAAAACTTAGAAGTGACTATTATCTAAATGGGAAAATAAACTGAAAAAAAAATGTGTAAAAATAATAGTAGAAAAACTGAAAAGTGACCATAACGAGAGGATGAAGGGTCTTAAACTAAGAACAATATGAATGGAAAATGAGAAAAAATTGAGAAGACAGTCTTGACAGAAACAGAAAATGCACTCGAAAATATTTAAGAGGATTAACGTATTAACTAAGAATCGGCTGAGAAGAAAGCGATCCAAGATTTAAGAGTCTGAGTAGCGCGAAAAGGGTAAAAAGACTGATGGAAACTTTTAAAGAGCAATTGAGAATAACATAAAAAGAGGGGAAATAAGCAAGATAAAAGAAATTGAGAAGAAAATAAGAAGGGAATGTAAGAGAATATGTACTTAAAGTTAACAAGGAATGGGCCCCGATCAAACGTGTATAGAGAAATTCCAAGATGAATTTCCAAAAATTGCCATCGATCGCACGCAGTTTTCTGTTGCTCAAATCGAAGAAATTATAGAAATTGCAGCAAAAAAAGGAACTGTATCCATATCGTACAGTACAAATTTTCTACTGCCAAGAATTAATAAAACATTTTCTTGATAACAAGCAAAGCATTTATTTTATTAATAAGTGAGGTTAGGTTTTCAAAATTATATGATTAAAATCCATTATTTTTGCATACCGTACCTCTATCCTGCTAAAAAAAATCCCCAAATGTCAAATGTTTCTAGATGAACTTTTTAAAGAAACTGTATTTCTTATTTTATTTCGTCTATCATTAAGGCTCTTATTCTATTTAGTCCATCGACAACGAGTTTAAGAACTGTCTTTTTTATTCTAATTCATCTATCGTTGTGGAGTTTAGGATAAGTGTAGTTCAGGATTACCTCTCTGAAATAGCTGGGGACCAGAAGAATGGAAGGAATGGACACATGGATGATTACCAGTATCTTCGACGTTCAATATGGCCGAAAGGAGAATTCGGAAAGAAAATAAGGGAAAATGAGGTAAATGAGGTGGACTGAAATTCTAGTTATTTATACGTATTTTGCGGCTACTAATGAAGTTTTACCTGTACAACAAACGTGATGCGATTTTCACAAAATATTGTGATTTTTTTGATTTTTGAAATAAAATAATGAAGAACACATTCTGGGCTCGTTACAAGTAACCTACTCGACTCGGTACACAACATAATGCTACAAATTTCGATTACATCAACTGATAATAAGAAATAATTTGTTCGTGTCTCATTGTGGATGCAGATTTATGAAACAAAGTTAAAAAAAAAATAAGAAAATATACAACATTTATTATCATTGATTTTATGTGCATTTGTCCAATTGTAAAAGGGGAGTCCGCATAATAGTGATAATTTTAAATGAGAACTAATGGAACCGCGCCGGTGCAACACATAAAATTGATGTGCTTTTTTGTAAGCGCTCCCTAAAAGCTAGCAGTAATGTAAATTATTGATGTTCCAACATTCGCCTGGTTGTAAATTTCCAAAACACTACCTATTAGGAACAGTTTTTCCCGATGTTTTAGTTGATGGTTCATTGAATTTACATTGTTCAAGAGCAGTGCCATGAAATTGCAAATTTGACTCGAAAACGTCAAAAAAATACGCTCGCCCAAATTATATTTATCTTATGTAAATACTTTTTCTAATTCAATGGTCTGTTAAACATAAAATTCCCACAGTAGCTATCTGGTAATAAAATATCAAATACCTACACAAAAGCAATTAAATTTCTCAGTTGTACGTTTGATTCGAACTCCACGTCGGCGCCGCAGAGCAGAGCAGCGCTGCTGTGCCCATATTGATTTCCTCGGGTGTGTATGTGCGAGTCACTAGTGCGAGTGGTCGCATTCCGAAGTCGTCCAAATTTTGCGAAAAAAAAAAGGAGCGTGAAGGACATGTAGTGAGTGTGGTGCACCCGTCGGTTGGTCTGGCCTCCTCCACTCACGATGGCGACGACGGAGAGCGGCGAGAAGCAGCTAACTCCTCAGACACCGGTGCTAACTGTTGCATGTCGAATTTTGCGATCACCATCGCACGAATCGGTCACGACGGACTTGTCCTTGTTTTCAGTGTCTTCAGTTGCGTCCGACGCACAAGCGGGGCGCCGCCTTCTCAGCTTCGGCAAGTGTGATAGCCAATTCGCCAGGGGTCACAGTCCCAACCCCGACAACAGGCTGCAAGACAGGTTAGTGGGATGACTGCCGAAACGGGAAGGGGGGTGACCTGTGACCTGCCCATGCAGATATTTTTGCTTGCTGCTTTTTTGCTTAGTTGCGCCAAAACACATTTAATCTTACTGGTATGAAGTTTGCATTTCATATTCATTTACAGGACAAAAGTATTCTGAGTTGAGATAGTTCTTGACCACCTCCCTCAAACACCCGTATGTTTCCTCCCCCTTGTACTTCCAACAATAGGATGAAACACAAACAAAACCGATGGTATCAATCAGCCTTCGAAATATGATCTATACATGTTTGTTCCATCAGCAGTTGCGTTCTTATGGGGACTCCCCGGCCGACATTTTTTATTTTGGACAAAAATTGTAGCTGAAAACTGATAATTAATTTAAGAAAAAAAAAAACAAAAAAGAAAACCGACTTCAAAAAACAAAAGTAACCATAAGTTAATGTTTTTAAAAAAGCATTCAAATAAATTTAAAAAAAAAAAACGCTTTTATTCTGACATTGTAATAGTGTGTAATCCACGCACATCGTATTACGAACAAGGGCGAACGCCCCACTCGTTTTCGTTACTCTGAAAACGGCAAAAAATATTATCTTTTAAAAATCGTTTCAAATTTAAGCGGGTTCTCCAGTGGCATGTACATTTCTGCCGGTCGAAGTACATTTTCCCGCAATATATTTTTTTTATTTAAAAATTTAAAAAAATCGCTCTGTAGCTGCAAAGATCTATATTTTATAAACACGCCCACAAATTTTAAACGAAAGATCTTAAAAAATAAAAAAGTTACATTCAACGCCGTACATTGCTGTACATTTCTGTCCGTTTTGAAAACATTGGAAGATATTTAAATAACTGTTTGCCGAGACGTTGGATTGGTAGGGACGGTCCTGTCAAATGGCCAGCAAGATCACCCGATTTAACGCCTGGGGAGGTTCTACAAAAAATGGGTAACTCAATGTCATCAGTGAATAGATACGAAGTGATATTACATTTTGTTAATATTATTTCATTTTATCTTCAAACAATTAAAAGTCTTCTGTTTGGTCACCCAATTTCAGCTATTTATTTTAAATACAAGTTTGTAAAATACCACAATATATTCTCAAAACGTCACTTCTTTGGCATGTCACAATCCCAAAAACGCGCAATCAAGTGGGTGTGTATTAAATATTACCTTTAATTTAAGAAAACTTACTGTTTCACGACAATCTGTGATGTATTTAATAATATAATATTCACGACTTTCATAATATAATATTCTCACCGTGTTGTAAAAATAATAAGAAACTTTGTGTTCAGTTTTATTCGTCAGTCCGTGGTGTTATGTTCGAATTTGAAATTCCTGCAAAATATTACGGACTCAAGGCCAAATTCCTGGTAAATTTCAAGGTTGGTAGTAAAGTTAGCTGCAGACCGCGCCATTTGACCGCCGCCATTATTGTGTCAGTGCTAGAATTTTGTTTACCGTGTAAACGCATGCCGATCCATCTAAAATTTCAGTACTGTACTTGTGTTTCCTTGTGAACCTCTGTTATATTTTAATCTATACATAGTTAACTATGATTTGTTAAAATGTGGCTTGTTGATATTCGAAAATACCAAAAGAAACATTAGTTCCATTTATAACCTCAAATTCGTGTCTTTTTCGTCAGTCCGATGTCGTCAGTTCTTTGTCTGATATTGCGCCAGAGGACTGACGTGTTTCCAGGATACTGATGTTTTTTGTTTTAAATCACTTTTATCTCAACTGTTAGCATGTGTTAACATTTTTTTTTACTTGAGTCGGGAAGATATATTAAAAAAAAGAGAAGCCGAAAAGAAGAATTAAAAGTGACCCCATTTTTCAGTACTATGTTACCCTCGTCAGTCAAATTCAGAAAAATCAAGATATCTCAGAATCTACTTTAAAAAGTGACTGGCCCGATCACCTGTCTACCTCTCGGTGTCATTTCTGAAGTAATTTAATAAATTAGCCAATAAACGACCATTGCAACAAGTCCGATTTTAGCAATTTCAGGAAACTTTCTAGTTTTTTTTTTTTTTTGTAAAAATTACCTAAAGTACTAACATTTGCTGAGGTAAACCATACATTGAAAAAAGCTTATTAAAAATGCTATTTGGTGGTATAATGGAATATAGTGTTCTATTTGAAAAAAAAAAAAATTATACAATTTGCGAAACCGTACACCCTGTATAGAAATATCAATTTAGATGACTTTCAATCAGTGGTATTAAAGTTTGGATCTACAAAAAATTATTGACAGAAAAGTATTTCTGTGGGAATGGTCACTGCATTTTTTTTAAAGCGCTAATTTTGACCTAAAATTCTTCATAACTCAAGAACCATCCATGATAAACCTGTAATACCTTATATCATTTTGCTCAGCATTAATTTATCTTTCAATTCAGCAACTAATATACAGGGCATTCCATTAAAAAAAACAACTTTGGTATATTACTAATATGTATTATTACACTCTGTATATGATTTCTAATAATTTTAAATTCTGAAGGTATCGTGTGGCTATCATCCCCCGAAAATCCCGTTCTGACGGTCCACACACCTCTGGGACACTCGGTATAAAAAAATTAATAAATAAAATACTCTTAATATAATATATTAAATTAAGTTATATTAATATAACTGATAACTTAAGGATTACATCAGAAATTGTCAATTAATTGAGTTAAAATGGAAAAGATATCAAGTACGTAATATCGAATAAGTTATGAATTCATTTTGAATTATCCAATTTTGAAAAACCTAATTGAAATTTTAAACTTAATCTCGACATTGTAATAGATTTTATCTTTGTTTTAATCATGTTCCTTAAGTGAAAATTTATAGTTTACTGTAATTTGCTTCAATCCGTCTATTGTATCAGTCAATAATAATATATAATTAAACCTTGGAGCATTGTAACTAAATAGTATCTATATAATTGGTAAAACGTGTAAATTCCATTATTCCAACACTGCAACATCGTTGATAACAATAATTATAGGTCCTAGTGTTAACCTTTTTATTGCAGACTTTTGCTGCTGGCATAATCCAAAACGTAATTTATTTGATTATTATCATTAGAATAATTTAGTATAATAACTTTCAGTGTGTCATTTATTCTTCAAATTGCATACTGAATTTATTTTTGATTTGTTTCTTTAATGTTGTGCCAATTTTCATTATAAAGAGTGTGTTTAAATGATTCATACATCAAAGTAGGTTTTCAACAGAAAATTCTCGTCCAATTCTTATCTACAGACAACTTCATGCATTATTAAAAAACAATGTCTCGAAAACTATTCTCATTAAGATTCCTACGACATATGTTAATTAAAATACTCCTCCAGTTTAGTCGTATGTTCCTACTTCGAATCGATCAAGTAGCATTAAATAAACAACATAAAGACAAAAATTAATTATATTTATTTCACAGTATCAACTAGTGAGTAGATCACCCTATGTCCGTTATTTTAATATGAACTAATGACGTATTAAATATGGAAAGTATAGATTTACAATAGCAAGATTTACCGTGACCTTTTTTTTATTTTTGACATCCCAAATTGTACCATCAAAAAACGAAACAAATACACTGACCTTCAAAAAATTTGGGACACATAAATATTTTCAAAAATAATGAATCTGGTTAGCTAAAAGATTTCTTTAAACGCTTTTATGTTAAGTTTAAACAATTCTCTAACGGGTACTTAACATTTGGTCTTGATAATTTCTTTGTTGGTTGAGTTAATTCGCCTTAACAGTAAAAATAGCACATTCCGATTAATGGCGGTTATAAAATTTCATCAAGATTGCTGTGGATTTGTAATGTTTGGTGTCACTAGGGTACTGTTAAGTAATCAAAAAGAGTTCTCTTTCTAAAAAATGCCTTTAGCTGCGGCTCAAGTAGGCCAAATCGTTTCTTTAATTGATGATGGTAGAAGTCGGCGATACGTCTCAAGAGCTCTCAACATACCCCGCTCCACAGTACAAAATGTTTGGAGTCGTTCTATAGAGACTGGAACATTTGTCAGGAGACCAGGTTCTGGACGAAAAAGAGCGACAACTGCTAGACATGATCTGTTTTTATCGTTAAACACATTGCGAAACCGACGTTGTACGGCATCTTATTTACAACAACATCTCAGAAATGTGCGTGGAATGGTTATCAGTGAAAGCACCACTAGGAGAAGACTTCAGGAAGTTGGTTTGGGGTCTTACAGACCCGCCACTGGTCCAAAGTTACTTTTACATCATAGACGATCCCGATTGCAGTTTGCTCATGAAAATGTGAATCCGACTTTGGAACAGTGGAGTAGTGTACTTTTCACGGATGAGTTCAGGTTTTGCCTATATTCTTCCGATGGACGAGGAAGAGTATGGAGACGTAGAAATGAGCGATATTTTGACTGTACCATGTCAGAGCGGGTCCTATATGGCGGAGGTTCAGTTATGGTGTGGAATGGGATTTTAATGAATGCTCGTATGGACCTTATTTTTATTGGTAACGGCCGTTTGAACGCTGACTAATACGTTAAGGAGGTTCTATGCACACTTTATAGGAAATGACTTTGAGCTAATGCAAGATAATGCTCGCTCACAGGTAGCAGAAGCAGTAATCCAAAACCTAAATTAAGTGGGTCTTCCCCGAATGGAATGGCCCGCCCGTAGTCCGGACCTCAATTCGATTGAACATCTTTGGAACCAACTAATGTAACGAGTTAGAGGTCGTCAGAACAGTCCAGAGACTCTGCAACACCTGAGAACAGCATTGGCAGAAGAATACGCAGCGATTCCTCAAGAAGATGTGTCTGACCTAATTTCTTTTATGCCACGTCGTTTAGCAGAAGTAATTGAGCCCCGAGGAAGCCATACTCAGTATTAAATGTTAACCTTTTTTTCTATTTTTTAATTTTTCCTTCATTGTTTTTTTTGTTCGATTATTAAAAAAACCCTTATAGTATACTTTAAATTCATTTTTAACGGCATTTATTAAATTGGAGCTGATAAAGTGAACTAGAATAAAGGCAATATATGTATGATCCAAGATATTATGGTGCCAGAATCCTTAAACATTAGAATTATAAAGTTTTATCACAAATTTTTGAGGTGTCCCAAATTTTTTGGAGGTCAGTGTATAAAGAATAATAATGTATGTAACTTCAAATTTTGAATATTTTTCCTTATTGATTATATGTAATATGACATACGTCTTGATTGCCTTTCATAAAATTATCAAGATTAAAAAATAATAGTTTTATTTTTTGTCATTTTGTTATTTGTGCCATTTGGTTTTCACTTCGTTAAAATACCATTTTTAAACCCCTGCATAATGGTGACAATTTATTCTGTAGTCTAAGGAAATTATCGCCTCATCAATATAATTATAATTCCTTAAAATTTTAGAAATGCATTTCATACATCACGTCGTATATCGAAAACAAAATTTACATTATTCAGTTAAATGGAGAATTTTGACGTTCAAATGTTGCTGGATGTACGAATCATTTATGAAAATCCCCTAGAGCCCCATTCTTGCATCATGTATCATTTTTGACACATAAAATTAATAATTCGAAAATTAATTATCCGGGAAGGGTTCTGAAAACTATTTTGTTGCCCACAATGCTTCAAACTGTCCCCAAAGACACTGAAACTGAATTTTCAGCAAGAATAAACGCCAATAATTAAGTTCAAAACTTCTATAACTTTCAGTGAATTAATTGCGCGCTCATGTTTATAGTTACAGAGATAATTTTACATTGGTGTTTACCGGGGTACCAAGGACCCAACCTTTGCAGGCAGGACACAAATTAATTTCACCATCTGTCATTTACTGTCTGAATCCGCCTACTTGATCATTGTTTATTGAGTGCAAAAGTCGTCCGAAAAAATTGATTGTTATCTAATAAAAATGAGTATGTACTGAAAAGAATAAAAAGAATATTAAGAAATCCAAAGGCGTTGACACACAGTTCCCAACGACTTTATAGTCGCGTCAATAAATACATAAAGCAGGCCAATCTTCGGAAGTCCTCAAGAACAGCTCCGATTTTAATGATTTTTTTGTTGAATGTTTCTCTTTATATATTATTTAAAATCAGAAACCTTTTGAAGTGGGGAAATAATTATTTATATTGTTTAAACAGTATTTATGATATTTATATAAAAAAATCTGTTTTTCATACAATACTTATTCTACAAATAATATATGAAAGTAAATTATAAAATTATTATGGATTGTGGATTATTTATTTTAAACATTTATAAAAAAATAATTAAAAATTGTTCATCAATAAAATTTGAGAATTTCTCTCGATCTCCATGGGATTCCCTGATCAGATCCTGACTTTTTGACAATGGAACCACCTCAAGAGCATACCCTTTCAAATAAAAGAAGAATTTTGAAAATCGGTTCACAATTGACGAAGAAATTGGTGAACATACATGAAGTCGGTTAATAAAAGGGAGCGAAAATTTGAGGATTTTTCTCGATTTCCATGGGATTCCCTGGTCAGATCCCGATTTTTTGATAACGGAACCACCTCAAGAGTACATCCTTTCAAATAAAAGAAGAATTTTGTAAATCGGTCCACAATTGACGAAGAAATCGGTGAACATACATGAAGTCCGTTAATAAAAGGGAGCGAAAATTTGAGGATCTTTCTCGATTTCCATGGGATTCCCTGGTCAGATTCTGATTTTTTGATAATGGAACCACCGTAAGAGTATACCCTTTCAAATAAAAGAAGAATTTTGTAAATCGGTCCACAATTGACGAAGAAATCGGTGAACATACATGAAGTCGGTTAATAAAACGGAGCAAAAATTTTAAGATCTTTTTCGATTTCCATGGGATTCCCTGGTCAGATCCTGATTTTCTGATAATGTAACCACCTTAAGACTATAACCTTTCAAATAAAAGAATAATTTTGTAAATCGGCCCACCATTGACGAAGAAATCGATGGACATACATGAAGTCGGTTAATAAAAGGAAGCTAGATAAATATCATACATATTGTTTAAATAATATTAATAGTTATATCCCCGCTTCAAAAGGGTTTCTGATTATAAATAATATATAAAAAAAAAACAAGAATAAAAAAAAGAAACATCAAAATCGGAGCTGTTTCTGAGGACTTCCGAGAAAAAGACTTCATTGACGCCACTATTAGACAGGTCAAAAATTAATGTTGAGCACATCCCGTAATAATGACAGGCAACTTGATAATGGTACTTACCAAAGACCATGGAACCCCATCTCTGAACTCAGGAGCTCTAGGTATGTTTTTTCTTCCATAAATTTCAAAAAGAAACAATTTTTCACACACAAAAATTTTTTTCATCATCTGTCATTTACAAGCTGAACCCACGTACTTGATTTGTATCGAGAACAAAAGTTCGTGTATATTCTGGGAAAATTATCGGACACAAGCGCAAAGCGTGCCCTGACCCGATACGAATTAATGCAAAAATCGCTGGATAAAAGTGACAAAAATTTCTTGTCTTTTAAATACAATAGTGGGAACTCGATACAGTTAAAAATGTTTCCGAGAAGGTCCCAACAACGTGAAAAGGGACCAAAAACTAATTTTAACCCTTTCGTAGACACATGAACTCTTGCGAATTAATATGAATCGAAATTAACATCTCCAACTTTATAATGGTACTTACGTATGAAGCGACCCCATTTCTGCACTCGGGACCCATACAGACGTGTCTTTTACACCAATAAAGTCCAACACAACCGTTTTTTCGCACACAGAAATTATTTCTACGATCTGTCATTTCAAATTTGAATCCATCTACTTGATTTAGATTATTTAGACAAAATGGTCCGCAAATTACTGCGTCCCATTTTTGCACCCACTTATAATTGCGTTTTTCCGCAATTAAAATCCGAAACTAGACCACTTTTGACACACAAAATTATGTTATTTTATCGTCTGTCGTCTGTCATTTAAATTTTAAATATGCCTACTTGATTGTCCCGGAAAAATTACGCGGGAACAAATAATTCAAAAATGAGCATTTTTTTTAAACTGTTATATTAGTCCAGTTAATCGGGAGTTTTAAGTGGAAAGTGTAGATAATTTTAGAATTTTTTATAAATTTATAAATTTTGCTTCTAATTTCGCCTAATTTTATAAAGCTATAAAGGAATAGATCTTTAGAAATTATTAAAGTTATTTTTACTAATTATTCGCCTAGGTCATCAATACTAATTATGTGTTCACTTTTCTATCAGAAGAAAACAATCTATTCACTCATTTCTTCTTCCTTGATGTTTTCGGTCCGCAAAGCACCATTATACAAATCTATTGCTTAACCTTGGACCGTATAATGTGCCAATGTGCATGAACAACTCAATTACGCTCACGTCACACTTCACATATTTTTACAGCAAGTCATAAATCGCTGAAATTATTAAACCGTTTTAATGGCCTTTGTTCTTCTAAAAATACAGCATTGTAATGGCCATGGAATAAAAACAAAAAATTGCTGTACACAATAATTACTAATCTGTGTTGTTTGGATCTCTTTGTTCTTACGCTTGCAACAAAAGACTCACTTCTAGTATTTGTTACTATGTAGGTATAACTGCTTTAATGGCCCAAACACTAAAGTTATACGTATCTTTATTACAGGCCGGCAGACATTCCGGAAATCCTTTGGTTCGAAGAAGAGACCGAACTGATCAGAAGTTGCGCGGCCTTGTCCTCAGCAGTGGGGCTCCAGAAGAGCTTCAGCACTAGCGATATCAGTCAATTACCCTCGCCGGAAGACAGTTCCAACGTTCCTGGCCTCAGGAGCGCGGTTTCGGAACTCGCCCTCAACTCGCTGCAACGCTCTGGATTCATCTTAGAGAATGCCAGACTGGACCACACATCGCGATCTTGCTCTACATGGGTGGCGGTGGGCGATATAGCCTCCACCTCCCAGCTACCCTCCCCCCACGGTGGGCAGACCTCCAGCACCACTCAACAGCCCGCTGGAACGCCGCCTCCTCCGCCGGCTTTCACCGCGGCCGATTTTATTCGCTCCGTCAATAAAAAAGTAAGTATCTTTCGCTTTTCGTAATCAGATTGTTCTTTTTTCTGTTTTTTTCCCATTCTCATTTCTGATTTTGCGTCGTCTTCTTCTGATTTTATAAAAAGAATAAAAAAAGGACAAAGGACAGTTTGTTTCATGGTGAATAAAAACGCATACCAAATATCAAAGCTTCCGACGAGAGTGATGTCTCTTTATACATCTCCACTCTTTGCTGCAACTGTAGAAGTAACAACTTGTCTTCACAAGAATATATATTTTTTGCCCTTTCATTTGTAACATTTAGATCTTTGTTTCCTTCCAGGTACGCCAGAACTACATCCGAAGACGCCTCCTCACCACCTACAAGGCCCTCGAGCGCCTCTCCCAAAGCGAATTCAACTTGGACAGACTAGAAGTCGCCCCATCTGCAGCCACGGCCAGTGTAACTACAGAATGCAGCCAAAGTTCTTTGCAAGCCGCCGGTCCTGTCCGATTAACAGTACCGGGCTCGAGCCCATCAGCCAAAGCGAATCCGCCGCCCCCTAACAGTACCAATGCTGCGGTACTGCGAGCTGCCAAACAGAGAGCCAGCAAAAATCTGCCGTTAACAATTCGCGATGTGGAGAGGGAACGGGGGAAGCCCCTCTCCAAATATGAGAGAAACATGATGATTTTCAATTGGTTACATACGCTTGATGATACTGTGTTTGTTGAAGGTATTCAATGAAGTCTTTATATTTTACTATTATGCTCCAGTGTACGGGCATCTTGTTTTTGATTAGCTAATTTATACTTATTGTGCAAGTTTATGCATTCAAGATATGTCACTGTGAAATATTGTAACGTCATATCAATAAAGTCCAACTGTTTTTGTCTGTGCTGGTTTCTTATTGCTTACTCCTTTTCAATATCATTGGTCCCTCGAGATGCTTTGAGAGCGATCGTCATCAGGATTGGCCGTCTTCGAAACACCCCACTAATTAGAGGGAAAATAAAAGCCAAATTTACAAAACCATTATTTATAATAAGACTAAAATTTAAACACAATGGACAAACGAGATACAAATCACTATTTAAACTTGATAAATAGTTAAAACATCAGTCACTCCCCCATTCATCTGACTCGCAGTACAACAAATTTATTCCAATCAAAGAGATGACAAGAAGGAACGCAGTCGCCTTTTCAACTGGAACACCAGTATTTCGCCAAATTTGTCAGTACAAAAACGTAAAACGGTACTTCCATCCGGCGTGACCACAAATTATTAACTAAATATATACAAATAGTAACTACTTAATTTTTATCCTCTTTCTTTTCTTTCGTTTCTTCCGTCTGTTCGGAGGTGCTGCTACCGCTGCTGCTGCCACTGCTGCTCTCGCGATCGGCAGCCATCTACAAATTACAAATTCAGTACTCGTTCATATTTTCCGGTAAATACATTACCTTTTTGTATGCCATCTCAAAGAGCTTCAATGACGACTGTTGGAGTGTGCCGGTAACTTTGCGGATTTCTTCTGGGTCGCCCTCGTCTTTCTTGGCTAACAGTTCTCTGACTTTCGCGATTTCCTCTTTGAGTTTATCGCACTGTAAAGACGGAATTAGGAGAAAATTGACAAGTGTTTTGAATAAGTACCTCTTCTTTGGGTAGTTGATCTTTGTACTCTTCCATCTTGGTTTCCGTATCGTGGACTATTCCCTCAGCTTGGTTGATGGCCTCTACTCGCTCCTTCTTGACCTTGTCTTCCTTTGCGTACTCTTCGGCCTTGCGCACCATGTTCTCGATTTCGTCCTTGCTCAAACCGCCGGAGGACTGGATCACAACTGTAATGTGACACCCGCATTAGGGACACTCCGATAACAAAATAATACATACTTTGTTGCTCCTTTCCTGTGCCCTTATCCCTGGCCGAGACGTGCACAATGCCGTTTGCATCGATGTCGAAAGTGACTTCAACCTGGGGGACTCCTCTTGGCGCCGGTGGAATGCCGACCAGAGAGAACTGTCCCAGAAGTTTGTTGTCGGCCGCCATCTCACGCTCACCTTGGTGGACCTTGATTTCCACCTGGGTCTGTCCATCGGCAGCGGTCGAAAACACTTGACTCTTCTTTGTGGGAATGGTGGTGTTCCTTGAAATCAACCTGGTGAACACTCCACCCAAGGTTTCGATACCCAACGACAAAGGAGTAACGTCCAAAAGCAAGACATCGGTGACATCTCCGGCTAGAACTCCTCCTTGGACAGCCGCACCTACAGCCACAGCTTCGTCAGGGTTGACCGCCCGACTAGGTTGCTTCCCGAAGATCTCCTGGACCGTCGACTGCACCTTGGGCATCCTGGTCATTCCACCAACTAGGAGAACTTCCCCGACATCTGATTTCGCGACTTCGGCGTCCTTCAGGGCTTTCTGACAAGGCTGGATCGTTCGTTTGATTAGGTCGCCTACGAGACCTTCGAATTTCGATCGGGACAGCTTGAGATTCATGTGTTTTGGACCGGAAGCGTCCATCGTCAGGTAAGGGAGGTTGATGTCAGTTTGTAGGGAAGACGAGAGTTCGATTTTGGCCTTTTCGGCTGCTTCCTTGAGACGCTGCATAGCCATGGGGTCTTTCGTGACGTCAATGCCTTGGTCGCGTTTGAATTCGCTCACTAGATGGTTGACAAGGACGTTGTCGAAATCTTCACCACCCAGGAAGGTGTCTCCGTTGGTGGACTTCACCTCGAAGACGCCCTTTTGGATTTCGAGGATGGAGATGTCGAAGGTGCCGCCACCCAAATCGTAGACCGCGATTCTATGCATCAAAAAAGATGTGATAAGAAACTGTAGTTAAATAACAAATAATCGAAAAAAATCCAGCAATTACATATAACGAGTTGTTATTAATAGAAATCTGACCTCAAAATTAAAGCACACAGCAACATGATTACGTTTTGTGAAGAATTCAGTAAGAGCTATCAATCAAAACTTACAGCTTGTCTTCAGTCTTGTCCATTCCATAAGCCAATGCCGCCGCCGTCGGTTCGTTGATGACTCTCAAAACGTTCAAACCGGAGATCTGTCCAGCATCTTTGGTGGCTTGTCTTTGAGAGTCGTTGAAATAGGCCGGGACGGTCACAACGGCATTCTTCACTTTCGTGTTCAAGTAAGCTTCGGCGGTCTCCTTCATTTTGGTCAAGACGAAAGCACCTATTTGACTTGGGGAATACATCTTTCCGTCGGTTCCTTGCACCCAAGCGTCGCCGTTGGAGGCCTTGACGATTTTGTAAGAGACGTTGTTCCTGAAAAAAAAAAGGGTTGATAATTACCCATAAATTCGTACATTATTAAGTTAATTTAATTCTTGTGTGTGTAGATTTGGCTAAGCAACGATAAGCGTTTCTGACGTAACGGCCTACTAGATAACATCAATTGATCAACCATACATAGGAAATGGCTTTGTCGTTTGTTTTTCTCTCCAGCTATACCAAACATGGGTTTTTAACAGCGCAAATAAGAAAATTTCGAGGACTTTTTCATTAGTAGTATATAATGATATTGGTATATTTTAAACATCAGAAAGAATTAAATCTAATTGGTTTCTAATTATATAGTCTGCAAAAAAAAAACACTTATGAAAGTGGAATGTTTTTCCACAATTCGCTTGGGGCAACCAATTCTTATTCAAATATTTATAGAAGCTTTAAAGATACAAATATTTTCTTCACTGATTATTTTATTAGATCCCATGGGTATAAAAAAAATTAGATAAGGGGACTGTAAACTTGTAAATTTCATAATTTACATTAGCTCATAGTTGACCACTTTGAAACAATTTATTATAAGTTGGTAATGTGAGAATTTATCTTTTTCACAAACATTTAGTTCAGTAAGAGTAATGTAGGTGTCTTCCCTAGAGAAATAAGGTCTGGGACGATCGTAGAAAAAATGTTGTGTTGCATAAATACATAACTATTAACAGCCGGTACCGATTAATATTAAAAAATACATAAAACATACGTATTTCATAAAAAAAAAAAAATAGAATTTCGATAAAAAAAGTATTTATAATTATAATTTTAACAAAATCATCGTTTTTAGCATTTTCCTTACATTTTATCTATTTATGGTATGTATTTGGTGTGTTTTATATACAATAAATACTGAAATTGATAAAAAAAAACACGGAGTTACTGAATTCAGCGTTTTTAGAACAGCCTGCATGTTGTTAGTAAAAAAATAAGTTTCTTGTTTTTGAATGGTGAACATTTAGATGAAATATAAATTCACCAATGTTGAGTATTCTATACCTCTTGATTACATACTTTATAGATATATCCAGTGGTGTGCAATATCATACCAAAATGTTTATGACAGGTAAAAACGCTGGTATTAGGTAGGTCTTCATAAATACGCGCGGCTCTATCAGCGAGGCGGTTGGGACACTGTCCCTTCAAATTAAAAGAGGAAACTAGCGAAATAAGCAAAATTTTTAATTTATTTAATCAAACTTATCCACTTTTCTAATTTTAAATTGCGCGGGGAACAAGTTTAGTACACGTGTAGTTGGATGGCTCTGCAGCAGTCCGCCGAGACATTTGCTATAGCGTCCAAATACACGGTTGTGAGTTGACATTATTTATAATAGTTTTTTTTTCTTTGGAGCAGTTTTGTTATGACTTTTTTGGGACAGCAAAATCTTCAAACTTAAACAATATTCTGTACATCATTAAAAAAATATATTTTGAATGTCCTGTTCTAATGTCAAATGGAATTAGGTGTTTTTCAAAG
This sequence comes from Diaperis boleti, assembly GCA_963583935.1. Classification (NCBI taxonomy): domain Eukaryota; kingdom Metazoa; phylum Arthropoda; class Insecta; order Coleoptera; family Tenebrionidae; genus Diaperis; species Diaperis boleti. The sequence continues at coordinate 43,424,835 of OY757248.1, forward strand.
TAAATCAGTATGGGGTAGTAGGCCTGTGTTCATAAGTGATTTATACATCCAGTAGGCCTTGAACGTCAAAATTCCTATATTTTCCACAGGCAACATGATTATGAATAATTCTGTGACAATATTAAAATTTACAAAAATAACTTACATGTCCTTCTTCACTTCACTGTCATCAAATCTTCTCCCAATCAACCGTTTGGTGGCATAGAAAGTGTTAGCCGAGTTGGTAACGGCCTGGCGTTTTGCAGGCATCCCAACCAGTCGTTCCCCGTCCTTGGTGAACGCAACGATCGACGGGGTCGTTCGGGAACCCTCAGAATTTTCGATTACTTTGGCCTGCTTTCCCTCCATTACGGCAACACAGGAGTTCGTCGTGCCCAAGTCAATGCCGATAACAGCACCCTTGACACCTTCCGACCTACAAGAAACGCCCTTTTACCTTCCACTCAAAAATATCCAAACAGAACTTACTTAAACCGCGCCTGAATGTCATATTTCGGCTGCAGGGAGAAGCTGGGGCCCTGGAAGAGACAAATTTCACAACGTGAGTGTGGGAAGTGTGACGCAACAAAGGGGACATTGCCGGTAACATAACCACACTTTTTGAAAATCGGCCGAAATTCTGTTTAAAATTGGGACTATCGGTGTTGGGATTGCAACAATCTGGGGTTTCGATGTGGGGACGCCGGTAAAGGGAGGGAAGTCCAGAAGTTTCTAGAAATTCAATGTTAACACCGCACTCACGTTTGTGGTCAAGTAGCTGAAATTTCTTCGGCAGCTGCTGTCCAAACCATACTTTGTGCACTCGACGGCCTTTCGGCTGAAAGCTCTGGCGGCGGACAACATCTTCTTTCTGGAAATTTGTGAAATTCGACCGAAAAAAGAATTCGAGCTCTTTGAACTTCACGTGCGTCGAAACTGAGTCAAAGTGAGAGAGATGAGATGATTGAAGAAAGAAGGTTGACCGACGCGGTGTTGCCACGTTGTCGTCCTTCACTTTATAATTAAAAACAACCCGTTTTATTTTTTACATTATTTCAAATTATGAGTTTTGTATCATATGTTCTCTAAAGACAAAGTTTAAATAATGAATTTTATTTATTGCCAGTTGTGTCGTTACGTATGATAAAAGTAAAAAAGTATATATTTTAAGACCTTTTTTACTTTAATTTTTTAGCTGCGCGTTTTAAATAGTGATATTTTGAAATAATGAAATTGTAAACTGGAACTTTATTACATATTTACAAAACGTGAAAATGTGTAATTGTATAATATTAAAATTTGTGAATTCATGTTGAAAAATTCAAATTTCGAAGTCGGATTATTTTTATCTATTTTGAAAATTTCGGTTGTAGAAACGTGAATAAATAAATATTCTGGAACTTGGGGCTTTTTACGTCACTTTGACATATCAAGAGTTTATGAAATGAAGAATATTCAATATTAAAAATAATTTTATATTATTTTGAAAAAGGAGCTTTTCTAAGGACTTACATTGATGTAAAATCTCAAATACCGCAAATTTTGCAATGTTTTTAAAACGATTTTTAATATTTTGGAAATTAAAAAATCAAGTAGCATTTGGACGCGTAACTTGACGGAGAAACATTTATGATGACTGAATGTATTGAAATAGTCGACATGGCAACACCGGATTGCTTCCAGAAAACTCCATGGCGGTAAATTTAAATAACACATTACGTAAACCTAACCTAGAAACTTCCTGAAATTTCTGATTACAACTGTTTTGCTGGTTGCATCAGAAAATATTTCCATTATTTTTATTCACATTCAAAAACCGGGCACCAGGTTGTTGACATCCGGTTTACGCATGTCGGAGGAGGACACCTCTGCTAAGATGAATGGGGTGATGAAGGTGGCCCCGGGGGCGGTTGAGGGGCTCTTTATTGCGGTCCGGCGAGTTCGCTGTATCATATCAGCCACAATCAATCTTATTGCCAAGAGAAAATTTTAATAACCAGAGAGAAAGTTGAAAAGTCTGAGAAATCCATAAAGAGAACCTAAACAAAAACACCGAATGTGTTAAGTTCAATCATGTCCACTCTTTGCCATTTTAATTGGTATCTTTGATGTCCCACCTTCATCATGTCAAGTAAACTTCAGAACACATTTTGACTTTTAACAAAATTACCAAATCTTACTTCTACCAACACCAATTAATGGCCTAAAATGAAATACAAGCTCCGATGGAACATGCTGAGCGAGGTCGCCCTCCGTTTCTTCCTATGGTGTGCATTCATGTCGGTAACGCTCCTCGCCCTCTGACAACATCACAATTTCAATTTCCAGGTGGCTGGAACACTCGGAGCCATTCATCCGTCACATCCAGGAACCCGAAATGTGGAAGTACCAGTACCCCCCTAAACCTAGCTTGGTTCCTGCCACAACTTTGTGGTTCATTATCTTCGCGTTACCTGCAACATTCTTCTTCGCAGAAAGTGTTGTTACAAAGTCGAGTACGGATCCCATGCAGGGTTTTTTGGGAATAACATTGGCTTATGCCCTGAATGGGCTGCTAACGTCGTACTTGAAGGTGCTAGTTGGCCGTCCAAGACCGGACTTTTTCTACCGATGTTTTCCCGACGGTCGGGGTAGTGATTACAGTAACTGTGTGGGGCTCAAGACGGCTTACTTGGACGGGAGGAAGAGCTTTCCCAGTGGACATGCATCGTTTATATTTGCGAGTATGACGTTCATGTGCTTGTATTTAGGGAGGAAGTTTGGCTTATTTCATAACAATGAGGGAAAGTCGTGGCAGCTTTGTGTGTGTCTGTTGCCGTTGGTGGTTGCTGTTGCGGTTGCGATAAGTCGGACTTGTGACTACCACCACCACTATGAAGGTGCAGACCAATTGAAAAGATCAATAAAATTCATATGTTGTTTTAGATGTTGCAGCTGGAAGTCTACTAGGCGCGACTCTTTCCTACGTCTGCTACAAGCTGTACTTCCCCAAAGTCAACGCTCAGAGTTAACATTTATTGATTTATTACAAATTGTAACAGTTATCAAGAAACCGTATACTTTACAGTAGTAACATTTTCAATTCCCCCTTCAATTATGTCACCAGGGTGAACAGGCCCCATTCCCGGAGGAGACCCCGTGATGATCAGGTCGCTTGGCTCCAACGTGATGTACTGCGATATGTAGCTGATTAAAAATGGAATAGAAAAAAGGAGATCGTTGGTGTTTGCATCCTGCTGCAATTCGTTGTTCACCTTGCACCAAATTTTCAAGTTGTGTGGGTCTTTGACTCTTTCTTTGGGGACGAAAGTGCTTACTGGACAAGCGGTGTCGAAGCCCTTGCCCAGGGTCCATGAGCCGCCTTTGCTTCTTGCTTCTTGCTGAAATAGTGAGGTCATATTGAGTATTCCGTATAGAACATAATGCATACCATCCGGCATGTCGCGGTCATATCGAGCGCAACGCAGTAGCCGCCAATAAAATCCATTGCTTCATTTTGGGGAATACATTTGGCGGTTTTGCTGATAATTACTCCCAGTTCTAGTTCTTGGTTGACGGAAAACCCTTGTGGAATCTGAAATTAAATAGTGGAATAGTCCAAACTAAATTGTATCGCTATATACCAATGACTGAAATTAAATATGTCAATGGAATAGTCCAAACTAAATTGCAATATATTATACAAATAAGCAAATAATAAGTTAAAATTAAATTTATGAAATACATAAATCGGAATAAGTCAGATTCCGTTTTTCGCGTGTAGTACACACTGTTTTATTTGTTACCAGTCGATTCATATTCAACGATTAAATATATAGATATATCTGCCAGATAGATGAGTATCGGCTGTTTCAACTGCTAGTTAAGTTTATCCTACGAATACGCCAATTTAACTAAGAGTTAACTTTAGCTGGATGCGAATAAACGTTTATATAGTACATCGAAATTTTAAACTCCAGATACAGTCTGATCAACAATTATTAATGTTTTAGTTGGTAATAGATTCAGATAAAAGCGTAAATTTATTTTTGCCTTTAAGTTGGCGGAATGGTATTTGTGAATGCAAGGTTATTTGTGATCCGTGTAAATTCAAATGTAGCTGTCACCCATCTGTCATCACCTGACAGTCGAATCACAGACAATGTTGATGTAAATTTTATTGTTGCCAACTTAAATTTTTTATCTTGATCACTCACTACTATCTGGCAGATTATCCAAAGATGAATAAACCGACAATAAGTGCCGTAAGTCTATTAAATTTTTCATAATTTGTAATCTTGAATATCTAAATATAAATTTTGTTTTTTAAATGAATAAAATTTCGAATTTCTTAATTTAAAAATTTTGAATCGGAAAATTTCGAATTTTGAATCACTAGATTATAAAATGTAAAAATGCTGCATCTCTGATATATATTCGCCAGCTTCTTACTCAAACGACTCACGCTCGTTCAAGTCGGTGAAGAAAATGCAAATAATCAATGAACCTGTCAAGTTTTTGAAAATGAAAAGTAATCTACTGATGCATATTATCAATGTCTTTCATTTAAAAGAACAATTATAAAAATCCGTGTAGTACAAACTGTTTTATTTGTTACCAATCGATTCATGTTCAAAGATTAAATATATAGATATATCTGCCAGATAAATGAGTATCGGCTGTTTCAACTGCTAGTTAAGTTTATCCTACGAATACGCCAATTTAACTAAGAGTTAAAGTTAGCTGGATGTGAATAAACGTTTATCTAGTACATCGTAAATTTAACCTCCAGATACAGTCTGATCAACAATTATTAATGTTTGAGTTGGTAATAGATTCAGGTAAAAGCATAAATTTATTTTTGCCTTTAAGTTGGCGGAATGGCATTTGTAAATGCAAGGTTATGTGTGATCCGTGTGAATTCAAATGTAGCTGTCACCCATCTGTCATCACCTGACAGTCGAATCACAGACACTGTTGATGTAAATTTTATTGTTGCCAACTTATATTTTTAATCTTGATGATCACTCACTACTATCTGGCAGATTATCCCAAGATGAATAAACCGACAATAAGTGCCGTAAGTCTATTAAATTTTTCATAATTTGTAATCTTGAATATCTAAATATAAATTTTGTTTTTTAAATGAATAAAATTTCGAATTTCTTAATTTGAAAATTTTGAATCGGAAAATTTCGAATTTTGAATCACTAGATTATGAAATGTAAAAATGCTGCATCTCTGATATATATTCGCCAGCTTCTTACTCAAACGACTCACGCTCGTTCAAGTCGGTGAAGAAAATGCAAATAATCAATGAACCTGTCAAGTTTTTGAAAATGAAAAGTAATCTACTGATGCATATTATCAATGTCTTTCATTTAAAAGAACAATTATAAAAATCGGTGTAGTACACACTGTTTTATTTGTTACCAATCGATTCATGTTCAAAGATTAAATATATAGATATATCTGCCAGATAGATGAGCATCGGCTGTTTCAACTGCTAGTTAGGTTTATCCTACGAATACGCCAATTTAACTAAGAGTTAACGTTAGCTGGATGTGAATAAACGTTTATCTAGTACATCGTAACTTTAACCTCCAGATACAGTCTGATCAACAATTATTAATGTTTGAGTTGGTAATAGATTCAGATAAAAGCATAAATTTATTCCTGCCTTTAAGTTGGCGGAATGGCGTTTGTAAATGCAAGGTTATGTGTGATCCGTGTGAATTGAAATGTAGCTGTCACCCATCTGTCATCACCTGACAGTCGAATCACAGACAATGTTGATGTAAACTTTATTGTCGCCAATTTAAATTTTTAATTTAGATCACTCAGTACTATATGGTAGATTCTCCAAAGATGAATAAACCGACAATAAGTCCCCTAAGTCTCTTAAATTTTTCATAATTTGTAATCTTGAATATCTAAATTTAAAATCTTGTTTTTTAAGTGAATAAAGTCTCGAGTTTCTTAATTTGAAAATTTTGAATCGGAAAATTTCGAATTTTGAATCACTAGATTATAAAATGTAAAAATGCTGCATCTCTGATATATATTCGCCAGCTTCTTACTCAAACGACTCACGCTCGTTCAAGTCGGTGAAGAAAATGCAAATAATCAATGAACCTGTCAAGTTTTTGAAAATGAAAAGTAATCTACTGATGCATATTATCAATGTCTTTCATTTAAAAAAAAAACATTATAAAAATCAGTGTAGTACACACTGTTTTATTTGTTACCAAACGATTCATGTTCAACGATTAAATATATAGATATATCCGCCAGATAGATGAGTATCGGCCGTTTCAACTGCTAGTTAAGTTTATCCTACGAATACGCCAATTTAACTGAGAGTTAACGTTAGCTGGATGTGAATAAATTTTTATCTAGTACATCGTAAATTTAACCTACAGATACAGTCTGATCAGCAATGATTAATGTTTGAGTTGGTAATATATTCCGATAAAATAATAAATTTATTTTTGCCTTTAAGTTGGAAGAATGGCATTTGTAAATGCAAGGTTATGTGTGATCCGTGTAAATTCAAATGTAGCTGTCACCCATCTGTCATCACCTGACAGTCGAATCACAGACAATGTTGATGTAAATTTTATTGTTGCCAACTTAAATTTTTAATCTTGATCACTCAGTACTCTCTGGCAGATTATCCAAATATGAATAAACCGACAATAAGTGCCGTAAGTCTGTTAAATTTTTCATAATTTGTAATCTTGCATATCTAAATATGAATTTTGTTTTTTAAATGAATAAAATTTCGAATTTCTTAATTTGAAAATTTTGAATCGGAAAATTTCGAATTTTGAATCACTAGATTATAAAATGTAAAAATGCTGCATCTCTGATATATATTCGCCAGCTTCTTACTCAAACGACTCACGCTCGTTCAAGTCGGTGAAGAAAATGCAAATAATCAATGAACCTGTCAAGTTTTTGAAAATGAAAAGTAATCTACTGATGCATATTATCAATGTCTTTCATTTAAAAAAAAAAACATTATAAAAATCAGTGTAGTACACACTGTTTTATTTGTTACCAACCGATTCATGTTCAACGATTAAATATATAGATATATCCGCCAGATAGATGAGTATCGGCCGTTTCAACTGCTAGTTAAGTTTATCCTACGAATACGCCAATTTAACTGAGAGTTAACGTTAGCTGGATGTGAATAAATTTTTATCTAGTACATCGTAAATTTAACCTACAGATACAGTCTGATCAGCAATGATTAATGTTTGAGTTGGTAATATATTCCGATAAAATAATAAATTTATTTTTGCCTTTAAGTTGGAAGAATGGCATTTGTAAATGCAAGGTTATGTGTGATCCGTGTAAATTCAAATGTAGCTGTCACCCATCTGTCATCACCTGACAGTCGAATCACAGACAATGTTGATGTAAATTTTATTGTTGCCAACTTAAATTTTTAATCTTGATCACTCAGTACTCTCTGGCAGATTATCCAAATATGAATAAACCGACAATAAGTGCCGTAAGTCTGTTAAATTTTTCATAATTTGTAATCTTGAATATCTAAATATGAATTTTGTTTTTCAAATGAATAAAATTTCGAATTTCTTAATTTGAAAATTTTGAATCGGAAAATTTCGAATGTTGAATCACTAGATTATAAAATGTAAAAATCCTGCATCTCTGATGTATATTCGCCAGCTTCTTACTCAAACGACTCACGCTCGTTCAAATCGGTGAAGAAAATGCAAATAATTAATGAATCTGTGAAATTTTTGAAAATGAAAAGTAATCTACTGATGCATATTATCAATGTCTTTCATTAAAAAAAAAAAAACAATTATAAAAATCAGTGTAGTACACACTGTTTTATGTGTTACCAATCGATTCATGTTCAACGATTAAATATATAGATATATCTCCAAGATAGATGAGTATCGGATATTTTAACTGCTAGTTAAGTTATCCTATGAGTACGCCAATTTAACTAAGAGTTAACGTTAGCTGGATGTGAATAAACGTTTATCTAGTACATCGTAAGATTAACCTCCAGATACAGACTGATCAACAATTATTAATGTTTGAGTTGGTAATAGATTCAGATAAAAGCGTAAATTTATTTTTGCCTTTAAGTTGGCGGAATGGCATTTGTAAATGCAAGGTTATGTGTGATCCGTGTAAATTCAAATGTAGCTGTCACCCATCTGTCATCACCTGACAGTCGAATCACAGACAATGTTGATGTAAATTTTATTGTTGCCAACTTAAATTTTTAATCTTGATCACTCAGTACTATCTGGCAGATTATCCAAATATGAATAAACCGACAATAAGTGCCCTAACTCTATTAAATTTTTTATAAATTGTAATCTTGAATATCTAAATTTAAAATCTTGTTTTTTATAAAATCTCGAATTTCTTAATTTGAAAATTTCGAATTTTGAATGCGTAGATTATAAAATGTAAAAATGCTGCATCTCTGATATATTAATGTAGTTCTTGAATTTAGTTTTGCAAAATGAAATATTGAATTTCTAAATTTGAAAATTTTGAGTGAAATCTTCAATATCGAAATCCTTATATGTAATTATATTTTCTGGACAATTTAATTTTTTGAATTCTTCCACATATTTGGAAATTTGTATTATTTTTGGAATCGATGTTATTTTGAAAGCGTAATTTTTTGTCATATTGAATTTAGGAATTTGGTTTTATTCTTTGAAATCTTGAAATTTAAAATTAGCAAATCTTGATACATGAATTTTGAAGTTTTTTAAATAATAAATCTGAAAATTTGCGGGTCTTTACGTATCGTATTTTTTATTTTTTTTGGTTTGTAATTTTTGATACTTGTTATTGAATGTCAAGTGTTCAAGAACAAGTGTCAAAAATGACAGAACTAAAAGTGTAATGTTACAATAAGAGTGTTTTACACACACCGATCTCTTACTATCAAGACATCGTTGTTTTACACATTTTGTGACAGTAGAATGACATTAACGTCCACTTTTTTCTGTCCGCCACTGTAGGTATAATTCTTATGGGCTGACGTGTATAATATGTTGCATATGTATACATTTAATTTTAATGGATGAATTTTGAGTTTTGAATTAAAAAAAAAATCTGTAACCTCTTTTTAATTCTTCACAATCATCTGAAGAAAATCTCGGATGTTCAACAATCAAATTTGTATGGTAAGCTTTGGTTATTTCATTAATTGGTTAACATTTAAAAATGTCAGACATAAAAATGCTTAATTACTTTATTCAAATTAAGTAAGAACAAAGAATGGACGCAACTGCCACGTAAGTACTGAATTTGTAATTTTACTTACAACAATGGGCTGCCCTTCCGTAATGTAACTCGTGGTGGGCTTCAAAAAAACCTCTGGAACCTGCGGCGTGGGCTTCTGCAGGACCTTCAGCAACGACCTGCAACCGAAATCGTAGCCTAAACGCCCATTAAAATATTAATTCAGACTTATAATTTGCCGCTACGCCGACGATTTTCTTCCCATTCTGGACGAAGTGCGCCAAGTCTGTCATTGTCCAAACTCTTACGTAAACCCTGAAGTTTGAATTTGGCGCTCTGGGTGGCGTTGGGGATTTTGCGGTTGTAACTAAAATGGTAAGCTGTTTTTCTACCAATCGCCCATTCTACAAGTGAAATGGATTTGTGAGCTTCGCTTGTCGGTTTGTCGATACCATTTATTTCGCGCGGTGGTAATATTTACTGGTTCGTCCTTTATTTAACGTTTTAACGGTTTGTCGAGTAATTTAGGAGACAATAATGTGGTAGTGACAGTGCTAACAGTGATACGGCAGTCGCGAGGAGTGGATATAATTCAGCACATCGATGATGATGGAAACAGATAAAATTGACGATTCGAACAGTAATTCACAAGTAAGTCGTAAATGAAACTTTTGAGAATGACCGGCACAAATTTCGGATTACGTGGTCACACATTTGCGGCATACGGCCTCCTGTCAGATAGGTGACACAATTTTCATTGAGGCTTTTTTGGTCCTTTTCGCGACTGCATTCGTATTATTCCCAGAGCCCGTTATTTGCACTTGATCTTGTTTGAACCTGCCGTGACAAGCCGCCAAATGGAACAAGAAATGGTTCTTTGTCGATGTGAAGATGGGGGTACTTGACCTTTTGTCCACTGACTCATAATGGCATTAATATTGAGTGATAAACAATGTATTTACCGTAAACGAGTCGGCAAGGAGGACGAACCGAACACGAATCTCCAATTGTCAGTCGCAAGTTTTTGTTTTGTTTTGTTTTATGAAATACTGAAAAGTAAAATTTCGAATTAAACGGTAGATCGTCGAATAATACGACTTTCTCTTCGCTCTTGTTACGGTGCGGTTTATAAAGTCGGTGTGACTTGCCAGGAATTTCTTGCATTTGCTGTAAATTACTGTATATAGTAATGATACTGCACGATTATATTTGTTTATTGGTGAGGAAGTGACGTTGGAAGGACAACAGGTTTTGCCGGGTGATGTACACGGCTGTCCTAAAAGTAGCAGACTTGTTGGGTCCACTTTCTGGCACCACAACCCACATTTTGAGTTACAGTTAACGTGAAGTCTTACAGGTGTCCCAAGTGGTTGTGGGAGGAATTGGGAGTTTTTTATAGTCATACCCATCATAATTTTGTTGCTAAAATACAGAGATCGAAAACTAAATTAGTCAAAGTTGGTAATGCACGGAAAGCCGACATCGGTTTCGATCTCTGCATCAAAATTGAACAACAACGGGAACCATAATTGTGGTTTATGAGCCTCCCGGTTGGACGATCCCTCTCGTAAATTACACTTTTGTTAACCGACCATGAAGTCGATGATTTTATTAAGGGTCCCCTGTAAAAATTTCTACCCGGGCCCAAAAAATGTGGTTGTCTTCCGTTTACTACCGTGCACAGTTTCAATACGCAGGTAATCGAGCAGCGCGAGGAAGTACCGTCACGGTAACTTCTTCTAGGAAGTCGGTACTTATCATCGACATTTATCTTCCTGGAAAATGGGGTTTTGTAATTACTGTAGGTAACTACTCACGATAACAAACAGAAAGATAAGGTCCTACTGTGTGACGTCAACAAAAGGGTCAAGCTACCTGAGTACATTGTGCTTGCTAATTTTAAGTTTGGAGTTTTTTTTTTTCATTTTCGACAGAGTGCTCTGAAAAGGAAAAAAGGTGCATTCCTGGATAACAGTCTGAAAACCCCATTCGGTACATAATAAATTTGACTAGGACAGGTAAGATTTATTAAAATTATTATTTTTTTAAACAATGGACCCATTACCATTGTTTATTATTCAATTCTTAAATTTGTAATCAATAGACTGTTTAGAATATTTTATTTTTGTTTACTCATTCGGCCTAGAAAAAAAATTTGACCTGGGATGTTTTCCTTCGTTTATTTCCCACAGTTTACGTCATATTATAGTCCACCGGTGGTTCACGAACCCCTTCGGGTCCACTCATAGCCAAATAGTTATTTATGTCACAAGTGTGAAGTTTATTTCACGCGACTTGAAAATTGTCTTGCGAGTGTCTATGGAAATATTTTCTTTAAAAGATGATATTATACTTAACCACGACACGTAATCGATTGTTTTCACGTTCTTTATTTACCTTATTTTTGAAATCATTGAGGTTTCTTAAATTTGTCTTGAGTTCTAAGTGTACATGTATGTCATTCCTGGTTAATTAATTACTCAGGTTTCAAATTTTTTTGAGGCCATTCGAATTTATGGAGATCAAAACCAAGTTCTGTCTGTGAATCTCTATTTACAAACTTTCAAATTAAACGGAAATATTCCTCCGACCGCATGTTCACCGAATCATAATGCATCCAGCGATAAGCCGCAATTAATCACAAATACCGGCCAAAAGAAAGTGCTTCTTTGTTTAGCATTTACGAAAAGTAAAATTTCGAAATAACGAGCACACCATGGAGTAACACGACTTTCTCTCGGGTCCTGTTACGGTATAATATGAGTCTTGGACGAGTTCATCTCGATCTATTACAGGCAATTACTGAACACAGTGATGATTCTGCACAATTATCTTATTATTAATGAGGAAGTGACGTTGGAAGGACAACCGGTCGGTTTTACCTGAGTATCCACGGCAGATGTTTCAAACTAGCGGAATAGCCCTTTTCTGGGCCCATTTCCTTGATGTTGACACCATCAATTTACTAATTTTGGAACTAAAACGTGCAGTGTATATTTAAACTGTTTCCCAGAAGATGACGCAAATAAATAGTTGGTCTCGTACTTATCACAAGCACTTTTTTAATAAATGTGGGTCGAAACGATTCAGATTCTCTGGTTGTAAAGTGATAATTTACTCTTTCTAAAGTATCGGTTACAATACAGGACAAGTAACAAAAAAGTCTTATAGCAAATTTCATTTTGAAGATATCTATAAATACCCCCAGACGTAAAACTTTTGAGAACTTCTGTTTAATAATAATTTTTTTTGTTCAATTTGGCGATAATTTTTGAGACATCCTGTATAACAATAGTGCTTGTTAACACACAAATCTGATGGTTTATTTGTGTGTTTACTGATTATATTGACGTATTAAATATGTATGGACACTTTATGGTGAAATTTATTGCTCATTAAGGAGTTGCGAGTTTATTATATTCGTTTCCACACACGTATATGCTTTGTTGAATTCGAAAATAGTCAGTCTTACGATGTTGTGCTGGTATTAAGCTTGTCTGGGCTTTGTGTTTTTTAATGTTTTTTTGAAGTTTACGGTGTTGTTAAACAAACAGTTCGGTTTATTGCCTTGGGACGTTATACGGTACACGCTCTAACAGTATTTAAGATTAGAGATGGTACATGTAGGTAGATTAGTTTTAATTAGGAGATGTTGAGGCTTTGGTTATTTATTGCGATAAGTGTAGCTTTATGTGCATCGAAATACAGGGGTGTCTATAAATGATTCATACATCCCAGGGTTTACATATTTTTATGATATAATTTGTCCGCCTATAAAAAATAAAGTATGTACAGTAAAGTCAAGTCAGGACGTCACAACATCGGAGTTTGCCGCTGATTTTAAGTAATCGAAAAGTTGCACCACAACGGTAATTTTTACAGTGATGTAGAGGCGGAGATAGATCAGTTTTCTATTCGCTACCTGGTTTATTAAACGCGCAAAGGTGTAATTTTAATTTCACACAAGTTTAGGCGATATGACCCAACTTCACGTCGTGACGTCACACTTTTTGATTTCACGTCATTGCAGTATTTTACCTTTTATTTTGTTATTATTGATACCAACGAAAAACTAAACACGCAAAATAAGGATATGAAGGCAGCTGATTGGTCGTGTTTTTCTCTTATGAATCTGTACAAAATTTTCAGTAGAGAACAAAAATTTTCGAATTTGTATTTTAGAATCTCGAATCCTTGTAATCTTGAGATCGAGAATCTCAAAATATCGCTAGTTACAAATTTTCAAATAAAATGTACGAAAATGGGAGCTTGATGTCTTGGAATTCTAGGATGTTGGAAATTCGGATTCTCCAAGTCACAAATTTTCAAATCTTCGAATAAACAATAATAAATTTGGAAAATCGAAATGTTTGGATTCCGAGAATTTTGGAAACTTGAAATTTTAACACCTTTAAATCTGTAATCGTACTAAATGTCATATTTTTTGAAACTTTTCATACTTACATAATGAGGTAGTATACAAAATTTTGAAACTTTTTATAAATGAAACTGCTTAAAATAGAGGACTCCTATTTTTTCGTTTTGCTTAAATCATAACCGTTTTCATGAAATAAATTAAAAACTATTTCGCGGGCGAATAACTACGTCATTAGTTTCCGAGCATAGAGGGAGTAAGAGCGAAAAGGAAAGAATTACTAATAAAATGAGCGAGAGTGAGAAATGAAAAGGCGTAGGTCGTCACTTAATTCATATGCCGGCCACGAATGACGTATTTTAAACTAGTACAGTTCTCTCATAAAAAATTAAACAAATTTCAATTCAATTTTTTTGCATTTTCAGTAAGTATAATTTCACCATAATAGCGCTAAACCATACACTTTTCAATGAAGTTTATGATTTTGTCTTTTCCAAATACTTTATTTTTTACCTCATTATGTCCTTCAGAACCTTAAAATTGGGTCCCTTACCCACACAAACGCCATTTGTTATAATTTTTCGTCGACTGTTTTGCCTGAGCCCGAAATGTAGGTAAATTTTTGTTTTTCGATCTTTCTACATCACCCTATATCACCTATCGTTTTTACATTGTAACTTTTGCTTTTGTTTGAGAACGCATTGTGGTGAATGACGTCAAAATCAATAGTTCACCGTTATCACCGTTATCGCAGCCAATTAATTTATCGATTAGGTGTTTTATGATTTTCCCTGTTGTTCGTCTCTCTAAATTGATTAAATCTTTGTGCAATATTAAAACGTAAGAATCGCTATTTTAAATTTCCATTGAATTTATTAGCACCTACGCGTTTTTTCCTCCTAATTAAGTGCACCTGAAGCGAAGCCCAGATTAGGAACCAATCCCACACGGTAGGCGCCCGTGTGTGAATCACTCGAACAAACATTAATTTCTCTAAATTCGAAATGGTCGCCGCTTGCACAAACATTCATAGAAATCGGCGACAACAATAAAGCCAACCTCGGGGCCCTCGTTTCGTCGAATGATAAAAAGAACTAATAAGTTTCGACCTTTCACGGATTTATTGCATGCTGTCCGCACAAAGAGATCGTTACTTCTAAATCCGCGTGATGTTCTCTTGACGCTAGATAAATTTCGCAGCTTCATTGTCGTCATCAAGGTTTTTGTGCATTCCGTTTTGTCGGTGATTGTGTGAATGACAGATAAATTTAATACAGTCGGGGCATTCGCCGATCGCGGATCGGTCCTTGAATCTAATTGTTAGCTGGAAGTGAGCGATGGATTTTTTTTGGGGAACTGTGTAGTTGTGACTCTTATTAGATTGTCAGAGTGACTTATTTTGGATTTTTTCCGAAATTGTGGCGATTGAATGGGGGAATTACAGGTGAGTGTAGTGTAGTCTTGAAATCGATCGGGCAAAAACAGTGCACCGAATTCGGTTGTTAGTTCACACCTTTTTTACACGTCATTGAGGCAAGAAATGCCCTTCTCCGCAGGTGAAGGATAGTTGTTCATGATCACCGGAACTCAACTTGAATTAGTCTTAAATGCCCTAATTTCTGTCGAACACATACATAATTTTTTCCTTTTTGTTGACTCACATTCTCTACTTTTATTTGATCCTTTTTACCTCGCAGCATTCCGTTTTGCGGTGTAATTTATGTGAGTCTGGAAAGTCTATTCTGGTACTTTACTTCGTTTTCTCTGTATTTCATTTTCGTTGTGTAGTGATGATCATTTAAGTACATTCTTTTATTTTAGAACTAACTGACCCCGCGAACTTTGTACCCCCTCAGAATCAATAAATGTTGTGTTAACTTATTAGC
The DNA here is from genome assembly GCA_963583935.1 of Diaperis boleti. Lineage (NCBI taxonomy): Eukaryota > Metazoa > Arthropoda > Insecta > Coleoptera > Tenebrionidae > Diaperis > Diaperis boleti. The sequence continues at coordinate 43,440,306 of OY757248.1, forward strand.
TAAATTTAATTCAGTTTTTATCAAATATGTACATAATAAATAATAACACAGGTCGACAAAAAATATTTTTTCTTTGTATTTCTGTTTGTATGAATAAATTCTGATTCTATGCATAAAGTAAAACCAAAATATCCATTTTCGACTTATAAAGTTTGCTTTTGTGAGTTTTACGTCGATAAGCAAGTTTTGAAGATTTTAGTTGATTTTATGAGCAACAAGTAGCAGCACATTGAAACAAACTGGCGGCCAGTTGCATATCATTTGCGTAGTGCACAGTAATGATCTTTACTTGTCTATCACACTTATAAAAACCGTTTTTGATTGTCACTTAAGCAAAAAATGGCGTCAAAACAACGTAATAATGATGTTGATTCATTCGGTTTTATTTGTGGTGAATTTATCAAAGGAAGAAGTACAAAATTTTGTTTAGTAACAAATTTAAAGCTTTATGAAGCTTATGAAGCCTATTTTAACTTAAAATTCGAAATCAAGATAAAAATGCATGCCTTATTTCTCCTGTGGTAACTGCAAAAATACTTGTTTTTCAATTTTAATGTACATTGTGCAATACCTACAATTTTTTTTAGTCTTATTAATTATAATTCTTGAATAAAAGTGACTCAGATGTATAGTAAAAATTTGTTTAATAATAATTTACAATAATATTCTGAGAAAATTGGTAATTTTCTCTAAAAATCGAAATATCGCTCTGGTTTCTGCAAAAGCAAACTTTGACCAAAAAAACTATTTTTTCCTTTATTAGTTACGTTAGAGAAAACGAAATTTGATATTTAGAACTCAAACCCAAAAATCGTGTCGACCGGTGTAATGTACACAACGCCATCTACTGGCATTGTCGGAACCAGCATACAACCCCATGTTCATTTTTGTTTCTGTCATGTATCAGAGATGGCGTATATACGGATTCGTATATATACGTTTTAATAGTTATTCGCCCCCGAAAAAATCAGTCAATCCGTTCTCGAAATATCATCAAAAAATTTGTGTGTGCAGTCCACGCGCAACAGAAGTGAAACTTTGGACTTTACTCCTTAAGAATCGATTTTCATTTTTAAAGGCCGTTACGACAAATTTTGGTGGCCGGCGTAATTATGTAGTTATTGCCGTTGCTCTGTACGATAGGGCCCCCCTGTTTCCAGGGGGGCTTTGTTATTGTCGTTGCTCTGTACCTCGAACTTCAAGGAAAATTAAAAAAAAAAATTGCTAAATTGGTCCAGCCGTTCTCAAGGTATGGCGTGACCAACGGAAATAGGGATTATCATTTAACAGACATCGTTATCCAGCAAGGCAAGTCCCAACTCGCCAAAAGTTGTCGCGAATTGAGAGAAATTTAAGAAAATACGGTTTATACAGGAAAATAAAAGTGCCCTATCGAATAATTCGTAATGAAGATTTAGCACTGCAAGTACAAGTACTGTTAAGTATTGAAGAAAATCCTAACACTTCAATTAGGGAACTAAAAAAACAAAAAACAAAATGAAACCTTATGTTCCACAAAAGGTGCATGCCATAGAAGAAGGCGACCCAGCAAGAAGATTACTATTTTGTGAGTTTTATTTGGATACAATTAGATCCAATTCTGTACAGAAAAATAATGTGGTCAGATGAATGTACTTGCTCGTGAAAATCCTCATATCACAGTTGCAACGGTCTTTCAGAGGCGGTTTAGTGTTAACGTGTGGTGCGGGATTTTAGGGAACAGGCTAGTTGGTCCTTTCTTTATTGAAGGCAAACTTAATGCCCAGAAGTACCATCGCATTTTAACCGAAATTGTGGAGGATTTTTTAGAAAATCTACCACTAGCACAATATAGAGCAGTATATTTTCAACAAGATGGGGCTACACCTCACAATGCCCGAATTAATACAGAATACAAAATGTTTGGAGAAGAATGGATTGGTCCCATTCGGTGGCCAGCCAGGTCACCGGAATTGTCACCACTCGATTTCTTCTTTTTTTAAACAATAATTTTAAGTAAATGTGCATATTACATATAAGTGTATGAAGAAAAATTAGATCTTTCAAATAAATAAATAAAAACTATGGGTCACAATTTAAAATAAGAAAGTTGAATGGAGCCCAAAATACACTGACATTTTAGACAAAATCTAAAAGCCATTTGATTTACTTTTTTTATTTTTGAAATCGAACCGTAAATAAAAATTCTACAGCGCCTGCTGTTTTTTAAAAATCACCCTGTGTATGTATAGATTATAATATTGTCTCCTTAATTTGATTCAACACTTTTGGTTAATATTTTTCTACTTTTTACCGACTTCAAAAAAAAGGAGGAGGTTCTATGTTCGACTGTATGTATGTTTTTGTATTATCCCTATTTGTCTTCAAGTTGTCTTTCTTTCTTTCGTTTCGTTGTTATGTTTTTCCTTTTAAATTTTGGCACTTTTTCTTCTAGAGCTATTTGTTTTTTCTTTTGATGAACTTACTACGTATTTATTTTAGATTCTCATTTCTGCCTATTCTGTTGTCCCTTTCCATCATTTTTTCAATCGGGTAATTTTATTGAAAAAAAAAAACAAGCCCTTTCTCATATCCTCTATTTACATACAGTGCGACCACCACCCAACACGAATCGCAGGAATTCAAAAAAAAAAATTGAAAGAGAAAATTCGAGTTATCGAAACAGAGCATGAAGAACTAAACAAAGAGAATGAGAAACTTAAAACGGAAAAAGAGAAAATGAAGGAGAAAATAAGCAATCAAGAAATAATTGTCGAAGCCATCGAAGGAGAAACAAGAAAAAATAAACTAGTTATACAAGGAATGGTCGAAACGGAGAGTGAACATGAAGAACAATATTGAAAGACAAGGATGTAGAAGAAATTCGCAGATTTTGCGACCCAGTTCATACGTAGTGCTCCAAATGGTTTATGCAACATAAAATTCGTATCTTTCATCATATTGAACTGATTTCTTTTTTAGAAGCGCCTGAATTATTTCTCTCTAGACTTGTCATTGTATTTTTTTGAAATTTACTTTCGTTTTTGCAGGAAAAAAAAATAAAGTGAAAAAAAATGTAATTAGAATTAAAGTTTTAAAAAATTAAGATGAAAGCACTAGAGAAAATGTAATTTTAACATATAAAACAGTTCTTCTTTTTTTAATCGCAGCAAAAATAACTAAATTATTCTGCGTACAAATCGACAAAATTGTGCGTTGACGGTGTCAACTGATCCCGCTTGGTCGGGCGGAGCTTATGGGCTCATAAATTGTTATCATCTGAGGTGTCGACGCCGGGAGAAATTCTTGGAACTCTATAATTTCCGTTAGTTCAAAAATTTTACATATCGTTTGCTCTTTGCTTCAGTGTTTTAGTTTTGGACGGATTTCTGAACTACAAAATTTGCTTTTAAAAAAAAAGAGAACCGACTACCCAATGACCTGTCTGAAGTCGGTGCCAAGCCAAATAGGTTACAAATTTGTAACATATTGTAATTATACAAAAATATCAACAACGTTATAACGCATACAAAATTCGATATCATTCGAGACGACCGTCAACGACGTCTGCCGTTTGGGGTGTTTTGCTCAGCACGAGCCCCCCACCCACGCTCACGCATTCCGGTGCGTTCGCCAAGAGACCTTCGATGTGGCTGGAGTAGGCAGCCTATCTATCTACTACCTATTTGGCTTAGCACCGACTTCAGACAGATCATTGGGTAGTACATGTAATAATACATGTATTCAATTATTTTTCACTTTTTGAAGTCGGTTCTCTTTTTTTTTAAAAGCAAATTTTTTTACAATTTTAAGTGATAAGTTAGTGATACCTAGTAAAGACGCTTCTCCAATATTGAGGTCCTCAATAAAGTTGACGAAGAAATCGGTATGAACATAATTATATACATAAAATGAAGAAAAAATATGGGGATTTTTCTCGATTTCCATGGGATTCCCTGATCAGATCCTGATTTTTTGACAATGGAATCACGTCAAGAGTATACCCTTTCAAATAAAAGAAGAATTTTGTAAATCGGTCCACAACTGACAAAGAAATCGGTGAACATAAATGAAATATAAATATATAAATGTTCTGAGGTAACAAACATTAAGAGGGCGAAGCATAACCTTGAAATGGACCTGACGGTCACAGCTTTGATTTAAACCAAGCATAAACAAAAAGATGTCGCTTTGATGTCGATTTGGATTTTTTTCTCCAATGCACAACCCCTCCCCAATGTTAAGCTATTCCTCACCCGAGGGCGCTGTTCCAATATTATTAAACTCATTTGTTTCTCTTCAGATGCTTCAGACGTTGTCTCTATCTGTTCCTGTTTCTCGCTTGCACACTAGGGTATCAATTTCATACGGTTTCGGTGACAAAAAATATTGTTTTAAGAGGGTAATAAAACCAGCTTTCGAATGCTTGATGAAAACATCCATATAGAATTGTACATGGGCCAGGCATGGGCGGCTTCTGATGAGTGATGGAAAGCACGTGCTCCGTGTATAATCTGACACTGTTTCATCGGTCGAAAGTGGTGATTGGAGGTAGAAACTATTATGATTTTTCAGAAATAAGAAACATTTTTTTCATGATATGAATTTATCTTATAAAAATAATTGAATATACCCAAGTAGATGAAGGTACTACGGGTAATAATAGATATTATGTTACACATAGCACGTTTTTACATATTACAGAGCACCGTTATTCACTCGTGTAGGAATATTTTTCATATAAATACTTCAGTGATATAGAGATATACTGAGTGATCATAAAGTTCCGCACAAAATTCATAATTTAGTTTTGTTATGTTTTTGCGAAAACCGCTCAAACAAGTCTATTTTTGTTTTCAAATTGCCATCTTTTGACTTAAAAATTTTGTTGATGACGTCATCTGTTTTTGAACTATGACACCGTCATCATTTTTTTTAAATAGCAACCCCCAACTTTTTTGTTAGTTTTAGATAAACTTTTCAATTCTCTATTCAACAAAAGTAAAGAGTGATATCTTGCATAATCTTTTTTTTTGCAAAAATTACTTTTTACATCAAAAATAATTTTTTTATTCCTTGAAAAAAAAATGGAAAATAACAATAAATTTGGAAAGAAAACAACGAAAAATGAAAAACCACATAATAAAATTTAACGCATGTGCTCAAATTGCCACCCGCCAACTATTTGACAATTCATTCAATTACTTCGGGAGTAATCTGCGCCATTTCGCCACGGATTCGTAGTGAAATAGTATTTTTTCAAGGAATTGTTACATTGTATAGTTATAATTCCCTGATAACTTCAGACTCGATTATAATAAATTATTGAATTAAACTTTTCAGAACTCATTTGATACATTACGTAAAAAATACTAATTTTGCATGGTTTAGGTTGCATTTACATATCGACAGATGAATTATTGTCAGATTTGAAATAAATAAATAAATAATTATTTACATACCAGGTGTCCCAGAGGTGTGTGAACCATCAATTACGCCCTTATTTTGAAAGATATCAAAACGGGGTTTTCGGGGGACGATAGCCACACGATACCTTCACAATTTAAAATTATTAGAAATCATATACAGAGTGTCCTAGTATTAGTAATATACCAAAGTTGTTTTTTAAATGGAATGCCCTGTATATTAGTCGGTGAATTGAAAGAGCAGTTAATGGTGAGCAATATGATATAAGGTACTACAGGTTTATTATGGATGGTTCTTGAGTTATGAAGAATTTTAGCTCAAAATTAGTGCTTTTTTAAAAAATTGCAGAGACCATTCCAACAGAGATAACTGAATACAGCCCCCTGAGTAAAAACAAAAGAAAGCTGATCAGGCTAAAAAGTGGCGATTTAAAAACAAAAATCGACGTGTTTCAAGAATTTTTCTCAAAATCAATTGCAGTGAAGATTCTGAATTTATTCCAGTTAAACTTTCCACCCTGTATATAGATTAGTATATGATTTCGAATAATTTTAAATTGTGATGGTATCGTGTGGCTATAGTCCCCCGAAAACCCCGTTTTGATATCTTTCAAAATAAGGGCGTAATTGATGGTCCACACACCTCTGGGACACCACACCCCCGGTATTATGTAGTAATTACCTATTATGAATTGTTTTTATAATTTTTTCTTAGTATATATTTGTTTATAATTTGGTATATAATTTGTTTTTATGTTTTTAAGAGACTATAAGTTTCGGCGCAGTACGACAAAAAATGGCAAAGTTATACGTTTCTAAAACTTTAGGCAGCTCGCGTTCCCATCATTTAGGAATGCGGTGTTCGTACCCATCATCTACGGTTCGTACCGCTAGAGGTACGAACCCTCCACAAACCCTCGTGAACGTGTTAACTAATAAACACATGGCACACGTCAGCATTTTGTTGACGTAACGAAAAAATTACATCTTGCCGTAGCACCGGCACAGATTATAAAGTTATCTGTGGCACCGGTAAAAATAGGGTAAAAAATTGTTGTGGCGCCACCTATAGATTAGAAGCCAAACCCGAACGGCGTTTATCGGCAGCCATTTTCTTCATAAGCTGTCATTCTTACTTTTGAATTATGATTTGTTGCAATTAAAGGTAATTTTGCACTCTCATAATGAACTACCTAAAGTTCACTTGTTTTACCGGTGGTCGTGCATACATTTAAATCAACATTTTTTACAACAAAATGCAAAACAGGCCTTCACGAGAATTTAAATTTCTTCGAACTGAAGACGAATTCTTGAAAAAAAAATTGTGGAACTCCTTTGCAACAGTTCAATTTCTCTAAATCACTAGGACTTTATTGTAAATATATCAGCATTAATCTCCAGGACTCGATGAAAAAGCCACAAATATTCGATCGCAGCGCCACCTAGTAGTTTAAAGCATTTGCTCCCCCCTCTTAAAAAAAAAACACAACCAAATTAATAACTTCCTCCTTTTTTGAAGTCTGTTAAAAAAAAAATACGGGTGAGCTTTAGACCACACGACTGAAGTAAAACTTCAGTTCGCCATTGTGAAAGTACTCTTAATTTATGAAAGTTTATAAATGGAGCTAGAGAATCCTGAATTAATACCGTCTGCAGTACTAGATAATGCATGTTTCAGTTTGTCGTCAGCGAAAATCGGCAATCATGTGTAGCGATTAAGATAAGTAGCGCAGTTGCATACAAAACTGACACACGCAAATAGGTGTATTGTGCGGATTCACAACGGATAAGACGCGGGTTCGAATCCCGTTAAGCCAAACATTTTTTCTATGAATTAATTATTGTAAAATCGTGCATTGAAGAAAACTTCCGCTCGCTTCGCCCGATCACACTTCTCGTAACGCTCTCGTCACGCATTCACCAGCTTACTCCCCAAGTCAAGTGTCCGTAAAGAAGTTTTACTTCAAAAACGCAAAACTATTTTTTTTTTTAGACAAATATCATACATATTGTTTAAATAATATTAATAGTTATATTCCCGCGTCAAAAGGTTTCTGATTATAAATAATATAAAAAAAAAAAACATCAAAATCTGCTGTTTCTGAGGACTTCCGAGAAAAAGACTTCATTGACGCGACAGTACGAGTTACGGAGCTATTCTACTTGGAGAAATTCGAGTTAGAGAGGCTAGAATACATTAAAAATTTGGAGTAAAGGGCGCGGATAGAAATACAGAGTTTAAGGAAATTCCACTGTATACTCTTTGAGTTTTCTGGGTTGTTGTTTCTGGATTCCTTCCGAAATTTTCATATTTTTCAATTGTTGATATTCTCTAGATTTTATAGATTTCCTTTTTTTAGATTTTGTGAATCTTCGGGAGTTGGGAAAACTGTTCATGGCTCTATTAGTAGTTAAGAAAACCCAGAAAAAAATTATTTGTGTGGCGCATTCACCATTTTTTTTTATCTCTTTTCATTCACCATGTGATTTTTAGATACGCAAATGTTATTATGCCTCCACATTAGAAATGACTCAAAATTTTAAAAATATCCAATATGAAATACCATTTGTTTTTTGAGGATTTTAACTTGTGCAACAACCATTTTTGTACTGTGTACTCTCAAAATTTACAGTTACATGACTCAGATAATGGAAAATATTTTAAAATTTGGTGTGGTCGCTAAATCTTAAAATAAAAAGGTATTCAAAGTACAAAGACATTTCGAATGCCTTATTAAATTTAACATGACGCTATTACTCACTCCCCCTACACGTGCGCACTTTATCCTGAATTATTTATTTAAAGGATAAATATAGTCCATCAACTGGCACGAGATTGCCGCACAATGTCCGTCTGTCCACGCAACTTTGCCGATTGCGGAATTGTTTCAATTGCTCCCTTGAAAACCGTCTTTCTTCTCGCATTGTTTACTAATTGCTGTGGGGCAACCGGTTGACATGGAAAACAATACGTGCAGTGCACGAGTTCGTCATTAAAACAATGCATCACTTATCGTTGCTTAATTTTAAGAAAGTACGTTTCTAGGAGCAGTCAAGGGCGTACGAGAAAAAGTTCTGAGCGACTAGCAGTTGCGATTGAAAGTCATCATACTGTTATTTATCCGCGATGGGAGATTTGTTTTTCATCATTTAAATAAACACTCGTGGCGATAATGAGTAAACCAAAGTGACGCGATGTTACGATAAGTGAAGGTGTTGAAATTAATGTATTTTTACGAAACTTCGCCTACATTGTGAAGAATTAATATGCTTTGCGCACACAGTGCAAATTGAGCTTGTCTTGACGGATCAGTAGGTAAAGTTCAAATCGAATTATTCCGGGCCTTCCGGCCTAAAAATAGGTGTTTAATTATCAAGGGCGTGAAGTCGGTGGGGTTTTTGCTTCCGTCTGTTTTCAAGTTACATTGTTTTACTTCTGGGACTTCGACTTAATTTTAATTTAGTCTTCCAATTTCTCTTCTCTTTACATGAAGCAATATCCCTCCATTATTTCTTCATTCAGATTTTTGTTTTATTTGGAACACTTTCGCATTACTTGTAAGTAAATGAAACTCGTAGTAAAACTATATTGGATTGTGTTACCACCATAGTGAGCTTATTAGTATGCATCCATTTTAAGCCCGGAGCCGACAAAGGACACTCTGCAAATCCAAACGTTGCCATATCGTTACTCACTGTCACCCACTTAAGGCAATTAAGTCATAACCAATCAATTAAGGTGTAAATAATCCTTGAGTGATCACGAAAACAAATAATCCAGTTTCTTCACCTCAATTGCTTCCGCCGATCTTCGCCCTAAATGGTAAACTCCATTTACGCGTCCCAGATCGAGAAGACTGTATTGTTATCAATTTGCGCAGTTATGTCTTCACACAACCGACCAGAAGAACCGCCGTGACCAAATCGAGCTTTTAACGGTTGACTAATCACGGATGTAATCATGAAAATCGAGGCGCCTGGAAGGTAAAGTTACTTTGATTTGATTTGTGTAGAAAGGACCAAATTTGGACCGACCGAAGGTATGAAACAAAAAAAAATAACTTTGCTCACCCATTCTTGGCACTCGTTTTTTACGGTTATCAGCATATCTCTGTCAGCGTCAGATTAGACAGGTGAAAAAATATTTCATGGGCCGTCCTCGGTCGGAACTCGTCTTGTTTCCTAAGCTGTTATACTAGTTCAAGTGTACCGTGTATGTTAATTTCGTCCTGGATGTCGGACGTATTTTATTTATGAGATTATTCTTTCAATTGGAAAAAACAAGGCACCAGCTTGACTTTTTCTGCACTTCTTATTTCCGCGAAACGACGGAGATTCATATCAGTAGCAAATCGACGATTTGCGCGTGCACAAGGCGCTCAACTTTCTATCTTAATTATTCCGGATAGTTGTGTTTCTTTTTTTCTTGTTATGTGTTGTTTGTTATGTGTGACCACTGTTTGAACAAATTGTTTATTTTTGACGTAACTTGGTAAAGGTATTTGGTTTTTTGTCGGTGTTTCGTCGGTGTGACGATGTTTTTTGTTTGCAGTATCCAATGACAATACTATCACCCTACGATACGGCCAGGAAGAAAGAACCGTCGGCCACATTTAACGCGGAGAGAGAATCATGTCTGAAATGCTTCGAAAAATGGAGCGAAACCGACCAAGTCGAATTCGTAGAGAATTTACTAGCTAGGATGTGTCACTACCAGCACGGCCACATAAATTCCTATTTGAAACCTATGCTACAGAGGGACTTCATCTCCCTTTTGCCAAGTAAGTATCTTCAAAACATTTTCATCCAATCTATTAAAAAGCTACCCCAAATAGCAGCCTTTTATGGAGGTTTGAGAATTTTTAAAACTGCTTGTTGTCCTCATTACAATTGGGTGTATTTCAAACGTTTTTAGTATTAAAATTTTACAGAAGTTATCAAAAGGAGAACGACAAATGCCCGTTGTTAAACATTAAATCATTAATCATATGACGGCCTCAACATCATAGCGATGGCAGCCCAAACGTCGTTTAGAAAGTAAGGTTAAACCGGTCACAAAAGAAATTTTAGGCGTCAGTTGTAAAAAAATGAGTTCGAATTCAAATAAGGCGGTGATATAAATATGTATTACACCTTTTTGTATGTTCAGGAGTATTTTTTATTGACTCGACTACTCATAGTAACATTATTTTATATTGGCGAAAATCAGCAAAGTGGCTGGACCTCTGGTGTTAGATTTTATAAGCTTCGAATGACGGAAAACATTGTGAAATATTGTAGTAAAACCATTTGGTTTAAGTTTTGTTGTTGAGTTTGCAGTAATAAGTGAATAAACATTAGAAACAATTAATGAAAAATGGCACATAACATTATTGTTTTCCTTTATTTGACCTGTCAACTACTGTCAACTGTCATTTTCTGATTTTTGCCAATACGTGACCGGAGCATAACCTTAAATTTCTCATATCTGTAGTGTTGGACTGAAATGTGGAAATGTATCAGTTCTTTAAAAATATTTTCTTTATTCAACCCTTATACTAAAAGTCTTAACGGCATTTGAACGTTGCAAGTAGGTTGAGATACTTTTTTTCTGGATGTGAAAATAGAGTTGTACAAGAAAAAGTACTTGAGATTCGAGTAAGAAGTTATTTTATCCGACACTTCGTCTGATTTACATCTATCCGACACTTACGTCTGATTTGCAAACATCCAAACCACTTCCAAATGAATGAAGAACTAAATGGAAGCGGTGTAAAAAAATCTCTCCTTGAAAGGAGCAAAAAAAGATTTTCCACAATCTACTAAAAGTCTGCAGCGGAAGTTAGCAAACATCCTTCTGAGATTTTTTTATGCAGTAATTGGCAATTTCACCATTTGGCTATTTCGCTAATTACGTTACGCTACGGTTTGTTAATATTTTGTTAATCTGCTATTTCGGCATTCTGTTACATACTTTGTTATTTTACCATTTCAATATTTCGTTCTTTCTTACTATTTTTTATACGTTATTTTGCTATTGCGTTATGTGTATTATTTCACCATTTCGTCATTTCAGTGTTTCATTATTTTGTTTAATAACCATCCTGTAATTTGTAATTTTTTCTATTTTGTTACTTCGATATTGTTACTTCATTAGTTTGTGATTTAATCATAATATTCCACTACTGCTTTACTGCTTTTTTGTAGTCTTTCATTTATTACTGTTTTTTTGGAAGGTTAATATTTTTTTCAGATTAGTGGTATTTTTACTTTCTAATTTTAGTTTTTTAAAGTCATCGATGTGAATTTTTTCGCAATAGCTATTTCTAATTTGTTATATTTCTGTTTGAATTTCTGTATTACCGACTGATGCAGCAACACGTAGCGCAGATAAAACTGAAGTAAATATAGAGAAAATGGAAGAAAACAGCAAAGAAGTAGAAGAGAGATGCCAACGAAAGGTAGGAAGAGGTTGGAGAAAGAAAAATCCTGGGGAAGAAGACGAGTCGATATTTTTATCAATATTAGAATAGAAGCGACATCTATAGAGGCAGTAGAGCAAGTGAAGTGTATCAACAAAGAAAGTAGAAACCGATCGTTTAGCTAGGGAAGTTCGGCTGCATTCCTGGAAGAAATGAGAAAGGAAACTAATAGGGGAGGCCGGAACAGGAAGACAAAAGGAGGAAGAAGAGAAGAAATAAAAAGGAAACTAAAGGAAGAAGTTAAGGAAATACGAAGAGAGAACCAAGAAATTAAGAGAGACATTGAAAGGCAAAGAGAAGAATTTAGGGAGAAAGAGAAAAGATAGGAGGGATAGAGAAACAGGTTGAGAGAGGGTAACACAGCTGGAAGGGAAAGTGGAGTTTGAAGAAGAGAGAAGGAGGAAGAACCATATTGTGATAACTGGATGGGGTGGAGAAAAAACAGTAAACAACAGGCCAAAGAGGGGGATAGAAGATTTTCTGATGAAAAATGTAGGCCTGTTAAATACAGGGTGTCCCAACTAAAATTTGTACCCCCTCACAATTCCAACTTCGAAAGACTCAAACAGGTCAATTTTGTTATCAAGGGGGACGAAATTGTCCCAAACTTTCAAGTCTTAGATCTCACCCCTTTAGCCAGGGGAGGCACCGAATTAAAAAATTTAAATGGCATGAGGGGTCGTGTTATACATCATTTTAAAGCTTATTCAATTCTCTATACAAACCTACTTTTATCTATTTGTTTTTTGCAAAAAAGAGCATAAGAATTTGTTATTTTCCAAATCTACATAAAATACTCTTGATTTAAAAAATAACAAATTCATGTATTTTTTGCAGAAACAAATCGATAAAAGTAGATCTGGATAGAGAATTGAATAAGCTTTAAAATGATGTATCACGCGACCCCCCATGCCATTCAAATTTTTCTAGGGTGTGGTTCCCCTGGATAAAGGGGTGAGATCTAAGAGTTGAAAGTTTGATACAATTGGGTCCCCCTTGATAACAAAATTGACCTGTTCAAGCGTTTTCTTCTGAGTCTTTCGAAATTGGAATTGTTGGGGAGTACAAATTTTAATTGAGTATGTATTTTATGTAGATTTGGAAAATATCGAATTCATGAATTTTTTTGTAGAAGGGAATAGATAAATGCAGGTTTGCATAGAGAATTGAATAAGCTTTAAAATGATGTATCACACGACCCCCCATGCTAGTTAAATTTTTTAAGAGGGTGGCTCAAGGGGTGGGATCTAAGATTTGAAAGTTTGGTAGAATTTGGTCCCCCTTGATAACAAAATTGACCTGTTCGAGCGTTTTCTTCTGAGTTTTTCGAAATTGGAATTGTTGGGGGGTACAAATTTTAGTTGGGACACCCGATATAAATAGATATCAAGTGCTAATACAACTGGAAGATCGGAAAGAAACAGAAGATATTTATAGATAATGACCTCACAAAGCAAGAAAGAAGAGATCTATGATTGAGGAAATACCGAAGTATTTGAAGAGGGAGAGTGGGAAAGAAAGAAAAATGACGGGGGAAGAATGGGTAGAATATGAGGAGAGAGAGACGATTGTGTGTGATTAGTGAGAGAAAGAGATAGAAAGGAAATAGAGGAAATACTCATCAATGTAAGGGAAATAAAGTGGATGAAAGAGGTATGGTATTTGTTATGTTATGTCATCACAGGAAGCTCGTAGATGTTCGTGCTTCGTGCTTACGACTGGAAATCTAAACTTGTCTTAGAGTTGCAAAACAAAAAAAAACATGACTTTCTAGTGTCTGTGCAAAGAAGTGTGAACAATTGACACTAAATTAACCATCCGTGATTGCTCCCAGTCAGTAAATTAAATATGAAAGCTTCGTTGTTTTGCTTACTCCTTGACAAGAAAATTGTAGTGATCATGTTTGTAATTTACATCTTTTGTCGTACAATTATCTTTTTTCGAGAAGACTGGGACCGTTACATGTGAAATTTCTTATTGTACCTGCGGACACCTAAATGAGGTTTTACCAATTAATGTAAATTGAAGTAATTATTACATAAAGAATTGCAAAATTACTAGTAAGAAATAAATTAAAATCACTAACCTCGGCAATTCCAAAATCGATTACTTATTCTATGTACAAAGGAAATTTATTTGAAATTCAAATTAAGAAATGAGGTGATCGTTTCAATTAAAAAATGGTTGTCATCGTTAAGCCGCATTGTGAGTCAATTTTAACAGTAAGGGAGAAATGAAGCACAACTTGCAATTCACCGAAAACTACTGTAATTATTGCCACGATTGCGGATTGAAAAACCAAAGTGAAACGAGCATCCAAATGTCAGCAATCATGCAATTTACGCCAATTTCATACTTTCTACTTTCAATTAGCTCAGTTACAAAACACTAATTACCCTACGATTTTTGTCACGTTCCAGAGCAAGGACTGGATCACGTTGCCGAAAACATACTGTCATATTTGGACGCAGACAGTTTGCGAAATGCCGAGCTCGTCTGCAAGGAATGGTTCCGGGTCATATCGGAGGGAATGCTCTGGAAGAAGCTCATAGAACGGAAAGTTCGGACAGACTCCCTTTGGAGAGGTTTAGCGGAGAGGCGGCAGTGGTACGTATTGTTTGACTGGCGTGAAACACAAAATTTTCTGTGTTACTCGCAGGATCCAAAACTTGTTCAAGCCGAGGCCCGGGGAGAACCACCGGCCTCACTCGTTCTACAGGGGACTGTATCCGAAAATCATCCGAGACATCGACAGCATAGAGAACAATTGGCGACACGGCAGGCATATACTGCAGCGAATCAACTGTAGATCTGAGAACAGCAAGGGCGTGTACTGTCTGCAGTACGACGACCAGAAGATTGTGTCGGGTCTCAGGGATAATACGATAAAAATCTGGGATAGAAGTACTTTGCAGTGCACAAAAGTTCTAATCGGACACACCGGATCGGTGCTGTGTTTGCAGTACGATGACAAAGTTATTATTAGTGGTTCTAGTGATTCTACTGTGCGCGTCTGGAACGTTAACACGGGAGAAATGGTCAACACTCTCATCCATCATTGCGAGGCCGTCCTACATCTTAGGTTCAATAATGGAATGATGGTGACTTGTTCGAAAGTAAGTTGGTTGTTGTAGGTGTAAGGTTGAGATTGCGCGGGGGCGCATCGCATCGCATGTTGCGTATTAACAGGGTCGTCGATGATTCCGGTAAGTATTCGCTTATGGATGCAATAATTTCTTAAAGTAAAGTGAACCTACTCACTCAAAACCCTTTAGAAACTAGAGTAAATTTGACATTTGATAGACGACAAGATCGGGGGACAGCAATGGCGCCTCTTTTGTATTTTACTTTTGAAACTTGTACTTAACTTTTTGCTTATTTAAATAAATAAAATCATTCAATCCAAGAAGTTCAAAGTATTCACGGAATCGATTTGGAAGACTGTCGCTTGTGCACTTAAATCATAAATTTTAAATGGAGCGTGAACCGGCTCAATGAAAATTAATGGCGCAATTTCCATTTAACGATTTCTGTTTTACGTTTTAATGCACGTCCGTGAGTCGGTAAGGGTAAGTAACAACTAGTTGCCACATTTTTTCCTGCAGTATTTAGTAGATATAAATTTATAATGAATTTTTCACTTTTTGTTTCCATAAAGACGACAGTGTTCTAACTTAATTTTTTATAAATCTAGTGGGCATGCATTTTCACCGTATGTAAATCTAAAGCCCCGTTTCTACTGAAGAAACATTGAACAACTTTTGTGTTTCTGTTGATTGTTTCCGAAAATGTTTCTAAAAGTTCCCAAATTTTTCCGAATATTTTTCATCGTTTCAGAAACAAATGTTGAGAAACACAAAGAAACAAAAAGTCCATCAAGTAATTTAATTTAAATTAAAATTTAAATATATCTAAGTCGAACTCCACAAACTTTAATGAGCGTAAAATTACAAATGGAACATGGTTCGGCAGAACACTACTGGCATCATCAGCCCTTAAAGAATTTTAAAAATTTAAAAGTAATTTAATGTGACTCTTTTATTCGTTTTCTGTTGTTCGGTTTACTGAGCTTCCTTGTCGCTATAATTTTTCTTTTTTTCTTATTTTTATATCTTATTTTGCGTTTTTTCTTGTTTTTAAGTCAATCGTGCCTTTCTTAAAATTTAAATTTTTATAATGTAATTTAACATTTTTTCCATTTTTAAACTTTTAAAATGTAAATAAGTTTCTTTTTAAAAAGCAAATCGTAACACATTATTGTCCCACTTACACCCGGAAAAGCCCAGCACCTTCTTATTTCCGATCAGAACACAGCCGCCTCGAACAATTATTCTTCGAACAAATACTCCCCCCGAGATTTGAATGTCCTGTTAACGGTAATTTTATTTCAACCTTCTGACAAAAGACATAAAACGAACTAATTTGTAGCAGAATATAAAGAGTAATTACAAATCTATACTTTTTCTGTTCATGGACATAAGGAAATGTTATCAAGACAGCATCTTTGCGAGTCGAGGTTCCGTCAAGTAAAATAAATACCTTTTTTGTTCATTGTGCAATAAATAGTACAGTGTAATTATCATTTAAATGTCATTGTGATATGTACTTTATTCGCGTGTAAGTAGAATGGACCTCGTAGCTGGATCGCACCCTTCACTATTCCGTTCTCATTATATAGGATGTTTCGTAAGTCATATTATTAATGAGTAATTTTTTTAATGTAATATTTTCACCTCGTATGAAATTGGAAAAAAATGGTCCTTCTAGCCGGGCCACATCATGAGCATTATTCGAGCATTGAGCTTGTTATACAAACGAAAAGAAAAGAAAATAGAAATAAATTTAAATTAAAAAAAATGTGGGTAGCAAATCGTAAAATGTTATAATAACTGCTGAGAGACGAGGAGAAAAAGGTAACTAAATGGTCATAATCATGTTGTCTGTGGAAAACAAAATTGACATGTATGTACATTTTGAAGAATTTTGACATTCAGAGCCTACTGGATGTATGAATCATTCGGTAAGACCCTATATTGTTTTACAGATTACAATAATAATTGTTTTCTTATTTCGGAAAACTATTCACAAATTAATCAAACTGGATCTTCGTATCACTCTCCCACAAGTATCGGATTAAATACACCTGTTTATAACGTAAGACCTCATCGCTTAATGTAAATTTAGATCAGCGGATACAATGCACCGCAAAAAACAACGAGCGGTTTACTGTTATGCCAGTAAATATCCTGAAGCCAAGATAAAACTGAATCGAGTTTATTTGTATATTATATAACGGCGCTATGCATTGTTGATTTGATGACTAAAAAATGTGATGAAAATTTATTTTATTACATATTTCGAATTATAATTAAATTTGCTCAGTTTCACCTTCTAAATATGGAAAGTCACTCACGTGTATGTCATCTGTCTGATAATGACAGTTTAGAAAACAGCAGTATCATTGTTTTGCGACCATTGGGAAGTTGGGCTAATTGCTAATTGTGTCTGAACAATCAGCATTACACAGTCCTCTGAAGATCTGTTGTTTGTTATTAAAAAATAATTTATTAGTGTTTGTAGCAGCAGAGACTTCCCAATACCATTGTATTGAGTCGATACCTTTACAAGCCCAAACTGCTCAGTGACCCACTAAAACGCCGTACCACGAAAATAAAGATCCCAATCAGGAAGAGTCCGTTACACTCTATCCTCCTTTATGTTTTCGAAATTAACAGTTATTTCAAAGCCGTGTTAATTTACATAAATGTATATGCACGTGTTCCCACCGATGGTCGGCGGTGTCAGAGTGCAAAAAATTGACCCGCTTATGGCGGCTTGTTTTCTGACTCACTACTAAAACATACATTTCCGGGCAATTCAATTGATATTTTTTATCCAGTTGCAAAAAAAGTGAAATCCTGTGGAAATCTTCGAAACACCTCCGATCGCGTGATGGTGTTGCATTACAGTGTGTCTGTAATTTCATATCCGCGGATGTAATTGCGAATATAATTTTAAATATTAATGTTATTTTTGTTCACGTCTCGGTTGAGTGTGGAGAACGTGTTTTCCGGAATTGGAATAAAAAATGTGTGCGTCAGTGACCTGGGGCGAATATTTTCAGATAGATTTTTTTTTTATTCAATAAGTTATTAACAGTTTTGCACTCTTGTCAATATAGTCTTCCGCTAGGGGAGTAGATTTCCATTCCCAATGTTTTCAAAAGACATTTTAACAGATTAAATTTAGCTTTGGATTTTGGAATCTCAAAATGTTATAGTCTTGGGATTTGAAGCCCCGAAATTACATTGAATTTTGAAATTTCGAAATTTTCTAGTCTTGGATTTGGGAATAGTGCAAAGCAAAATTATCTAGTACATATTAGTATTTGAGCCTTTTATTTTGGAATTTGTAATCTCAAAATGTTCAAGTCTCTTGGAATAAGGAATCTCTAAATTTTGTTGTTTTGAACTTTGGAGTTCTCAAAATGTTCTCCAAATTTGCAATTTGGAATCTTTATGTCGAATTTTTCGGCTCCTGGAATCTTAGAAAATCATAATTATCTAGTTTTGAGATTAAAATCCCGAAATTGTTTAGTTTTATTTTCGATTCTTGAAATAAAAAAAAATGGTGACGGAAAGCTATAGATAAATAATATATTAAAACCAAGAAAGACAAAGAAGTAGAAGAAAGTAAATCGATAATCAAAAGGGTAAGACGAAACCAGGGAAATCAAAATTAGATAAATTATTGGGGAGTATTAAATTAGGAACTAAATTTCATTTGAACGCCCACTATCATTACTGCATTACATTGAAGTCACAAAGATGTTTGAAACAACTCTTAAACTAAATGAGTTCATTAGTTTATAGAGATAACGAAATTCTATCTGTGTGTTAATTTAATAATTTTAATGGACATTGTTTTCCAAACTTCTATAAATAGTCAATAGTGTTAGACTATGTTTACACACGATTTTGTCGTGTAATTACATATGTACAACGGTGGGACTTATCTGACGAAACATTTTTAAATCTTCCAGGATCGATCGATAGCCGTGTGGGACATGACGTCTCAGTCTGAGATAGCTTTACGAAGAGTCCTCGTGGGACACCGAGCCGCCGTCAACGTAGTCGATTTCGACGAAAAATACATCGTTTCAGCATCTGGCGATCGAACCATCAAAGTGTGGAACACTTCCACCTGTGAATTCATGCGGACGTTAAATGGACACAAACGAGGCATCGCTTGTTTACAGTATAGAGATAGATTAGTAGTAAGTGGAAGTTCGGACAATACCATAAGGTAAATATAGCTCCAGGGACGACCTTTTACATCAGGATGGGCTTTTCCAGTTTGGTCGATTCGGGTGATATTGCTAATTTTGTTGGAGCAGTGTATTTTCTATAACATTAGAAAAATTTGCAATAGTTGCTATACAAGTGTTGTTTACTACAAAACTGGTTTCCTACACAAGCAACAATTCCAACAGTAGCTCCGATTTCACACATTACGACTACAATGTATTAAATTTCTAAACGTACCCAAACGACTAAGCCGTTCAGATTCAGAAGGTCGTGATTTCCACGTCCCCACACGATCTCCATGTGACGTAATTCCGAAATTTCCAGATTATGGGACATCGAGTGCGGTTCTTGCCTGCGAGTCCTCGAAGGACACGAAGAGTTGGTCCGCTGCATCCGTTTCGACTCGAAGAGGATCGTCAGCGGCGCTTACGATGGAAAGATCAAAGTGTGGGATCTCGTTGCGGCCCTGGATCCGAGGACACCCGCCAGTGCTTTGTGTCTTCGAACATTGGTAGTAAGTTAATACTTTCACTCATTAAAATCATTCGGTGTCATTTCGCGAGAATCATCCTAAGTTGAGGATTCATTTCATTGAGCTTTGTTGAGAACGTCGAAACTCGATTTCAGGTAATTAACGTTCTTGTAGTCGAGATTTATTGCATTTTTGGTTCTTTTCGTTGTCATCCCGTTTTGACTGCTTTCAAGGGGCTATTCTTTCGGTATTTTCATGTAGGTAACTGTTTCGTCCATTCATTTTGTTGTGTTTCCTGTTACATTTCCCGAATTCCGTCTATCCTCCAGATTTTTTTTGTTATTGTTTCCCCAAATTGATTCAAGTACATATGTTTTTTTGTTTTGTTTCTTTAATTTCAAATTAACTTTTTTGTCGTTTCTTTATATTTATCATAATCTTTGTTACTTTCGGCTCTTGAACGAGCGGAGCCATGCAATTGCGCCATTCCGACCTATTCAACTGTTTTTAAATTTTTAAACCACTTGCGATTGCACCCGACGAGAATAGACTTACAGACCAGTGTGTTTAAAAACTTTTTACGTGTTATCTATAATATTTTCGCGAACGGAATTATTGATTTCTCGTGACCAAATTTGTGGACGTTTTACTACATAAAATTGTAGGAATTGATTCACTCAATTTTTCTCCGTATGCAAAAGTTGTAGAGAATTAACAATTCTACGTAAATCCATTTTTAATTTTTTTCTAACTATCTAATAGCAGTAAAACAAGAAAATCGTTTTCGAATTTTCGTAAAATAATATCATCTGTGGAAATTATTTTGGAAATTACTGTGGGTGTAAATATATTCAAAACTACTGGTACCACATTAATTTGAACCAATTCAGAAGTTACTTTTCGCTTTATGATTGGTAAAGTAAATATAGATCAAACGAAATTTAGTTCTTTCTGTTTTCTTGCATTCCCCTTGTATACTTGTTCGATTTTACCATTCGCATTTTGTCTTTCTTTACCATTGTTCATGCATACATTTTCATTTTAAAATCACTTACAATCACAACAAATTATTATATTCGTGATGCGTGATAAATGTTCGTTTAAAATCGATTTCGTGGAAACGAAGATGAAAGATGCTGGTACGGGTAGTTTTGACAAACTAGAACGAACCGAACAAGTCACGCCTCACGAATCGCGAACATTCGCGTAGTCTTTTGTAAGTTAAATGACCCAGACTTCTGTTACACATAAATAACAGCAATATTGACACAACTTATCAAGCCCCAAATATTGACCGACTTTACTATAGTCTTGCTGAAGGTACTTTATTAATTTTTGTGGTCTCTTTCAGGAACACACTGGCAGAGTGTTTAGGTTGCAATTCGACGAGTTTCAAATAGTGAGCAGTTCACACGACGACACTATTCTCATCTGGAACTTCTTAAATTCGATCACCGATCGCAGCGCGAAATCTCCTTCACCTTCGCGTGAGTGTCTCTCGCCACGCTAACTATTATAGCTAATAGTCTTTTCTTCAGCGTATGAGTAAACCGTCACCCGACAAGTTACGGTCGTCTTTTTGGGCGCCTTCATGACTATGTTATATTAAATTTGATATATTTATGTCCTAATTTATTATCATGAGGAAACTGTTTGACAATTGAGGTTATTTTAGATGTGTTTTCGTCTCTATAAAGTATTCGATTTAGCTGTTGTCTTTCCCAAGCCGAATTAAAACCGTGAGTGTGTTGATCTGTTGTAGAATGTTAAATCAGTTAACTGCAGATTATGTGATATGTTCTGATTACCCAGTTGTTTTGGCGTGTGATATGTTTAGGACCGCTGGAAGCTGGTTAAATTGTTAATGTTGAAAGTTTGTTTTGTTGAGCTTTCTAGTCTGGAATCAGAATATTCGATTTTCACACTGTAGTTGCGCGAGAGACTTAGCTTCTAGTCTTTAACACATTTGCGAAATTAGGGGTACAGATAATTATCGTTTGGGTGCGAGTTCAGATACGGAAATCTAGGTTGTTAATTTTGTCTTCATTGAAAACATTGTGATCAGTTAATTTTAGTTTACTATTAAATTTTACAATACAATCGTGTCTACTGCAACCAAAAAGGACTTAGACTGTTATTAGGATTGCTTTGCACTTGATTTAGGAAATTAAAATAATTCCAAGGGATGCCTCTAGGCTTTTCTTGCTGTTGGTTTTATCTGCCAAATGTAGGACTTCTCATAGTTTATACTTACAAGATTTACTTGTAATAGCTTTTGTGATAAATCTTACAGTAAAATTTGTATGCCTGTTTTGTACTATAAATGAATTGTACAACACTGTTTCATGTTTTCAGTAAACCACATTGACATTAAGAGGCACTAAATCAACATTTTATAATAGGTTAATGTAAATATCATTATGGATATGAATGTAGTGTTTAAAGCATTTGCATTTATAATTTTTATTTTAGAGTTATTTATATTTTATGCGTGTAAGAAATATAATAATGATGAACAGATGTGTTTTTGATTATGCCAATCTCTCCAATCCCTCTTTTCCTAAATCTTACTTTTTTTAATGTAATCTGTTTTTGTTATATTTGATAAAAGAATAAATAAAACTACAAATTAGTTTATATTCTAGTAACAACGGTAGACGTAATTTACGTCAAAACAAATCAATTATCCTTATAAAAAATTAATCTTGTTTTCCCACTTTAGCCTTCTGATTGCTCATTACACTTGGCATATTATCTTGACGTCATTTAGCGCGTAAGCCCCCTTTAAAGAAATATTTGCTCTATGGATGACGTGCACTTGCATGTGACCCCCTGATAAAAAAGTCCTAAAACAATAAGTTAGGTAAGGTTCCAGAAACGAGTCTTTACTACCATTGCAGTGGCGCGATCTGGATTAAAAATTAATTGATCTGCCTGTTTCTCAGCTGTGTCTAACTCATGTTGCCAATTTGGGCTATGTTTAAAGTAATTGTCCTTGAATTGCTGCCTTTTTGGTTCCAATTCTAAAAAGGCTGGCGATAACGGATTTGAAAGTTCAACGTTGTGTCTCACGCTTAAACATGTCTTCGTCTACTGCCACCAGATCCTCATCTATCAATGACTGGGTCAAACTAATGGTTGTTTTATCTTCATCCACACACCTGACGTCACCGTAGACAATATCCTCATTACTGCCAACTGTAGTAAAGACAGTTTTATGGGCCCCTTCGAGATAATTCAACGCGACCTGCCTGACGCCCTGGATATCGGTTATCGTTTTCTTCAATTTCAACTCATATCCATTGTCACCAAAAACTAAGTCCTGGGAGTTTTAAGTTACTCTCTTTGCTACAAGACTTTACAACTTACCGTTGTTAAATTGACGACGTTATGAAGACTTGCTTGTTTGGACAAATGGGGGCACTTTTCCATCCCATGCGGTAGCACAAAAATGGAGCTACAACTTTTCATTATGCCATAATCTGGGAGCCAACAAACATGTTTTGTTTCAGAGCTGGCACTGTCTTGTTGGTTCTGAAGGGCGTTGTTGACTATTCCACGGGCCCATGTCCCTTCAATGTTCACAGCAACCATCTGGAAAAATTGTTGTATTTTTTTAGAGACGGAAAATCGCTACCTGGCCGTCGTTGATTTCGTCTGAGCGACCTATTTTTGTCATGGCTCTCTGGGACATGAAGGTGTGCATTCCCAGTCGGAAAAGGATATTTTTCTTTGGGATTATCCAAAAGACATGGGCATTTATGAATGTAGGGATCACAACCTCAAACTCTTCGCTCATGTTGTTGGGCTCAAATTCTTCGCTCATGTTGTTGGGGACGAAGCAAATAACGATGGTTTCAACTAAATTTTTTGTAAACAGAAGACGACAAACTTTTGTAAAATCAGTTTAATGAAGTGAGGTTATAAACAGAACCCTAGAAAACAATGTCCCTAAATCTAGTGACATTTAAGCATTTTTTATCTCTAATAATTATACTTTACCATTCAATTTCCGTTTCTATTTTTTTATTACTCTCTTGAACTGCCATTGTGACCAATTTTACATCTAGAAACGTTATTTTGGACCAAGTTTGTTAAAATTTTTAAGTAACATCATTTATTGTCGTAATGGTGGCGAAACTGATCGTGTCAAATTCGAATTACATGCCCGTTATTCAGTTTCCAATTAATTCCTAATTAAGATTAAGATTCTACCACCACAAGGTAAGCAATTTTTCTTATTCTGAAATCCGCCATTGAGTTACAACCGCAAAATTTGTAGGCCCCAAAATGCAAGCACCGATCAATCCTAACCTCACAACCTCGCAAACATTCAGCTACAAAGACATCCTGGTGGGAAAACTGGCCCGCGCGGTCGCCTGCAGCATCATTTCCCAAATAGCAATCTTGCTAATCTACATTTTGGTGGCAAACATCGATATTTTACACCCGTATGAGTGGTTGTCATCAATACTACTTACTTTCACGTATTTGAGTACCTGGGTCTTTGTGATCATATTTTCGTTTATCATTTTTGCTCAGAGTCTCATTTGTGCCAAGGACTACGTATTAATGACATCGTATTGCTCCACGCGGTTTCAGAAGTTCTTTAAAGTGTTTTCTTTACACAATTTTTTGTTGTTATCTCTTCATGTTATAATTGGGGGTGCATTCACCTGGCAGATACTTGTAGTCATTGATGGTACCCACAGGAGTTTGACTAAAAGTTGTAAAAAGGATAAGACTTGTCTGGTTGAAGATGTGTTCTTCCTTATAGTTGGAGGGTTTTGGACTGGATTGTACTTTTTTTTGAAGGTCTACATGTCTACAAAGCAGATAGTATTTCCGGTGATCCAGCAGAAGAAGTTTCTACAGTTTAGGAGTAACATCTCCAGTTTGTTTAAAGAGAGTCTGACTAAATCTGTGTGGCCTACACTTTACTTTGTGTTCTTCTACTACTTGTGGGGGTCCCAGCTGGAAAACCAATTCATATCTATCTTAAATGTAGACAGAGCCTCCCAAAGTAGCAGCATTGTTACTTACATCTACCTCTGGTGGTTCTCAACTCTGTACTTCTTCAGTATGAATCTGATGAGGTTCTTTTTCTACATGTTTCTAACAGAAAGTGTCCAGTTCCCCCTAGTCAAAGACAACGTCTACATCCTAACTCTTCAAGACGCTCTAAACGTCAACAACTTACCAATCATACAAAATCTGGCCTGCTTGGACCTGTTCTTACTGTCCCAGTGGTCTGCTTTACGGAGGCAGTGTTTCTACACGCTGTCACAACCTGGGGGCCACCCCCACAACTGGAACTCTTTGGTGGAAAACGTGGTCAAATTGTTCACCGACTATACTGATCTCCTGAAGAAGTCCACTGAGGCACCCCCGAGCCAAGACAAGGGGACCATCCGCCCGGAAGTCACTAGCCCCTTCAGCCCCCAAACTTTACAATCTCCAACCATCAAGTACAGAAACCTCAGAAACATGTCTGAGCACAACGACTACCTCGATGTCGTGGATGTAACTCACAACATGTCCCCAAAGACCACAGATTCACTCCAAAAGAACATCAATGACACCATAACCAAGACGATAAATCTGTTGAAGCACCTCCTGGGAATCAACTTCCTGTTTGGAGAGCTACCCCAAGTCAACGTCCAAAAGTGTCTAGGAAACGGACAGCTCATAATCTGGGCCAGCCAAGGAATCGCCTACCTGACGGTGGCGTCTCTAACTGAAGACAGATACGGGATTGTGCAGAAAGATCTTCCAGTAATCATTAATTCATTGGTGCAGTTGAAACAAAATCTGGACAAGTTGAATAAGCTGCCGTCGCTCTCCAGGAAGGTGGCAATGTTGGACGATTTTAACTATAAGATGAAGAACGCCGTAATAGTAGCTGTAAAACTTAGTTTGTTTAACATTTGTCTGCATTTTGGGCAGTATTTCAACGATCTGCCGCTCAGCAAAGACGTTCTGCAGTATCTGCACACGAACGTCATGTTGAAAACTGCGTGACTTGTGATGACTTAAGACTGTTGAGAGTTTGTACGTTTTTTAATAAATTTCTTTGGAGTTGTTTTAGACCGTTTTATTGCTAGCCCACAACTTAGTTGTTTTTGGAAAAATAATTACCGAGATGAATAAAGAAATTCAGCTTCCTCAACCTGCCGGTAATGGTAAATTTTGATTGAAAGATGGTGGATGCGCCGGGTGAAGTAAAACTTGTATGGGATAATCATCTGTAAAGACCCTGCAGTTTTCTAATGTTTAAATTGTTCCAATAATTCAAAATATGACCAATTTTTTCAACTCTCATTCCCCCTAACATTAACAGCAAAATAATATATATTTTATCATATATTTCATAATTTACACAATAAAGTAACGTCAAAAATTGCAGATAAAGCAAAATTACATGTTTGTATTGCAACTGTTTGAATTGAACATAATGCTACTCTAAGCTTAGATATGTTTGAGGTTTGTACTTGTTTAATAACCAGTTAAATAACAGAATAAATAAGACAATAAATTAAATAATACATAAACTAATATAGACATACATATAAATAACATGTGTTCAATTAAAAGCCTTAAATTTTGATTAATGAGTGATATAAATATTTAAAATTCCTATTTTGATATTAATGCAAAATATAACTTTTGTGTCAAAAGATGGAAGACATTAACAACTTTGAGCATACATTGGGAAGAAATTCCCACTGGTGAACTTCCAACTTTATATAAAAATTTACTAGAAGTCTTCAGATCTATCAGAGATCACTGTGATCTTATATATAACTATAACTTATCAGCTACAATTGTCACAGATAACTTCTTTTCAGGCCATGAGAAAGTCTTGGGTAAAGACAGAGCCTCAGGATTGGCCAGAACCTGAAACGTGACCGCCATATCTTGAGCCAAATCGTCGGTAATTAAAATTTGCAACCACGATCCTTGGGCGACATAGGGGTGTTCAGAATCGACCAGAGTCCCGGTTACAGTACCCGCCACAAGCGTTATCGCCGTTTCCCCCAATACTGACTTGAAGGTGAAATGTCGACCGTGTTTGACGCGCCCCCTGTTGGTAGAAAAGCAGTCAAATGAGAGCACAAGTCGTAAAGAAAGTTCACCTTATAGCCAACGGTAGCAAATTGCCAGCCTCCAAATTGAAAACAAGGTGTACACCTTCAAGCTTCTTAACGTGAAGTAGCTCGGTGGACTCCAGAACTCCTGATCCAGTTCTTATTTCTTCCAATTTAAAGTTGGTGCTGCTGGACCGGTTCTGGTCGAAGTTTCCGGTTTGGAAGGACTTGTGGATGGACTGGTTCAGTCGAAGGGCGTCTTCTATCGGGTGGTGGACGTTATCGGAATCAGACTTCTCTCTTAAATGCATCATGTCGTGCGATGGGTCCTGTTCGACCCACGAGCATCTGGCGCTTACCCCGCTCAAGTTTGAGCCTTCCAGCTCGAACCCTCGTTCGACTTCTTCGTGGGCGTTCATGTCCAGCTCGAAGATGCTTTCGCCCCGCCGCATGTCGGTTATGAACCAGATTCCGCCAGCTCTGGGAAACCAGAAAAAATATTGAGTCAGTTATGTAATTTAAAACGGCCAGAAACTTACGACTGTATTCTGCTGATCATATCCAGCACCCCGGCCCCATTCCACTGCTGTGCCGCCTTAAGCTCCTCCACGCAGATTCCCACAATTTGCACAAAGTCCACAGACCCAAATGGGGTTCGTGTGGACTTCAATTGGACATCAGTGGTCATCAACATGTGCTGTATGCGTGACTCGCTGTTATCGAGGGCGCAGTGCCATGAAACGTGGTCCCCCGCACACAGAGTGTTCCCTAAAGCCATCCAAACATTAAACCGGATTTAATAACACTGGAGAAAGTTAACCTGATTGAAAAACATATTTTGCAAGTGATTGCATAAGGGATGCCGGCCAGGTTGGGGGCGCCGTTTCTTCAGGCTCTCTCCTGAGTCTAAAACTCAGTTCAAAACCAAAGCCTGAGATGCCATCAGGGGCTGAGACATCATGGACCCTGCCATCACCGTGGAGGTCAGAGAGGCCAAAACTAAAAATGATGTTGTAGTTGCCAGCACAATCTATGTTTGAATTTGAACCTTATATAGTGCCAGTGGGGTGGAATGTTTTCTTGTGGAATGCCAGGGTTTGCATACATTGAAATGTAGTCCAAGGGGTCAGGTCCACCCAGCCTGCAAAAAATATTTCTTAGATGTTAATGGTTAAAATATCCTGGGCCAAAAATAGAACCCTCATTTCAGGCTCCCCTATTTTCATAAGGAGAAAACAGGAAGTGTGTACATTAAGGGGATCTAAAAATAGAACAGACATTTTCAATTTTGATCCAAAACTAACTGTGGACTTATAAAGAAAAAAAAAAAAACATTGTTGATGACTAGACTGCTGATTTGCATCAATTAAATTAAAGAGAAAATAAAAATACTTTTCTGATGATATTAACTAACCAGTATTTTAAAAGGGCTGTGACCTGCAGGGGGTTGACCTGGTCTGGGTAAATTTTCCTGCATAGTGTGTAAAGAGACTCCAATCCTGCAGGTGTCGGCGGAAGAATGTTCATTGGGGGTCCATGGGGTAGAGCAGCAGCCTCATTCATTGTTCTAAAAACATCCCAAATCAAAGCCGCACCCCGGCGCAAAAACACTCACTCACCACAGAAGGTACACAAACGGAAATCCTTAGCACAAACTCATTTTCGCCTCTTCTTTTAGGCCAAATAAAAAAAATATTTGAGGAATTCCAAATTCCAGAAGCAACTTTTAGGCAACCCGCCAAACAAAACAAAATTCCTTCTCTGCCGAACCCAGCGGTACGAAATTTCCCCAACCGATAATTGTTTTTCTGTTGACATTTAGTGTTGTCAGATTGGTAGCGTAGCCGACAATTAAAATAACCTAAAACAATCAAAACAGTAAATTAGATTTCTCAACAGTTCTAATTGGGAAATAATTACTGTAATGGAACAAAATTGCTTAAACGCAACATGCTGATGTTTGCGTTGAGAGCACGAACATCCGTAGTTGTGTAATGTAGGCGGTCGGAATTATCGATTTTTATTGAACATTTACAATGTTGGATTCTTCACCTGAAGATGAAGACTTTCCGGGTCGTCTCTTGCACCAGGTTTTTTTTACAAAATTTTGGTTCCAGTGTGAGTTGTGTGATTTTTAGGCCGCCCTGTGGGACAACACTCATCTTTTAATTGATCTTTTGGAAGGAGGACAGCAGGCGTTTTTAAATTCCCAGGACAGCTGGGGCAGGACTCCTCTGCATGCGGCTGCGATTAACGAAAATTCGGGGTGCTTATCGATTTTGTTGAATGCAGGCGCTGACCCCAATATTCGCTGTGGGCCAAGGGGAGATGATAAGGTACTCAATTGCTGTTACTAAAGATTTTTGAGCTAGTTTCTAAATTAATTAGATTATTATTAATTGAAAATATTTTATTTATAAAAACACAAAAAGAATCAACTTTGTTTCTGCATCAAGTTGTCTTTGTAATTTGACAGATCAATAATTAAAATCAGATGACTTAATTTTTGTTTGTACCCCCTTTTATTAGTGTATTTATTGTTAAATTCAGTGAAATTAATATATTATGCAAAGTTATTCTGCCCAAGATGATAATAGTCCACTTTCCATTGTTTTAATTACATATAACATAAGTAAGTACTCTATAAATTATTGTATTTATTTTCAACAACAGAAGTGAAAGTAATGTAATTTTCCGTTAAAGAAAGCGTTTTATCTTCGTTTCAGCAGTAATAAGTTTTTAGGCTTATCACAGAACATATTGCAGCAATAAGATAAAAAGTACATTATTTTTCCAAAAAAGGAAATTCATTTGTTTCTAAATCAACACACAATGCAATAAAGACCCTGGGCATTTAAAATGTTCTGATTTAAATTATTTAATTACTTCTTTGTAGATTCCTCTACATTTAAGTGCTGAACATGGTCACAACTCCAATGTGGCTGTTTTGCTACAGCATGACTCTGACATCAATATTAGGGACGCAAATGAATTGACGGCCCTCAATTTGGCGGAAAAATCTGGTCATGTTAAATGTGTGACTCTTCTAAAGGAAGCTGCTGGTGAGTTAACTTTGTCCTAATTATGAGTGTAGGTAAGTATAATTTCCAATTGTGTTTTTAATAGACAAGGCTGGAAAACTTAGTACTTTTGATAATGAATGGTCACTAATTTGTGGACAATGTAATTAGTTCAACAGTGATAGTCTTATCTTCCCTGCAGATAGTGAATATAGATGAGTGGTTATATTAATTTATGACGTAATAACAATGTAAAATGATTGTTGTTAATTTTGTCGCTCTGTATGTATCAGCTAAACGAAAAGAGACTACATAAAAATGATAAAGTAACATTTTATTATCTGGAAGTTATGCAATCAAGATAGCGTGTGTCTGTCGTGTTGGTTGCATAAATCGACAAGACAGGCTAAAATTAAATTTATCCCTATATCCACAACTACAATAATTAAAGTCATATCAACCATCAACATTACTATTTTCTTTTACGAAAAATATGGTCAGAAAGACTCGTCAGCATTGCGACTTTATCCCGTGAACTACATGTGTTTGTTGTTCAATATGTAAGCAAATGTTGTTTGAACGTTGATGTTGATATCAGTAGTTGAAAACACAGTATTTTCCGCAAATAAATATCGTGTTTCGTGCTCAACGACTGTGACTTCGAGGAGATATGCTATTATCACCCGGAAAGAAGACGTCCAAGCGTAAATGTTATTGGAAGGGTACACCAAAGGTTTAGAGGCTATAAAAGTGTCGTTGCGGATGTGAGCTCACTATTTTAAAACTTCATTTAGGTCTCAATATGCTACAAATAAATTCAATGTAATTTCTGTTTAATTAAGTTCTTTAATTAATTTACCCAATTTCTCTAAATCTGCTTTTATTATTATTCTCTGAATTTTACAATTTTTCACTTCCACAATTTTTTCATTAATTTATTAACTTTCTAATCTTTTAATTTTCTCAATTTCTTATCTCCCAATTTCGTGTTTTCACGAATTGTCAGCAAAGTTTCTTAATTTATTTAGATACGCGGTTTCTCAATTTCTTAGAATCTTAGATACTCAGTTTCACAGAATCCCATCTTTTCAATCATACTGTAAAAAAGGTTTCTTAATCGCTTTTAAATATATGCCTAATGAAAATTCAGTCGAAAATAAAAAAAAAATTGTTAATATTTTATAATTATCAAAATAAGGATATTCCAAGATTACAAAATTGTAAGGGAGCAATATAGTAAGTTTTTTACCATCGCTTTTTGTACTTGTTGCATAAATAAATATTTTCTACAATCGTCCAAAAACAAGTATTTTTTTTTGCATAATTTTTGGTGTAATTTTTTTTTTATCTCAAGGTATCTATAGTGACATTATTCGGTTTATTTATGATACCAAAAGTGGAACATTAACGTCCTAGTACTTTAAAGTAGAATTTTTAAAGTCCTAGTTATTTAAAATTATACGTCAATAATTTCCATACTTTCTCATTTCGAGATTTCTGTGGCATCAAATTCTTCTTCACGCGATTGGCTTCATCTAGAATATCTTAAACGTAATAATCGAATTAAATTAAAAAAAAAAACGTGATCCAGATTTTTCGTTGGCATTTTTGACAAACGTTTGTTACTATGGGAATGTTATCCGCATATTTAATTATTACGATTATTTCCTTCATGCAACAAAAAAATTATAATTACTATGGTTTCTGCCCATTTTACAGCGATTAATTGCATGTCAAAATTTTGCCGCGGTTAAAAATGTGTCAAAATTTAATCGCTTCTGAATTTATTAGTCACTGGACTTACAACATGCGAAAACAATGTGAAATATCACAAAATTTATTATTTATTCAGGAAATAATCATGCCGAATATCCCGCGTGCATGAAATCAACCTGATTAAATTTTGACGTTTTTGTCGCAACGTTTTGCTTTAAGAAATATGTCTCGTAAATTTTCCACCCAAAATCCCTCATGCTCCGCATTCGGGATTTTGTTACGTGGAAAATTTACTCGACATATTTCTAAGCAAAACATTTTGACAAAACGTCAAAATTTAATCGGTTATTTTCATGCACTTGGGATATTACTGTTGATTATTTCCTTCATGCAACGAAAAAATTATAATTACTATGGTTTCTGCCCATTTTACAGCGATTAATTGCATGTCAAAATTTTGCCGCGGTTAAATATGTGTCAAAATTTAATCGCTTCTGAATTTATTAGTCACTGGGCTTACAACATGTGAAAACAATGTGAAATATCACAAAATTTATTATTTATTCAGGAAATAATCATGCCGAATACCCCGCGTGCATGAAAACAACCTGATTAAATTTTGACGTTTTTGTCGCAACGTTTTGCTTTAAGAAATATTTCTCGTAAATTTTCCACCCAAAATCCCTCATGCTCCGCATTCGGGATTTTGTTACGTGGAAAATTTACTCGACATATTTCTAAGCAAAACATTTTGACAAAACGTCAAAATTTAATCGGTTATTTTCATGCACTTGGGATATTACTGTTGATTATTTCCTTCATGCAACGAAAAAATTATAATTACTATGGTTTCTGCCCATTTTACAGCGATTAATTGCATGCCAAAATTTTGCCGCAGTTAAATATGTGTCAAAATTTAATCGCTTCTGAATTTATTAGTCACTGGGCTTACAACATGTAAAAGCAATGTGAAATATTACAAAATTTATTATTTATTCAGGAAATAATCATGCCGAATACCCCGCGTGCATGAAAACAACCTGATTAAATTTTGACGTTTTTGTCGAGAAATATTTCCATCCAAAATCCCTCATGCTCCGCATTCGGGATTTTGTTACGTGGAAAATTTACTCGACATATTTCTAAGCAAAACATTTTGACAAAACGTCAAAATTTAATCGGTTATTTTCATGCACTTGGGATATTACTGTTGAATAATTTCTGCAACATAAAAACTCAAAATTCACAAGTTCGGCTACTTTAGGCTTCACTGTAATTCTACTAGTGCAAAAGTATTTGTTTATAGAGCCTGTGTAATATATCGACGGTCGTACCTCCTTTTTAAAAATTACAAATACATAGTCTGATGTCTATTACAGCTGGCAGTCATTTTTGTGTCTTTTTAACTTGATTGGTTCCGAGTAATCTAGTCCTCGCTTCGTTCAGATCATCGATATCCTACTGTACTTTATTTCTTTAAATTTTATGTCTTCTACTGTTTCCCACAATAACATCCGGATAGTTGGAATCGAATTTCTCTGTATGTCAACAGTATAATCGATCATAATAAATAACGACGCCGCATGCTAATTATAGAATCGCCAGAGATAAAATTGTTTTGGACTGCTCATTGTCAATATCCACAAATGTAGAAAATCTAACACGAAGCCTGTAAAATGCGAAATTTAAGTGGATCTGCCTACGATTCTCTCATCTTCCACTAATGTTATCACCGCTATCTTTACGAAAATAGTGTCTTTGCTAAATTAACTTATCACATGTCCGAGTAACGACTCCGCGGAAGTACAAAATCTTTTTTCAAATACCCATCAATTGATAAACTTTAACCCTCCCCGTGTAACATTTCCTTATCACACATTCTCCACATCAAAAGCTCGCTCCTGTCAGTTGAACTTTGTAAAAGGTTCAGCAGTATCGCTCCGACAGTGCAACCGAAAACGCATCTTCCGCGATCTATCCGATGGCTTTTACAGTAGTCATGGTCAGGTGTATTTTCACCGCGGTTTTGGTGCTGATTCTCACTTTTCTCATCATTTTGCTGCTGCATAGGAAGTTCAATTTCACGGGCTGGTTTAACACAGGAAATTAGCTTAAGTCTTGATTGTGGCCGGCAGTAAATAAGGTAAATAACTAATGGAGCCGTTCAATTGTAAAAGGTTCTTTTTCAACCGGTTTGCAATAACAGCCGTGAGATTATGTTCGCTGGGGCGTGTAGTTTGTTACGATGCAGTGTTATTGATTTTCGTGCCACCCCTGGTGCTCCTAACAGCTGTTCGGAGGGGGTAGATGTAGTGAAATTGTAGATTTTGAGTGTATTTTTTAACATTTACTGCTGTTTTTTGTATTTGGAGTGTTTAATGGACGAGGGGGTAGTGTACAGTAAAAGTAGATTGGAAGCGGAGGTAAAGGTTTAACCTAAATTATTTTTTAAATACGAAATGCGACGCCAACGTAAGGGTGTTGATTTCAGCTAATTGGGGGGTGTTTCATTTATGACAACAGTAGCTGCTGGATCGGTATTGTCTAGTTTATAAAAATTTCAACTATGATTTTCCTATTACTTGTTAATTTTTGTATTGCGTCGTCTGCGCTGATTTTTACTCTAAGTAAATTCTGTTCATGCACATTAAGCCATTTCCGAATGGCATTATAATTACATAACTGAAAATTTTTTATTGATTAAAATTTATGATTGAATATTATTTAAACAAAATGCATTATTTTTGAGAGATCTTACACCCTACGCAATAAAAAAGACATTAGACAAAAAATGTTTGTGACCTTTAGGTGTAAACACATCACCCCTTTACGACAATTAAAACACCACATTTTGGAGACTTATGAAAAAGCAACTTCGAACTTCTGCGTCTAATAAAGCCTCCATTTATCGAAAATGTCGAAGAAGTCCAAGCGACACAACACGTCGCCAGAACTGGCCTTCGACGCCTGTGATTACTTCACAGACGACTTTAGCAATTTTAACGTAGAATTAGGCAAGCTGCTCTAACTAAGTCACTTCTTGGAAAACGTAACTTGCAAACATACATATTTTAGATGCGAGAGAAAAGGCTCGACTCGATATACACGCGGCTCTCAGGGACGCCTGCTGCCAGGGGGATGTCAACTCCGTTTCGTCACTCTTGTCCTCTTTGTCCAAAGATGCCGAACTTATTGTTAATATGGCCCCCAGCGGGGCCAGTACGTTGTTGTTTACGTAAGGATGTATTTAAGATCTAAAGTAAATAAATTAAGTTGCGACATTCCAGGGCTTGCCAAACTGGATGTAAGGACATCGTTAAGGTTCTGTTGGAGCATGGGGCCGATGGTAGGCATCATCCTGTTACTAAGTACTCGCCTTTGTACATTGCTTGCCATTATGGGCATAGGGATATAGTGGAAATGTTGCTTTTGCGGTTCCCGGAACTCATACAGGTAAATAAGGTTTTTAAATAAAATCCCATTTTATAATAAAAATGCACAGGCGTGTTTAATCAGTGTCGGGTGTCAAATATGTTTTTCTAAAATAAAGTTATTTTTGTTCCTGATTTCCTTATTAGAAAAAAAAACACACCTGCAGTTTGAAATGTTTATTTCATTAAAGTCAAAGGTTCTAAAATCGGCAACTACGATTTTCAGCAACACACCGTGGAACGATGGCTCCCAATCCACGCAAGCGCAATCAACGGCCACGTGACCGTTTTGGAACTCCTGTTTTATTTTCCCTATCCCACCCATGTCTTACGGAAATTCAGGTCAGTCGTCAATTTTGAGAGTTCGACGAGTTCTCATGCGATTTTTAGAGATGGGACCGAACAATGGGAGTACTACATGCCTTTCGATATCAACGAACGAGACGCCACTGGCCAGAACATACTGTACATGGCTTGTTTGGTCGGGAACAAAAAGCTTTTGGATGTGATTTTAAAGTTCAAAGTGAAGGCGACGAGGTTGCAGCCGGTACGATTGGTTGGCTGAGCGTTTTATTTTAATTGTGTGCTTGTTTGTGTCACTAGGACGATGAGGTGACTCCCGTGTCTGAGAATAACTCATTGGTTAGTCCGACTAGGCGACGGATATCCGATGGGATTCAGTCGATTTTGTCTAAGCTGAATTTGAGTAGAGGGAACTCGGCTGAGAGCACTGTAGAGGTAGGTTTGGATCGGTCATTGTATGTGCAGCAACAAATTAAAAACAGTAGGTACTCCAGAAATTGCCACTAAGTTCTATATAATATTAGGTTGACCCCAATTCTTTCATGATTTGTCCCCTGCGGATCGACATGTATTGCAACAACAACACGGAAACGGCCCTACATGCGGCAGTCAGAGGGAAGCACTATGACATAGCACTGGCCCTATTGACAGCGGGCGCCAATTCAAACAGTCCTATAAAGGCTTATCACGACCTTGAAGTATAAATACATTTAAATTTGTGTAAAATCTGACAAAAGTCTTGCAGAGTTTAAGCTGCGGCCTTGTGGAAGAGGACTCAAACTATGGTCAGTCTACAGCCTTAGTGGAGGCTTGTAGAAATCGCGACGTGCCTATAGTTGATTTGTTACTTAAATATGCGGCGAGAGACGATGAGTGCAAGGCCTTGTCGGTTGCGGTACAGAACAAGGACGAAACGCTAACGGCAAAGCTGTTATCAACCAAGGTAGATTTCTTTTGTCTAGTTATCATTGACATGAAACAGTTCTTACTTCAAGGCTCATCCCGATCCAGAATTCAAAATCAACAAGAAAGCCATGACAGAAAACGTCAACTCTTCCCAATTCACCATTTTCTCCAACGTCACCAACCTGACCTACAGCGCTCTCTTCCCCAACACACCCACCATGATCAACTGGCACAACCAGAAGTGCAACCTGACCCAAATCCGCACCCAATGGCTCACAGACGCTGCCCTACATCTTAATCAAAAGCTCAAACAGAACCCAAAGAGCTACGATATTGCCCTCTACGCAATCACGCGTCTTGACATTTCAAACAACAATCTCACATCCATACCATTGGCGGTGCTGCAGTTGTATAGTTTAAGGTACTTGAATATCGGACAGAACAAGATCGAAAAGCTGCCGGTTCCGGTGTCCTCGCCGGTGAAAAAGGCGAGGCGGAAAAGTGTTCATAATGAAGAGTTGAATTATTCTTGTCCGGTTTTGGAAGAGTTGTATTTGCAAGATAACAGGCTGGATCATATTCCAGAGGCAGTGTTTAGGCTGCCTGCGCTGGTGACTTTGGTTGTGTCTAATAATAAGTTGCAGCAGCTTCCTTATAATATGTGGTTGGCTCCTAAGTTGAAGGAGTTGAATGCTTCGTTTAATTTGTTGAAGGAACTGCCGACTAATGTGTCGGAAGTAAGTACGATATTATTGAGATTCACAAGTTCTACAGGGATTTTTGTTTCCTTCTAGACGGCCGAGGATTGTGATAAAATGAGTGTGAGCTCAAGTGATAGCCAGCTGTCTAGCCATTGTGATCCTGATTCAGAAGATGTGAGATGCGAATTTGATCTCGATTCTAAATATTTGTCCAGCGACGACCTGAATCAGTCTGTAAAATACAGGAAAAAAGATAGGTCTTTCATGTATGTAAAGTTTGTTTTATATGGGAGAGAGAGAGAGAGAGAGAAATAAAATAGTGTTTGGTTCGGGTTTGGACTGTGTCGACTAGCTTACATTTATTTATTATTCTCTCTTTCTCACATGAACTCACATTTCTAATTTTGATGTTGTCTCGAGTTTTTTCAACACTATATCTAAAACTATTATTATTTGCAGCAACTTCGACCTAGCAAAACACCACATTTGGAGCAAGAACGTGGAAGTGACGGAACAAATTTTACACACAGACGAGTCCGTCACAGAGCATTCCTCCAAATTGTCAGCCTTGAATTTAGCCCACAACCTATTCACCAGCATCCCAGTGGTCCTTCCATGTTTGGCCGTAAATCTCACACGACTAAACATGGCTTTCAACACTTTGAGGTCGATGTCGCACATCACCAGCTATCCTAGTTCTTTAAAACAGTTAGATTTGAGCCACAACCAGATCACTTGTTGGCCCAGCTTGCCCCAGGTGGAGGCTCAGGATGTGATGGAGCTGGCCAACATAGCGTGCTATGGGGGGAGCTTTGGGTCTAGGGAGAAAATTAGCGGAATTGGCGGTAATTATTCAAAGGAGTGATTAATGTGGTGGTATTATTAAGGTTATTAAACCTTAATTATATGCTCTATTGATCTCTCTCCACATAGAGGTAACGAAATCTTTCTTAGCCCGTCGACAACCCGGAAGGTCTGTGCGCAACACAGTCCTCCACTCAGTGTGCTCCCACAGGCGCCACTTACGGCTGGACAGCCTGAGGACCCTAATTTTGGCCGACAACCAACTCAATCGCATCCAGTTGACCACCGACGACGACGGCGATGTCTGCAACTTTGAAGAAGAGGAGCTGGAGAGAGTGAGTCTAGTTCGTTTCCTTGGTTAAATTGTAAAATCAAATTATCGAAATTTTCTTTTGGTTGTGCAGCGCAAAGAAATTAATACGCATTTTGAAGATGACTTTATTTGTGTATCTCTTTCCAAGGTGGTTGGGGTACGTTGCTTTTCTTTTCCGTAACAGAGCAGGGCTTCTGCTTTATTGTGCGAAATGTTTACCGGAGCAAACGTGGCCTGTGCTTCTTTATTCTTGCTTTGAATTCCGGCGCCTTTTACCCGTTTAATCGGCCGATTTTGTAGAACCCCAACGCGGGAAAAGCCCGCTTGATGTTCCCCAACTTGTCCATGTTGGACGTTAGCAACAACAATCTCAAAGAGATTCCCGTGAACATCAACGAATTGAGCAATTTGTCCGTCCTGAATATTAGCGGCAATTTAGGTAAGTTGTTGGAATTGCGAGCTGTATTATTAGACCAGTTTTTATTTTTAGACATTAATGAACTCCCACCACAGATGGGTCTGTTGTCACGACTATGGAATCTCAACACGCGTGGTTGCTCGTTGCAAGATCCGCTGAAATCTATGATTGACAGCAAGAAGTACAAAACGATGGATATAGTGGGGTACTTGAAGTCCGTTTTGGAAGATGCTAGGCCGTATGCCAGGATGAAGTTGATGATTGTGGGGGTGCAGGGGATTGGGAAGACTAGTCTGTTGGAGCAGCTGCGGCAGGAGGGGATCACGCGCAGGCGGCCGGAGGTAAACACTATTATTTAATTTATGTCATGAGCAGAAAAGTGATTGGTGACTTGCATTGTCAAGTTGTGAAAGAACAACGGAACAATAACAAAGGAATTTTGTTTTGTTTTTTTTTTCCGTTAAAAGAATTATTTTGTTAAAAAAGACACAGAAAGTGTGGATTTACATAGGTTACGTTTTAGTGATAACTTGATAATTGACGTTGAGTGATAACTTCGATAATTACTTTGTTTATACCGGGTTAGTTGAAAGTTGTACAGTTATCTATACCAATTTACACATAGGCGACACAAACGTTTATTCGTTTATTCTTGTAACCATAACTGGCGTAGTCGGTAGGATTATTCGTCCCTAAAAATTCAGATTGGCCAAACAAAATACATTTCAACTGGTTGCACTCAGTTCTCTTTATTCGGCACTCTTCACAAGAATGAATTTTAGTCGCTGCCTCATGTTATCAGTACAATACGTAACCAACCGTTTTTATACATTAGACAAAAAAATAGGCGCAAACGATCAGACTTCATGATTCATCCCGTTTATATAACAGTACTGACAAACCCATCAGGACAAAGGCGATAACAAAAAATTAAAGAAATATATAATTAACGATAAACGATAAAATGAACAAAATTGAAGCGTTACAAAATATTTATTTTCAAAGAGTCGGTTCTCTTGGGTGTTGCCGATTAAGATTTTCCCCTTAAAAAGAATAACAAGGTCAACAGCGAAATGAATTAGTGTTTTATTGTGTTTCCTGCTAGCGGTGGAGGAGTTCCGTCCTTGTAGAACGCAATATCATACAGTCTTTATTTAGCTGTACTTCAATAAACTTTTTAAACCGAAAACATAAATCGTATTGTTATTAAAGCATTGGGCCAAAAGAATGGGTAACAAAAACATCAACGTCAAGACTTCCAGGGGCACCAACATGTCGACCGTTGGAGTCGACATAGGAGACTGGGTGTACGAAAAAAAAGTCCGCAGTCATTCATCACATGGCCCCGTGATCTTCAGAACGTGGGACTTTGGCGGCCAAAAAGAGTAAATTCTAACAAAACCCGGTCGTTTAGTTCTCATAAGTGTTTATTTAGGTACTATGCGACACATCAATACTTCTTGTCCAAACGAAGTCTCTATTTGGTTGTTTGGAGAATAGTCGACGGTCACAGAGGCATAAATGAGATTTTACAATGGCTGGTCAACATACAAGCCAGAGCTCCCAACTCGCCCGTTATCATCGTTGGGACTCATTACGATGTTGTTCAGGAATTTAATCCGAATATCTCGGAGGACTACCAACAGATCATAAGGGACCGATTTATCAACATTGTGGACGCGGAGAAGTGCGGGTTGCCACGGGTTTTGGACACTATAGAGATCAGTTGCAAAACTAGACACAATGTGAAGCTGTTGTGTAATTTAATCTATGACACGGTGTTCAGTTTGAGGCCCCCAGGAAGTAAAGAACTACTGTTGGAGCAAAAAGTTCCAGCGACTTATCTAGCCCTCGAAGACGTAGTCAACCACGTGGCCACTGAAAGACGTCTCAACGGCCTCGATCCTGTACTTACTGCGGAACAATATCGCACTATTGTTACCACAGAAATGCAGCAACGCTTCAACCGTGTCTTCCGTGATTGGGCCGAACTCCACCAAGCGACCTTGTTTTTGCACGATAATGGTACCTTTCATACCTTCCACTGTCTGCAGAGTCATTAAGTCGAATTATTTTAAGGTGTCTTACTGCACTACGATGACGCCACCTTGAAAGACCTCTACTTTTTGGATCCACAGTGGCTTTGCGACATGCTGGCCCACGTGGTTACCATCCGCGAGATCAACCCCTTTGCCCGTACCGGTGTGATGAAACTAGACGACTTGAAACACATTTTCAAGGCTAGCAGTATAGGACCTATGGACACTAGGGGTTACATCGTGAACTTGCTTAATAAGTTTGAAGTTGCCTTAACTTGGGACTCAAGAACGTTGTTAATACCGTCGTTGTTGCCTTCAGAGGAAGATATTCTGTTAGCCCAGATGTATCCAGGACAGTTTCACCCTCTGGTGAAGGTCAAAGTGCCTTTGAGATCGCGAGGGTGGGCTGTGAGGAGTAAGAAGATCACAGTTTCACCCAAGTCTGTTTTGTACAGGGATCCAGGGACTCAAGGAAAGTTTCAAATGAGTTTGCCTTCAACTTCTAGTCACAAAAATGGTAAGTTTCTGACTAGTAGTTAGTCACATTGATGGCAAAATGTTTGTAGAAGAGTTGGAGGAGGAAGTCAAGTATTATGTTACTAGTTCTCAGACTAATCAGGCCATGACCAGGCTGCTTTTGATGTCGTATTTTCCGTCAGGGTTTTGGTCACGTCTGATTTCTCGAATTTTAGCGGACGATAGCATTATTGACATCATCCGGTCGTTCTTTATTTTACCCAAAGAGGTAAGTCGTTGTTTATTTTTATTATTTATTCAAGTTATCTCCCCTAATATAGGTGGCACAAGACATAGATCTCGCCAAACTCCTCGACCTGAAAGCAGAGTGGGTATTGTGGCAAACCGGCCTCCAATTGAAATACGGCGACATAACGCTCTTCCGCATGAGAGAAATTCTGCACAACTCTGCAGCTTATTATCGGCAACTAAAGTGAGTTCTTCGTCCAGTCGAAAGTCATTGTTACTGAAAATACGTTTCAGATTTCGCCTGAAACAAGACGGCATCTGGTGCGATGTAGATCTCCAAAACTCATCAATTTTAGAAATTCATTTTCCGGTCGACTCCCTAGTAATAAAGCCTGTCGTCACGGAAAATACAGACTTGAGCAAATATACCTTGAAGTCTGAGTTGATCGTTAACTGCACTCCTGAATCAACAGCACAATTGTTAGCATTGGCAGTCGATCATGTAGATATTCTTTTGGAGGATTGGTACCCAACTTTGGGCACGAGATTTGTACATACTTCCGAGGGAAAGTTTTTAGTTACCCGCTTGGTGCCCTGCCCCCGTTGCTTACAACAAACTCCCGATTTAGACCCCAATTTTCCTAACACTCCCACCGATGTTGGGCACTCCAAAAACTTTCTAGACGCTGTAAATCAGGTGGATCCGGAGGCCGATCGTTATCGGATACGGAAGTCTCAGGAGTCCTACACGTCAGAGTGTGATAGTGGGGTGGGTCCTGACTCCACGGGTTCTAGCAGGATGCCGTCCATGGAGGGTCATCCTGGTGTACAGACTGAAGAGGTCAACCAAACTTACTATTCTTGGATGGTAGAGGAGTGTATCTTGGCGTCTTATGGAACGAGACTGGTTGCTTGTCCGACGCATGGGGATATGCCTTTAGCTAGGATAGCACCAGATACTGTAATATACTCTTGTGGTGTTATAATTGGGATACAGCTGTTATTTTAGATTTTCCTTGACTTGGGCGAGCGCTACATCATCAAGTCAGAAAACGTGAAAAAGGGCCGACTGCTCGGAAGAGGCGCTTTTGGTTTCGTATTTAAGGGCACCTGTAAAGTCAGAGGCAGCAACACTATGATCGACGTTGCGATGAAAATGTTGCAGCCGGTTCAACCCGGTCCCAATGCTCGCCAGTCGGCTATTGTGGCTTACAAGGCTGCACAGGGCAAATGGGATCGAGATCCTTTGCAGTATGCCTGTAAGGCCTACTGTACTGCTAGACAAGAACTTAACATTTTGTTGTCATTAAGACACCCCAATATTGTCCCGTTTGTCGGCGTTTGCACCAGTCCTTTGGCGCTGATTTTAGACTTGGCTCCCCAGGGGGCTTTGGATCTGGTGCTAAGGCATTATAGACGGTCGGGGGCGAAAGTGGGGCCGTATACATTACAGGCTATTATATTGCAGGTATATTGACTACAGTAGATCGTTCAGTTTTGTATTAACACTTTTGAACAGGTAGCAAAAGCCATCGAATATCTGCACCGCCAACACATAATCTATCGCGACCTAAAATCCGAGAACGTCCTAGTCTGGGAGATGCCCCCGCCCTTTGTGGACCACCCCGACCATCCAGTCCACATAAAGGTGGCCGACTACGGGATAAGTCGTCTGACTTTGCCTTCTGGAGCCAAAGGTTTTGGGGGCACAGAAGGCTTTATGGCCCCCGAAATCATGCGCTACAACGGCGAGGAAGAGTACACCGAAAAAGTCGACTGTTTCTCATTCGGAATGTTCATCTAC
This sequence comes from Diaperis boleti, assembly GCA_963583935.1. Taxonomy (NCBI): domain Eukaryota; kingdom Metazoa; phylum Arthropoda; class Insecta; order Coleoptera; family Tenebrionidae; genus Diaperis; species Diaperis boleti. The sequence goes on from OY757248.1 coordinate 43,483,199, forward strand.
GAATTATTGACGCTGCATCAGCCTTTCGAGGGCCACGAATCGGTAAAAGAGTGTATTTTGGAGGGAGGACGGCCCCCATTGACCTACCGGGAGACGCTGTATCCAAGCTACTTCTTGGACTTGATGGTCCTTTGTTGGTCGCAACAGCCGAAGGACCGTCCGTCAGCCAGTCAGATTGTTTCTATCGCTAGTGCTCCGGAATTTACGCACTTGAGTGATGTGACGTCGTTGAAGCATGAGGCTTCGGTTGTTGCGTCAGCTAGTGCTGCCGTCACTCACATAACAGGTTGGAATAATTACTTTTCTTTTTGAAGAACTAAAGGATCGTTTCAGATGACGGTTTATGTGGTTCAGAAATGTGGCTGATGTGTTCCAACTCCAGAATTGACTTACTACTGGCCGCTGATCGTGGTTGGCTGCAGTACCACACCGTGGCCTTGCCCATTAGGGCTACAGCAGCGTGTACAGTTGGCAACTCTGTGTGGATAGGGGACTATTCTGGAAACCTTCTCGCTTACTCGTATTTATGCCAACTATTAGTCTAGTTCACAGGTTTAAAAACATAGGGTGAATTGATCCTTAGTTTATTTGGTTGAAATGATGTCTATAAAAACGAAATGAGCCCGCTAACAATAATTGCAAAAGTTATAAGCGAATTAAGATTCGGAAAAAAGTTCGTTTTTTGCGGATATATGAAAATATCACAGATGAGAGGAAGAGGAACAGATTGTAATAAAAAAATCACAGTTACGGTTTCGCCGTATCGACGGTTAATCAAAATATTTCTTTATACTATCAAAATTCCAAAAAAGAGTACTATTAACGCACTTAAAAAAATATTTCGTCTAGAATTTTTTAATTAATTAAATCAAGCTTCCAAAACTATTCCGCTTGGTGGAAACCTTTTTTCATTTTTTATGAGATCATGACGATAATAATATTGCTTATAATTGATTTAAACTAAAGAAATGAAATAACACGATGAATTTTACAAGAAAACACGAAATTTCGCTTACAGTAAAATTACTTAACCCATCTGTCATTTCCAGTCTGAATCTACCTACTTGATTCTCCAAAATAGCGCAAAATGCGTTTACAGTTGCTTTGAATTAATTAAAAATCGTCGGATAAAAATGTCCAAATTATAGTTTTTGTATTAAAAAAGAAACAGTGAGCTGCCTCATTCACACAGGCGTAAGTATTTACGTGACAACGCCCTACAGGTGGTGAAAAAAAAAGAAATTTATACAATTATTGCAATACCCTGCTGTGTTGTATTTGGCTGAAATATCATGAATATATTTTCTGCAGACTTCTTTTTTTTTTGCACTTAATTATGCTTTTTGTTGCAATGTATTTTGATTTGACTTTTAGTCTTAAAAAATTGATAATTCACTATGTGTGTTTATTATTTATGATTTTTGGGTATGTTGCACAAAGTGACGCTCTCTGACGAATTTTGAACGGAACATTTTGCGTGAGGCATAAATGCGAAGGTTTGACCTATATCTTCGTATATTTAGATTTAACGTACTGTTGAATGTGTTTTTTATTTAATGAGCAGTTGCAGCTGATATGAGAGCAAAATTTCGTGACGCTCACTTTTTGAATGGGCGAATTAATTGTAAGACGTTGTCACGTAAAAACACATTCAATTATTTGCTGATTATTTGACTCACCAAATAAATTGATATTGTGTTTTCCTAAAATACCAGTCCTATAATTGACCTTATTTTTTAAAGATGTGAACTAGACTATAAGCTTGTATCAGTAAACTCTAGCAATGCCATTTCAGGGCTAGTGATGGCTACAAACTCTTCTCCTACGCCCTTGAAACAGAGCCAAACACGCAAGTGGAAGCCCTGCTGTATTTACCAACCCTAAAAAGGGTTGCATGTGCACTTTCAAACGGCCGCCTATTTCTTGTAAATTCAGAAGCTGTGCCCACCACCCCTACCGCTGCAGAGGGCACTTTTGTGATGACAGAGCTGGGTTCGAACTCGACGATTAATTGTTTGTGCGCTATTTTCAGAGACGGTGGATCGTAAGTTCAATTACTTGTTTTTTATTAAAATGATTATCATTAAAATCTCTAGTGTATGCGAACTCTGGTGCGGCGAATCCAGCGGCCAAATCTCCATCTACCTGATCAAAGATCACGTGGTCGCTGGCCACGAAGTAATGAACCACTATCAGCCGGTCATAGAGCAAGTCAACGTTATGAACCTCATCGCCGCCGATCACAGTGTGTGGTCCTACGTGCGCCCAGGCTGCATCATATACCAGTGGGATCAAAATACCAGGACCATCATCAACAAACTAGATTGTTCCAAGCTTGTTCCCTGTTCCGAGAGTCTCAAATCTATCGCGATTGAGGAGCATTTGAGTCCCACCAACTGTCAAGTAAGTTTTTTTTTTAATATAAAAAACTGTTACTTATAATGAACTAGGTTACAAGTTTGGCCGTGCTGAACGAAGAACTCTACATAGGCACGACCTGGGGCTGCGTAATCATCGCCGAGAGAAACACGCTCCGACCGATCACGATTTTCAGGCCTTATGAAGAAGAAGTCAAAGCGATAGTCCCGTTAGCGATGTGCAAAAGTATTAACGAAAGTCACGACAATACACCTCTGATTGCCACCATCGGCAGGGGCTACAGGAATCTGTTGTCCAGATACACGGATGTCCCAATCAACATAGGGCATTCTTTACAAAGTCCGATGACGAGTAACGTACCAGTATTTGGTAATAAGCAAAATATGTTTGTCTTACTGTGGAGGGCGGAACACTGGAATGCTGTCTGAATCTTTACTTAGTTAGGGTACTTTCCATTCCAAATGTTGATCGTTTTAAGTGATATTTTGCATTGTGTACATTTACTATTCTTGATCTTAATTGTGATTTTAATTTTTATCAATTTTACTTTTTAACTTTTAAGCTGTGATTTTATCAGTCATTTTAAATTGTTGTTGCTGAGTCTTTTTATTGAATAAAATGTTAATATGTTGTAATTTTTAAATTATGTACATAGTTTCTTTTTTAATCCACCCATTAACGCTTTACCTGCTGATTCTGATGTGCTAAATGAATATACATATATTGGGGATTAGACAACCAATTACACACCACTGAAAAATATCGGCTTGCAGCATACACTGAATCTTGGTACAATTTAATGCCTTTTGCTGTTTTATCTTCGTAATAAAAGCATGTATTCATAATATAAATCATTCCAAACGATATTTATTTCTATTGTCATAACAACCACAATAAAAAAATGTGTAAACGAGAAAACTAATGGACAATATACAATAAACTTTGCGTTATGTTTTTTTTAATGTCAACGAATCGGTTAAAACTTGCTTTCGTAGCAACTCACTGTTCGAGGTTTTATAGAAAGTAAAACCCTGGCCGTTTGGCTGACAGCAGTGGTCCGAGTGTGATGTATTGAAATGTCATTGATATATTGTCTGAAGACTTTTTTATTTGCATTTAATTATGCTTTTTGATATAACCGATCTTACTACACTTCGTTGTGTATTCAATTGCCAATTTTATCATTCTTTAACTCCGTAATGGAATCAGATAGCAAATTCATTCTTTCAGCACTACTTATGGTAATAAAATAGAATATTGAAGAAACTTGAGTTTTAATCTTCAAAAAATATATATAAAAAATTGGTTAGAAAACCAATAGCAAGTAATAAACAAAAATTACATTTAGAGAGTTTTCCAGTTCCTTCAGATTCCATTTTGATGAATTCTTTGTTTTATTTTAACGAAGAAGTTGTTCCTTTTAATAGTTTTATTAGTGATTAAAAATGAATTGTACCTAATTTTGAAATTTTTTGATGAATTTTTTGTCATATTCTCGCACTCTGGCATCAGAAATTCTCAAATCGGATAAGTTAAGCCTACTGAACCGCAGGAAAGTTCTACAAAGGGGCTGCCAGGGGTGCCTTTAGAACGAGAATCTTTTGCGTGAGCCAGACATGAAAGCAAAATATCGTGGCGCCCACTTTTTGAAGATGGGCGAATGAATAATTGTAAAACCAGAATACACAAAATTCTTTTAGGATTTTAAGAAGACGATTTTTTTCTTAATCCTTTTTCTTCTTTTATTATCTGCATTGTTTGCTCTTTATTTTTCAAAATCTTATACTAACATTTTTTGTTTTAAATTTCATTCATTTATTTGGTTTCATTGCTGTATTCCTAAATATGTTACTTCCTCTTTTAGGATGACTATTATTTACAGTGTTAGTAATCCGTAGGAAAAAAGAATAGAAGAGAAAGGGTGTAACCCATTTGATACCACTAATTTAATATTTCGACAGCACCCAGTGACAAATTATAACACGTATAATTAATACCCCACGTACTGACGCGTTAAATGAACAACCACAATTCAATAATTGCTCCTGCACCCATTTAAAACTGACAAAAGATGATCGCGTTATGAGCCTGTTTTCCGACCCCATCGACATCAACGATCCACCACCCCTTTGATAACTTTGCCAACGAGTCGAGTACCGCTTATATTTCGCGCTGCATTGAATAACAACTACAAAAGCTACCCTAATTTAATTACTCGTATGATTTTATTATTTAATATGCGCTTTGACGATTCCCGTTATTATATCCTCCCGGTTTGTTGCCATTCATTTTATTATTGGTTTAATATGATTTCCACAAGCGTCCTTCTGCAAAATATCATTCGCTGTTTAGCCGGTTGCAAATTAAAAATGTTATTGGGATCGGGTTTAATAAAATTGAAATAAAAGTCGAGGGTTTTCGCTACGAAGGAATTAATAATCGGTGATTTAATTTGTGTTCGAAAGTGGGTTTTCGGAATTTATTTTATTAATTTTAGAGTAGATACACTTGTGTGAGTTATGAGTTATTGTTATTGCTACGTGGTTTAACTATTTCGCTTCCTTTGTTGTTTTCGGGTTCAGGGACTATATTTAACTACCACCCCTGCGACAAGAAATGAGTCCACATTTCCTAACCGTTTTCCGTTTTTTTCCAACTTCGTGCAGTAATCCCTCGATTAAGCGATAAAAATTCTGCGACGTAATTAAGCCCATCCGTAGGTGTGCTCAAACCCACGAATCCTGCGGCCATTCCGTCGCAAACTAATTAATCAGGTGTGCAAAACGTGACGACGCGTGAGCGTGATTAATCGCTTCCAACCCCATGCAAACCGATCCAAGCCAATAGTGATCCATCGAAAGTTTGGATGTTTTCGTGCACACACCTACACCGGCGGCAACCGGTGCAGTTCGAGAGTGGCACGCTCTCTCTATCTTCGTTCGATAAGGCCCGTTTTCCAGGACGCTTCCGTAGAACCATAGTCGAAGCCGTGGAATGCGAGGTATTTCAATTAATCCGCGAATCAAAAGAGACGAGCGTCGCTTTATGCCGCCGCCGCCGCTGCGGGGCCGACCCGGTGAGGGTGCGTCAGCTAATATCCCCTGCCCGGACCCCCGGACCCTCGCCCGATTATCCTCGCATACACTAACTATTTTCACCAGCGACCGGGACCTGAACCTCCTGAACGAACGCTAATTTGTCGGGATCGCCTTTGCGATGGTCTTCCTGCTCATTAGCTTGCTTAATGACGTCACATCTCATTACTTGATTCAGAAAACGTGTAGTATGGATGGAGGTCAAAAAATTGTAGTTACAAATTAATTAAGTACCTACTAATATTAAAGGAGCAAAGATAACGAAAAGAAAAAGGTCAAAATGAAGAGTATATCCAAAGAATGAGAGAAATCATGAGCGAGATACTTAGAAAGCAAGATGTATACCAAAAGACTGGCTAGCTCTTTAAGTCACAAGGAACGTAAGGAGGTCTTACATGTTAGGAAGATTTAACACACCTAGGCGGTGAGCCGAAGATCATCTGCAGGAGCGAATATGACAGATTTGAAACGCCACAGAGCGTGGAAATCCTCTTTTGTGGCTGAAAGGTACATTGCTGATTCAAGACAGAATAAAATTAAAGTATTAATTCAAACTGATCACCAAGTTGTCGAAATTGATGATTCTACATACTATACTTGTGTCGCCCAACAGATAGAGTAATAAAACCACCCCTTTGGGCGCGGTGTTTAAAATAGTAATGTTCCATTGGTGGAGCTGAAATACCGCGGCATTTCTGAAAGCCCGATGCACCCAACTTAAATTAACACCGGGAGCAAAGAACAGAAAGTGAGGCAGCTGTCGTGATTGATATTCAGGTGGAGCCAATAATAATTAATGTAGGAAAAGATTCTTCTACTGAAGGATCTGATTTAGATTAATAAATTAATTATTATAGATTAAAAGTTCTCCTTTGTGAAGAGGACAGTTGCGTACAACGCTTTACGCAAATAGTGTCTCGCCTCCAAGTTTTATTACTTTATCTGTTGAGCGCTACAGTTGTATATAAAGTATAGTCCCTATTTTATTCGCGTATAACAGCCATATTATTCAACTCGCCTTTGGCTCATTATACACTCATTGGATAATATACTGCATATAAAGAAATGTACAAAATTATAGACACCTTGTTAAGTATGCTGGATTTTTTTTTTAACAAAAATAATAAAAAATATAATACGGAACATATTTGGAAACTCATATTGTATTCAAAATAAGACCCTATTCTCACACTGCGACAGTTATCAGAAAAGGGGCCTAAATAGCCAACTGAATTTATTACTTTATCTGTTAGGCGACACAGTTGTAGATAAAGTATAGTACCTATTTGAATCGCGTATAAGAGCCATATTACACAAAAATGATATTATTCAACTCGCCTTTGGCTTATTATACACTCATTGGATAATATACTGCAAATAAGGAAATGTAAAAAATCATAGAGACAGAACCTTAGAAAAAATTCTAAGAAGAATAATAAAAAAATATAATACGGAACATATTTGGAAACCCATATTGCGTTCAGAATAAGACCATATTCTCACACTACGACAGTTATCAGAAAAGGCGCTTAAATAGCAAACTGAATTTATTACTTTATCTGTTGGGCGACACAGTTGTAGATAAAGTATAGTACCTATTTGAATCGCGTATAAGAGCCATATTACACAAAAATTATATTATTCAACTCGCCTTTGGCTCATTATACACTCATTGAAAAATATACTGCATATAAGGAAATGTAAATAATCATAGAGACAGAACCTTAGAAAAAATTCTAACAAGAATAATAAAAAAATATAATACGGAACATATTTGGAAACCCATATTGTATTCAGAATAAGACCATATTCTCACACTACGACAGTTATCAGAAAAGGCGCTTAAATAGCAAACTGAATTTATTACTTTATCTGTTGGGCGACACAGTTGTAGATAAAGTATAGTACCTATTTGAATCGCGTATAAGAGCCATATTACACAAAAATTATCTTATTCAACTCGCCTTTGGCTCATTATACAGTCATTGGATAATATACTGCATATAAGGAAATGTAAAAAATCATAGAGACAGAACCTTAGAAAAAATTCTAAGAAGAATAATAAAAAAATATAATACGGAACATATTTGGAAACCCATATTGCATTCAGAATAAGACCATATTCTCACACTACGACAGTTATCAGAAAAGGCGCTTAAATAGCAAACTGAATTTATTACTTTATCTGTTGGGCGACACAGTTGTAGATAAAGTATAGTACCTATTTGAATCGCGTATAAGAGCCATATTACACAAAAAATATATTATTCAACTTGCCTTTGGCTCATTATCCACTCATTGGATAATATACTGCATATAAGGAAATGTAAAAAATCATAGAGACAGAACCTTAGAAAAAATTCTAAGAAGAATAATAAAAAAATATAATACGGAACATATTTGGAAACCATTATTGTATTCAGAATAAGACCCTATTATCACACTGCGACAGTTATCAGAAAAGGCGCTTTTAAATAGCAAACTGAATCACATTCGGTTCAAATTTTGCAATCAATTGTATTTTGATGCAATGGTTAAACAGGCATTCCTGTATCATTTACTAATGTGTTGCCCGTATTTAAATTTCGTATTATACCGGGCATTTGCAGAAGGTTTTTTTTTTAAATAAATGCGCAATCTTTGTTTTTGGGAGCCAAGATATGGAATTTCATTTGCGTGATAGTGATAGTTCAAGTTGGGTTACTGTCCCGTAAAGTTATAAATTTTTTTTTAGTAATTTATTTTTATGATAATTTATTATTGTAACCCTTGATCTCTTTCCACGAACGTCCCGAGGTAAAGAACCACTTACGCACTGAAACCTTAGGGGAGAGGCCAAGTTAAATTTAGGTGTTAGTTTTCCAGCTTGTTACTTAAAACCTATGAAATTTTTGAAAATGAAAAAAATGATCTACCGGTTTATCTTATCAATGTTCTTTCTTCACTTAAAAAAAAATATAAAAACCGTTGCAGTACCCACTGTTTTATTTGCTTCAAACGATTCATGTTCAACGATTAAATATATAGATTTACAGATCTAGAAACTGTTTTCGGGAAGATGTCTGGAAGGGTCTTGGGAGAAGAGAAATTAGCCCTACTACGTACATGGACTCTAATAAAACTTTTCAAGATTGAGTTGTTGAGTTGTTGAGTTTTTTTTTTTAATAAAATTTTGTCACTGTAAAAGTCAAAAAAATTATTACTAAATGGATAATTTAAAAATGGGTTATCATCAATACCATCATGATTTGTTTCGTCTTTTTGAAGTTATACTTCTTTAGGCGCGTCATGAAAAAATGATGAGAGAGCTGATCCACGTTGCTCTCACCTGACCTGTCCTAGCAAAAGAATAAAATGAAATTCCGAATCACAATAAATGGTCCCCGCGCAAGTATTAAAAATTGTATTTACGATGCGCGCGAAAAGTGTAACACAAAGTAATCTCAACGCACTCTCACATTGCGCATGTGTATCAAATTTAGCCGGCAATTGTCCCGTCGTCTGTCAAATCAACCGGCAAGTTGCTTCACACACGTGAAGATTTGGTGAGTATTGTTGCATTATATCATCGTTCTTGAACATTGTTATTTTATTTCAATAAATTATTTTAGTGTTAATTAAAAATCATTTTAATCATGTCAAAAAAGTATGACTTCTAACGCATCCACTTTTTATTAAAAAAAGACTTCGGATTCATCTTCATGTCCACGAAAAGCTTGCTCTTCGGTTGCTAAATAAATAATAGTCATCGCATTGTTTTATTGTGTTAATATGTTAATAGTATATTGTCCAAGTGCTGAAATAGTATATTTTGATACAAGACACTTTTTGTATGCGCGTTCACGCAAACTGAGTAAAAACACGAATTAACATCAAATTTTGAGGTTAGGTTTGACAGCTGTCAAATTAAATACATTTATGCGGGAATATTTATATATTTAGCTATGTACCATTATTTAGTTATTTAAATTCAGATACATAGAATATTTTGTGGAACTCCAAAATTTTTGAGATAGTTATATTAATTTTAATTAATTTAATTTTTCAATTATGCAAAATTTGTTTATTTTATTTTTAACGCATTCACACAACCAGTACATCGATTATATTAATAACCGACCAAAAAAGTGAACACCTTTCCGTTGCGGCAGCAATAATTAAATCCCGTGATAAAGATAAGCGTCGTCGCTGTATTAATTGAGCACTACATAATGTTATTAAATATTCCTGGCAGCGAGGAGCGTAATGATATCATCATAAAATCAATTAGTCAGTTGTTGTAAAGGGGTGCAAGAGCTAATTTCTCTGCAGACAGCGTTTATTGATCCAGAAGCTAATTTAGCGGCATCATCCGACAAGTTTATTGGTAATTTACTCATAATATCTTAACGCCGAAATTCAGCTCAAGAAATTAATTACTCCGCTCAACTCAATATCTTTGTCAAAAACACGATGACGTTGCTGAAAGTAAAAGAAAACTAGGCTAATCTTGGTGAAACCAGAAGACAGAAAATTAAGTAAGATTTTGTGTGGATTGTAAAATTATTGTGAGAATTCCAAGTCTCACCCCAGAATTGAATTGTCAAGAATTACATTAGCAATTAGTTTTTGTTTAAAGTCTCTGACTTAACCTGCGGCAGCAGTATATTACCTCCAGTCCCCGTGGCTCGATAATCATAACTATCTTTGTATAGATTTGTTGTTATTCTAGAAGTTGGTGTTTGTTCAATAAAAGAGTATCTTTTAAACGTATCTGCGTTTTTATATCACTGAGAATAGTAATAATTACGTAAAAGTTCAGATTCATTCAGCACTAGTCCTAACCGAGCCAACTGCCAGCTCTTCGATCCGCGCAAATTTGTTAATTGGAACAATTAAGCCGTGCAGCAAATAGCAAAACTGTCGAGTATTTTAAGCGAACAAAGCGGGCCAATAAATACCGAGCACAATTTCGGCTAGTACGACATAAATTGGTTAAATAAGAAGAGCGTATAAAGAGAAGATGTCCGTAATGTAGAGACGGATAGAGGAGGGTGAAAGAGCTATGCAGGAATTCGTGGGACCAAGCAGTGCCCAGCCAATATGCGCACGCTTGACTTTTAATAAAAGCGAAGCGAATGACTATTTTATTTTGTGAAAGCATCCTCCTACCCTTCATTCTCCTGCTTTTATTGTCTCTTGTTGATGCGATATATCTCTGTGATAATAGCGGCCGACAAGACGACGCTTTTTATATTAACTAACGGGGAATTTATAATTTAGGGGCGCTAGAAAGCGATTGTGTAATGGTATGTTATTGAATTAAGTGTGTAGTAATTATAATTTTAGAAATAATTTTATCGATCAATACAATTATCGATTTGATAATGTAATAAATATTTTTCTGTTGAAGAAAATAATTTACAATATGGAAAAGTATCACTTTTGTGTGTTGATTAATTTTTATTAGTATTTCAGAACCGGCGCATCCACCAATTTCATTTTCTTTATCGTACTTCTCAGACGTGGTTCAACATGTGAGAAAATATTATGGCGGCATACCACCCTCTGCGGGGTTGTCTGGCCCAAACCTGTTAAACCCCACTAATGATTCGAGTTGATCAAATTCAGTTTATAGATAAATTTTTTATTATTCACTGGCATTTTTCTTCTACCATAATTATACGAATTCTTGTCTTTTTTTAGCCTTCCTTGCTTCTTAATATTTGTTTCTATTTGTTTCTTCGAATTCTTCTTCACTTTCTCGTGAAGTCTATGACTAGTTTGAACACTTTCTTTACTTTAATTTATTTCATCTTATAAGTAAATGACCGATAAGACTAATAAAATTACAGTTTCTTTTAGTGATTTAAATGTTCCAAGCAGTACGACCAACATATATATATATATATATATATATTTCTTGAAATAAATAATATATATATATATATTATTTATTTGAAGAACCGTATTCACTTCATTATATAACATAATAAATTGAGCCAATAGCAATTACAGATTTTTCATAGTTACGATGTATATGACAGATTATCCCCATGACGACGTGGTGTTTTCACTTTGGTGTTTCGGCTGACTCCAACAATGAACTTTGTCATAGTAACGATTTTTTATGATTGTCAATAAACGCCAGAAAAAAAGTTCCGTCAAAATTTCGCATATTTTGGTTATATAATCGTAACGAATACCACTCGAGTATTGAAAATAATCCGATTAAACTAACCTCCTCATTCGACGTATTCCGCGAAGATTAATCGATTATTTTTTCTGCTTTTGTGATATAACTGAATATACCCATTCAGTCCAAATCCCCTGACTAAGATCTTCTTCGGAGATTCACCTCCGACACAAAACATAACAAACGTGTTCAAACTCACCGATGCAGCTCCAACGTTTCCATCATCTTCTTAAACGAACTTACTGCAACAAAAATACAAAATAATTAAAAAAAAATTGAATAACATTCGGAATTTCTATTATCTAAAGATAAAATGAACATGCAACTGGCAACAATATGTTTTAGAGAAACCAAAAAAGTTAACAATTTCACTCCCTATAACAACACGGACATATCTTCGGCTCTGACTTTTTCATTAACATTTGTTAATTACAATAAGTTTGCAATAGTTAAGTTTTCGGCAACGATCACGACTGAGAAACAATAATTATAGCTGCGAGAAACTGCTTTATGTTCGTGCGCCTATAATTTGTTACTTTTAGTTGCTCGGAATGCCGTTCAAATGTTAACTTTCAGTAGCGGAGTAGAAAAAGAACTAATCGTACTATTCTATATTTTCTATATGAATGTGGTCGATGCATTAATAAGCCTAATAATAGGATTTATAAGAAACAAAATGAATTTAGTAACAATAAAATAATATTAAAATAACTAACCCTTTAAGCCGGTCCACCCAATGCAACGGAATAGCACACCACCACTCACTAACTTTAATTAACACTAACAATTATTGTAAATAAAGTTCGCACTGTGTATAAATTTACGTGTGAAATCGACGACGCGAAGACTCGGAGACAAATGAGGGAATTTTAATACAGTTACTGATAACGTTGAACAGAAAGTGGCAAAAACTTCACAAAAAATTATTACATGACATCATGACAACGAAAATGAATTTTATTGTAAACAAAGAATTGCTGTCACATTAATGGCTTGTTTGTGTACTAGTTGATCGAAAATTGTTTGTTTTACATCGGCTTTTATATATAATATAGATGAAGAAAGTGGTCGCTGTTATGGGAATTGTTGGGGCCTGCCGCAAAAATGAATAAGTAACTGTAGATGACATCATAGACAAAGGAAACTTTGTGCTGCTTAAAATACCTGATTAAAAAAAACATCAACAAAGAAGTTTCTCTATTGTGAGTGTGAGTTTGAGGCCACAAAATACGGAAAATAAAATATTTTTTCTGAGATTTTAATTAACTTTAAAAATTAAAATTTAACAAATCAACCAGTTAGGCGAAATATTTTTGCTAAACTTCCTAGTGCAATCGCAAAATATTTCAATTTAGAAAATGCAGAAAAATATACTGGACATTCGTTTCGCCCTCCTAGTTAACAGCGGAGCTTCAACTTAAAAGGGCTAGAGGATGGAAGTCGTCAACGGTGGCGGAAAGCTATGTTGCAGCATCAGTAGCAAATAAAATACAAATGCCAACAAAATCTTTCTCTTATCATTCAGAATTCATGAACGAATAGAGAAGAAAAGTTAAGGAAGAAATTCAAAGTCTCGGACATGAGGTTGACGCATTACTCAGCCGTGTTCGAGATCGTCTGGACTATTCCGTACACATGACCTCATCCATGATGTCCTGGAGTAATTGTCGAGAATGTCTCGATGATGTCATCGATGGAACTATCTGGAGGCGCCTAGAAGAATTTAAGCGCCGGTATATTTATTGGAGGACGTTCCAGCGGGAGAGTCTAGTCGCATCAGTCCCAGTTCGTTACAGTTACATCATACGAGAAGTAAATTAGTTTAAATAATGTAAACATTGTAATATTTATAAGAAGTGTAAATAAATTGTACATATTGTTTAGATAAATAAATGACACCAGAAACGCAACAACATTTACTGTAAATACAATTATCAACATATTACTTTAGATAATAAAAAATACGCTTAAAATACTGAATGTCTTGATTTTGTTGTCTTATTTTTACCTATTATGAGATTGTTTCCTTGGTAATTGATCACGAATAGCATACGTTGGTACTTAATATTTACTTACAGCCCATGAATTGGAAGTAAAATATTATTGCAGGATAACCATAGAAATCGGCAAATGATTATAAAGTTGCTTTTACAACGAAAATATTTGTCAATAAATTTACAGAACAGGTATTGTAAAATAATGTTTTTCTACTTTCGTGTTACAAATTGTTCAATGTGACACTAAAAGTAGTTGCACAATCGAACTTATTATGCAACTGCTTTTTTTTGATACGTATTATGTTGATATTGAGCATTTTTAGCCAACTCTTGTCGAGGTCAAGCAAAGTGTCAACTTCTCAAAGTTCTCAGATAAAAAACATAACCACAAACACAACCAGTACTACCTAATCCCAAAAATCCCTAGAATATTTAAAAGCCATAATTTTAACATTTTCATAAAACGAAGTAGAAAAAATAGTATATTACACTCGTTTAACGAGGCATTGTGACAGACTTTATCGATCCAATAATACAAATGTTGAAGCTGGAACTCGTGCAAAACATCGTTTCAAATCTAAACCCTAAAATCTCTTTCGATGATTTCCAGGATGATCCAAAAGAACTGAATTCAAATGCCAAGTTCAATATTGAAACACCTGTTCATATCAATAGGAAATCTTCCAGCAGCGCCTTTGTTATAAAAGCTTCCATTTTTCATTAAATAATATTCTCAATTTCGAGTTCTTGAATTTCTCAAGTTCCTTTATACATTACATTCCTTTATACATTAGAACCTTGTGTTATTATCTAATTTTTGGTCTTTTCAATTTCTCAAATTCCGCAATTGTCCAGATCCTCAGATTCGAAAGGTTCTTAAATATTCTCAAGTTCGGGATCCTCAAATTTTCAGGTTCTTCGCATTTCCAGGTTCCCTACAATGTCGGGTTGTTGAATTTCTCAAGTTCCTTTATGGACTAAGAGCCACAATTAACTTTTGCTCAATTTTCTGAGTTTCAGAACCTTATGATGTTGTCTCAAATTTTTGTTCTTTTAAATTTCCTCAATTGTCCAGATCCTCAGGTTTTTAAATATTCTCTTTTATATATTGCGAGTTCCTCGCATTTCCAGGTTCCCACAATCTCGGGTTCTCGAATTTCTCAAGTTTCTTTATAGATTAAGAGCCACAATTCTCTTTTGATCAACTTTCTAATTTCTAGAACTTTATGGTATTGTCAAATTTTTAATCTTTTAAATTTCTCAGATTCCTTAATTGTCCAGATCCTATTCTCAAGTTCGGGTTCCTCGCATTTCCAGGTTCCCTAAAATCTCGGGTTCTTGATTTCTCAAGTTCCTTTATAGACTAAGAGCCACAATTCTCTTTTGCTCAGTTTTCCCAGAACCTTATGGTGTTGTCAAATGTTTGGTCTTAATTTTCTCAGAGTCTGAAATTGTCCACATCCTCAAAGTGCAAATGTTCTAAAATATTCTCAAGTTCAGGTTCCTCAGATTTTCAAGTTTCTCGCATTACCAGGTTCTCTACAATCTCGGGTTCTTGAATTTCTCAACTTGCTTTATAGATTATTTGCCATAATTCTCCAGTGCCAGAACCTTATGAGTTCCTCAATTTTCTCAAATTTGCTTTCCCCAGATTTTTAGGTTCCCGCGCATTTCCAGGTTCTCCATTATTTCAGATTATCGAATTTCTCAAGTTTCGTTATAGAGAAGGATCCAACATTCTCCTTTGCTCAATTGTTAGTCATATAAATTTCCGATTCCTCAATTGTCCAGATCCTCAGATTCCAAAAGCTCTTAAATATTGTCAAGTTCGGGTTCCTCAGATTTTCAAGTTCCTAGCATTTCTCGAATTTCTCAAGTTTTTTTATATATTAAGAGCCACTATTCTCTTTTGCTCAACTTTCTAATTTCTAGAACTTTATGATATTTTCAAATTTTTAATCTTTTAAATTTCTCAGATTCCTTAATTGTCCAGATCCTGTTCTCAAGTTCGGGTTTCTCGCATTTCCAGGTTCCCTAAAATCTCGGGTTCTTGATTTCTCAAGTTCCTTTATAGACTAAGAGCCACAATTCTCTTTTGCTCAGTTTTCCCAGAACCTTATGGTGTTGTCAAATGTTTGGTCTTAATTTTCTCAGAGTCTGAAATTGTCCACATCCTCAAAGTGCAAATGTTCTAAAATATTCTCAAGTTCGGGTTCCTCAGATTTTCAAGTTTCTCGCATTTCCAGGTTCTCTACAATCTCGGGTTCATGAATTTCTCACCTTGCTTTATAGATTATTTGCCATAATTCTCCAGTGCCAGAACCTTATGAGTTCCTCAATTTTCTCAAATTTGGTTTCCCCAGAATTTCAGGTTCCCGCGCATTTCCAGGTTCTCCATTATTTCAGATTATCGAATTTCTCAAGTTTCGTTATAGAGAAGGATCCAACATTCTCCTTTGCTCAATTGTTAGTCATATAAATTTCCGATTCCTCAATTGTCCAGATCCTCAGATTCCAAAAGCTCTTAAATATTGTCAAGTTCGGGTTCCTCAGATTTTCAAGTTACTAGCATTTCCAGGTTCCCACAATCTCGGGTTTACAAATTTCTCAAGTTTCTTGATAGATTAAGAGCCACTATTCTCTTTTGCTCAACTTTCTAATTTCTAGAACTTTATGGTATTTTCAAATTTTTAATCTTTTAAATTTCTCAGATTCCTTAATTGTCCAGATCCTATGCTCAAGTTCGGGTTCCTCGCATTTCCAGGTTCTCTAAAATCTCGGGTTCTTGATTTCTCAAGGTCCTTTATAGACTAAGGGCCACAATTCTCTTTTGCTATATTTTCCCAGAACCTTGTGGTCTTGTCAAATGTTTGGTCTTAATTTTCTCAGATTCTGAAATTGTCCACATCCTCAGAGTGCAAATGTTCTAAAATATTCTCAAGTTCGAGTTCCTCAGATTTTCAAGTTTCTCGCATTTCCAGGTTCTCTACAATCTCGGGTTCATGAATTTCTCAACTTGCTTTATAGATTATTTGCCATAATTCTCCAGTGCCAGAACCTTATGAGTTCCTCAATTTTCTCAAATTTGGTTTCCCCAGATTTTCAGGTTCCCGCGCATTTCCAGGTTCTCCATTATTTCAGATTATCGAATTTCTCAAGTTTCGTTATAGAGAAGGATCCACCATTCTCCTTTGCTCAGTTATTGTTAGTCGTATAAATTTCCGATTCCTCAATTGTCCAGATCCTCAGATTCCAAAAGCTCTTAAATATTTTCAAGCTCGGGTTCTTCAGGTTTTCAAGTACCTAGCATTTCCAGGTTCCCACAGACTCGGGTTCTCGAATTTCTCAAGTTTCTTTATAGATTAAGAGCCACAATTCTCTTTTGATCAACTTTCTAATTTCTAGAACTTTATGGTATTGTCAAATTTTTAATCTTTTAAATTTCTCAGATTCCTTAATTGTCCAGATCCTATTCTCAAGTTCGGGTTCCTCGCATTTCCAGGTTCCCTAAAATCTCGGGTTCTTGATTTCTCAAGTTCCTTTATAGACTAAGAGCCACAATTCTCTTTTGCTCAGTTTTCCCAGAACCTTATGGTGTTGTCAAATGTTTGGTCTTAATTTTCTCAGATTCTGAAATTGTCCACATCCTCAGAGTGCAAATGTTCTAAAGTATTCTCAAGTTCGGGTTCCTCAGACTTTCAAGTTTCTCGCATTACCAGGTTCCCTACAATCTCGGGTTCTTGAATTTCTCAGGTTGCTTTATAGATTATGAGCCATAATTCTCCAGTTCCGGAACCTTATGAGTTCCTCATTTTTCTCAAATTTGGGTTCCCCAGATTTTCAGGTTCCCGCGCATTTCCAGGTTCTCCATTATTTCAGATTATCGAATTTCTCAAGTTTCGTTGTAGAGAAGGATCCACCATTCTCCTTTGCTCAATTGTTAGTCATATAAATTTCCGATTCCTCAATTGTCCAGATCCTCAGATTCCAAAAGCTCTTAAATATTTTCAAGTTCGGGTTGCTCAGATTTTCAAGTTCCTAGCATTTCCAGGTTCCCACAATCTCGGGTTCTCGAATTTCTCAAGTTTCTTTATAGATTAAGAGCCACTATTCTCTTTTGCCCAACTTTCTAATTTCTAGAACTTTATGGTATTGTCAAATTTTTAATCTTTTAAATTTCTCAGATTCCTTAATTGTCCAGATCCTATTCTCAAGTTCGGGTTCCTCGCATTTCCAGGTTCCCTAAAATTTCGGGTTCTTGATTTATCAAGTTCCTTTAAAGACTAAGGGCCACAATTCTTTTTTGCTCAATTTTCCCAGAACCTTATGGTGTTGTCAAATGTTTGGTCTTAATTTTCTCAGAGTCTGAAATTGTCCACATCCTCAGAGTGCAAATGTTCTAAAGTATTCTCAAGTTCGGGTTCCTCAGACTTTCAAGTTTCTCGCATTTCCAGGTTCCCTACAATCTCGGGTTCTTGAATTTCTCAGGTTGCTTTATAAATTATGAGCCATAATTCTCCAGTTCCAGAACCTTATGGGTTCCTCAATATTCTCAAATTTGAGGTGTTCCTAATTTTTTGGTCTTTTCAATTTCTGATTTGTCAATTCAGATTCGAAAGGTTCTAAACAGAAATCATCAGAATCTTCTGAAGCATGGACAAAACCTACTAGTATTGTATAGCCTATTATTGTAAATTTCTTTCATTGTGTTATTTAATGTTCAAATTAAATACTCTGTCAGATAAAAATGTTACTGTGACAATTTTAGACATAAAATTTCACTCATCAGTTTTCGTCAAAATCACTTCACAAGGGAGGAATAGTGTGTGAAGTCGAGGGAGATGTGTCAAAATTTATTGTGGATGTTTCAGATCAAAAGCTGCTGAAACGCCTGAACAACATAGCGCACGACTCGAAAACGATCGAATCAGATCGTCAACTTCAAGCTCTGCTGAAACACCTGAACAACATAGCGGCCATTGAAACGACCATCCCCAATGGAAAATGGAAGGTAAATGGCACTCGACGTATGTTCACAATTGTGGATAATCCCGAAGAAGACATTAATTACATCGACAAATTCATGAAATATATCGAGTCGGGTAGACGCATAAATCAACCGGTTGGAAAACATACATTTGTGAAAATTCCTTCAAATCTGGCAAAGTTTTTGAAGTTGGAAGAATCAAATTTATATACAGGGCACTGTTTTCGGCGTTCATCTGCCACCTTGCTAGCGAATTCTGGAGTGGATATCTTAGGTGTCAAAAGGCACGGAGGTTGGAAAAGCTCTACGATTGCGGAGAGTTATGTTGCCTAGTCAGTTAGTAATCAGCAGTGAAAATTCAGTACATTTGCATAATGAATAAAATGAATCATTCTCGTTGGTTTTTATTCTGTACTGGGTATTTTTATCTTTAACAACCTTTGAAATTTCTGCAGCATATGGAATGGATAATATGTATTTATTTGTAAAAGATTGTGTCTAATTATTTTTAGACCACTTTAAAACTGTACTTTTTATCCACTGAATATAGCTTGTAACATTGGTGTACACTCCCGGCCATCCGCTCATCCCACAGTTATTCCCATAACCGTAACTAACAACCCCAGCTGCAATCCAACGATTCCCATCAACCATCATCAGAGGCCCTCCAGAATCTCCAGTACATGAATCCTTATTGGCCTCTCCACCGGCACACAACTGTGTATCGTTAATTTTAATTCCAATAGTATCAAATTTGTCGCTACATGTGTTATGTGGTACAAAAGGAACTTCAACTTTCAACTTGATGTGACTAGTACTTGCTGAAAAAAAAAAAATATAAGCAACTGAAAGATGTCATCCAAATCACCTACATTGTTCGGTTTTACCCCATCCACTTAGCCAAAAGGTTGAAGGGTTACGTGTTTGATCTAAAGGAAGACAAATTGGAGACACAAATCCTGTAATGGTAGCGTCTTTTTTCAGCTCGATCAAAGCGATGTCGTTGTGTTGGTGATGGGAAGCCATCTTGTACTTTGGGTGCACTTGCGTCTTCTTCACTTTAATGGTTTGGATTCGGTCAGCGCAAGTTATATTTTTGGTATCGCAATCGATCTTGGTTTTTGTGTTGTGTTCTCCAAGACGAACTTCAAAACTGTAAATAAGAATTTAAGACACTTTAAGAGTTAAAGACAACACCAACATGGGTCCGAAGATCGGGATTATTTCCGACTGTAGACAATGCGCTGCTGTTAACACATACTTCGACGAAATCAAAAAACCAGTACACCCAAACTTCTTAGTTCCTGCGTTGTCTCTGTGGTACAGTCGTGCCATCCAAGGGAACTCGCCAAGTTTAGCTTCTACTCCACCGAAAATGCGTGATGTAATTGTGGTATTTTGATGACCACAATTTTTTGGCAGGATGTCTTTGTAATTGGACTGTTTTCCACAACAAACGGATGGGTTTGTTTTCCTTTCATTCCTTGGACCACATTTGGACTCTTCCAAGAATTGTTGGGTTTTTGGATTCGTAATTTGCTTTTGTAGCTTTGGGCATTTATCGAGAGGAATGCAATATCCCCGGTCTCCATTTGGGGTTTCACAATGTGTTACCATACCTGTAATCAACTTTAGTAATGAAGAATTGACAGTGGTATGTACTCACGAAGATCTACGCCCACTAGTTCCTCTGATTCACTTTGGACTACAATTTACTTTAAGACACTCGCAAATGTGTAAGAAAAACTACTCACCAGTTGTAACATTGTTCAAACTCGGATTTTTAGGTGTCTGCTGTGCGTATATCAAACCGTGAAAGAAGTAGAATGTTAGGAGTTGCAAAATTGTAAACATTCTTATATTGCAAAGTTACACGACGAAGTTGGTTTAGAACTTGAGTCTTTACCATGAACGTTAAACTTTTCACCTCGTTATCAATTGATTAGCTGTTAGCAACACCGATAAAGTCATAATATCCAAATACGGACAAATATTATTATTCAAGACGTTATAACAGATCAAAATTAGAATTAGACACAGGTCACTGTTACAGACGCTTTTCTGCAAGTATTTTAGTAGATGAAGGCGGTGATTCGACACCATGGAGGCTGGCGTTCAAGTCCGGTAGCTGAGGGTTACATAGACGATTCTGTCCAAAATCAAATTAAAATTGCTGACACAATTAGCAAAGCAGTCTTGAATACATCTTCTACATCGATTACAAAAAAAAAACAACAGAACACAGAACTAAATGTGATGAACCAGGGGCACAATAAAACAAGTGGTGACAAGTAATGAGGTGATTTCAGATTAGATATTAAATGCTTTGAACCTCCCCTTTAATTAATAACTTATTCGAAAATAGAAATACCTATCATGTGTGATTTTCTCACTCAGCTTCGCCTCGTTGGTCAAACACACACTCGCATGATATGTCTAACTTTCGACACTAGTTACGAAAACTACTATTAATGTACTTCTTGTTGATATTAGAAATATAGGTTTTAAGGTTTTCTGTAATGAAGTAAAAAAACTGGTGTAGAATGCTGTTTAACCGACTTCAAAAAAGGAGGAGGTTCTCTATTCGATTGTATATATTATTAGTGTGATCGCTACGCTCGTCGTGCCCTAAACCCGTGCGTGCGACAAAATGCTTCTTATAAAACTCATAATATACTAATTTTATCTTTAAATCTCCAAAACTTTTTTTTTTCAAATGGAACACCCTGTATTCTTTTGGGCTATTATGTTACTTTTATTCACTTCTTTATTTTTTTTTAAGCATTACCTATACTTAAACATAGATGATTGTAAGTTATTAAAACTTTTCTTAATATTCATTGTAAAATTGGATATTATAATCAATTACCCATTGATGGTGGGCTGTGAAATTGAAAATGTCAACAACAAAGGGATTTTCAAAAACGTCTTGATTTTTCGGTGTGGATTAGAAATCAATTGAATCAAGATCCTGATTTTCTGAATAAACTCTTGTTTACAGACTGTAGACTATGCGCTGTTGTTAACACATACTTCGACAAAGCAACCTTTCATAAAAAGGGATTTGTGAACCGACATAATTTTCATTATTATGACAATAGTAATCCCCACTTTATAAGACATCTAGACCACCAACATCAAACAGACAAAAATTATTATTGCACCGTATTTTTTTGTGGGGAATGTAAACGGGGAGGTCTATTTAAATTTTATTAGTATGTAATCAATTAAGAGGATTTAGTGTGCCACTAGATGTTCGAGCAAATATGTGGTTCCAACATGATGGGGCGCCATCGCACTATAGCCAAATTGTTCGTTGGCATTTGTTAATTTATTGTTTAATTTTTTTATTATTGTTATTTTTGTTGTAATTTAAAATTAAAAATGATTTAAACCGTTATAATACATCCCAACAACAGTTGTTTGAATTATTATTATATTCTTCTTTGCGTTGGGTAAATGATGATACAACTGTATTGACCGCTTGGTGTTATTTCTGTTCTTATTTGGACCACTTTCTCCAAAATTCTATAGATTAAATTTTTTTTATTTAAAATTTGTTCATTTCGAGATTCGAAGATCTAAATTTAAAAATTCCGCTGAACCCTGATTTGAATATTTTAGATTTCCAAATGCCAAATTTTTGGGGTTGCGAAACTCAAAGATAAGATTTGAGAATAAAAAAAAAATTGCAAGTCTAGAGTTCCAAGACAACAAAATTAAAAAGGACACGTTTGGCAATAACAAATTTCGTCCTTTTCGTCTGTAACGAGTTTATAATATAGGAGCGAGCGAAGCGAGCTACTATTCATAAAAAAAGCGAATCATTAATTTCCCATTGGAGCCGAGTTCCACACAAAATTTTATGTTCCTTTTATATGTACAATTTTAATATGTTTATGTTATTCTTATTCCCATTTCGATTGCTTTTTCCAAGACCTGGTTTTCAAAATTCGCATATTTCGAGAATCGGAAAATTCAATTTAAAAATTCTACAAACCCTTAACTCGAATTATTGATTTCTGGAATCCAAAATATTTTTTTTATGCAACTTTTTTGAGTATGTAATTTACTGATTGCCATTGTTTATGAATACCAGCTCTCTTCGCTCGCTCCTATATTTTAACTTGTTACAAGCTAAAGAACGAAATAATTATTGTTTTAGTTTTTTTATATATAACTTACTTCCTGTATTTAATTTTTTTATTTTTATAATTCGTCACAAACGTTTTCGGCCACGTGGGCCATCCTCAGGTGACACCTACAAACCCGTCAAAATACAAACACAAAAAGAAATCACCTGAGAATGGCCCACGTGGCCGAAAACGTTTGTGACGAATTATAAAAATAAAAAATTAAATACAGGAAGTAAATTATATATAAAAAAAACTAAAAAAAAAACTAACAAAAAGACCTGTAGGGCTACACCATGAATTATTGTTTTGTAAAAGAATGTGTAATTTTCTAATTTCCAAATGCCAAATTTTTAAGCTTGCAAAACTCGAAGATAAGATTTGAGAATTCAAAAAAGAAAAATTGCAAGTCGAGAGTTCTAGGACACAAAAATTAAAAAGGACACGTTTTACAATAATACATTTCGTCCTTTTCGTCTGTAACGAGTTTATAATATAGAAGCGAGCGAAGCGAGCTACTATTCATAAAAAAAGCGAATCAATAATTTCCCATTGGAGCCGAGTTCCACACAAAATTTTATGTTCCTTTTATATGTACAATTTTAATATGTTTATGTTATTCTTATTCCCATTTTGATTGCTTTTTCCAAGACCTGGTTTTCAAAATTCGCATATTTCGAAAATCGGAAAATTCATTTTAAAAATTCTGCAAACCCTTAACTCGAACTATTGATTTCTGGAATCTAAAATATTTTTTTTATGCAACTTGGTTGAGTATGTAATTTACTGATTGCCATTGTTTATGAATACCAGCTCTCTTCGCTCGCTCCTATATTTTAACTTGTTACAAGCTAAAGAACGAAATAATTATTGTTTTGTAAAAGAATGTGTAATTTTTTAATTTCCAAATGCCAAATTTTTGAGGTTGTAAAACTCGAAGATAAGATTTGAGAATTAAAAAAAATTGCAAGTCTAGAGTTCCAGGACAACAAAAATAAAAAGGACACGTTTTACAATAACAAATTTCGTCCTTTTCGTCTGTAACGAGTTTATAATATATGAGCGAGCGAAGCGAGCTACTATTCATAAAAAAAGACGAATCAATAATTTTCCATTGGAGCCGAGTTCCATACAAAATTTTATGTTCCTTTTGTGTAAAATTTTAATATGTTTATGTTATACTTGTTCCCATTTCGACTGATTTTTCCAAGACCTTATTTACAAAATTCGCATATTTCGAGAATCGGAAAATTAAATTAAAAGGATCTGTGAACCCTTAACTCGAATTATTGATTTCTGGAATCAAAAATAAATTCTTTTATGCAACTTGGTTGAGTATGTAATTTACTGATTGCCATTGTTTATGAATACCAGTTCGCTTCGCTCGCTTTTATATTTTAACTTGTTACAAGCTAAAGAACGAAATAATTATTATTTTGTAAAAGAATGTGTAATTTTTTAATTTCCAAATGCCAAATTTTTGAGGTTGTAAAACTCGAAGATAAGATTTGAGAATTAAAAAAAAATTGCAAGTCTAGAGTTCCAGGACAACAAAAATAAATAGGACACGTTTTACAATAACAAATTTCGTTCTTTTCGTCTGTAACGAGTTTATAATATAGGAGCGAGCGAAGCGAGCTACTATTCTTCAAAAAAGACGAATTAATAATTTTCCATTGGAGCCGAGTTCCATACAAAATTTTATGTTCCTTATGTGTAAAATGTTAATACGTTTATGCTATTTTTGTTCCCATCGAATTATTGATTTCTGGAATTCAAAATAAATTCTTTTATGCAACTTGGTTGAGTATGTAATTTACTGATTGCCATTGTTTATGAATACCAGCTCGCTTCGCTCGCTCCTATATTTCAGCTCGTTACAAGCTAAAGAACGAAATAATTATTGTTTTGTAAAAGAATGTGTAATTTTTTAATTTCTATGCCAAATTTTTAAGGTTGCAAAAATCGAAGATAAAATTTGAGAATTCAAAAAAAAAAATGGCAAGTCGAGACTTCCAGGACAACAAAATTAAAAAGGACACGTTTTACAATAACAAATTTCGTCCTTTTCGTCTGTAACGAGTTTATAATATATGAGCGAGCGAAGCGAGCTACGATTCATAAAAAAAGACAAATCAATAATGTTCCATTGGAGCCGAGTTCCACACAAAATTTTATGTTCCTTTTGTGTAAAATTTTAATATGTTTATGTTGTACTTGTTCCCATTTCCATTGATTTTTCCAAGACCTTATTTACAAAATTTTAAGCTTGCAAGACTCGAAGATAAAATTTGAGAATTTAAAAAAAATTGCAAGTCGAGACTTCCAGGACAACAAAATTGAAAAGGACACGTTTTACAATAACAAATTTCGTCCTTTTCGCGTGTAACGAGTTTATAATATATGAGCGAGCGAAGCGAGCTACTATTCATAAAAAAAGACGAATCAATAATGTTCCATTGGAGCCGAGTTCCATACAAAATTTTATGTTCCTTTTGTGTAAAATTTTAATATGTTTATGTTATACTTGTTCCCATTTTGATTGATTTTTCCAAACCCTTAACTCGAATTATTGATTTCTAGAATTCAAAATAAATTCTTTTATGCAACTTGCTTCTGCTGATTCGCATTGTTTATGAATACTAGTTCGCTTCGCTCGTTCCTATATTTTAGGTTGTTCCAAACTGAAGAACGAAATAACTTTTGTATTGGAAAAGGATTAATATGTAGGTAGATAATAATCAATAATTTCTTAATTTCATTAAACGGAACAATAATAGTATATTATTTAATGAGCATATAATGGTGGCTATTATACACGAGAATGGAAATTAAAATACGAGCCGCAGGCGAGGATTTTAACCATTCGAGTGTATACTAGCCACCATTATATGCGAGTGAAATACGACGTTTTATCTACAACTGCACTTTTAGAATTAAAATTAAAAATTAAACCTTGTTAAAAATTTGACGTTGAGAAAAAATGTCAATATTCATTATTTCATGGCCAGTTAATAATAATTCTTAAAAACCTAGCCTGACTGTCTGTGTTCAATAGACCTAGTTAAGCATTCATAAGTTACATGTATAATACGTAAATTAAATCAGGTCTAGATAAAGAAATAAAGAAAGAATAAAACAAACCTTGTGAAAAACTTGACGTGGAGAAGAAATGTCAACAGTTGTCAATATTCATTATTTCATGGCTAGTTAATAATAATTCTTAAAAACCGGGCCTGGCTGTCTGTATTTAATAGACCTAGTTAAGTATTCATAGTTACAAGTATAATACGCCAATTATTAATCAGTTGTAGATAAATAATTACATTAAGCGAAACAACAAATAAGTATGAAATTGAAAAATTATATTTTTTTTCTTTTTGGTTAACTTATGTTACTTTTGTGTTTTTGAAGTCGGTTTCTTTTTTTAAGTTAATTATTACTCCTTCAAAGTATATATTAATTTTGCTTTGCATCATAATTATATTATTGAGATTATTAGCGATAATGGAGACATAATCTTTCGAGATCCTCGTTAAGGCATCATTTAAATCTGTTCTTCATTGCTAGCACTGTGCGAAATTTTGTAAATTAATGCACAGTAAAAAGTATCTATTAATCTATCTAATAAACAATGCTATGGCGCATTAAACCAAAAAAGCCAAAACCGGTCCACAGTTCTCGCTGAAATAATCAGTCTTTAAAAAATGGCAAATTCTAATAGAATGTGATAAAATCTGTATTAATTCGTCTGATTAAATTTGCGAAACAAACAAATCAGTTTTGACATATGTACATCCGTTTGTAGAAAAAAAAAAAAATGTAATGTCAGGACGCACTCCGAGCCGGCCGTAACAAATATCCCCGCAATTCGTCAATAATAAATTTCCTTGGCTCTCGGATGTGCAACCTCAAAAATAAATCTCATCAGCAACAATGGCAACCGGCAAATATTAGTAATATTCCGTCGGGTTGAGAAGCAATAAATAAATACCAGAATCAAATAAAGCAAACCCGGGGTGCGCTTAAAAAAGTAATTACACATCAAACGAATCGCGGAAAAATGCGGTCGGAATTCATATTGTTTTCATAACATAACGAGCCGTTTCTGCGGTGCGATATAAACTGTCATATATCAAGAGGCAACGAGCATAAGGGTGGAGGGCAACATCCCCTATTTGCCGCTGTCCCATCACATGATTGACTATGTTAATATCATTTGTCGGCGGATCTGAAAGCAAGTCAAGCACCGGTGCTAAATCCGCTCTCCAGATTATATTGGGTCCGTCGCTTCGCTCTCATTAAACTTCAGATTTAATATTATACGGCAGAATCTTGGCGGAGATTTTTAAATTTCCTCCGCTTATTACTTCATTATTAAACGGCGACCCTTGCCGAGATTAAACACTGGGAAAATTGGATGGTCGCGGACGAAAGGTGACAGCGTCACGAACGTTCGTTGACTTTTTAAATTTGATATTTTTTTGTGGTTTCGACAGGGTATAAAATGGTCCGGCACCAGGTGGGCAAATCTACGAGGTCAAAGAACAATAAAGATGTTTTGTGATTTGACTTGTATAGTATACTTAATAATTTTTTCAGTCTGTTTTTCAGTCTATACACCCTTAACAGATGTTGGTTTTTTACATTTTTACGACAATTTTCGAATAAACCCCTTTCTTAATTTTCTAAATTTCATAAAAGGTTGCTTAAAAAGCTAGAAAAACAATTGCCTTAAAACGGTCATGATTTATTTTATTTTTAAGAAATGTTTGAACCTTGTAGCAAAATAAATGTTGAAATCCATGAAGATAGCGTCTAGGTAAAATTTCAGGCCTGGGATTTGCCCCAAATAAAAATTATCCGGTACTGAAAAATTTACCATGGAAGTCCCTATGACCAGTTAAAGAAATGCACTATATGTAAGCAAACTTTCTAAACATCCCATAGAACGTACAGATCTCTAGGAGGACGGATGATTTTTTAACATTTTTAAAACCAAGAAGTACTTCATTAAAAAGACAAAGCTCAATAAGAAGCCTCAAAACAATTCTGTAGGTTTTTGGACCTCTCGGAGCCAAATCTATCGCAAGTTTAGTTTCTTAGTTTCTCAGAATCTCAATTTGTCAGGTTCTCGGTTTTGATTTTTCATTTCTCAGGTTTCAAATTTTTTCAATAGTTTTTCAGGTTTTTAGGTTTTCAGATTCCCACTTTCTCAGGTTCTATCTCAAATTCCCATTTTCTCAGGTTCTTTTCATATTTTCAGTTACTCAGGTTCCAAGAATCTAAACTTTTTCAGGTTCTAATTTTTTAATTTTTCATTTCAGAGGTTTCTAATTTCTCAGATTTTCAGACGATATTTCTTCAAGTTTCTTATACCTACTCTCAGTTTCTTAGATTTTGACTAAGTATCGCAATGTCTCAAGTTATCATTTTCTAGAATCCCCGTTTTTAATTTCTTAGTTCTCAGGTTCCTTATGTCTCAGATTCTCAACCGATAAATTTGTAGATTTCAACTTTTTATAGCTTCTCAGTTTGGCAATATCCCAGTTTCTTCATTTTCTCAGAATCCCAGAATCTCGGTTTTTCAGGTTCTCATGGTTTTATTTCGAAGTTTTCAGGGTTTCTAATTTCTCAGATTCTCAGTGGACGAACATATTTGTTTTCACTTTCTAAATTTATCAATTTCTAGAATACCAGGTTCTTCAGGTTTTCAATTTATAATTTTCTATATAGTTCTATATAGTTGTCAAATTTCTAACATCTCCGGTTTTCAGTCGATGAATTTGCTCCTCCTCCTGGCAGACACCCGGCAGGAACCAAGAAGAAGTGGTTACGAAGAGACTCGTGTATAAGAAGGCCACCTTCCCAAGTGCTTGGGATATCTTATGGGAGTCGAAGGAGACTGTATTGTCTCTGGGTATCAGGAAATT
The DNA here is from genome assembly GCA_963583935.1 of Diaperis boleti. Classification (NCBI taxonomy): domain Eukaryota; kingdom Metazoa; phylum Arthropoda; class Insecta; order Coleoptera; family Tenebrionidae; genus Diaperis; species Diaperis boleti. Next base: position 43,511,898 of record OY757248.1, read on the forward strand.
GGCAATCGTGAAGATGCCTGTAAATTTGACTGTTTGGTTTGGAGAACCGTCAGAAGCATTTGGAAAGAGTCTTTCGTTTCGCGTTTTACTTGGCTTAAGCAAATGGTGTACTGCTGCAACCAGAAGGACATCGAAAGGAAGATGTAAACACCGGTAGAATGTCTTGTGACGTGGACCCAAAATGACTCATTGCTGTAGCGGCGTCGTCAATTAAGAGAATGTGCTGGATTTATACTACAACGTACACGAGTATGACATCATCTTTTGGAATATCCGGTACAGATCGAGAGCGCCATGGAACATATGGAGCGTCTAGAAGCAATTAGGCGCCGGTATATTTATTAGAGGACGTTCCAGCGAAAACCAGTTTAGTCTAGTGAGTCTAGACTAGTGAGTCAGTCGTTTCATCGAAGATCAGTGGGTCGAGTCGGACAGTTACTTTTATCTATCCGGAGTGCCGCGTGATGTGTAAATAAATAATACGAGACGTGCCCGTAAAGTAGTAAATTGTAAATAGTGTAAATAGTATAAAAAACTATATTTAGAAGTGTAAATAAATTGTACATAATGTTTAAATAACTAATGGAACCCAGAAACGCTACAATATTTTTCTGTCCACTCTTATATTTATAAATACATAAAAAAATTCACGAATATTCTGCCAAATTCTAAGAAAGATATCTTTTTTTCATGAGGTCCTACCTTAGGTATTACCACATTTTTTAGATATGCATTTTGCATGAAATCCAGTCTCTTCATTATTAACTACCAGTCAATAATGAAATGATTATTAACTACTAGGAAAGAAAAATAATTTCATTCATCCTTGACAAACTATATAATGGTAAATTTTACAGCTAGTAGTGAAAAAAAATTATAAACCTGAAGAAGAAGAAGCTGCAGCTTGTAAAACTAGGCTTAGCAAATAATACGAATTACTACTGAATGCGCATTTCGGATAGCATAGACGTACTCCGATACCTTGAGTCTTTTATGTGCTCTGTTATGGACCAGTTTTTATAACAAGTCAAATGCTATACCACTTTTTGCACGTGTTGTATATTATATTTTATTACGCAACTTTTTCTTTACACCGTCTATATTTCACTTTATTTTAATAATGTTACAGATGATACAGTTACGTATTATAAAAACTATTCATCAAAACTTATTGAAATTTGATGTGTTTAAAAAAAATATCGAACTAATAATATTTTCAAAAATGTAAATTTTTTTAGTCTTGGAAATGTTGTCTTTTTCTATCGTTAGCTTTTTGCCGCCTGAACTTTGGCCAAAAAATAAATAAAAGTTAATAATAATTGTTAAAATAACACAACTGAAAAAGAACAGATTTTAATAAAAAAAAAAAACACGAAATACATCATTTTTATGCCACAAAAGATGTTCAAAATGATTCCCATTGACTGACTTCTTCAAAATGATTTCCATTGACTTCTTGGCAATATTTTGAGCAAAATTTTGCAAATAATCAATCAAAATATTTGGAGAAATATTGGCAATTTTGTTTCTTATTCGTTGTGGTAGATCTTCGATTTGTAATGGTCTGTTGTCATACACTCGATTTTTTACACTTGATTCTTTCCTGCGGGGATTCTTTCCTCCTTCGCCCTAGCCATCTACCGGAAATATTTCATCCAAATGTTCGCGCACTTGACGACCAATATGTGGCGGTGCTCCGTCTTGTGGAAACCATATGGATTCTGCTGGTATATTCTGATTGCCGTGGTTTAGAAATATTTTCCTGGTCGTGGAACAATATGTTCGTTCAGACGTTAAAATGCCATTAATGAATAAAGGACCTACGATATTCCGACCAATGATGCCACACCAACCATCATTCAAGTCAAGTGACAGAAGCTAACTTAGTTTTATTTTTCCAGAATTAAATTTTTGATTTTTTTTTACCTTTTAATAAAAATAAAGTGGACATCACTGAATTCAGAAAAAAATATGCTCTTTTAAAAATTATTAAATTTGACCCTTTGTGTCAAAATAACTGACAACGATTTTTTTCTACCATTTCCGACTTTTTTCTGACAATTATGAGTTTTTTCTGGCAATTCCGACTTTTTTTTGGCAATTCTGACTTTTTTCTGACAATTCCGACTTTTTTCTGGCAATTCTGACTTTCTTCTGGCAATTGCAACAGGGGTAGGACGATGGCACTGTTTTGTTGCCCAAACTTAAAATATACTGTCCACATTCTTGTCTACATATTTGAACTACGTTTCTTTAAGGGGTCGATCGCGTAGCGCGGGGCACCATTTTGAATAGTCCACGAAGAAGCAAATTTTCACAGACGGCAACTTCAGTGGATCACTGAAATTGATGCCTCGCGCTACGCGCTCGACCCCTCAAAGAAACATACTCCAAAAAGGTCATATTTCCTTTTAGGTGAAACTCGAAATGTGGACAGTATTTCATCTTTTAAGTTTGGGCAATTAAACAGCACCGTTGAACGAAGGCGCTGAACGGACATGAATGGAAAAATAGCTTACAACATCGACGGCAACTTCCATGAATCACTGAAATTGGGGCCTCGAGTTTCACGTACAGTGACATAATTATGACCTTCTTGGAGTATGTTTTTTTAAGTGATTGAGCGCGTAGCGCGAGGCACCAATTTCAGTGATTGCGAGAAAAAAGTCAGCATTGGTCGAAAAAAATCGTTGTCAGTTATTTTTCCATTCATGTCCGTTCAGCGCCTTCGTAATTTTCAAAATAAATTGAAAAAGATCTCAGATGATAGATGACACAACTGTTTTGCAAATTTCAACGTGCTCTGCTAAACCGTTCTGAAAATATTTAGCTGTGTCCATACTTTTTAGCGACCCTGTATATCCAAATCATACATTGTAGCCACTCCCAAAGTCGCGATACATTTGTGTTTTGTATATTATTTAAATTCACGATTAAATTTTTATATAATTAATTTACGATTTATCTGTTGTTAAAAATAATTATAATATTTATGCACGTTGAGTCAATATAGTGCGAGGATGGAAGATGGTGGCTTTACTAATAAAAAAAAAACTGCACCGACTACAATTATTTTCAGCTATATTAGGTGTTTCGCTATTCCAGGGCCGTACTCAACTTAATTTTTTTAAATGGAACCCTATATACAGGGTAGAAAGTTTAACTGGAATAAATTCAGTATCTTCACTGCAATTGATTTTCCGAAAAATTCCTGAAACACGTCGATTTTTGTTTTTAAATTGCCACTTTTTAGCCTGATCAGCTTTCTTTTGTTTTTACTAAGGGGGCTGTAACCACCCTTAAGTTTTTTTTTCAAATGGGAAGATATGCCAACCGACACATCATTGGAAAGCTTATAAAAAAAGGAGTACAACGATGTGTTTTGTTTCATGTATTTTCTATCTAATCTGAAAATAAGTACCTAAAAACTGTTTTTTGGATGCTTCAGTGTGGTTCTTTTTCTTCGTGCGGGTTTATTATTTTATGGTCTCTTTTTCTAATAAATTTAATTTTCTTTACAAACTTTGTTAGTTTTCATCATTGATTTGACGAATAAGTAGTGATATTTAATAATGTTATAATAAAATTGGATGTTCACAAGAACCGACATCCATAACTTTGTTATTTTAAATGGAACACCCCATATTTTCTAAGGCTTTGGATAGCCCTATTTTCTGAGCGTAGGCGTCCTAGGATTGAAGCATTCGAAAACTTCAAGAGAGGTTTGAAAGAACAGGACAAGTCCACTACCTCGCGACCTTTTTTTCCTATTTGATTTATGTATAATATTTTATTATTATTTCAGTCAACTTTTGAATTACTTACCTCCTCCAAATCGCATTAACGATTTACAACCGCATCATAAAGTTAATCTGTCTGATACCTAAATCTGGTGTCATATACTCAATAAACCCTTCCCGCAGATATATTTACCCGCCAATTGAAATAAGTAAATATTTTTACAGTAGGACGTGTTTGCACAAAATTACCCTAATCGTGCGAAATTCATAAAAGATCACCCACCGCTATTAAGTCGCCAATATATTACGCATCGTTTTATCTAAAATCCAATCAATAATAAAAATAATAACGGAAAGAGGGTCAATCTCATACATCATGCTCTAATCCAAAACCAGACGTATACGTTGCATAAATTAATTTTCGGTATAAAATCGTGTTGCGTATCTGTTTTTAGCAGTTTTTCCAGCAACTTCCGTTTGGTCTGCAGTGTGCACCCGAATTTATTACTGTCGGTGACGTTTTAATTGGATGCGCATATTAAAAATGGGTAAGTTATTTATCATTGTGTGAGGAGAGGAGAAGAGAAAAATTGGTTTAATTGGGGCGGTTTAAATTATTAAACACCACATAATAAAAAAATGGAGAAACGACAATAATGGCTAAACCAAATATAATTTTGAGTTGATCGTTACCATTTTTTATTAGCATTCAGTGCAACGAGGACTGGAATAAAACGACCTTTAAAATAAAACGGTGTATTTAAAACCATCGAGAACCAGGCGCGTATTTTACAAACTAATACAACATTCTTAATCAGGAGTAATCTGCTACATTTTCACATGTTATTTACAAGCAATTTGTCGTACCGTCACTTTATTAGGTTAATCAGAGTTTCTGGGGGTTTCACGTGTCGGTGCTCGAACTGTTCGTGTCTTGAACGTCGGGGTGGGAGTCGTCGAGGAGGAGTTGTTGTTGTTTGAGGACCGCAAGACGCTGGTGGGTTAGCTCCAGGTGGTGCTTCCGCCATTTGATGCGCCTGTTTTGGAACCACACTTTCACCTGGGAAAAATTGTTAAATCACGATTGAGGGCGGTGAAAATTATAGAGAGAAAAGACTGGTAAAGATACCCACTTGAGCCTCAGTCAGCTGCAACGTGTGGGCCAAATAGAGTCGTTCTGGTCCAACCATGTATTGCTGTCTTTCGAATTCCGCTTCTAGTCGCTCCAGTTGTTCCGGAGTGAAAATCGTTCTCACCCTTTTGCTCTTACAGCTCTTTTTGTTCTGTATCATTGACGAAGGGAGATGTTTCAATCCTCTCACTGCAAAACCGTTTAGCTCATAACAATTGCGTCCTGAGTGCGAAATTTAAATATAAATGTAAAAAAAAAATAAGAATTACATACTCAGAAAACTTTTCAAGCGTTACAAAATGTTTTGCAGAGGTAGATTTTTTTACTGATCAAATTTAGCAATTTAGAAGAAGTAACTTAATGTTATGCTCTAAATAAATACGATGCAATTTTGGAATAAAGCTCGATGGCTGGTTGCAGAAATCACTAAAGTAAAAGTCCTTTAGGAAGAACTGCCTCAAAATGCAATCACCGTATACATGTCAGCAAAAAATCTCTTTCCCTCTCAAATTACTCGGAACTTTCCCAAATCCGAATTATTGTAACCCAAGCAATCGCAACCCGATCCTGACCTGTCTGTCTCTGGGGGCAGCCATGCCCGACGGCGTAATGCCCCGCTGAAGAAGTGTGACGGACCGGAAGCTGCAGGCGGTTGCAACTCGAGACCGCTCCTCCCGGATGGTGCACGCTCAAATTCACCACGCTCAGGTCCGTCGCCGACTCGTCCTGGACGTTGTCGCTTTTCAGGCCCAAGATCGCGGCGATGGTGAAGTTCTTGTTGTTGGACGCGGAGGAGTTGCTCCTGCAGCGCGGGTCCTCCTGTTGGGAGAGGTCCTCGCAGAGGGTGTTCGAGGAGGGGTGGTCATTTTCGGTCAGTTGTTGGTCGTCCAGGTGGTGGTAGCTGAGGAAGTGGGAGAGGGAGCTCGAGTAGTTGTAGTGGTGCAGCATCTTCTAAGGACGCGAGATGGGACACATCTTCGTTCCCTGGAAGTAGATAGAAAGGGAAATTGTTACATGTTACTTCCAGTCTTCTACATGAAAAGTGCTGCATCCAACTCAGCCGCAACCCCGTGACATCCCTGTTTACAGAAGAAAAACTCTAATAATATCAATTAAACTATGGTGGCATGAGGTTGCGGCCGAGTTGGACGCAGCGCCTTACTTTTATTTTACTTTAAACAATTTCATTGATGTACTGCATAACTTCACCGGAAGTGACGTCAGAGATCTAGGACGTGGCCAAAATAGAGATAAATGAAAGCTGGCTCCTTTTAAGTCTATGTTTATTCTTCAATTCGATGATATTTTTTGTCTATCTTAGCGATTGGATCTCGGACGAAAATAGAAGGTCGAAAGTGAATAGAGAAATCCAGCAATACGGAATGTACTTTGGTGAAGGGAGCAAATAACAATTTCAAAATAAGTAAACGAAATAAGGTGGTTAAATGAAACAGTATAATATTACGTAAGGTAGTAAAAAAATACTGTAGACTACTATACATATGGGAAGAATAAAGAAGTTTTAAAATACCTCGGCAAGCAAAAACTACGATTCTGCAAAAACATTGTTTTAATGAAATAAACACTTTTTTGTCATAAATCATTAAGAAATGACCTTTTTTACTAGTAGGGACCTGTTTCGATTTTAAATGTCCGATGCATATTGCATATTCAGAGAAGTCAGTTCTGGAATAATCATAGAAAAAATGTTGTTTGTAACTTGTGTAAAAAGTGAGTTGTACAATCCGCCCATTAAAGAGTCACTTCTACAAAATAAAAAATACGGAAAAATAACGCAACGTACGGAACATACGGCAAAGTTGGTGCAACTTCAACTTTGCTGTCACTGTCAAAAGTTTGTGTCCTTAAGTTATGTTTTTTATTGTGCTCCGTATGCGAATGAGCCCTTACACTTGATGCATAAACAATTATTAAAAATGCTCAAAACTTTCAAAAATAACAAATACGCCGGCAGGGCTGATATCTATCTCTAATCTTCTATCTTGCGACATCTAACCTCTAAAATTGTTTTAATGTGGTTGGTATAATTCTGCGGTAATCATTACCACTAAATTACCAAGCTCGTGGGGTTATATGGTCGTATTATCACCTTGATAATGATAACATTGTTGTTGAAACGTTTTGATATTAGTAAAGTAAATTTTCTTTAAAATACCTTTTTTGTTCATATATTTTTCAGCGATATATTTTTTTGATTACTTGTTCTAATAATTACACAATATCTTCATTTTATGTGCATCCTTGGTCTACTCACTGCGGACTTAAATTTTTCCCTTAGCATAATTCCTTTCTTTAATTCTAGTTATTTTTAATATCATTTGTAATTGTTTTCTCACACGGATACCATTTTATACCAAAATATAAACAATGTACATAATAAATTTTTCCTTTTTTTAATCTCTTAGAATTGTTGGATTTGATGATTTAAGAAACTATAGAAAAAAAAAACAGAAATTTGGAAATTAAGGTACCTACATTATATACAAAAAAAAAGTTCGAAAATATAAATTAAAATTACAAGAGAAATCTTTGTGTCTGTATTTTATTCCAGAAGTTGACAGAAGAAGAATCTTCTTTACACTTCACTTCATTTCTGATTTGTTAGATGCTTGTACTTCCTGGACGCATGTTGTTGGTCAGCAAAATTTGTCAATACATAATTATACAGGGTGATTAATGATTTTTTGGAAAATATTAATTTTATAATACAATAATAATAAATAATTACTGCGTATTCCAAGCGGCAATTGACCGTTAAAAATACGTTGACATATTTTCCAAAGCCAACTTGATGGAAAATCATTTATAATCATCGTGTATATGTGTTCAGCATGAAAAAATTTTGCAACTTGAAAAATTGCATTATGGTTTTGGTGACAAGAAAACAGAGAAATTTGACTATTTCTAACTTATCTATTTATGGAAGATATTCAATATTGTTAGTCTTTTGAGATCTTAGGTTTTGTAGTGTTGAACAAAAATTGTACCGTCAGGATTGGCCAATAAATATCCACGTACCAAACTCACCTCGCAGCACCTGCACCCCCGTCGGCAAATCAAACCGCAACAGTCCACTTTGACACTTCCTCGAGTCGCACTCTCGCCAAGAATGGCTCACATGACAGACGACACCCCGTCGTGCATTTGTGCAAGTGCATTAAGGAAATAGAGATTGCGGAGAGAGCAAACGAGTCGGTTAGATCAGTCGATGATATTACTGACACAAGGTATAGTTGTTCCGATGCTCATCATCGAGCCCCTCCAGCCGCAGGGGTGGGTTTAATGTACGGACACACCCCCACGCGATTCGCCGACCTCAGCCCTCAACCTGCACGATTTCCCCGCAAATGCTCTTATTAGCTTTCCGCGGCATCATTTTCTTATTGTAGGTATGTGGTGGTTGATCTGGAGACGGGAGGAGGGCGGAAGATATTGGAGTTGTAATTGCTATTTTGTACGCGGTGGGTTATTATCGATTCGGGGTTAAGGAAGTGTTTTTATGGCACTCGTGGGGATTTGTAGTTAATTAGGTGATTAATTTTGGTGAACGACGGCAATTATGCAAGAATTTATATGAAATATAAATCTTGCGGTGGTTGCAATTAGCACTGGGTAATTACTTCTTTCGATGTTCATCCTCGAACTGGCTTTTTGGGTCTATCTTCAAAGGACCTACTCTTCAAAAGACAGACGGACAGTGGAACTTACTTTACTTACTTAATCCTATACCTTTCTACCTTTCGGTGTAATGTCTGAGTGGAGCCAAGTTTCTGGTTTTTTGTATTTCCCCCATTGTTTCTATCTCTGGTTCTAAATTCCTTCGTTTACTTCTTTCTATTCCTTTTATTTTTTTCTACGCGACTCAAACACATTATTACACACATGACCGAACCATCTTAATTATTCTCCTTCCTCTATTTTTTCCCATATAGGTTTTTGATTCTTAAATTCTGCCAGTATGTGCCTTCGTCTTGTTTTGATCTTTTTGTCCATGTCTTGTCACTTTTTTCTGCTTGGATCTGCACTCATCTTATAAAACATCTTTCCCAGTTTTTCATTCCTTTATTTATTTCTTGATCTATTTTTCCATCTTCTTGTATTACTGTTGCTAAGACAGAGAAATTAAAGGGAAGACAAAAATCGGTGCTAAAATACGACATTAACAAACCAAAAATAATGTGAAAGACACTGTGTAAAACCAAGAGCAGCATCTACAACACCAATAGGAGAAAGACAGTCCCTAAACCCGAGAAGACAAAGTTAAACAGAAAGGGAAAGACAGTTCCTATACTCGCAAGCATCAAATGCAACTGAAGAAGAAAGATGGTGCATTAGACCTAAAGCAGCAGACGAAACAAAAAAGGAAAAACAGTGATAAAATACGACATCAACAAACAAAAAAGAAGGCGAAAGACAGCCTAAACCCTGGAGCAGCAACTGAAACAGAAGGAGAAAGACAGTCGTCCCTAAACCTGAGAAGATAAAGTGAAACAGAAAGAGAAAAGCAGCCCCTATACTCGCAAGCATCAAATGCAACTGAAGAAGAAAGATAGTGCCTAAGACCTACCACAACAGACAAAACAGAAAAGGAAAAAGAGTGCTAAAATAAGACATCAACAAACCAAAAAGAAACCGAAAGACACTACCAAAACCATCAAGCCCATCAAATGAAACAGAAAGAGAAAGAGTAGGGACTAAATTCGCAAGCATCAAATGCAACTGAAGAAGAAAGATGGTGCCTTTTAGACCTAAAACAACACACGAAACAAAAAAGGAAAAACAGTGATAAAATACGACATCAGCAAACTAAACAAAAAGAAAGTCACTGTAAATACCCAAAAGCCGCCACCGAAACAAAAGGAGAGAGACACTTTAAATCCAATAAGATACAGTGAAGAGTCCCTAAACTAGATATGGCATCGAATGCAACAGAAGAAAAAACACCTGTTCTAATGTTTTCTTTATGTCCTTTCTTTTCACTGATATATGTAATTGTTTTGGTATTTTCAATGTTTATCATCATATTTATCTTCGTGATTTTCTTATCTAAGATTTATAGTTTTTTTTTTGTAGTGCTTTCTCCGCCTCTGCTGTTTCGGCCAGTCTAGACATCTTATTGAAAAACCTCAATTCACTCAGATTTCTTCATTTTAGAGTTCCCCATTTTTATTGGTTTCTTTATTTCTTTGCTTTCTTTATGACTTCTTCTAGTACTACTTCTATCTTGCTGTAGACTCTTACTAAGTTTGTATTTTTACTATACATCTTTTTTTTCGTTTTGACCATGCTCCTTCTGGTCTCTTTTATTATTTCAATTATTATTTTATCTATATTTTTTTCTCATAGGGCTTTTTATGTCTTCTCTTCTTATACGACCAAAAGCTTTTTCTAAGTACAAAATAAATATCTACTTCTTTTTTTGTCTTTCAGTTTTTCGCTTGGTTTTGTTATCACCAATATTAAATCTTGAGTTTTTCTCTTACTAAACCCACATTTCGTTACTTCTGGAAATTTTCCTGTTGTGTTTTTCATTCATTAATTTGTTTAGTTGATATATTTCTTTTTCCTCCTCATATATTTAATCTTTTCTGTTGTTATGTTGTCTCTTCCTAATGCCTTTTCTGATTTCAGTTTTGTTATTATATGTATTATTTCTTCTACTTGAATGGGTTCTTGTAAATGTTGTTGCCATCTGTCCATTATTATGATCTCTCCTCTGCAATTATATGATCCTTTTGATCTGTTATGGTTATCATGTTACTTCTTTTATCTTAGTTGTTTAATAAGAGAGCCATTAAATACTTTTTGGTTTTCTCTGTATCTATTGGTAACTTTTTTTCCAACACCTACCCGTGACTCCTGTTTTGCTTTCGCAATTTCTCTGTTGACTTGTTTTTTTAACCGACGATATATTTTTTTATGTATGTTCGGACATAACTTCTTTGTTTATGAACCGATTTTAATGATTCTTTTGCGTTGGGTTCAGTATAGCTCCAAGGTGGTCTCATTTTAATTTCATTCATATTGGGTGTAAGACTTCGAAAATATAGAAGGAAACTCCTCAAAATTAAATGGAAATGTGGTGACTGAATATGTATGTTCGGGCAGAAATTCTTTGTTTATGAACCGATTTCAATGATTCTTTTTGCATTGGGTTCAGTACAGCTTCAAGGTGGTCCCATTTTAATTTTATTCATATTGGACATAAAACTTCGAAGATATAGCAGGAAACACAAATCGAAATGTGATGCACCAGACGGAGGTTGCATTGTTCGTTATATGACAACCTCAGAATAAAGTAGGTACCAAACTGTGGTCAAGGACGTGATTAGCTGGCGATAACATCATACATTCCGTGAATAACTTCTTTGTTTATAAACCGATTTTAATGATTCTTTTTGCGTTGTGTTCAGTATAGCTCCAAGATGGTCCCATTTTAATTTCATTGATACCTTGTAGAATTGGGAATGGAAAATCTGAAATTTGTGAATATAATCTCGAATCCTCGAATATTGAATCTCAAATATCCAATTTTGAATTAGGATTGATGGTTTCTTATCTTTTTGACATTAATTTCTTAATTTATTTAACACTTGTGCTCTTATACCCGACAATCTATTTTCGCGCTCTTGTGGACTTTCATTCATTGTTTTAATATTTCTGGTTCTATTTTTTTTAGCGTTTCATCTTCCTTTTGAACCAGCTGTCATTTCCTCATTAGAGAAACGTTCTTTACTAGGTCTACCCATCACTTAAAATTGCAAAATAATTAACTTAAAAAAAATAAACCGACTTCAAAAAACACAAAAGTCACATAAGTTAACTAAAAGGTAAAAAATATATTTTATCGTTCGACAATAATATAATGAAAATGACAGATAAACGTCAAACTATTTTTATGGATTTTAAGCAATTTGAAGGTTTTCCGCGGTGGTGTCAAACGATAAAACGTCATATTACACTCGTTCCTGTGTAGATTGAACGCTTTATGCCACTCGGGGCTCACAAAAGCACTCGTCTCACTCGTGCTTTTATAAACCCCTTGTGGCATAAAGCGTCCAATTTACACAGAAACTCTAATAATCTATTATTATACCCGACTAACATCTAGATGACTATTTGTGCCAAGCAAAAGGAAGGTATAATGGCGTATTTCTCTCACAAGTGATATAATGTTAATAGGGGTGAATTACTATGGTTATACAATGGTAAGACATGAATAATTTTTTGAAACGTTATTTTGACACTTTAATTAATTTTTTGATTTTTAACTTTTACGAGAAATTACATGTCGGGCATAAAACGTCGTATCTTACACGTGACCGAAATGTTATTGTAAGCTCGTGAGAGGTGTATCACTCGCTGACAATGAAGCATTTCTGTCACTTGTAATATAATCTACTATTATCCAACACTTGTTTATTATGTAGTCATAATAACGCCGATTTTGAATGGATTATGAGGTCTATAAGAGACATGTGACCTATGAAAAAATAATTCAACGGTTTTCTAATTTGTCATAGCAACCAGTTCATAAGCCAACAGTTTTGAACGTCAAATGAACGTCAAAATTTTTTGGGTTTTGATGAAGGTTCAAGAACTGTTACAGGAGGGGGTGTTGGATAAACCTCTGTATTACACAGGTGTCTTAACAGCAAATAAGTCACTCAAGAAAAATCATGCTTTTGTGGCTAAACATTTCTTTCGTGACTTATTTGGCTTATAAGACACTAGTATAATAAATAGCTATTTTTCAATTTCATACTTATTTGTTGTTCCGCTTAATGTAATTACATATTTATTGTTCCGTTTAATGAAATTAAGAAATTATTGTTTATTATCTAATTATTAATAGTTATTTATTATACGAGTTCCTGTGTAAATTGGGTGATTTCCGGCACGAGGGTTTTTTTAAGCCTCGAGTGCCGGAAAGCACCCAAATTTACGCAGGAACGAGTGTAATACAACGTTTTATAGTTCGACACCACCACGGCAAGTCTTTAAATTGCTTAAAATCCATAAAAATCTGACATTTTCTTATTGCCTGACAGAAGAGTGTTTACATAAGCGAAAATTTGAAAATTCTGACAGTGTCGAACTATAAAAACAATTTTTTTTTTAATGGAACTCTATATATTTTTTTATTTTCTGATTTGCTGTTGTAAATGCTACAACTGCATATAATTTTTCTGATTTTGGAATGCAAGGTTGCCAAGTTATTATTTTTTTTGTGAAAATTTTTGAAAAGTCATGTGAAATTCAGCATTATGATGAAATATTTTAGATTAAAATTGGGCATATCGATAAACAAAGCTTGGGTTTTTTGGACGCTGCTAATACAATTGGATGTTATTGTATCGGGTGTTGACAAGAACCGACTAATTTATAAAATATTTGGACATCCATAACTTTGTTATTTTAAATTAAACACCCCATATTTTTCTAAGGATTTGGATAGCCCTATTAATTATCTTTCACTTTTGTTAAACATATGGTATGTCAAATACGCGTACTTATTGAGATAATTGAGATAATTCACAATCACTGCAGACTCGAGCGGTATGAGACGAGCGCTTACTTTAAATTAAACACTCGACTACTCGACGTGACGTCACAATTCACTCACTCACGCACTCACATGTTCAAGAATAGGGCCCAATATCTGTCATTGCATTCACAAAAAGTAGGCTTTGAAAACATTTTTATTAATACGAAGTTTTCCAAAAAAAATGATCTCTCGTAAAAATGACACTGATGCAGAAATCGAAAAATCAAAAAAATTGGAAAGGAAGTAAGTCTAGAGTTTTTAAAGTGGAACGAGGACTCAGACAGGGAGATGTCAAGGACACTATTTAACCTGGTTTTAGAAGAAATAATTAGAAAAAGCAACATAAGACTAAAGAAACAATACCAAGCAACGAACATCAATGTGCAGCATTTGCGGATGACTTAACAATAATAGCAAAAACACAAAAAGTGGAGGCGGCCATGTACATGAAAATGGGAGATACCCAGGCAGATACAGCAGACTGACTTTAAGTATAGAGGAACAAATATACACTTTCGAAAGGGTACAAAACTTTACGTATATGGAAGTGAAAATAAATGAAAACGATCAGGAGAAATAGAGAAATATGGGATGTTAAGACAACTGATGAGGTCAATGTGAAACCTGGGTTCTGAATAAGAAAGAAGAAGAAAGACTGATGGAGAGGTGGGAGAGAAAGATACTAAGAGCGATATATAAGGTTCGACGAGCTGGCTCAACAGGGCGCGACGGGAACACTAGATGGTGCTGTGCTAGATGGGAAACGACAACAGGCTGCAGACAAAGCAAGATTTTTATCAAAGTCCTGTCTGCATTAATTTGTCAAAGGACAGACTCCGCCTTTTGGTGGGCATTTGGACCGGACACTGCAGGCTAAATAAACACCTCCACGTGATGGGGGTGGTAAACGACCCAACGTGCAGGGGGGGTGTTTAGAGGAGGACGAGACTGTCGAACAGATCCTACGGGAATGTCCGGCTCCCGCCTCGACCAGAAAGTCCATACTGGGGAGACATGGCCCAGCTGAGGTGTACCTCGCCTCCAACCATCCTAGCTTTTTTCATGTCGGATGGCTGGATAAGACACGAGGGGGTGACACAATGGGCCCGCGGTGTGGTCTAAGTGTCTGTGAGGGGAGCAAATTCCCTCACACTCCTCAACACCTAATCATCCTCATCATCATCAAGAGCTATATATAAATAAATTCGGAAGACGACTGGAGAAGGAGGACAAATAAAGAAATAGAGGAGCTATACAAATAACCCAAAATAACAACAGTGGTAAAAGCACAACGGATTAGATGGTTGGGACATGTGCAAAGGTTGGCGAATGAAATAGAAAATAGAAAAAAGGGAGATCACGGAAGAGATGGATAACTAGTGTCCAGGTGGATATAAATCATCGACTGGAAGAATAAAGCGACGGATGGGATAATCTGGAGAAGGATAGTCAAAGAAAGTCTATAAAAACTGTAAATGAGAGTATTTATTACAATGGAAATAGTGTAAATAATCAAATGCACGCCCAAGGTCTACAAGTCCTGCAGAGCAATTAAAATAATACAACTTTTTTCCTGCATCTTATTGTTGATTTTTTTCTACTTCTCATATATTTAATTATTTTCGTCCGATTCGCCAAATGTTATATTACATCTCCTGATACTTTTTTCGATATTTACTAGCTCTAAATTTCAAATTAGTATTTTTTTTTAAGTTTCTAGAGCTTTCTCAATTTTACATTGTCATTTAAACATTTTTTATGTTCTTTCACAGAAACAGCATCGCCTCAACTTCGTGTTTATTCAGGGTCGCTAAGAACGCATTTAATCGATTGAGGTCATAAATCTAATCCTTGCTGCTTTCTTTTCCATATCCGGTCTCGCAAAAAATATCAATCTACCCCCACAACCACCACCTCCTCCCCCCCGCAACCCATTCTTTACTAACTTTATAAAACTGTAAACAACAACAACCCTTCGTACTCAATTAAAAACGCAATCAGCCTGCATTTACCGAAGCAATCAATATTACACCTTCTCATCCCGAAATCGTCCTGAATCCGGCGGATGTCGGCCCTGATTTGACATGATTATTAGCGAGTTTTGCGGCTCCGGCAGGGATTGGAAGTCCGTGCGGGTTGTAAACTCCGCCCCCGGATCATCTTCATCCCTCGGCGCATGCCCCACCGCCGGGGGTCGCAGGTACGCCTCCGCATTCATATTTCATAATTCCAACCCCTTCGCTGCATTCTTCCTTCATTATCTTTTGGATGTGTACAAGTTAATTTCATGCCACCTTGTGCATTATAGTTCTCTTATTGACTTGGGCTGGGAGAAATTAGGCGCTTCTTGGTGATTATTATTAGACCGCTGTACAAATCTGAAATAATGAAATCGATTGTCGAATAAGTAAAGATTTTTTTGTTAATATAAATGTAACTATAACAAAAGTATAAAACATTTGAACAGTATGAGGCGTTATATCGGTTTTCAACCACCTGTCAAGTAACCACATCATTAATGACAAATTACTTTAACCTCGGCGGGCGCGTAAGTGTATCGCACGCCCCCAATCTTCAAAAGAATCTAAATTCTGTTTTATAGTTTTTGTCATTGGCAGATGTAGAGGCGGCAGGTTCCAAATGAAAATTTGTTCTTTTGTCATACATAATTCTGTTAGCAACATTCACTTTATTACTTAGTGACTCGGCCACATATCCTTCCGCTACCGTGGCAGATTTCCACCCTCCGTGTCACTTAAGTCCAAGGATATCGATGCCTGTATTGGCCAAAAGCGTAGCAGAAGTTCTTCTAAGTGCATGTCCAGTAAAGTTTTGTGGACTAAAAATCTAGCAATTTCACAAGGAATTTTTCCAAAAATATTCTTTCCTACCACTTGTTTAAAGCACCTACTCTTTTGGTATTTCAAAAAAAAATCTGTTGTTATCTAGGTCCTTTGGTATAAAACGTCTCCTACACCTAACGAACGTTTCCGCCAGCATTCGCTGTCGTTCGCAGTCGCTGCTGGCAAATAAATCAACGTTTGTGACATCCTCCTACACCTGACGAACGTTCGGCGCAATTCGTTGCATTTGCTCACGCTCCACTCGTTCGCAAATTTGCAAAAATCTTATATTATTGATTAATTAATTAATCTAAAAATAAAAAAAAATGTGAAATATTGTATTACGGTCCTTGACGGGCCCACCTGACTGAGGCATGTGCCATGGTTTGCATTTACCTTTTTTTTCAAAAACAAAACAATTGTCTGGTGGCATATAGATGACTAATTTTAATCAGTTTTTCCCTAAAACACCAAAAACATTTTTTTTTGTTTTTTTGTTTGTTTTGATGTTTAGATTTTTGATTTAATTTTCCAATAACAAAAAACAATGTTGCTTTGTAAAAAGTATTTTGGGTTGCATTTTTACCTGGCCAGGTTCGCCAAAGGTCAAGGTTTATTGTCGCCCTATATGTAGCTACATCTCAATCTTTTAATTTTCAGTTTTTTTTGCATTTGCTTTCTTCTTCTTAATGATTTCTCCTGATTTCGGGTTCCCTTTTATTCTTCTAATTGTATAGTTTTTCTTAAGCTTAATCCTCCCTTTAATTTGTATTGATTGATTGAGTGATTGATCTCTTTTATTTTGTTTCTTCTGTTCTTAATTATTTTTTGAATTCTCCTCATTCTAATGATTCTGCTCATTTTCTAAATTCCACGATGTTTGTCATTTTATAGATATTTTTATTTCTTTTGATTTTACTGTTCTATCAATTCTGTTCATTGCGGTTTTTTCTACCAAATTTTTTTCTGTTCATTTCATTTGAATTGCTTCTCTTGATTTTCAAAATTTTTGTAATTTCGCATAAATTCTGATTTTTTTAGTCCTTATTTCCCGGATTTTCCTTCCTGTTTAGTTTCTCCAATGTCCCCAATTCTTTTCTTTCATTATTATTTTTGTGATCATTGTAGTCTCATTTGTTTTCTTTAGTTTTTTGTTTTTCTTTTGGTTTGCGAATTTTAAAAAAAAGGGTAAATCCGCTGGCAAAATAATTAATTAAAAGGGGCTGTCCTCAAGTGGGAGTTCTCTCCCCAGTGCTATGGGACATAGTACTGGACGCCCTTCTATGCACACTGAATGAACCACCCCGAACGCAGCTCTGGAGGTTCTTCAGTGTCTGCCTCCCTTCGATCCTTTCGTGGCACTTGCCTCCGCTCGCAGGCTGCGGGAAAGTAACCTTTGTAAAGCTGGGAAAGCAGAACACAGGCACGCCCGCAACTTGAGCGAGCGACTCCGCAGAGTACCTCTCTTGAGTTCTGCGTGCTTTGGTCAGAGGCAGGATTACCCCTCAAGTGGTACTTGCCTGCCATCTGGCACTGTCGAGAATAACACTAAACAATGTCGTTGTGCTAAAGTGGATTCGCGGACATAATAGTAATGATGGGAACGAGAGGGCCGACGAGCTAACTGGCTGGACAGGGTCCGACAGGACCACCGGTTGGTACACAACTGGCCATCCAACCGGCCAAACCTGATCAAAACTGACCATTCTAGCTTTCTTCGACAATGTCAGTGTCAGCGAGCCCAATTCTCTTCTCAACAACTAAACTAATCTAATCTCTGATTTCTTTATTTTTTCTTTCTTCTAAATATATTGATTTTGTGCCTTTACGTTTTCCCCAATTTTGCTTCTTCAGTGCACTTTTAAATATTTTTGACGTGAAAACGTCTATTCGCCATATCGTCCGATTCGAATCGCTAATAGCCGCGCTTTTGGAATGCCCCGATCCAGTCGCGAGTTCCTAGCACAGTACTGGAACTGGTTAAACTGCAAAGCTTAATCCTGTGTGTGTGAACATCATTCGTGATAAATTTGGAATTTTAGGTCTAAAATTTTTGTCGAAACTTTATGACTGTTGAGGTGTTTCTAAGTCATAATTTTAATTTTAAAGGATGGATATTCCAAATAATCCTAAAAGTCAGTGACAGAATACTCGAGTGATTACCATTGCGGCTATGTATACCTACTAAAAAATTTTAGAGATGAAGTCCAAAAAAAAGCGACACACTTCAAACGCTAGCGAAAGCAGCTAATAACTACGAGCCTAATAATGCGTTAACAACGGTTGAGCCCACAACGGGTAGGGCATGTCTGTATGTGTTTGTCGTGCTCCATTTGTTTTGCCTGTGACGTCATCGGATTAGTCTAGATGCATGTTTAGCAAATTAGAGTTGTTAAAAGTTATAAATTAGTGCAGAGTGAAAACGCGTTTAGCTACGACGTTGATTCAGGTGCCATTGTGAAGAGCTTGAAAAGCTTTACTAGGACGCAAAGTGAAATTTTATACCGACGACGTTTTCAAGTCAAAATCTACTGCGCGGATTTACGTATCTTTTTTTAAGATAATAGTATAATTTTCTATTCTATTAGTTGTTTTAACTTCTGGAGTCTGTTATTACTCTTTATGTGTTGTCTATATTGACCCTTTGTTAATTGTGTTTTTATCCTTTCTCTTCTAATACTTTACCTTTTTTCTTTTTATCTTTATCGTAATTTTCTTTGCTAATTGTCCTTTTGTTTTGTATTCTTTTCTTTATCTTCGTTCATTACGTTGCTTTATTTCTTTACTTTTATTTTTTATAATATAATTTATAATTATCTTTGATTTGTTGGATTTGTCTCCGCCCCGAATAGCAGAATAACTATTAAAACATGGACATTGGGCCCCATGGGGCCCGTTGGGTTTATAACTCAAGAACGGCTGGACCGATTTTTATGATCTTTGATATGTTGAATTTGTCTCCGCGGGGAGCTTAGTACAGGGCAACGACAATAACAAAGCTCTCTGAGGACAGGGGGGGGGCAGGGGGACCTCTATAGTACAGGGCAACAACAATAAAAAATAACGCCGGCCACCAAAATTTGTCGTACCGGGCTTTAAAAATGAAAATCGATTCCTAAGGAGTAAACTGTTTCACTTTTGTTGCGCGTGGACTCCACACAAATTTTTTGATGATATCTCGATAATGGATTGATAGATTTTTTCGGGCGCAAATAACTGTTAAAACATAGGAAAAATTAACGAAAAAAATTCTTTTATACATTTTGTATATCATTTTTTATCATTTTGTATGGAATCCGTATGTAACACCATCTCTGATACATAAACAAAAATGAATATGGCGTTGTGTGCATTATCCTTTGATAAAAAAGAAATTAATTTAATTCAGCTAATAAGTTAACCCCAACATTTATTGATTCTGAGGCGATACAAAATTCACCGGGTCAGCTAGTATTAATTTATATTATAACTTATTCGTAGACTATTTCACTTTTCTCTCAGTGTTTCATCTTATTGATAATAATGCGTGATTTATCCTTTTGCTTTTTATTTTTTGACCTTCACTACATTTTTCTTTTGCTTACTTGTCCTTCGATTTCTTTTGTATCTTTAACCTATTTTATCCTTTATTGGTTTTACTTTCTTTGATTTTAGGTGTTAGCATTCCTTGTGCTTTGTTTCTTTGTCTTTTATCGATTTATCCTTAATATGTATATACTTTTTGACTACTCTCTTTATCTTCTTATTTGTTAGTTATTTGTGTCCTAGTTCTTTTGTCCTTGTCGTTAGTATCTGTGTCTTTTTTTATCAATCTTTTTGTTGTCGTTTTTTAAATTATTTGTTCTTTGTTTTATTAAAATGTTTCTCTGCTTTTCATTCTTTTCATTCATATTTTTGATAATAATTGTTTATTTTTCACCTTCTTGACATGTCCTCTTTGTCCTTTTATTGCTTCATTCTAAGTTTCTTTTATATAGTGTGATGAATTGTACCATCCTCAGTAAATTTCAAGAAAAAGAAACATGCAAAAGTATTCAAATTTTGAACATAAAATGAAACAAAAAATTATAATACATAAATACAATACATAAATTTAACTGGTGAAATTAAAATCTTTATTGGGTTAAAAAGTCTAATAAAGTAACATCTTATAACTAACATAGTCTATACCACAGTATTTTCTCTATACTGTGGTCTATACAGTATAATGACCAACACTGGAACAATTTTTTAGCCACCTCACCATAATTTGAAGCTTAGAAATCGAAAGAGTTATTCGTGGCTTTACTAATAAAAATAAAATAAATGTTTTGATGTCATGATATAAGGTGTTCATTTAAAAAAGTCATCAAGTTGCTTGTGATTTTTTGAGTGAAGAAGACGAATTGAAAAACGCATGTGATATATTGTTTCATCTACAATTTGAAAGTCTGCAACCAGCAATGCATACTACATTATTAATTTGACTTAAAATGTTATGTTAAATTCATAGACGACTTGATGACTTTTTTAAATGAATACATGATGTATTACCATCAAAGGTGCATCGACTAAAATTATTCTGTTTCATTATTCCAGGGCCGTGCTCAACTTATTTTTTCTTAAATAGAACTTAATTTTTTTCATATTCTGATTTGCTGTTCCAAATGCTACAACTGCATATCTTTTTTCTAAATTTGAAATGCAAGGTTGCAAGTTAAAGTTAATTTAAAATTCTGTATTAGCATTATTATTAAATATTGAAGATTGAAATTCGGTATGTCGATAAACAAAGCATACATCAATCTTATGCAACACACCCCATCAATAAATATTAATTATTTCACCGAAGAAAAAACTACGTTACGAAACGGCGTGGGTCGCACTCACACGTAACCTCCAAAGCTCGCATTAATGAGGGCAAAAACAGATTATGTCCGGCAAATCCGATTAAGCTCGTTACACTGTATATATCGTTGACATTTAAAGGTATTAAATATTTTGCGTCCGACCGCATGTTTGTTTTCTTTAATTAACATTTTTGCCCACCCCTCCGGCTTACAAGCTATTATACCGTTAAATTGTGCCATCTAAAAGCTATTAATTCTGTGTATAATATTAAAATGTTTTTGACAAGTCTTTCACGATATTTTAGAACATGACACCCGATAATGGCTTGTCGGCTGAGTGCGCAATCCTGAGGGTCGGGGAAGGAATATATATATAGAAAAGCTGTTAATGCTAGGGTTATAATATTACTAAGTATTGCGTTTGTATATAGTTAGTATCTTCAGATATTCGAGTTTGGTAAGTGGAATAAAATTGTGTATTCAGGGGCCGTAAACCTGGAGAGCTGCCGTGTTTTGTATGGTTAGTGGTGGTTGTAAATTTTATGGCCGATAAGGGGTAATTTAACATCATAATTGAGATAACGTGTATATTTATAACCATAAGGGGTGTAGTATTTATTTTTGTTTTCAATCAATCTCAATAATGCTAATGTTTCTTTGTCATCCCTCTCAGATATTTTTCTATTGTTGTTAAATTCATTATTACTTTTCAATTTTGTTCAGCAACCCAAAATGCACTGACAACCCTGAAAGAAAACATTATGTCTATCGACAATCATAACCTCAGATGAAACAAAAAGCTTTTCAAGAGTGTTATCTATTGATGACGGAACTAAACCTTCTGCACACATTTCGTAATCACAGTTTATGTTCATGCTTATTGTGTTAATCGGAACTGTATTTGTATTGCTATAATATAAAATATGTACGTCTACGTAATAAATAATAAAATATTTAAATTTATACAATTCAGGAGTAACTTCAAATCAGATAACAACTGCTGAAATTCAACCTGAAAGTTTTAAAACTTTTAAATTTTTCTAACCTCTCTGTTCTTGTTAGTATAGCAGCTATTGCAGTGATGTTAAATTGATTTAAAAAACATACTTTTCGCTGTCATCTTACAAAATTTACACACATTTAAATGTATATACCGGGTGTTTTGGAAATGGCTTAAAATATTTAAGGGGGTGGTAGAACTTGTCAATTTGTGCAACTTTTTTTCAAAATTTTACTCTCTTCTAATATTGACGAGTCGTGTCGAGTTTTACCACCCCTAAAATATTTGTATCCATTTCCATACCACCCGTTATAATAAAAAACTGTATGTACTTTAAAGTTCAAGTTAACGCAAATATTTATATAATTTTTCTGTTTACTATTTTATCAAATTTAGTACAAATACTTTATTTAACATACTGGTTCGCATTTAACATCAACGTTGTATAACTGCTGCTCACTTTGAAGCATAAAAGCCTAATAATAAAACAAAGAGCGGTAAATAGAAAAAAATTATAGCAGATATAGGAAAGCTATAATTAATTAATAATTATTAATTAGATGTTAATAGTATACTCTGCTACAAGTGCGCAAGACTCTTTTCAGGGGCGCGGGCGAATTTTTGAACCACGAGGCGTAGGCCGAGTGTTGCAAATGAGCTCGAAAAAGATTTAATTAACATCAATCTTTTAGGTTAGGTTTGATAATTGCCAAATGAAATACATATTTTATGTAGGAATATCTATGTATTTACATACACCACTTTCTCCATTATGTATTTGATAAAAAGAATACAAAAAGAATATTATATGTAATTGTGAAAACGCATATTTCATTAAAGTATATTATCTATTATATTATAAATTCAAAATACTATATTATTATATACTATACATATTATGTACATTTTGAACAATAATAAAAAAAAATTACTACCATGGAACTGTTTGTTGTGGTCTTAAAATTTAGTAAAAAAATAATTTATGTGGATAGAATATAATGAATTACTTTTTTCTGTAAGCGTGCCAAAAAAAGACCATTTGTGGTATAAAGAGCATTTCACTATGTATTATTTAACTAATGTATTATAAATCGGTAATGTAACAATTTTTCTTTTTTGTAGTGTTTATATCGCTGTAAATGCCAAATGCAGCTCAAGTGAGAGTAATGTAAAATATATCTGAATTCTGAGAGAATCATAAAGAATAAATAAAATAAAAAACTTGACGTGTTGTAGACTTAGCCTTCAGCCTCGAGTACAACATAAACACTTTTTAGACTTGTTGCAAAAATAACCATGATTCAATTAATTCATTACCAAAGATGTCAGAGGACTGAAGTCTAAATATCCTCTAAAAAGTTGGAAAAAATTAAGTAAAAAATTGTTTTCTTCTCCAAGAGGTTTGTAATTTTAAAAGAATACATATACAAAGAGAAGAGCTTAATCGAGACTGAAGTCTAAATATCCTCTAAAAAGTTAAGTAAAAAATTATTTTCTTCTCCAAGAGGTTTGTAATTTTAAAGGAATATACAAAAAGAAGAGCTTAATCGAAGTGTGAAAGCTGGTAGGGCCGAGACTGCCATAGATTTCATTCTGGAGATCCAGAAATGCCCAATAATTCTGTAAAAAGGCTTTGGGAAAAATTTTGTTTCTTGAGCTTTTTTGACATCCCTGAGCTTCAGAAATCGTAAAAATTTATTTTCTTTTAAGAGAGGTTTGTAATTTGGAAGAGCTATACAGAAAGGATGGCTAAATAAGAAATCCGGATGCTTTCTTTCGTTTTTAAATAATGAACTTTTTAATTCAAATTTCTGCACTTGGTTGGACTTCCAGGGCCCCAAAGTTGTAGTAGAAAGCTTGTATGTCCGGGATTGCTACAGATTTTAATGCAAGAAATCCAGAAATGCACAAAAAAAAATTAAAAAACACTCCTTTAAAAAGTCTAGCAAAAATGGTGCTGGCTGAGCCTTTTTGACATCGTCGAGTTTCAAAAATTGTAAAAAATTATTTTCTTTTCCGGGAGTTTTGTAATTTTGAAGGAATAATCTCGTATGTCCGAGTTTGCCATAGATTTCATTCAGGAGATCCAGAAATGTTAAAAAATTATTAAAAATCCTCTAAAAAAGCTTTGGGAAAAATTGTGCTTTTTAAATTTTTTGACATAATATCTGAGTTTCAGAAATCGTAAAAAATTATAAATTGATAAATTGATAAAACGTCGAGAAACGTTTTCAAAATTTGGGAACCTGGGAATTCAAAACGCTGAAAACATTGAGAATCTGACAGCCTGAAAGGCAGAAATTAAAACTATGGTCTGAAAACCCGACAATCTGAAGCCTGAAAACCTGAACATTTCAGAGATTCTGAGAACTTGAAAACCAAGAAACCTGAGAATTCAGTGTCAGAATGTCATTGATGCTTAGATATTTTTTTATTAGATCGTATGGTTTGACAAAGGCAGTGGTTTTTGAGAACGAATATTGTTATCCCTTCCAACATGTTTGAATAACTTAAAATTAGATTCTGTTGACTGAGAATATCTTCACATATTAAATTTTGACTTTGGAATTTGGAATCGTAAAAGTCTGAGATCTCAGTAACTTAAACGCTTGAAAACTTGAGAAGCTGTAAACATTAATCAAAACCTGAAAACCTCAGACAACCTGGAAGTCTTGAAAACCTGACAACCTGGAAACCTAAAGGAGAAGCTGGAAACTCAAGAGAACGAGATCCTAAAAATATAAAAATTGAATGAAACCCTGAAAAATAAAATGCACCAATGACTGAAGTTTGAAGAACCCAAAATTAGGTTCTGCTGTTTGGGAATCTCTTCACATCCAAATCTCTAAAAAGACATTCGTATGTGCATGTGCTCGATTTCAATGCAATCAAAAAAACCTACTTACTTTTATCGCTTTGGCCACTTCTCTCTTAACAGGAAAAACTACTTCCAAACAGAAATACACATCTAAAAAAGCCATCCGCCTTCATTTCGGCGACGCACGACGCAATCGTTTAGTCTAAATGAGCACTCGGCTTTGTAAGAGCTGAAATAACATTTAGTGCATAATCTTGGATCAAGGAACAATCAGGGCCAGACGTGGCGGCGTTTACCCTCGCATTCCACTCAGCCAGCAGCATAGAGTATTTCATTGTAGTATCGCAGGGGGGCTCCAATAAAGCTTATCCATTTATCAATGCTAATTCGCTACTTCGATGAAAACGTGACCGTGGATACTTCGCTCGTTATCTGCGTCGCAGAATCGCTTTATAACAAAGAGATTTTACATTTAGTAAATTTTGTTAAAAATCTTTTATTGATTTGTTTTACATTTTACGAAATATGAATATTTTTACAGAAAACATGACCATGGTCACATTCTTCGCCATCTGCATCGCTGCCGTACTCACAGTAGAAACCGAAAGTCTCTTCCTCCCGAAAAGTCTTACTCCAAACTTGAGTGCAAGGGAGAGGATTATCGAACCGAAGAAGCGACCCTTCTGTAATGCTTTTACAGGTAACTGCAACGTTTTATTATTTTCATATAATAATTATGTGTTCTATTTACTGTGAAGATTTTATTTATTTATTTGTTTAATCGAAAGTCCTATTATATCGTCCTTCTTCTATTGTTTTTTCTATACCACTATGTCCAATTCTTACATTGCTGTCTCCTCCAGTGATTTCTTTATCTTTCTAAAAAATCTCATCTCCAAGATTCACTTCCGAATATTAGCGATAGTCTTATTGGGGGGTGATTTTTTTTTCCTGAGCTCCATTTTAAGTATGTATTTTAGGAACTGTCAAAGATAGCAGAATGGAGTTTGACATAAGTATAAAGACTATCGTTGCCTATTAGTAAATTCATATCATAGATCATATCAATTAATAGAATTTAAAAAATTAATATATTACAATATTCCTTTGTCCATTTTTGTCTGTAGTAACAAATTTTTTTCAGCGTATATATAAAAACTGAAATTACATATTTGGTGGATGCGCCGGGTTCAGTAACATTAATGTGCAAAAACGCATCGTTACGTATATTGTATATTGTTTATACAGTATAGATATTACTAACTTTTTAACACAATATACAATGTATTAAATATTGAATCCACTGCACTATTTTTCATCTAAATATACTTTCGATATAGACTGTTTAATAGTTATACTATAGATTATCCTTTCTCTCGCAGGATGCGGCCGCAAGCGCTCCGTCCTACCCCCGCTCCCCGCGCAACGCGAAGTCGTCGACGAGTCCTTGGGGAGCCTTTTAGAGCTAAGTGCAGAGCCAGCAGTCGAGGATCTATCGAGACAAATAATGTCCGAGGCCAAACTGTGGGAGGCAATCCAGGAAGCTAACATGGAATTGAACCGACGCAGACAGGAATCGGGCGAGAGCTCGGAAGAGGACGTTGCTGTTCCTGCACGCAGCGCAGCGGGATCCTGCGCTTTACCGCCCTGCTACATTTAATTTCGCCAAGAATTAAAAAGTTCAATTTCTTTTCATTTGGATCCTTTCAAGGACGAAAAAATTAGGGGATTATGTTATAAGCTAATTGGATTGGCAGTGTATCAGCATACCTAAGTTTTTCGCTGCGAGTATAACTTGTGCTTTTTTGTAAACTCGAGGTAAATAAAGCCATATTGATATGTGCATTTTGTAAGTGATTTAAACTAAATTAGACATATCTGGATGTTTTGGATTCAAGTCAGGTGTATTACAACGGTTGTTATTTATTTCAAACAATAAACTGTATTGTGAAGAGCTTTGGGTTTTATTACCTTTCAATATTAATTAAATCTTTTTTTGGTGTTAATCAAGTTTGTCAACGTGATTGATTAGGTGCTTTACGCACGTGCAGAGTGTTAACAACAAGAATACTATACTACAATATGTACAGTAACGCGGAAATATTCCAGAAATCATCAATAAACAACTCAGTCTGCAATCTCATCTTGGTAAACATTAATTTGACACGAGCATCGATAATTTTTATCGATGATTGACATCTCTGCGATGGATTTAACACGAGAGAAACATTATTAGTGTTTATATAATGATTTACATAAATCAATGTAATATTTAGGACTGACGAAAGCATCTATACCTATTGTGGCAAATATAGGGGAATATTTATGCTCTGTGAAATACTTTATTATCATACTTTAATATTTTGTGAACGCGCAAATAAAAAAAATAATATTATAAAAATGAAAAACTTGAATCATATTATAGAAAACAACACTGAGTGATCAAGATTAAAAAATTGAATTTGCCCATTTTATCTGTTCACACCTGAAGATTCAGAAGTAGCCAACATATTAAACATTTTATCAACAACTATTTTTTTAAGGATTTACAAAAGATTGTCTTGAATCGACGTTTTGATTCTTCATTTAAAAAATAAATAGTTTACGCAGTGTTTTCTAAAATGTTTAATATGTTGCCTACATCTGAGTCTTCAGGCGTGAACAGATAAAACGAGCACCCTGTACATTTTATTAACTTATTAAAACAAAACTCATTAAATATTGTTTTGGAAGTATTTATACAGATTCAATTGCAAAAGAAAATATTCATTACAAATAAATTGTTAGTTTATGGGTTTTAATGATGAATTAGAAATTTATTGACTTTAATATTTTGTAAAAACAACAATACTACAAAAATGGAAAACATTTTATTATTATTACATCAAGTAAAAAACTGCCTTCTCTTGATCATGGCCCCTCACTAGTGTCTTCTGCCACCTGGTTGAGACTAATCTGCAACTTCCTAGCCCACACTGGAGGCAATGTGGCAAAAGTCAAGTACCCTGTGTGTCCAGGCATACTCCCTGGGGGCACGGCAGTGACACACTTCATAAACTCCTTCTCTTTCCCCTTAGTCTCAGTCCCATCTTTCTCACTTTTAACAAAGTCTAAATTGAGCACTGGCAACTTCTTTGTTTGAACAGAATATGAAGTCTGCAGCACCTCCATGGTCTGAATCTCCTGAAACCCTAACTTTGAGAGGACCTCACAGCTTTTCTGTACCTGCTCGATGCAGGGCGAGAATGAGCAGACTCTGCCTCCTGTTTCTTTCACCACATCCAGGGTATGTGGGATTGCTTGCCAGGGATGTGGTAAGTCTAGAAATACTGCATCTGCTTTGTGGTTCAAACTGTTTCCAAAGCCACCCTCACAAACGTCTCTTTGGGCTACCGTTACAAAATCGCTCAAACCGTGCTGACTAAATTCTTCTGCAGCCAATTTCACCCTGTTCTCATGGAAGTCAAATGTGTAGAGATGGCCATTGGGCTTCACTGCTCTGATTAGAGCATGGGACAGGGAGCCGCTACCGGTACCGCTCTCCAC
Source organism: Diaperis boleti (assembly GCA_963583935.1). Lineage (NCBI taxonomy): Eukaryota > Metazoa > Arthropoda > Insecta > Coleoptera > Tenebrionidae > Diaperis > Diaperis boleti. Next base: position 43,540,375 of record OY757248.1, read on the forward strand.
GACTACGCTACCCGGGGCTATTTCAAGCTGGAGGATGATCATGCTGATGTCAGGGGTGTAGATGATTTGTGTCCTGTGTGGTAAGGTCACTGTCCATAGTTCAGGGGTGGGCTGCATCACGTAGCCCCAACCCTTACTCAGAGATATTCTGGAACCGTAGGGCTTTCCAATTAATTCGGCACACTTGAGGGCCCCATATGGGGTTTGGAAAACATTGTCGACTTGGACGCCTTTTCTACTTAAGGTTTTGGCTTCGGCACGGACGCTGTAGATTTGGTTTATGGTCAGGTAGAGGATTACGGTGTCGCCTTCTTCTATTAAATGTTTATAATTATCGAAACTCATTGTGGTTTGGAAACTTTAAAATTATAGTGAGGTTATGTTGATGATTGGCGAGAGGTTATGAACGTATTGTTGGTTGCCGGAATTTATTTCTAAAAACTAGTTTTTTCGGCCCATAAACTAATTATTTCACCATGAAAAAACCATCAGAAGGAAAAGAAAAAAAGGTAAGAAATCTTAAAATTTAGTGTAATTATTGGCGATTCCATGCCGATTTAAATTTAAATTTGGCGCGTCCGACCTGGCCCATGCCGTCCGTCTCCGCGTCCTGCATTATCGACCGCGTAGATTTACATGGATCCATGTTGGTGAACAATTTTCCCAAACAATCTTTATTTATTTCATTCAAATAGTCTTTCGAGCCGTACACAACCACTTATTATTAGAAAGCCTGCAAAATGTCGAAACGCCGAATCGAGGTCTTGGATCCCTTCATAAAGAAAAAACGGTGAGTGTCGCACAAACGTCAAAGCACATTTCCATTTCGATGTTATTTTAGCGAAGAACGTGGAATCAGCACGGCAGTCACATACACCCCGCAAGTCGCAAACTCGTCACTCAACCCCTACACCGGCCTCCCTTACACGAACAAGTATAATGACTTGTACAGAAAACGGATCACGCTTCCGGTTTTTGAGTACCGCAATGACTTCATGAGGCTCCTCGCGGAGAACCAATGCATCGTTTTGGTCGGAGAGACAGGGTCCGGGAAGACGACGCAAATCCCGCAATGGTGTGTGGAGTTTGCCAGATCGGTCGGCAAGAAGGGGGTGTGCTGTACTCAGCCCAGGAGGGTGGCCGCGATGTCGGTTGCTCAGAGGGTGTCAGAGGAGATGGATGTGGCGTTAGGGCAGGAGGTGGGGTACAGCATTCGGTTTGAGGACTGCTCTTCTGCTAAGACTATCCTTAAGTAAGTAAGAGGTTGGTGTTTTTGGTAAGCACTCTTGTGTGTATAATTTAATTTAAATAGTGACAGCAGCAAAACAAAAAAAATCATGGATTTTGCTATGCTGTGCGTGTTGTTTGAATAAAAAAGTAGATAACAGATTAAGTAATCATTATTATCATTTCAAGTTACATCTTAATGACCTTAAAATGTGTAATTACTGTTATTTTGTTACACTGAATATGTTGCAACTGCAGAAGAAAAAAGTATTGAAGTCGTCGCCATGGTAGCCAGATAACGGGTGTTTTTTTAAATTTGGCGTCGAAGTTGGCCATGAATGTTTAACTGTGAACGTATCATCAAAGTGACAGTTATTAATTTGACATCTGAATCTATATCTAACCTCACTTTTAATTTAATTAAGCGGCAGTTCAACACGTTAATACTCCTACCTTTTCGGGATGCGGTGGAACCTTTTCAATAAAATTAGGTTTTTCTGAACTCCATATTCGCATGTTTTGTGAATTCACATAACTGTCTAAATGAAAGTAGGCAGAAAATGGCCTGTTCACATAAACTCATAGTCAGCGCCAACTATGACGTTAAATTAAAAAAAAAAAAAAAACAACCGTGATAATGGTAATTCGTATATCGAGGCCGTAAAAGTGATCTTTTGGACAATTCTGACAGGTCAGTCACAAAAAAGTAGACTTTGACAGATGTGTACAAAAAAGTAAAACTACGGCTCCACCGTTTTCGTAATCATGGCCTGAAAATATATATTGAAGAGTTAAGTATTTAGAACAGTTATCTAATCAAAGGAAACCTTGAACACAATGTAGACAAAACAATACACAATGTGGTTTCTGCAGAAAGGACTTGTAACCTTTCAATGCCAGATTTATTTTACTACATAATGGAAGAAGCTTAGATTTTATAGGAGTACAGGATGTATATATATATTAGGTCTTTATGAATGATTCATATATCATGTTGCCTCTGGAAAACAAAATTTACATGTATGTATGTAGTTATGGAGAGTTTTCACGTTTAAAGCCTACTTGATGTATGACTTCATTTATGAAGATTTTTGTTTTTTAATTTCCAAATTTCTGTATATAAAATAGATAGTATGAAAAAAAATCTTCGGAAATTTTTATTAGTTAAAAATCAATGTAAATATTTCGTAAATAAATAAATCGTTTAATTTTTTAAATTTAAGAAGATCACTGATTTCTTTAAGAATGCTTACACGTTGATTTTGCAACGCCAAAATTAAAAAAAGTTGTCAAATAAATTCGCAAAATTAATTATGTTCAGAGCATGTGATAAACGATAAACTGGAGTTTGTGGAGTAGCTGCCGATGTTGAAAATCATCTGTGCAGGAAGCTCATGATCCGGCTCAAAGGACCAAACAAGTGATCCTTTGAAAATTAATAGTGAAGCAACATCAAACACAATGTGCACTTATTGACGGACTTGCGACAACTATTCATTGTTGACTTCCTTGTTCCAGGTACATGACAGACGGTATGTTACTCCGTGAAGGAATGAGCGACCCCATGCTGGACGCCTACCAGTGTATACTCCTCGACGAAGCCCACGAAAGGACGCTCGCCACCGACATCCTCATGGGCGTGCTCAAAGAAGTGATCAAGCAACGGGCCGATTTAAAACTAGTTATTATGTCAGCCACATTGGACGCTGGAAAATTCCAGCAGTATTTCGACAACGCCCCCCTAATGAACGTCCCAGGCCGCACCCATCCAGTGGAAATTTTTTACACTCCCGAACCCGAACGAGACTACCTTGAAGCCGCAATCCGTACTGTGATCCAAATCCACATGTGCGAAGAGATCGCCGGGGACATTCTTCTGTTTTTGACTGGTCAAGAAGAAATTGAGGTTGCTTGCAAGAGAATCAAACGGGAAATCGACAATCTCGGTCCGGAAGTAGGTGAACTAAAATGTATACCTCTGTACTCAACACTGCCTCCTAATTTACAACAACGGATTTTCGAAGAGCCCCCTCCGACTAAGGCGAACGGGGCCATCGGCCGCAAAGTCGTGGTTTCAACTAATATAGCGGAGACTTCCCTGACCATAGACGGGGTCGTATTCGTGATAGATCCAGGATTCGCCAAGCAGAAAGTCTACAACCCCAGAATACGAGTAGAGTCCCTCCTAGTGTCCCCAATCAGTAAAGCTTCGGCCCAACAACGTGCCGGTCGAGCTGGTAGAACAAAACCCGGAAAGTGCTTTAGATTGTACACGGAAAAGGCGTACAAAAACGAGATGCAAGACAACACTTACCCGGAAATCTTGAGGTCGAACCTGGGTTCGGTCGTCTTGCAACTGAAGAAGTTGGGTATAGATGATTTGGTTCATTTTGATTTTATGGATCCTCCAGCTCCAGAGACTCTGATGAGGGCGTTGGAGCTGCTGAATTATCTGGCGGCTCTGGACGACGACGGGAATCTCACGGATTTGGGGGCGGTGATGGCCGAGTTCCCTCTCGATCCGCAGCTCGCGAAGATGCTCATCGCTAGTTGTAACCACAATTGTTCGAACGAAATTTTGTCCATTACGGCGATGCTGTCAGGTATTTATTTTAGTATTGTCGGGGGTCATTCTGCTTGAAATATTGCATCAAACATGTCATTGGGAATTTGGTTGGTCAAGTTAATCTTGTACTGGCTCGTGCAGGAATTTGAGTTATGTCTTGACGCTACAAATGATACAGAATGTTACAAAATGATTTTCATATATACTCGAGCCGCTGAAAAGAGAGGGCGATCACGTGAAAGCCGCGTGCTGTAGGCGGGGTGAAACCGAATCAAAGTTTACACGCAACGATGCGTGAGGAAGGGAGAACGCATTATGTTTAATATGAATAAGTGTTGGGTGGAACTGGGTTGTCTTTGCTCTAGTATGCAACGGGTGGTCATTCTCACCCCACTTTTCTAATACCTCATTCATTTCGCAAACCAATAGCAAGCGATCACGTGCCGATCACGCGTCTTTACAACTCTCTGTCTTGAGCGTCTCTAGTCGCCTGGGCATTTTCAATGTAAAATAGAAAATAGAGCGGCATAGAAAAAATTACATGAAAAATGAAATCATTTTGTAACACCCCGTATATATTTATTTATCTACAAATTCATACCATCCCTTATGCCCAACAATCTCTCTGGTCATTCTAACATCAGCTATTCATTAAGCAGTACAGCATTACCCTGCCCAACCTTATATAACGTGCTACCTGTTTATATGGTCTGTTGACAAACCAGTTTGTGTCATTTGGAATGAAGTTTGAGCAAAACATTTGAGTAACTATCATGTCCGTAAAACAGACATTGAAAACAGAACACCACAAAAACGTGGGATTGTTTTGCTCGAATCGTTCTGACTAAGGTAGCTCTGTAGGAATCGCTTGAGAGCGCAACTATATTGGTTGGATACGGGCACCTGCCCTGCTCCAATGTTTAGTCCCACAGTGCTTCATCCGACCGAATGAGGCGAAGAAGGCCGCCGACGATGCGAAGATGAGGTTCGCCCACATTGACGGGGACCACTTGACGCTGCTCAATGTCTACCATGCCTTCAAGCAAAGTAAGTAGATTGAAAAGGCGTTAAGTATCAAAAGTTGGGGCTCAAACGTAATCTCTTATTATAATAGAGTAATAATTTATCAATAAATTGTAACTTATAGCGTTTTTGAATTTGGTCTTATGCTTGGTAACGTCTAACACCATAAGTCACCATAACACGGCCAATCCTGATAATGATCCGCCCTCGAAGCTCTTGGTTGATCATCAATCTTTCATAAACTTTCTAGTACACCAATTCTATCTACAAACACAAAGTTCTAACACAGAGGTACATTGAAACCTCTACGCTAATGAAACCACTTGACATTGAAAAAAGGAACATTTCCACCCATCATTGTAGAGCCGTTACTCTGCAATTAAAACAGTTTAATGTAGACCAGTTAAAAAAATGATATTGTAGGCATGGAAGACCCCCAATGGTGCTATGATAACTTTGTCAATTACCGTTCACTGAAATCGGCCGACAACGTTCGACAACAGTTGTCCAGAATCATGGACCGATTTAACCTCAAAAGAACGTCAACAGACTTCACAAGTAAGGATTACTATATCAACATCAGGAAAGCCTTAGTCAACGGATTTTTCATGCAGGTAGGTCGACGAAATTCTACCGCAAGAAGGTTCTAATACTGTCACTTAGGTGGCCCATTTGGAGCGCACCGGCCACTACCTTACAATCAAAGACAACCAAAACGTTCAACTTCACCCGTCCACGTGTTTGGACCACAAGCCAGAGTGGGTCATTTATAACGAGTTTGTACTGACTACAAAGAACTACATCAGAACGGTGACGGATATTAAGCGTGAGTTCCGTTCGTTTTATGTCGTTCTTGGACTGACATTGCGTTTGTTACAGCTGACTGGCTTCTGAAAATAGCACCACAGTATTATGATTTGCAGAATTTCCCACAGTGTGAAGCCAAACGCCAGCTAGAAATCATACAGAATCGATTGGATTCCAAACAATACCAACATGGATTTTAGTTTTATATTGTTTTATTTCTGTAAATTAGAGAACTTATGTTACTATTTTGCGTGTATTGCATTATTATTATTAGATTCATTCCACCAAAATAAATGGCTCTGTTTATGAATTCACCCTATTTGTTTTCACTCAATATGTGTACAATTAAAGCATCCAAGCTACTATGTTAAACACTTTATCATGGTAAAAAAAACATTCCTGGTTCCGGAAACTTTTCGAAAAAAAAAAAAAAAAATACCGGTACGATGTCTAGAACTAAGTTATTTCGCCATTTCAACGGTACAATGCAAAGCGCGTGAGTCGAGGTAGCAAGGGCGGCGGCTGGGGGTGGTCGTAGCGACTCCGGACTAGTCTCATTCGAAGCGCCCTAATTGCACGAATCCCGGAAGTGAAAAAATTATTCCGCTGTGACACTGAAAACTATTTTTTCCTATCATTAGAAATATTTAGCTATTGAATCATTGTTTGATTTTTTTTTTTTGTAGATACAGTGCTTATTTACAAGCAAACATTTTCTCATTTTAAAACTCAACAAGTAATAAGAGACAATTATTTAATTAGTAATTATTTATTTAAACGTATGCATATCCCACACCGTAAGCTGGGGCGGCAGCATATCCAAGACCAGCATATCCCAAACCGTATCCACCGTACAGTCCAGTGGCAAGAATTTGGGGTGCGGCTTTAGGGGCAGCCAAAGCGACAGCTACGAGAGCCAAGAATACGAACTGAAACAAACAATTTTTTTTTTCTAATTATGTATTTAACTAGCGATTTTTATACTCACAAGCTTGAACATTTTGAAGAGGTCGAGTAAGTGTATCAACAATAATACTGATCTACCACACAGTTTGTCTCATATTTATACCAGATTGTTGGAGGTGTGTTTCAGGAACTGGTAATGCTTTTAAAATTAATTGATCCTACTCACCTTCTAGAGTGGACCAACAACATCTTGGTGTTTATTCGTGTAGGTTCTGTATATGTATTTTGATCCAATAATTACAATAATTGTTATAAATAAATTGAATTATGGTTCTTAAAAAAATACTGATTTAAATTAAATGTTAAAGAATTAATCATTTATTTTGATTGATCCGTATTAATTGAATAGATAATAACCACCAGGTGGGAACTCCTACTTTTCGCCCAAGACCTTCCCAAACGGGGCCGTAATGATTATCATAAAATTAAAACCGGTCTTAATCTGCACTTTATTGATAGAATTGAATAATTAATGCCAATGGCCAAAAAGATGATAATCTTTTGACCTAGTATATAGGCTGTTATGTAATTGTTATTTGTAAAAAATGTTTGAAAAAAGTCTTTGTTTTCAAATTATAAATATAAAAATAAATAAAATAAAATAATGAATCAATAAATATAAATAAATATAAAATGAATTTCAATGTTTTTGAATTTTGGAGCACGCTACAGTCACAGTAGGTGATCAAAATGTACCTAATTCTGGATTCTTAGCAAATAAAGTGAAGGCTAAAATGACTTCTTAAATAATAACCCATCTGTCTGATTTGAAGTATAGGAGCAGTGCCTTTACCAAAAACGCTAATAAATTAATACATTTTTTTTATTTTCTCAAATTTTTATAAAAGATGTTCCAAATTTCATCCATTTTGCTGTGTGCATCATGCTCTTGCACGCCTAAGCAACGATCCCATAACAGTGAAATACGTCTTGATTGTTGCTTAGACTGTGCCCCCAAAAGAAAAAATGCAACGGATTTACATCAGGAGACTGTGGGGGCCAAGGACACTTCGGTGAAAATGTGGTGGCGCACTATCCTGCTGCATAAACCACATATTAAGAATTACGTTTAAAGTAAAATTTTCCAGGTTATTTTCTAAAACAGATAATATTATTAACTTTTTTTTTAAATTATTTGTAATTCTGGTTCTAGTTATTCTTTATATATTTTTTTTGTCTCTTCTTTGAAAAAAAAAGACAAGCGGGAAACAGGCTCAATTTTCGAAATTTCTCTGGAAGATATTTAAGATATTTTTCTTTCAGCGGCTTAAAGTTAAAAGTTTAAAGTTTTTAGCTTTATTTATATTAATTATGTTTCCATAATGTATTCATATTAACGTTTTAAAAACCTGCACGTTGTTAATGTGTTTATCGAGATTTAATCCACTCTGGAAGGTGAGTGGGATTTGTATTACCTGTTATGGATGCAAACCACCTCGAAGTGTTGATAAAGTTCTGAAAAAATTTTTGGAATTTGTGCTAGTTTTAAGATACTTATGTCAATTTAGTCACTTCTAGAATGTATTTTAGCTATTTTAAAATATTTTTGACAATTCTTGGAGTATAACTGTCTTATGGAATTTTGCCTGACTAGAATCATATATTATTATGATCACAATTGATTATAAGTTGTATATTAAAATTTTTAAAATAAAAGTAATTTAACATAATCACTTTAAATTAATATATCACATGTCGGTACGAATGTGTAAATTAGGAATCGATCCAGTTTAGAAGGTTGGTGGGTATCACTATCACATGATCACATTAAACCAAAACTTCCTGTTTGCAAAAACTAACCAGTCACACCCCCGAAAATCCAGTATAAAATTCGCGGCAAATTTAATCTAAACTAGTATTTCATTTGACATACTTAACATCACTCTAAAATGTTCAAGCTTGTAAGTAAAGACCTTCGATTAAATAATTAGGACAATACAAAAATGTGTCTTTTTTTTCAGTTCGTATTCTTGGCCCTCGTAGCTCTTACATTGGCTCTGCCTAAACCCCAACCCCAAATTCTTACAAGTGGCGTCTATGGGGGATATGATTTGGGATACGCTGGTGTGGGATACGCCGCCCCTGCTTACGGATTGGGATATGGATACATATAAATGAAGACGGTCGTTGTATTGGTGGAGCGAATAAAATTACCTTAAAAAGAACAACTCCCAAATCATTGGAACAGCTATCAAGATCATTAATGACGGGAACTTTTTATACAATAATTTTTCTTACAGGATTAAATAAAAACTAAAATGCATAAAAGCTTTTCCCTACCTTCCTTATAAGCAATAACGACTTTCCGATCAGTAAACGGTATCAACGTCAAAGTTTCTTGGCAAACTCGGAATGATTTGCTTTAATTTTATGAAATTTACTCTTATCTTTGTGGTCTATGTAAAAACAAATACAAATCTTCAGAATTCTTCAAGATTTTTTCAAATACTTGAATAATTTTTGGTGAGAGCGCATCTCCTTTTAGGTTTCTTTAGAATTCCGCAGACTGTTATGAGCACTTTACTTAAGATTTATTGAGCTCTGTAAATTCTATCCATTATTTACAAGAATTTAGGAATTCTTAGAATTATTTTACATGCTCCAGGATTTCTCAGGACTCCTCCGAATTATTCAGGTTTCTTAAGAATTTTTCAGGAGTCTTCAGAGCTTTTAAGACTTCTACAGGATACGCCATAGGTTTCTCAGAGTTTCTCAGTATTTGTCAGGAAAATTCCGAATCCTTAAGGACGTTACAATTATTTTTTTTTTTGGTAAAGTTTTACTGAGCTAAAAATTAGGATTAGCCATGCCTTTAAATTGAAAAAAATAAATTTGTAAATATGTTTGTAAATGTCTTAAATTAATGTTATGTTATGAATCAACTTAAAATGGGGTTTACTGTATTTTCTTAAATATCTATATATTTTTTTTTGTTGCAAATTTTTAATGGTTGCTACAATGACTATATTTCTATATCTTCATCATTTCAATTTCAAGACTTATCATTTTCGTCCTTTAAGTTGCTGTTTGAATATTGGTCTTTGACCTTCATTGGGTATTACTTATTCTATTATTCAAGAAACTTTAAGAATTGTATTTCAGTTTCTCATGTTTTTAGACTCTCAATTTCAAAGATTTTCAGTTTTTCAGGTTTCGTACAGCTTTTTAAATAAGTTTTCGGTTTTTCAGTTTTTTTCTCAGATCCTCAGAGGCTTTCAGAGTTCTCAGATTTTTTTCTATATTCCACTATTCTGTTTCTTTGTGGTTTCTGAAGTCTTTGTTGTAGATTCTCAAGCTTTTAGTTTTTGCGGGTTTTCAGATTCACACACTTCAAGTTTCTCTGCCATTCGGGTTTTCATCTTTAAGATTTTCAATTCCTCAGTCTTTTACTGTTTCAGATTTTCAGCTTCTCTGTATCTCTGTATTATTTAATTTGTTATATTTTCTTTTATTGTTATTGTTTTTTTAATTTCTTAAATTTTTAGGTTTTCCAACAAGTAACGTTGACTGGTTTTCGGTACCGTCTTGGTGTTTATGTGAATGATGGGTTTCAATGAAAATAAACTGAATCCATTGGAATGTACCTCAGAGTGTAGTATACATATACTTATTTGATGTCAAAGGAGTTGCAATTTATACAAAATAATTAAAAAAGTCTCTAATTTTACTTAAGGATTTTATTTACTTTACTACATAATTAAACGTATGCGTATCCCAAACCGTAGGCTGGAGCGGCAGCATATCCAAGACCGGCATATCCCAAACCATATCCACCATAGACTCCAGTGGCAAGAACTTGGGGTTCTGGTTTAGGTACAGCCAAAGCAAGAGCTACGAGAGCCAAGAATACGAACTGAAACAAATAATAATAATTATTTTTTTGTAATGATTGAAGATGATGTTTGTATACTTACAAGCTTGAACATTTTGGAGATGTTGAGTAGTTGTATCAATGATAATACAGATTTACCAACGACTTGCTTCCGTATTTATAGCGAGTTGTTGGAGGTGTGTTCATCAGAAACAGGTAGTCGAAAATTTATTCGACCTTCTGGAGTGGACTGGATATTAATTCATACATTAATAACAATACTTGTTTACATTATGGAAAATAAATAAATTATGGCTAATATTTTTGGATAGGTGGCTGGTGACAGTATTGACGACTTTATTTGATTCACTACAAAGTGGCTTTTGTTCAAGGATTTCTTAGTGTAATTTTTGACTTAACAATTTCTAAAACCTTTTTAACATGATTCTCATTGTATTTTAAATTATTTAAGATAGGTTCGGAAAAAGAATGTAAATAATATTGTGTTGATCAATTCAAATAAACCAACATAATATTATGAAACCTTATGAAGAAAAAACACTGAAAGTAAAATGAAGAATTGCTAAGGTTTCTAACGTATCAAAAAATATGCAAGATGAAATAAAATAATATGATGACAAACGATGCAATGGAGAACAAAAACGGGCGTTGAGAAGAAAGATGAAAGAATTGCTAAGGTCTCTAAAGTATTAAAAAATATGCAAGATGAAATAAAAAAATATGATGACAAACGATGCAATGGAGAACAAAAACGGGCGTTGAGAAGCAAGATGGATTATAAAACTGGGACCCATTGCCTCAAATTAGATGCACAATGAGAAAGGTGTTCAGGGTTGTAAATCAACAGGAAGCGGAAACGTCTTTGAGTTGCTCGTTTATTTGTGGATGAAGCGGACCGGACTTGAAATTTCTGGGCCACAATTTATTTCTATAGCAATACCCATTTAACTGAAATTTGACCTGTGCATGTGATTATTATTTTCTCATTTAATAAATTGGATGCGTTACTTTCGTTTCACACTGAATATTATACAGTTACAATATTATGTTAGTTGTACAATTAGTTTTACTAATAAAGAATACATAGATTACATATTTTTGTATTTTAATATCTGCAGCAATATAAAAAATAAAATACATTACTTCTTTATGATAGTCTCAGTGTAAAAACGTTTTGAACACAATTTTCAAGTACGGTCGTGGCTTCACGCTTTCAAAAAAGCTCTCGGAGTTAGCCACATCTTGGTCTCGGAAATCTATGGCTGGGTTTAGTCCTCCATTGTTAAGATAATTGTGGGCAATAAATCTCGTTTTATTGGTGTTAGATTAGCGTGCACGTTACTATATGTTGGATGATTGTTGCAACGGTAAAACATTATGAATTGGTTTCTTAAATAATTAATTTATAAAACCGTTGTTGAAGAAGAGCTGAAAGGTTACAAAAAATTATTTTAAGAATAATTAATCATTATCATCATTCCTGTATTACCGAGCTAAAGGTAAACATGTGGTAGAGAGGTTAAGTAGCGAAAAATAGAGAAATAGAAGGTGATATAAAGAAAAAATTAGAGAAGATATTGAGAAAAGCGAGAAGAGGTATTAGAGAAAGGTAGGAAGCAAGAATTGGGCAGGGAAGAGGAGATATAGTTAGGAAAAAGAAAAAATCGGCGAAGCAGGAAGATAACGACATCTAGGAGGCGTCACAGGAAGCGGATGAACAAAGACGATAGAAACCGCTCGCTCAGTCAGGGAAGCCTGGACGCTTACCTGGAGGAAAGGAAAAGAAAGAGAAAAGGGGAGGGCAGAACAGAAAAACAAGAAGAGGAGGAAGAGAATTTTTTTCAAAAAAGTAAAAAGACGGCGAGGTCTCCTGGAGTAAAGAAAACACAGAAGACATCAGAGAAAGAGAAGGAAACGGACACAGAGATGGAGAAAAAAATATTGGAGCTGTTGCAAGAGTTGAAGGAGGAGATGAAAGAAATAAGACGAGAAAACAAGGAACTCAAGAGTGAGATAGAGAGGCAGAGAGAAGAATTTAAAGAGAAGGAGAAGAGATGGGAAGGAGAGGGAGACTGGTGGAAGGAGAGAGTGGAAAAGCTGGAAGAGAGAATGGAAATCGAATAGAGAAGAAAGAGGAAGAACAACATCGTGATAACAGGATGGGACGGGGAAAGAAAAAGTCATGTAAAAAAGAGGATGCAGAGAAGTTTTTGAAGGAAAATGTAGAGGAAGTAAAGTAATAGTATTTAACGTTACAAGTCCGGTAGGTTACTTGTAACGAGTTAGACATTATGGACGAGGCGACGTTAGTAGCCGAGTCTAGAATGTCTAAACGAGTTACAAGTAACTACCGGACGTGTATCGTAATGAATTTTATCTACAACTATCGCATAATCTATGGATTACTAAACCGATTTTGGCAAGTAATGACAGTTATTACTATTGTCAATTGAATAATATTGACAATTCGATGGAATAATATTACTCAATCGTTACGTCAAAATTAAACCATATTATGCCTTATTTTGGCACAAGTAGATGGTGCGGTGTTGCTATAACGATGACATTAGTTTTTACAAACATTAATAATTTGGTGAATTTTGCGAATTCTAGCTTTATTTCCGTTTATTTCGAGTACAAGATGAGTGATACGAATACTTCTGATGACGACGAAATACGTAGCAGTACACCTACCGAAATATTAAAATTAGCCGCAAGCACAACAGAGAATCTGTTACCCATAAAATCAAAAAGGAAGTATGATGTCGCATATAAGAATTTTATGAATTGGCAGTCAAGACAAAAAACGACTTCTTTCTCTGAAAATGTGTTACTTGTGTATTTTGCTGAATTAGCCAAGAAGTACAAGTCGTACTCACTATGGTCTTTCTACTCAATGCTTAAAAGTACCCTAAATATTCACCATAACATCCATATCGAACATTACTTGAAGTTGCAAGCGTTCCTAAAACGCCAGTCCGAAGGCCATCGACCAAAAAAAGCCAAGACTTTTACACCGGAGGAACTAAACAAATTTCTTAAAGAAGCACCAGATCGTCCATTTCTTCTGACCAAAGTAAGTGATCGAAAACGAAATTGTAAAATTTCTCATACTGTAATGTTTTGTATGTACAGGTAGCATTGATCATGGGTTTAATGGGAGCCTGTCGCACTAACGAATTGCACTCTATGAAAATTGAAGATATAAAAGATTACAATGGAGCTCTTATAGTCACTATACCTATCACCAAAACAAAGACGTCTAGATCGTTTACCGTGTCAGGTGAATTTTACGAAATTTGTAGAAAATATCTTGCACTGCGACCACCTCATGCCACATCGGACTGTTTATTTTTAAATTACCAGAATGGTAAATGCACTATTCAAAAAGTTGGCATAAATAAGTTAGCTGCTATGGGCAAACAAATTGCTATGTTTTTGAAACTTAAAAATCCTGAACTTTATACGGGCCATTCATTTCGTCGATCTTCGGCAACAATTTGTGGGACCGGAGGTGGTGACATCACAACCGTGAAAAAACTAGGGGGATGGAAATCAACCGCAGTTGCCGAAGGTTACATCGACGACAACATAAATAAGCAAAGCACCGTGCAGAGTGTAAATAACATTACTAGTACAACTACCACAGGAAGTACTACCTATAATTTGACGGGTAAAGAAAATCCACCTTTAACTTTTAGTAACTGTACTAATATTACTATTAATTATAATTACCATGATAATAAAAATTAATAAAACATTATCAAATTCATATTGTTATTTTCCTGAAAGTTGTAGATAAAGTCTATACTTTCGACTTGCGTGTAATGGCTATTACCCACTCAGATGATTACACCACTCGCTAGCGCTCGTGGTGCAAGTTTCATCTTCGTGGGTAATAGCCATCATTACACGCTCATTAAATAATATACTATTATTTCATACTGTAAGCCTGTTCTTCATTATTTTATTTCAAAAATAAAAAAATCACATTTTGAGAAAATCGCATCACCTTTGTTGTACATGTAAAACTTCAGCCATAGACGACAAATACGTTTGAAAATGTCAGATTAATGTCAGATTTGATTTATAAAGATGAAACTGTCCGGTAAGTGTTGCCTAGCTCTGATACTGTAATAGCTCACCTACCGGACGCAAATTGATCCTTTAATGAAACATCCACCGGACAGTATGAAATAAAAGATTGTTACATGATTAACAAGGATCAAGTATTGGTGGAGATGGAGGGATGGGGTGAGAAGGAAAGAATAATGAAGCAAAAAGGAAAATTGAGGGAGAAGAGGGAAACAAGAGGGATATACATAGACAACGACCTCACAAAGAAAGAAAGAGATTTACAGAAGAAACTAAGAAGTATGACAAAGGAAAAAAGGGAAGAAGGGAAAGAAGTAAGAGTGGGATACAGGAAATTAATAGTGGACGGGGAGCAATGGAGATGGAATGAAAAGAGAAAGAGTCTAGAGGTTTTCCAATAAGAAGAAGAAGGGGATGAGGGAAAAAGGGGGACAACGGCAAAGTAAAAAGGACAATGAAACGGGAAAAAAGAAACAAAGAAGGAAGTAGGAGGGAAACTAAGGAAGGAAGAGGGAAATCAAAGAAGGTAACGAGAAAAACAGGGGTGAGGGCACTATTTTGGAATGTAGCGGGACTAGGGAAAAAAGAAGAAGATTTTTGGGACTATGTGAAGGAGTTCGATATTGTTGGATTAACAGAAACATGGTCAGAAAGCTGGGAAAAAAATAGAAAAACTGTTACCAAAGGAGTTCAAGTGGGAATGGCAAGGGGCGAGAAGGGGAAAGAAAAAAGGAAGAGCAGCAGGGGGAATAATAACAGGGGTAAAAAAAGGAATAAACGAGAATACTAAAAAGAAGGGAGAAGAGGAAGGTCACATGGTGAGAAACGTTAAAATAGACAGTAAATGGTGGAAAATAGTGACAGTGTACAGCAAAGAGATGAAAGAAAGAATAAGCAAGATAGAAGAAACATTAAAAGACAACAGGGAAGTCTGTGTCTGATGTCAACTTCTGGGAGGGGATTTTAACTGGAGAATTGGGGAAAGAGGAGCCTGGGATTGGGAAGAAGAGAGAGGAGAGGGAAGAAGAAAATCCAAAGACAAGAAAGAAAACGCGGAAGGGAAGAAGTTGATGGAATGGATAGAAGAGAAAGGATGGGAAGTGCTGAATGGAAATAAACAAGGGGACGAAGAAGGAGAATGGACCTACATAGGCGGTAGAGGAGAGACGGTGATAGACTACGGAATAGTAAACGAAGAAGCATGGGAAGAAGTCGACGAATTCAGAATAGGAGAAAGAGTAGAGTCAGACCATCTGCCTATAGAGATAAGTATAGGAAGGAGGAGAGAGAAGAGAGGAGAAGAAGAAAAAATAGAGGAAATGCGGAAGGTGATAATTAAAGTATGGGACGAGCAAGGGGTGGAAGAGTATAAGAGAAGACTGGAAAAAGCAAGATTTAAAGAACAAGAAGTAGGGAAAATGGAGAAAGAATTGGTAGAAATATTGGAAAAAGCAGCGACAAAAAGAGAAATAACAGTAAGAGGTGGAAGAACAAAAAGAAAGAATAAATGGTGGGACAAAGAATGTGAGCAACGTAAAAAGGAAGCAATAAAAGAACTAAGAAAGTGGAGAAAGACTAAAGGGAACAGAAGTGGCTTTTTAGAAGCGAAAAGAAGATACAGAGAGACATGCAGGGAGAAGAAGAGGCAGAAGAAGGAGAGAGGAGGAAGAGATAAAAACAATAAGAACAGAGAAGGAGGTATGGAACTATATTAATAGAGAGAGAAAGAAAAAAGAAAATGGGAGCGAGGAGATAACGATGAATGAGTGGGAGGAGTACTTCATGAGGCTGCTGGTGGGAGAAAAGGAAAAAAAGAAAACGGAAATAGAGACGAAGAGAAACCGAGTAGAACCGGAAGGAGAAGAAATTACAATGGAAGAGGAGGAGAGGCATGTGAAGAAACTGAGGAAAGGGAAGGGACCAGGGAGGGATAGAATACAGAATGAGTCGTGGATGTATGGGACGAGAAGAGTGCTAGAGTGGCTGGTGGAGGTAATGAATGGGGTGTGGAGAGGAGAAGGATTCCCGGTAGGGTGGAGAGAGGGGGTAATTTACCCCATTTACAAAAAAGGGGAGAAAAATAAAGTAGAAAATTACCGAGGGATAACTCTCCTAAACACAGCGTACAAGTTGTATGCATCAATTCTGAATGAAAGGATGAGCAGAGAGATAGAGGAAAAGGGAGCATTACCAGACAGCCAAGCAGGATTTAGAGAGGGGAGGGGAACTATGGATAATGTATACATCCTGGACCATTTGACGAAGAGTGAGTTAAAGAAGAAAGGGGGAAGGGTGTATGCATTATTTGTAGACTTCAAGGCGGCTTTTGACAAGGTGGACAGAGAGAGGATGTTTGAGTGCCTGAGGGAGAAAGGGGTAAATGAATGGCTGGTAAGAAAGGTGGAGGAGATATATGAGAAGACAAAAAGTAAAGTGAAGGTAGGGGAGAGGGAAAGTGAATGGTTTGTGACAACAAAGGGAGCCGCTCAGCCCCTTGTTGTTCACGATGTATGTGGCAGATATGGACGGAATGTTAGAGAGAGCAGAAGCGGGGGGGGGGGGTGTGGTAGGTAGAAAAAAAGTGTGGAGCCTGGCGTTTGCGGATGATGTGGTAATGGTGGCAAAGAGTGAAAGAGAAATGAAGGAAATGATAGAGTTTAGGAAAATATGTGAAGAAGAAAAGACTAGAAGTGAATGTAGAGAAAACAAAAATGCTGGTGTTCAATAAGAGAAAGAGGAAGAACGAAGAGAGTGATTGGAGGTGGGAGGGAGAAGTAATAGAACAAGTAAAAGAATTCAAATACTTGGGGTATGTGTTCAATGAAAGAGCCACAGATAAGGCACATATTAGAGAACTAGCAAGAAAAGCGAACAAGGTGATAGGATGTGTATGGGGAATAGGAGAGAGAAGGTGGGGAGGCGATTTTAAGAGGAGAATTATGATGTTTGAAAGTCTTATTGAAAGCGTATTGTTGTACGGAGCAGAGATCTGGGGATGGAAAGAACAAGAGGAGATAGAGAGGGTGCAAGAGAAATATCTGAGGTGGGTGCTAGGGGTGGAGAGAGAAACGCCAGGGTACATAGTGAGAGAAGAATGCAAGAGGAATAGGTTGAGAGTGAAAGCGGGAAAAAGAGCGGTCAAATTCGAAGACAGGATGGAAGGGAGGAAAGAATGTAGGATACTAAAGGAGTGCTGGAAAGAAAAAAAGAAGAATTCAGAGGAGAATGATAGGGAGAATTACTACAGGAGGAGTGGGTATGCAAGCAAAGAAATAGAAGGACTGAGAGAAAGACGCGTGTGGATGAATGTAGAACTAAGTGAAAGAGATAAGAATACGGATAGACAAGAGAGGAGAGAAAGAATTAGAAAATGCAGATACAACGGGAAGTACGGAAGATGCATGATCGAGGAAGTACCGAAGTATTTGGGGAGGGAGAGCGAGAAAGAAAGAAAGATGATGGCGAGGTTTAGGTGCGGAAATGAAGAGAGGAGGAAAAATAGGTATTGGGCAGAAGATGGAGGAAGAATGTGTAGAATGTGCTATGAGGAAAGAGAGACGATTGAGCATATGTGGAACGAGTGCAGTGAGATGAAACAAAGAGAGAGGAAAGAAAGAGAGGAAATACTGAATGTAGATGGAAGGGAAATTAAATGGATGAAAGAGGTATGGAAGAGGAGGGAGAAGAGGAAAGGGGAGAAGAAATAGAGAAGTTTATTTAGTTTTTTTTTTATTATTATAATTGTAAAGTTACTTGTATATGTATAGGAATCAGAAAGCCCGTAGGGCAAATAAAGATTTATATATAATCATTATCGTCATCATCAGAATCATCCAGCAGAGCATTTTTCAAATTGTAATTCAAAAAATTTAAAAAATTGTTGCCGGATAAGCGATTAGGGAGAATAAGAGGTCCTATCAAACGGTCCTCAAATATGCCGGCCAAAACAACCTTGTGGTTATCAATCTAGTAATAGTGGTGGTCTTCTCTAATGACCCTTTTCACGGTTTTGAATGGACTTGACGTACGCTGATGTTTGGGTTGTTATCAACAGCTGCTTCATTTTCATGTCACAATATTCAGTAGCCGTGAAACTTTCCCGTGTTGTCACGTTTAAAAACCATTTTTTCCTCATAAAATTAGATAAATTTACCATTGTTTGTCTCGGTTCGGAAACAAACAGGAAAAGGAAATATTTAGAATTTACCATTGGATTTAAGCATTGAACAAAACAGTTAGAAAAGGAAGAAATCTAAGAAAAGAAAAAGGAATAGAATAAAAAGTAAAACAATAAACGGGATGAACACATATGCAGAATAAGCGACAACATACCAGTAAAAAGAATAAACCAATATGCAAAAAATTGCTAAAAAGAGAATTTGTAAGGAGGGACCCAAAATAATGGAATATATTAATAAAGCCCTTTCAAGTACATATCGCAAAAGTACTTATTGGAATACTAAAGGAATAAAAAAGTCATTTTATTTTAAGAAATTTATTTAGTTCACTATCAGTATTTAAATGTATCCATAGCCCAAACCGTAAGCTGGGGCGGCGTATCCAACACCAGCATATCCCAGACCATATCCACCATAGACGGGACCGGCAATAATTTGGGGTTCTGGTTTAGGCAGAGCCAAAGCAATAGCTACGAGAGCCAAGAACACGAACTGCAACAAATAACAAACAATTAATTTCTGTCGTAATTTCATGAAGAATTTTTACTTACAAGCTTGAACATCTTGAAGAAGTTGAGTGTATGTATCAACAATAATACTGATCCGCTGAACAGCTGATATTTATAGTGGAGTTTTGGAGGTGTGTTTGGCGAACTGGTGGTCGAAAATTTATTCATTGCTAACCTTGTAGAGTGAACTAGAGCATAATTAAGGCGCTAAGACCAGCCACTGGTTGTGTCGTTACAAAATGAAATGCATATATTGTAGAGATTTGCAAACCGGATTTAATCCAGGATGATTCATATCACAGGTCTGCAGATATTCATATATTTTTGTCTTTTTTTTGGGTACGTCTAGAATCATTTATTTTTCGGCAATGGCGTTTGAGTCTATAAAGAAGATCTCCATCTTTCTTTTCCTGAACTTGGGCTAGTTGAGAACAAAAGACAGAAATTGGAAATAATGTTCATCACAAATGTAGCAAAATCATCTAAACGATATCTCAATAATAACATCCGAAAATGGTAAATTGTTTTATTAGGAGTAGAAGTAGGACTTTCGTGGCAAATACAGACGAACCACGAAAAGCCACATTTCTACGAATAAAACATGCCGAAAATCGTCCACGAAATACAAATTTGAAAAGTACTTTTTATTCAAACGATAGAGAAATGTGTCATTATTAAACTAAGTTGGCATATTTGAAGTTTAACCTCTACGCCGTTGACACTAAAAGTGATTCGGTGGACCGAAAAGTAACTTTTGCTGCCGAGGATGGATTGTCGCTATAGAAAAATCGGTGATGATGTTAGTCAATAATAAATTTTGAGGATAAAGACAGGAAATTGAAATAATTTATCGTCTAAACAATATCTCAGTAATAACATCAGAAAAGACTAGATTGTTTAATTAATTTTCGACTTGAATATATTTAAATTTTAATAACAAATTTGTTATACAATAAATTATAACATAGCTACTTAATATACCTACTAGCCAATAAAAACGTCTTGCCAAAATTTCTGTCACCAGTAACCCATCCAAAAATAAAAACTTTGTTTATCATAACATAAACGTTTGTTATTTATAAATATTGTAGGTTGCTGATGAAGTGTCGATTAACATGCAGTCCACTACAAGGTTGAATAAATTTTCGACTACCTGTTCCCAATGAACACACCTCCAAGTACCAAGAACTCACTATAAATACGGAATTTTGTATTTGGTAAGTCAGTATTATCACTGATACAATAATTCAACAACTCCAAAATGTTCAAACTTGTAAGTACGCAATTATTTGCAAAATAAATTTAATAATTATTGTTATCTCTTTCAGTTCGTATTCTTGGCTCTCGTAGCTCTTGCTTTGGCTCTCCCTAAGCCAGCACCTCAAATTATTACCCCTGGAGTGTATGGTGGATACGGTTTGGGATATGCCGGTCTTGGATATGCTGCTGCTCCTGCCTATGGTTTGGGATACGCATACGTCTAAATAAAATTATTATTATGTAGGGAAATGAAAAAAAAAATTATATAATAAATGCTTTTAACAATAATGCAAGCTTCTTTCTTCAATTGCGATTTTTAAACCTTTTGTAAGAAGTTTATAGCATTACTGTGGCATGCAAAATATGTTGTGAAGATT
This sequence comes from Diaperis boleti, assembly GCA_963583935.1. Classification (NCBI taxonomy): domain Eukaryota; kingdom Metazoa; phylum Arthropoda; class Insecta; order Coleoptera; family Tenebrionidae; genus Diaperis; species Diaperis boleti. Next base: position 43,561,215 of record OY757248.1, read on the forward strand.
GTGTTTAAAAGGGGAAAATATTAAAAGATTTTGAAAGAGATTTTTTTTTTACTAGGTTAAAACATAATAGAGAATATAATGTTGTTTTGGAGGTTAGTGCGAATGTATTTGAACAAATTATTCAAAAAGGATTTTTATATATAGGATGGAAGAGGTGCTTTGTAAAAGAGCACATATTTTTGACTCGTTGTTACAAATGCTGTAAATATGGTCATCTTGCGGCAAACTGCCGTAGTACCGAAAGTGTTTGTGGAAAATGTTCTGATTCCCATGAAACCAAATCTTGTACATCGACTGACATTTGTTGTCCCAATTGTACATTTTTAAATATGAGATACAAGAAGAATTTATCAGTTAACCACATTGTAGGCGACAAAAACTGTCACTTTCATAAAATAAAAATTGACTCAAAAAATTTATTGATTATCGGTCTGAAAACTAATAAACTTTTAAAAACAAATTACAGTACCTAGTGCAGAATCTCAACAAAAACTAACAAAAACCAAGCACATAGCTTATTTCTGGATTTGTTTTTCTTTTTATTTTTTATTTTTATTTTTAGTTTGTTATTTTTCTTTTAGAGATTGTATATGAAATTTGGACATCTCAATATTCGATCATTGTTGCCTAGTTTATATGAGGTAAAAGCTTTAGACATTTTAGCATTAACTGAGACATGGCTCACTCCTGCTGTTGAGGGGGATGCTCTCGTAGTTGACCAATATTCTTTGTATAGGAGCGATCGGGATGGACGTGGGGGAGGCGTTGCTTTGTATGTCCATCACAAGTTTAGAAATTGTACTGTATTATGCTGTGATAGTGAGATTGAACAACTCTGGGTATCAACACAACTTGGTAGTCGTAAGTTTATCATTGGTGTTTTATATAGGCCGCCGAGCATGAATTACAATTTTTTTATTGACAAATTTGAAGAAACGTATTCTCAAATGATGCTAGTAGGAGACAATATCGTTTGTATGGGTGATTTAAATATTAACCTATTTAATGTTGTTTCACCGGCATGTAGATATTTGAATTCTATGTTAGAGGCGAATGGTCTGGTGCAAATTATTAAGTAGCCTACACGTTTAAGTAGTATGTCTTTGTTGGATGTTATTATTGTGTCAGTTAAGTCTCTCATTGTGAGTAATGGTGTTGGCAAAGTGGACCTTTCTGATCATGATTTAATTTATTGTGAAATCGACGATGCCCAAAATAAACCCGATCCTCCTGAGATTATCTATAGATCTCTTAAAAATATTAATATGGATATGCTTCACAATAAACTAGAAACTAGCTCTCTGTATAAAAGGTTTAATATGACTAATGTAATAAATGATAAGGTAATTTTTTTTTAACCAGTCCATTATGAATATTTTTGATGAAATGGCACCTCAACACAAAGTAAAAATAAAAAAAGCACCACACCCTTGGATAACTGACAACATAAAATTGTTAATTAAACTACGCAATAAGGCCAAGGCCAGATATAAATCTACACAGGAATTAGTGCATTGGAATTACTATAAACAGTTACGTAATTTTACAACCCTTGCCATAAGAAATGAAAAGAAAGCATACTTTCAATATGTAGCCGGTCAAAATAATTCTAAAGAACTTTGGAAAAATTTAAGCAAATTATATATAAAGAAAAAGTCTCCTAAACTACGCGAGTCTCTAGTAAAACCTAATGAAATCAATAACTTCTTTTTAGATAATCTTCCTACTCATCATCATAATAATGCTGATCATCTCATAGATTACTATCGAACTAATAGACTAGCTGGTGTAACTAGCTCAAGTTTCAAATTTAATTTTGTAAGTAGTGAAACGATCTCGGATATCATTAGAAATATTAGTACTCAAGCTACTGGTTTTGATGAAATTAACATCTCAATGTTGAAGTTATGTTGTCGTTTTATTCTACTATATGTAACGCATATAGTAAACTGCTGTATTGAGAATAGTATCGTGCCGGATATGTGGAAGATTGCCTTAGTTATTCCAATACCAAAAGTTAGTCAGCCTAAAGAGTTTAAGCAGCTTCGTCCAGTTAGTATTCTCCCCACTCTTTCAAAAGTACTTGAACGCGTGTTACATTGTCAGTTAATGAAGTATATCACTGATTTCAGCTTATTACCCTGCTTACAATCTGGCTTCAGAAAAAGACATAGTTGCACAACTGCTCTCTTGAAAGTAACTGATGACATCTTAACCGCATGGGACCAAAAAATGATTACTATTTTAGTGTTACTTGACTTTTCAAGAGCTTTTGATACTATTAGACATGATATCATGCTGGCTATTCTTACATATATCGGGTTATCTATAGACTTTGTTGACTTGATAAATAGCTTTCTTAGAAATCGAAAGCAGATGGTAAAAATTGGGGACCTGCTCTCTACTAGCAGAGATAGGAGTATGGGGTTCCACAGGGCTCCATTTTCGGACCTTTGCTATTTATTTTATACACCGTAGACTGTTCTAGAGCAATTCAGCATTGTTCAGTCCACAGATACGCTGATGACACTCAGCTTTATTTGGCCACTTCACCTTTTAAATTTTTAGATTCCATAAAGTTAATTAATTTGGATTTAGAGGCACTAAACAATATTGCTCTACAACATAATTTACATCTAAACCCCGCTAAATCTAAATTGATGCTTTTTGGAAATACGAAAGATGTGAATCACATTAAAACTGATGTTCACTTTGAAGTCAAGATAGACCAAAATAAATTAGAAATCAGTGATTTGGTCAAAAATTTAGGTCTGTACTTGGACAATCGTTTCAGTTATGAGAATCATGTTAACTCCAACATCAAAAAGGCTTATTCTCCTCTTAAGTTACTCTTCCCTCATAGACATTATCTTTCTCGGCGGACAAAATCCATGTTATGTGAGAGTTTAGTGTTATCTAATTTCACGTTTGCTGCTCCGGTATATACTCCACATCTAACTGTTAATCTTCAAGGACGTATACAAAAAGTTTTTTTTTTGCGTATTGACCAGAAAGAGCTCCCCGTGCTTCCGACCTTCACGAGGTTCCTTGCTGGTCAGGTCCTGTTCGTACATCATAGCTACTCCTCAAAACCATGAGGTCAGCAACTATGAATCTCGTAAATCATGTGCCCTGAGCAGACGCAACAACCCCAAGATGACCGCTTTCTGCATTCCATTCAAGGTTCTTTGCCGGTTTACGGCAGGCAGGAGTGATTTTGACATTGGAGACGAGCGAGTCCTTGATGCCTCCCATGCACTCAATTACCAAAACGACGAGCTTCACTGAGTAACTTGAGTACAGCCTCCTAAGTTCAAAGAGTAGGTCTTGATATTTTGTCACGCTTTTCCTCCTCCTTGACGCAGATGTTATTTTCAGCAGGAGCCGAAAATTCAATAACAAACATCTGCTTGGAGGAGTGGTCCAATAGAACCACGTCAGGTTTGTTCGCTGTTATCTTCCTGACGGTGGAGAACGAGAAGTTCCAATAGACACTATGCATTGACTTATCCATATGCCTTCTCATGAGCATATCTTGCTCTGAGATTCTGACGTGGGCTGTAAGACGGAGCAAATCGAGCTCGGTAATAGAGTGTGGCCGAGCTCGCTCAACGTCAAAGTCAAGACTGAGTTCATCTGCTGCTCCTTGTGCCGCCCTAAACAAAAATGCCCCGACGCCCCGCCTCTCGTGATCCCTGACAAGAAGCAACAGGGGATCTGAACTTTGGATGATCTTACAGGCTATACCCAAGATTACCCTGTTATGAAGACACTCCAAACTCAAAAGTCTTCGGCCTCCCTGGTTTGGTGGAAGATATAACCTCGGAACGGACGATTTTGGATGCAAACTGCGCTGTAGATGCATCATTTTTCGAGCATCCCGATCAATCTGCTTCAACTCATCCACTAACCATTTAACTGCTCCAAATGAGTAGAGCAGGATCGGAACGGCAAGCATATTTGTGGCAAAAATCTTGTTCTTCCCCGAAAGCTCTGACGATCAGATTCGTCGGAGTAGATTTTTGTACTTGCCGCAGAGAAACTTTTTTACCTCGTGTGACGCTTCAATGTGGCACTGCTCCACACCCAAGTACTTGTAAGTCTCTCCGGCGTTCAGATGTCTCAGAACGCTTCCGTCAATGAGTTGAGCATCTTCATCGAAATACTCGCATCGTCCTCTTTTGAGATGAACCTGAGCGCATTTGTCCCAACCGAACTCCATGCCAATAGCATCTGTGTACTCCTGCACTATGCGCAATGACTTCGTCATTTCTTGCTTTCCGGAAGCATACATCTTCAAATCGTCTATATAGAACATGTGCGTGATCTTATGCTTCCGGTCACCGGGTGTACCACAGCTATAACCTCTTGCATCGCGCAAGGCTACGGACAGCGGCAGCAGTGAGATGCAAAACAGAAGAGGACTCAAGGAATCTCCCGGGAATACTCCTCTTCTGAACGTTACCAACTCTGTTCGAACTCGGTCCCATCGGGATGTTATCGAGAACCGCGTCTTCCAGAGTGACATCAGTTGTTTTATGCATCCCACCAGTGGATCGGGTACCATAAGGCATTGGAGCAAGTGAATAATCAACTCATGAGATGTTGTGTCAAATGCCTTACGATAGTCGATCCAGGCCATAGATAAGTTGCGCTTATATTGGACGGCATCCTGCGTGACGTACCTATCAATCAGCAGGTTTTCCTTGCAGCCGTCCACGCCCCTCTTACAGCCTCGCTGTTCGAAAATTTTCGAATACACGGGGTCAATAGCCTGGAATATTCGGGTGTACAGGAGTCGGGTAAAGAGTTTATAACACGCATTTAGGCAAGTTATTGGCCGGTAGTTTTGAGGCTGGGACAAATCGCCAGTTTTGGGTATCAAAATGGTTCGCCCCTCGACAACCCACTCCGGAATGGGCCGCTCACCATTAAGCCAGGAATTAAATACCTTGGCCAGACGCTTATGCGTACTTCGGAATTTCTTCCACCAAAAGGTATTAATTCCGTCCGGGCCTGGTGCGGCAAAATTTTTGATTCCCCTAAGGGTCTCTCCAATCTCTTCCGGGGTTATCGGATTGTACACCACTGGTCTTAATTGTGCAAGGAGTCTCGAAGATTATTATTATTATTATTATTATTATTAAATAATAAAAAGTTTATTGAATTTGGGTGAAAACTGACTGACATACATAGCAGCAGAGTGTAATATTAGAGCAAAATAAGGGATTTATTTCAACAAAATAAAAATGGCTCAGTCAGGAAGTAGAACTAAGAAATCACACCAAGACATCAATCTGACATCTTAAACCATTCTATGAAAGAGAGCTCGATGATTAAATTGTTTCTCCAAAATTAAAATGAATTTGTAAAAGGACACCTCTTACTAATTTAGAATAATTTTTTGCACAATCTTAAATGCTTCCGAAAAAACTACGGAGATATTTAATCAGGAATTAAAATGTGATGATACACATGTTTAAATTTTGATATTATACTGAAGAGTACTAAATAAATTTTAGAATATCTAAGCACTATTAGCACAGTAAAGTTAAACAAAAAAATCGGCCACGAGTCGGACTCGCACACGAAGGGTTCTCTTGGGCACGCTTCGTAGATACCTTTAGTACCTTTAGTTTGAAGATTGGGTTTTTGCCTTGTAAGGGGCGTTTTCGTTCCTTAATTCTATCGCTTTGATGAATAAAAATTTGTTGCTTACTGACGACACACTGTCATTAATCGATTTTGAGGAGCACACGTTAAATACTTACGACTCGGTCTCAGGTATCGACGGAATCAGTGCAAAAATCCTAAAAGGATGCGTGCCCTTTTTAGCCAAGCCTCTGTCAATAATCATGAACTCCTCCTTTCGAAATCACGAGTTGTCACAGTACCGACATATTAGTTTGCTTCCTATTTGCCTGAAAATAATGGAAGAAATTGTTTCTCAACTTTTGCCAGCACCAACATTTTTATTCCACCATGGGTTTATACCTGGACTATCAGAAGGAACAAATTTGCTTCAATGGGTTGACAACTGGTCCAAAGCGTTGAACGAACAGCGTTCAGTTCTTTATCAAAAATATTTTGCCAAATAATTTATTTATGCCATAAACAAAATGAGTTAATGTAATTAAATAATATGAATCAATAATTGGCTTAACACAAAAAAAATGTATTTCTGTACACCAAAATGTGATATGAATCATCTGGTAAAATTTAGCAATTATCCACAACAAAATCCGGTTTGCAAACTTCTAGAATACATTTCGTTTTGTCAGAACACAAGTAGCAGCTTTTAATGTGTCAAATAAGATCTATTTCACACCACAAGGTCAGCACTGATTAAATTCAGTTCCTCAAGCACACCTCCAAAAATCCACTATAAATATCGGATCAGCTGTTTGGTAAATCAGTACTACTGTTGATACGTCTACTCAACATATTCAACATGTTCAAGCTTGTAAGTAAATTGTTATAAAATAATTACGAAAAATAATCATTTCTATTTGTTTCAGTTCGTATTCTTGGCTCTCGTAGCTCTTGCTTTGGCTGTACCTAAACCAGAACCCCAAGTTCTTGCCACTGGTGTGTATGGTGGATATGGTTTGGGATATGCTGGTCTTGGATATGCTGCCGCTCCAGCCTATGGTTTAGGATATGCTTACGTTTAAATTATGTAGTAAAGTCAATATAATTGTTACATAAAATTACCGGTTTTTAGTAACCATTTTGTAAGAATTGTAACTCCTTTGACATCAAATAAATGCCACTCACTCAGTTATCCACATCACAGAGTGCTTTTAACCAAAACCTGGTTTACTCCAATACACAAGAATATTTACACATTTGTCGAAAATTTACTATGAAAATGTGTTCGTGGTTTGCAATTTAGAAATAAGAACAGATCTTTCCTTCAATTTGGAGGCATGACCACTAATTTTTACCTCTGTATTAAGTTTGATTCTAAAAGGTCCTTAACAAAGGAAACATGGACAAAATAAAAAAGATACGTAAAGGCGCAGTTCGGGTCCGAAAGCTCTTCACAACAACGTTTGAGCTAAACGCGTTTTCACGCTACATTATTTTATAACTTTATGCAACCCTAATTTCCATCAATCACAAACATGCATCTACACTAATCCGATGACGTCACAGACAAAGTAAATGCAGCACGACAAACATGTACAGACATGCCCTACCCGCTGTGGGCTCAACCGTTGTTAACGCATTACTAGTCTCGTAGTTATTGGCGATTCAAATCTGATGATATTTATAACGCAAGAAAGTGTGACTGGCTATCACTGTACTTGACGAGCGAATAGACGTTTCCATGTCAAAACAACAAATCCTGGAAGTAACACTGAACGACAAAAAACACATGGATCCGAATAAAAATATTGCTTATAATTATAGCATTTAGAAACCCTATTATTGGTAAACGTCACCAAAGGATACTATTCCATTTTCTTTTTTCAGTTTCTTAAATTTTCTTGCTTCTGATTTCAGCCACGTTAATATAGACAAAAAAAAATCCATCTTGCTTCTCAACGCCTGTTTTTGTTCTTCATTGCTTCGTTTGTCATCATATTTTTTATTTCATCTTGCATATTTTTTGATACGTTAGAGATCTTAGCAATTCTTCATTTTACTTTCAGTGTTTTTTCTTCATAAGGTTTCATAATATTATGTTGGTTCATTTGTATTGATCAACACAATATATAATTAACTTTCTTTTTCCGAACCTATCTTAAATAATTTAAAATACAATAATTAGAGAATCATGTTAAAAAGGTTTTAGAAATTGTTAAGTCAAAAATTACACAAAGAAATCCTTGAACAAAAGCCACTTTATAGTAAACCAAATAAAGTTGTCAATACTGTCACCAGCAACCTATCCAAAAATATTAGCAATCATTTATTTATTTTCCATAATATAAACAAGTATTGTTATTAATGTATCAATTAATATCCAGTCCACTCCAGAAGGTCGAATAAATTTTCGAATACCTGTTTCTGATGAACACACCTCCAACAACTGACTATAAATACGGAAGCAAGTGTTTGGTAAATCAGTATTATCATTGATACAAACTACTCAACATCTCCAAAATGTTCAAGCTTGTAAGTATACAAACATCATCTTCAATAATTACAAAATTAATTATTGTCATTTATTTCAGTTCGTATTCTTGGCTCTCGTAGCTCTTGCTTTGGCTGTACCTAAACCAGAACCCCAAGTTCTTGCCACTGGAGTCTACGGTGGATATGGTTTGGGATATGCCGGTCTTGGATATGCTGCCGCTCCAGCCTATGGTCTGGGATACGCCTACGTTTAATTAATATGTAGTAAAGTAAATAAAATTGTTACATAAAATTAGAGATTTTTATTAACAATTTTTTGATATCAAATAAGTACTACCCTCTCAGGTATCTTCCAATAGATTCAATTTATTTTCATTAAACCAGCATCCACATAGTAAAGTGCTTTCAACTTAAACTCGCTTATCTTACGATATTGAGACTACACTACAGGACACAAGAATATCTACAGCTTCATGAAAAAAAAAAAAAAAAAACAAAGGCACAAATTAGATTTTTAGATGTTGGATTAATTCGAAATATAAAATTTTTAAAGAATCTGAAATTCTGAACGTCGTGCTCTAAAGAGTTTTAACAACAATCCTGCAAGCCCTGTGGAATTCTAAAGACACCTGAAACCACTGAAGAACTGAAGAAAGTCCTGAAAGAAGTGGAGCTATTCCGATGGATTATTCCAGTATATTTGAAAAGATCTTGTGATATTATTAGGAATGATGAAGAATCTGAAGAGTGAATCCGAAAATTCCAATTAAAATAAAGACGCTGAAAACCAAGAAACCACTATAACACATGAAATAAAAATCAGAAATCCAAACCCATGTTCTGAAAGAGGCCTCCATGATTTAAACGTTTCAAAATTGTGTTTCTAAAACTAAATTCATTTTGTAAATAAACAGCTGTTGCTATTTAGAACCATTTTTGCATAATCTTAATGTAATACTGTACAAAAATAACTTAAAAGTTAAGATATTTATTCGGAAATTAAAATATTGTAGCGTTTGTGGGTTCGATTTATTTATTTATTTAAACACTCTGTACAAATTATTTATACTTCTAATATTACACTATTTTACATTATTTAGACTATTTACAATTTACTACTTCACTCGTATTATTTATTAGGCACTCCGGATAGATAAAAGCAACTGTACGACTCGACCCACTGATCTTCGACTTCGATGCGACTGGTTCGACTGACTACAGTCGATGATACTACTGACTCCCGCTGGAACGTCCTCCAATAAATATACCGGCGCCTAAATCTTTCTAGACGCTCCAGATGTTCCATGGCGCTCTCGATGTGTACAGGATATTCCAAATGATGATGTCATACTCGAGTAGGTTGTAGTATAAATCTAGCACATTCCAGTAATTGATGACGCCGCTACAGCGATGAGTCATCTCGTGTCCACGTCCGTTACACTATATTCACTATACGAGATAGATAAAACAGATAATGTTATTAATTTAGAAACCCTACTATTGGTAAACATCACTAAAGGATTCTATTCCATTTTCTTTTTTCAGATTCTTAAATTTTGTTGCTTCTGATTTCAGCCACGTTATTAATATAGACTAAAATTTTTCCATCATGCTTCGCAGCGCCCGCTTTTGTTTTCCATTACTTCGTTTGTTGTGATATTTTTTTAAATTAAAATTTAAATACATTCAAGTCAAAATTACCTTAAAGAATCTTTAAAATTATGACGTTATTTTGAAAGTATTAAATTTGACGTTTTGACAAGGTTACATCACGATTTTTACAGGATTTGGTAGAAACAACATTTTATAAAATGTAAAAATTAAAAATGGATCAAGGAGGATCTGGTAAGTTTGTTTGAGTGGTGATAAATAATGGAATCATTATTGAAGTGAAAAAAGTTGGCATTTGAGATTAAAATAATGATGAATGAAAAAATAAAAAATATATTATTGGAAAAATTAAAATAGTTAATTGATAATGGGATTATTGAAGTTATTCTGTTCGTTTAAACAAGATCTGTTTTCCAGTTCCAATTCTTTCCTTATTTCCAAAGTCTCAAGAAAATCTAATTTTCGGCCTTTGTTGCATTTGTGAATCAATTTGGAATTTGATGGTGAAAAACTATGCAATGTGTGCAAAAAGTTTATGTGTGCAGAACACCAAATAAAAATATGCCCAGTTTGCTGCAAGAAACTTTAAATTTTGTTTCCAAGATATGTTTAAATCTAAAGATTCAGATTGTGTTTGAAAAAATTAGAATAAAAGTTTTTTTCTTAATTTTTGGGTTTATTTTTTGGGGTACACATGTACCCCAGGGTAGCTATAATAAAAGTTTTTTGATGGGTATGGTTTAAAGGTTAATATATGATTGGCGAAAGAAGAAGGTGTTGATGGAGGAGGATCAAGATCTGTGTTGTTATAGATATGTCTGAAATGTTCTTTAATACGGTCTGAAATTTTGCGCCCTGTCTGACCTATGACTCACAAGAAGAGCAGTGCAATTTGTATTGTCGCAATCGATGTTATTCACCTGGATGTCCTGTCTATTGCTGACGAGGTTCCGGGGTAGTTGACTTTGCCGATACCTATTGATGAGGTGTTTGCAAGTCAGCGATCCGGGGCGAAGTTACTTTAGCGGGACATTCAGGTAGATTGGGGGAGGGAAATCAACCTGCAGTGTAGTCAGTTGGGTGATGTGTGGCGGGGCCCTTCTTATAATATGTAAGTACCTTAATCGATTAATTAATGTGTTACGTGTATGTAAGTGTTATTATAATTATGTAGTTAGAAGTAGTATTAATAAATAGTCTATTAAGGAATAAGGGCTTTACACTTTCTACGACCCCAGCCAAACGTAGTTATTACTACGTGACAGTATACACCGAATGACGTTTTGTAATCTAATGGATCTTTATTTTTAAAAACAATCTGGATAAGTTGTTATCTGTTTTAAATGAAACTTTAAAAACGTTTTTCTTAAGTAGTATTTTAGAACATTTCACTGAGACTACTCGAAAGTATAAAAGGAAATTGTTTCTGAAGGATTTCTAACCAAGTGGTGTGTGTCTTTGAATTTGTTGTTTGTTTTTACCAAATCTTTTAAAAATCATGCAACCTTTTCAAAACGTCAAATTTAATACTTTCAAAATAAAGTCATAATTTTAAACATTTTTTAAGATAAGACCCCCTCTGTAATTTATTAATTGTATCATTAATCTCGTGTAAAATTTGGGATGAAGATGGGAGTAGTTTTCTCCCGAAACATGTTCCAATTGTAATTTTACGTTTATTAAAGTTTGTGGAGTTTAAATGTTAATTTAAATTTACCCCACTTTGATTCATCGACATTCTTCCCGTTTATATATTTTTTAATTAATCTTGCATATTTTTTGACACGTTAGAACCCTTAACAATTCTTCATTTTACTTTCAGTGTTTTTTTCTTCATAAGGTTTCATAATTTATGTTCGTTCATTTGTATTTATCAGCACAATATTATTTACTTTCTTTTTCTGAACCTATCTTAAATAATTTAAAATACAATAATTAGAGGATCATCAGGTTTTAGAAATTGTTAAGTCAAAAATTACACAAAGAAATCCTTGAACAAAAGCCACTTTGTAGTGAACCAAATAAAGTCGTCAATACTGTCACCAGCAACCTATCCAAAAATATTAGCAATCATTTATTTATTTTCCATAATATAAACAAGTATTGTTATTAATGTATCAATTAATATCAAGTGCACTCCAGAAGGTCGAATAAATTTTCGAATACCTGTTTCTGATGAACACACCTCCAACAACTGACTATAAATACGGAAGCAAGTGTTTGGTAAATCAGTATTATCATTGATACAAACACTCAACATCTCCAAAATGTTCAAGCTTGTAAGTATACAAAATCACCTTCAATAATTACAAAATTACTTATTGTCATTTATTTCAGTTCGTATTCTTGGCTCTCGTAGCTCTTGCTCTGGCTGTACCTAAACCAGAACCCCAAGTTCTTGCCACTGGAGTCTATGGTGGATATGGTTTGGGATATGCCGGTCTTGGATATGCTGCCGCTCCAGCCTATGGTTTGGGATATGTAGTGAATTAAATAAAATTGTTACATAAAATTAGAGATTTTTATTAACCATTTTGTATGAATGGCGACTCCTTTGACATCAAAGAAGTAATACCCTCTCAGGTATCTTCCAATGGATTCAGTTTGTTTTCATGAAACCAGCATCCACATAGTAAAGTGCTTTCAACCTAAACTTGCTTAACTTAAGATATTGAGACTTACAGATCTACAAAACAGCACACAAGAATATCTACAGCTTAATAAATTAAAATTTAAGTATATTTTTGGAGTAAAATTTAAATATGTTTAAGTCGAACCCATAAACTTTAATAAATTACAATGGGAACATGTTTCGGCAGAACACTACTGCCATCATCAGCCCTTAAAGAATATTTCAAATTATAAAATTATTAAATTTTTTCACTTGGATTCATCGACATTCTTCTGGTTTATATATCTGGAGATCTTTTTCAGGATCTTTTTTAGTTAATAGGATAATAATAATAATTAGTTAATAGGATCTTTTTTGAGTTTTGTAAAGTAACCAGATTTTAAGAAATTCTTTACTTTGTTTAAGTAATCTTGTTTGTTAAGTATTACCAAACAATTACCCTTGTCGGCTTTACTAATACAAATGTTGTTTTCTTTAATTTTTGTTTATAAGATCCTTCAAAATTTGTTTCCAACCTTAAATCTACGCTCAAAGACCTTTCAGAAACCGTTAAATATTTTGACCTCCAAGCTTTCACACCAATACCCATGAATCCTTGCATACCTAGACTATACGGTCTACCTAAAATACATAAAACTCAACCTTTTCCCATTAGACCAGTAGTTTCTTTTGTCAATTCACCTGCATCAATACTTCAAAATGACTTATACAATTCTTAAACAACATTTAGATTTCAATAACAAATTTGCAATAAAAAACTCAATAGATCTTTGCTCCAGAATTAAAAATTTCCAAATTCCATCAGACACTAGACTTGTTTCATTTGACGGAGTTAATTTATTCTCCAGCATCCCACTCAAATCACCACTATTTAATTCTAATATCCCAACCATACATGCACTAAATTTACATTCACTTTGTCAGACTGTCCTAGATAAACATTTCTTTCAATTTAATAATAATTTTTATTCACAAAACTCAGGCTTAGCAATGGGTTCTAATATGTTACCTCTTTTAGCAGAAATATTCATGAATAACTTAGAAGATCAGTTTTTAACTTCTTCTCCCTTTAAAGATAATTTTCTCTTTTGGTACAGATATGTAGATGACATAATGTTTTATTCAAAGGATCTGATTCTGAACTTGATAACGCACTCAGCAACTTAAATTCTTTAAACCAATCCATTAAATTCATCGATGAAATTGAAATCAATTCCCAAATTTCCTTTTTAGACTTGTAAAACCTAGTATCACAGATTGCGTATGAGCTTTTGACTCTTGTCACCCTGTTTCCCATAAATTTGCAGCTTTTCATTTATTTTTCCATCGATTATTTTCTATACCACTATCAGATTCATCTTTTCAAACAGAACTTAATAACATTAAACAAATGGCTTCAAATAATGGATATTCTTTAAAAACTGTAAATAAATTATACTATAGATACTATAACAAATTCAAATACACCTTGGTTAAAAATCCTTCAGAAACAATTTCAAATTCATTAACATACTTGTGAGTCATTCTACATAGGTCAGACAGGTCGCAAAATATCAGACCGTATTAAAGAACATTTCAGGCACATCTATAACAACACAGATCTTGATCCTCCTCCATCTTCTTTCGCCAATCATATATTAATAACGAAACATAGTTTTTCACCATCAAATTCCAAATTGATTCATAAATGCAATAAAGGCCGGAAATTAGATTTTCTTGAGACTTTGGAAATAAGGAAAGCCTTGAAACTGGAAAACAGATCTTGTTTAAACAAACAGAATAACTTCAATAATCCCATTGTCAATTCACTATTTTAATTTTTCCAATAATATATTTTTTTTTATTCCACATTATTTTAATCTCAAATGCCAACTTTTTTACTTCAATAATGATTCCATTATTTATCACCATTCAAACAAACTTACCCGATTCTCCTTAATCCATTTTTAATTTTTACATTTTATAAAATGTTGTTTCCACCAAATCCTTTAAAAATCGTGGTGTAACCTTGTCAAAACGTCAAATTTAATACTGTCAAAATAACGTCATAATTTTAAAGATTCTTTAAGGTAATTTTGACTTGAATATATTTAAATTTTAATTTAAAAAAAATATGACGACAAACGAAGTAATGGAAAACAAAAACGGGCGCTGCGTAGCATGATGGAAAATTTTTAGTCTATATTAATAACGTGGCTGAAATCAGAAGCAACAAAATTAAAGAATCTGAAAAAAGAAAATTGAATATAATCCTTTAGTGATGTTTACCAATAGTAGGGTTTCTAAATTAATAACATTATCTGTTTTATCTATCTCGTATAGTGAATATAGTGTAACGGACGTGGACACGAGATGTCCCATCGCTGTAGCGGCATCATCAATAACTAGAATGTGCTGGATTTATACTACAACCTACTCGAGTATGACATCATCCTTTGGAATATCCTGTACACATCGAGAGCGCCATGGAACATCTGGAGCGTCTAGTAAGATTTAGGCGCCGGTATTTTTATTGGAGGACGTTCCAGCGGGAGTCAGTCGTATCATCGATTGTAGTCAGTCGAACCAGTCGCATCGCATCGCATTTGAGTTCTTTTTGGACAGTATTACATTAAGATTATGCAAAAATGGTTCTAAGTGAGCAGATTAGATTAGATTAGGTGTTGAGGGGTGTGAGGGAATTTGCTCCCCTCACCGACACTTAGACCACACCGCGGGCCCATTGTGTCACCCCCTCGCGTCCCTCATTCCTGTCTCTCATCCAGCCATCCGACGTTGTCGAAAAAGGCTAGGATGGTTCCAGGCGAGGTACACCTCAAGTTGGCCCAGCTGGGCCATGTTTCCCCCAGTATGGACTTTCTGGTCGAGGCGAGAGCCGGACATTCCCGTAGGATATGTTCGAGAGTCTCGTCCTCCTGTAAACACCCCCTGCACGCTGGGTCGTTGACCACCCCCATCACGTGGAGGTGTTTATTTAGCCTGCAGTGACCGGTCCAGATGCCCACCAAAAGGCGGAGTCTGTCCCTTGACAAACGCAGACAAGACTTGGCTCTTTTAAAGCAAGGATCCCTGATAAAAATCTTGCTTTGTCTGCAGCCTGTTGTCGTTTCCCATCTAGCACAGTGTCTAGAATGGGTGTCAGTTTTGATCAGGTTTGAGAGGTAGCGATCGGCCGGTCGGATGAGCGGTTTGGTTCCATCCGGTGTTCCCGTTGCGCCCTGTCGAGCCAGCTCGTCGGCCCTCTCATTCCCCTCATTACCGTTATGTCCTCGAACCCATCTTAGCTCAACGACATTGTTTAGTGCTATTCTCGACAGTGCCAGATGGCACTCATGTACCACTTGAGAGGTAATCCTGCCACTGGCCAGAGCCCGCAGAGCTGCTCGACTGTCGCTGAAGAAGCACATCGTTTTTTCACTGACATTGCGCCCAGTGATTTCTGTGGCACCCCTAAGAATGGCCGCGATCTCCGTCTGGAAAATACTGGCACATTCCCCTAGGGTTGCGCTGAGATTGCAGTTCATTTCGGGGATGTGAACTCCCGCTCCAGAGCCTGCTTTCGTTTTTGATCCATCCGTGAAGATTGAAATCTCAAACTTCGGATGTTCTTCTGTATCCATATGCACTGCATAGGATTTTTCGAAGGCATATTGAGGACAGATACGGTCCGATCCCGCACCCAAGAGAGGTATTCTGTGGAGTCCCTCGCTCAAGATGCGGGCGTGCCCGCGTTCTGATTTCCCAGCTTTCCAAAGGTTACCTTCCCGCAGCCTACGAGCGGAGGCAAGTGCCATGCCCTCCACGAAGAGATCGATGGGAGGCAGACACAGGATAGCCTCCAGAGCTGCGGTCGGGGTGGTTCTCATGGCGCCCGTCACAGCGACACATGCCATCCGTTGGATGCGTCCGAGACGTGTCATCGTTGTTTTTTGTCTGACTCTTTGCTACCAGACAATTGCTCCGTAGCTCAGCATCGGTCTGATGACGGCCTTGTAGAGGCAGATGGTAATCCTGGGTGTTAAGCCCCAGGACCTTCCCACCGCTCTCCTACACTGCCACAGGGCGACGCTAGCTTTGTCTATTTTGCTCTCCAGGTGCTTTTTCCAATACAGCTTATGATCCAACATAACGCCCAGGTACTTCACCTCCTGCGAGAGTTTCAGCTTGACGCCGTTAAGGGAGGGCAGCCTTAGCTGTCCCATCTTCCTTCTGTTAGCTCTGTCTTTTGTGGATTCACAGCCAGAGCCTCCTTCTTGCACCATTTTTGTACCAGGCAGAGTGCTGTCTGCATAAGGTCGCATAGTACATTTTCGTACTTACCAGTAAGCAGTATAACCAGGTCATCTGCGTATCCGATAGTGTAGAATCCCGCCTCGTTGAGTGTGCATAGAAGGTCGTCCACTACTATGTCCCATAGCAATGGGGAGAGAACTCCCCCCTGAGGACAGCCCTTCTTAACCACTCCTCGAGTGGTTGCGTCCGCTACACTAAGCTGTACGGTTCTGCAGTCCAGCACCCGCTGAATCCAGTCACGTACTGTTCCTGAGACATCGCGGTTCTGAAGTGCTCGCCCGACGCTAAAGAAGGTGGTCTTGTCAAAAGCTCCCTCGATGTCGATGAATACTCGTAAGGAGTATAGTTTGTGTTCTAGGGCTCCCTCAATCTGCCCCACCACCTCGTGTAGAGCGGACTCGGTCGATTTCCCTGGAACATATGCATGTTGGTTGGGGTGTAATGGTTTGGCCCTTAACACCCCATCCCTTATTTGGTAGTCGCATAGTCTCTCCAAGGTTTTTAACAAAAACGATGTGAGACTTATGGGACGGAAAGATTTCGCGAGAGAAAATCTGCTCGCCCTGGTTTGGGGATAAAGACAACTCTCACCTCCCTCCACATTTCCGGTACGTATGCGAGTGCAATACATGCCCGAAAAATGATCACGAGATTGTCCAGAATCTCCGAAAGTCCCCACTGTAGCAGGGCCGGGAAGATTCCGTCCACGCCCGGTGACTTGAAGGGTTTGAAAGCTCTTATAGCCCATTCTACGCTAGTATGATTCACAATCCGCGCAGCCTCAGCCCAGTCCTCCAGGGAGGGGGCTTTCGGACAGCTTTGGATCGGATTCACATCCGTTGTGACCACACAGCCCGGAAAATGTGTAGCCGTCCGTGTCTGTGCCGTCCTCTTTCTTCAAACTACCTACTTGCTGTCCCGGATCTTTTGACAGGATTTTCATCAGCCGGGCAGCGGTGGTGGTACATTCGAGGTCCCCACAGAATTTTCTCCATGATGACCTCTGCTTAGAACGAACGTCTTTTCTGTATTGCCGCTGGTATTCCTTAAATTCGTCCCAGTCGGCTGCATTTTTGGTCCTTTTGGCCTTATTGAATAGCTTGCGCAGATAGACTCTTCCCCTTTCCAGTTCCTTACACCACCATGTGGTGTTTTGGCCCTGGCGGGTGCCTGATCTCAGCGGACAAGCTTGCTCATAAGACGTCATTAGAGACCTAGTGAGGTCAGTGACTGCCCTCTCCAGTTCTTCGTTCGTCTTAAGATCATTAGAGATATCGAGCCGACCCCTGACATTTGACAGGTTTTCTAGAAATAGATCCCTGTCAGTTTGTTTTGGGTTCCTGTACGGCTTCGGTAACATTTCTTTTGCTTCTAACGAAAAGGTTATCCATCTGTGGTCTGACATGGTCACATGCGATGATACTTGCCAGTCCCTTATATGTTTGGAAATCTCTTGCGTCGCGAGAGTGATGTCTATCACAGTCTGACACCTCGAGGTGACAAACGTAGGTTCGCTCGATTGAGTATTCCTAACTTTGTGCTCGTAAGATATTCGAGCAGTGCTGTTCCTCTGCTGTTGCAATCACCGCTCCCCCATACGATGTGGTGTGCGTTGGCATCGCATCCAGCAATTAGTTGTTTTCCTTCCCTTTCACAATGCTCAACCAGGTCCGCCAGCTTCCTAGAAGGGGGTGGCTCCCTGGAGTCCCCGGGGAGGTATACTGAGGCAAAAACTACCTTTATTACGTTCCTTCCAAATTCCAGGTTAACCTGCACAGCCGTGACATCTCGGTTGCAATAGCCCGTCAGTTGGAAGGCGTTTTGTTGACCTGAAACATATACACAAGTTCTGGGTCTTTCTTTAAGGGAACCCACGTAAGTGGTCCCGGACGATTTGTCGCCCATGTCACAAACTCGGTTGCCTACGCACCACGGTTCTTGTAGCAGGGCTATTGTTACCTGCTTTGCTGTCAAGTGACGACTTAGGGTTACCCCCGCCTCCCGACAGCGGTGTAGGTTTGCTTGAATTAGTGTGAGTCCTTTGCCCATTAGGTCGAACCTGCACTTTCTTTGCGACGTAGTCGCCACACCGGACGTCGACGGTTCTGCTCCACCCGAAGGTGTCGTCTGCCCCGTGGGGCGTCCGGTTGCTCCTATATCAGCTCTTGGTGTTGCTGCAGGGATGGCGCCTTCACGCCTCTGCCTCTGCAGCTTCTTTTTGGGACCCTGTGGTCCCTGGTTGGAGTTGTTTTTATTCTCCATACCGGGATTTTTACTTCATCTCCCAAGCTCCCCACCCACCACGGAGTCCCATATGGGGACGCCGAGCTTCGACGCCAGGGATACTCGAGAGATATAGCCCCCAGGAGGTTGTTGCACACAGCCCACGCGGTCTGCCGAAGCCGCCCACGCAGTTGCATGCCCCAATGCTCCCCAAGGGCTCACCCCGTCGGCCCTCTGACGGGACGACACAGCCGATTGATCGAGGTGGGTTAGTCTCGACCGCCCGTCTAGGGTGAAATCCGGGCCAAAGTGGCGTGTTGCCCTCCCAAGGCCGTAGCCAAGATCAGGCTCAACCACCAGGATCCTTTTATCCACCCGAACGGGTCGCCACGCACGGCACAAACACGTGGGTGACTGTTTGTGCACCTGCAACACCACTCACCATGTTGCATGGGGAAGTTTTTATAGTGGTACTTCATCCACGCGGCCAGTCACTTAAGACCAGCCCCCGTGCCCCCTGTCGGCAGTCAGAGGCGGTTTACGGTATGCGTCACGAGCTGGTCCGCGGCGAGGGGCTTTCGTTCAGCACAGCGGGGGGTTTAGATCCCGGACCTCCCTACTAACCCCCCACTAGGCAGAGTCAGAGACTCTTACCCATTCTCCTATCCGCCACCTGGAGACGCGCCTGGTAGGTAGCTCAACCCCCAGGTTCTAAGTGAGCAACAGCTTTATTTACAAAATGAATTTAGATTTAGAAACACAATTTTGAAAGGTTTAAATTATTATCAAGGCCTCTTTCAGAACATGTGTTTGGATTTCTTATTTTCATTTCATGTTTTATAGTGGTTTCTTGGTTTCCAGCGTCTTCATTTCAAGAGGAATTTTCAGATTCACTATTCAGATTCTTCATCATTCCTAATAATTTCAGAAGATCTTTTCAGATATACTGCAATAATCCATGAGAATAGCTCCACTTCTTTCAGGACTTCCTTCAGTTCTTTAGTGGTTTCAGGTGTCTTTAGAATTTCACAGGGCTTTGAGGATTGTTTTTAAAACTTTTAGCACGACTTTCAGAATTTCAGATTCTTTAAAAATTTTATATTTCGAATTAATTCAACATCTAAAAATCTAATTTGTGTCTTTGTTCTTTTTTTTCATGAAGATTTATTAAGCTGTAAGCTGTAAGATAAGCGAGTATAAGTTGAAAGCACTTTACTATGTGGATGTTGGTTTAATGAAAAAAAATTGAATCTATTGGAAGATACCTGAGAGGGTAGTACTTATTTGATATCAAAAAATTGTTAATAAAAATCTCTAATTTAAGGTAACAATTTTATTTACTTTACTAGATATTAATTAAACGTATGCGTATCCCAAACCATAGGCTGGAGCGGCAGCATATCCAAGACCGGCATATCCCAAACCATATCCACCATAGACTCCAGTGGCAAGAACTTGGGGTTCTGGTTTAGGTAGAGCCAAAGCAAGAGCTACGAGAGCCAAGAATACGAACTGAAATAAATGACAATAATTAATTTTGTAATTATTGAAGATGATGTTTGTATACTTACTAGCTTGAACATTTTGGAGATGTTGAATGTTTGTATCAACGATAATACTGATTTACCAAACACTTGCTTCCGTATTTATAGTCAGTTGTTGGAGGTGTGTTCATCAGAAACAAGTAGTCGAAAATTTATTCGACCTTCTGGAGTGAACTGGATATTAATTGACACATTAATAACAATACTTGTTTATATTATGGAAAATAAATAAATGATTCTAATATTTTTGGATAGGTTGCTGGTGACAGTATTGACGACTTTATTTGGTTCACTACAAAGTGGCTTTTGTTCAATGATTTCTTTGTGTAATTTTTGACTTAACAATTTCTAAAACCTTTAGTGAGATTTACCAACAATAGGGTTTCTAAATGCTGTCGTGAAGTCCCTAACGTCTGTCGAGAATCCCATAAGGAACTATGTATATGGAACTATCAAAGAACATCAAGAAAAGAAAAAATATTAAATGAGTACTGATGAACTAGAAGAAGCGATCAATAAAATCAGAATAGGCAAAGCGGGTTGAAACGACGTAGGTAATAGAACCAGAGATGGTGAAAAACATCGTGCAAGAAGGAATGAGGTGAAACATATTTAGAGAAGAATGCTGGAAATTCTAAGCGACTGAGAAAAGAACTTAACAATAATACCTAAAAAATTCATAAAAAGGATGATGAAAATTAACTGCAATAATTATAAGCAATATTTTTATTCGGATCCATGTGTTTTTTGTCGTTCAGTGTTACTTCCAGGATTTGTTGTTTTGACATGAAAACGTCTATTCGCTCGTCAAGTACAGTGATAGCCAGTCACACTTTCTTGCGTTATAAATATCATCAAATTTGAATCGCCAATAACTACGAGACAAGTAATGCGTTAACAACGGTTGACCCCACAACGGGTAGGGCATGTCTGTACATGTTTGTCGTGCTGCATTTGCTTTGCCTGTGACCCCATCAAATTAGTGTAGATGCATGTTTGTGATTGATGGAAATTAGCGTTGGATAAAGTTATAAAATAATGTAGCGTGAAAACGCGTTTAGCTCAAACGTTGATTCAAGTGCTTTCGGACCCGAACTGCGCTTTTGCGTATCTTTTTTATTTTGTCCATGTTTCTTTTGTTAAGGACCTTTTAGAACCAAACTTAATCCTGATTGAGTCCATCTACGATTCATTTGATCAAGTTATACAGAGCTAAAAATTAGTAGTCATGTCTCCAAATTGAAGGAAAGATTTGTTCTTATTTCTAAATTGCAAACCACAAACACATTTTCATAGTATTTTTTTGACAAATGTGGAAATATTCTTGTGTACAGGGATAAACCAGGGTTATATTAAAAGCACTTTGTGATGTGGATAACTAAGAGAGTTCCATTCTTACAAAATGGTTAATAAAAACCTGTAATTTTATGTAACAATTTTATTGACTTTATAATTTAAACGTATGCGTATCCTAAACCATAGGCTGGAGCGGCAGCATATCCAAGACCAGCATATCCCAAACCATATGCCCCATACACACCAGTGGCAAGAACTTGAGGTTCCGCTTTAGGTACAGCCAAAGCAAGGGCTACGAGAGCCAAAAATACGAACTGAAACAAATAAAAATGATTATTTTTCGTAATTATTTTACAACACTTTACTTACAAGTTGGAACATGTTGAAGATGTTGAGTAGACGTATCAACAGTAGTACTGATTTACCAAACAGCTGATCCGATATTTATAGTGGATTCTTGGAGGTGTGCTTGAGGAACTGAATTTAATCATTGCTGACCTTGTGGTGTGAAATAGATCTTATTTGAAACATTAAAAGCTGCTAAGAAATTTGCAAACCTGATTTTGTTCTGGATAATAATTACTAAGACCCTGTTAATTTTACCAGATGATTCATATCACATTCAGTGTCAGTGGTTTGAGACCTGATTTTGAGTGTGTAGATAATATATATCTGGTGTGATGATTACAGAAATACATATTAATTTTTGTAATTTAAGCCAATTATTGATTCATATTATTTAATTGTATTAACTTATTTTGTTTATGTCATAAATGTTAAGTTATTGCGAATAATAATTTTGCTTTTAAAATTTTAAACAGACTTTATTACGAAGAATTACAGGAACACTTGTTAACGCTTTGAAAGCTTACAATGGTCTAACATAAAATCATAAAAATCCAGTTCTCAAACTGCACAGTGATTCATACAAAAACACACGTAACACATTATGTAAGTAAGTATAAATTTAATATATCCGGTCCGCGCGAGATGAAATATAATATCGCTCCAGTCGATCGCTCCAGTCGATTCCCGATTAGGTGTAGGCGGCTCCCATAACTCCTCCCTTTCCTAAAGAGAATTTTTGACCTCCAGGAAAAAAATTCTTCCAACGAATTTGCTGGTTGATTTCTGGTCATTCCACTTCTTTTCTTGCCAGTATGTGTTCAAGTCGATCTGTCCATTGTGTCTTCTTTATCCAGTTGCTGGTCCATTGTCCATTTCCCATAACAAAGCACAGTATTACCAAACAATATAACAAATCTGGGTTTAATGTTATGGCAAACTAAAACCACGTAGCTGTAAGTCACATTTGAAAGGTGTATCATACACTTGCAAATTACTGAACTATATAAACTATATGAGACTTGCTGAATTAAGATCACTTGCTGGTTTTTCTACAATTGTGTTGTCTCTTGAAAAAAAAGGTTTCAACTGATCAAAGTGAAATTGTGAAATTTCGAAGCTTTATAATTTTGTTGCACCAATGCGGTTTTATTCTTTTCATTAATTTCCAAAATTGTGAAAGGACCTGAATATTGTTCTAGTTTATCAACATTTGCTTTTCTTTTAATCAGCACTGATTGTCCAATTTTATAACTTGGATACGCACGTTCTGGAAGATTTCTATCTTTGAACTGTTTTGCCTTTTGTCTGCAATTTAGCTGGTTGCATCTAACTTTTTCAATTTGCTGATCAGAAAAATATTTTAGAGTTAAAGGATCTGAAAGATTCGTGTATGGGAACAAAACTTCTGCAGGTGTAAAACCTAATGCAGAGTGTCTAGAGTGATTATAAGAGTTTAATGCAATAAGCAGAGAGTCGTGTAAATTAGTCTGAGGATTTTCAGTCAAACAGCAACGAATCGTGTCCGTAATAGTAGCATTTAGTCTCTCAACAAGACCTGCAGAGTCCGAATGTTCCACCGAACAAACAGTAAACTTAATACGAAATCTTTCGCAAAAATCTTTCACCCATTTATTTACGAATTCAGTGCCGTTGTCGACATACAATTCTCCAGGTATTTGGTAATGTTGTATGAAATTTTTTAGTTTATTTACTATGGTTTTCCCAGTTTTGTTATTTAATATATAAGCTTGTGCATACCTGGTTAAATTATCTATTATTGTTAGTATAAATTTGTTATTAATTATTAGGAGATCTAGGGAAATTTTCTCAAATGGTTTGCGTGGTGATTCTATAAGATTTAATGGGTATTTGTTAGATCGCCTATCTATTTTGGATTTTTGACAAATTTCACAATCTTTAATAAATTTTGTTATATCTTCAACCATATTTTTCCAATAATATTTTTTTTCTGATTTTATTATAGGTTTCATGAATTCCTTTATGATAATTGTCAAATTGTGTGTGGAATGTTTTAATAATTTTGTTAATATCATTACCTGGCGGGATTTGAACAATATTGAAGCAAACAGTAAATGTAAGTTTAGGAAATAGGTAACTTAGAATTTTCAACGTGTCCAAATTTAAGGATTTATTAATGTGATAACTAGGATGCGTTAAATGGATTGATGATATATACTGAAAAATAGTCTCAATATCTTCACTCTCAAATTTTATTATAGTTACACTCTGGTTACCGTTCGTATTAAAAAATGTTTGATTTGATGTTACAGAATTTAAGTCTTCAATGTGAAAATCCTTTTTTAAAGTTTCTATGTCATCAAAATTTGATAATTTGTTTCGACAAATTCTTTATAAGCTTTAGATAATGTTAATTGATTTATTTTTATTCGAGAGAGTGTGTCAGCCGCTTTATTCGACGTTCCGGTTATATATTTGATGTCAAAGTCAAACTCACTAAGCTTTATTCTCCAGCGTGACAATTTTGAATTTAAATCCTTTAGATTCATGAGCCAAATTAACGGTCTGTGATCTGAGTTTATAATAAATTTAGTTCCAAATAGGTATGGCCGAAAAAAATTTGTTGCGTAGACAATCGCTAGTAATTCTTTTTCTATTGTGGAATATTTCACTTCCGAATCATTGAGTGTTCTAGATGCAAATCCTATTGGTCTGTCGTTCTGAGAGAGGACAGCACCGATCGCAAAATTAGAAGCATCACAAGTTAAAGTGAAGGTTTGCGTAAAATCTGGATATGCTAGGATATTTTCAGAGGTTAATATCTCCTTACATTTTTCAAAGCTTGTCTGACATTTTGAATCAAAATTAAAAGTTACACCCTTTTTTTATAAAACGGTTAATGGTTTCGTGAGTTCAGCGAAATTCGGAACAAATTTCCTATAATAACCGAACAATCCCAAAAATGATTTGATTTCCTTTTGATTAGTGGGCTGGGGATATTTTAAAATGGAACTAATTTTCGTCGGATCGGGTTTAATGCCAAATTCAGTTAAAGTGTGACCCAAAAAATGAACTTCCTTCTGGAGAAAATAGCATTTGCTTGGTTCAATTTTTAAATTCGAATTTTTCAGTCTATCAAACACTTTCGCAATTTTATTGTAATGATCTTGAATTGAGCTGCTAAAAATCAAAATATCATCCATGTAAATTAAAATTTCATTATTTATTAGACCGCTAAAAACATTGTTCATGACTCTTTGGAAAGTTGAAGGAGAATTTTTGAGCCCAAATGGCATACGTAAAAATTCGAAATGGTTTGTATCAGTACTAAACGCTGTTTTCTCTATATCACTTTCATCCATTTCAATCTGGTGAAAACCAGACGCTAAATCTATTGTTGTGAAATATCTCGATTTTCCTAACATATCTAAAATTTCGTCTATTTTAGGAATAGGGAAACGGTCCGATTTTGTAACAGAATTAAGATTCCTATAGTCAACAACAAGTCTCCATTTTGATTTAGCAGGATTAATTTGCTTTTTAGGTACAATCCAAAGAGGTGAATTCCAGGGCGAACAAGATGGTCTAATAATATTTTGCTGTAATAATTTTGAAACTTGATCTTCTACTTCATTCTTCAGCATAAAAGGATATCGATAATTCTTTTGATAAATAGGCTTGGCATCCCCAGTAATAATTTTGTGTTTAATTTTGTTGGTAAAAGTCAACTGCTCTCCAGACAGTAAAAATACATCACAATATTGCACACATAATTTCTCTAAATGTTGCCGCTCCTCTAAATTCAAATGATCAATTTTTAAACTCCTTTTAATTTTTTGTAAACGCTCATTTTTATTTAATGTTAAATTATGATTATTATCAGAATACGACGTTACAGGAATATTTTCAAAAGGTTCTAAATCTATATATGTATCTTTTAATTTATATGTGTTATCAGTGTTATTCAAAATAGTCGTGACAAATTTATTATCCCTCACATTGACCAAGGCACTTGGAATTTTAACTTTGCCATTACAAAGGGTACGTTCTTCACACAAGAAATTGTCGCCGTTGCAAGCGGTGTTTGTTTTGAAAACAACTACTGAGTGTGTTTTAGGTTCGAGAATTTGTACTGTTGCCGACGATTCATTATTTGTAGGACCGCGTCCAGTTTGAACTTCATGTTGGAGCGTTAATAATGGTATACTTCTATTAAATGTTTTTAAAGTATTTTTAGAAAAGTCAATCTGAGCATTGTAACTCTGCAAAAAATCTAAACCTAAAATTCCGTCAAATTGGGAGTTTATGTCTAACACGTAAAATTTGTGCAATTTTCCGAGTAATTTTAATTGAATACTATTATTTACCTTTAAGTTGTCGCTAGTAATACCAGATACAATTATGGTTTCATTTTGCAACTCATCGGCGTTTTTAATTAGGTGAGGTTTTATAGTCGAAATAGTTGCACCACAGTCTATAAAAAAATTTATTTTAGGATTTTTAGTTTGTATGTACAGAAGTTTTGTTTCGGTTAGATTTAAATTTCCAATTCTTTCAGATCCTCTAATACTTGATGCTGGGTGCCCGAGGCTGTTAAACAAAAATTTTGATCGTTGGATTCATGTACTTCGCATTCTACAAGTTCATAATCGCTATTAGTGATAACATTTCTTTCTGACAACGTTTTAACACTACTTGTACTCGTTACCTTTGAATCGCCTCGCCTAGCATAACAATTTTGCGCGTCATGTCCCAATTTTTGGCAAAAAGTACATTTTTTAATAACAAGTTTGATTGGGGGTTTACCACCTGACGAGTTATTTTTAATAGGCTGATTATTATTATTAGGTGTTTGTGATACATTTGATGTTGCAGGCGGGAAAGCTTGCTTTAACATAAACTGTTTATTTTCATGGTCCCTAATTAAATTTGAAACATCCACCAAAGAGTTTGGTTTTTGTAACCTTACGGAAGCACCCAGAGGGTCTCTTAATCCATTTATTACAATTAAAAGTGCAGATTTGTCTTGGTATTCATGAAGCAAATCTCGTGCACTTACACTTCGAGAAGTATCATATTTTATAATTTTGTGTATTCTTAACAAATGACTTTCCACTCTTTGCAAAAATTCCAATGGTTTCTCAGAAGGTAGCTGCTTTAGATGAGTCATTTCAAAAGCCAAACTATGCAAATCTAAAGTTTCACCAAATTTTCTCAATAGTTCCTCCTTAATGCGGTTCCAAGTATTTAGTTCTAAAGAAGCAATACAATCAAGAGCTGGTCCTTCTAATTTAGCCTTAACAATAAATTGAAAAATATCCAGATCCTGCGGGTCAAATCTTACATACACAAAATCTACTACGTCAACAAAATTATGAAGCTGTGACTTGGAACCGTTGAAATTTTGTATTAATTTAAAAGCTTTATCATATGATATGCGGTCATTGTTTCTTGCACTGACATTTGATTCGGTATCCGGCATAATGAAGTGAAAATAAAAGTTAAATTAAAGTAAAAAAAAAAGCAGAATAACTAGCAATTGACAGTTGGTATGAAGACAGTCAAACGTGACTTACCCCACTCCCAGATCTGCCGCTTGTCTTTGGTAACTCCAATAGTTAGGAAGAAATTTTTCTGGTTTGCTTCCAGTTGAATTTCTTGTTTCTTGAGAACCAATGTAGCCTTCGATGATATTTCTGTGGTTGAAGTTAGTAGTCCGATCTGTAGAAACACTCGATGTCTGATATCCTCCCAGTGAAGTGTTGTCGAATCTACCTCTTGCCTTTTTTTTAGGATATTCCGGGGATTAATGCTAAACAGCAAAGACACTTGTATCTTCTCCCGGATCCTACCGACTGCGCCAGTTAAGTTATTGCGAATAATAATTTTGCTTTTAAAATTTTAAACAGACTTTATTACGAAGAATTACAGGAACATTTGTTAACGCTTTGAAAGCTTACAATGGTCTAACATAAAATCATAAAAATCCAGTTCTCAAACTGCACAGTGATTCATACAAAAACACACGTAACACATTATGTAAGTAAGTATAAATTTAATATATCCGGTCCGCGCGAGATGAAATATAATATCGCTCCAGTCGATCGCTCCAGTCGATTCCCGATTAGGTGTAGGCGGCTCCCATAACTTAAATAAATTATTTTGCAAAATATTTTTGATAAAGAACTGAACGCTGTTCGTTCAACGCTTTGGACCAGTTGTCAACCCATTGAAGCAAATTTGTTCCTTCTAATAGTCCAGGTATAAACCCATGGTGGAATAAAATTGTTGGTGCTGGCAAAAGTTGAGGTCTCTTTGCAAATTATTTTTTCCATTATTTTCAGGCAAATAGGAAGCAAACTAACATGGCGGTAATTGTCAGGACAAAGTTTTTTTCCTTTTTTAATTCCCCAATCATCTGGCAACTCGTGATTTCGAAAAGAGAAGTTCATGATTATTGACGGACGCTTGGCTATAAAGGGCACGCATTCTTTTAGGATTTTTCAGTGTGTCTTCATTAAGCAACACATTTTTATTTATAAACAAGAAGAAAATTTTTATTTATCGAAGCGATAGAATTGAGAAACGAAAACGCCCAAAAAAACAATCTTCAAACTAAAGGTACTCCTAGGGAACCCTTCGTGTGCGAGTCCGACTCGCACTTGGCAGATTTTTTTTGTTTAATTTTACTGTGGTACCTAATAGTGCTTATTCTAAAATTTATTTAGTACTCTTCAGTACATAAAAATTTAAACACGTTTATCACACTTTCATTCCTGATTAAATATCTTCGTAGTTTTTTCGGAAGCAGTTTTTAAGATTGTGCAAAAAATTATTATAAATAAATAAGAGGTGTAATTATTATTACAATAACATTTCGGGTTTTTCAATAAATTTTGTTCAACACAGATTTATCAAGAGAGATGAGTTAAAATAATTGTATCAATTGAAAGTACTGTAAAATTAGGATGCGAAAAATACTTTAATTATTCAAATCACTTATATTATAACATTTTAAAATATTTTTTATTTTGAAGACTTCAACCCCTAAAAATGTTATGTAAAAAAATGTAAATTTACTTATGTCACTTTTCCATTAATGGAGCGATATCTACATACTCAAAATCAGGTCCCAAACCACTGGCACCATAATGGCTGCAGATATGTGGTATGAATCATTTGGTACAAATATCAAAACAGGGTCCATTAGCAATTATCTACAACAAAATCCGGTTTGAAAATTTCTACAATATATGCACTTTACTTTGTCACAGGTTTTAATGTCTCAAATAAGATCTATTTCACTCCACAAGGTCAGTAATAATTAATTTTTTGATTACCATTTCCTCAAACACACCTCCAAAAATCCACTATAAATATCGAATCAGCTGTTTGGTAAATCAGTACTACTGTTGATACGTCTACTCCAAATATCTTCAACATGTTTAAGCTTGTAAGTAAATTGTTATAAAATAATTACGAAAAATAATCATTTTTATTTGTTTCAGTTCGTATTCTTGGCTCTCGTAGCTCTTGCTTTGGCTGTACCTAAACCGGAACCCCAAGTTCTTGCCACTGGTGTGTATGGTGGATATGGTTTGGGATATGCCGGTCTTGGATATGCTGCCGCTCCAGCCTATGGTTTGGGATACGCATACGTTTAATTAATATGTAGTGAAGTAAATAAAATTGTTACATAAAATTACAGATTTTATTAATTTAAGATATTGAGACAGACTAGCACTATTGCACACAAAAATATTTACCAATTTGCCAAAAAAGTACAATGAAAATGTATTTGCGAAATTTAGAGGCATGGCCACTAATTTTAGCTCAGTATTTCCGAGAGAAAAATCAAAAATTAATCGTAGGATTAAGTTTTAGTCTGAAAAGGTACTTAAGGATTCGGAATTTTTCTAACAAATACTGGCGAGGAAAATAAACATGAATACTTCTGAGGAATCCAGAAGCATCCAATAATTTTAACAAACCCTAAAACCTCAATAGATTAGAGTGCTCTAAAGAGTCCTGAAAAAGGCCTGCGGAATTCTAAAAAAACGTGTGAAAGGACTAAAGAACTGGAAGATATTGAAGAGTCCTGAAAGAAGTTGCGCTATCTCTAATTGAAGTATCTTGAGGAGTCTTGAGGAATTTTAAATTTTTTATATAGGCCTTTGGTTTGCACACTTGATGATCACTGTAAACCACTTCGAATATGATAATAAACTTTTAGTTACGTTGGTGTTTCTTCTATTGATCTGCAAATCGTTATTGGTTATAAAGAAGGTAAGGAAAAGCTTTTACATCTTCTAGTCCTTTATTCAATTCCGTGAAACTTCTTTGTGAGTTGGTTTGAAACTCGTAAATGTGACAATTTGAAATTTTTTTATTTATTAAACAGGTTTCAAACGTTTCCTCTTTTGGTCCTTTCACTTTTACTTCTTTAGAAATTGCAATTTTTTTAAAACAATCAGCATCTTGAGTTCAAAGTTCAAAAACAGCATCGAGAATTATAGGCTCTTATTAAATATATTTTATATTGAAATTTCGTTCTTCATAATCTTCCAGTAGTTAAGATCATTAAGGGTTTTTAGGTTCTTCAGTTTTCAGCTCTTTCAGGCTCTTCAAATTATTCAGGTTATTTAGACTCTTTAGGTTCGCTAGATCTTTAACAAATAAAAGTTGAAACTGATCTTAAAATTGGTAGTTTTTCAAATATTTCTTTTATATGATTAATTTAAACTCTTACCAATTTACCAGTAGGTATGATACTTTGTCTCTTATGGGATCAAAACTTGATATCGAAGATTTTATAATTTTTTTATTTCACGGTATAAAACATTATTTAAATATAAGCATATCCCAGACCATAAGCTGGAGCAACATATCCAAGACCGGCATATCCCAAACCATATCCACCATACAGTCCAGTGGTAAGAATTTGTGGTGCTGGTTTAGGTGTATTTTCTGGAATTATAAAATGGGGATTTGTACTCACAAGTTTGAACATTATGAAGATGTTGAGTGGATGCTTCAACAAGAACTGATACCTGATACCAAATACCTTGTATCATATTTATAGTAAATTCTTCGAGGTGGTTTGCATCAGGAACAGCTATTCTGTTTTAAATTTATGGATCTCACTCACCTTCCAGAGTGGACCAAATTGCGATAAGCGCATTAACAACCCACAAGTACGACGTTAATTAATAAATACGATTTACTGAGAACAAGATTAATACAAAATAATGTAATTTTTTGCAGAATGAATAGAAGGACGTTGAGCAACTGAAATCAAGATTTTCTTTTCATAAATTTTATTAGCTTAATTCTTTCCCGAAATTTTGTTGCTGTTCTACAATTTATTTCAACTTCATAAAAAAAACTCGAAAATTTATCTCAGTATGCAGCAATCCTATTTAGGAATTCGAAGCATTGGTGCTTTTTAAAAACTGGTAGTCTTATTTACATATAAATTGTTTGTTAAAAATGGTACTTAACCTTGGAGTACATACTTATAATTAATTATACACTAATTTAGCTTTTTTGTGTCCGAACATTATAGGCTCGCCAATAATTTATTAGAAATTTTTATTAGATGTATCCATAACTTAAACCGAAGGTTAGAGCAACGTATCCAAGACCAGCAGATCCCGAACCATATTCACCATAGACTCCATTGGGAAGAATTTGGGGCATTGGTCTAGGGGCAGCCAAAACAAAAGCTATGAGAGCCAAGAATAAGAACTGAAACAAAGTACATCATATTTTGTAATTATTATTATTGACTGAAATACTTACAAGTTTGAACATTTTGAATAAAGATTAAAAATTTCGATATTGGATGCACACTCTCTAGGCTGAACTATCTCTCAACACAATTTAAAAGATGCAGTTAAATATGCGATGTACTACTACTACTGATTAAAAGGTAAATATATAAAGGAAGTCTTTTGTTATCATAAGGCAAATAGTGTTTCTGCAATCTCAGCTAAAATTTGTAAATTTATTACATTGTCATTAATTTGTAAAGAACTCACAAAGCTGTGTCATAATAATGACTTGGAAAAGTATAAAACATGTATAATTTAAAAACGGAATTACTCTTGTAAATATAAGAATGATTAAAACGGAGTTTCACCTTGGATGTACATTTTTCATTCTCATGTTCACTTTGGATTAATTAAGTTGAAAGTAAATTTACACTTATGAACATCCAAAGTGACAAATGTAAAATAATTTTAATTTTATTAAATAGTTTAATTTCTTCTTGGATTTCCTTTCTAAAGTCCCCATCGACCCATTTATTTGTAAATTTGTCTGACTTTGGTACGTCAGCTTCAACAGGATTCTTGTTGTGTGTCGATTTCAAAGTTGATATTTTTATTTGTTTTGGCCTCATCTACGTTAGATTTTTTCGTCCAATTTCTGATATAATTTGATTTGGTGAAATTTCTTAAATGGACTTTCTAAGTTCTTCTCCACATTATAGACGTTCTTGGAATTTCTACTCCTCTAGATCTGGTAAAACTAATAATTGTCGTAAGCTCGACCAAAGATTCTGTAGCATGTTTTTAGTACTTCACTTACTTGCCTGTACATTATTCAAATCACTTGAATTGTTATTACTTCTAAAATTTTCCTAATGCATTACGCAATTGCTTCGTCCCTGGAAAATGCAAATCCACGTATTTATAAACAAACGCCTTTCACTGTCAATGCCATTGCCAAAAATCAGTGTCAAGACCAAGGCCGGACCAATCCGGTTTGGCAGCGCTCAGATAATTTATTACCAGAAGCCGATTCCGGATTCATCCAGTGATTATCTAAACCACTGCTTGTACACCAATAAATGTCAGAATTCTGATCACCTCTTTGTTCGCTTGATAAACGAATCGCAAGCAGGTGACGAGATAGCGAATAAATTAATAAATTAAGATTCGATCCTGTTTGGTAGGTTGGTGCCATAAATTTTCGGTGGGCTTCCTCTTCCTCATGCAAAACTGACCACACTCCACACACCTCCGAAATTCGGTATAAATATCGCGAGAGTCCATGGATGAAGCAGTATTTCGTTGACATACTTACTTAATTCTTCAAGATGTTCAAGTTTGTAAGTGAAATTAGTGTCGAAATATAACTGTATGTAACTCTGCGATTTGTTTCAGTTCGTATTCTTGGCTCTCGTAGCTATTGCTTTGGCTCTCCCTAAGCCAGCACCCCAATTCATTACCCCTGGAGTGTATGGTGGATATGGTTTGGGATACTCTGGTCTTGGATATGCTGCCGCTCCTGCTTATGGTTTGGGATACGCTTACGTTTGAATGGATATAATATTGTACGGTGGAGTAAATAAAGTTGTTAGATAAACCAAAATCGTTTCTTAGTTATGTCCGACATCTTAAAAAAAAAATTGGGGAATTACGATATAAAATATAACTAAAATCTCAGTTAATATATAAACAAAACTCATTCTCAGTGTAATCGTAGAATCTGCAAAAAGCTTAACGATTCTTCTAAACCGATTGTCCCTCTTTGTATTTAATCATTACAAGATAGTAGGAATGTAGTAAAGTTAGATTACAACAAAAATCTCACGCTGCCAACCTAGTCCCAGATCGGGTAGGCAATCCGACTTTCTCCTTTGTGAATTACAAGTTTCGTACTTCAACGGCAAATTAATACATGGTCAAATTTGGAAGTTCTTAAAAAAAAGTTTTCATCTTTTCATAGACAATTTTTTTTTAATGGAACACTATATTTTTTGCGCTTTTATGTTACTTTTATTCACCTCTTTTGTTTTTATTGAGCATTACCTATACTTAAACCTACAGGATTTTACTTCAAATTAATTGTAAAATTATAATCATTTATCCATTGATAGTGGGCTGTGAAATTGAAAATGTCAACTAGAAGACCCTAGAATATTAGTGTTGTAATAAGCCTAGAAGCTCTTCCCGCCAACAATTTAAAATTACACGTCAAATGAAATGTCAATGACGTCACCAAATTTGAAAATTTGAAACAAACCGCGAAAATGAAAAGGTTGGCCAGTGAATCGTGGTCGTCTAGATACAAAGACAGAAGAGCGGAGCTACGTTGTGTTCCTTTTTTTGATAAGCCTAGAGTGGCAGGAAATTCAAACCAAACCTACCAGACCAGGTTTGAATGCAGGGGCGCAGCGTTGGAGGTGGAGCGTAGAGTAACAACACAAATTAGGGATTTATCAATGTGTTTGCTTTAGAGGTTTTACGGTCGAAGTTTTGATTAATAATTTTCATAATTGAACTCATTTAAACAATTTTGGCTGTTTTCATGACTCTGAACAATAATTTGGTTAATTCATAAAATAACAATTTAAGTGAACACAATATTTGAATAAAATATGACAAATGTTAATTTGAACAATAATAATTGTACAATAACCTGGCGAGAGAGTTCCAAAAATTTCAAGCTACTTGAGATACAAAACACCCGTCACAGGACTGGTGCCCCAAATCGTCTGACTCATCAAATGAATGATAAACGAACACACACATAATATAATACTACACATATAATATAGTAAAGCTATTTCGAATTTTTGTTTCAATCAGGGAGGGAGTTACATTTGAAAATGGTGCGAATACCAGCCTATGAATGTTAATCTTATTAAGAAAAATTAAAGAACGGTGTTCAAACGATAAATCATCAAACCTACCCGTTTAAATGAAATTTGGATCACTTCGAATACAAACAAAGAAAAACCAACGCGCCGCCATGTTTCCTTTATGCAAACAAAAGAAAATGACCGTTACAAACGCAGCGTCCCCTCTCTCTCATTTGAATTTAAATCGGTAATACGGACCGTTATAATACTAAACTGGACAGGTGAATCCCTGGTGCCGTCACTCTTCGACTGATATAAATAATGTAATTTAAAGTTTTACCTTTGTTTCGGACTAAAATCCGGCACTAGACACCTTTCTACCCCAACTACGTATAAACAGCTGACAAATAAAACTAAATAAAATTGAAATAACAACTAACACAGATCAACACAAAACAAAACAATAATAATAATGTGATAACCCCCCTTTTACCTTACCGCCATATTTTGAATTTGAACATGAAATGAACAAACGTCAAATTTGAAAATTTGAAACAGCCCGCGAATTTTAAAGGTTGGCCAGTGATCGTCAGAGAATGAAAGAAAAAGCAGAACCCTACGTTGTGTTATTTTTTCGACAAGACAAACAATGGCGGGACATTCAAACTTACCCAAACGAAACAAACCCCAGATTCTTGGATACATGGCGAGAGCTAATCAGGAGTGGAGCGTAAATTGATGACACAAAAATTATGGTTCTAAATGTTTATTAAGTTTTAGTCGTTTTGTGCTTTTTAGTTTTGTGATCTCGTACTGTGGTTAACAATTTCTAATGTTTTCGTATGAAGTTGATAACAATGCAAATTTGCTGGTTTTAACAATAATGATTCGAGTAACAAATTACAATTATTGACAATTTACAATTATTTCAACAATTAACAATTTAGTTCTTCAGAAACAGTAAACAGTAATACAATTTAACAATGCTTGTGCACATGATGAGTGAGGTTAAGTCAGCTAATTTCATTCCACCATGAGCTTTCGCAGTTTATAGGAATTTTCAACAGACAGATGCCATGAAATATCTACTCCCAAAGCGGGCCTATTCGCACCTGAAAGGGAAAGACAAGAAAATTGAAACAGTTACCAAGTACATCTGGGTCGGAGTGATGGAAAACATGTAGACCAGATATGAATACTAAAGTGAAGTGAACAAGATAACTGTCTGTATGTGAGGCAAGTTTGTAGAGAGTTGACTATCCTGGGAGAAAAACTTGTATATCTAACGGACCACAAGAAATGTTACTGAATTGTCCTAGAAATACTTAGTTTTTTTGTCTTTCTTTAAGGCTTGTCTAAACCAAGTCCAAGTTAGCGGCACTTCACTCGGGGACTATTCTATTAGTTATTTAGTACATATTTTAAATATTTGTGAAGCAAGCAATTTGTTTAGTAGCCCGAAAACAACCCCCGTTTGACAAATGACCCCCCC
Source organism: Diaperis boleti (assembly GCA_963583935.1). Taxonomy (NCBI): domain Eukaryota; kingdom Metazoa; phylum Arthropoda; class Insecta; order Coleoptera; family Tenebrionidae; genus Diaperis; species Diaperis boleti. Next base: position 43,597,307 of record OY757248.1, read on the forward strand.
AAAAAGCAGGTATTCACGACTGGGACCGTATAAAATCTTGACAGCAGTATTGCAACAAGAACTACAAAAATGTATGCTATTTGGTCGATCTGTTGATTCGAAAGATCTACGGACAGCCAACATGCACAAACAAACTACACTAAAAACCGATCTTTGGCTTCCACGACGTTGGATGTCGCTGGATGTCAGTTACGAGCGAATGACGAGAAATCGCAAGGGGGCGCAAAATAACGATAAGGCATCTTTCGAAACCCCGACATTCAGGCCTGACACTTTGCCAGCTTTTACCTCGTGTCTTCAGGTCCTACTAAGCGTTGGTTAATTCAAGTCAACAGAGACAAAATAGCTTTGTGACAACCGCAAGCTGATGTCGGCCTCATAACGGAAGACAGGTAGTTATTAAAGGATTTATCTGAGTGGCAATCTAGTCAATCTGAGTTAGGGAATCACTTTGTTTCGAATTGAACGCGCGAGCCCTGTAACTAGAAGTCAACAACACATTTGAACTTTCTAAAATTGACAACAATAACTAAAAACAAATTACAACAACGACTTTAGCAAGTTACTCGCGGCGTCTGTGACTCATAAGTTTGGTAATTTACGCTACTGTAGAGAACAGAGGGCTGAATGTAACTGGTACGAAATTCCTGGGTTCACGGAATACTTCCAGTAGCAATAGTGAACATTATTTTAAGCACAGGCTAGCATTTTGTACAAGACATGTAGGTGCAAAGGAGGAAGGACTCGATTTTCAAGATGGCGAGTTTTATGACGTCCTGGCGTACAAAATGGCGGAATAACTGTAAACTATGGACTGTCCTTTATCTAGGAGTTTCTACTATGCACGTGGAACAACCACCGGTCAATTTTAGGGGCCACCTCATTATGTTGAGTATGACAAACAGAAATAGATAGAATAAAGGTTACCTTGTAACTACGTCGGTCGACACTATACACACACAATCGCTAATTGAAATTCAACAGATCCTTCTGGTAACGTGAAATTTCGACAATACAATTTAAACATGGAGCACACCCAACTTTAAAAACAGGAGAACTCATAGTGGAACAAAATCAGATAAAAACAATGAATTAAGCTTTAGTTACGTCTTGCTGCTTCTAACGTTAAAAATGGAATGAATCTCTCTGTGCAATGGCGGCCGGTTCCCCTTCCACCTAGCAGGGATGCCAACCGACGTTTTAACCCCAAGAAGTTCATTGTGTTGCCAACCTCATGGGTGTTGCTAACTTCAGAGCAACTTGCCGGTTAGGCAACTCGAAGTTCTGCTATGCGTCGCATGCAGTTGATGTATTTTGGGGATATCTCAATAATTATTAACAAAACTGCGTGTGAAACTTTGTTTGATGCAACTTAAATAATTTGGGAACTCTCTCCTAACAGGTCAGAACTGAACAAAAACTAAAATCGGAATAATCAGCATCCCTTTTCTCTGAACACCCGGTGGTGTCGACTTGCTCGTGGACGTTGCTGTCGGCAACCCATTTTGCTTCCAAGTCTTGCAGGTCTTTACAGTGTCAAGTAATATTTAAGAGACGTGGTTGCCACTCGAAACAACGTTTCATAAAAACGGATTTGTCAACCGACATAATTTTTATTATTTCTGACAATAGTAATCCCCACTTTACACCAACATTGGTGGTCCTTAAATGTATGGGGGGAGGGGGCGTTGGTATAATTGGGACAACAATTATTGGTCTATATTTTTTGGAGGGAATGTGAACGGGAAGGTCAATTTAAATTTTATTAGTAATCAATTCGAATAAATATGTGCTTTCAACATGATGGGGCGCCATCCCACTATACCCAAATTGTACGTAGAGATTTGGACGAAATTTATTGTATGCAGAGCCTGGAATGATGTTGGAAACAACTCCCTGATAGCTTATTGTGTATAATCTAAAACAACTGCTATAATTCCCAATCATCACAGAACTTTCAGTGTCATGAAATCTGCTGAAATTTGGCTACTTTGGTCAATAGGGACTGTTCCAAGAACACTAATTCAAAGGGATCTCACCTGTATAAGCGGTATGGAAAGAGGAAAGTTATGAAAAAAAAGGAAAGAGAGTATACATAGAAGATGATCTGACAAAGAAGGAAAGAGATATACTGAAGGCATTAAGAGCGATAGGCAAAGAAGAGCGACAAAAAGTGGGTTATAAAAAGATATGGATAGAGGCAAAAGGGCTTAGGTGGGACGAAGAAGAGGGGGAGTTAGATACAGCAAATTTTTGAATAAGAGCACAAGAAAAAGACGACAGGGCAGAAAATGGAACATTTTTCTTATTTGAAACGCGCGCCTTTCTGTGACGTCAACACGGGACAAAATTCAAGTTATTAGACGCGCGGACTAATTAGAAACGCATAAACCAATGACAAAACTCCCCCGAAATGACGTCACAAGAGGCGGTAAATGTACAGCCTTTGAAAATGCTAGCCAAAATTGCAATTTTTGGTACGCTCTGTTCTATTTTAAATAGTATATTATTCAACGAGCTATTATAATGATGGCTATTATTCACGAGGTAAAGTTTACGAGAGAATAATAGCCATTATACGCGAGTAGAATACTATTCTTTATCCACGACTACTAAATATTTTTGTTGAAATTTACAAAAAAAAAAATGTATGTTAAGAAACTGATGAAGTTCCTGATGGCTCGGTGTAGATGCTCCTTGCCTTTCAACCGCGGGTCCCGGGTTCGAATCTGGTCTAGGAAAATTAACTTTTTTATATATTTTTTTATATGTACAGAACTGAATTGAAAATATTTAGTGGTTTACACGATGAAATTTAAAAAAACCGATTGTTTGTAGCAAAACAATATTATAATATTATAGCTAAATCAAGGAAGCATCTGGCAGCAGTGATTAATGGGTATTATTAAGATCGAGTAAATAGACGTATAATGGGTACATTATACAATGGTCGTGGATAAACAACTTTATTAAACAACAGAATACGTTTTAGGGCTTCATGTTTTATAGTCTACGAGAGATGTCTCCTTTTTAGTGTTACATGTTACTGTTGTCGCTGGGTTTTAAATTTCTATTCAATTTTGACAGTTTAAAGTGACTTTATTAACTCCATAACAACCATCACAAGCAGGCAATGATTTACTAGTGAAATTTTATGGATTTTATTCACTAGTGAATTAAATAGTATATTGTATAACAAGTGTTGAAAATGAAAGATTTCACACGAGTTTGCGGAATTGAGCTTAACCAAACGAGTGTGAAATCGAATTTTCAACACGTGTTGTACATTATACTTTTTCTACGACTGCATCAAATACACAGAAAATGCGAAAACGCATGATTTTATTTTTATTTATTTTATAACGTTCCATAATATCAAACATAATATATTTATTATTATCTACTTACTTAAAATTATAATTTATTGTTGTAGTAATATTATATTATTTATTATATTTTTTAAATATATTTTTTGTCAATGAAACGCTTGTGGAACGTGAGGGAAGTTCATTTTCTGCCAAGATCGTTGAATTTTCACTGGCAGGTTCAACTGATGCAACAATTTTATTCGACATTTGTATGGAATCGTCTATGTATCCTTCGGCAACAGCACTGGAACGCCAACCACCAGGGCGTTTGACGGTTAGCAAATCGCCACCTGCGTTTACCAGTATACTATTGGCACAGCAAGGGTGAACAGACCGAAATTCGACACACACACTATAATATAAGTTTTATGTTTTCAATAACTAGGAGCTGACTCCTTCGTTAGTCAAAGCTATAAACACTAATAGTAACATGAATAAGCAAGTTTTGTATATTGATTAATTTTTGTAATAATTATAATCTTTATATAATTCAACATATACTGTCCAGGGTTTGGGAGTGTCGCAGGAACAGAGTGGAAACGTCGCCGTAGATATCGACCGAGTCGACGAGTGTTATAAGAAGAAGACATCAGTTGGGCTTTTGTTTACTTCAACATGGACACAATTCACCAATTCTACGACCTCCAAAAACTCCCACCATTAAAACCACTTCATCGGAAGCAGTATCCAAGAACCTTTCCATTTCTTCGAGTGTGAACACCTTTGACTTCTTTGGTTTGTGACCGACAGACTGTTGTTTTAGGAAAGCTGACACTTGATGAAATCTACAACAATTACTACTTTAAAACTCATAAATAATAATTGCGGTGCCACAAACCTGTTTATATCAATATTTTCTTTTACAGATAACAAGTTGGAAATAATAGGACCACAATGACGAAGATTTTGAATTATTGGATCGTTCCGAAATACATATAAGCCAAAATTATTTTTCGTCTACTCCCGTTGCCTGCTTTCGCTTCCTCCATTCACAAAAATTCGCATATTCTTTTTCATACGAATGTTTTGATTTGGCTGGCACCACTGTATTTGAATATTATTCTATTTTTTGTTCAAAATATCGTCAAAATTGAATAAAAACATACATACGACTCGTGAATTAAACATCAAAGATATGATATCATTTTTTTTTTAAATATTTTTCAAATTTTATTTGGTTCAATACGTGCCAGTCCCCTCTAGTATTTTTGGACCCTTAAAGTTTGGTATTTCCCCCTGCTGAAACTTTGAGAAAAATTAAAATTCATAATTAAAGCACTATCGAGTCATTTTAGATTTGTCTTTCTTGTTTCAGGATAAGTGTATGAAATAAATTGTACATACAAGTACAAATAAATTTAAGAAGAATATTTTTGTCGCGCCTGAAGCTAACAAAAAAGACATCACATTTAGAAAAAAAACTTATAAACATGCAATTCAGCCTAATTGTTTCCCATTTTTTTTTTTCAATTTCATATCCTGGTCAGATAAACGAAAACATTAATTTAGATGTGGAGAGCCTTGGCGATGATCACAATTTACGGGACATAAATTATTCACAATTCTCAAATTATTATTCAACATAATTACTAATGCAGATGAATCAAAATCGTACAAACTTTCCTCTCGTTTTGATTCACCACATGGTACCTGTACATTTTAATATGTAATTAGAATTACTAAATTATAAAATAAACGCAGGAAACATATTTAGACTAGTCAAGAATGGTAACAGCGTTGTTTTACTGCCCAAGAGCGGTAAATAAAAGTACTGACTTTTCAATTTTTCTTCCATTTTTAATTTGCATTTTTGTATCTATATTCTTTCCATGAAATTTGCAGTGCATATTTTAAATTTTGTTTCAGTATTGTACTTTACGTAATCTATGAAATTGAAATTGAAAATGACTAAAATCTCGGAACTAAGTTTATCAGTTTTTAAAGAGCCAAAAACCTAAATGAAATTAATTACCCATATAATAGGATATTAGCGAATCGAAGTAAATCTGTTACTCAAAAAGGAGTCGGAAAGCAATGGGCACAATCTTGAATTTACATTTCTCGGCTTACTCCAGTCTGTCAAATTTTTCAAATTCTTGTTCTGCAAGTTTTTCGGTATGTCGTTTTCTATTCCTTACAAAATAAAAAACTTTGTGAGTGTAGCAAATCAACTATACCTGGAACACATTTTTTTTTTTTGTAATGGGGTCGTCTCCCTCAATTGAATTTGACGATTTCGACTAGCATCTTGTAGACTATATAACATGAAGCCCTAAAACGTATTCTGTTGTTTAATAAAGTTGTTTTATAATAGAACAGAGCGTACCAAAAATTGCAGTCGTAGAAAAAGTATAGTGTACAACACGTGTTGAAAATTCGGTTTCACACTCGTTTGGTTAAGCTCAATTCTGCAAACTCGTGCGAAATCTTTCATTTTCAACACTTGTTACACAATATACTATTTAATTCACTAGTGAATAAAATCAATAAAATGTCACTAGTAAATCATTGCCTGCTTGTGATGGTTGTTATGGAGTCACTTTAAACTGTCAAAACTGAATAAAAATTTAAAATCCTGTAACGGACGGACAATAGGTGGCGCAGGAGATCAGAGTAGAACAGTCGGTTGCTAATTCGGTTCGACAAATTATTATTATATATCTATACAGTAACGTAAATAAAGTCTATGTACAACAAGTGGCGCTCCTACTTTGGGCCGAACCGATTAGAAACTGGAAAGTGACCGACTCGAAAAAGTGAAAACCACGTTGGCTGAATCTGAAAGGAAGTAAGAAAGTGCGGATGGGAATGTTCTGCGGAATTTGTGGCCAGAAGTGCACTGCAGCAAACATCTCCTATAAGTGGTTTTCGGTAAGCGATTAATCGATCCAGAGGGAACTCATAGAATTCGCAAGTGAAACCGTTGACTTTGTGTAACGGAAAAGTTCAAACTGGTGGACTTAAACGCCGTACGCGTTCGGTAACAATCGCCAAACTTCGGACTGTCAACTCAACTGTGCGCGCGACGAGGAGTGCCGCGGGTGATACAGTGGTCGAATCGTAACGGCAGATGAGAACGGGCTAATTCAAAATTGCCGCCGAAATCCTAGTGACTTCGGATAGGAACTAGGTAGGGACTTTGGCTGTCATACGTCATACGACACCTGTCACCTCCGATCTCGCATCTTCGCATTGTAAACGAATCGTTTGGTTTACATCGAATTCTGCCAGAAGTTTCGAATTCAGGACGATTTGACCAAGCCGGAATTTTGCGTGAGTGACCGTGAATGACAAGCGGAGTTCCACATTCGTACGACTTAAGATCGCGTGATACGCAACCACCCAAAATGACGGAAAATCTCGTTATGACGGACGATCAGTTCAAGAAACTGCTTCTAGACATGAGAACAATGTTGACCCCAGCTCAACCTAACGATCCACAACCCTCAGCAGGTACTACGGGGAATTTTGCAGGATGTAAGTCGCGTTTCTCGGGCGCAAGAAGCGAACACGTGGGAGCCTTTATTGACGCAGTCAGCGTGTAGAAGGATTGCGTAAAAATCAGTGATGAAAACGCTCTCAAGGGACTGTCAATGTTGTTCGATGGTATTGCCGCTACGTGGTGGCAAGGCGCAAAATCTTCTGTGTCGTCTTGGAATGATGCACTGGAAGCTATGAGACGCAGCTTCGGTGAGCAAAAACCGAACCACAAAATTTTCAAGGAACTCTTTTCTAGGGAACAAGGGTCAGGGGAGGCGACGGACTTATTTATCAGCAATGGAAGGGCTTTGTTGGCCAAACTGAGCAGCACACCTGTACTCAGTGAAGAGCACAAAATTGATATGATTTATGGTCTGCTGTTGCCCAAGTTACGAAGAGTGATTCCGAGGGATCAGATCACAAGCTTCGACGAGTTGATCAAGAAGTCTAGAGAAGTGGAAGATTTCTGTAGAGAATCGGATGCGGAATTAACCCAAGAAAAACCGATGAAAGGAAGAGTGAAGTGTCACTTCTGCAAAAATTATGGACACACTCAACAAGAATGTCGCAAGTTGTCACAACGGAATGTAACCAGCGAAAAAGATAAGGTCGACAGGAGCAGTGCAAGCGCTTCAGCGACGCCCTTGCCGCAGAAGACCCACCTCGTATGCTATGGTTGTCGTGGTGTAGGCCACATACGATCGCAGTGCCCGCAGCAGCAGAAAGCTCAAGACCAAAGTCCAAGGGATTTAGGCATTTTGGCAGCGGGGCTGGAAGAGTTTGTAAGGCCACTGATAGAGGTGGAAGTGTATGGGTTGATTGGCCTGGCTTACGCAGATACCGGCGCAGCAAGGAGCATTGCAGGCCGCAAGCTTCGACAACACCTCCTGAGCTGTGGTTTCAAGCCACTCAAAAGGGTGCAGGAAATGACCATGGCGGACGGAGTACCGCGCGAGGTGCAGACGGAAGTGTACAACGTGGCAATGAACCTGAAAGGGCGCACTATTAAAGCCGAGTTCGTAGCCATCCCGGAGCACGCGGACAGCAAAACTCTGCTTGGGATGGATTTCTTGAGAAAGGCTGACATTGTTCTGGATACCCGGCGGTTGTCGTGGTATTTTGGGACAGAACCCAGCAAGAGGCATGTTCTAGTGGAAGATAAGGGATCCAACGTTAGTACCCCCGTTGGTCTAACGGACCTGAAGTTAAGAAGCGATGAAGGCACCAACTTAACGACGACGCAGAAACAGCAGTTGACTGAGCTGCTGCAAGAGCATCAGGATATCTTCGAACAATCAGAGGAGCCGACTCCGTATGCGGAACACATTATCGAATTAACATCGGATGTGCCGATAGCGACACCACCGTACCGCCTATCCCCGCAAAGGCGCGAGATTGTCGAAGAGAAGGTGGCGGAAATGCTAAAAAACAACGTGATTGAAGAATGCGAGTCACCCTATGCGTCTCCGGTGGTTTTGGTCCCCAAAAAAGACAACACTTTGAGGTTCTGCGTTGATTTTTGGAAACTCAACGCGATAACTGTCCCAGATAAGTATCCTATGCGCAGGATCGACGACATTATCCAAGATTCAAAGGAAGGGGACTACATGTCAACAATTGATTTGAAGGATGTATTTTGGCAAATACCTGTCAGAGAAAAGGATCGCGATAAGACTGCGCTTGCGACCCCATCGGGACTGTATCGTTTCAGGCGACTACCTTTCGGCTTGACAAACAGCCCAGCGACGTTTCAGCGCCTGATAGACCGGTTCAGGTCGGGGCTTTCCGACGTGTGTTTGGAAGCTTTCATAGACGATTTCTTCGTGAGATCAAGAACATTTGAGCAACAATTAAGTGACTTACGTAAAGTCTTTGATAGACTCCGACTCTTCAAACTACGTGCCAACCGGATGAAGTGCGTGTTTGGCCGCGCTGAAGAAAAGTTTCTTGGGCACATAATCAAAGGAGACGGAATTGCACCAGACCCCGACAAGGTTTCGGCGATTGTGCGCATGTCAACACCTCAAAATCTTAAACAGCTACTGTCATTCTTGCGGACGTGCAGCTGGTTCAGAAGATTCATACCCAATTTTTCAGTGGTGTCCCGGCCCTTAACTGAGTTGACCAAGAAAAAGGCAGTGTGGACTTGGGGTACGTCACAGGAAACTGCTTACGAGAAACTAAAGCAGTTACTTACGACCGCGCCGATTTTACGACAAGCTGATCCAACTCTCCCATATGTTTTGAGGACTGATGCAAGCGCCTATGCGTTGGGTGCATGTTTGTTGCAGGGGGAGGGTCCGGACGAACGTCCTATTGAATATGCCAGTCGTTTGCTGACTTCTGCAGAGACGAACTACACGACTACAGAGAGAGAAGCACTGGCCATCGTGTTCGGAATTAAGAAGTTCCGCAGCTACCTGGAAGGAGCGAAGGTGATAGTTGCCTCAGATCACCAGTCATTGAAGTGGCTCATGACCCTCCGATCTCCATCGGGTAGACTAGCTCGGTGGGCGCTCCTATTGCAGGCCTACGATCTGAGCATCAACTACATACCCGGGAAGAGTAACGTAATCGCAGATATGTTATCACGACCTCCCATTGAAGACGCAGAGTCGACGACCGAAGTGCCGACTTGCTTTGTGACCGTCAATTTGCCGACGATTTCGTCTGCGAACCTGAGGGAGGAACAAATGAAGGATGACACCCTGCGGGGTATCATAGAGAGTTTCGACGAGGGCAATGAAGAGACTCTTCACCGATGGACTGACAGAGGTTATATAATGTCCGGCGGTATATTGTATAGATACACTCCATATTTAAAAACGATTGCAAACACGTTAAACGACGCGCGCGAAAATTGGGAAGTGCAACAGGACCGCGCGAAGAAGTACGCTGATCGGAAACGTCGACCCGGTTGTAATTTGGAAGTTGGTGACCACGTTCTGGTAGACGTTCACACTTTGAGCAATGCTGCGAACTCCTACAGCAGCAAATTCTCACCAAGAAGCGACGGACCGTATGCTATCATCGAAAAGAAGTCACCCGTAACCTACGTTATCGCCGCGAGAGACAAGCCTGATGTGCCGTTAGGCAAGTACCATGTGTCAGCCTTGAAGCCATTTGTCGTTTCTGACCAACGGGAGAGTCCTCAGCCCGTCGCCCCTTTGAGGAAGCGCGGAAGGCCGAAGAAGGCGGTGCAGTCCGAGGTTCAAGACGATTCCGACACCGAAAGTCCTGAACCAACGGCCGAGGAAGATGGACTAGAAGAAGAGGTTCCAGAGGTAGCGGTAGAGGCGGTAGCAACACGTCGGCTGCGTAAACAGAAGACGTGTGCTTGCTGTAACTGATGTTCGTACCTTGTTGGATCCCACCTGAGGTCAGTTCGTGGAATCCAAAGGGGGAGTGTAACGGACGGACAATAGGTGGCGCAGGAGATCAGAGTAGAACATAGATCACCTAAAAATTTAGTATTGTATATAGAACGCAAACTTTCTTCAATTTTTAAAACTTATGGCCCCTACAACTACGTTATGGTACCGACATTGTGGCCCAAACATTACATTTAAAAAATAACTAGCACTGTATAATTGGTTGCATATATCTGCATTTAAAAAATCATAATTTATTTTTTAATTAATTATGGCCCTTACAACTCCGGTGTATGTAAATAAATCAATTATTTTTATTAATAGAGACCCTACCATAACAAGTACTTGCCTTAATACAACTATTGTGTGTTTCTTTAAGAAAATACAAACGAGATCAGAGAAAAATGAATTTAATTCGTCGTTATTTATAGTACCATCGCTAAATTCAAGTATCACCCAACTTTCGTCACTCAGATCATCAAAGCTATTATTCTTATCAACCTCGGTGTCAATCCTAAACTCATTTTGTCATCTTTTTTATTATGTTTGAAAAAAATTCTAAATATTTTGCGTCGTCTTCTGCATAATTTGTCTTTTTATTTTTTTTGGAATACTGCCTTAGTGTTATTAATCGCAAATTAGTTTTAAACTTCTTAGAATTTGGTACAGGATTTTACGAAGGCGCTGAACGGACATGAATGGAAAAATAACTGTAAACGATTTTTTTTCTGACAATTCCGACTTTTTTCTGGCAATTCCGACTTTTTTCTGGCATTTCTGACTTTTTTCTGGCAATTCCGACTTTTTTCTGACATTTCTGACTTTTTTCTGGCAATTCCGACTTTTTTCTGGAAATTCCGACTTTTTTCTGGCAATTCTGACTTTTTTCTGGCAATTCCGACTTTTTTCTGGCAATTCCGACTTTTTTCTGGCAATTCTGACTTTTTTCTGGGAATTGCGACAGGGGTAGGACGATGGCACTGTTTTGTTACCCAAACTTAAAATATGAAATACTGTCCACATTTTTGTCCACATATATATAATAATAAATAAATAATGACTTTATTAAGGGGCGAAGTCTAGCATATTTGGAGTATGTTTCTTTAAGGGGTCAATCGCGTAGCGCGGCGCACCAATTTCAATGATCCACAGAAAAACAAATTTTCACAGATGATAATTTCCGTGGATCACTGAAATTGGTGCTTCGCGCTACGCGCTCGACCACTTAAAGAAACATACTTCAAGAAGGTCGTATTTCCCTTTACGTGAAACTCGAAATGTGGTTAGTATCTCTTATTTTATGATTTTATGAATGATAAACGGAAAAACAAATTTTCACAGACGGCAACTTCAGTGGATCACTGAAATTGATGGCTCGCGCTACGCGCTTGACCCCTCAACAAACATACTCCAAAAAAGTCATATTTCCTTGTACGTGAAACTGGAAATGTGGATATATATATATATATATATATATATATATATATATGTTTTTGTACAAGTCGAGATCATTTTGTGAGATTTTGAATACAAGCCGGGCTCCGTTTTAGCAAGGCGAGATCCGAAACGGACCTCAACTTGTTTCTACGTGTATATCGTGCCCAAAACGTTTAAAACAGTGTAAACAATGTTTCTGCCAATTTTAGCCCGGATCTCATCTTGACCATTTTTATGAATTTTTATACAAATTTAGTTAGTAAACGTCTGCTGCAGAGGGCGCTGCAGTAGTATACACGGAGTTTATATATTATGCACAAAATGAGATCCAGTAGACATGGCAACGTCGACTGGTAGCCGATACAAAGCGCTGAACTGGAATATTCACTCATCGAATAACACTAATATATTTTGCAGAATAAAATTATGACTATAATTATTACCAGTTTAGAAAAAAAACAACCGTGTGCACAAAAAATTGACTGTTTAGCAACTACCCAATTTAAAGACGAAATTGTTAGGTAAAATTATTGTAAGAATTTTATTATTATTAACACATAAATGGAAGCTATTTATTTGAAACAATAAAAAATACGTAAAGGCGCAGTTGGGGTCCGCGCCGTACATTTTGTCGTGAAAACGTCGCCGGGGACAAATTCTCACTTTGGATCCTAGTAAATCTTCGCAAGCTCTTTACAATGACACCTGAATTAACCTCCTAGCTAAACACATCTTCACGCTACACTAATTTATCTACAGATGACGTAAAAAAAAAATTCAGCACGACAGATATACGTACAGACATGCCCTACCCGTTGTGGGCTAAACCGTTGTTAACGAATTATTAAATAGTCTCGTAGTTATTAGCGATTAAAATCTGACAATATTTGTAACGCAAGAAAGTTTGACAGGTTATCACTGTATTTGGCGAGCGAATAGACGTCTTGATTTGATTTGATTTATTTATGGTTCAGATCTACAGTGGATATAGCACAAACACAGGCACAGTTACAAATAAAGTTCACGTCAAAATATTTTTCGGCTTTCGAAATTTCAACTTGCCAAATGGTCGTGTGAGACCGACGAATTTCAATATTTTGTTCTAAAGTTCTAAAGAGAAAATTGTTACTTACTTTTTCGCGAAAATTTCATAATTATATCTATACGTTAAAGTTAATTCACAAATTGATAAAATATGACTATTCCTTTGTGAAAACGAATACAGACTGCGTAAAAAGCCAAATCTCCGAAATCTTCTATTATTGTTTTCAAAAAAACATTGAAGTACTTAGAGATTTTAAAACAGTGGCAGTATTATTGAGTTTGAATATGAGTGACAGTGACGATCAAGCAGCCAATCATTTCATTAATACAGAAAAGAAGATGAGAAATCACAGAAGATACATCAAAAATAATATTCCGTAACTCCATTGTAAAAAAAGTCTATATTAAAAATATTTATTTGTCTTGTATTTATATTCTGTATAATATTATTATAATAAGAATAATAAGAAATAGTAAATTGTTTTATTAGGAGCAAAAGTGAGGCTTTTTGTCACCAGTCTGTAGGTTTGATAAATTAATACGGACCAGCCATGAGAAGCCACTTTTCTCCGAATAAAACTATTTTGCTATTTTTTCTTTAACTGTCAAAAATCTGACAATTTATTTGTTTTGATAAAACTTGACTGTCCAACAGCGGCGCATAATAGTTATTTATGTACCAAGTCAGTAAAGTGAGTCTTTATCGAACGAGCCTGAGATTATGAGCCGAGCGAGCAAAGCGAGCGAGGCGAGTAACAGGCGAGTTCGATAAAGACACTTTACTAACGTGATGCGTACAAACTTTTATCGTCAACCGTAAACATTTATAATAAAAAAAGGTTTTATAACTTTATTGTTAATAACACATTTCATTATGACAAGTACAATTATTAAACAAAAAGAAGTGATGGTTCTGGTAAATGCAGATACTTGGCAATTTCGCTTGCTACACTTCCAAAAGTATGGATTCCAACTGGTTGAACTGTGCACTTTTCCATCAAATTCTGAAGTGATCACAAATAAATAATCGAGGCCTGTTGGTCTTTGTTTTAGTTATACCAACAACCAAAATTGTTTCTTTGTTCTCTATGTCATTTTGTTTTAAATTCAAAAGTTCATCATTACGGCAGGCCCCAGCAATGCCAAACACAACACAAATCTAAAATAATTACTACATTCATATCAAATTGGTTTTGAACAATTTTCAAAAATTACCTTCATCATCAAGTAGATTTCATCTGGTGCATTCAGTAAAAATGTAAGTATGTCTTCTTGTGAAAGAGTTTTAGACTTCATTGGAATATGACTTCTTCCTTTTTTGTTTTAAAAAAGCCGAAGTTTTTGTATTGACTAATGTCTAGATCATTCTTTGCTGAAAGGTTTGCTTTCACCATGGAATAATACTACCACATTGAAGAAGGAGCGTTTTCACTATATTTTATAGTTCCATGCTTTTTGCACCATTCTTGTGGTAAATGTTCCAAAGACGTCTTTTCTGAATTTCAGGCGGCGTGCATTGCATGTCTTCTTCCACTTTTTTATATAAATAATTCGCGACCAAACTTTTACTCTTGGAGTCGTGACAGTGGCAAACGATTTCTGTTTAATAATGTCATAAAGTCATGGTTATGTAGATACATACATATTAGCGGCAGGTAAAGTGTTTGATTTTTACAGTAAAATAAAGTGTTTGTTTACTTCCGCAAATCGCTATAGTAATGTATGGCTCTATTGACGGTTGACGATAATAGTTATTTATGTACCAAGTCAGTAAAGTGAGTCTTTATCGAACGAGCCTGAGATTATGAGCCGAGCGAGCAAAGCGAGCGAGGCGAGTAAGAGGCGAGTTCGATAAAGACACTTTACTGACGTGATGCATACAAACTTTTATCGTCAACCGTAAACATTTATAATAAAAAAAGATTTTATAACTTTATTGTTAATAACACATTTCATTATGACAAGTACAAATATTAATCAAAAAGAAGTAATGGTTCTGGTAAATGCAGATACTTGGCAATTTCGCTTGCTACACTTCCAAAAGTATGGATTCCAACTGGTTGAACTGTGCATTTGCGATTTCGATTGGTTAGGAAAAATCGGTCGTGGGGCGTCTGCTTAGGACGTAGAGCTAAATATTTGTTAAATAATTCTATGGATTTTACTTTTCCATCAAATTCTGAAGTGATCACAAATAAATAATCGAGGCCTGTTGGTCTTTGTTTTAGTTATACCAACAACCAAAATTGTTTCTTTGTTCTCTATGTCATTTATTTTTAAATTCAAAAGTTTATCATTACGGCAGGCCCCAGCAATGCCAAACACAACACAAATCTAAAATAATTACTACATTCCTATCAAATTGGTTTTGAACAATTTTCAAAAATTACCTTCATCATCAAGTAGATTTCATCTGGTGCATTCAGTAAAAATGTAAGTATGTATGTCTTCTTGTGAAAGAGTTTTAGACTTCTTTGGAATATGACTTCTTCCCTTTTGTTTTAAAAAGCCGAAGTTTTTGTATTTACTAATGTCTAGATCATTCTTTGCTGAAAGGTTTGCTTTCACCATGGAATAATACGACCACATTGAAGAAGGAGCGTTTTTACTATATTTTATAGTTCCATGCTTTTTGCACCATTCTTGTGGTAAAGGTTCCAAAGACGTCTTTACTGAATTTCAAGCGGCGTGCAATGTCTTCTTCCATTTTTTTATATAAATAATTCGCGACCAAACTTTTACTCTTGGAGTCGTGACAGTGGCAAACGATTTCTGTTTAATGTCGTAAAGTCATGGTTATGTAGATACATACATATTAGCGGCAGGTAAAGTGTTTGATTTTTACAGTAAAATAAAATGTTTGTTTACTTCCGCAAATCGCTATAGTAATGTATGGCTCTATTGACGGTTGACGATAAAGTAATTTTAAGGTTAATTAGCTAGACGCCTTTGTCTGCCATGGCCATATGTCATTACCTATTGACGTATACAATGTCACGTTTTTCTGAGGTTTGACGAAGAAATATATATTTATTTTATTAACTCCATATTTATACATTGGTTTTCTTTAATTATAAAGTCTTTCAATAACCATCAATTTCTATGTTTCACATCTCCCGGGCGTCCCGTGATGGCTTATTTTTTTATTTATAGTGTTATCGTTTTAGACTGGTAACAAGATTGGGAAAGCTGTGAAGTAATTTTGGTTGCCTATACTATATATGCATTGTGACAAAGACATGTATATTAACTAGATATATTACATTATTATATAAAAAAGAATACTATACTATCTAGCAATCTATCCGTTTCACCAATATTAATTTTATAATTATGTCGTTGACCAGCTAAAATTTTATACCCACTTTACCAGATTGTAGAATACTCGTCTGTACTTACTTCCCGATTTTCTCTAGATTAATTTTTTGTAATTGAAAAGGGGACCCAAATATATATATATATATATATATATATATATATATATATATATATATATATCCACATTTCCAGTTTCAATATATATATATATTTGTTTTCGTATTGACCAGCTCCCCGTGATTCCAACCTTCACGAGGTTCTTTGCTAGTCAGATCATGTTCGTACATCATAGCCACTCCTTAAAACCATGAGGTCAGTAGCTATGAATCCCGTAAATCATGTGCCCTGAGCAGACGCAACGACCCCAAGATGACTGCTTTCTGCATTCCAGCCGCAAAGGTCTCTGCCGGTTTACAGCAGGCAGGAATGATTTTCAGATTGGACAAACCTCTATTATTATTATTCCATTATTATTATTATTATTAAAGAAACATACTCCAAGAAGGTCATATTTCCCTGTACGTGACAACCCTTGTCGCAATTGCCAGAAAAAAGTCGGAATTGCCAGAAAAGAGTCAGAATTGCCAGAAAAAAGTCAGAATTGCCAGAAAAAAGTCGGAATTGCCAGAAAAAAGTCGGAATTGCCAGAAAAAAGTCGGAATTGCCAGAGAAAAGTCGGAATTGACAGAAAAAAGTCAGAATTGCCAGAAAAAAGTCAGAATTGCCAGAAAAAAAATCGTTGTCAGTTATTTTTCCATTCATGTCCGTTCAGCGCCTTCGTAGGATTTCGAGCTCTACAGGAGAAAAACAGATTTTCCAATGCGTCTTGTGTCAAGCGTCCAAGCACTATGAAGCTGTCTCCGTTGCCAAAATAACCACGCTGATAAGGCTTTCATAAAGAATTTCCATAAAGATCTGGAATTGCATCACATCTAAGCAATTTCGAACATGCTAATTGAAATTGCTCTTCAGAAAAATGTATTTATTACCAATTTGAAATTATCATTATAACCATCATTATAATACTCTCTTGAACACTTACCTCGCATATTCTTATTATTATTTAAATTTATTTCTGTAAGTTCCTTGTGTGGTCTGAGGGATTTTAGGGATTCTGTATAAGATAAATCCTTTCTCAGTTCTATTTTTACAACCAGGAATGAAACAACTGGGCATTTTTATTTACAACGCAATGACAGTATGAAGTGACAGAACAAGTAATCAAATTTAAATCATACCCGCCTTTATTGATGACAAAGTGACTTCAGCGCTACCAACCATATTCTGGGCCAGCCAGATGTCGGTACCATAACGTAGTTGTTAAGGTCACTAGATAAAAAATTCTCTTTTTAAAGGTACCGCCATCAGTTATTTTTCATGGAAATTAAAAGAGATAGACATAGGATGAGTTTTAATGGGTTAGAAAAAGATACAAGAATCTAGGGATTTTTATCGATTCGTCAATAATCCGGATTTAAGGTTAAGGTTTCAATATTAATTTGCTGATTATATGAATTTATACCAATACCAACTAATCTTGGAAAACTAGTAAGAACACGATGGGTTGGACCGAAGAAATTATCAAGGCTCCAATGCCTTCGCCACTGGACGGGTTTCAACGTGGAAAACATAATGCAGACAATCCTCGATCGAGCCACTTTTTCCAAAATCATCAACGATTCGTCAACCGTGTATTTACCAATCGTCAACCTCCGAGTGTTCAACTGACAAACAAAATAACTACATAATAATAACAAGTGGTATTTTAATGTTATTTATTCAATTATTCTTGTCTAAATAATATTTTGTATAGCCCGGTCTCATCCCAACGCTTCTACATCTCGTTGGTTATGGTTTATTAATTTCTTCTTTATTAACTTCTTTAAGCTTGAGCCTTCAAAGATTGGCTTCAAATGTAAGGAAGGCTTCTTTAACACTATGCTTACAACTCACTATAAAATCTTCTGAACAGAAGTGCCTCTGAAATAATTAATATTCTTCCTGCAGGTTTCTTTCTAACATTGCCTGTTCTACGTTTTTCTTGGTCTACCCCCGACGTCTTCTTTCCAAAGATTCCCATCGTAGCATTTTCTTTGGCCATCTGTAACAGTCCATACGACTGACATGTCCGTACCACCGTAGACTTTTTGTTTCTACTGTGTCTAATATGTTAGTATCGATTCCCATGCTTTGTCGTACTTCTGTATTTCGGATTCGATCTCGTAAAGTTAGCCTGCAGCATCTACGCCAGAAGCCCATTTCTACTGTGGACAATTATTGTTTCCTTTGTCTTTCACTAATGCTCCAAACATCTATAATTAATATTCTAGAAGTAGAAATTTACATATCAATCTATACCCACACACTTCATCTCATTTATTGTAAAGGAAATTACACACTTTTATCAACAAAAAATTTTGAACTTTTTAAATTTCTACATAATCCTTCTCAAGTACATATCCCCCCATTCTACGGTATGTGTAGTACTTGTATGTATGTATAATGTTTTATAGTACCTGGTTTTTTCAGAACTTCCAAAAAAAATTTTCGAATAACCATTTTCTTCTCGCCTAAAAATTTGAGGAGGGTAACAAGTGCATACACTCTAACATGGTATTTACCTGTGGGACAACTGAAAAGGCTTAACATCTGTACTTGATTGTGCTTTACAGCCTTGAACTTCACATAGTCGCACCATATTTATCGAAAAATCAAAAAACTCCTCTTGACTTTGCTGAGAAACATCATAAATGACAGTTCAGGGCATACACGAATAACAGAAAATATCCATGTCAAATGTTCATGGAAATTAAAAGAGACAGAATGATATACGTCGCAACCGTTGGCGTTACCTTTAGAAAGAGAATTTTTCATCTAGTGACCTTAGTAGTTGTAGGGGCCATATTAAAACTAGATTTGTCGCGCCATCTGTCGTCTTGGTGCCAACTATTTTTAATTTATTTTTCGTACCCATAACAATATTTTAATTTTCTTTATTCTTTGGACATAAAAAATCAAACAAAATTTCGTTCAAACAGATTTATTTTTACATCTAGCATTATACATCTTTTTTGCTTTGTCAAACAACACACTTTTATATTTACATCGTCTACTACTATCTTTTCCTTTCAAAATATTATTTATACCTTTAAGGAATTTAAAAATGGCTAAATCAACTATTTTAGAAACAATTGTATCTATTATAATGTCCCTGTGACTACAAATAAATTGAAACTGTATATGGTTTTTTATAAAACTTGTAATAAATCGCTTGTTTCCTCTTGTTCTGTTTATGTGGTTTAATAGAATAGCGGTTATTTTATATGTTTTATTTACATAGTTTATAAATTCTATTGTACAATACTTCAATCTGTACGGTATTTTTCCTTGAAATTCTTTTTCGTAAGTAAAGTCATCGATATTGCTGTGGATTGTACTATTTCTAAATATTTGTGATTTGCAAATACAACATAAATTTTTTAGTTTTTTTTGCTACCCAACCAGCAATGTATGAAATAACGTTAACATGTACATTTTTTCGAAAATAAATGTCTTTTAAAGAACATATTTGTTTAACTATATTAAAATTAGTAAAATCTGGATCACATCTGTTTTCAGTTTGATTTTTTCTAATAGGCTGATCTATTAAGCATTTTAAAGAACATATGTTTGGTAAATCGGTTTTTTCAGTTTCCACCTTTGGAACAAGCTACAATTTCTTGAACAAGAAGAGTTTTGAACGACTCTGAAAGCTGCTGACACGTTGGATTTATGTTTCTTCCTCTTTGATTTCTTATTTTACCAAAATAATTTTCAAGAGAGTCTTGATTGAAAGCTCTTGGCAAAAAAAACTTAAATCCGTCGTATTGCAGTTGTTGGTGAATATCAATAAAACCTTCAAGTGTTGCAATAAATTTTTTTAAAGAAGGAGGCTTGCTACCTTCAAACGACATGGATTTCAAAGTTTCTATTGCTTCCTTCCAGAAGTTCACATGCTGTGATTCATTTGTTACTCCGCCTCTCCATTAATACTATCAAATAATTTGTCAAAAAATTTAACAATTTTTGCAGTTTCAAGGGCTCTTTCCTCTAAACTGAAATTTCCATCTTGAGTTCGTCTAAAAGGGTAGATACCATTATAGACTAATAATAATAGTTTGTAGACGAATTAATATATTACTTACTGTTTTTTGCCATTAAACGAATTGTCGCAGCAACTGTGTGACTTAAGACTTGTGTACAATATGAAACCTTCATTTTACAAATTTTTGTTGGTATAACTTGTTGATCAGTTAATTTTGGCATAATGGAATATTCACCACTCCATCCATCAATCATGTATGCATTTTCTATATCTTGCCATTTTGCCGTGCACATTTCTCCATCAATTTTTCCAACTAAATCTTTGGTGATAAGGTTATTGCGAATGCCTTTTATTAAATGAGGTGGATCATATATAGGTATGATATTTGTATCACCGATCTTTAGTTTTCGCTTAGGGTGGTTTGGTGATTCTTTTACCAATCGATTAATAGCAGCTTGATTTGCTGAGCCTTGATCACATATAGTTGCAACTATTTTAATATTGCATGCTTGAATTTTCTGTATTAGTAATTTTAAAATTTCCACTAAATCGGTGCTTTTTACTCCAGAATTTGTAAAGATATATCCTAAGGTTTGTTGCCATTTCGAAAATATAAGAACATAATTTGCTATTTCCAGTCTCTCCTTGTAACCAAAGTCCTCTGTGATGATGGGGTAGATTCAAGTAAAAAAATCCCTTTTACTTTAAAGTGTGATTTATTCGGAACCGCGCATATCGCGGTCCCAACCAAGACTGTCCTTACCTTTACTCCTCATCGAACGTTTACAATATGCTTATTCTATACAATCTAACCTATCGCCTCGACATTACCATATATGGACATGTCGCTGCGGAAATGCCAATCAATCGTTTAGGGTATTGCACTATTTCAGGTCAACAAACTGCTGAAGTTGCTACTTCCGCAGTTCGCTAACCTGTACCCGTTTTGTAATATCTTATCCCTATACTACACCTTCCCCGTGAAAGAAAAAAAAAAATTTTCTTTACAATAACTATTGATGGCTTAGATAATTTTTTTTTGTTGTTGTTACCCACTGACTTATCATCTAATACTTAACTTATGTTACCTAAAGTTATTTCATTGTGCTTATTACTAACAAAAACATACAATTAAAATTTAAATTAAATTTATAACATTCTTGTGGTTTAAAAAAATACGATGATCACTTATAGTATGGTTTCACTCTGTTCTTGTGCACTGTCACTTGTTTTCCTTTTATCCTTATAACTACGTTGGGAGACTGGTCTTTAATAACGTCATGAGGCCCTTGGAAGACCTCTTCCATTTTGTTTGTGGTGTTATTTCGGACCATAACAAGATCTCCTGGCTTATACCTAATACTAGCTGTAGTGCGCTGATCGTACTGTTCTTTTCGTTTCATTTTTGAGTTTACTAAATTGTTTCTTGCGTCAGCGCTGGCTTGTTGTAACCTGAACTTTAGCTCTAAAGGATAGTTTTCAAAGGTATAAAGCGGGTCAGGGTCATTGCTGATATTTGAAGGTAGTCTCGCTATACGGCCAAATAATAATTCAAACGGGGTGTACTTAGTTTCGACGTGAACTGTTGTATTATAGGCAAAACACCAAAAGGGTAACCAACTTGTCCATGCGTTTTTGTAATTGGCTACTTGCATGCGCAGGTAAGCGCCTAAATGTTTGTGCGAATTTTCTAATGCGCCTAAAGTCTCATGATGATACGCGGTGGAGTTTAACTGTTTTACGTTTAGTATTTTGCACGTTTCGTTAAATAGTAAAGCCATGAATTCGGTACCTTTGTCCGTTAGAATTTCTTTTGGAATTCCGTATCTGAGTATGAAATTATTAACAAATGATCGCGCTACTGTCTCTGCTTCTTTATTTGGTATCGCGTAAGCTTCGATGAACTTTGAAAGATCACATTGTATCGTTAGGATATATTTATTGTTGTCTACATCGGATTCTAAAGGACCGACAAGATCTAAGCAAATTTTTTCAAAAGCTGCTGAGGCTGTGGATGTTAGCGTTAAGGGTTCAATGCAAGGTTTCGAATGTTTGTATCGCTGACATGAGTCGCATCGTCGCGTAAAGTCTACTACATCTTTGTGTAATCCTCTCCAATAGTAATACTTTTTTATATTGTTGTACATTCGAGTTATTCCTGCATGACCTCCAGTAGGTAATAAATGAAAATCGTTTAGGATTAATTGTCTGGATTCAGGTGATGTAATTGGAGAAACGTTTCGTAAAATTGAAATATCTATGCTGTTTTGTCTGAGTAACTTGGATAGTTTGGCAATTTCTTTGATAAAACTCGGAGCATTTTTCTTATCATTTATTATTATTAATTCATTTATATCATTTTGTGTGCACACTTCTGACAGAACTTTCAACGACGTTCGAAGATACGACGTTGAGCAAGATTCTCGCCATTTAAAATATATCACTTGCAACGTTGCGTTAAAAATAAAATTCTTGCCATAATATACTTCATTTTTGTTACTGCTTTCGATTAATTTGTGAAATTCTTCGAACTCTACCGGTCTGAGATCTGTTGCGTTTTTGGGTTTTTTCAACAGTTCTACAATTCCAGGGTGATCAGTCCCGTGTTCGTAAAACGTTGGGTCGTTAATGTTTGACTCTTGTTTTAATTGTTTGGTTCGCGAACGCGTTAAAACGTTGAGGGTTGACGTGCTATGTTTAGACATTTCGCGTAATTCTTCGACTGGCACTTCGATTCGAGATAAAGCATCTGCCGTCACGTTAGTTTTTCCTTTTATGTACTGTATTGTGAAATCGTATTCCTCTAAAGTTAGTCTGAATTTTGTAAGACGACTCGATGGATCGGACATGCCGAACAGATATACTAGTGGTCGATGATCTGTCTGGATTAGAAATTTACGTCCAAACAGGTATGGTCTAAAATGTTTTACTGCCCAAACGACGCCTAACAGTTCTTTTTCGATGGTGCAGTATCGTGATTCTGCTTTATTGAGGGTACGACTTGCGTAAGCTACGGGTCTGTCGCTGCTATTACACAAAACAGCTCCGATGGCCACGCCGGACGCATCGGTTTTCAAAATAAATTTGTGGTTTTCGTCAAAATTCGGGTATTGTAAAATTGGTGGTGACATTAATTTACTTTTTAGCGTTTGGAAAGCCTCTTGGCATTCGTCTGTCCATGAAAAAGGTACATTTTTTCTTGCTAATTTGTTTAATGGGTTAGCGATGTGAGCGAAGTTCTTTATGAATGAACGGTAATAATTCGCGAATGCAACAAATCGCTTCGTTGATTGTGCATCTTGCGGTACGGGGAAATTTTGCAATGCTCGGACTTTTTCAGGGTCAGGTGAAACGCCTTCTTCCGAGATAACATGACCTAGATATAATATTTCTTTGCGGAAAAAATCGCATTTCTTCGGGTTTAATTTTAGATTTACTTGTCGTAATCTATTTAAAACTCTGACTAAATTTCTGTTGTGGTTGGATAGGTTAGTTCCGAAAACGATTAGGTCGTCAAGGTACACAAAACAATTCTCGTAGTTTAGACCTGCCATTGCTATGGTCATAGCTCGAGAAAATACGCTACCACTGGTTCGAAGACCCATTGGCAGTCTGGTCATTTGGTACTGCCCCATGTTGGTGGTAAATGCCGTGTAAGGTCTACTTGACGGTTCTAGTTCTATTTGATAATAACCTTGAGAAAGATCTAGATGAGAAAAATATGTTGCACCCGAGAGAGAATCTAAGATTTCGTTAATGTTTGGTAGGGGAAACTTATCGTCTTTGATTTTTTTGTTAAGCATTCTATAGTCCACAACTACTCTCCACTTCCTTACGCCGTTACTGTCAGGCTTTTTTGGTACTATTAGTAATGGGGATGACCATGCAGACTTTGCTGGTTCCACAATGCCGCTGTGTAACATTTTGTCAATTTCAGACTGAATGTCTGGTTTCTGAGAGTGTGGGAGGCGGTACTGTTTCACATACGCTGGTGTTATATTTTCTTGTAATTGTATCTGGTGTTTGTAAACATTCGTTACCGTAAGTGGGTCACGATCTAAATGAAAAACATCGGCATATTTTGCACAAATTCGTTCTAGTGACTTCCTTTCTTCGTCATTAAGGTGATTCATTTTTATTGAATCAAGTACTTCGTCTACCCGTTCTATTTCTGTTTGGTTAATTTCGTTAAATTGGGCTATTCGGAATTCGTTTATATTGACTAGTTTTGGGGTGTAGTTTTTGATGTTCACTTCGTGTTCTCGTGTATTTAATATGCGAACTGGTATAATGTTATTGATTTCGTCTTCTTGTGGTCTAACTATTGTTCCTGCTACAAAGATTCCTGAACTCAATTCTTCTGGCATTATTACACAATCGTGGGTTTGTACCACGCTAAAATATTTAATTACTTCGCATCTAGGAGGAACACATGTGTCATTATTAATTTTTGATTGTAATGGAGTGGTTATTCTGATATGGTTGACTGAGAATGAAAATTTAAAAGTTTCGTAATCTATAAAAGCTGAATATTTTATGAAAAAGTCAGCGCCCAGGACTCCGTCTAAGTCTTTGTCAAACGGATCTGTAATCGCAAATTTGTGGGTTATCTCTATGTCGTCGATCTGTAAAGTGAGGTTTGTAGATCCGTGTGATGTTGTCGAACCGGCAACACCGTTAATTTTGATTTTATCCTGACTGTTTACGTTTTGTAAATTTAAATTTAAGGAACCAATGAAAAAAACGCTGAGTGAAGCTCCTGTGTCCACTAAAAGGCGAACATTTTGATCTCCGTATTTCATCTGGACGAAATTTGAGCTGTTCATATTGAACGTATAAGACTGATGAGTGTTAATGAGTTTCGGAGGAGAGACGAAAAAACCGTTGACTTTGCACATTTTGATTGTTTTGATTGTTATTTTGATAGTTACCTCGATAGTTACCACGATAATTATTTTGATGATTACCTCGACCGTTACCTCTACTCCTACTGTCTCTGTTGTTATCGATTCTGTTAACGAAATTTCGACTGTTGTTACCGTTGTTACGGTTCCGGTTTCCGTTTTGGCGGTCGTTTCTGTTCGAATTGTTAAATATGCCGCTTCTACCACGTTGGTTATTGCCGTTTCTTCGTACTCGCATATGGAACATCGTTTGATTCTGATTATTCATCGCGACTTCGTCTTTGGCTGCGTTGATTGCGTCAGATAATCTTTCGTAATTGCGCGCTTTGATGACTGTACGAACTTCGTTGTCGCGGATACCTCTCGCAAACACGTCTATAGCTATCCTTTCGTTTTCTGCTCTAAATAGTTCAAATTTTCGCGGATCGTTCCCTGCTTGCGCCAGGCTTAATTCTGACATTAGTTCTTCAATTGACCTACCGTACGCGTCAATGTTTGAATTATTTTGTTTGGTCGCTTGCAATTTAGCTGCTAAAGCCGTTGAGGACTGCTTTGGTAGAAATTGTATTTTTAAATCATTTATCAGGTCTTCCACCGTTAGGTAAGATTGCTTCATTCGTGTTTTATCTCTGTACGATATGCATGCTTTAATTACGTAATTTATTACCGATTTTTTTCCTTCAGCATCTAACGCGCTTTCATACAAACTGATACCTTCGATTAACTGGTGTATGGTATTAACATCATTGTTAGAAATTCTGGGCAACAAGCTCGCCGCGGTTTTGAAATTGAATTTCTCCGTCATTTTGGAGGTTTTAATTTTGATACTTTCAATACGATCAGTGCCTAGCTCTGGACTTTCTCTGGATTTAGTACTCTTAACATTGGTCGCGCTTTGGCGTTCGCATAGGACGCTTTCAACATATGCTAACTTATTTTCTATCCTCGTAATAAGATTATTAAATAATTCTACTTTACCTTCTCCTAAATTAACACGTTCTTCACTAATTCGAGTCTGGAGCTGCTCATAATAATTTTTAAATCGTTCTAACTCACTCAACTTGGTGCTTGTGACTGAGGCGTCTTGCCTCCTGGTGGTGTTGTCTTTTCGCAAGTTTTCCTTGAAGTTCCTGAGGTCGTCGTTGAACTTCTCAAGGAACTCCTCGGTTTTCATTACACCCACTTTCCACTGCTCTACACTGCTCTACACTCTACACACCGACTTCTCCATTTGGGCACACAGGTCTTCTTTATGCCTTACTGGATGACGGGTTTCCACGGCCTGCCAAGGTCTCCATCTCCAGGCACGTCCTGCTGATCTCCCGTCGAATTCGGCGTTCGAATCGCTCCGTGCACTTCCGGTATGTCCGGATGGCAATGTATAACAGTACTATCAACAATACCAGGCCAACAAGCGTGACTTCCGTGATGTCCCTTGGGCTCCAACCCGTGAACGCAGCACCCCCTTTATTGCTGTTCCCGGCTTGCTGGAGACTCACGTTTTCTATCACCTTCGAGTTGCACATGATTATACACTACATCACTACCTGCAGAAGGGCCAGCTTCGGTTCAGCTTTGCTGAGCTGGCAGGATCGCCATGTGATGATGGGGTAGATTCAAGTAAAAAAATCCCTTTTACTTTAAAGTGTGATTTATTCGGAACCGCGCATATCGCGATCCCAACCAAGACTGTCCTTACCTTTACTCCTCATCGAACGTTTACAATATGCTTATTCTATACAATCTAACCTATCGCCTCGACATTACCATATATGGACATGTCGCTGCGGAAATGCCAATCAATCGTTTAGGGTATTGCACTATTTCAGGTCAACAAACTGCTGAAGTTGCTACTTCCGCAGTTCGCTAACCTGTACCCGTTTTGTAATATCTTATCCCTATACTACACCTCAAATCCCATAAATTTATCAGAATATCTGTCATATGAAATATTCGGTAAAAGGGACATTTCATCAAAAAGCAAAACACAGTATTTTTCTTGTTTTTTCATTCCCAGAGAGCAGTCTTTCCAATATTTGAAAAGTACATCATTTACTCCTGTATTTATAGGCAACGCATTCAAAAATTTCATTATTGTTTGGCAACTTGGTAGTGCAAACAATTTTCTTAAAAAACTATAACCTATCCCGGAATATTTATACATTGCCAAAGCTAGAATTTTTTCGTCTGTGTTATACCTCCTTCCTTTAGCTTTTGTGTTGCGTTTTCTTAACTGGGATAAACAAAATTGTACCGCTTCATGGCTTAGCACACCAGAATCTAAGTTACATCGAAAATTTTTGGCGAGACGTAATGCTTTGTGCGTGAAAATAAGCTTCTTTTTTGTCCTATTAACTGTTCTTCTTAACTTTTTTACCTCTTCAGTTATTTTTACATTCACTCGTGGTTTTGCAATAGTCTGTGATGCTACACTTGAAGCTGTTGGATTCAAAGGATATTCAGAATTGTTGCTAATTTCGATCAATTTTGTGGATTGGAATGGAACTGGAATTATTATAATTTATTTTTTCAATTTTACTGGAATTGGTAAACCCTACCTTGAAAAACAGATTCACAGATTTCCTTGGGAGATGCATTTTTGAGTAATGTGCCGTTATGCGTAAAATCTTTTTTGACAAAATGATTCCCACAAATTCGATAATTATCGTAAATTACTTTCGGGCTTAAATTCGCAATTTTTGGACTCTGGCAAAAAGCCTTCCAATGATTAAATTTGTTCATATCTTTCATAGGATTTGGAAACCGATGCCGAGAAGCGTTGTCCGCGCCGATGAAATTGACAGTAATACAAAGTCGTACCAATAGAGATAAAATCACCTCTAGAGGGATTTGAATCGCGACTTAATGGAAACTGTAATAAGCAGTCATGAAACTCGAATAACTGTCAACCGTTGTCAACATTGTCAAAATAACGTAAATAAAATAAGAACTTCAATCAAATTTTTGATGACAGCAAAAATAAATAAATAAAACTTACGACAAAAAATGTTTAATAAAGATGAGGTAAGATTTGCATTATTATTCTAAATAATATCTGGTTTTGAAAAAAATAAAGCACGCTTAATTTTGAAATTGAAATTAATTTGTTCCACGCCCTCCTAATTTTTCATTCTGTAAAACTATTACAGTTTACTTTAATGCGCGAGGTGGTGACATCTAGCGATATTTGGTCTGTTTTCCAAACGCAAGGTTTTGAGCGATTGGCACGACTTGAAATTAGTGTCATCGGCGCGGACAACGCCGAGAAGATTTTAAATCAAAACATTTAAAAACTGCGCAATTGTATTTAGACATTTTTTCACGTCAGTTTGAAGTTTAAACAAAAATGCCATAATTATTAATGTTCCATAGTTACAAAAAAAAAGAAAAAATTTAAATGACGACATCTATGGGTTTGGAGCTAAGCTTACATCAAATAAAAATACATGGAGATTGCGTTCTATATACATAATAATAAATTTTTAGATTATCTATGGAGTAGAACAGTCGGTTGCTAATGTCGGTTCTGCGGTGTTCTATGTTCGACAAATTATTATTATATATCTATACAGTAATGTAATAACGTTAATAAAGTCTATGAACAATCCAGGGATAACAGTAACATGTGACGCTGAAGCAAATTTAAAATGACTAAAGGACAACTAAAGGACTAAAAGGGATTAAAAGTTTTAAAAGACTTATTCTCGTCTTTACATAAGTTGCCCAAGGGGGCAAAATAAACATGGTGTACACCGTATAACAATTTATTAATGAAATATAATAACAATAATAATAAAATTCATTTTGTTTCCAATCAGTCATAAATCTGTACTGCTCGTATTGCTGATTTTGCTGAGTAACATTTTAACCGGAAATAATGTCATGAGCATTTCACTTGTTCTCTTTTTATTACATGGGACGTTCAGTGTTGCCGGAATCAGTTTGTGCCCTGAAGAAAAACTAATTACAATTTAGTTACATTACAACACTCGTCGCTTCATTTTTACATTGAAATCATCCTCGACACTTTACATTATAAAAAGAATAGAACCGGACAAACCTTAAACCTATTACCACATTAATCCGTATCAGTTTAAAAGCTCATTTAATTGGCAAATGATGTAGTGATGGTTGTGATTGTAGTTCTCGATATGCACATTGAGTATTGCATATTTTGTATAGTACGGACATTGCACGTTTGGATGTCTATAAATGAACATACAACAATACGTATCTACAAATGAAGTTGTTATCGATACATCTAGTTTTACGATATTTATCACTAAAGCGTATGTCGTATAGTTTGATTAACACTTCTATATGTAAGAACTAAACTAAATAAAAGCTGAAAATTCTAGTTATGTCTACTACAGTTACGAAACGAAATAGTCCAACAGTTCCTAATTTAAACAGTAATTCGATGAAGTTCTATCGACTGCAACCACTTAAGGAAGAACGAGGATCTTAAGCCTAATTGATTTACATTGTTGCCATTTATTGGTGCTTGCACACCTTCCATCGTTGTGAACGTGTGCAGGCCGATCGGTAATACACTATAAAAAAATTAATTTCATTCTGAAGTACTTCTATAATTATTTCTTAATAAATAGATCAGGGTGAGGGCGGCGTGTCACGCCCCCCGTCGTGGATAATTTTGGATTGTTTTGTACTGTTCTTTCGAAGCCAATAAATGTGTTTTTTATTATCAAAAATAGGTACGTCGTTATAGAGTAAATAATGTTAAAATTTACATTTGCTTCTTATACATTATTCGTACAACGGAAAGCAGCAGAGGCACTTCAGAATATAAATAATGCGGGGAGAATGGACACTTGCGTTGACGTAGACCATGCGGGAATTTCGTTTCTTAGCACTTATTATAGGCGGACAGACGAAGTCTGTAGTTTGAAGGGGTGGAATTAACGATAGTGCAGACATGAAACAAGGGTATACAGGAGCTTCAATTGTTCTAATTTTTTTTTAACAACGGTGTTGTTCTTTCAAGTGATCAGATTTGGTGTTTCAGACTGCACAAAGCCCCAGTAACAGTAAATAAATCAAGGGTAATTAAAATATCCACAAATACCTCTAACAGTCAGAAAGCTACTCAACCGTTGGTCACAAACAAGTCATCATATTTTCACAAAATGATAACATCTAAAAGGTCAGCGCTCATTACGGTTCATGCATGTTCTAGCACTAATTGCCCAGAACGGCTTCAGGTCAGAACATGTGTTGTGGCTCTAAAGGCACATGTACGTCTGGTAATCGCACAAGTCTTCTTTGAAGACTTTCTTTGATTAGTGCCCGAACGAGCGCCGACCCGACAACAGCAACTATTCACAAATTCGGATCGCGATAACCAAAACCGTCGAAGATGCATAGGGAACGGATGGACGACGACGTCATTCCTCAGAAGGCCGCGCGTGTCTCAGCAGCAGCTGTTCTTCCGTGACTTAACAACTAACAGTCGATTTCGCACTACGAGGAGCGTCCGGTCATCACAGCACAGCGTCGAACATCTGCAGAGACCTGGTGATCACATCGTCTTTGAGGCACGATTCCATGAACTCCTCGATGGTGATGACGCCGTCCTGGTTGAGGTCCAGCTTCCGGAAGACTCGGTCGATCTGCTCGCGGGCCTTGCGGTCGTCCTCGACCTGGTGGGCGCGCCGACCCATCAGCTCGTGCACGGCGACGACGATCTCCGAGAGCTCTCCGCGGCTTATGCAGCCGTCGCCGTTCACGTCGTAGAGCTTGAAGGTCCATCGGAGGCGTTCGTAGACGGAGCCGCGGAGTAGCGTCGACAGGGTTATCAGCAGGTCCTGTGGACAAATGGTGTGGTCAATTGGAGAAATTATCATAAATCATTGACCAAAAAAAAAAAACACTATAAAATAAGGAGGAAATTAATTAAGAGGACTGTTCGGGAAATTTCTCATAACTTCGATAATAATGCATCAATTTTGAAACGCTTTCGTATTCTAATAAAGAATAAACGGTTAAATGACGCTATCACCCAATTTTATTTAAAGTATCACAAAAAAAGTTTTTACGTCATAAATAATGATTATAAAAAAAAGTTGCTCCCGTCATTCAACGATTTTCTTAAAAATTTACTGAAAAAAGAAAAATTGAAAGCGCCAAAAAATTAAAGAAATTTAGTAATAAAAATTAAGGGTTGAGAAGGTGGCTCACCCTACAGGCAACCCGTTGCGTCATATACGGCGGGCGATGCGCTACAAAATTATAAACACCATTTTAGAAAGGTACGATTATATTTAGTTGACACTTCTATGTAAATTTGAAGTAAAATTTAAGAGACAAAATCAAACACTCGTAATAATTTAATATCATAAATATCAATAATTGTAAACATAAAAATACATAACATAACTAACAATTTTTGGCAGCAAATGTCAAGTTTCGCTGACAATTTTTGGTGGAAAGTTTCAAGTGTCGCCAACAATTTTCGGTGTCAAATTTAGTTTTTTTTTGCTGACAATTTTTGGTGTCATATTTCTTTTTTTTGCTCGGCAATTTTTGGTGGCAAATTTCAGGTTTTGCTCCGCAATTTTTAGTGGCAAATTTTATTTTTTGCTGTCTAGTTTCATTTATTGTTGACAATTTTTGGTGTCAAATCACATTCTTTTGTTGAAAATTTTTGGTCACATTTAATTTTTTGATTGGTGTCAAAATTTATACTTTGCTGACAATTTTAGGTGCAATATTTCTTGTTTTTGCTCAGCAAATTTTGCTGACAAATTGCGGTGTCAAATTTCATTTTTTTGCTGACAATTTTTGGAGGCAAATTTCATTTTTTTTCCGAGAATTTTTCGTGGCGATTATTCTTTTTTTTGCTGACAATTTAACTTGTGTTTTTCTCAACCAATGAGATGTTTCAATTTCAAAATAAACACCCAATAGGACAATTATTTTAGTGGCAATTTTTCGACAAGCTTTATTGCAGTGAATTTTTTTTTGTAACCATTTTCCATTACAATTTACAAATTAAATTGTCAAGCCAAATAGGACCTGAGCTCTAAATATTGCCGCCAATGTTTGCTCTTCATACTGACCCGTTTCTGTGACTTGAGAAAATAATTTTTGATGGCAAATAATCTCATATTTTACTAAACATTTTTGTTGGCAAATTTCATTTTTTTGCTAACAATTTTTAGTGTCAAATTTCGTTTTTTTTTTTGACAATTTTGGGTTCATTTATTTGTTGACAATTTTTAGTGG
Organism: Diaperis boleti; assembly: GCA_963583935.1. Classification (NCBI taxonomy): domain Eukaryota; kingdom Metazoa; phylum Arthropoda; class Insecta; order Coleoptera; family Tenebrionidae; genus Diaperis; species Diaperis boleti. The sequence goes on from OY757248.1 coordinate 43,629,558, forward strand.
CAAATTTCAAGAATTGCCGAAAATGTTTGGTGTCAAATTTCATTTTTCTTTTTTGACAATTCTTGGTGTCTAATTCCATTTTTCTTTGCTGACAATATTTGGTGGCAAATATCAAGTTTCGCTAACAATTTTTGCTGGCAAATTTCATTTTATGCTGACAGTTTTTGGTGGCAAAATCGATTTTTGCTCCGCAATTTTTGGTTGAAAATTTCATTTTTTGCTAACAATTTTTGGTGTCAAATTACATTTTTTGCTCGGTAATTTTTTGTGGCAAATGTTAAGTTTTGCTGACAATTTTTGGTGTCAAGTTTCGTTTCCTTTTGTTGACAATTTTTGGCAGCAAATGTCAAGTTTTGCTGACAATTTTTGGTGGCAAATTTCAAGTGTCGCTAACAATTTTCGGTGTCAAATTTCGTGTTTTTTGCTGACAATTTTTGGTGTCATATTTCTTTTTTTTGCTCGGCAATTTTTAGTGGCAAATTTTATTTTTTGCTGACAATTGTAGGTCACATTTTTTTGGCTCGGAAAATTTTGGTGACAAATTTATTTTTTTGCTGTCTAATTTCATTTATTGTTGACAATTTTTGGTGTCAAATCACATTCTTTTGCTGACAATTTTAGGTGCAATATTTCTTGTTTCTGCTCAGCAAATTTTGCTGACAAATTGCGGTGTCAAATTTTATTTTTTTGCTGACAATTTTTGGAGGCAATTTTCTTTTTTTTTCCGAGAATTTTTCGTGGCGATTATTCTTTTTTTTTGCTGACAATTTAACTTGTGTTTTTCTCAACCAATGAGATGTTTCAATTTCAAAATAAACACCCAATACGACAATTATTTTAGTGGCAATTTTTCGACAAGCTTTATTGCAGTGAATTTTTTTTGTAACCATTTTCCATTACAATTTACAAATTAAATTGTCAAGCCAAATAGGACCCGAGCTCTAAATATTGCCGACAATGTTTGCTCTTCATACTGACCCGTTTCTGTGACTTGAGAAAATAATTTTTGATGGCAAATAATCTCATATTTTTTATTTTACTCATTTTACATTTTTGGTGGCAAATTTCATTTTTTTGCTGACAATTTATATTGTCAAATTTCGTTTTTTTTTTGACAATTTTGGGTGGCATATTTCATTTATTTGTTGACAATTTTTAGTGGCAAATTTCAAGATTTGCCGAAAATGTTTGGTGTCAAATTTCGTTTTTTTTTACAATTCTTGCTATCTAATTCCATTTTTCTTTGCTGACAATATTTGGTGGCAAATTTCGTTTTCTTTTTGACAATTTTTGGTGGCAAATTTAATTTTTTGTTGATAATTTTTAGTGTCAACTTTCATTTTTGCTGCCAATTGTTAGTGGCAAAATCCATTTTTGCTCAATTTTTTATGGCAAATTTCATTTTTTATTGTCAAATTTAATTTTTTGGTGACAATTTTTGGTGCCATATTTCTTTTTTTTTGATAGGAAAATTTTTGTGGCAAATTGCGGTGTCAAATTTTATTTTTTTGCTCTCAATTTTTGGTGTCAAATTTCACTTTTTGCTGACAATTTTTGATGTCAAATTTCTTTTTTTTGCTCTGCAAGTTTTGGTGGCAAATTTCAATTTTTGGTGACAAATTTTGGTCAAATTTCATTTTTTCGTTTTGCTGACAATTTTTGGGGTCAGATTTTTTGTGCCGACAATTTTTGGTGGCAAGTTAAATTTTTTTGCTGACACTTTAATGCTTTCAATCAATATGTCTATTATTATTGTTATCTATATCTATATCTAATATATAAAATTCTCGTGTCACAGTGTTTGTAATTAAACTCCTCCGAAATGGCTCGACCGATTTTCGTGAATCTTTGTGTGCATATCGGTTGGGTGTGCGAATCGGACAACATCTATTTCTGTTAAGTTAATGTTAAGGGGTGTCCACCTCAATTTTTTTTCTTTTTTTGATAATTTTTTTAATTTTTTTATTATGTGGCATTAAAAAATATATACAACCCAAAATTTTCACTTTTCTATCACCAACCCATGCTTTTTAATAGTAATTTTTTTTTGTACATTTGGCAGGTATGAGAATAGGTGGTAAACTATTTTTCACATGGATATAGGGGCTCAGGGGGGGGCCCTTGGGCTGGACCGGTTTTTCGACTCGACCGATTTTGATGATTTTTTCTTTGTATATTTGGCAAGTATGAGAATATTTGGTAAACTATTTTTCACATGGATATGGGGGTTCACGGAATCCCCTTGGGCTGGACCGATTTTTTGGTTCGACAGATTTTGATAATTTTCTTTTTGTATATTTGGTAGGTATGAGAATAGATGGTAAACTATTTTTCGCATGGATATGGGGGCCCAGGGTGCCCTATAGGGCTGGTCCGATTTTTATGCTTTTTTTTAGCAGAATAACTATTAAAATATGGATATGGGGCCAGGGGGCCCCTTGGGTTTATTACTCGAAAACAGCTGGACCAATTTTCATGGTTTTTGATTTGTTGGATTTGTCTCCGCCCCGAATAGCAGAATATCTATTAAAACATGGACATCAATGCCACTTTTCGTTGTAATTTTATAACTCAAGAACGGTTTTACCGATTTGAATAATTTTCGTTTTGTTTTGATCGACATAATCCAGGGATGGTTTAAAACTATTTTTCACATGGACATGGGGGCCCAGAAGGGGCCCTCGGGCTGGACCGATTTTTCGGGTTGACCGATTCTTATGAAATTTTTTTGTATATGTAGTAGGTATGAGAATAGGTGGTAAACTATTTTTCACATGGACATGGGGGCCCAGGGGGTCCCCTTGGGCTGGACCGATTTTTCGGGTCGACCGATTCTCATGATTTTTTTTTTGTATATTGGATAGGTATGGGAATAGGTCGTTAAGTATTTTTCACATGGATATGGGGGCCCAGGGGGGCCCTTGGGATGGACCGATTATTATGATCTTTGATTTGTTGGATTTGCCTACGCCCCGAATAGCAGAATAACTATTGAAACATGGACAGGGGGCTCAGGGGAAACCATTGGGTTTATAACTCAAGAACATCTGGACCGATTTTTATGATCTTTGATTTGTTGTGTTTGTCTCCGTCCCGAATAGCAGAATAACTATTAATAAATGGACATGGGGGCTCGGGGGCCTCCTTTGGTTTATAACTCAAGAACGGCTGGACCGATCTTTAATTTGTTGGATTTGCCTCCACCCCGAATAGCAAATTAAATATTAAAACATCGGAAAAATTACAGGGGGCGGGGAGCTTGGTACAGGGCAACGACAATAACAAAGCCCCCCTGGCACGACAATAACAAATAACGACAGCCATCAAAATTTGTCGTCCGGGATTTAAAAATGAAAATCGATTTTTAAAGAGTAAACTACAAAGTTTCACTTCTGTTGCGCGTGGACTCCACACACATTTTTTCTTTTTCTTTTTCTTTTCGGGGGCGAATAAATATTAAAACATCGGAATACATGGCAGAAACAAAAATGAACATGGCGTTGTATGCTGGTTCCGGCAATGCCAGGAGATGGCGTTGTGTGCATTATGTTTTGATAAAAAAGTGAATTCAGCTAATAAGTTAACACAACATTTATTGATTCTGAGGCGATACAAAGTTTGCCGGGTCAGCTAGTAATATATATAAAAATCAATTCCACTTTTGTTGTAATTTTATAACTCAAGAACGGGCTCACCTATCCAAACCAAATATTTAGGCTTTGTTGGGACTATTTAGTAGATGGTTTATGTGAAGTTTGCACAAAATCGGTCGAGCGGTTCTTCATTTATCACATTTTTTGTAACAAATGAATTCAATAAATGGCGGATCATTTTGTTAATGGGTCGTGTTAGTTACACTATTTATAACTCAAGAACGGCTGAACCGATTTGGCTGAAAATTGGTGGGGAGGTAGTTTAGCACCAGGAGCCGGACATAGGATACTTTTTATCGACATAGGGGCCCAGGAGGGCCCCTTAGGCTCGACCGATTTTTTGGGTCCACCGATTCTTATGATTTTTTTTTTGTATATTTGATAGGTATGAAAATAAGTGGTAAGCAATTTTCCACATGGACGTGGGGGCCTAGGGGGGCCCCTTGGGCTGGATATATTTTTCGGGTCAACCGATTCTTATGAATTTTTTTTGTATATTTGGTATTTATGAGAATAGATGGTAAGCTATTTTTCACATAGACATGGGGACCCAGGGGGCCCCTTTGGGCTGGACCGATTTTTATAAAAAAAAATTGTATATTTGGTAGGTATGAGAATAGGTGGTAAGCAATTTTTTACATAGACATGGTGGCCCAGGGCCCCCCCTTGGGCTGCACCGATTTGTCGGGTTGACTGATTTTTGTGTTTTTTTTTTTGTATATTTGGTAGGTATGAGAATTGGTAGTAAACTATTTTTCACATAGACATGGGGGCCCAGGGTGCCTCCTTGGGCTGGACCGATTTTTCGGGTCGACCGATTCTTATGATTTTTTTTTATATTTGATAGGTATGGGAACAGGTCGTAAAGTATTTTTCACATGGACATGGGTGCCGTCCATGTCGGATCACCAAAGCTTTCAGATTACTCCAGTTTTTGAATAAGATATCTCAAGTTTTCTGTCTCACCCAGTACCTCAAGTTCCTAACCTCCTCAGGTTCTCAAATTTTACAAATTCATCAAATGTCTTAACCAGTCAAATACGTAAATTTCTACTTGGCAGGTTTCGTGTCCTCACACTCCTCACGTGTGGGTTCTTCTTAGGTTAAGCGTTTTCACAATTCTCCCAAATTTCATAAATTGCTTGAATCGCCCTCCCAAGTTCTCCAGTTTTAAAACTTCTCAAGTTTTCTAATCTATTTTGAGTTCAGGTTTCAGTATCTGTTCAGGTTTCTCAATAATTCAGATTTCTTAGTTTGGGTTATTTTCTCCGGTATTTCACATCTTCAATCTTGTTCAATCAGATTTTGCCAGTTCTCAAATTTTCTGTTTTTTTTTTATTGCCTCAAGTTTCCAGGTTTCTTTATGTTCATTAACTCACTATTAGTTGTTCATTTTGTGTAATGTTTCAGCTCCAATTATTTTCAGCTTTTTGAAATCTTAGGTTACTTGTTCTCTGGTTTTCAGATTCAGGTTTTGAGTTTATCAGGTTTTTAGACTTTTAATTGCTTTGTTTTTGCGTTATATTATTAATCTACCAACTTTTCACATTTTAAAGCTCCCAAATTGTTATGTTTTCATTGTCTTTAAATTTTCATATTTTCAGTTTCTCTTCTCTAATGCTGAGTAAAATTCAGGTTCAGGTTCTGGGTTCCCAATTCTTAGTCCTTCAATTTCTTAAGGGTCTCAATTTTTTCATGATCATATTCAGGTTTACAGGTACCCATATTCACCGATTTTTAAGTTTTCAATTTTTAGGCTTTCAGGTTGTTGGGTTTTCAAGTTGCCACTTTGACATTATATCTTAAAATTATCTTGATGTTACTTTCAAGCCTCTTATCCTCTTTTGTTCTTGCAATAGGTCTGTGGTAAATAAAATACGATACGTGAACTGGTTTCTTCCATATCTTACAATATTTTATACCTTTATGCGCTTCACTCTGTATATAAATATCAATAGATATAAATACAAGAAAGGGTTTGAGGAGTGGAGAAATATACGGAGGAAGACAGTGCTACGACAATAATAAAGAACACCTGCAACCAACAATATATGGGACAGTGTAGAGGGTCAATAAAACATAACGCCTTTTGTAAACGGGTGAACTTTTAACGCTCGATTTTACTCCCCATGAATTTGTGGTACCGGAGTTTAATAATCGATTCATAAGGATTAAACTCTAAAATTCCTATACGAAGAAACATTTGTAATTATTTCCATCACACATACATCCCAACTGTAATATCTAACAGATGATTAAAATAACTTTTAATTTCCTGGAGCCCAGCCGTGAGCGCAAAAATCAATTTTACACTTTGTCGACTGGAATGTTTTATAAATGGAAATGTTCCCCGATAAGAAAAAATATCGACTGACGAGTTCTGTTCCTTCGAATGTTTTTGGCAGCCAGATTAATCACATGCTAACCTGCTGGCTGCGAGCTCATAAATTCGGAAATTTCATAACGTGGCTGAAAGTTTGCACTTTGATAATGAAAGTGGCTAAGACTAGGACAAAGCTTCGAGGATTTGTACTTTCGTTATAGTGGAATCAACCAAAATTGCGTGTCGTGACTCAAATTAAAAGTTTCGACTAACATCTACATCGTCCCAGTTTTATTGCGAAATAAAGAAGAGCTGTTTGAAAATATAGTCACTCTCATGATACAATAAAAATGCCGGCACCGAGCTATATTGTTTGTAATAAAAACACGGGACGAATTGCGATATACGTTCAGCCAGAAAGTCTTTATTTTTCTTAAAAACCGAAAGAGTAAAATATACGTCATCATAAAACCAAATAGTCGCTGCCGCTACTGGAAAATGTAAATTCCGTTTAATGTATTCTGCTGAATTTATGATTGTTCCATGGCGTGGCTCTAATAGGAATACGTAATGATGTGTAAACGAATACAGGTAGCTACGTTTTGTTTCTCGTGGAACTAATGAAGATGGTGGGTGGAGATATTAGCTGCGAATTCAGTTTAGCAACTCACGGTAATACAACAGCGTTAGTGGGGAAAATAATTCCACCCCGGCGCATCCACCAATTTTGAAAGACACAAAAAATAGACTTCCGTCAAGCAGCGCTAATAAAATTAGAAAGTTTTTCATTGTCGCTACAACACAATAAACTCATAACTACAGTGCATCCACAAAACAAGCTCTCTGCACTCTTCTTATTTTATTCAAATCGTGAAGTAAAAAAAAGAAATCTGTTTTGCGGTAATAGTGCGCCTCGTAATTTTAACCCAGCCAGTCTAAACTTCAGACTAATTTATGCGTTCAATGCCAAGGACCCCATAAACCACTCCAAAAACTCATAACATGGTCTCCTATCTACGTCTCGATCTTTATGTAAAATTGCGAATATTTCCAGTCGAGTTCCTTGGCAGTTTGGTGTATTTATCGCAGAGGTGGACTTTTGGAGGCGATATTTTGGAGCATAAGGGTGGAAGTTTAACTTTTACATTGTGAGAGAAACTCGTGATGGTTTATTGACAACTCATACGATTGCGATCGTTCTGGAGTAATTGTATGAGCAAATGTTCGAGAAGTCGCTTAATACAAACACGACGCGAAACCGCCGTCAGTCACAGGTCCTTGGAAGAAAAAAAGAAAGCATTTGATGCCTCATCATACTGGATCATCTGAAGGATGGGTAGAAGATTGTTTGAAGTTATGTGGAAAAAAATGGAAAATTGCAATGTTGATTACCATAAAAATATGGATTTGGAAAAAAATCTAAGATCCAAGAATTTTGAGCTGACAACGATTTATTTTACGACAAATCCTACAACAGAAACCAACTTCGGGAGTTACTACGAAAAAAGAAGTTTGATAAAAAGTATTCCGTCGATCAAACAGCAGAAAAATATGGACATAAGGTATTGAGATTACCCCATATTTTTGCATTTTCAATCCGAATGAATTAATTTGGGGTCAATTGAAAAAGAGAATTCGACGCAGGAATACTGTTCCCAAATTTGATGTAAAAGTTGTTGAACTGATTCCAGAAGAAATAGGAGAGCATAAAAAAGGCTCTTCATGTGACAGTTTTTGAATTATTTTTGTCTTGAAATAATTCAAACTGAACGCGGACAACGTCGTTAGACAATTAGGAATTATTTTTGGAAATGTTGGATGTGCTGCTTAAAGAAAAATTTCTACAATATGCAAAATATCTCAGGGTCTTTATTCGACAGTTTTTGAGCTATTTTCGTCGCAGTCAATGACGTTAAACAATTAGAAAAAGTTTCAAAAATGGTGCATGCGCTAATAAAATAAAATGTATACAATAAAGAAAAATACCATAAGCTCAATATTTGTCAATGGTTAAATTACTGTTGTCCTATGTAAAATTGATTGCGGACAGCGTCGTTAGACAATTGGGAAAATGTTTTTTAAATTGGTATGTGCGCTGCTGGAAACAAACTTTCTACAAATTAAAAATATTTGAGGTTTTTTATTTGAAGCCTTTGGAATTATTTTGTCATGAAATAATAAAAGTTGAAAGAGGACACCGTCGTTGGACAATTAGAAAATATTGTTGAATGCGCTGATCAAAATAAAATTTCCACGAAATAAAATTACCAAAAATTAAAGCCAATCAAATGAAAGAAGTTTAAAAATGGTGGATGCGCTGGTAAAAAACAATTTATACAACGTACAATATCTTTATGTGATAGCTTTTGAATTATTTTTAAAATATTGGATGCACGACTGCTCAAAATAATTTTTTTTCAATTTAAAAAATATCTCATGGTCTTTATGTGCCAACTTTGGAGCTGTTTTCGTCTTGTCACCATAAAAAATTAAACGCTGTCGATGTCTAAAAAAGTCTTTAAAATAGTGGATGCGCTGGTCAAAAACAATATATAACTACCAGCTAACCTTACAGACGTACTGTCCAAATTTCAATAATTCGTTTTTGGACAGATTAATTTTATTTATTTCATCTTTATTATATAGACTTGTTTTTGGGTCGTTCTTTTTAAATAATAATTAAAAACAATATTCTTGATCTCGACAAAGCGCCACCTACCAGTTCCAACTGAGGCTAAGAACCATCCAGGTGAATCAATAAATATATAAAAAAATGATCAAGATTCTGTCAGAAAATAAAAAAAATGCTGGATCTCCACAACAGCGCCACCTACCGGGTCCAACTGTAGCTAAGATCCATCCAGAAACGCACTCAAACAAACACAAAAAAATTCATGAAAATCGGTCAAGCCGTTTAGGAGGAGAAGAAATACGAACACACGCACACCAGAATTTTATATACCGGGTAGCGCAAAAGTATGGAAACACCTGAATATCTCAAAAACTGTTAGTCCCATCTAAACCAAATTTTGCAGGTATATAGGGGTCTATAATATCTACTTGGTGTAATTTTGTCGAGATACAAAACCAATTTATATTTTTTTAAATATCAACATAGGGTGAGGTGAAAATGACTTTTTTGGAAAAAGCTTTTTTTTTTCTGAATTTAACGATGTGCTATAAAAATTCTACTTTTTGGCATTTGTGTGCAAAAAAAATATTCTTTTTATAACTTATTATTATTATTAAACTCACGGCTGCAATAGTACATTATTATACGAGTTTAACAAGAGACTTCATTGTGACATGAGTACTGTATAGTCAGTTCAATACTTATATCGCACGAGAGGTGAGGAGGCAGAGGCGCAAAAAAAATTGGTCTTGGTCGTCCGGCGCTTGCAGGCCTGACAGGTCCGTATTTGCTTTATTGAATTTATGGACAATGAGGCGCTTCCAAACAAGAAAAAAAGAAAGCATTTGACGCCTCTTCACACTGGATCATTTAAAAAATGGGTAGAAAATTGTTTGAAGTTATGTGGAAAAAAATGGAAAATTGCAATGCTGATTACCATAAAAATATGGATAAGTTCTGGAATTACTACGAACAAAAAACTTAAAAAGTATTCCGTCACTCAAACCGCAGAAAAATATGGACACAAGGTATTGAGATTACCCCCATATTTTTGCATATTCAATCCAAATGAATTAATTTGGGGACAATTGAAAAACAGAATTCGACAAAGTAATACTTTTACCAAATTTGATGCAAAGGTCGTTGAACTGATTGAAGAAGAAGTAGGAAACATCACTGCACAGGACTGGATAAAAAAGGCTCTTCATGTGACAGTTTTTGAATTATTTTTGTCTTGAAATAATTCAAACTGAACGAGGACAGCGTCGTTAGACAATTAGGAATTACTTTTGGAAATGTTGGATGTGCTGCTTAAAGTAAAATTTCTACCATATGAAAAATATCTCAGGGTCTTTATTCGACAGTTTTTGAGCTATTTTCGTCGCAGTCAATGACGTTAAACAATTAGAAAAAGTTTCAAAAATAGTGCATGCGCTAATAAAATAAAATGTATACAATAAAAAAAATACCACAAGCTCAATATTTGTCAATGGTTAAATTACTGTTGTCGTATGTAAAATTGCTAGCGGACAGCGTCGTTAGACAATTGGGAAAATGTTTTTTAAATTGGTATGTGCGCTGCTGGAAACAAACTTTCTACAAATTAAAAACATTTGAGGTTTTTTATTTGAAACCTTTCGAACTATTTTGTCATGAAATAATAAAAATTGAAAGAGGACACCGTCGTTGGACAATTAGAAAATATTGTTGAATGCGCTGATCAAAATAAATTTTCCACGAAATAAAATTACCAAAAATTAAAAGCAATGAAAGAAGTTTAAAAATGGTGGATGCGCTGGTAAAAAACAATTTATACAACATACAATATCTTTATGTGATAGCTTTTGAATTATTTTTAAAATATTGGATGCACGACTGCTCAAAATAATTTTTTTTCAATTTAAAAAATATCTCATGGTCTTTATGTGCCAACTTTGGAGCTGTTTTCGTCTTGTAACCATAAAAAATTAAACGCCGTAGATGTCTGAAAAAGTCTTTAAAATGGTGGATGCGCTGGTCAAAAACAATATATAACTACCAGCTAACCTTACAGACGTACTGTCCAAATTTCAATAATTCGTTTTTGGACAGATTAATTTTAATTATTTCATCTTTATTATATAAACTTGTTTTTGGGTCGTTTTTTTTAAATAATAATTAAAAACAATATTCTTGATCTCGACAAAGCGCCACCTACCAGTTCCAACTGTGGCTAAGAACCATCCAGGTGAATCAATAAATATATAAAAAATCATCAAGATTCTGTAAGAAAATTTAATAAATGCTGGATCTCCACAACAGCGCCACCTGCCGGGTCCAACTGTAGCTAAGATCCATCCAGAAACCCACTCAAACAAACACAATTTTTTTTATCAAAATCGGCCAAGCCGTTTAGGAGGAGAAGAAATACGAACACACGCACACCAGAATTTTATATACCGGGTAGCGCAAAAGTATGGAAACATCAGAATATCTCAAAAACTGTTAGTCCCATCTAAACCAAATTTTGCAGGTATATAGGGGTCTATAATATCTACTTGGTGTAATTTTTTCGAGATACAAAACCAACTTATATTTTTTAAATAGCAACATAGGGTGAGGTGAAAATGACTTTTTTGGAAAAAGCTTTTTTTTTCTGAATTTAACGATGTGCTATAAAAATTCTACTTTTTGGCATTTGTGTGCAAAAAAAATATTTTTTTTTATAAATTATTATTATTATTAAACTCACGGCTGCAATAGTATATTATTATACGAGTTTAACAAGAGTCTTCATTGTGACATGAGTACTGTATAGTCAGTTCAATACTTATATCGCACGAGAGGTGAGGAGGCAGAGGCGCAAAAAAATTGGTCTCGGTCGTCCGCCGCTTGCAGGCCTGATAGGTCCGTATTTGCTTTATTGAATTTATGGACAATGAGGTGCTTCCAAACAAGAAGAAAAGAAAGCATTTGATGCCTCCTCACACTGGATCATTTAAAGGATGGGTAGAAAATTGTTTGAAGTTATGTGGAAAAAATGGAAAATTGTAATGCTGATTACCATAAAAATATGGATAAGTTCTGGAATTACTACGAACAAAAAACTTAAAAAGTATTCCGTCACTCAAACAGCAGAATAATATGGACACAAGGTATTGAGATTACCCCCATATTTTTGCATATTCAATCCAAATGAATTAATTTGGGGACAATTGAAAAACAGAATTCGACAAAGTAATACTTTTACCAAATTTGATGCAAAGGTCGTTGAACTGATTGAAGAAGAAGTAGGAAACATCACTGCACAGAACTGGATAAGAAAGGCTCTTCATGTGACAGTTTTTGAATTATTTTTGTCTTGAAATATTTCAAACTGAACGAGGACAGCGTCGTTAGACAATTAGGAATTATTTTTGGAAAATGTTGGATGTGCTGCTTAAAGTAAAATTTCTACAATATGCAAAATATCTCAGGGTCTTTATTCGACAGTTTTTGAGCTATTTTCGTCGCAGTCGATGACGTTAAACAATTAGAAAAAGTTTCACAAATGGTGGATGCGCTAATAATATAAAATGTATACAATAAAAAAATACCATAAGCTCAATATTTGTCAATGGTTAAATTAATGTTGTCGTATGTAAAATTGATTGCGGACAGCGTCGTTAGACAATTGGAAAATATTTAATGCGCTGATGAAAATAGAATTTCCACGAAAATATCTTTGGGGCTTTATATGAAAGTTTTTAAGCTCTTTTTATCTTGACACTACCAAAAATTAAACGCAATCAAATGAAAAAAGTTTAAAAATGGTGGATGCGCTGGTAAAAAAACATACAATATCTTTATGCCACAGCTTTTGAATTATTTTCAAAATATGAATTTAAACAATGTGATGCGGCGGACCACCCCCCCACCGCATTCACATCTTGTGGTGACATGAACGAAATGGTTTTTAGTCACAAAGAACAACTGTGAAATACAAGAAACGAAATTTGGATGCAATATGAAAATGGTTGTCATTCCGAACCAATTTGTCAACCATTCAGTCAAAAATGTAAATTTGAGTATATATTTTGGTGTAAATCTCATCTGCTTTGATTTTATTTGCTGCTGTATATAAGCCCTGTTTGTAACTAAAAAGCGTATGGTTTTGGCACCGGTTTTGAGAGCGGCGGGGGGGCGGGCCGACCTGTCCACTATACTCCTCAACTGACTAAATGGATGAGAAGTAACAACCATTTATTGAATTATTATTTTCTTTAAAACTAGAACTCACTCTCGTGTTCAGTCCAATTGCAAAACTTGATTCTGCAGAACTTAATTCAAAAATGCCATATTTTGTAAATTTAAAATTCTTTCTGGAATTATATTTTCGAAATACTGAATTTGCAAATTCCCAAGGTTGATTTCCTGAATAGAATTTTTGATTTGCTGAAATTCTCAATTTGCGAATTTAGAATTGTTGAAATACAAATTTTGATTTCTTGCAATTTCTAAGTTGTAAATTTTGTACCGTTGAATTCACGAATTTCGAGTTCAATTTTTAAATTTTCTAAATAAAATTTAGGCTTTGAAAACTCACTGGCTGAAATTCTAAATTCCTGAAACATTGAATGTTTAAAATCCTAAATTCAGAAAATTAATTTTTCCGAATTGCCATATTTTGTAATTTTAAAAGTTTTTCTGGAATTCAAATTTTTGAAATCCTAAATTTGCATATTCTCAAGGTTAAATTCCCGAATTTTCGAATTTTGAGTTGTTGATTTCTTGAAATCCTTAATTTGTGAATTCTGAGCTGTGGAATTCACAAATTCTGAATCGTAATTTTTTTATTTCCAAAAATACTACAAGCTATGAATGTTTGTTATAGCGGGTTAAAAAAATTTTACCGCTAAAATCTTGAATTCCTCAATTTAACAATTTTGAGTGGCTGAAGTTTTAAATTCCTGAAGTACAAAGTGTAATTCCTAAATCTACGTTTTTAAATTTCTGTACTGCCAAGTTTTAAGATCCCTATTCCTGAATTTATATTTTCGAAATACTGCATTTGCAAATTCCCACTGAATACAACTTTGAATGCGTTGAAATTCTGAATTTGCGAATTTGTTGTAAATTGTAAATTTTGTACAGTTGAATTCACGAATTTGGTATAGTTAAGTTTATAATTTCCTAAATAAAATTTTTGTTTTGGAAATCCTGGCTTTGGAAAATATTTTGAACTCACTAGCTGAAATTTTAAATTCCTGAAGGACATATTTTGAATGTTTGAAATGATAAATTTGTAATTTTGGATTTTTTTTTAAAAGTTACCAATAAAATATAAATTAAAGTCACTTAAAAATGGTGGATGCGTCGGGTTACAACATCAAAGTTGAAATGTCTTAAAATAAACCATCTCAACCCCTCCTTCAAACTCTCAGTTTATAAATTAATAAAACAACTGCCACATCGGAGGTGCCAATCTGCGTAATTAAAACCCCAATTACACCCCCCCACAGCCATTCATATTCCCATAAAAATTTAAAATATTTAATGCACGACTGCTACTAATTCTACTTTTTGGCATTTGTGTGCAAAAAAATGTTCTTTTTATAAATTATTATTATTATTAAACTCACGGCTGCAATAGTACATTATTATACGAGTTTAACAAGAGACTTCATTGTGACATGAGTACTGTATAGTCAGTTCAATACTTATATCGCACGAGAGGTGAAGAGGCAGAGGCGCAAAAAAATTGGTCTCGGTCGTCCGGCGCTTGCAGGCCTGACAGGTCCGTATTTGCTTTATTGAATTTATAGACAATGGGGCGCTTTCAAACAAGAAAAAAAGAAAACATTTGATGCCTCCTCACACTGGATCGTCTAAAGGATGGGTAGAAAATTATTTGAAGTTATGTGGAAAAAAATGGAAAATTGCAATGCTGATTACCATAAAAATATGGATAAGTTCTGGAATTGCTAGGAACAAAAAACTTTGATAAAAAGTATTCCGTCGCTCAGACAGCAGAAAAATATGGACACAAGGTTTTGAAATTACCCCCATGTCTTTGCATTTTCAATCCGAATAAATTAATTTGGGGTCAATTGAAAAATAAAATTCGACGAAGGAATACTGTTCCCAAATTTGATGCAAAGGTTGTTGAACTGATTCAAGAAGAAATAGAAAACATCACTGCAGAGTACTGCATAAAAAAGGCTCTTCATGTGACAGTTTTTGAATTATTTTGTCTTGAAATAATTCAAACTGAACGCGGACAACGTCGATAGAGAATTAGGAATTATTTTTGGAAAATGTTGGATGTGCTGCTTAAAGAAAAATTTCTACAATATGCAAAATATCTCAGGGTCTTTATTCAACAGTTTTTGAGCTATTTTCGTCGCAGTCAATGACGTTAAACAATTAGAAAAAGTTTCAAAAATGGTGCATGCGCTAATAAAATAAAATGTATACAATAAAAAAAATACCATAAGCTCAATATTTGTCAATGGTTAAATTACTGTTGTCCTATGTAAAATTGATTGCGGACAGCGTCGTTAGACAATTGGGAAAATGTTTTTTAAATTGGTAAGTGCGCTGCTGGAAGCAAACTTTCTACAAATTAAAAATATTTGAGGTTTTTTATTTGAAACCTTTCGAATTATTTTGTCATGAAATCATTAAAGTTGAAAGAGGACACCGTCGTTGAACAATTAGAAAATATTGTTGAATGAGCTGATCAAAATAAAATTTCCACGAAATAAAATTACCAAAAATTAAACGCAATCAAATGAAAGAAGTTTAAAAATGGTGGATGCGCTGGTAAAAAACAATTTATACAACATACAATATCTTTATGCCATAGCTTTTGAATTATTTTTAAAATATTGGATGTATGACCGCTCAAAATAAAATTTTTACAATTTAAAAAATATCTCAGGGCCTTTATCTGACAACTTTGGAGCTGTTTTCGTCTTGTCACCATAAAAAATTAAACGCCGTCAATGTCTAAAAAAGTCTTTAAGCTGGTGGATGCGCTGGTCAAAAACAATATATAACTACCAGCTAACCTTACAGACGTACTGTCCAAATTTCAATAAATTCGTTTTTGGGCAGATTAATTTTATTTATTTCATCTTTATTATATAGACTTGTTTTTGGGTCGTTTTTTTTTAAATAATAATTAAAAACAATATTCTTGATCTCGACAAAGTGCCACCTACCAGTTCCAACTGTGGCTAAGAACCATCCAGGTGAATCAATAAATATATAAAAAATCAACAAGATTCTGTCAGAAAAAAAATGCTGGATCTCCACAACAGCGCCACCTACCGGGTCCAACTGTAGCTAAGATCCATCCTGAAACCCACTCAAAAAAACACAAAAAATTTCATCAAAATCGGTCAAGCCGTTTAGGAGGAGAAGAGATACGAACACACGCACACTGGAATTTTACATAATGTGTATAAAGACCAACTTTGACCGCCACAGGATCAATGTGTTATTTAGCTGTTAACTTTTTTTTGGAAGATGGATAATGCACACAACGCCATCCACTGGCATGTTTTAATAGTTATTCTGCTATTCGGGGCAAGGCTATTCAAACAAATCAAAGATCATAAAATCCGCTCTTGAGTTATAAACCCAAGGGGCTCCCCTGGGCCCCTATGTCCATGTTTTAATAGTAATTCTGCTATTCGGGGCGGAGTTAAATCCAACAAATCAAAGATCATAAAAAAAGTTCTTGAGTTACTTTACCACCTATTCTCATACCTACCAAATATATAAAAAAAAAATATAAAAATCGATCGAGCCGAAAAATCGGTCCAGTCCAGCTCAAGAGGGCCGTCTAGGTCACCATGTCCATGTGAAAAATACTTCATGACCTATTTTCATACCTACCAAATATACAAAAAAAATCATAAAAACCGGTCGAGCCGAAAAATCGGTCCAGCTCAAGGGGCTCCCTGGGCCCCCATGTCCATGTGAAAAATAGTTTTCCACCTATTCTCATACATACCAAATATGCAATTATATATTAGATTTTTGTCAGATCATGTAAATTTAAACAGACGCCCTTTATGTAACAGCTCTTGACACCAACATATTAAAGGCATTCAATTTCGTTGAAAGAGATCAATTGATTTAGGAGAAAGTGATCAAGAATTGGACACCGAATAAATACCGATCCTTTTTAGAATGAGCTTAGAGTAATTGTTTTTCAGCTTGGAAGAGTAAGATTTTAATTTTTCAGAAGACATGGTATTTTCGAAGACATGTTTTACTGAAACCTTTTCAATTCCGCGAATACTTCCTGGTCCGCCAACTGCTGGCACGTGAATAAACCTGAGCGGCTTCCGTTTGATCAAGTTATTTACGTAACTCCACCTCAATACGTCATCCAGACCTTCGATAAAGTCTCGCACGCAGGGCTACTCTGTAAAATCAAGAAACATTACCTTACCCTATTCACCTTATTATAATTCTACCAACAAACAAAGATTTAAAGTAAGAATCAACGAAGCAAGGTCTAATAATTTTCCAATAGAATCTGGAGTTTCTCAAGGTGGTGTCTTAGAACACCTGTTTTATTTGCTCTACACAGCGGAACGAAAAATTGACACCAGAAGTTTTTCTTAAAATGTCGATGTTGCACTCATTATCGGCATCATAATATATACTTTCTATCTTAACTTAACAAGGACGTAATCGCAGACATATATTTTGTTGACCTGCATTTCGGCAAAAAATTCATCCGACTCTGATAAAGTGTCTTTCATTAGAATTTTCTTCACTTTCGTTTGACTCTTCTTATCTACTTTCATTCATGCAGAGTTACGTTCTGGAAGAAACTATTAATGACCCCTATCTAAGTCGAAACTACTGGGCGACACAATCCGGGTCGTTATACCTGAAATCTGTAGACAATACTTTGTCTAAATAAATAGTTTGTGAAGTCGTAAACGCTACTGTATATTTTTGTACATAAAAGTACAAAATACTACAAGAAAGTAATATTTTACTATATTATCTACAGAAAGAAATCGCAACCACCCCTCGTAAAAAGTCAATAGATATTACGCAGGTCAATTTTTTAGAGCGTTTAAAAACAATTTCCGTGATGCGCGTTGATTGAGGTCGAGGGAGAGAGTGAGGAATCAATCCGTCAACGTTCGCCCTTGATTACCACCCTCTGCACATCTGGTGGCCTCGGAACGGCTCGTCCTGACAAATTACCTAATTTCGTGTTGGCTAAAATTTTAATCCGAGACATTTGTCGGTTCGAGCCCACACAGCGGTGTAACATTATCTTCTTTCTTTTCATCATAATGGATTTCTGCATTTGATTCCCGGAAACCGGACAGTTAAAATTTTGATAAAGCACTTTGGCGTAGCTCGAAGTAGGTTAATGTGACAAAGTTGCGCGCAAAAAGGACTACAAATGCAGCAGTGAAGTTGGAAAGAGCGACTGCTCACATCGTCAACATATTGAGTTTTCAACAGACTTCAATCTTATCTTCGGAACGAAGTTGCAAAACTGGCACAGTGTAGCAGAGATGATGTAATTAATTTTGCACATTCATTCAAATCCGAGCCTGCCAACCTAGAGTCTCATTGCAATCTCACCACTTGTCTTCATGCTCCTCCGGAAGAGCCCTCAACTCATACGTTCAAGAATTCGCTAACAAAGTTGTTCAATTATTTTTCAGTCCGTTCCCTGAGTTGAGTCTGAAAAGCAGCACTTCTTTTCCTACCAGACCCACTTAAAATCCTCATTTAGTGTTTTTTATCTAGTTGGTGCGACATACGTGCCTCCCACATTCGCTGATTTAAATTGGATAACAGCGATTGTGTTGCGAATCATTACAGCACCATTACCATGTGATAAAGACATTTTAAAGTGCATAGTCCACGTGATAAGCTGCTTTCATTTGGCGCTGAAAGCACTTCCAAATGAATAGACCCATTTGTGAATCGTTAAGTTCTCGCCATTGTTACAGTTATTGGATTTTCAGGAAACATTAATCAAATGCTATTATGCGGTCGAACTTGCAAGAACAATTTGCAACGACTGGGAAGATTTTATTAGATTTCTCTGGCATATAGCTTGCAGGGGATGTATTTTTCAAATACCTATGGCGTTGAATACAATACGATACAATACAATCTTGAAATACAGCTCGAGTTTTGTACAATACTTTTTTTACGATCACGAGGTTATTAGGTTAAAATTCCAGTTTCAAAGAATTTTATTTTGTTATTGCCGTTAATTGAGTTACAATAATTTATTAATAGTGCGTCGTCGAAGAATAACATATTTGTATTCTGACTCTAGAAGAACGCCTATCGATTTACATAAAAAATCTCTTCACAAACTTGAAGATCAAACTTATACAATTTTGTTCGATCTTCATTGTGCACTGCACCGCAGTGGCAACCTAATCTAGTAAAGAGCAATTTGTATGGTGGTAGACACTGAAAATCTGAAAAGTCTTGAGGGAAAATTGTAGAAGTGTTAATATTCCTCTTAGGCAATCTCACTAAATGAAGTTTTCTTCCGATTCTGAATCAGATTCTCCTATACTAGAGCCCCTCAAGAGAGAGAGTTGTAAAGACGCGTGATCGGCACGTGATTGCTTGCTATTGGTTTGCGCGAAATGAATGAGGTATTAGAAAAGTGGGGTGGGAATGACCCGTTGCACACTAGAGTGTAGCGAAAACAACCAAATTCCACCCAACACTAATTCATAATAAACACAATGCGAACTTGGTTTCGGTTTCACCCCGCCTACAGCACGCCGCTTTCACGTGGTAACTCTCCCTTTTCAGCGGCAGGAGTATAGTGTAATTTTAATAGGAGTTATATCGTCCACGTCACAAGTACCCATAAGTGTCTAATGCAGTTGGTCCAAAAGTCAGCTGTACACAACGACAAAGCTTCTTTCCATAAATTGGCAGCCTTATCTTTAGATGAAGACTGCGAATTTACATAATTACGCGTTTACCATAATGTAGTGTATTAGCAGTGGTATGGAGGAAGTCTAAGAACTTCATGTCCTGATAATTGAAGTAGTTCGTCAATCACGTAACATTTGTCAGGGTCTTGTCGTAAAGGTTGTGATATTTTCCAAATTTAGTGAAACTTTTAAACCTAGTTCGCCTCCGACACGATAATGCGTAACGTTCAATAATATAAGTGGTAAATATTTTATATTGTACCTCTTCTTTCCGCTAGCAGCTGCGTAAATAAATATCCCCACTACTAACTGTTGTTTGCTTTCTGCACGGTGTAAGCCTAATTTGCGTCTGACACGAAAATAAGCCGCGACACGTTGTTTTGGTTTATCCACTCGCATTGAATGATAAAACCTTTTAAACCACCACTAATTTCATTTTCCGTCAAAGCCTGACAAAGCAGGAATAAGCGATTTTTCAGTCCACTCTCTAAAAGGTCTCCAGTCATTGTATTGTGGTAGTCGCGGTCGTTATTTTTACTGTCTAATAAATGTCTAAATCCGGCATGTAGAATGGCAAATCTTGTACCTTTACTTTTTCATTTGGCAGGATAACTTTTCGAATCATTTTCGTTCACGCAACGCCCTCCCATTTTAATATATCCAAGTTTCATCCTATATTATCATAATATGTTATATTCATCATCATTATGTAATATTAATATTATTTTTCTAGAGATTAGAAAACGATCATTTCTTGTCAAACTGTTAAAAATTACTCACAGCAAGATAAAAATTGCGGCAAAATCAAAATAAAATAATGATGAAATGGAAAAAACACAAAAAAAAACAATACACGTTACAAGAAAATACAGAAGTGGACAAAGTAATAAAGAAATGCAAGTGTGATGGAAAAGTTCTTCAAGTAATGAAAATCAGAAAGGCATTGTGGGGTTTGCAATTTCTTTCAGTTCCTTTACACTTAGTTCTTAGTCCCATGTTTTTTCCTAGTTTCTTAGCTCCTAGCTCCTTAGTTCCTAATTCCTCAAATCTTAGTTCTTAGCTCCGTAGATCTTAGTTCTTTAAGTTCGTAATTCTTTAGTTCTTAGTTAATAGTTTCGTGGTCCGTAGATCCTTGCAGTCTATTTCCTTGTTTCGTGGTTTCTTAGTTCCATAGACCCTAGTTATTTAGTTCACAGGCTTCTTAAATCCCACTTCCTTAGTTTCTTGTTCCTCAGTTGCATAGTTTGTAATACTTTAGAACTTAGTCCCTATTTCCTCAGTTCCTAGTTGCTTAATTCCTAGTGCTTTAGTTTGTTCCTAGTTCTTTAGATCCTAGTTATTTGGTGGGTAATTTATTTCTTTTTAGTTCCTACTTTCTTGGTTTGAAGTGGTGCTCAGTTCCTAGCTTCCTAGTTCTTTGGTTCATAGGTTTCCTAATTCCCAGTTCCATAGATCTTAGTACCTATATCTTTAGCTCCGGGTTCCTTAGTTGCTTGTAATTCTCTAGGTCTTATTTCATATTCCCTCAGATTCTAGTTCCTTAAATTGTAGTTCCATTGTTATTAGTTCTTTAAATTCTATTTCAGGTTGTTTATTTTTTGTTTCTATTTGATTTATTATATACATGCTTTCTAAATCCTAGTTCATGGTTTCTATTGCTTCTAGTTCAAAGGTTTATTTCTTTAGTACCCTTATTCTAAGTTCTCTATTTCATTCTCTTAATACTCATTTTTTGTTTTAATTCCACAGTTTATAATTCCATGGTCCCTAGTTAATCAGTTTCTAGATAGTTTGTTTCTATTTTTTTAGTTCCTAGTTCCACAATTCACTAGTATCTAATTAGGCAGTTCCTAGTTTCTGATACTTTTCAATATTTTTTTTATAAATTTCTTGCCTTGTATATGCTGTTTTTCACTCTCTAAAGAGGTCTCTAGCCATTGTCTTGTGGTAGTCGCGATCGTTATTTTTACTGTCTAGCAGTAAGCCACAGCTGGGTAAAAATAATGAAGTACTTCCGGCATGTAGAATTGCAAATCTTTTACCTTCACTTTTTAATTTGGCAGGATAACTTTTCGAATCATTTTCGTTCTCGCATTTGGATATATGCAAATTTCATCCCATATCATCATAAGCTTTATGCATCAGCATATATGTATAACAGTAATATTATTTCTCTAGAGGTTTTATGGGTCTTAGATTAGAGAACGATAATTTCGTGTCAGACTGCTAAAAATTACTCACAGCAAGATAAAAATTGCGACTAAATTAGAAATAAAGTCATGATGAAATGGACAAACAACAAAAAAAACACACACTTTACAAAAAAATACAGAAGTGGACAAAGTAATAAAGAAATGCAAGTGTGATGGAAAAGTTCTTCAAGTAATGAAAATCAGAAAGGCATTGTGGGGTTTGCAATTTCTTTCAGTTCCTTTACACTTAGTTCTTAGTCCCATGTATTTTCTAGTTTCTTAGCTCCTAGCTCCTTAGTTCCTAATTCCTCAAATCTTAGTTCCTAGCTCCGTAGATCCTTGCAGTCTAGTTCCTTGTTTGGTGGTTTCTTAGTTCTCTAGACCCTAGTTACTTAGTTCATAGGCTTCTTAAATCCCACTTCCTTAGTTTCTTGTTCCTCAGTTGCATAGTTTGTAATACTTTAGAACTTAGTTCCTATTTCCTCAGTTCCTAGTTGCTCAATTCCTAGTGAATTAGTTTGTTCCTAGTTCTTTAGATCCTAGTTATTTGGTGGGTA
This sequence comes from Diaperis boleti, assembly GCA_963583935.1. NCBI lineage: Eukaryota > Metazoa > Arthropoda > Insecta > Coleoptera > Tenebrionidae > Diaperis > Diaperis boleti. Next base: position 43,651,834 of record OY757248.1, read on the forward strand.
ATTCTTTATTTTTAGTTCCTACTTTCTTGGTTTGAAGTGTTGCTCAGTTCCTAGCTTCGTAGTTCTTTTTTTCATAGGTTTCCTAATTCCCAGTTCCATAGATCCTAGTAGCTATATCTTTAGCTCCTAGTTCCTTAGTTGCTTGTAATTCTTTAGGTCTTATTTCATATTTCCTCAGATTCTAGTTCTTTAAATCGTAGTTCCATTGTTATTAGTTCTTTAAATTCCATTTCAGGTTGTTTATTTTTTGTTTCTATTTGATTTATTATATACATGCTTTCTAAATTCTAGTTCGTGGTTTCTATTGGTTCTAGTTCAAAGGTTTATTTGTTTAGTACCCTTATTCTAAGTTTTCTATCTCATTCTCGTAATACTCATTTTTTCTCTTATTTTTTTTTGTTTTAATTCCACAGTTTATAATTCCTTGATCCCTAGTTCCTCAGTTTCTAGACAGTTTGTTTCTAGTTTCTTAGTTCCTAGTTCCACAATTCACTAGTATCTAATTAGTCAATTCCTAGTTTCTGGTACTTCTCAATTTTTTTTTTATAAATTTCTTGCCTTGTATATGCAGTTTTTCACTCTCTAAAAAGGTCTCTAGCCATTGTCTTGTGGTAGTGGCGGTCGTTATTTTTACTGTCTAGCGGTAAGTCACAGCTGGGTAAAAATCCTGATGTACTTCCGGCATGTAGAATGGTAAATCTTTTACCTTCATTTTTTAATTTGGCAGGATAATTTTTCGAATCATTTTCGTTCTCGCATTTTGATATATTCAAGTTTCATCCCATATCATCATAAGTTTTATGCATCAGCATAATATATGTATAACAGTAATATTATTTCTCTAGAGGTTTTATGGGTCTTTGATTAGAAAACGATAATTTCGTGTCAGACTGCTAAAAATTGCTCACAGCAAGATAAAAATTGCGACCAAATTAAAAATAAAATAATGATGAAATGGAGAAACAAAAAAAAACATACACCTTACAAGAAAATACAGAAGTGGACAAAGTAATAAAGAAATGCAAGTGTGATGGAAAAGTTCTTCATGTAATGAAAATCAGAAAGGCATTGTGATGTTTGCAATTTCTTTCAGTTCCTTTACATTTAGTTCTTAGTCCCATGTTTTTTCTAGTTTCTTAGCTCCTAGCTCCTTTTAGTTCCTAATTCCTCAAATCTTAGTTCCTAGCTCCGTAGATCCTAGTTCCTTAAGTTCGTAATTCTTTAGTTCTTAGTTCCTAGTTTCTTGGTCCTTAGATCCCTTGGAGTCTATATTTCCTTGGTTCGTGGTATCTTAGTTCCCTAGACACTAGTTACTTAGTTCATAGTCTTAATAAATCCCACTTCCTCAGTTTCTTGTTCCTAAGTTGCATAGTTTGTAATACTTTAGAACTTAGTTCCTAGTTGCTTAATTTCTAGTGCCTTAGTTTGTTCCTAGTTCTTTAGATCTTAGTTATTTGGTGGGTAGTTTTTTCTTTTTAGTTCCTACTTTCTTGGTTTGAAGTTTTGCTCAGTTCCTAGCTTCGTAGTTCTTTGGTTCATAGGTTTCCTAATTCCCAGTTCCATAGATCCTAGTAACTATATCTTTAGCTCCTGGTTCCTTAGTTGCTTGTAATTCTTTAGGTCTTATTTCATATTCCCTCAAATTCTAGTTCCTTAAATCGTAGTTCCATTGTTATTAGTTCTTGAAATTCTATTTCAGGTTATTTATTTTTTGTTTCTATTTGATTTATTATATACATGCTTTCTAAATCCTAGTTCATGGTTTCTATTGCTTCTAGTTCAAAGGTTTATTTCTTTAGTACCCTTATTCTAAGTTCTCTATTTCATTCTCTTAATACTCATTTTTTGTTTTAATTCCACAGTTTATAATTCCTTGGTCCCTAGTTAATCAGTTTCTAGATAGTTTGTTTCTATTTTTTTAGTTCCTAGTTCCACAATTCACTAGTATCTAATTAGGCAGTTCCTAGTTTCTGATACTTTTCAATATTTTTTTTATAAATTTCTTGCCTTGTATATGCTGTTTTTCACTCTCTAAAGAGGTCTCTAGCCATTGTCTTGTGGTAGTCGCGGTTGTTATTTTTACTGTCTAGCAGTAAGCCACAGCTGGGTAAAAATAATGAAGTACTTCCGGCATGTAGAATTGCAAATCTTTTACCTTCACTTTTTAATTTGGCAGGATAACTTTTCGAATCATTTTCGTTCTCGCATTTGGATATATGCAAGTTTCATCCCATATCATCATAAGCTTTATGCATCAGCATATATGTATAACAGTAATATTATTTCTCTAGAGGTTTTATGGGTCTTAGATTAGAGAACGATAATTTCGTGTCAGACTGCTAAAAATTACTCACAGCAAGATAAAAATTGCGACTAAATTAAAAATAAAGTCATGATGAAATGGAGAAACAACAAAAAAAACACACACTTTACAAAAAAATACAGAAGTGGACAAAGTAATAAAGAAATGCAAGTGTGATGGAAAAGTTCTTCAAGTAATGAAAAACAGAAAGGCATTGTGGGGTTTGCAATTTCTTTCAGTTCCTTTACACTTAGTTCTTAGTCCCATGTTTTTTCTAGTTTCTTAGCTCCTAGCTCCTTAGTTCCTAATTCCTCAAATCTTAGTTCCTAGCTCCGTAGATCTTAGTTCTTTAAGTTCGTAATTCTTTAGTTCTTAGTTCCTAGTTTCTTGGTCCGTAGATCCTTGCAGTCTATTTCTTTGTTTGGTGGTTTCTTAGTTATTTAGACCCTACTTACTTAGTTCATAGGCTTCTTAAATCCCACTTCCTTAGTTTCTTGTTCCTCAGTTGCATAGTTTGTAATACTTTAGAACTTAGTTCCTATTTCTTCAGTTCCTAGTTGCTTAATTCCTAGTGCCTTAGTTTGTTCCTAGTTCTTTAGATTCTAGTTGTTTGGTGCGTAATTCTTTACTTTTTAGTTCCTATTTTCTTGGTTTAAAGCGGTGCTCAGTTCCTGGCTTCGTAGTTCTTTGGTTCATAGTTTCCTAATCCAGTTCCATAGATCCTAGTTCCTTTCTTAGTTCCTATATCTTTAGCTCCTGGTTCGTTAGTTGCTTGTAATTCTTTAGATCTTATTTCATATTTCTAGTTGTTTATTTTTTGTTTCTATTTGCTTTATTATATACAAGCTTTCTAAATCCTAGTTCGTGGTTTCTATTGGTTCTAGTTCAGAGGTTTCTTTGTTTAGTACCCTTATTCTAAGTTTTTTATTTCATTCTCTTGATTCTCATTTTTTTCTCATATATTTTTTCTTGTTTTAATTCCACAGTTTATATAATTCCTTGGTCCCTAGTTCCTCAGTTTCTAGACAGTTTGTTTCTAGTTTCTTAGTTCCTAGTTCCACAATCCACTAGTATCTAATTAGTCAGTTCCTAGTTTCTGGTACTTTTCAATTTTTTTTTTATAAATTTCTGGCATTGTATTATGCTGTTTTTCACTCTCTAAAAAGGTCTCTAGCCATTGTCTTGTGGTAGTCGCGGTCGTTATTTTTACTGTCTAGCAGTAAGTCACAGCTGGGTAAAAATCCTGAAGTACTTCCGGCATGTAGAATGGCAAATCTTTTACCTTCACTTTTTAATTTGGCAGGATAACTTTTCGAATCATTTTCGTTCTCGCATTTTGATATATCCAAGTTTCATTTCATATCATCATAAGTTTTATGCATCAGCATAATATATGTATAACAGTAATATTATTTCTCTAGAGGTTTTATGGGTCTTTGATTAGAAAACGATAACTTCGTGTCCGACTGCTAAAAATTACTCACAGCAAGATCAAAATTGCGACCAAATTAAAAATAAAATAATGATGAAATGGAGAAACAAAAAAAAACACACACACCTTACAAGAACATACAGAAGTGGACAAAGTAATAAAGAAATGCAAGTGTGGTGGAAAAGTTTTTCAAGTATTGAAAATCAGAAGGGCATTGTGGGGTTTGCAATTTCTTTCAGTTCCTTTACATTTAATTCTTAGTCCCATGTTTTTTTTCTAGTTTCTTAGCTCCTAGCTCCTTTTAGTTCCTAATTCCTCAAATCTTAGTTCCAAGCTCCGTAGATCTTGGTTCTTTAAGTTCGTCATTCTTTAGTTCTTAGTTCCTAGCTTCTTGGTCCAGAGATCCTTGCAGTCTATTTCCTTGCTTCGTGGTTTCTTAGTTCTCTAGACCCTAGTTACTTAGTTCATAGGCTTCTTAAATCCCACTTCCTTAGTTTCTTGTTCCTCAGTTACATAGTTTGTAATACTTTAGAACTTAGTTCCTATTTCCTCAGTTCCTAGTTGCTTAATTCCTAGTACTTTAGTTTGTTCCTAGCTCTTTAGATCCTAGTTATTTGGTGGGTAATTCTTTTCTTTTTAGTTCCTACTTTCTTGGTTTGACGTGGTGCTCAGTTCCTAGCTTCGTAGTTCTTTAGTTCATAGGTTTCCTAGTTCCCAGTTCCATAGCTCCTGGTTCCTTAGTTGCTTGTAATTCTTTAGGTCTTATTTCATATTTCCTCAGATTCTAGTTCCTTAAATCGTAGTTCCATTGTTATTAGTTCTTTAAATTCTATTTCAGGTTGTTTATTTTTTGTTTCTATTTGATTTATTATATACATGCTTTCTAAATTCTAGTTCGTGGTTTCTATTGGTTCTAGTTCAAAGGTTTATTTGTTTAGTACCCTTATTCTAAGTTTTCTATCTCATTCTCGTAATACTCATTTTTTCTCTAATTTTTTTTTTGTTTTAATTCCACAGTTTATAATTCCTTGATCCCTAGTTCCTCAGTTTCTAGACAGTTTGCTTCTAGTTTCTTAGTTCCTAGTTCCACAATTCACTAGTATCTAATTAGTCAGTTCCTAGTTTCTGGTACTTATCAATTTTTTTTAAATAAATTATTTGCCTTGTATATGCTGTATTTCACTCTCTAAAAAGGTTTCTAGCCATTGTCTTGTGGTAGACGCGGTCGTTATTTTTACTGTCTAGCAGTACGTCACAGCTGGGTAAAAATCCTCATGTACTTCCGGCATGTAGAATGGCAAATCTTTTACCTTCATTTTTTAATTTGACAGGATAACTTTTCGAATCATTTTCGTTCTCGCATTTTGATATATCCAAGTTTCATCCCATATCATCATAAGTTTTATGCATCAGCATAATATATGTATAACAGTAATATTATTTCTCTAGAGGTTTTATGGGTCTTAGATTAGAAAACGATAATTTCGTGTCAGACTGCTAAAAATTACTCACAGCAAGATAAAAATTGCGACCAAATTAAAAATAAAATAATGATGAAATGGAGAAACAAAAAAAACACACACCTTACAAGAAAATACAGAAGTGGACAAAGTAATAAAGAAATGCAAGTGTGATGGAAAAGTTCTTTAAGTATTGAAAATCAGAAGGGCATTGTGGGGTTTGCAATTTCTTTCAGTTCCGTTACATTTAATTCTTAGTCCCATGTTTTTTCTAGTTTCTTAGCTCCTAGCTCCTTTTAGTTCCTAATTCCTCAAATCTTAGTTCCTAGCTCCGTAGATCCTAGTTCCTTAAGTTCGTAATTCTTTAGTTCTTAGTTCCTAGTTTCTTGGTCCTTAGATCCCTTGGAGTCTATATTTCCTTGGTTCGTGGTATCTTAGTTCCCTAGACACTAGTTACTTAGTTCATAGTCTTAATAAATCCCACTTCCTCAGTTTCTTGTTCCTAAGTTGCATAGTTTGTAATACTTTAGAACTAAGTTCCTAGTTGCTTAATTTCTAGTGCCTTAGTTTGTTCCTAGTTCTTTAGATCTTAGTTATTTGGTGGGTAGTTTTTTCTTTTTAGTTCCTACTTTCTTGGTTTGAAGTTTTGCTCAGTTCCTAGCTTCGTAGTTCTTTGGTTCATAGGTTTCCTAATTCCCAGTTCCATAGATCCTAGTAACTATATCTTTAGCTCCTGGTTCCTTAGTTGCTTGTAATTCTTTAGGTCTTATTTCATATTCCCTCAAATTCTAGTTCCTTAAATCGTAGTTCCATTGTTATTAGTTCTTGAAATTCTATTTCAGGTTATTTATTTTTTGTTTCTATTTGATTTATTATATACATGCTTTCTAAATCCTAGTTCATGGTTTCTATTGCTTCTAGTTCAAAGGTTTATGTCTTTAGTACCCTTATTCTAAGTTCTCTATTTCATTCTCTTAATACTCATTTTTTGTTTTAATTCCACAGTTTATAATTCCTTGGTCCCTAGTTCATCAGTTTCTAGACAGTTTGTTTCTAGTTTCTTAGTTCCTAGTTCCACAATTCACTAGTATGTAATTAGTCAGTTCCTAGTTTCTGGTACTTTTCAATTTTTTTTTTTATAAATTTCTTGCCTTGTATATGCTGTTTTTCACTCTCTAAAAAAATCTCTAGCCATTGTCTTGTGGTAGTGGCGGTCGTTATTTTTACTGTCTAGCAGTAAGTCACAGCTGGGTAAAAATCCTCATGTACTTCCGGCATGTAGAATGGTAAATCTTTTACCTTCATTTTTTAATTTGGCAGGATAACTTTTCTAATCATTTTTGTTCTCGCATTTTGATATATCCAAGTTTCATCCCATATCATCATAAGTTTTATGCATCAGCATAATATATGTATAACAGTAATATTATTTCTCTAGAGGTTTTATGGGTCTTTGATTAGAAAACGATAATTTCGTGTCAGACTGCTAAAAATTGCTCACAGCAAGATAAAAATTGCGATAAAATTAAAAATAAAATAATGATGAAATGGAGAAACAAAAAAAAACATACACCTTACAAGAAAATACAGAAGTGGACAAAGTAATAAAGAAATGCAAGTGTGATGGAAAAGTTCTTCATGTAATGAAAATCAGAAAGGCATTGTGATGTTTGCAATTTCTTTCAGTTCCTTTACATTTAGTTCTTAGTCCCATGTTTTTTCTAGTTTCTTAGCTCCTAGCTCCTTTTAGTTCCTAATTCCTCAAATCTTAGTTCCTAGCTCCGTAGATCCTAGTTCCTTAAGTTCGCAATTCTTTAGTTCTTAGTTCCTAGTTTCTTGGTCCTTAGATCCCTTGGAGTCTATATTTCCTTGGTTCGTGGTATCTTAGTTCCCTAGACACTAGTTACTTAGTTCATAGGCTTCTTAAATCCCACTTCCTTAGTTTCTTATTCCTCAGTTGCATAGTTTGTAATACTTAAGAACTTAGTCTTTATTTCCTCAGTTCCTACTTGCATAATTCCTATTGCTTTAGTTTGTTCCTAGTTCTTTAGATACTAGTTATTTGGTGGGTAATTCTTTTCTTTTTAGTTCCTACTTTCTTGGTTTGAAGTGGTGCTCAGTTCCTAGCTTCGTATTTCTTTGGTTCATAGGTTTCCTAATTCCCAGTTCCATAGATCCTAGTAACTATATCTTTAGCTCCTGGTTCCTTAGTTGCTTGTAATTCTTTAGGTCTTATTTCATATTCCCTCAAATTCTAGTTCCTTAAATCGTAGTTCCATTGTTATTAGTTCTTGAAATTCTATTTCAGATTATTTATTTTTTGTTTCTATTTGATTTATTATATACATGCTTTCTAAATCCTAGTTCATGGTTTCTATTGCTTCTAGTTCAAAGGTTTATTTCTTTAGTACCCTTATTCTAAGTTCTCTATTTCATTCTCTTAATACTCATTTTTTGTTTTAATTCCACAGTTTATAATTCCTTGGTCCCTAGTTAATCAGTTTCTAGATAGTTTGTTTCTATTTTTTTAGTTCCTAGTTCCACAATTCACTAGTATCTAATTAGGCAGTTCCTAGTTTCTGATACTTTTCAATATTTTTTTTATAAATTTCTTGCCTTGTATATGCTGTTTTTCACTCTCTAAAGAGGTCTCTAGCCATTGTCTTGTGGTAGTCGCGATCGTTATTTTTACTGTCTAGCAGTAAGCCACAGCTGGGTAAAAATAATGAAGTACTTCCGGCATGTAGAATTGCAAATCTTTTACCTTCACTTTTTAATTTGGCAGGATAACTTTTCGAATCATTTTCGTTCTCGCATTTTGATATATTCAAGTTTCATCCCATATCATCATAAGCTTTATGCATCAGCATATATGTATAACAGTAATATTATTTCTCTAGAGGTTTTATGGGTCTTAGATTAGAGAACGATAATTTCGTGTCAGACTGCTAAAAATTACTCACAGCAAGATAAAAATTGCGACTAAATTAAAAATAAAGTCATGATGAAATGGAGAAACAACAAAAAAAAACACACACTTTACAAAAAAATACAGAAGTGGACAAAGTAATAAAGAAATGCAAGTGTGATGGAAAAGTTCTTCAAGTAATGAAAATCAGAAAGGCATTGTGGGGTTTGCAATTTCTTTCAGTTCCTTTACACTTAGTTCTTAGTCCCATGTATTTTCTAGTTTCTTAGCTCCTAGCTCCTTAGTTCCTAATTCCTCAAATCTTAGTTCCTAGCTCCGTAGATCCTTGCAGTCTAGTTCCTTGTTTGGTGGTTTCTTAGTTCTCTAGACCCTAGTTACTTAGTTCATAGGCTTCTTAAATCCCACTTCCTTAGTTACTTGTTCCTCAGTTGCATAGTTTGTAATACTTTAGAACTTAGTTCCTATTTCCTCAGTTCCTAGTTGCTCAATTCCTAGTGCATTAGTTTGTTCCTAGTTCTTTAGATCCTAGTTATTTGGTGGGTAATTCTTTATTTTTAGTTCCTACTTTTTTGGTTTGAAGTGTTGCTCAGTTCCTAGCTTCGTAGTTCTTTTTTTCATAGGTTTCCTAATTCCCAGTTCCATAGATCCTAGTAGCTATATCTTTAGCTCCTAGTTCCTTAGTTGCTTCTAATTCTTTAGGTCTTATTTCATATTTCCTCAGATTCTAGTTCCTTAAATCGTAGTTCCATTGTTATTAGTTCTTTAAATTCCATTTCAGGTTGTTTATTTTTTGTTTCTATTTGATTTATTATATACATGCTTTCTAAATTCTAGTTCGTGGTTTCTATTGGTTCTAGTTCAAAGGTTTATTTGTTTAGTACCCTTATTCTAAGTTTTCTATCTCATTCTCGTAATACTCATTTCTTCTCTAATTTTTTTTTGTTTTAATTCCACAGTTTATAATTCCTTGATCCCTAGTTCCTCAGTTTCTAGACAGTTTGTTTCTAGTTTCTTAGTTCCTAGTTCCACAATTCACTAGTATCTAATTAGTCAATTCCTAGTTTCTGGTACTTCTCAATTTTTTTTTTATAAATTTCTTGCCTTGTATATGCAGTTTTTCACTCTCTAAAAAGGTCTCTAGCCATTGTCTTGTGGTAGTCGCGGTCGTTATTTTTACTGTCTAGCGGTAAGTCACAGCTGGGTAAAAATCCTGATGTACTTCCGGCATGTAGAATGGTAAATCTTTTACCTTCATTTTTTAATTTGGCAGGATAATTTTTCGAATCATTTTCGTTCTCGCATTTTGATATATTCAAGTTTTATCCCATATCATCATAAGTTTTATGCATCAGCATAATATAATATGTATAACAGTAATATTATTTCTCTAGAGGTTTTATGGGTCTTTGATTAGAAAACGATAATTTCGTGTCAGACTGCTAAAAATTACTCACAGCAAGATCAAAATTGCGACCAAATTAAAAATAAAATAATGATGAAATGGAGAAACAAAAAAAAAATACACACACCTTACAAGAACATACAGAAGTGGACAAAGTAATAAAGAAATGCAAGTGTGGTGGAAAAGTTTTTCAAGTATTGAAAATCAGAAGGGCATTGTGGGGTTTGCAATTTCTTTCAGTTCCTTTACATTTAATTCTTAGTCCCATGTTTTTTTCTAGTTTCTTAGCTCCTAGTTCCTTAGTTCCTAATTCCGCAAATCTTAGTTCCTAGTTCTGTAGATCTTAGTTCTTTAAGTTCGTAGGTAATTCTTTAGTTTTTAGTTCCTAGTTTCTTGGTCCGTAGATCCTTGCAGTCTATTTCTTTGTTTCGTGGTTTCTTAGTTCTATAGACCCTAGTTACTTAGTTCATAGGCTTCTTAAATCCCACTTCCTTAGTTTCTTATTCCTCAGTTGCATAGTTTGTAATACTTAAGAACTTAGTCTTATTTCATATTCCCTCAAATTCTAGTTCCTTAAAATCTTAGTTCTATTGTTATTAGTTCTTTAAATTCTATTTCAGGTTGTTTATTTTTTGTTTCTATTTGATTTATTATATACATGCTTTCTAAATCCTAGTTCGTGGATTCTATTGGTTCTAGTTCAGGTTTCTTTGTTTAGTACCCTTATTTTAAGTTTTCAATTTCATTCTCTTAATTCTAATTTTTTTATCTTTTTTTAGTTTCAATTCCACAGTTTATAATTCCTTGGTCCTTAGTTCCTCAGTTTCTAGATAGTTTGTTTCTAGTTTCCTAGTTCCTAGTTCCACAGTTCACTAGTATCTCATTAGTCAGTTCCTAGTTTCTGGTACTTTTCAGTTTTTTTTTTTTATAAATTTCTTGCCTTGTTTTCACTCTCTAAAAAGGTCTCTAGTGATTGTCTTATGGTAGTCGCGGTCGTTATTTTTACTGTCTAGCAGAAAGTCACAGCTGGGTAAAGATCCTGAAGTACTTCCGGCATGTAGATCGTTTACCTTCAATTTTTAATTTGGCGAGATAACTTTTCAAATCATTTTCGTTCATCCAACGCCGAATAGAAGTCCTCCCATTTTGATTTAACCAAGTTTCATACAAATAAATAAAGTTAATATGTTCCCTAGAATTTAGATATTGTAAATCCGTCTTTAATTTTGGCTGCAATTACGTATTTTCGTTCGCATAGAATTTTGAGAATCTAAAATTTCATTCTTTAAATTCTACTGGTAAATTTTGATATGCAGATCTTTTTTTAAAGTGTAATTCCAAAGGGATTAATTTTTTGTTTAATCCCTTTTTGTCCATTTTCTTTTAAATTTTTCTTACTTCCCCTTTTGATATCTGAAAGTTTATGCCTGTGAATAATTCCTACACTTTTAACATCGCAAGATACAGAAGAAATTTCCGCCACTCTGTCATTATCTCTTGCAACTTCAAATTTTGGCCATTTTTTTAACACATATTTCGTTTTTTTTTCCAAATTCAAACTTATCCTTTTAAAATTAAAATTCTTACAGTTTTATATAAATTCGCTTTTTCCCAACTTTTGACAAGTAAAAAATAAACTATTGCAAATTTACAGTGACACAGTGACAGTGGTTTAATAAATTTTTGTTAGTTCCGTATAATGAAAATAAGTATGAAACTGACTTTCCCTACACTTCATTTAGTTGTTTGCTGCCAACGGGCTTATGATGAATGACACTCCGGGGCTGGATGTGAGATCAATCTTCCACTTTTATTTATTTTATTGCTATTTTTGAATTGCTTTCAAGTCTTAAAGATTTACGACTTTTCCGTAACGCCTACCACGGTAAAATTTTTGAAAGATTTGTTTTTCAAAATAACAACAACAGCAACTGTTTTCTAACGCCTTCGACCGCAATGTAAGTGATCCTATAAATTGCAGCTCACCGCTAATTCCCAGGTACATATACCTCTAGAGCTAAAAGGTCACTCGAGTTTTATAAGGTTGAAGTGTGTATATCTCGGCCGAATCCGTTCGATCGGCACACTGCGCCACTCTGCGGGCTTCCTTCCACTGCTAGGTGTTTCAATTTCAGGCTATTTTCAGGCGGATACTCACCCTGAAACTAATTGCTCCGTTGCAGTTGACATCGAAGGCTTTGAACACGTAGTGTGCATACAGACTTGCATCTGAAACAAACATGTCGATAAGGTAACTGTTGGTTGCCGATGTTTTCATGCATGATTCAACAGGGCGATACGTGATTCGAGTGTTGAGATTTTTGACCTTCTTTAAAATAAAAACGTTCGAGGCGCTGGTGACCACGAGAAGCCAAGCTGCTTCCTTTATCTGCAGCGGCCGCAAATCTCTCATGAACTGTTTAATCCGGCCATAAATTCAACACACTGCTGCAGATGGTGGTCACGGAGAGGATGGATTTTCAATAAACTTCGCCGGATATCAGCTTTCACGACGATTCGAACGGAAGTGGATGCGAAAATCTCGGAACGAGGATTTGTAACGTCGTTAGGTTGGAACATAATTCAGTCATATTTTGCGTAGTTACGGCGTTAAAAGCGAAAGAACCTAATATCCTGAATACTTTATATATTATTTACAAAACTAGTGTTTCAATATACTATGAGTCAATCAGAATCCCGAGTTGGACATGAAATTGTCAGATTATCAATTTAAAATAATTTTGCGCGATTGTAGAAGGTCCTATTTCATTTCTATAACGAACTACCATCCAATCATGGGATCCACCACATGCTGCCACGACAATCCTAGATGCAATAAATAACGATTTCCACATGATTGCAGTCCCGACCAGTGCCAAGCTAATTTCGCAATAAAACTCATAATTACATGTCACAGCAAGCCCGTGTGCGTGTTCCATGTTCCCACATATCAAACTAGTCGCACTGCTCCCAAACCATACATCACAACATCGTTTCGAGCACCTCTTCAAGCTCGAACGCTCTTGTACACGACATCTATCCAGCCGATCCAATCGTGCGAAAGCTCGCTCGTAAATTCTAATCTATCATTAGCTTAAAAGTTTTGTTCGAAACGTATCAGTCCTGCACGCAAGTTTAATATTAATTTCGAAAAGCTAGCGAAACAAAGCCAAAACGGGCAAAAGTTGCATTTATGTTTGCACAACAAAGGGTCTAATTGTTTTAGCGCGAAATAACTGTGCCGAACAATGGGCGTAGATCAAGTTGATTAAAGTGCCAACAAAGTCGGATCTAAAAAGGGCTGTGCCGTTCTAGTTTTTATTTTTGTTTGTTGCGGGTTTCCTAATCACGAAGGATGTGGGAGTAACATACAATGCCAACCTTATCGAATAATAATATATTCTCTTCCTCATCAGATTATTAAGACATGTATCTTCTTTAAAATTTGAATTCACCATCAAGAACGTCTGCGAAATCGGGAAAACGCAATTTTCATGTCGGCGGTAAATTGTAATAACCGCAAACTGGGTCATCGAAATAAATATCTAAACATCTATTTTGGATTTGCCCAGGATGTGTAAATATCTTTTACGGCATAGTCACGAACATCCGGCAATTCGTCGACAGTTATGCATTATTTCTGGCTGTTTAATATCAAAAAGAAATAACAGTTGTACCAGAAGTTCGAATGGAAGAGTCGTCGTTTACTTAAGCATGTATTTATATTTATTCTTGTAAGTCACGAAAGTGAAGTGTTTTGATGTATGTGCCCTAATCGCTTAAAATGATGAGGGTTGTTTTTGCAAACGTCAGAAAAACGTGATATCTGCCGCTCCATTGAAAAAGCATGTGATTTTATTGAGCATTTTAAAAGCATTTTTATTCGGAGAAAAGTGGCTTTTTATGGTGAAAAGTGCTACTTTTCCTCCTAATAAAACAACCTACTATGGTGGTCGAGTAGTCTCATCGTTGCCTTTTGACACATTGCGCACATTATGGCACGGTATTTTATCATTGCAACTTTTATTGTGCCATAAAGTCCTAATGACAACAAAACGTTAGGCACAGCATGGACACTGCCAAGGTATTGATTTATGTGATGTCAAAATTTCTTATCGTGGTCTACACACATAAGCTATAAAATGTTACTGATCTGCAGACTCTAAACCAAAAATGGCAATCACTCCCAAGAAGTTCTGTAGAAGAATTTTAAAATTCTTAAAAAATTAATTCTTCATGGCAATTCAGTGCAGATCACAAATGCTTATAGTACAAGCAAATTAGACGAAAAAACGCCGAATAGAAGAACTAATTTATAAAGTTTTTAAATTTTGGTTATGAACTCCCAACAGGAACCCAAATAAAGATACGAAGAGTCCCATCTCCCCCGGGAAGAGATTCATTCCCTTTTGCCCAAAAAATCGCCCCCGAGTTTGACCTCATGAAGCTTTCCCCCATTTTTCTCCTAAACGGTAACTTTAGGGACAGATGGGCCTTATCCCTCTTACACCTCTCTCCTCCCGCCTTTCAAGTTTAATTAAAAAAACCTGCTCTACAATTTTGTTTCTATACATTTCTTGCTTAACTTAACTCTTCGGATCTATATTTGGGTCAATACTGGGAGTTCATAACCAAAATTTAAAAACTTTATAAATTATATTATCTCTAAAAAGTCTAATTTGCTTGGACCATTAATACCACCAATTTTCATGCTTTTGGCGTTCTCCTTTTGGACCACTTTTGGGTTTTAAAATTCATAAAAAAAAAATCTTCTTCATAGGAACCTGAAATTCGACGAAGATCTTGAAAACCCAATACTTAATCCAATTCTGCAAATCGAATTGCTACATTGTATGTAATTTTGAGTAAAGTAAGACATTCAAAACTGAGTTGGTGTCTTAAATCGTCAAAACTCATTGGGAGATTAATGGATATTTAAAGGCTAATTTAATGCCAAAGATTTAATTTTATTAAAAATCAAAAATTAACCCATTGGGAGTTTAATGCATATTTAAAGGCTAATTTAATATCAAAGACTTAATTTTAATGCTCTCACAGTTTTCGTTGAAATTATGGCTCTGCTGGCTTGACGTCAGGCTAGCAGGATCATGACTTAAAATTTGGTAAAAATTAAAAAGTAACTACACAGGATTTTAAGGCTATTTAAAGGCTAATTTAATGCCAAAGATTTAATTTTATCCCTCTAATTGTTTTCATGGAAATAATGGCTGTGCTGACTTCACGTCAAGCTAGCAGGACTATGACTTTAAAATATGAAAAAATCAAAAATTAACCCATTGGAAGTTTAATGCATATTTAAAGGCTAATTTAATGCCAAAGACTTAATTTTATTGCTCTCAAAGTTTTCGTTGTAATTATGGCTTTGCTGGCTTGACGTCAAGCTAGCAGGATCATGACTTAAAATTGGGTAAAAATTGAAAAGTAACTACACAGAATCTTAAGGCTATTTAAAGGTTAATTTAATGCCAAAAATTTAATTTTATTGCTCTTATGGTTTTCTTGCAGAACCATGACTTTAAAATTTGATAAAAATTGAAAAATATCTACACAAGATTTTAAGGATATTTAATGGCTAATTTAATGCCAATTTTATTGCTCTCATAGTCTTCGTTGAAACTATGGCTCTGCTGGCTTGACGTCAAGCTAGCAGAGTCATGACTTAAAATTTGGTAAAAATTGAAAAGTAACTACACAAGATTTTAAGACTATTTAAAGGCTAATTGAATGCCAAAAATTTAATTTTATTGCTCTTATGGTTTTCTTGCAGAACCATGACTTTAAAATTTGATAAAAATTGAAAAATAACTACACAAGATTTTAGGGATATTTAAAGGCTAATTTAATGCCAAAGATTTAATTTTATCGCTCTAATTTTTTTCATGGAAATCATCGCTGTGCTGACTTGACGTCAAGCTAGCAGGACTATCTATGACTTTGAAATATGAAACAACCAAAAATTAACCCATTGGGAGTTTAATGCATATTTAAAGGCTAATTTAATATCAAACACTTAATTTTATTGCTCTCATAGTTTTCGTTGAAATTATGGCTCTGCTGACTTGACATCAAGTTAGCAGGATCATGACTTAAAATTTGATAAAAATTAAAAAGTAACTACACAGGATTTTAAGACTATTTAAAGGCTAATTTAATGCCAAAGATTTAATTTTATTAAAAATCAAAAATTAACCCATTGGGAGTTTAATGCATATTTAAAGGCTAATTTAATATCAAAGACTTAATTTTATTGCTCTCATAGTTTTCGTTGAAATTATGGCTCTGATGACTTGACGTCAAGCTATCAAGATCATGACTTAAAATTTGGTAAAAATTAAAAAGCAACTACACAGAATTTTAAGGCTATTTAAAGGCTAATTTAATGCCAAAAATTTAATTTTATTGCTCTAATTTTTTTCATGGAAATCATCGCTGTGCTGACTGGACGTCAAGCTAGCAGGACTATCTATGACTTTGAAATATGAAAAAATCAAAAATTAACCCATTGGGAATTTAATGCATATTTAAAGGCTAATTTAATATCAAACACTTAATTTTATTGCTCTCATAGTTTTCGTTGAAATTATGGCTCTGCTGACTTGACGTCAAGTTAGCAGGATCATGACTTAAAATTTGATAAAAATTAAAAAGTAACTACACAGGATTTTAAGGCTATTTAAAGGCTAATTTAATGCCAAAGATTTAATTTTATTAAAAATCAAAAATTAACCCATTGGGAGTTTAATGCATATTTAAAGGCTAATTTAATATCAAACACTTAATTTTATTGCTCTCATAGTTTTCGTTGAAATTATGGCTCTGCTGACTTGACGTCAAGTTAGCAGGATCATGACTTAAAATTTGGTGAAAATTAAAAAGTAACTACACAGGATTTTAAGGCTATTTAAAGGCTAATTTAATGTCAAAGATTTAATTTTATCCCTCTAATTGTTTTCATGGAAATAATGGCTGTGCTGACTTCACGTCAAGCTAGCAGGACTATGACTTTAAAATATGAAAAATTCAAAATTAACCCATTGGAAGTTTAATGCATATTTAAAGGCTAATTTAATGCCAATGACTTCATTTTATTGCTCTCATAGTTTTCGTTGTAATTATGGCTTTGCTGGCTTGACGTCAAGCTAGCAGGATCATGACTTAAAATTTGGTAAAAATTGAAAAGCAACTACACAGAATTTTAAGGCTATTTAAAGGTTAATTTAATGCCAAAAATTTAATTTTATTGCTCTTATGGTTTTCTTGCAGAACCATGACTTTAAAATTTGATAAAAATTGAAAAATATCTACACAAGATTTTAGGGATATTTAAAGGCTAATTTAATGCCAAAGATTTAATTTTATCGCTCTAATTTTTTTCATGGAAATCATCGCTGTGCTGACTTGACGTCAAGCTAGCAGGACTATCTATGACTTTGAAATATGAAAAAATCAAAAATTAACCCATTGGGAGTTTAATGCATATTTAAAGGCTAATTTAATATCAAACACTTAATTTTATTGCTCTCATAGTTTTCGTTGAAATTATGGCTCTGCTGACTTGACATCAAGTTAGCAGGATCATGACTTAAAATTTGATAAAAATTAAAAAGTAACTACACAGGATTTTAAGACCATTTAAAGGCTAATTTAATGCCAAAGATTTAATTTTATTAAAAATCAAAAATTAACCCATTGGGAGTTTAATGCATATTTAAAGGCTAATTTAATATCAAAGACTTAATTTTATTGCTCTCATAATTTTCGTTGAAATTATGGCTCTGATGACTTGACGTCAAGCTATCAAGATCATGACTTAAAATTTGGTAAAAATTAAAAAGTAACTACACAGGATTTTAAGACTATTTAAAGGCTAATTTAATGCCAAAGATTTAATTTTATCCCTCTAATTGTTTTCATGGAAATAATGGCTGTGCTGACTTCACGTCAAGCTAGCAGGACTATGACTTTAAAATATGAAAAAATCAAAAATTAACCCATTGGAAGTTTAATGCATATTTAAAGGCTAATTTAATGCCAAAGACTTAATTTTATTGCTCTCATAGTTTTCGTTGAAATTATGGCTCTGCTGGCTTGACGTCAAGCTAGCAGGATCATGACTTAAAATTTGGTAAAAATTGAAAAGCAACTACACAGAATTTTAAGGCTATTTAAAGGCTAATTTAATGCCAAAAATTTAATTTTATTGCTCTAATTTTTTTCATGGAAATCATCGCTGTGCTGACTGGACGTCAAGCTAGCAGGACTATCTACGACTTTGAAATATGAAAAAATCAAAAATTAACCCATTGGGAGTTTAATGCATATTTAAAGGCTAATTTAATATCAAACACTTAATTTTATTGCTCTCATAGTTTTCGTTGAAATTATGGCTCTGCTGACTTGACGTCAAGTTAGCAGGATCATGACTTAAAATTTGGTAAAAATTAAAAAGTAACTACACAGGATTTTAAGGCTATTTAAAGGCTAATTTAATGCCAAAGATTTAATTTTATCCCTCTAATTGTTTTCATGGAAATAACGGCTGTGCTGACTTCACGTCAAGCTAGCAGGACTATGACTTTAAAATATGAAAAATTCAAAATTAACCCATTGGAAGTTTAATGCATATTTAAAGGCTAATTTAATGCCAAAGACTTAATTTTATTGCTCTCATAGTTTTCGTTGTAATTATGGCTTTGCTGGCTTGACGTCAAGCTAGCAGGATCATGACTTAAAATTGGGTAAAAATTGAAAAGTAACTACACAGAATCTTAAGGCTATTTAAAGGTTAATTTAATGCCAAAAATTTAATTTTATTGCTCTTATGGTTTTCTTGCAGAACCATGACTTTAAAATTTGAAAAAAATTGAAAAATATCTACACAAGATTTTAAGGATATTTAATGGCTAATTTAATGCCAAAGATTTAATTTTATCGCTCTAATTTTTTTCATGGAAATCATCGCTGTGCTGACTTGACGTCAAGCTAGCAGGACTATCTATGACTTTGAAATATGAAAAAATCAAAAATTAACCCATTGGGAGTTTAATGCATATTTAAAGGCTAATTTAATATCAAACACTTAATTTTATTGCTCTCATAGTTTTCGTTGAAATTATGGCTCTGATGACTTGACGTCAAGCTATCAAGATCATGACTTAAAATTTGGTAAAAATTAAAAAGTAACTACACAGGATTTTAAGACTATTTAAAGGCTAATTTAATGCCAAAGATTTAATTTTATCCCTCTAATTGTTTTCATGGAAATAATGGCTGTGCTGACTTCACGTCAAGCTAGCATAACTATGACTTTAAAATATGAAAAAATAAAAAATTAACCCATTGGAAGTTTAATGCATATTTAAAGGCTAATTTAATGCCAAAGACTTAATTTTATTGCTCTCATAGTTTTCGTTGAAATTATGGCTCTGCTGACTTGACGTCAAGTTAGCAGGATCATGACTTAAAATTTGATAAAAATTAAAAAGTAACTACACAGGATTTTAAGGCTATTTAAAGGCTAATTTAATGCCAAAGATTTAATTTTATTAAAAATCAAAAATTTACCCATTGGGAGTTTAATGCATATTTAAAGGCTAATTTAATATCAAACACTTAATTTTATTGCTCTCACAGTTTTCGTTGAAATTATGGCTCTGCTGGCTTGACGTCAGGCTAGCAGGATCATGACTTAAAATTTGGTAAAAATTAAAAAGTAACTACACAGGATTTTAAGGCTATTTAAAGGCTAATTTAATGCCAAAGATTTAATTTTATCCCTCTAATTGTTTTCATGGAAATAATGGCTGTGCTGACTTCACGTCAAGCTAGCAGGACTATGACTTTAAAATATGAAAAAATCAAAAATTAACCCATTGGAAGTTTAATGCATATTTAAAGGCTAATTTAATACCAATGACTTAATTTTATTGCTCTCACAGTTTTCGTTGTAATTATGGCTTTGCTGGCTTGACGTCAAGCTAGCAGGATCATGACTTAAAATTGGGTAAAAATTGAAAAGTAACTACACAGAATCTTAAGGCTATTTAAAGGTTAATTTAATGCCAAAAATTTAATTTTATTGCTCTTATGGTTTTCTTGCAGAACCATGACTTTAAAATTTGATAAAAATTGAAAAATATCTACACAAGATTTTAAAGATATTTAATGGCTAATTTAATGCCAATTTTATTGCTCTCATAGTTTTCGTTGAAACTATGGCTCTGCTGGCTTGACGTCAAGCTAGCAGAATCATGACTTAAAATTTGGTAAAAATTGAAAAGTAACTACACAAGATTTTAAGACTATTTAAAGGCTAATTGAATGCCAAAAATTTAATTTTATTGCTCTTATGGTTTTCTTGCAGAACCATGACTTTAAAATTTGATAAAAATTGAAAAATAACTACACAAGATTTTAGGGATATTTAAAGGCTAATTTAATGCCAAAGATTTAATTTTATCGCTCTAATTTTTTTCATGGAAATCATCGCTGTGCTGACTTGACGTCAAGCTAGCAGGACTATCTATGACTTTGAAATATGAAAAAATCAAAAATTAACCCATTAGGAGTTTAATGCATATTTAAAGGCTAATTTAATATCAAACACTTAATTTTATTGCTCTCATAGTTTTCGTTGAAATTATGGCTCTGCTGACTTGACATCAAGTTAGCAGGATCATGACTTAAAATTTGATAAAAATTAAAAAGTAACTACACAGGATTTTAAGGCTATTTAAAGGCTAATTTAATGCCAAAGATTTAATTTTATTAAAAATCAAAAATTAACCCATTGGGAGTTTAATGCATATTTAAAGGCTAATTTAATATCAAAGACTTAATTTTATTGCTCTCATAATTTTCGTTGAAATTATGGCTCTGATGACTTGACGTCAAGCTATCAAGATCATGACTTAAAATTTGGTAAAAATTAAAAAGTAACTACACAGGATTTTAAGACTATTTAAAGGCTAATTTAATGCCAAAGATTTAATTTTATCCCTCTAATTGTTTTCATGGAAATAATGGCTGTGCTGACTTCACGTCAAGCTAGCAGGACTATGACTTTAAAATATGAAAAAATCAAAAATTAACCCATTGGAAGTTTAATGCATATTTAAAGGCTAATTTAATGCCAAAGACTTAATTTTATTGCTCTCATAGTTTTCGTTGAAATTATGGCTCTGCTGGCTTGACGTCAAACTAGCAGGATCATGACTTAAAATTTGGTAAAAATTGAAAAGCAACTACACAGAATTTTAAGGCTATTTAAAGGCTAATTTAATGCCAAAAATTTAATTTTATTGCTCTAATTTTTTTCATGGAAATCATCGCTGTGCTGACTGGACGTCAAGCTAGCAGGACTATCTATGACTTTGAAATATGAAAAAATCAAAAATTAACCCATTGGGAGTTTAATGCATATTTAAAGGCTAATTTAATATCAAACACTTAATTTTATTGCTCTCATAGTTTTCGTTGAAATTATGGCTCTGCTGACTTGACGTCAAGTTAGCAGGATCATGACTTAAAATTTGGTAAAAATTAAAAAGTAACTACACAGGATTTTAAGGCTATTTAAAGGCTAATTTAATGCCAAAGATTTAATTTTATCCCTCTAATTGTTTTCATGGAAATAACGGCTGTGCTGACTTCACGTCAAGCTAGCAGGACTATGACTTTAAAATATGAAAAATTCAAAAATTAACCCATTGGATGTTTAATGCATATTTAAAGGCTAATTTAATGCCAATGACTTCATTTTATTGCTCTCATAGTTTTCGTTGTAATTATGGCTTTGCTGGCTTGACGTCAAGCTAGCAGGATCATGACTTAAAATTTGTTAAAAATTGAAAAGTAACTACACAGAATCTTAAAGCTATTTAAAGACTAATTTAATGCACAAAAATTTAATTTTATTGCTCTTATCGTTTTCTTGCAGAACCATGACTTTACAATTTGATAAAAATTGAAAAATAACTATGTACACAAGATTTTAAGGATATTTAAAGGCTAATTTAATGCCAATTTTATTGCTCTCATAGTTTTCCTTGAAATTATGGCTCTGCTGGCTTTTGACGTCAAGCTAGCAGAATCATGACTTAAAATTTGGTAAAAATTGAAAAGTAACTACACAAGATTTTAAGACTATTTAAAGGCTAATTGAATGCCAAAAATTTAATTTTATTGCTCTTATGGTTTTCTTGCAGAATCATGATTTTAAAATTTGATAAAAATTGAAAAATAACTACACAAGATTTTAAGGATATTTAAAGGCTAATTTAATGCCAAAGATTTAATTTTATTGCTCTTATGGTTTTCTTGCAGAACCATGACTTTAAAATATGATAAAAATTAAAAATAACTGCACAAGATTTTAAGGATACTTAAGGGCTAATTTAATGCCAAAGATTTAATTTCATGGCTCTAATCGTTTTCATGGGAATGATGGCTGTCCTGACTTGACGTCAAGCTAGCAGGACATGACTTTAGAATATGAAAAAATCAAAAATTAACCCATTGGGAGTTTAATGCATATTTAAAGGCTAATTTAGTACCAAAGACTTAATTTTATTGCTCTCATACTTTTCGTTGAAATTATGGCTCTGCTGGCTTGACGTCAAGCTAGCAGGATCATGACTTAAAATTGGGTAAAAATTGAAAACTAACTACACAGGATTTTTAGACTATTTAAAGGCTAATTTAATGCCAAAAATTTAATTTTATTGCTCTTATGGTTTTCTTGCAGAACCATGACTTTAAAATTTGATAAAAATTGAAAAATAACTACACAAGATTTTAAGGATATTTAAAGGCTAATTTAATGCCAAAAAAAATTAATTTTATGGCTCTAATCGTTTTCATGGGAATGATGGCTGTGCTGACTTGACGTCAAGCTAGCAGGAATATGACTTTAAAATATGAAAGAATTAAAAATTAACCCCTTGGAAGTTTAATGCATATTTAAAGGCTAACTTAATGCCAAAGACTTAATTTTATTGTTCTCATAGTTTTCGTTGAAATTATGGCTCTGCTGGCTTGACATCAAGCTAGCAGGATCATGACATAAAATTTGATAAAAATTGAAAAGTAACTACACTTCATTTTAAGGCTAATTTAATACAAAAGACTTAATTTTATTGCTCTCATAGTTTTCGTTGAAATTATGGCTCTACTGGCTTGACGTAAAGCTAGCAGGATCATGACTTAAAATTTGGTAAAAGTTGAAAAGTAACTACACAGGATTTTAAGGCTATTTAAAGGCTAATTTAATGCCAAAGATTTAATTTTATCGGCCTAATTGTTTTCATGGAAACGATGGCTGTGCTGACTTGACGTCAAGCCAGCAGGACCATGCACGACTTTAAAATATGAAAAAAAAAATTAACCCCATGGGAATTTAAGGCTATTTAAATGCTAACTTAAAATATTATGAATAGCAATAATTAACAGGGAATTTAAGGTTATTTGTAGCATAATTTAATGCCAAATCCTTAGTTTTAATTTTAATGCTTTTAGGACCTACTTTTAAGAATTCAATAGCTTTATCAGAGGATTTTTTGCAGCAAATTTAATTTTTTGGCTTTATGCTTTTAAAAAATCGTTTCTCCTAGAGGGTTCTATCAAGCCAATCTTTTTCCAAAATGCGTCAAACAAAAAAAGGTAAAACTTGTCTTCACAGATACCCTAGAAAGAAATCGCGTCACAAAACAAAAATTGAATATGTATATCTTACAAGTAGATCCTACAAGAATTTCTGCGTCGAATTTCAAGTTTCTATGAAGAAGAATTAATTTTTCACGAATTTTAAAACGAAAAATTGATGAAAACTGATGGCTTAATCCATTATTGCAAACAGAATTGGGAAAATAATTTTTATGTACTGTGTGTTTAAAAAGCTCCGAGATAAGATACCGTTTTTTGAGATTTTTTCGGTTTAATCTTTTCAGAGCCATTTTGGGTTTCAAAATTTATAAAAAATTAATCCTCCTTCCTAGAACATGAAATTCAGAGCAGATGTAGAAGAATGGTGGCTTGATTCAATTCTGCTAATGGAATTTGAATACGGTACATAATTCTTGTGTTGTATTTTTAAGTTTGTTTTTTGATAATTTTCTGCGTTCATTGTTTTGATGAATATTTTATTTCTATTTCTTCTTTTGGACTTCCGATAAAATAACATTCCTTTTTACAAAACAAAGTTGTTTTTTTATTAATATAAACATATAGATATATATGTAATTCCATATAATTTTTTCAATCGGCTATTTTCCTTGAAAATCTTTACAACCTACTTCTAGCTAATATCCAATTTCCCCCTAGCTTACATAAACGCTCAATTCAATATCATTCACATAGACAGTAAATAAACAGTGTGTTTCTTTACGACTGGGCTAATCTAAATATTATCAGAATTTATGACGTGTATTCGAAACGCGTGTTATTGGCATGTTGCAGTTTTATGTGTTCGACGAACGGATATTGAAGGATTAATACTCACTCCCATGCGGAAAAAATTTCGAATATATTTCCTTAAAGCTATCTTCATGGACAACACCCTCTGGACATTCCTGAAACAAAGGCGTCATTTTATTAATATGCACTTTTTTCAATCGAAAGGATATTTCTTATTAACTTATTGGAATATTTGAATGGATTTCAAGTATTCGTCATCCTCTACTACCTGTAAAGTAATTTTACCTGATTAAATATTAAGCGATCGAATAGTTTTGGCAAGGTGTTCAGAAGTGTATCTATAATTGGATATCAATTCCCAATGTTTGTAAATCCGGAAAACTCCCGGAGGAACAGACGAATTACATAAGTAATCAATTGGTTTAGTTAACTTGAAAACACAACGAAACGAAAAACTATAATGAAATTCTATCTTGGCCACAGCCACCGGAAAGTTTCAAATTGGAACGCTCCTGAATCAGAAGTTGCCGAGAGAAATTTTACAAGAATGTAACAGACACACTGCACACTTATTTTACGGCGAAAAATTCCCGAATAGAAACACTGAAATAAATGAATTTTTCATACCGAACAGAGTTTGAACTTAGACATTTGCGCGAAACAGACAAAGTGCAATCCTGGAATTTATAGGTCACATATTTTTAGACCTTTCGCTTCTAAAACGGAGAAATAACGATTCTATGCAAATTTTCAATCGCATCCCGATCGATTAAACGCTTAGGCATTTATCGGAACAACCGGAACGCGCATAAACATCATAAATCAATGGCTTATGTTGTGCACAATGCACGGTATTGACTGTGCCAAACTCGTTGGCGAATCCATAAACTTTTCGATGTTCCTAATCTGCCATTTATTGTTCGATTCCTTTCATGTTCCAACATGTAAATTTACCGGCTAAATGCCTAATTGGCATAACATTAGCCCGCATGTCTACTTTGTTTCTGCTTAAGAAGCGCTTGTAATTTGAATTTAAAATGAAGATTTTTAATGAGCTGGGGTTTTTGTTGCTGCAGGAACTTGTACCGTTTGAAGGAAGAACTTGTTTCACTAAACAAATAGAGCATAGTAGTAATACAATAAATCTATTTTATCGGCTACCGATAATACGTTATGATCGTATGGTGCAAACATAGCCAATTTTTTTATTTCCAAAGGGCTCTTCTAATGTTTGTCTGAATCACTCGTATCATTCATTTTTCTTAACAGAAAAATGTGTAGGTATTTCTCTCTATCCATATTGCATCCATGAATTCTCCTTTGCTTCATAATATTTTTTTTTTTTTTTTGCTTTTTTTAAGAGACGTTAAATCTGGCGAACGAGCCGGCCATTCAAGCGGTTATCCATGAAGTTATACCTGATTTATTATTATTTATTATATTATTCTACCCTCTTAATTTATAACTGTCTGTCCACAGCTCCTGGGTCTGACTTTTGTAACTCGTTCAAGTAATAACAAGTACGTACCACCAGTAATTAGTCTTCACGCTTATAATTAGCACGTGTTTATTTCTGTAGGAGACTGTAAGTCAAAGTATTTCCACAACAGCCAGGCGGTGTTGAATCGAAGCCATTTCATACCGACGCAATTGTAAATTTAGTATCCAATCTGTGTCTTTGTTGTCAATAAAACTCAGTACACTACGTCATTGATTAATGACGATTCCACACGGGATCGGTACTCAAAAGTCAGGCCATTAATAACTGGGGACATGCTGCAGATGTCACCGGCGAGAAGATTTAAGATCTGTTATGACATTCGTGAAATGTTGTGCTCAACAGTTTATCGATTTTACGATGCGATTCTTTATGTTTTGAAAATCGTGTTCTTTCACGTGGGGAAATTGGTTGAATGGGTTTGGATGTTGCAAGAAGGGGTTTAAATTGGTTGGGGTTGGAGAAGTGGAGACGTTGGCGGATGTTGGGTTTTCATCAAAACATGCTAGATCATCTTTGTGTTTTTTTATACCTAATTCATTTTGTTATCATACCTCAATTAATTCTAAATTTCGTTGCTACAGTGCTTTCTCTATTTGGTTCATCAAGTATCTCTTTTCTCTGAAATTTTAAAATATATTGGGTGACATTAATAAAAGAACCCCAAGAAAGAATCATTGTATTATCGATTATACTGCCTAGCCAGTGGCTAGCCGACAGAGGAGACGAAGAGCGTTTACAGAATGTTCACAAAAAACGGACACAGCTGTATATTTCTTGTTTATTGTTGGATTTTCGCGAAACGAAAACCATACGACACGACACCATATTTTTGCCATAAGAATTTCAAGGTGAAACTTTTGTTTTTAAAATATGATATGTATTTTTTATGTTTTTGAAGGTGTAGTGTTCCATGAGCAAACCATTGAAAACAAAAAAGTTGAAATAATTATTTGACTATCGTTTGTCCTGAAATTCATGTCTTTGTATCACCTGTTTGTAGCCACTAAAAAAAAACCTCTACAGCCAGTGGGCTACAACTCCTCTCTTTAATAATAATTATTACTCAATATAACAACAAGGAGTAAAAAACCCCATCACAAATTTCCTAATTCAAACACGTTTCATAATAATGATCCCACAACTGTTAGGAGTTGAAAAACTGTTTGTTATTAAACTTCCCTACCTTCTCGGCAGTAAAATTTACAGTTGTCCGCGATATAAGAGTTTAATTTAAAAGTGCCGGAATAGATGTGACTGCAGTGAAATATAGGTTGTCCTCGCCTGAACTGAATTTCAGGGGATGCATCGTCAACTCCATTGATTTTCCCAATATTTTACGGCAATCAGACCGGAACAAATTCGACACATTGTGCAGAGTTACAGACGGAATAGGCGATAATAAGGAAAAATAGACTTAACTTGTGAAGACACAAATAAATGACGGAATGCTACACGTCAATGACCAAATTAAAGAGAAGCATAAAGTTTTATCATCAACGAATTTTCATTTAATTTTTACGATTTCTCAACTTCTTATTTTATAATAACAAATGTAATAATGTTTTACTGAAGAAAGGAAATGTTATTTTGAGAGCTGTATCGAAATTATCCACCCAAAAAAGGCTAATAACTTTGATATACTAATTTCTGCCAAAGTTTCCAATGACTATTTGTAATATTAAATAGAATGTACACATAATAATTTTGAACACTTTTAAAAACCTGAGATGCAATTATACGATGAGCAAGGGACGCAGAGAAGACAGGAGGGTGATCGAGAATCTGTCCGTAGCCTGGCGGTCCCGAGATTTCAAAACATCATCTACATTAGTGGAGGTGTATGGAACATTTGGAAATTCGTTAAAAAATTTGGTGACATGATTTAGCTTTGCAAAGCCATTTAGTACATTCTGCAAATACAGAGTAACTTAGAAAATGTCAGAATTATATATCAAACACTCTGAATTAAGTTTTGACAATTTTTGAAACTTTAAAATTTGGTTTTCTATAGGTGGAGGTGTATGAAAAATTTGGAAATTCGTTAAAAAATTTCGTGACATGATTTAGCTTTGCAAAGTCATTTAGCACATTCTGTGAATACAAAGTAACTTAAAAATGTCAGAATAATATATCAAACACTCTGAATTAAGTTTTGACAATTTTTGAAACTTTAAAATTTGGTTTTTTATAAGTGAAGGTGTATGAGACATTTACAAATTCGTTAACAAATTTGTTGACATGATTTAGCTTTGCAAAGTCATTTAGTACATTCTGCGAATACAGAGTAACTTAGAAAATGTCAGAATTATATATCAAACACTCTGAATTAAGTTTTGACAATTTTTGAAACTTTAAAATTTGGTTTTTTATAAGTGAAGGTGTATGAGACATTTGGAAATTCGTTAAAAAAATTGGTGACATGATTTAGCTTTGCAAAGTCATTTAGTACATTCTGTGAATACAGGGTAACTTAAAAATGTCAGAATAATATATCAAACACTCTAAATTAAGTTTTGACAATTTTTGAAACTTTAAAATTTGGTTTTTTATAAGTGAAGGTGTATGAGACATTTACAAATTCGTTAACAAATTTGTTGACATGATTTAGCTTTGCAAAGTCATTTAGTACATTCTGCGAATACAGAGTAACTTAGAAAATGTCAGAATTATATATCAAACACTCTGAATTAAGTTTTGACAATTTTTGAAACTTTAAAATTTGGTTTTTTATAAGTGAAGGTGTATGAGACATTTACAAATTCGTTAACAAATTTGGTGACATGGTTTAGCTTTGCAAAGTCATTTAGTACATTCTGTGAATACAGAGTAACTTAAAAATGTCAGAATAATACATGAAACACTCTGAATTAAGTTTTGACAATTTTTGAAACTTTAAAATTTGATTTTCTATAAGTGGAGGCGTATGAGACATTTGGAAATTCGTTAAAAAATTTGGTGACATGATTTAGGTTTGCAAAGTCATTTAGTACATTCTGTGAGTACAGAGTAACTTAAAAATGTCAGAATAATATATCAAACACTCTGAATTAAGTTTTGACAATTTTTGAAACTTTAAAATTTGGTTTTCTAAAAGTTAAGGTGTATGAGACATTTGGAAATTCGTTAAAAAATTTGCTGACATGATTTAGCTTTGTAAAGTCATTTAGTACATTCTGCGAATACAGAGTAACTTAAAAAATGTCAGAATTACATTTCAAACACTCTGAATTAAGTTTTAACAATTTTTGAAACTTTAAAATTTGGTTTTCTATAAGTGGAGGTGTATAAGACATTTGGAAATTCGTTAAAAAATTTTGTTACATGATTTAGCTTTGCAAAGTCATTTAGTACATTCTGTGAATACAGGGTAACTTAAAAATGTCAGAATAATATATCAAACACTCTGAATTAAGTTTTGACAATTTTTGAAACTTTAAAATTTGGTTTTCTATAAGTGGAGGTGTATGAGACATTTGGAAATTCGTTAAAAAATTTGGTGACATGATTTAGAATTGCAAAGTCATTTAGTACATTCTGTGAATACAGAGTAACTTAAAAATGTCAGAATAATATATCAAACACTATGAATTAAGTTTTGACAATTTTTGAAACTTTAAAATTTGGTTTTCTATAAGTGGAGGTGTATGAGATATTTGGAAATTCGTTTAAAAATTTGGTGACATGATTTAGCTTTGCAAAGTCATTTAGTACATTCTGTGGATAGAGAGTAACGTGAAAAATGTCAGAATAATATATCAAACACTCTGAATTCAGTTTTGACAATTTTTGAAACTTTAAAATTTGGTTTTCTATAAGTGGAGGTGTATGAGATATTTGGAAATTCGTTTAAAAATTTGGTAACATGATTTAGCTTTGCAATAAGTCATTTAGTACATTCTGTGAATACAGAGTAACTCAAAAAATGTCAGAATAATATATCAAACACTCTGAATTCAGTTTCGACAATTTTTGAAACTTTAAAATTTGGTTTTCTATAAGTGGAGGTGTATGAGATATTTGGAAATTCGTTTAAAAATTTGGTGACATGATTTAGCTTTGCAAAGTCATTTTGTACATTCTGTGAATACAGAGTAACTTGAAAAATGTCAGAATAATATATCAAACACTCTGAATTCAGTTTTGACAATTTTTGAAACTTTAAAATTTGGTTTTCTATAAGTGGAGGTGTATGAGATATTTGGAAATTCGTTTAAAAATTTGGTGACATGATTTAGCTTTGCAAAGTCATTTAGTACATTCTGTGAATACAGAGTAACTTAAAAAATGTCAGAATTATATATCAAACACTCTGAATTAAGTTTTGACAATTTTTGAAACTTTAAAATTTGGTTTTCTATAAGTGGAGGTGTATGAGACATTTGGAAATTCGTTAAAAAATTTGGTGACATGATTTAGATTTGCAAAGTCATTTAGTACATTCCGTGAATACAGAGAAAGTTAAAAATGTCAGAATAATATATCAAACACTCCGAATTAAGTTTTGACAATTTTTGAAACTTTAAAATTTGGTTTTCTATAAGTGGAGGTGAATGAGACATTTGGAAATTCGTTAAAAAATTTGGTGACATGATTTAGCTTTGCAAAGTCATTTAGTATATTCTGTGAACACAGAGTAACTTAAAAATGTCAGAATAATATATCAAACACTCTGAATTAAGTTTTGACAATTTTTGAAACTTTAAAATTTGGTTTTCTATAAGTGGAGGTGTATGAGACATTTGGAAATTCGTTAAAAAATTTGGTGACATGATTTAGCATTGCAACGTCATTTAGTACATTCTGTGAACACAGAGTAACTTAAAAATGTCAGAATAATATATCAAACACTCTGAATTAAGTTTTGACAATTTTTGAAACTTTAAAATTTGGTTTTCTATAAATGGAGGTGTATGAGACATTTGGAAATTCGTTAAAAAATTTGGCGACATGATTTAGCTTTGCAAAGTCATTTAGTACATTCTGTGAATACAGAGTAACTTAAAAAATGTCAGAATAATATATCAAACACTCTGAATTAAGTTTTGACAATTTTTGAAACTTTAAAATTTGATTTTCTAAAGTGGAGGTGTATGAGACATTTGGAAATTCGTTAAAAAATTTTGTGACATGATTTAGCTTTGCAAAGTCATTTAGTACATTCTGTGAATACAGGAGTAACTTAAAAATATCAGAATAATATATCAAGGACTCTGAATTAAGTTTTAACAATTTTTGAAACTTTAAAATTTGGGTTTTTATAAGTGAAGGTGTATGAGACATTTACAAATTCGTTAACAAATTTGGTGACATGATTTAGCTTTGCAAAGTCATTTAGTACATTCTGCGAATACAGAGTAACTTAAAAATGTCAGAATAATATATCAAACACTCTGAATTAAGTTTTGACAATTTTTGAAACCGTAAAATTTGGTTTTCTATAAGTGGAGGTGTATGAGACATTTGGAAATTCGTAAAAAAATTTGGTGACATAATTTAGCTTTGCAAAGTCATTTAGTACATTCTGTGAATACGGAGAACCTTAGAAATGTCAGAATAATATATCAAACACTCCGAATTAAGTTTTGACAATTTTTGATACTTTAAAATTTGTTTTTTTATGAGTGGAGGTGTATGAGACATTTGGAAATTCGTTAAAAAATTTGATGACATGATTTAGCTTTGCAAAGTCATTTAGTACATTCTGTGAATACAGAGTAACTTAAAAATGTCAGAATAATATATCAAGCACTTTGAATTAAGTTTTGACAATTTTTTAAACTTTAAAATTTGGTTTTCTATAAGTGGAGGTGTATGAGACATTTGGAAATTCGTAAAAAAATTTATTGTCATGATTTAGCTTTGCCAAGTCATTTAGTACATTCTGTGAATACAGAGTAACTTAAAAATGTCAGAATAATATATCAATCACTCTGAATTAAGTTTTGACAATTTTTGAAACTTTAAAATTTGGTTTTATATAAGTGGAGGTGCATGATACATTTGGAAATTCGTTAAAAAATTTGCTGACATGATTTAGCTTTGCAAGGTCATTTAGTACATTCTGTGAATACAAAGTAACTTAGAAAATGTCAGAATAATATATCAAACACTCTAAATTAAGTTTTGACAATTTTTGAAACTTTAAAATTTGGTTTTATATAAGTGGAGGTGCATGATACATTCTGAAATTCGTTAAAAAATTTGGTGACATGATTTAGCTTTGCAAGGTCGTTTAGTACATTCTGTGAATACAGAGTAACTTAAAAAATGTCAGAATAATATATCAAACACTGTGAATTAAGTTCTGACAAACTTTAAAATTTTATTTTCTAAAGTGGAGGTGTATGAGACATTTCGAAATTCGTTGAAAAATTTTGTGACATGATTTAGCTGTGCAAAGTCATTTAGTACATTCTGTGAATACAGAGTAACTTAAAAATGTTAGAGTAATATATCAAACACTCTGAATTAAGTTTTAACAATTTTTGAAACTTTAAAATTTGGTTTTCTATAAGTGGAGGTGCATGATACATTCTGAAATTCGTAAAAAAATTTGGTGACATGATTTAGCTTTGCAAAGTCATTTAGTACATTCTGCGAATACAGAGTAACTTAAAAAATGTCAGAATTATATATCAAACACTATGAATTAAGTTTTAACAATTTTTGAAACTTTAAAATTTGGGTTTTTATAAGTGAAGGTGTATGAGACATTTACAAATTCGTTAACAAATTTGGTGACATGATTTAGCTTTGCAAAGTCATTTAGTACATTCTGCGAATACAGAGTAACTTAAAAAATGTCAGAATAATATATCAAACACTCTGAATTAAGTTTTGACAATTTTTGAAACTTTAAAATTTGGTTTTCTATAAGTGAAGGTGTATGAGACATTTACAAATTCGTTAACAAATTTGGTGACATGATTTAGCTTTGCAAAGTCATTTAGTACATTCTGCGAATACAGAGTAACTTAAAAAATGTCAGAATAATATATCAAGCACTCTGAATTAAGTTTTGACAATTTTTTAAACTTTAAAATTTGGTTTTCTATAAGTGGAGGTGTATGAGACATTTGGAAATTCGTAAAAAAATTTATTGTCATGATTTAGCTTTGCCAAGTCATTTAGTACATTCTGTGAATACAGAGTAACTTAAAAATGTCAGAATAATATATCAATCACTCTGAATTAAGTTTTGACAATTTTTGAAACTTTAAAATTTGGTTTTATATAAGTGGAGGTGCATGATACATTTGGAAATTCGTTAAAAAATTTGCTGACATGATTTAGCTTTGCAAGGTCATTTAGTACATTCTGTGAATACAAAGTAACTTAGAAAATGTCAGAATAATATATCAAACACTCTAAATTAAGTTTTGACAATTTTTGAAACTTTAAAATTTGGTTTTATATAAGTGGAGGTGCATGATACATTCTGAAATTCGTTAAAAAATTTGGTGACATGATTTAGCTTTGCAAGGTCGTTTAGTACATTCTGTGAATACAGAGTAACTTAAAAAATGTCAGAATAATATATCAAACACTGTGAATTAAGTTCTGACAAACTTTAAAATTTTATTTTCTAAAGTGGAGGTGTATGAGACATTTCGAAATTCGTTAAAAAATTTTGTGACATGATTTAGCTGTGCAAAGTCATTTAGTACATTCTGTGAATACAGAGTAACTTAAAAATGTTAGAGTAATATATCAAACACTCTGAATTAAGTTTTAACAATTTTTGAAACTTTAAAATTTGGTTTTCTATAAGTGGAGGTGCATGATACATTCTGAAATTCGTAAAAAAATTTGGTGACATGATTTAGCTTTGCAAAGTCATTTAGTACATTCTGCGAATACAGAGTAACTTAAAAAATGTCAGAATTATATATCAAACACTATGAATTAAGTTTTAACAATTTTTGAAACTTTAAAATTTGGGTTTTTATAAGTGAAGGTGTATGAGACATTTACAAATTCGTTAACAAATTTGGTGACATGATTTAGCTTTGCAAAGTCATTTAGTACATTCTGCGAATACAGAGTAACTTAAAAAATGTCAGAATAATATATCAAACACTCTGAATTAAGTTTTGACAATTTTTGAAACTTTAAAATTTGGTTTTCTATAAGTGAAGGTGTATGAGACATTTACAAATTCGTTAACAAATTTGGTGACATGATTTAGCTTTGCAAAGTCATTTAGTACATTCTGCGAATACAGAGTAACTTAAAAAATGTCAGAATAATATATCAAATACTCTGAATTAAGTTTTGACAATTTTTGAAACTTTAAAATTTGGTTTTCTATAAGTGAAGGTGTATGAGACATTTACAAATTCGTTAACAAATTTGGTGACATGATTTAGCTTTGCAAAGTCATTTAGTACATTCTGTGAATACAGAGTAACTTAAAAATGTCAGAATAATATATGGAACACTGAATTAAATCTTGATAATTTTTGAAACTTTAAAATTTGGTTTTCTATATGTGGAGTTGTATGAGACATTTGGTAATAAATAAAATTAAGTTTTGACAATTTTTGAAACTTTAAAATTTGATTTTCTATAAGTCTTTTATACTTGTTTCTAATTGATTATTTGTTGCAATAATATGAAAGTGGTACTCTAGGAAGTACGATGAATGGGGCAATAATTTTACAAGAGTTTTTTTTTATTTAGAGCTTACATTTGGGGATAATGGGTGGGAAACCATGGATCAAATTCACTATATCGAAAACTCGGCGAGCACTCAAACAGGTACATGGAACGCGCAGATTGTTTTATGGAGGAGATAGCTTTTTATCTCCGGTTTCAGGTGTTGTCGTTTTTTTTTTGGTTTTTAAGTTTTTGGTTTTTATTAGTGTAAACAGATAAACACAGATTTAGATTTAATGCAAATGCTGTCGTTCAATTTGAAGTCTGTTACTAATTGTTATTAGAAACGTCAATTTATTGTTATCTTTAGCTTTGGTGAACAGTGGAAATTATTAATCTTTTTTTGTGAATGAACTGAATGAAGAATAAATGGGGTAACGACACAGTTAACAGTCCCTAAACCACAGAACAACAAAGCAACTGAAATATAAGAATAGTGCAATAAATTCCAAAAGGTTTTGCAACGACCATCTATTGACTGAACCAGACTCCTTGCAAAATAAATGTTCCCCATCAATAAACCGCAACAGATTTACCAAACCTCACAACAACCTAATGACGTGGCGATTGAAAGATAAATAAATGACCACTTCGCGGGGGCCGCGATCCACAAGATCAAAGACCCCCTTTCGATCCGCACAATTTATCTTGATTACGTTCGACTCGTGTGCTTAGTAAAAACATTCTCGGAGAAAACGGAGGATTTTGATCACGTTCGCTCCGGATATGACGTAAATGAAATGACGAAGTTATTGAAAGTAAAACGGTGCGCGCCACTGGTAAACGAACGCAATGACGTCACGGGAGGAATCGATAAAGCTTCCTCCCTTGTTCTCGTTCCGACTCCGAATCGTATCTCTTTCGGCCGTAAGCAAATTGTTGAGACGGCGAAAAGTCTTCGTCTCAGCTGCTGCACTTATCACCCTGTTGGCTTGTTTTATTCTCGGCGAAATTGGCTCCACGAACCGCTGACACCGGGGCTTCAGTGCCGAGGGGGTTGCAGTTTTTTATCCGGTGCATATCTGGACGGTGATATCTTTTTGTTCTCGGATATAAGGGGAGAGGAAGAAAGTTTTATATTAATTTTGTTGAGTTTGGCTTTGAGATTGAGATCGTGATTGAGATGCTGGATATTTCTTAAAATTGATAAAAAAATTATTGATTTAGAAAGAACAACACAACTGAAACTGGAAGAACGAGGAATTTCATTAATATGAAACGAAAATTGGTCTTGTGTTTCAATGTGACCTCAAAATACAGTAAAGGCTGCTAACCCCCTCGCATAAATCATTCATAAATCACACAACAAGACCGTTTATACCAAAATACTCTTGTATTTTTCCACCCGCAACACATCGGGATAAACACCGGCTATTTTAAAAGCAGCGCCTTTATTGGTGTTTACTGCTTCCAAATCCCAATATCCTGCCGCCCGTAAACGTCCCTGCTCAACTCCCTTAATAGTTTCCGCTACCTCGACGCACTTTATTAGATCTCACGGCTCAGAGACACTAAATAACTAAATGTGAACCGCTCAATTCCCATCGATTAAGTTTACGACTACTTTCCGGACAACGGCCGCGGAGGAATGACGTGCCCGACGCCGATTAGCATTGGAAATTGCTTGCTTGGCGGCAATAATGAGAGCGAGCGAACGTTGCGTGTCTTCGGATTTCGGTTTAAAGTAATTAATTGGTTTGCGGGAGCTTCGGCGAATTGGAGGTCTGTCGATGCGAATGCAGCAGCATTTTTCTCTTTTGGGAGGTGAGATAAGAGTAATATGTCTGGGTGCACGTGTTTTTCCGTGGAGAAGTATCGTTTTCGAGAACATTTATTAGAGCTTTCAGAGTAGAAGTGGTTCCGGAACATTTATTGGGGACTAGAAGAGACTTTTCACTATCTGCTACGATACTAAAGATTTGTGAAAGGATCGTGCGGCAAAAAGCGTAGTTCCAAGTAATCTATATTTGACTACCATATCGGTCAGTGTATGGTAATGTTTTCTTTATATTACTATGACTAAGTTATTCAAGATGATTGATTAGGAAAATAAAGTTTATGTTGGTTTTCTGTATCTTGATTTACTTTATTCAAATTAATCAGAGTTATCGGTTTCAAGACATCTAGAGTTTCTAACGTTTATTGTATGTTTAATATACAGTGTGATTCCTTTTAATTATTTCTTCATGAAATTACCTCAGAACTCTTACTGGGTTGACCTTCTTGGGTTGCTGCCCCACGCGCGTGAAGCCGAAGACCACTTCTAACGTACTTCTGAGTATCCTCCAATCCCAGCAATTGAATCAAGAGGAGATCAGTGTTAATTTACTTATACCCTGGGAGAGGATGGTTTCTCTTAATACACATAACGTATTCCAAGCACTTTGGTAGACCTTCTTCGTGACTAGATAGGAAATGTTCTTCTCGAATCCTGCCAAGTGCCTGCCAGAAGCAGTAACCCTCAACCTGCGGGTTTTGCTTTCGAAGCTTGTTGATTCTACCACTGTAGAGTGAGCGTGGGAATATTGAATGTAGATGGAAAGGAAATAAAATTTACGAAATAGGCGTGGAAGAGGAGTGTTTGTTGTTTTGAATTGTGGACACAAAGTACTAGTAAGATCCGCTTTTGGGTGATGACCCGTTTATTTAACACACCATAATTACACTATGTACATTTCATAAAAAAGGACATTGTTAGGAGCAAGCTCCGTCTTAGTGCAGATTTAGATTTTGAATGAGTGGTGTGGCTGGAGCCACCCCAAAAGAAAAGGTAAGGTGCGTAGTACCCCCTCCCCTAAGTGCCTCAAGGGCGGAAAAGATCGTTCATTCTCCCCCCCTTGAAGTCACCGACTTCAATAAACAAAAGTATAAATTTATAGAATAAACAATATAAAACAATATACGAAAATGAGTCATAAAAAACTAACTATATAAGCTACACACTAATTGAAAAAGTTAAAACACAAGAAAATAAACATAATTATGTAGGTGTAATAATGATCACGCAGGATCAACGAACGGAATCACTTTTATAGTTTTGGTAGCAAACACAATTTGCGCACTGCACGTTTTATTTCACCACTTGGCGTCTTTAGCGTTGCGACGCGCACTACACCGTCACGTCCAGGGTGGAGTTCGATGATGCGTCCTAGTTGCCATCTCTGCGGAGGGCAGTTTTCCTCGACGATAACTGCGAGATCGTTAAGGTTGATTTCCACTCCCTTGGTCGATTGCTTTTTGGGTCGTTGCTGAAGTTGGGATAGGTACTCCTTTCGCCAACGTTTCCAGAAATGCTGCCGCATTTGTTCCACTCGCTGCCATCTCTTCAAACGGTTCTCGGGGACATCAGTGAGGTCCACTTCGGCGATGGTGGTCATTGGTTGTCCGATCAGGAAGTGTCCAGGAGTTAGAGCTTCTAGGTCATTGGGATCGGAAGTAAGCGGGGTAATTGGTCGGGAATTTAGGATCGCTTCGATGCGTGTAAGGAGCGTGTACATTTCCTCATACGTCAGAAATGACATCCCGAGGATGCGCTTTAAATGAAATTTAACGGCCTTTACATTAATTTCCCAAAGTCCGCCTAGGTGGGGCGAACCAGGTGCTATATTGTGCCACGTTATGCCTTTGCTTGCGAGATCTTCAATTACGTCACTGAAGGTGATTGATTTTAAAAACTGGCGCATTTCGCCAAGCTCGCGTTGTGCACCGCGGAAATTGGTGGCATTGTCTGAGTAGATGTGGGACACGTGCCCCCGTCTCGAAACCAAACGTTTTAATGCATTCAAAAAGGACGCCGTCGTCAAGTCACCTACAAGCTCGAGATGCACAGCTTTCGTAGCGAAGCAGACGAAGACAGCGACGTAAGCCTTAACATTTCGCTTACCGCGACCGTGAGACTCCTTAATTGGCAGCGGCCCAGCGAAGTCGACTCCGCTGACCGTGAAAGGGCGCGCATTTTTTACCCTAAATGTAGGCAAGTCACCCATAAATGTGTTTGTGCGTTTAGGATTTGACCTATAACATTTTATACAATTGTGTATTTCCTGCCGAACCGCGGTTTTGCCAGAAATGATCCAAAATCTTTGGCGTAGAGCCGATAGGGTACCTTGTACTCCGGCGTGTAATTGACTGTGATGCCCCTGCCTAATTATTAATCGAGTAATGTGGTGGCTTTTTGGCAATAAAATGGGGTACATACTTTCATATCGAATCGCCGCGTTTTTTAATCGACCCCCGACTCTTATGACCTTGTCGACAGGATCAAAAAACGGATTTAAGGACAGTCGGTTAGAACATTTGTGAAGTTGCTTATTACTGCATAATGACGCAATTTCACTGGCGAACTCGTTTTTTTGAACAAGCTGCGCAATCTTTATTGTAGCTTCTCTGAGTTCCGTTGCGCTTAAATACTTGTTGGAAACTTTATCGTTGGGATTTTGACTATTTTTGCAAAACCGTAGAATCCACGCCACGACGCGCTGGGTTTTGGCAAAGAGGACGAGAATTTTGTCAACATTTGGTTTAAATTTGAGTTATCCGACGCCACGGATGTCATGGAAACGGTGCGCCTTTCAGGCAACTCCTTGTCAATAGTAAATTTATCAGTAGGCCACGTATCTTGGGGTCTGGCTAGCCATGCTGGGCCACCCCACCAAGTTGAAATGTCTTTGATTTTGGAGGGCGCGACGCCGCGACTGAGTAAATCGGCGGGATTATCTTCTCCCTTAACATGGTACCAATCGTTTTCGTTAGACAGCGCTGGAATTGTGGACACGCGGTTGGCCACGAAGGTTTGAAATTGTCCGGAGCTGGACTTAATCCAGGCCAGAACTATTTTTGAATCCGTCCAAAAGAATTTTTTAGCGATGTTGAGGTTTAATGTTTTTTCCACGGACTCTACCAAGTGCGCCAAAAGTGCCGCGGCACACAACTCTAACCTTGGGATAGTTATCACACGGAGAGGAGATACACGTGACTTAGCACATAATAACCGAACGCAAATTTCGTTATTAGAATTTAGTGATCGAAGATACACGGCCGCACCGTATGCGGTTTGAGAAGCGTCACTAAAACCGTGCGACTCAATGAAACAGGGTTTATCTATCAGAACTTTTCTTGAAATTCGAATATTATTAAGCGATGAAAGCTCGCGTAAAAAATTATTTCATGTGTGACACATGTCTTCAGGTACGGGTTCATCCCATGACAGTTTGAGCTGCCATAGTTTCTGCATAATTATTTTTGGCGTTATTATGATGGGACCTAAGAGTCCTAATGGATCAAAAATCTGCGCTGTGGCTGACAAAATGTTTCGTTTTGTGATTTTGGTTGCATTGATTAAGGGTTTGACCTGGTATTTTAACGAATCTGAAGCGGGATTCCACAGAAGTCCAAAGGTTTTTGTGAATTCATGTTTGTCTAATCGCACGTCATGTTTAAAATTATTGTCGTCATGTGTTTGGATCAAAGACACCTCATTAGATGCCCATTTACGGAGTTCAAATCCGCCTTGTTTTAAAATTGCAATAATTTGATTTTTTATTTTTGAGAGTTTTTCTAGATCGTCGTGACCGGTTAATAAATCGTCGACATAGAAATCGCGTCGAATGACATCGCTTGCGTCCGAAAAGTTTTTCGCGTTCAAGTCCGCTAGTTCTTGAAGACAGCGCGTTGCGATATAGGATGCCGGTTTGGTACCGTACGTTAAGGTTTTAAGGCAAAATATCTTTAGCGGTTGTAATTTGTCTTCACGCCAAAATATCCGATGGTACTGACTATGATCGGGGTGCAAGAGAATCATGCGATACATTTTTGCGATATCGCCACTAATTACGTATCGAAACGTTCTGAATCGCGTTAAAATTGCAAACAAATCTTGCTGGATTGTCGGACCGGCCATCAGATTGTCATTTAAGCTCAACCCATTTGTGCTTCTAGCAGATGCATTAAAAACGACGCGTAATTTTGTTGAAACCGATTCTTTTAACACGGCGTGATGCGGTAAGTAAAATGCATTTGAATCGTCTAATTCATTTTGTGTGACTTCCTGCATGTGGCCCAAATGCTCATATTCGCGCATAAATTTTATATAATCCTTTTTAAGATTATGTTGATCCGCTAATCGGCGCTCTAAAGATAAAAATTGCTTTTCAGCTGTTTCCCTGGTTTTGCCTAGATCCGGGGGGTAATCCTTGAAGGGTAGATTTATTACGAATTGACCGGATGTCGTCCGTTGAGTTGTTTGTTGAAAGTACCGCTCGCACTCCAGATGTTCTTTAGCAATACCCGACGTGTTTATAACTTTATTGCCTTCGTCTTCTAGTCTCCAAAATTTCTCTAATTGCTGTTGTGAGGTCAATAGAGTGGTTGTATGCATTGAAATAGGCGGGTCGGAAACGTCCAATAAAGTACCTGCGACGACCCATCCTAAATGTGTTTCTTGAAGGACAGTTGGCCCTTTTACGATTTTACCCGAACGGAGTAATTTCCAAAATAAATTTGAGCCGATAAGAAGGTCCACCGACGATGACGTCGTAAAATTCGGGTCCGCTAATTTTATTGAACTTGGTATTTGTAGGCCCAATTTGCTAATTGTTCTAACAGGTAAATTTTCGGTTATTTGGTCGATGACAAAACATTTTATGTGACCAGAGAAATCATCGTATTTTGATTTAAAATAGGCTTGGGCCGCGTATTTTATTTTCGTTTTAATTTGACCGATACCTCATACCGAAATATCGGTATTAAATCGTTTCAATCCTAATTTTCGGCACATCGATGCCGAAATGTAATTGGACATGGACCCCGAATCTCTCGAAGACTCTCTACAATTGTGCCACTTATTGTTCGCGTCGCGGATATAAACTAGAGCGGTTGGTAAAATCGCGATTTTGTCTTGGTTCTTTCTATTAGAAATTAGGGAAATCTCGTGATTTATGATTGGCGATTCAGATTCACTGGTTTGAGGTTCTTGATCGTGAAGCAACGTGTGATGCCGTTTGTTGCACGTTCGGCAATTGGTGCGAATCAAACATCTGGAAACGTGGTGCCCAATCCGGAGGCAATTAAGACAAAGTTTTAATTGTCGTACCCTTTGTGATCTTTGGCCCACCGTTAATTTTAAAAATTCTGCACAAGCACTAATTTTGGGGCAATCACCCTTGCAAAGGACACAGTTTACTTTTATTGCCGCTGTGTGGGAAAGTACCCGCTTATATTTGGGATCTGTGACATATGGTTTTGAAGGAGTGCTGATGTTACCGATCGCGTTTAATGATTTTAATAATTGACATCGTTTTTCTAAAAAGCGTTTTAAAGATTCGAATTCTGGAACTTCTGTATTTAAGGTAATTTGCCATTCTTTAATCGTGTTATAGTCTAATTTCTCTACTACTATCGGTACTAATAAAGCATGGTACGTATGAATTGGTATGTTCAGCTTGTTTAGCGCGGCTATATTGACCTTAAGTATATTCAAAAAGTCCTGTAGTGCAGTATGTGACTGCCTAGACATAGCGGGATGCTTTAGAACATCGAGGACGTGGTCCTGTACAATTAATCGCGTATTTTTAAACTGTTCTTCAAGTATCTGCCATGCGGTACGATAATTTGCTTCGGCGATTTCAAGAGCATCTATTGATTTTAGTGCATCGCCCCGTAAACACGATTTTAAGTACTGTAATCGTTGACAATCATTTAAACCGTTTTTTGGATCGTCGGTCGCAGCAGTAAAGGAATTATAAAATGATAGCCAATCTTGGTATTCTCCGGAAAACGTTTTTAAATCTAACACCGGCAAGTTTACGTGGGGTGTCGCTCGACGTTCGCTTGTTTCTTCGGACGTTTGTCGCGTTGAATTATTATCGGATTTTTGCGAAGTCGACTGGGACGCTGCTTTATTAAGAATTTTAGTCATTTTCTCCGCTATGGCATAGTAATCGTTTTCAAAATGTACGCGTTCTTCGTCATGCTTTTCTCGCGAAGAGGTTTTGTCGATTTGTTCAATTTCAAATTGAATGTTTTCAAGATTTCGAAAAGCATCTAGGGCTTGTTGGCGGCGCTCCGCAATTCCATGAATACTGTCTTTGTTAGTATCAAATTTATCGATCCAATTGTAAAGACGCGTTAATTTCCCTTCAAGAGTGCCCCTATTTCTAACGAGTTTTTCGAGTTGTTCGGCCATCGTAATAATGTTTCAATTTGTCACGAATGAGAAAATGTACATGCGTGTAACACAAAGGAAGGATAAATAGAAGGATGACTGACCTTATGCCGTGGAAATGCTGCTTCGTAGAGGCGTGGGTTTTTCTTGATTTGGTTCGTTATGGTGTTGATGACACTGAAGTCTTTCCTCTTCCTCTGGAGACGTCGACGGAAAGCTCCTGGGTTTACGAGTACTTGAATCCGGCTCGAAGGACCAATGTTTGTTGTTTTGAATTGTGGACACAAAGTACTAGTAAGATCCGCTTTTGGGTGATGACCCGTTTATTTAACACACCATAATTACACTATGTACATTTCATAAAAAAGGACATTGTTAGGAGCAAGCTCCGTCTTAGTGAAGATTTAGATTTTGAATGAGTGGTGTGGCTGGAGCCACCCCAAAAGAAAAGGTAAGGTGGGGGTGCGTAGTACCCCCTACCCTAAGTGCCTCAAGGGTGGAAAAGATCGTTCAAGGAGGAAGAAGGGAAGAGAGGAGGGCAGTTAGTTTCCGTGTAGTTACCTGACATCTGAACAATTACTAGAACGCTCAGAAACAGAGACAATAATAAAAACTGCAGCAACCACTGGACAAGATTTATTTGTAATTTTCGGTACCTAAATATTAATCGCGGCTCTTCTCTTAACTCCCACCCACCATGTTCAAGCAACGCCTCATTTATTCAAGTTAAGCCAGACACTAAGAAACACCAACATTAAAGAGAATATGAGACGAAATTAATGGCAACTCCAAAATTAATTCGGTCGCATTTAGATGCTCTTAATGAAAGTTTTACGCCCAACACAAAAATAATTGGATTAATTCGACCATCGACGAGGATGGAGAGAAAGGAAGGAGATCGCTCTTAACAATTCAGTGAGATCCGGCGGGAATAAATAAAACAGCTATTTTAGGACTAAATTCGACAAGTTCCGTTGTGATCAATGAATATTTGGGAGACGCTCCAACGAAACGGGAACAAGTGGCAGCTCGCCCTAAATGACCCGAATTAGACTTGCAAATGCTCGACCTCTTTAGGGAACTTTAACTGCATCGATTTTTGGAAGGATTGCTTAATACCGCACTGGAGGAATGCGGTTTTGGCTTTGAACGTTGTTGCAGATAGTGTTAAGAAAAAATAAGGAATAATATACGAAATATAAACGGAGTAGAAATACAAAACTCTACTCTAAATCAAGTAGTAGAAAAATAAAAAATGGTGGATGCGCCCTCCGAAGTAACATTTTTAAAATACACACTTCTGCGTTTCGAACCAAAAATTTGAGATAACGTCTATGCAGTTTTTAGGCTCATACCCATACAAACCCCTTCGCCCCAAGGGCTTTTATTTATTATCCCGCCCGGAATTAATAAAAAATACAAAATTGTCGACCGGTGCGTGATTCGTTGCCGTTCCGGAGCGAGAAATATATTAAATCCTCGCTTTGTAAATTATTCCACGATAAGATTTTAATACTGCCTTCAGTTTTTAGCCACCGCGGCCCTACTATCTGAGATTAATTCC
The DNA here is from genome assembly GCA_963583935.1 of Diaperis boleti. Classification (NCBI taxonomy): domain Eukaryota; kingdom Metazoa; phylum Arthropoda; class Insecta; order Coleoptera; family Tenebrionidae; genus Diaperis; species Diaperis boleti. The sequence continues at coordinate 43,695,676 of OY757248.1, forward strand.
GGCTACAAGGGTCGCCGATATTTTATTGTGGCCGTAATTAATTCATGGCGGAACAACAACGTCGTAAAAGTTTATTTTTGGTACGACCCTCGTATGCTGCGAATTATGTGGATGTTATGAGTTGGATCGAATTGTCGGATGGTAACGTTAATCTTTACGATCGGTTTGTGTTCTTTATAAATAAATTTAGCACAGGAATCGTTGTTTTTCCGTTTGTTTCCGTGGGAATTGTGCATAAATCTAGGTACGTAATTTAAAATATTTTTTAAACTTGACTGGCACTTCTAACAGGAAGTCACATCTATTTCGTATCGCTTTCTACTTAAAGTTATGACTTAAAAGTAATAATTTTTCCGTCGCCAAGACATAAACTTTATGAACAAGTTTATTTTACATACTTTTACATCGTCGCTCTCGTGTTTTTAATTATTTTTAAGTGATGTACTTTGTACTAGACGGAGTAGTATTAATCAGTTTTCGATACTGTAAGAAATAATGAATTATTTTCCTAATTAAATACTGGTTGCAACAGGATCATAAATTGTTATTAAATTCGGTGTGAAGGGCTGCATCAGGGTTGATAACGAAGAGGTTAGCACTATCAGATAAGGTCACAATCTTTTATAATTTCGATTACTTTAACGGATTAAAATATACCACTTGTTACACCTCAGAATTTCATTATTAGGTAAAGTGTCCTTCCTCCCCAAGACTCCACCATTAATCACCCAACCCTTAAGTGCATTATTAGATACTTCTCCGCCAGCCAACAAAATAAAAAAGTTCCCAAGGCCGACAATTAAACTTCATGAAAGAGAGTAGAATTGCATGAAAGCCTTTCCCGATATTTTACGGGCTATTTTCTTTCGGCGTAAATCCGTTTGATACATGTATTTCGCACGTGCGTCCTTCACTCTGCGGTAATAAAAAGAGCTACCTTGCTTTAACAGCTGTCTGGAGAAACGTACCAAAAGTAATCAAGCTAATTAGATTAAGTAACGTTGCGTTCGGTTTGCTGTGGTTGAACGGTGGGATTGTAGTTGTTCTTGGATGAAAGCGAAGAAGTGCTTTATTATTGACGAAGAGATTTGGATAGTGGACTACCGACAAGAGTTTTGGTTTCAATTATGTTAAAACCAGCATGAACCTCCACACATTTCTGTCTAGGACCGGTCTTGGCCGAAAAAAGCACTGCAATATTTCTGTCTGGCTTCCTGGATTTTGGGTTTTTAATTTTGGTAGCTATTATACACAGATGACAACATTTATGGGACCGTAAAAGAATTAAAAAAAAAGAAAGAGAAATTCTAATATTGATCAAACCAATGAACACAGGACATCACCATAAAACAAAGTTACAAATAAACCAGAAGAATGTTCTTAAATCCAGGTGGAGTAAATTTAAATTAAAAATTTAAATATATCTAAGTCGAACTCCACAAACTTTAATGAGCGTAAAATTACAAACGGAACATGTTTCGGCAGAACACTTCTGCCATCATCAGCCCTAATTTAACAAGAGATTAATGATACAATTGATGAATTACAAGAGTGGTTCTTAATCTTAAAGAATATAAAAAATTATGACGTTGACGTAATTTTGAATTAAATTTGACGTTTATAAAGGGTTGCATGATTTTTTAAAAAAATTGTAAAAAAAAAACATTTTATAAAATGTAAAAATTAAAAATGAATCAAAGAGGATCTGGTAAGTTTGTTTGAGTGGTGAAAAATTAATAGTGAATTAATAATAAGATTATTGAAGTTATTCTGTTCATTTAAACAAGATCTGTTTTCCAGTTTCAAGACTTTCCTTATTTCCAAAGTCTCAAGAAAATCTAATTTCCGGCCTTTATTGCATTTATGGATCAATTTGCAATTTGATGGTGAAAAACTATGTTTCGTTATTAATATATGATTGGCGAAAGAAGAAGGTGTTGATGGTGGAGGATCAAGATCTGTGTTGTTATAGATGTGCCTGAAATCTTCTTTAATACGGTCTGATATTTTGCGACCTGTCTGACTTATATAGAATGATATATTTATGATATATCTATGACTTAGATATATTTAAATTTAAGAACATTCTTCTGGTTTATAAATATGGCTAGTCGGCTTAATAATGTTCGTAATTATGAGAAATTAATGATCAAGAGAAGATTCACCCTTTTAAAAACCTGGTTCCTTCAAAATTGCCTCAAGCTTCAGATCACCCCAAAATTTATCTCTATAAGGACTGGAATCAAAAACCACATATCTTGGAAGATTAAACGACAGGCAGAGAGAAACTGGATCAAAGAATGCATCAAAGAACATTATCACCACCTCAACATCGTGAATAGAGACCTCAAATGGCTTTACTTTGAAATCAATTTTAGTAGAAGATCCGAACCTAAATCGAGCTGATAATAGAATGAAACGTATTTCATAATAAATTTAGTATATTAGAAAATATATTAAAAATGGGTTGGCTAAAAAATCCTGGACAGACTATTTTTAATTATTTAAAAAAAATGATTTTTAATTAAATGTTGTATCGTCAAGATAATAAGAAGATTTTATTCTGACTTAAAGTATAACACTTATAGAATGTGCAGCCGTTGGGTTGCCTATTATTTACCTGGACGAACTACTGGGTTGCCAGGTATAATCAGGTATGTCGATGCCAGTTACTTTCACTGATTCGATAATAGAAAATTTTTTATATCAATATAGGCGCTGTTTTATTGAACACGTTGATATAGGGTCGTTTCCAAAAAATTTGGTCCTAAAAGGGGTTTGCAAATTTTTAAGATTTACATTTCCACGCGAGAGGAAATGTCTGACAGAGAGGTCCGAGATAAGTATACGGTGTAATAATAAAGGACCCAACATTGCAGTCGAACGTGATGGGACCTCGAATATAAAGAGCGAGAGCCCTCTGCAAAAAACCTGGCCGATCGGGTTACAGGGTGGAATGTTTTTTAAATGTTAGTACTCACATCAAAATTAAGAAAAACCATGGGTGTGCCTGGGCAGAGTCTGTTCACAAGTTTAAGGGGGCCAAGAACTCAAAGATTGTGACAGTTCAACAACTGACAAGGGAAAAGCTTTGAATATGTAAGTGCAGCTTATATACCAGTGATGTTTCGATTACATTCGTCGGCGTAATAGCCTACCTCATAGAGTTTTTGTTTCCACCCGGATACTCGGGATTCGAAACCTCAAAGGTATATAAGCTCGTACCAAGCTCAGGAAAATACCCCCACAATATCACAAAGAACATTTCAGATTCAAACATGATTAAAAGCATAAAAACAAAAATTAAAGGAAACAACATTTGTATTAGTAACGCTGACAAGGGTAATTGTTTGGTAATACTTAACAAACAAGATTACTTAAACAAACTAGAGAATTTCTTAAAATCTGGTGACTTTACAAAACTCAAAAAAGATTCTACTTCAAAATTTGTTTCCAACCTTAAATCTACGCTCAAAGACCTTTCAGAAACTGTTAAATATTTTGACCCACAAGCTTTCACACTAATACCCATGAATCCTTGCATACCTAGACTATACGGTCTACCTAAAATACATAAAACTCAACCTTTTCCCATTAGACCAGTAGTTTCTTTTGTCAATTCACCTGTATCAATACTTTCAAAATGGCTTAATACAATTCTTAGACAACATTTAGATTTTAATAACAAATTTGCAATAAAAAACTCAATAGATCTTTACTCCAAAATTAGAAATTTCCAAATTCCATCAGACACTAGACTTGTTTCATTTGACGTAGTTAATTTATTCCCCAGCATCCCACCCAAATCTTGCTTATTAATTTTAAAAAACCTACTACATATTTAATTCTAATATGCCAACCATAGATGCACTAAATTTACATTCACTTTGTGAGACTGTCCTAGATCAAAATTTCTTTCAATTTAATAATAATTTTTATTCACAAGACTCAGGCTTAGCAATGGGCTCTAATTTGTCACCTCTTTTAGCAGAAATATTCATGAATAACTTAGAAGATTTTTAACTTCTTCACCCTTTAAAGATCATTTTTTCTTTTGGTACAGATATGTAGATGACATCATTGTTTTATTCAAAGGATCTGATTCTGAACTTGATAACGCACTCAGCAACTTAAATTCTTTAAACCAATCCATTAAATTCACCGTTGAAATTGAAATCAATTCCCAAATTCCCTTTTTAGACTTGTTAATCACTAGAAATAATAATACTTTTAAATTTGACATTTATAGAAAACCTAGTATCACAGATTGCGTAATACCTTTTGACTCTTGTCACCCTGTTTCCCATAAATTTGCAGCTTTTCATTCCCTTTTCCACCGATTATTTTCTATACCACTATCAGATTCATCTTTTCAAACAGAACTTAACAACATTAAACAAATTGCTTCAAATAATGGATATTCTTTAAAAACTATAAATAAATTATACTATAGATACTATAACAAATTCAAATACACACACTACTTGATTAAAAATCCTTCAGAAACAATTTCCTTTTCAAATTCATTAACATACTTTGGCGTCGTCTCAGAGATATGTTCTAAAATACTTAAAAGGGGGGTTCGACGTTTGTCACACGCTAGGTGGCGCCACGGGTAAAAAAACAAGGGTCCCGTTTTGTTAAGTTTTACGTAAAAGTATTGATATAAATAGCATTTACTTATTATTAATAGATAGCCGAAAGTTGTCCCTTGGACCTAATGCCATTTTTTTGGCTGGTGATGGTCAATAAACTCGGAAATAAATTATTAAATTCCATTCATTTTTGAAATTTCATAGTAACGAAATTAGATGAAACTCGTTACAGACTTGGCGGAAGCTTTTAAAAAGTCACTGCTAAACCCAAAAGTGATCAACTTTGCGTTTAAATCGAAATATCTTGACCGAATTGACCGAAAATTTGCCAGCTTATGTCTGACCTATCATAATTTTGCTGCAATAGTTTGACTACTTTCTCAGAGATGGGGCACAGGCGAGACGCAAGAACACAAAATTTAGGAATCCTATGGACTCTGTGACGGTCTTGATTGTGACACTACTTTCTGTGCACGCGAAAGAAGAAGAAAGTTATAGAAACGTATGTCTGTGAGATATCAGACGCAGAGAGGAACCGGCAAATGCGTGGGTACCTATTGTACTCGTCACGTTCACTGTTTTGTACCTGACGAGTTTTGGGTAATTACGGTATATTTCCAGAAAAGAGGGTGCGGATGGTTTTGCCTCTGACGAGATATGCGACTTATAATCGAACAGTAATAATTATTAACTTTTAAAAAAAAAAAGGAACCGACTTCAAAAAACCCAAAGTAACATAAGTTAACTAAAAAGCAAAAAATAAAAATTTTCAATTTCAGAGTTATTTGTTGTTCCGCTTAATGTAATTATTTATTTTTCCGTTTAATGAAATTCAGAAATTATTGTTGATTATCTAATTATTATTAATTGTTTTATAATTTTGAAGACGGTGCCAAGTAAAACATAAAATTATACATTTTAAAGTTATAATTCCCTGATAATTTCAGACTTCTTAATTCACGATTATGATTACTGAATTAAACTTTTCAGAACCCATTTGATACATTAGGTAATATGTAGTATATTTCCAAACGAGTGCGCTGTCATTACACTTTTCAGGGGCGAGGGCAAATTTTTGCAGCCCGAGGCGAATTCCGAGGGCTGCAATGAGCCCGAGCCCCTGAAAAGTGACAGGGCACGAGTATTGAACAGTGTTTTTTGTATTCGTTCCAGCAAAATGAGAAAATTTAAAAGAAATTTAAATGTCTTGATCAGGGGTGGGTCATATCTACCAGTTAGGAAATTCCAGTGTCATAAACCCTTACCTGACCCAATTTAAAATCGCGAACAAGGTTCCTTTATTCAAATCTTTTTAAAACCTTCATTCCCTCTCATACAAGCTTCCATTTCATAACATGCTTTCTGACATTAACGACATCACTCAGTTCAACCGTCACAATCAGTAAACGAAGCTCTATCAAAATATGAAGAAAAAAAACATTAATTTGGATAAAGCTGAAAATTGGTTCAGGTCTTAGGTACACTATAACAAATAAAATATCAAAAAAAGATCAGACAAAAGTTTTAGATCATGCAATTACCTACAAAAAATGTTTCCATACTTTTTTTCCTACGAATTTGATACAAAAAAGCGATCTATTCGTAATGCATACTAATATTGTATGGTTTGGTTGGATTTACCGACAGATGAATTGATAGTTTTGGTTATTATTTATTATGTAATTATTGTTTTTATTTTATTTTTTCGTTGTATTTTATGTGTTATTGTAGCAAAGTATATAATTTGTTTTTATGTTTTACTTAACACCAACTTCAAAATTATAAAACAATTAATAATTACATAATAAACAATAATTTACTAAAAACAAAAATAGCTCATAATAGTCAGGTCAAAACAGACATTTCAATTCCCATTTGGAAATTTTGTTGAATAAGGGAGGGGTCGTCAAAGGACTGTTCTGTCGTAGCTAGCGGCAAGATGGGTTTTTCGGCCACACTGTCGGCCACTTTACTATTTATTAGGGTCTCAGGTAGACTTCGCTGTAAAAGATAGAAAATATTGGAAAACACACCCCATCTAGAGTTGAGTAGTTCCATCGAGTGGTAAGTACCGTTACAATATTATTTTGTTGAATGTGAACAATGGGGCCATCTAGTAGTCAGTTGACGTTTTACATATTTTACCCTGGCTTCTAACCTGAACATGTTGAAGTGGGCGTGGTCGGACCCCGCTCTTAAGAAAAACGGTTTTAACGTTTCATTTAAAACAGATAACAACTTATCCAGATTTTTTATTAAAAATAAAGATCCATTAGATTACAAATCATCATCAGGTGTATACAAATTAAACTGCTCTTCTTGTGAGTCATTCTATATAGGTCAGACAGGTCGCAAAATATCAGACCGTATTAAAGAACATTTCAGGCATATTTATAACAACACAGATCTTGATCCTCCACTATCAACACCTTCTTCTTTCGCCAATCATATATTAATAACGAAACATAGTTTTTCACCTTCAAATTCCAAATTGATTCATAAATGCAATAAAGACCGGAAATTAGATTTTCTTGAGACTTTAGAAATAAGGAAAGCCTTGAAATTGGAAAACAGATCTTGTTTAAATGAATAGAATAACTTCAATAATCCCATTATTAATTCACTATTTTAATTTTTCACCACTCAAACAAACTTACCAGATTCTCTTTGATCCATTTTTTATTTTTACATTTTATAAAATGTTGTTTTTACGAAATCTTTTAAAAATCATGCAACCCTTTGAAAACGTCAAATTTAATTCAAAATTACGTCAACGTCATAATTTTTTATATTCTTTAAGGTAAGAACTCCTCTTGTAATTCACCAATTGTATCATTAATCTCTTGTTAAATTAGGGCTGATGATGGCAGAAGTGTTCTGCCGAAACATGTTCCATTTGTAATTTTACGCTCATTAAAGTTTGTGGAGTTCGACTTAGATATATTTAAATTTTTTAAGTTACAAATGATCAAAAATTACATGAGAAAAAGGATTGGAAGGTAAAAAACAGTGACATAGATATTTACAATTCATTTTTCTTCCTTGCTTCTCTATCTCTTACTGTTATTCCTCTGTCGCTACTTCTTCTAATATTTCTTTCAATTCTTTCTCCATCTTTCCTACTTCTTGTTCTTCGAATCTTCCTCCTAAACTTATTTCTCTTTCTTCCTCGCCTTGTTTATTTCTATTCAATACCTCCAATTCCATCAGCTTCTTTCCCGTCGCATTTTCTACCTTGTCTTTTGATTTTCTGTTTCCATCCCAATTCCTGGCTCCTCTTTCTCCGATTCTGCTGTCTTACTTCTTTCTTGTCTCCCCGTTCTTCCTTCGCTATGCCTCCTATTTTTTTCTGTAACTCTTTCTTGCTTTGTGAGGTCATTATCTATAAATATCATTTATGTTTCTTTCTTTCCCAGTAGTTTTCCTTTGTGCTTTATCTCTTTTTCCTTTTCCTGCTAGTACTTGATCTCTATTTATAATGAAAAAACCCTCTATCCCCCTTTGGCCTTCTTCTTTCCTCATACCCCACTTTCCCTTACAGCTGTGTTACTCTCTCTCTGAACCTGTTTCTCTCCCCTTCCATCTCTTCCCTCTCTCCATTGCCTTTCAATCTCTCTCTTAATTTCTTGTTTTTAGATATACATACTCTTAATATTCGCTTCAATTCAGAAAAAAATATCCTGGCGATGTACATTTTCAATAATCGAAATCGGATGAGAGTTCAACCGCCGAGCCGCCACTGGCGCTAACGAAAACCCGCCATTGTGCTAACAACACTGAAATGGAATTTCATCAGACGGAAAAAAATAGTTGTGTCATTTTTTTCCATTTTTGTGATTTATGATGTCCAGCTGTTAATATCGTTACGTTGCAATTTCTATAGTGTCAAAACATGTTGTTTTCATCGGGTTCATCCAGACAGTATTTGGCACGCTCGTTAATAACGTTGCTTTACTCTTCGAGGCGGTATTGTGTAGGGGAAACCTGGGTAGAGGTCAAGTTGCTGCATGTATATCTTCCTGTTGCTTCTCCTCGACTACGTCTCGGCTCCGCAGTTTCAAACGTGACTAAAATATTTCACGTGATCGGATTCCTGTATTACCGAGCTGAAGGTAAACACATGGTAGAGAGGTTAAGTAGCGAAAAATAGAGAAATATAAGGTGATATAAAGAAAAAATTAGAGAAGATATTGAGAAAAGCGAGAAGAGGTATTTGAGAAAGGTAGGAAGAAAGAATTGGGCAGGGAAGAGGAGATATAGTCAGGAAAAAGAATAAATCGGCGAAGCCGGAAGATAACGACATCTAGGAGGCGCCACAGGAAGCGGATGAACAAAGACGATAGAAACAGCTCGCTCAGTCAGGGAAGCCTGGACTCTTACCTGGAGGAAAGGAAAAGAAAGAGACAAGGGGAGGGTAGAACAGAAAAACAAGAAGAGGAGGAAGAGAATTTTTTTCAAAAAAGTAAAAAGACGGCGAGGTCTCCTGGAGTAAAGAAAACACAGAAGACATCAGAGAAAGATAAGGAAATGGACACAGAGATGGAGAAAAAAATATTGGAGCTGTTGCAAGAGTTGAAGGAGGAGATGAAAGAAATAAGACGAGAAACTCAAGAGAGAGATGGAGAGGCAGAGAGAAGAAAGAGGAAGAACAACATCGTGATAACAGGATGGGACGGGGAAAGAAAAAGTCATGTAAAAAAAAGAGGATGTAGAGAAGTTTTTGAAGGAAAATGTAGGGGATAGTAAAGTAAAAGATTGTTACAGGATTAACAAGGATCAAGTATTGGTAGAGATTGGGTGAGAAGGAAAAAATAATGAAGCACAAAGGAAAATTGAGGGAGAAGAGGGAAACAAGGGGGATATACATAGACAACGACCTCACAAAGAAAGAAAGAGATTTACAGAAGAAACTAAGAAGTATGGCGAAGGAAAAAAGGGAAGAAGGGAAAGAAGTAAGAGTGGGATACAGGAAATTAATAGTGGACGGGGAGCAATGGAGATGGAATGAAAAGAGAGAGAGACTAGAGGTTTTCCAATAAGAAGAAGAAGGGGAGGAGGGAAAAAGGGGGACAACGGCAAAGTAAAAAGGACAATGAAACGGGAAAAAAGAAACAAAGAAGGAAGTAGGAGGGAAACTAAGGAAGGAAGGGGGAAATCAAAGAAGGTAACGAGAAAAACAGGGGTGAGGGCACTATTTTGGAATGTAGCGGGACTAGGGAAAAAAGAAGAAGATTTTTGGGACTATGTGAAGGAGTTCGATATTGTTGGATTAACAGAAACATGGTCAGAAAGCTGGGAAAAAATAAAAAAACTGTTACCAAAGGAGTTCAAGTGGGAATGCCAAGGGGCGAGAAGGGGAAAGAAAAAAGGAAGAGCAGCAGGGGAAATAATAACAGGGGTAAAAAAAGGAATAAAAGAGAATACTAAAAAGAAGGGAGAAGAGGAAGGTCACATGGTGAGAAACGTTAAAATAGACAGTAAATGGTGGAAAATAGTGACAGTGTACAGCAAAGAGATGAAAGAAACAATAAGCAAGATAGAAGAAACATTAAAAGACAACAGGGAAGAATGTCTGCTTCTGGGAGGGGATTTTAACGGGAGAATTGGGGAAAGAGGAGCCAGGGATTGGGAAGAAGAGAGAGGAGAGGGAAAAAGAAAATCCAAAGACAAGAAAGAAAACGCGGAAGGGAAGAAGTTGATGGAATGGATAGAAGAAAAAGGATGGGAAGTACTGAATGGAAATAAACAAGGTGACGAAGAAGGAGAATGGACCTACATAGGCGGTAGAGGAGAGACGGTGATAGACTACGGAATAGTAAACGAAGAAGCATGGGAAGAAGTCGAAGAATTCAGAATAGGGGAAAGAGTAGAGTCAGACCATCTGCCTATAGAGATAAGTATAGGAAGGGGGAGAGAGAAGAGAGGAGGAGAAGAAAAAATAGAGGAAATGCGGAAGGTGATAATTAAAGTATGGGACGAGCAAGGGGTGGAAGAGTATAAGAGAAGACTGGAAAAAGCAAGATTTAAAGAACAAGAAGTAGGGAAAATGGAGAAAGAATTGGTAGAAATATTGGAAAAAGCAGCGACAAAAAGAGAAATAACAGTAAGAGGTGGAGGAACAAAAAGAAAAAATAAATGGTGGGACAAAGAATGTGAGCAACGTAAAAAGGAAGCAATAAAAGAACTCAGAAAGTGGAGAAAGACTAAAGGGAACAGAAGTGGCTTTTTAGAAGCGAAAAGAAGATACAGAGAGACATGCAGGGAGAAGAAAAGGCAGAAGAAGGAGAGAGAGGAGGAAGAGATAAAAGCAATAAGAACAGAGAAGGAGGTATGGAACTATATTAATAGAGAGAGAAAGAAAAAAGAAAATGGGGGCGAGGAGATAACGATGAATGAGTGGGTGGTGTACTTCATGAGGCTGCTGGAGGGAGAAAAGGAAAAAAAGAAAACGGAAATAGAGACGAAGAGAAACCGAGTAGAACCTGAAGGAGAAGAAATTACAATGGAAGAGGTGGAGAGGCATGTGAAGAAACTGAGGAAAGGGACCAAACCAGGGAGGGATAGAATACAGAATGAGTCGTGGATGTATGGGACGAGAAGAGCGCTAGAGAGGCTGGTGGAGGTAATGAATGGGGTGTGGAGAGGAGAAGAATTCCCGGTAGGGTGGAGAGAGGGGGTAATTTACCCCATTTACAAAAAAGGGGAAAAAAATAAAGTAGAAAATTACCGAGGGATAACTCTCCTAAATGTTGAATTATATAAAGATTATAATTATTACAAAAATGAATCAATATACAAAACTTACTTATTACTGTTACGATTAGTGTTTATAGCTTTGACTAATGAAGGAGTCAGCTCGTAGTTATTGAAAAACATAAATCTTATATTATATTGTGTGTGTCGAATTTCGGTCTGTTCACCCTTGCTGGGTTTTATGGATTTATTTTTAAGCAAGTCTATGTTACACTCTCGATTGTATCGTTAGACTGAACGGACAATAAATTGGTCCTCCATCTGTAATTGTTTTACTCTGGTTTACCTTAATCAAACTCTACCAATAGGTTATGGGCCCAGAGTAAACGCGAGTGTCGCGAATTTGTTTGTGTGTCATCGTGTGATAAACAATTAAGTGCAAGACGCTTCAGTGAAAAATAAAAACAATTTGTGATAATATGGAAAAAAGGCAAAAGTGTAACATCAAGCCTTTTAATGGTGAAAAATATACAATTTGGAAATTTGTGCTGAGTGGTTGCGACAAAATTCGATTGCCCGGAGTACTATTATCGAATTTCTTAGTGATTCTTTTCTAAATTTTGCGACGGACCAGAATTATGCCCACAACATTTTGCAAAATTTGGATGCCATTTACAAGCGCAAAAGTCTTGCAACTCAATTGGCCTGCCGGAAGAAATTGTTGTCGTTAAGATTGGAAGGTGACACCTCCTTAACACAACACTTCAACAAATTCGACGAAATTCTCGCAGAATTACTTGGTGTCGGAGCAAAACTCGACGAAATGGATAAAGTGTCACATCTCCTAACAACTTTACCAAACACATATGATGGAGTGATCACCGCACTAGAGACTTTAAATAAAGACAGTTTAAATATTGCCTTCGTGAAAACACGACTGTTGGACCAGGAAGTTAAATTAAAAAATGAACAAACTAGCGACACACGTACGAAAATTTTAAACGCCTCAAAATTATCTTTTAAATCGTCAAATGTGCCAAGAAAATTCATAGGAAGAAAGGCCTTCAGAAAATCAAATAAATCCTTTTCTGGTGGAAAATTCAGAAAATCGAAATCTACGTATAAAACATCGAATATACGCTGTGATCACTGTGGAAGAACAAATCACATAAAACGAGATTGTATTTATTTTAAACAAATGCTAGAAAATCGAAATGATCGACTGACTACTTTACAATCGATCACAACTAGTACATCCAATAACAATGATGGTTTCGTATTTATGATGAGCGAAGAAAATAGCTGCAGCAATTCTTCTGAACGAGAGATAGTTTTCTTTTTGGATTCCGGGGCTACTGAGCACATTGTAAACAACCCAAACATCTTCACCACTGTCGAAAATTTGAAGACTCCACTGAAGATTTCCGTGGCAAAGACTGGAACTTCAATCGAGGCTACAAAGAGGGGCACAATTGAAGTCACCACCAACACAGGAGTGCAAGGACTTCTGGACAACGTGCTCTATTCAGCCGAGGTCCCACATAATCTTCTATCCGTCCGCCGACTCCAGGAAAAAGGACTCACCATCATTTTCGAGCCGAAAGGGGTAACAATTAAAAATGGTTTAAATGTCGTCATGTCAGGTAAGCCAATGCATGGTCTAATAGGCATAACACTGAAAATGCATCATTACCGGATTAACTATAACATTGGAATGAATGATAAAAGTTTTTATAAATTATGGCATCAGCGCCTTGGACACATTAGCAAAGAAAAATTTCTAAAACTAAAAAATTGTAGAATGGTTGAAGATGTGGAATCAATTAATCATTTAATTCCAACGGAAGGTATTTGCGAATCCTGTGTGTACGGAAAACAGGCGCGCCTACCGTTTGCTAAAATAAAATCAAAAGATCACATAAAAAGACCACTCTTCATAGTCCATACGGATGTTTGTGGAAAAATTGAACCACCAACATTAGATAATAAAAACTATTTTGTATCATTCATAGACGACTTTACCCATTATACCGTAATTTACCTGATAACATATAAATCAGATGTTTTTAACGCTTTTAAAGATTTTGTTGCCAAAAGTGAAACCCATTTTAATTTAAAAATTGCAAATCTATATTGCGATAATGGTGGAGAATATATTTCCACTGAATTCAAAAAATTTTGTGGAGAAAAGGGAATAACATACCATCTAACCGTAAGCTATACGCCACAGCAAAATGGTGTAGCGGAACGAATGAATCGTACAATTACCGAAAAAGCTCGCGCCATGATCATAGGAGCAAAATTACCTACGACTTTTTGGGGCGAAGCCGTTTTAACATCCGTGTATCTAATAAATCGCACACCAACTAAAGCATTAAAAACGGACAAAACTCCGTATGAACTGGGGCACAACAGGAAACCATTTTTAAAACACTTGAGAATTTTTGGCTCAACCGCATACGTACATAATAAAATGCGAGAAAATAAATTTGATGCAAAATCATTCAAAGGTATCCTTGTTGGTTATGAAGCAAACGGTTATAAGGTATGGGTCGCTGAAACCGAACAATTCATTAAAGTTCGGGATATCATAGTTGACGAACTAAACTATGAGGACTCACGACCACCCTTAAACACCAAAGAGGTTAATGCTCCCATTAAAACTGCCAACACTGAAACAGAATCAGCTGACAAGGTAGTACCCCCGATACTTACCAACAAATCTGACAACAAAGCAGATAAAGTGGAAAGGTCGGAAACTACAAATAAATCTGACTTAACCAAAGCAGATAAAGTAGTTAATATAAAAACCTCTAACATCAATGGTGTGAACGAATCGTTATCGAAATCTCCACATAAAACACCTAAAAATGCGGAAAACAAGCAACAAGAAATTAGAAAAAGCGAACGATTAGCTAAACGTCCTAAGTTATCCTATAACGACGATGTCTATGACGATATAAGTACAGAATTACTGTACACAAGATCGGTTAAAATAACAATTCCAAAATGTTATGATGAAATACAAAATAGGCACGATCGTATTAAGTGGGAGGAAGCTATAAAGGACGAATTAACGTCGCTTCAAACTAATAAAACCTGGACACTTGTTCCGCAACCCCAGAACAAAAATATAGTTGACTGTTGATGGGTTTTTGCAATAAAAAATGATGAGCACGGTAATCCGTTAAAATACAAAGCACGACTTGTTGCAAAAGGGTTTAGTCAAAAATATTTAACCGACTATACAGAAACTTTTGCACCAGTCGCAAGAATTTCAACATTCAGACTCATCTTGGCTCTTGCTAACCAATTTAATTGGTCAGTGCATCATATGGATGTAAAAACAGCATTTCTTAATGGGGTTCTAAAAGAGGAAATATTTATGAAAATTCCTCAAGGTGTAAAAACGAAAAGCGATCACGTATGCAAATTAAATAAAGCAATTTATGGTCTTAAACAATCAGCTAGATGTTGGTTTGAAAAGTTCGATCAAATATTGAAGCAACGGGATTTTAAAAATTCTTAAGTTGATCGTTGTTTATATTTTCTCGACAGAGGGAATGTAAATGAAAATATCTACGTTGTTTTATACGTAGACGATTTGGTAATAACCACTGGTAACATGAGAACCATGACAAATTTTAAAGCATATCTCAGACAACAGTTTGACATGGTTGATTTACATGAAATCAAATTACACTCGACCAGTCTGCCTACTTAAAATCAGTACTTAAAATATTCAATATGTTTAACTGTAAAAGTTCAGAAACTCCTTTACCAATTAAATTGAATTATGCAGAACTGAACTCGGAAGAATACTATGATTCTCCATGTAAAAACTTAATCGGATGCTTGATGTATGCAATGTTATGCACACGTCCTGACATAAGTACTGTACTTAATATTTTGAGCAGATACCAAAGTAAAAATAATATAGAACTTTGGAAATGCCTGAAAAGTCTACTTAGATATATTAAACGTTCTCTCACCCTTAAACTTACATACGTAAGACAGAATTATTATACTGATGTAATAATTGGATATGTGGATGCAGATTGGGGCAGTGACGAAATATCTCGTAAAAGTACAAGTGGTTATTTATTTCAAATCTTCGAAAATTGTACTATTTCATGGAACACAAAAAGACAAAATTCCGTAGCGGTTTCTTCTACAGAAGCCGAATATATGGCACTTTATGAAAGTGTCAAAGAAGCTATTTGGTTAAAATCACTTTTAAACTGTATTAATTTTAAAATCACTGTTCCTATTCGATTATATGAAGATAATCAAAGTTGCATCTGCATTGCCACAAATCCAACAAATCACAAAAGAACCAAGCATATAGATATTAAATATCATTTTACACGCGAGCAGATTGAAAAACAAGAAATAATATTAACTTATATTTCAACAGATCAACAACTGGCTGACGTTTTCACCAAAATGTTACCGCCAGTCAAGTTCCTGCCAATGCGTTTAAGATTAGGATTAAAATAAGAAAAACTTATTATTATATAATTATCCATATAACTTTAATTTAAATTGTAAGGACCTTAAATTTATATTTTACCGTTCCATTTTTGAGTGGGAGTGTTGAATTATATAAAGATTATAATTATTACAAAAATGAATCAATATACAAAACTTACTTATTACTGTTACGATTAGTGTTTATAGCTTTGACTAATGAAGGAGTCAGCTCGTAGTTATTGAAAAACATAAATCTTATATTATATTGTGTGTGTCGAATTTCGGTCTGTTCACCCTTGCTGGGTTTTATGGATTTATTTTTAAGCAAGTCTATGTTACACTCTCGATTGTATCGTTAGACTGAACGGACAATAAATTGGTCCTCCATCTGTAATTGTTTTACTCTGGTTTACCTTAATCAAACTCTACCAATACTAAACACAGGGTACAAGTTGTATGCATCAATTCTGAATGAAAGGATGAGCAGAGAGATAGAGGAAAAGGGAGCATTACCAGACAGCCAATCAGGATTTAGAGAGGGGAGGGGAACTATGGATAATGTATACATACTGGACCATTTGACGAAGAGTGAGTTAAAGAAGAAAGGGGGGAGGGTGTATGCATTATTCGTAGACTTCAAGGCGGCTTTTGACAAGGTGGACAGAGAGAGGATGTTTGAGTGCCTGAGGGAGAAAGGGGTAAATGAATGGCTGGTAAGAAAGGTGGAGGAGATATATGAGAAGACAAGAAGTAAAGTGAAGGTAGGGGAGAGGGAAAGTGAATGGTTTGTGACAACAAAGGGAGTGAGGCAAGGTTGCCCGCTCAGCCCCTTGTTGTTCACGATGTATGTGGCAGATATGGACGGAATGTTAGAGAGAGCACAAGCGGGGGGGTGTGTGGTAGGTAGAAAAAAAGTGTGGAGCCTGGCGTTTGCGGATGATGTGGTAATGGTGGCAAAGAGTGAAAGAGAAATGAAGGAAATGATAAAGAGTTTAGGAAAATATGTGAAGAAGAAAAGACTAGAAGTGAATGTAGAGAAAACACAAATGCTGGTGTTCAATAAGAGAAAGAGGAAGAACGAAGAGAGTGATTGGAGGTGGGAGGGAGAAGTAATAGAACAAGTCAAAGAATTCAAATACTTGGGGTATGTGTTCAATGAAAGAGCCACAGATAAGGCACATATTAGAGAACAGGCAAGAAAAGCGAACAAGGTGATAAGATGTGTATGGGGAATAGGAGAGAGAAGGTGGGATTCTAAAGGAGTGCTGGAGAGAAAAAAGAAGAATTCAGAGGAGAATGATAGGAAGATTTACTACAGGAGGAATGGGTATGCAAGCAAAGAAATAGAGAGACTGAGAGAAAGAGGCGTGTGGATGAATGTAGAACTAAGTGAAAGAGATAAGGATACGGATAGACAAGGGAGGAGAGAAAGAATTAGATAATCCAGATACAACGGGAAGTACGGAAGATGCATGATCGAGGAAGTACCGAAGTATTTGGGGAGGGAGAGCGAGAAAGAAAGAAAGATGATGGCGAGGTTAAGGTGCAAAAATGAAGAGAGGGAAAATATTTATTGGGCAGAAGATGGAGGAAGAATGTGTAGAATGTGCTGTGAGGAAAGAGAGACGATTGAGCGTATGTGGAACGAGTGCAGTGAGATGAAACAAAGAGAGAGGAAAGAAAGAGAGGAAATACTGAATGTAGATGGAAGGGAAATTAAATGGATGAAAGAGGTATGGAAGAGGAGGGAGAGGGGAGAAGAGGAAAGGGGAGGGGAGAAGAAATAGAGAATTTTATTTAGTTTTTTTATTATTATAATTGTTAAGTTTACTTGTAGTTTAAAGCGTCAAAATTTAATTTAGGTCGTTTTAATTGCTATTTCCTGGTAATGCGAGTCCCTCAAAACTGCATTGTTTAATTCGAAAGTAATTACATCCGTTCCGCTTGTAACGACTGTAATGTACCATACTATTTTAATCTGGGTTTTACAACCTCAAAATCACTCTTTTACGACGTTGTTATTGCGATGATAATTTCATGTTTTCCGAATTATCATAAATAAAATTTTACGATTCACGACTAGTTTTAGACTTGTTGGTCATATGCGAAAGGGTGCATTGAAATAAATATCTGTCCCTAAACTCCCCTAGATCAAGTAAATAGTTTTCTAATGAGCGTGCCAGGCGAATTTCGTATGACGGATATTAAAAATAAATCACATTCAACGTTGAGAGATGCTTAAAAACGCATCAGCGCAAAACCGCTAATAAAGTTTGCTATTTATACCCCTGGAAGCGGAAAATGAATACATACGTTTCAATATACGTAGGAAATAATTCCGCACTGCAAATCAGTAATCACCAAGATTTTTTTATAGTTTACCCCAACAAGGGAAGTTAGGAAACAAGAGAAATGAAAATAAAGAAACAGTGTAAAAAACGAAAAAATTAAACTAAAAGAACTCCAAGGACATTAAAAAATTAAAAATTTTAATCAGAAAAAAAGACGTAGACAAACTCAATAAGCACAAAGATAAAATCGCCTAATAAAACGCTATTCCATAAATAATTTCCCTTTAACGTACACCAATTTAAGAAAATTGCCCACTTAATTTTATGTAAGCAAAAGTGCATACTCTCTTCTTTATAATCCCACATTAGTATTACTGCTTAAATTACTCGGTGCTCACCAAAATCCCTCTGTTATACAACCGTATAATGGCAATTGGGTCAAACAGAAAATCAAGTCTTATCTCTAAAATTACTTCGGAAGTTGCAACTTGTTTGTTTGCGTAATAAAGCTCCGAATTTAAGAAAGAAACTTTGGGATCTTCATTTTTTCATTTTTGCTGGTGGTGTACACATTGATAGAGAAAGACTGCTAATGACTCTTTTCCTACATAATTAAACAAAGTGTGTCTTTTCCGATAAGTTTTCACTTATAATGTGATTAATTGATCCAGAATCATTTGTATCGATAAATAAATTTCCGTTCTTTCGTATACAGAAATAGACACTAGGAGTTTTATGAGCATTTTGGTGCTATTTAGATGTGTATTGCGACGACACCGGAAGTCGCATCGAGTGATGTGATCTGTGTCGGGACAACTACTAGAATGATCACATACGATAATGTCATTCTTGATAAATTATGGTCAAGTTTATATTAATAATAAAGATTTAATGAAGTAAGACAAACAGACATGCTTCTCATACAAGAGCTTGTGAACAACTGTTTTTGGTCAAATGTATAATCAGGTATATATCCTAAAACTATAACATAAAAAAAAGGAACAAACATTTAAAGAAGCTGTGTGGTTAATCCGTGAAATGGAACTGTTGAATAACAGAGCACTCTAGACCGAACGCTGAGGGTAGTTCCCATCGTAAATCACACAATTTATTACTTTTCGTTTCTGTTTCCAACACTCCCACTAAAAGGAATAAATCTTAACAATACGTAATTATTATCTAATTATCTATATTAAGGAGCTTAACTACTTTCGTAAAAATTGGTTTTACCAAAGGTTTAGTCAAAATATCAGCAACTTGATATTCTGACGATACATATTTGACAAAAATGTTACCTCTGTTACATTCATCTCGCACAAAATGAAACCGTACATCTATGTGTTTCGTTTTCTTGTGAAATTCCGAATTTTTCGAAAGCTTAATTGTGGATTGATTATCCACATTGATTTCTACAGTTTTTTGTGATAAGCCTAGTTCGTTTACAAAAAATTTAACCCACAAAGCTTCTTTCGTACCTAAAGCTAGAGCAATAAATTCAGCCTCAGTTGTTGACTGAGCTACGACACTTTGACGTTGACTAGCCCACGTAATAGGACCGCCACTGCACATAAACACATATCCACTTGTCGACTTTCTGCTATCAACACATCCCGCATAATCGGAATCGGTAAAACCGCACACACCCACATCACTGGCGCTGTAGGTAATTCGGTAGTCCATGGTGCCTTTCAGGTATCGAAGAATCCGCTTCACAGCTAACCAATGTTCGTCAGTCCAATTGTTGAGAAAACGGCTGACCTGGTTGACGGCGAACGTGATGTCGGGACGACTCACGGTACTTAGAAAAATTAGGGAGCCGACCGCCTCTCGATAGGGTTGATTCTCATTTTTCTGATTATTTTCTTCCGGTTTTCTCAGGTAGACTCCTGGTTGAGCTGGAACTCCCACTGGATTTGCATCCTTCATATTGAACCTTTCGAGGATTTTTAAAATGTACGGCTTTTGGTGTAATGTTACAACCCCCGGTACATTTTGTTCAATTTGCATGCCGACAAAATGTTTTAAGCCGCTTTTCTTTTCCTCAACGGTGACTTTAAAATGTTGCATTAAAGACTTCATCAGACTGTTTATGGCCGTATCTGATTTCGAAAGGACAAGGCCATCGTCGACATAGAGAGCTAAATAAACTTTACAATGTCCTATTACTCCAATAAACACACAGGGATCACTTTTGAGACTCTTGAAGTTGAATTCATTTAAAAATTTCACGAATTTTAAGTTCCAACACCGTGGTGCCTGTTTTAAACCATAGATGCTTTTGTTTAACTTACATACAAAGTCTGGATGTTCGTCATCAATAAATCCAAGGGGTTGGTTCATATATATATCCTCCGATAACTCGCCATACAGGAACGCCGTTTGTACGTCGAATTGTGCGATTTTTAACTGATCTTTAGCAGCTAAAGCTAAAAGCACACGAACTGAATCGTATCGCACTACCGGGGCAAATGTTTCTCTGTAGTCAATGTCTTTTTCTTGTGTGAACCCCCGAGCAACTAGACGCGCCTTATAACGAATTATTTTTCCATCAGAATCGGTTTTTAAACGGTACACCCACTTATTATCTACAAGTTTTGCATTACGCGGTAAAGGCACTAAGTTCCAGGTGTGGTTTTCTTGTAAGGCATTCATTTCACTTTGCATTGCCGCTTTCCACTGGTTAGATTCACTACTTTTTAATGCAAGTTCATACGTTTGTGGTTCCAATGTGACACAGTATGAAACATACGGTCCGTAAAAATCGGGACGCGCGAGTGTTTCTCGATTTCTCAAATTTCTTCTTTCGATTTCGGGTTGTGCTTCGACTTCGACCGGTATTTCAGGTACAACTTCCTGTTTTTCTTCAGCGTTGTTTTCGACATCTGGGATTTCTTCATAATTGCCAAAAGTTAAAGTCAATTTAACTTCATCAGTTGTTGTTGTCTCACGTACATCTTTTTCGTTGAAGACAACATTACAGCTGGTTTCTATTTTCTTCTTTTCTGGATCCCAAAGTCTGTAGTTTGTCGAATATCCATCGTAGCCAACAAATATTAATTTCTTTGCCTTTTTATCGAACTTCTTTCTGAATTGTGATGGAATGGACATGTAAGCAGTGCATCCAAATATTTTTAAGTGATTTAATTCTGGTTTTCTTCCAAACCAACCTTCAAACGGTGTAATCGATCCACAAAGGGTTGATACAGTTCTGTTTAGTACGTAAACTGCTGTACTTACAGCTTCTGCCCAAAGTTCGTTGGATACATTTTTATTTATCATCATTGATCGAGCACTTTCCACAATAGTACGCATTTCGCGTTCAGATCTGCCGTTTTGTTGCGGTGTGTAGGGAGCGGAACATTCGTGCACAATACCTTCGTTCTTCATAATTTCTTGAAATTCGCGATTCATGTACTCTCCCTTTCCTTGATCACTTCTCACAATTTTTACTTTATTTCCGGTTTGTTTTTCAGTAAAGGCTTTGAACTCTTTGAATTTATTAGTCACTTCAGATTTATGACGCATGAAATACACACTTTTGTATCCGGTTTTGTCGTCTTTAAACAAAACAAAGTATCTTGAGCCTCTTGGTGATTCAACGCTGATCGGCCCGCAGACATCTGTGTGAATTTTCTCGCCAGGTGCAAAAGCTTTTTCGTGGTTTGAACTTTTATGTGAACTTCGCGCTTGTTTACCGAATCTGCAACTTTCGCAAAAGAATTCTTCAGTGTCGCTGACTTCTAAACCGATGGCTGCCTTATTTTTGGCTGTATTGATGATAGATTTAAAATTCACGTGACCCAGGCGATCATGCCATAGCTGCAGCGATTCAGTTTTTGTTAGATTACACTCAATCTGGGCAGGAACTTTGAATTTCATCACCCATAAATTATTTTCGCGAACACCGACACATGAGATTTTACCGGATTCTTCTCGAAATTCACAGTGATTTTTAAACGCGTGGTGCGAGAAACCGCGGTTCACCATAACACCGACCGAAAACAAACTTCTCTTCAAAGCTGGTACATAGAGTACGTTGTTGAGAGTCCTGTCGATCCAATTTCCATTTACTTCGGCCTGGATTTTGATCATCCCAATTGCTGTTGCTGGAATTATTTTGTCATCAGCGATTTTGACGTGTTGGGGTGTTTCAAGCGGGTTTAGATGATCGAACCAATTTAGTTGATTTGTCATGTGGACGCTTGCTCCGGAATCACAGATCCACTGAAATTGGTCTTCATCTTTGCTCGTCGCATACAATGCTGAAACGTCACAAAAATAAGCGGAGGCCGAACTGGAGTTTTCTGCGTGACTCTTTTCTCTCTTCCTATATTCTTCTGCTTTTAAGCGCTTTCTGCATTCTCTAGCCCAGTGACCTTTTTTCTTGCAGTAGTTACAGTTCGTCTGCTTCTTTATTTCTTTCAATCCAGAATCTTGGACAAATTTCTTCCTAATCTGAGCTTTTTCTAACTTCGCTTCGAGTGCTTGGACTTGTAGAGCTAGTTTTGAGCTTTCATTCTCGTCGATCGTCATTCGCGATTCTTCTTTTAGCAATCGAGCAGTCAAATTGTCGATTGTTTGTTGAGGTGTTGCGACGGAATCCCAAGCGGTACGGAAAGCATTGTACTTTGCAGGAAGACTATTTATTATTTTCGAACAAACTGCGGTATCACTCAAGGTTTCACTGACATTTGTTATCTGTGCTCGTAGTGATTCTATTTTCGACAGGTGATTGGCAATTTTGTCATTATCGGCCATTCGATAGTCGTAAAATTGCTGCCACAGTAGTTCCCGAGATATTTCCGTTTTCTGCTCGTGGATTGAAATTAGTTTTGCCCACATTTCCGCAGCATTCTTGCAGTTTACTAAGTACTGCAGCTGATCTTGTGTGATGGAGCCGAGGAGAAGAACTTGCGCTTTTGAGTTTTTCTTTTCCCATGTATTGATTGCTGCTTCATTTTCATCTGTTGGAACAGGTCTTACTTCTCTTCCTTCGACGACATTCGTCAAGTTTTCCGCTTTTAATATTATAGAAATGCTGAACTTCCACAGCTGGAAGTTGGAACCATCGAATTTTGTGATTTGACTCACATCTATTTTCACAGAAGACATCGCGTCGCGTTTACCGAACCAACTACACTTTTTAAACTCGTACGACACGGATAACAATTCAAATAAACTTTGACCTTACAGTGTTACGCAAACTGGGCTCATAACCTGTTGATAAATTATGGTCAAGTTTATATTAATAATAAAGATTTAATGAAGTAAGACAAACAGACATGCTTCTCATACAAGAGCTTGTGAACAACTGTTTTTGGTCAAATGTATAATCAGGTATATATCCTAAAACTATAACATAAAAAAAAGGAACAAACATTTAAAGCAGCTGTGTGGTTAATCCGTGAAATGGAACTGTTGAATAACAGAGCACTCTAGACTGAACGCTGAGGGTAGTTCCCATCGTAAATCACACAATTTATTACTTTTCGTTTCTGTTTCCAACAGTCATCGCTCTAGAATATCCCATAGACTGTGGGAAGTCACATAGGATGCTGTCATCAGTCGAGAAGGTTCTGTCGCGTCGAAAGGGTGATGCCATACTCCAATCTATACGACGGTCGCACGAGGAGGATGATGTCATCACTCGAGAATGTTCGGTCGCGCCGAAAGGATGATCTCATTATTCCAGAACAGTAGGGGAACATAAGAAGAGAACGAATGACGAAACGAGAGGCAGTGTACTGGGAGCGTAGTGAACAAGTCGGTCAGGGAAGAAAGTTATTGTGAATAAGTACCGTATAAATTGTACATAGTAAATTGTTAATTTTTAATAAAATTTAGTAACTGAGGTAGAGCACACGTATTCTTTAAATCCTCGAACCAGCCCGGCTTTATTTTCCGCAAGAAATAATGTAAATTTGCGAGAAAACAGTTAAATTATGTAAGTAAAACAGGTTTCTCCATAAAATCTGGCTAAATCCTATACAATAATATTTTTCTTCAAACGTCAAAAAAATAGGCAATGTCCATTTCTCTGCCTAGACAGACAACGTATTTTGTCTGCCGCTCAATTTACCAATCGTGTGCTTTGAAAAATTCAAGAGGCCTGTCAATTTTTATAATTTAGATTTTTTTATTTAAATTATTTCATTATTTTAGGAATTTATCGCTGAAGTTTACATTATTTTGAAGAAAATAAAATTTCTTAGAAAATAATCGGGAAGTTAGTCAGATGTTCACTTTTAGACAGAAATTCATGTGTACATTGAGGTTAGTAAACTGTCAGATTTGTATTTCGTGGGCGTTTGAAGAAAAAATAGCATGTTCTGTTCGGAGAAAAGCAATTTGAAAGCACTTGAAATGTCTTGAAGCGACTTGAATAAACTTGAATCGGCTTCGAAAAGACTTGGAATCTCTTGAAACGACTTCAAAGACTTGAGGCGACTTGAAACGACATGAAATGTTTTGAAGGGACTTGAGGCTACTCTAAATGTTTTGAAAGCAATTGAAGCGACTCGAAATGACTTCAAAATATTTTGAAGGGACTGAAAGCCACTTAAAGAAACTTGAAAGGACTTTGAAGCGACTTGCAGCAACCTGGAAAGATTTGCAATATCTTGAAGCATTGGAAGCGACTTGAAAAGACTGGAAATGTCTTAAAGTGTCTTGAAACAACCTGGGAAGACTTCAAACAGTGGCGACTCGTGGTACATTTTACAGTAGGGTCATTTCAAAATTTAGCCGTATGTGAAAAAATAATGCGTTTAAAAAATAAAAATCTATTATTTTACTTAAAATGTATCGATTTTTTGTTACCTTTTCGTTAAAATCTGTTTTCCTATACGCAGCACCGTACAATTAGATCGAATATCAACACGTCCTATTGTACCATAATTAATGGAACTCTGCATGTGCTCTGCCGATAAGGGGTGTTTTTTAATTTTTTCTTTCAAATGCTTCACGTCTGTGACACTGTTCTTGCACCACTGCGAATCATTTGCATTTGAAAAAATTAAAAGGCATTGTCACTTCACACCCACAAAACCAATCTGACAAATTACGGTGAATTTCTTTATTTTTGTTCTGCTTGAATTTGTTAAACGATGACTCAAACATCATATTTTAATTACAATGCTTATATTATTATATGTATTCCAAAAAACAAAGACCCCTGACACCGCCTTTTTCACATTTTTCTTTTGGGAGGTCATTGACCAAATGACCTCATGAAGGAGTCGCCACTGACTTCACTGACTTGAAAAAACTTAAAATGTCCTGAAGCAACTTGAGGAAACTTGAAGGAACTTGGAATATTTGAAGAGTCTTGGAGCGATCTAGGAAAACTTCAAATAATATCTTGAAGAGACTGGAAGCCACTTGAAAAGACTTGAAATACCTTGAAGCAACTTGAAAGGATTTGAAATGTCTTGAAACGACTTGATATACCTGAAGCGAATTGATGTTTTGAAAGGACCTGAGGTGACTTGAAATGTTTTGAAGGAAATTGAAGCGACTTGAAAGTATTGAAATGTCTTAAAGCGACTTGAAGGGAAATGAAGCGACTTGAAGAAATTTGAGACAACTGGAAAGCACTTGAAATGTTTTGAAACGACTTGAAAGACTTGAAGCGAATTGAAATGACTTGAAATATTTTAAAGGAACTTGAGGCGATATAAAAACTTTTGAAAGGCCTTGAAACGACTTGAAGAAACTTGAAGCAATCTAAAAGGACTTGAAATGTCTTGAAAAGATTTGGAGCGAATTGAACCGACATGAAATGTTTTGAAGAGACTTGGGGCGACTTGAAAAGTTTTGAAAGGAATTGAAGTGACTTGAAATGTCTTGAAGAGTCTTAAAGCGTCCTGGGAAGACTTAAAATATTTTGAAGGGACTGGAGGCGACTTGAAAAGACTTGAAGAGTCTTGAAGCGACCAGGAAAGGTGATCTGGGAAATAATATATTGAAGTGACTGGAAGCCACTTGAAAAGACTTAAAATACCTTGAAGCGACTTAAAAGGATTTGAAATGTCTTGAAACGACTTGAAAGACTTGAAACGAATTGAAAAGACTTGAAATATTTTGAAGGGACTTGAGGCGACTTGAAATATTTTGAAAGGACTTAAAACGATTTGAAGAAACATAAAGCATAACATTTGAAAGGTCTTGAAATGTCGTGAAGCGGCTTTTACCCCTAATAAAACAATCTACTATTATCATAGAATTTTATATATATTAATTTAATATTATTATAGAATTTTAGTAGTTCCTACTTAAGTATTTTATTGTTAGATTTTCTCACTGTGATTCTAGACTACGTTCATAGTAGTCTTAAATATGTACTAGGCTTAACTAGTCTTAAATAAAAATCTCCAAAATCCACTCA
This sequence comes from Diaperis boleti, assembly GCA_963583935.1. NCBI lineage: Eukaryota > Metazoa > Arthropoda > Insecta > Coleoptera > Tenebrionidae > Diaperis > Diaperis boleti. The sequence goes on from OY757248.1 coordinate 43,722,114, forward strand.
CGTAATTAATGGACGCTCCCTTAAAATTTATAACTGGATAGAACACATTTTTGCACACAATTATTAATGTTTCCGATTTTTTCCCTTATTAGTTATTACTTTTCAACTAATATTTTATTTTTCTCTAAGTCAACATAATACACCGTCTGAAGTACTCTGAAATTATAACTGTAGATACATGATAAAATTCCCACATGTGTACAAAATAAAATTACAATTTGTTAATAAAAAACAGTTTTGCGTTCCATACACTACACGGACTAACTATTTCGAAATTTAATTTAATAAATATTCCAACGCACGATAGAAGTGTTTATTCAGCGCTTCAAACGACTCACTCCAATCCGTATATTTGCTCAACATTTTATTGATTAGCGGAATTCAGAACTAGCAGTAACAGCTGCAATTAATGGCAAACACACAGCATACATTTTTCACGCATATCGATATTATTTATTTTCAAGTTAAATTACTTTTTTGTTTTTTTCTCAAAACGCTGTTCATTACTCGTGCGCTGTCACCTTTCAGGGGCTCGGGCTCATTGCAACACTCCGCTGGCGCCTCGGGCTTTAAAGATTCGCCTTCGGCCCCGATCTCTATTTTGTATTTTTCCCTAATTCTTAATTGTAGCATATTTATTTATAATATTTTCTATACAGCTTGTAATTATTTTTTCGAATTGACTAAAATTGGTATTTAATACCGTAACCGTCCGGGCGTGGTCGGGTTAAAAATAGAAACTCAGTCGTAGATGAGCACATTAATTTAATATATTCACTTATTTAGAGCTACTAGGTCTGCAGGAAGCTCGAGGGCGCATTTCTTTGTCAACGTCTTCGGGACGTAACGCCACCTGTCAATAACCTGCCTGTAAGTCAATGGCGCTGACAGTCCTGAATTCTCCTGACGTTTGAAATAGGTCCTCGATTCTGGGCAGCGGGTAGGCGTCGGGCAAGGTGTCGTCGGTAATCGACGCATAGCCGATAGGTGTTGTCCGGTTTGGGTGCCAGACGCGGTCCAGGAACTGTCATATGCGGTGTTTTGCGGTGTTAGTCGGTATGGGGGCCCCGAGGTGGTCTCGATCGCGTGACCGAAACAGATCCCCCATATTAGTCGCATAGGGCGTCGGAGGCTCCTCCGGCGTAAAATTGGGACCCTCATATGACCGAAGGTGCGAGTGGTGGAGCAAGTACACTTGCCAATGATCATATCCCCTCTCGAATTCTACAAGGTCCCCCTGGGCACATTTCTCTTAGACTTCGTCCTTTGGTGTGAACGTAAAGGGGGCCTCGAGGTGATGCCGAAAGTGGTAACTGTTATCAGTTAGGTCCAGCACGATGCCTGCGTCCTCGATGAAGTCAGCCCCAAGCAAGGTTTTCGAGGCGGGGCTGTCGGACATGCAGACGAACGTGGTCGTAATCCTGTGGTCGAGCTTCCATCGGCGAAATCTAGCTGCGGCAGCGGTGTCTAAGAAGGCTGGACGGCACCTGGGTCGGAGTCGTGGGGCGGTGTTTACTGCACAGAATACGACGGCGCTGGTGCTTGTGCTGTGGTATTATGGCACTTGATACAATTTGGATACATCCATAGCAACGAGCCTCGGCCGTTGTTTACCTGGGACCGGCTGGTAGTTGTGTGACAGTTCTTTGTTTTGCTTCTTTCTGCATTCTTTTCCCTGGGAGTTCTTTTATTGTGTCGCTTTTTCTGATGCCACGTCTTCAGCGGCTCTTGCTTTGGTTGGCAAGGCGTCGTAATGGTGAGCTGCACTGCGACCATGTTGGTCGGTTGAAAACGAGGTGGTTGAGTGGCTACAGTTAGCTTACAGTTAGTTAGCTACAGTAGGTGGGTGCCATTGTTGTCGAGATCCAGAAATGTTTTTTTTAGCGATCTTAATGAATTTTATTTATCGGCTCACCTGAATGGTTTTTAGCTACAGTTTGAAAAGTTACACGGAAAATTGGAAACCTTTTTTCTATGCGAGTTTTGTATGAACCAAAGACAATAACTCACAATTCGAACGAGGGATATGAGTATTTTTTTTTTAGTTTTGATCGTTATGGCCCTCGAAAAATTTTCAGGAAAATAAAATGCGAGACAATAATTATAAAGGAAAGTCGGAAAATTCAGACAAACTGCAAAAATATTTGTATGCACTCTCGATCATAACTGGCGATAGGAACGACATTTTTTTTATTCGTTGTGCTTCCTTGATGAAAATAACTCTATTCCAGCCTAAATTTATCTTGTGTATAAATAAAAATCAATTCCCGCATGTATGAAACATCATCACTTCAGAACGGCTCTACCGATTTGGCTGTTTTTTTTTGCTGTGTTTGTAATTATCAGAACAAGGTTTGTATTAAAGCAAATTTTTGGAAAATCCCCCAGAAAATTGGAAAATTCGGGAACAATTGAAGGTGCTTTTTTCTGTGGGATTTTGGAATGAATACAAGACCATAACTCACGATTCGAAGGATGGATATGCGTATTTTTTTTTGTTTTGTTCGTTATGGTCCTGGAAAAGTTTTCAGGAAAATAAAATAAAAATATGATAAAATAGTCAAATTTTCTGTTCTTCTGACCTTGCTAGTTTTAGAGTTTAATGTTTATTATTTCAATTGCTTTTGAAATATTCTCTCCATTTTTACAGTATATACAATTTGTATAATATATTTTCTTTTGTCCTAAATACTTTTTGTCGTATTCTTTCCTCATCCCCTTTCATGTTTGTTGAAATAAGTCTTCAAATAACGTCGCAACAACCCCTTTCCCGCTCACTTAATCATTAAACTAAATAGTGTACAAGAAAACGCTAAAAATAGTCCCCGTCAATTGACCCAAATCCGAAATCTAAATTAAGGAAATCCTCGAAAAAAATTGATCCAAACAGGTGCCACCCTGCATCTTTTATGAACCCCGGTCAATTTATGTTGCATATTAATGAAGTAGCCACTTGCCTCGTCGATAAACGCCCCGTGAAAATTTAAATCCCGCCGCGGTATTTTTAGACGTTGTTTGTGAAAGTGTTTATGCATTTCTGAAAACGCGGCTGGATGTGATTGATCGCGGTTTATTTACAAGTTAGTTGTGCTCTCATTCAGAATTGTGAGTGTCTAAAAATAATAAGTGGTCACTTTTAGATCTCAGATATCGGTTAGAGACTCCCAAAGTTCAATTTGTCGGGGGTCATAATTTGGAAAAATCTCGCCAACGGGAGTCGGAAATCACGCCAAACTTTCTTCCAAACGACTTGGTCTCAATTAAGCGAAATAATAGCCCATGTGCCTAAAAGAGCGCGAAGTTACTTTATTAAATTACCGGGTTATTTTATCCATGCTGTTAATTTATTTTCACGTCGCCCGGGATATAGATTTAATAATTTATTAACGTCGTGTGGAGGTGAGCCACACATGCAACGTGGAAATTATTTAAACTTTTAATTATGATAATAGGAATTGCTGTTTATGAGAAGAGTTCTTTTGGCGTGAAAAAATGTACGTTGGCACTCCTTGCAGAATTATTGCGCCGTTCGCCTGATGTGGGTAATATCAGATTGTCGCATATCTAGGGTGCCTTTATGCAATGATGTTAACAACAATTGACAGCTCGATATATTTACAAAGCAATTTTTTGGTGCGGGAAACTTGCTGAGGGATCGTAAAATCGCACTTACTAAGCACACTACCTGTCAAGGAATTCTTTGTGTACATGTAAGGAGGGGATAAAAGTACTTCCCGATTTTGTAATAGACTGTCATGACATTTTTTGGATCCCCCATAGTTATATTCTTGCATACCTGGACCGAAATAAATCCACAAAGGTCCAGAAGTATAAATAGCGCATAGTTAGCCATAAAACGTTTATACAACAAGTTACTAATACTATTTACACAACTACTTACTCTTAAAAAAATTTAGCTTAAGCTTATCTCTCGTGAATAAAAATTTAAACAGTCTCAGTTTTATGTTTTATGCAATATCTGAATTATTAAACGTAGGTACGAGTTGCTACAAACCGAGATTAATCAATAAAGTTATTACACGTATTTGTCGTTCGATATCTTTGTTTAAAGTTTAATTAACCTGCAATGCGTACAATTTATTGTGTTTCTTATCTAAAAATACTGCAGGTTGCAGTGCTGCAAACATTGTTGTTATGAAATTACTCTAAATAAATTATGACAACATGTAATCGATGGAAAAATATTGACCATGAAAAGCTCACATTATATATTTATTAACTAAATTGTATTTTTTTGTATTGTGGTCATTTCGAAGTGTTATTTGGGAAATTTTAAAATTGGACCATTCGAAAATCCGAAACTTTGGAGAGAATTTATAATTTCGTTATAATTTAAATAATGCTTTTAGCTTCAATCTGTCTTGCTTCCACTGTTTATATCATTATTTCGTGTTTCGTGATAATAACACCACATCTGCATTTTTGAATTTGGAAGAATTGTCAACTTCATCCCCATAAGGATCGAGATAACCGAGTCATTCTTGCATCATTATATCTGTTTTTTCCAGCACCAATCATAGTGATAAAATCGTCACTATACAATTTCGATTTTTAGCCTTCAAAAAGTTTATGTTTCTACTTACTCACAAACTGACGTTTTAAGAATACGAAACGTTGAGAGAACGAGGGTTTATAAGTGGGCTGTCAGCGCTGCCTCATGAATTTAAAACGAAAAGACCTTGCGTGAGGCATAAGTGCGACATAATAAATAATCTGCCATATTTTAACAATTCCAGTAGAAATTAAGACACAATGATAATACGATAAAAAATACAATGATTAGTACATAAATGTACGAAAGTGGCCAAAAAGTCATAAAAAGAGTACAAACTCCAATATTGATAGAGGGCAATGATCCATAGAGTTAACTTATATAGAATATTTACTTTTCTTTAAAAATATACAAAAGAAAATCACACAATTATTTTCAAGTATTCCTCTGGAAATAAAAAAATGCTATATTATTGATCCTTTTGATTCTTGACTCTTTTGACTACTTTAACATCAGAAGTCATTTCTGATGAAACGATACCCAACTTGATATGTCAAAAATGATATTCTTGAGCCCGCTGTGACTACTTCTATTCTTAATCCTCTTTGATTTTCTTGGTACTTTTGACCTTTTTGAATTTTTTAACTCTTTTGTGCCGTTTTTTCGGCCATATTAATTATTTTTATTCTTGCGTTCGACTTTAATGGTTCGTTGACACATTTGTCCTTTTCTTATTTTCGTTACTCTTTTGACATCTTTGTCCCTTTTGATTTAATCGATCTTTTTGTTCTTTTTGTTTGCTTTTAGCTCATTTGACCCTTTTTACTCTATTGATCTTTTTGACAATTTTTACTTTTTTGATACCAGTATTTTTTTTTATTCGACTTTTTAATGATATTCTGTTCATAACATGATGGCTTTGAATCTCATTATCTTATTCTATTGATAAATTTTTTTTTCATTACCTTGTTTATCTTGATTCTGTTGATTTTTCGTTCCTTTTGATCTTTTAACTCTTATGATTTTTTTTTATTTTTACTCTTTTATGGTTTATTTTGATAGCCTTGTGCTTTTTCTTAAAATTGTATTATTATATCTATATATAATTTTTTATTTATTTAAAGTTTATTTATTTCATAATATATTATAAATATTTAGAAAATATTGAATCTTTTTTATATTAGTTATATATTAAAAGAATGTGAATGAAATATGTTGTGGAAAATATTTGAAGCGTATTTTTTTAGTAATGTGTATGTTATATAGCATATATATGCTTAATATGTTTTTTATGCTGGAAAGAATATTTTGCTTTGTATATTTTTATATATTCTCTGTAGATTGTATTTATATTTATTTGAGATAAAAAAAAACTTTTTTCATAAATTCGGTGCTGTAAAAGGTTAAAACGAAAAAATTAATTTCCCGGGACTATATTGCACACAATGAGCTCTTTATAACATCAGGTACATAATTATAAGTACAGTATAAACTCTATATAGCGAATTCCTATATAACGAAAAACTCCTTAAAACGTAAAAATTGCTAAGGTCTGTTTGGTTTATATTGTTATTAAGTATATTGTTTTCTTTTCCTCTCTGTATAACGAAAACTCTTTATAACGTAAAAAATACCCGGTCCCTTCAATTTCGTTATACAGGGTGTTATGGAAGTCCTAGTAGAAAATTTAACCACAAGTAGAACTCGTCAAAATAAAAAAAATATATTTATCTTTTTTTTCGCAAACGCTCCCTTACGGAGTTAAAATTAAGAATAGTTTAACCCAATTTCATTCATTGTGAGGAATCCACAAAAACGCTACCCGATAAACAAATCGAAATAAAAACTGTTTAAATGGAAACATGTACTAACCTACCATAATATGCATAATATTGAAGGGGTTAGTAACATTTATTTAAAATTCGAATGTCAAAGTGACTTTTCAAAAAAACGGCAACAGAATGGTGAATGGAGTTAACAGCTGAATTGAAGATGCGGGAGAATACTTTGAACATTTGCTGTAATTTTCAATTATTCTACGTTATTTGTTAGTGTTTATTTTCATGAGAACATAAACGTCACAATGTTTACGATATCTTTAAATTCTAAGTCTAAGCAGTCAATTTGCAGACTGGGCCATTGCATAATAAAAAAAAGCCGCCTACTCTAATTTATAATTTAAATGATCGCACGGTATGTATTAAACTCTCTAACTTACGATAAATGTTGACATACCGACACATCTTCGAATACTTAAAAATTTTAAGTTCAATTTTCCAAAACGCGATTACATCGTGGGACGTCCGAGACACAAACAAGCGGCGGACTTCAGTTGCATAACACTGACACCACAGAAGCAGCACCATAGAAAAAACATTTTCGTGGAAATTACAATGAATAAATTCTTAGTATTTGCTTAAGAATCGATCACAGTTCATTTCTTAGCGGCCGTCGCGACACAACTGATAACTAAAATTTTTTTGTCGCAAAAAAGTTAGAACCTCGTTCGGCAAAAACTCTCTCATGCGTTCAAGTTCAATTTAGTCATAGGCAGAGGGTGAAATAAGGGGTCAGAAAAATGTTCAGAAAAATTGCGCATTTCAAGTGGTAAATAGAAAAATGTTTATTTTGACAAGTTCTACTTGTGTTAAATTTTCTGTTAGGACTTTACTTTTATTTTTTAAACAGCGACTTACCACTTTTTAAGATGTCATAATTGATAATAAATTAGAATATCTAAAGGAGCTCATTGAAATGAAACTGAACTGAACCGAAAAGTTAAAAGTTCAAATTTATTATTAATTGGCATGATAATTTCATTAATTTCTACTACATTAATTGTATCTTGTTTTGTGGCTCTACCAGTCTTTATTTCGCCCATGTGCACGTTTTGCTGGTCCATGCTTTGTTTCCCTTGCACGTATATGATTCAGACAAACAAAATATCGGGCAAAGCGGTTATCGGCCAGTTAGGGAAACCCAAAGGCTCATAAACCATTACCTGCCTGGCGACACTCAATGCCCGAGAAAATAATTCAGAAGTATAATTTTTCTACGTTTGAATAAAATACGCATAAACAATGTATTCAAAAACCTCTCACTAAAAATATTTATCCAATATATTTAAAATATTTGTGGCTACTAGGGTACTGACTAATTCGACTCTTTTGGCCATTTTAACCTCTTTGGCCCTTTTAAGCTCTGTTTTTATTGTTTATATTTTTCATACTTTTTATTATCGGTTAAGATAATAGCACTTTTGTTTGTTAGTTTTTTTTTTGTTCCTCTTTAATCTTTGACGACCATTATGCCCCTTGACTCTTCGGTCTTTTAAATTTATTATATAAAAATTTTCTTCAGTACTTTGACTCCCTTTCCTATTTTAATGTATCACTTAATGACTCTAGCCTGTTTTGACTATTGACACTTTCGGCTTTTGACTCTTAACTCTTTTGACTTCCGATTCTTGACTCTTCAATTTGTTGACGTTTCACTCTTGACTCTTTTGCCTCTTAATTCATTTGAATGTTTTGTGGTTTGGCGTTCACTTTTTGGACTTTTGACACTAGTTTCTGTCGACTCTTTTAAATTTTGATTCTTTTGCCTCTTAACCGTTTTTGACACTAACTTGATTCTTTCACTGTGGTCTGAGACTTTTTATAATTTTCAGTACAGAGGCTTACAGTTGGGTCAACATTAGACAACATTTGTGACATTGGCATTTAAGTTGTAAATCAGTCTTTATATTATAACCTTATTTTTAGCTATTCTCAGTGTGAGTCACAAAACGTCACAAAATGCGTTGTCCACGCCCATGACAGTAATTTCAAGTCGTGCCAATCGCTCAAAATCTTGCGTTTGGAAAACAGACAAAATATCGCTAGATGTCACCACCTCGCGCATTAGAGTAAACTGTAATCGTGATACAGAATAAAAAATTTGGAGGGCATGGAACAAATTAATTCCAATCTCAAAATTAAATGATTTTTTTTTTCAAAACCATATGCAAATCCTACCTTGTCTTTAATAAACATTTTTTGTAGCTAGTTTTATTTATTTATTTTTGCTGTCACCTCATGAACGGTAGTCTAAAGGAAAAGAGCACCCAGAAGTAGTACAGAACACTGGTTTTATAAAGAGCAGATCATTTCTTATTTTATTTACGTTAATTTGACAATTTTGACAACGGTTGCCAGTTATTCGAGTTTCATGCCTCCTTATTACAGTTTCCATGAAGTCGCGATTCAAGTCCCTCGGGTGGCGATTTTACCTCTGTTGGTACGACTTTGTATTACTGTCAGTTTCATCGGCGCGGACAACGGTTAAATGACACGTAACGTCACCAGCATCAGTTGCCAATACAGTTAACAATAAAGTATCGATTACAATAATTTTTTGAAGGAATGTAAAAAATTATGTCGGGTGTCCCCAATTGTAGCATTCAGTATTGATGAACTGTGTCGTTGGGCCATTTTCTAATTTCCGCTTGGATCTCTACAGTTTTAAAGCGGTACCATGTCCAAAATTTAGAGAATTTATAAATTTCAACAAAGAAAGCTTAGTAATTCCAGTAGAACACTGAAAAACTAGGAGAAGACAAAATAACCATACAATTAAAAAAAGAACAGGTTCCTAGATTACCGACCGACACGAAAACACGTAGAAAAGAAAAATAGAAAAGTGAAGAAGGGAAAATAAGCATAAACGAAAGGTAGGAAGAAAGAAAGGGATTGAGGAACAAACGCAACGACAATAACAAAGGTTCAAATACATAGTGACATGACCGATATTGTTGTGACCAACGGTGGGAACGCGTCGCTCGGGAGTTTAGTACAGTGTGCAATTTATTAGAGGAATTATTTATTAGCGGACGTTCGTTTGAACATATGACTACAAATGTGGTTCAAAACGGAGCTCCTCTCTATAGTGCACGCATAGTGTCAGACTGGTTAGATAAGAATTTACGAAAGGCATCCGCAAAATGCCCGACGAGTCGTAATCATCATTTTGAACATTTTTTATAAACGGTACGTTGACCTAATCTTATCTTCTTCAATTGAAAGCAAGTGTGGTTTTTGTCAGTCGGAAAAGGTTAGTCAATAAATAGTTCGTATTGTAAGTGGTAAGTTTTTTGCCCAAAATAAATCCAGGGACTGTCAAAATGTTTTAGTTTTAGCATCGCAGGTTGCCATTAATTTTTCAACTTTACATTCAGCGTTCTCAAGATTTAAGACCAACATATTCCAAAATTCATAGATAAATAACTAGAGACTGACAGTGAAATTAATAGAGATTTAATAAAGAAAGCTTTGAACAAAAATTAACATAGAACAATGAGAAATTAAGAAACTGGCAAATTGGGAATACAAAAAAAAAAGCTAAGATTCAGTGATTAAGAATAGGGAAATGTTTCTACACGTCCGTCAAGCACTTCTGGACATTTTTATATAATCTAAGATCTCCTTGTCATTTTCTACAAGTTTAATCTAACGAGTGAGCAACAAAATTCGTGATCGTAGTTGGCTAAACGTATATCGGTTCTTTTACTTTACTGTTTACAATTCACATTACTCGATGACTTACACAATCGTATCGATCAAGAATCGAAATTTTGGATTCAGAGGCTCCTACGATCACGAATTTTGTTGCTCACTCGTTATTTTCAAACACTTCTATAATGTCCCAAATATTTTTAATCCCAATCACATCATTTTAAAAATCTAATTAGTTGCTCTAGATGTTGTGAACTCAAGAGCTTCTTGCAGGCGATACCTGCATGCAAGTGTGAATTATGACGAACGAGCCGAAGCCGAGTGAGTAAGATCACACGAGCAATGATATTTGCGCTTTCGAACACTATTTTTGAACGACTGCCAACATTATGCATGAATCATATTAACTCAAACAAATAATAAAATAACTTTTCAAAAACATAACTGGCATTGGAATAAGATGTACAATATCTTATTTATATTATGTACGTGTATAATAGGATGGAAAACACTGGAGTGCGAAACTAGAACTAAGGAATTCAATTCTAGAATCTGATAAAGTGTAATCTAAAAAATTACTAAACAGAAAATACTGAAAAATATCCTTTGCAGAGAAATTACGACCGTGATGTTGAAAATCTGCAAGAATAAGAAATTGAAACGGAGAGAAAGAATGAGAAAATCTATAAACTAAAAACTGTGACGCTGGGGAGTTCTGAGATAGTGGAAAGACTATTCAATGATACTTGGACGCCCACAAACAATTTTGTAAACAACCAGTCGTTATTGTGAAAATATAGTTATTTTTGGCAGCTTTCATATTGTAGAAAGTCACTCCACGTGTTTTCGAAAGTAAACCTTGTTAATAATTTGTGTGACTGACCGTTTTGAATCCCCTGTACATGATCCGTATCTCCTGCCTGGTGAACTTGGTGAGCCTGCACAGATCCTCTAGGGCAACAGGCACGGGTTTGGGCACCCTGGACGGCTCTATCTCGAACACCACCTCCTCGATAGGGCTGTCTGACGGAGTCGCCATGTCTTCCTTTACTCTTCTTCGGATGGTGGAAGACACATGCTATCATTATACCGCGACCGCACACTGTTTTATCATCTGCCGCATTCGAATTTATTCCGGTCCATCCTTCTTCTATTATTAGCCGTCGGTGTTACTATCTATTACCGCATATAATAACACTGCTATTAGTAGTTAGTAATTGGTGTTGTGATGTGGACGTTGTCAGTGTGGGTATGTGAACGGCCTTTGCGGAGGCGCCGCCGTCGTGGTTAGAGCATTTCCCGGATTCGCCCGGACCAGAACTGGTCCTCTATCTGAGCTGCAGACTGCGCCTTGCTTGCGCACGCCCCGATTTCCTGACATGACATGGCGAAAGTAAAACGTGGATCTGCACACTTACCTACCTACCTACCTACTAGCTACGCCAAATCCATAGCTGCCCGAATCGGAAGCTAAAGCTGAGCTTACGGTGCTAATCGGGCGTCGGGGGCGACGATCGACTCCTAAACGGATCCGTTAATTTCATATTCACGTGCTATCCCTGGCCGCGCCAGACTTCCGGGTCTACATGCAGGACTGGAATTAGAAAGGGTGATTTATTTTCATCCGTACTTTTACATCGCGTGGGGAATAAAAAATCGTTATGAATTGTAAATTTCATGCAGCATATATTCTTGTTGAAAATGTCGGTCAATTATATTATGTGTTTGTGAGGACGTCGATAGCTCATTGCAAAGCTTCTACGAAAACATACATCCAATAATCCTTGATCCAACATTTAGTTAGGTCTAAGTTAAGTTAAGTCTAAGTTTTATCATTACATACTATGGAGTCCTAATCTCTGTTTTATCTTTCTAAATAGCCAAATAAATCTCTTCACAGCTCCATAAGGGTGATTCTGTTCTAACTGTTGTATTTAAATATATTTAAATTTTAGTCTAAATTTACTCCACTTTGATTCATCGACATTCTTCCCGTTTCTAAAATATCGAGAATGAGAATCAAATTTCAAATTTTTCTTGCCACGGTACTGACTCATTTAACTCATTAACTATATGGTACTAAAAGCTACGGTACTGACATTTAAAATTGAAATAGCAATTGTAATTATTTGGTTATGAATCTGATAATATCCAATTACAATATTATTTAGGTTAGTAATAAGTATAAAAATGTAGTAAAAAAATCTATAATTAATTAAGTTATCCAATGCCACGGTACTGACAAGTAAATTCATGACATACCTCTCTGAAAATTGACTTTTAAAATGACAGAAAAAACATAACTCAGATGACGCACGTATCATACAAATTCAAATTCTAAAATTCGCTTAAATCTAAGGACAAAAGTCATTAACCCAGAATAAGTTTGATTTTAAGATTCTAAACTCGTTTTGTATTGAGATTCTATAATTTAAAGTTACAGAATCGCAAATCAAAAATAAAAGTTATGGTTCTTCTTAACATGAGTAACCTGAGCAACTATATCTTGATGAATGATTAATTTTTGACGGACGTTTGTGCAATTCCGTATATACCAGCTTCTAAGACTTTATAATACTAATTTATCTTAAACGCCATTAACAAACTATGAATAGGCAACAACATAATTAACCCGACTAGTGCTCAAGACAGATCGTTCCCGCTCTGCCCGGGGGAATCTTGCTCTTCGCTCAGTTCCCCACTCTTCCTCAGGCATGCGCGATATATCAACCGCGCTAACACGGCAGACTGACGAGTATCTCGCTCTCGAGATAGGAATCCACACACCACATTCTCAAATTTTATCAGTGCTCAACCCTAACAACTACTTAACATTATTTATTCAACGGTCGGATCTCCATAATATCCGTGCAACATTTTCAAAACAATTGTCATAATAATCAACATTTCCAAACCAACTGTCGCAATAAGCTCACCACTTGTCATCACGTGGTTCCAGAGCAAATTACCAGAAGGAATCTCGGGCAGTCTACATTCTCAATACCGAACCAACTGTCGCAATTGCCAGCAAAAATTGCCAGAAGGAATTTCAGGTGGTCTTTCATTACTTTACAATTGTTTCAACATCACTTTACAATTCTTGGACCAACAAAACTGTACTGCTAACTATAAACACAAACAAGGTAACACTTTTCCCAGTTAACAACAATACTCAGACAACATTCAAGCAGCCAACACACACAGCATTTTTTTTTAAATCTTTTTTTTGTCACCGATTAAATTACTGTACTGGAATAAGACACTTACCAATTCGCCAATCTGTTTTACCACAAACCTTTGAATTCAACTTGTATCATTGCGTTCGTCCTTCGAACCTCGTCTCGGCTTTCCTGATAGTCAACACTTCTTCACAATTTTACAATTTTATTCAGACTTTAAGACCATGGGTACGCCGCCAATTTGGCCACTGAGGCACTTACACCTGAGGCTCTTTGTTTTTACAATCGCACTTCTGATAACAGATTCTAAGACTTCATAATACTAATTTATCTTAAACACCATTAAACTATGAATAGGCAACAACATAACCATAACCTGACTAGTGCTCAAGGCATCGTGTCTCCCTGCTCTCTGCCCTAATCCCCACTCTTGACCACCTCAGGCATGCCCTAGTTCTGAGCAAATTGAAAGGCTAGGTGGGAGTGAATATTTCGGGTTTGGGACATTTTCAATGCTCATTTCGAATTCGTATATTGAGAGTAACATATACAGGCTGTCCCACGAAATGTGGTAGACATTTAAACCTGTAGTAGATCCGCAAGTGCAGATTCTTCCAATAAAATTTCAGCGTCCAATATTGGACCATGTGAATCGTGGGAGAACATTTGATAGGTCTTTACATTTTACCTCCAAAACTGACAGGAGCCAGTTATTTGAAATTTCATAACAGAATTTTAATGATCTTTTAGAAGTCGTTTCTCTACAAACACAAGATGGGACCTTCTCCACATTGTGCGGGAAACAAATGGAGAGGACGTAGTGGACCTGTGCTGTGGCCGCCTCGCTCCTCAGATTTAAATCCGTGCGATTTTTTGTATTTTTTGTTTTAACAGTGCAGGAATTACGCTTGGAAGTGGAGAATGCTGCCCAAACAATGCCTGGTGTTTTCGGCAGAGTGAAGGATGATGGATTAGTGCTTGTTGGGTTTTTTTCCTCCATTCTTTCCTATTTAGTATATTTTGTTTTCAGTTTACTACTTTCAATGTCCGTAAATTCCCTTCCACTTGATCTATCCTATACCTTCCCTTGGACCTTCCGTTGGGTCCATTCTTTTATTTTTCTGACTAGCTCTTCTCACTTTTATTTTACTATATCTAACTATATCTTATTCTTCATTTAAGATTTTGTTCTTATGATCCTTCTTTTTTCAAGTATCCTTAGTTGTCCTTCTTCTCTACTTGTGATTGTGGTTATTTCTGAAGCATGGGGCACTTCGGCTCAATCAGTGTCTTATATATGTCTTTATCCCGATTCTTTTCCCTACCTTCTTGTTCTTTAATATTTTTTTGTTTGTGTGATATGCTCTGTAGCCTAATTGTATTCTTTTGGTCGTAGGTCCCGAATTCTGTATCTTTTTTAATTATGCTTATTGCCGAAATGAATAGTATGCAGTGCTGATAGAGGTGATGATAAGAGTTGAGATACCCTTTCTTGGTTTAGCAGAGTAATTCCTCGCTAGTTGTCACACAATGACAAGTCTCCATCCTTTGGTATTGAAACTATTTCACCTTTGCCCCGGTCTTTAGGCATGGATTCCCCTTTTCACATTGCTAGTAAAGTTTTGTTTGTGAAGTTCTTCTCCTGCATGATCAACAATTCATCATTTATCCCATTATTCTATTCTGATATGTGATTTCTTCGAGAATTTCTGAGGACCAAAGTTTTGCTTCCTTTTATTGTCCTCGATAGTTACTGGCATTTTCGCATTATTCTTTCTATTGCTTATATTTATAGTGCCATGGCATTCTTTTTCGCGCACAGCCCAATTTCATGTTGAGTTGCGACGGTCTTAAATGCCGGTTGCTGTGGGGACGAAGTGATCTTCGGATTCTTAAAGCTATTGCGAAAAATGTGACCAAAGTAAAAAAAGTGACAAAATTTTTTGACATCGAGCAACATTTTTTTGTTGCTGCGCTTAAAATGATTGAAGGGAGACGCCATCCCATTGTCTATTTTAATTTTATTGCTTGTAAGCTGTAAAATGCAAATCAAAAAGCACTGAAAGTTCTAGAATTGATATACGATTTAGAGACCATCGAATAACAAATTTATTATTTGGATCTTATCTAGGAGAATACTTTTGAGAAAATTATTACTGTTACAATTCATTAGTACATCGATATAATTATCTTCCAGTACTTTAACTCGGGGAGAATTAATTTTACTTCTTAACATATATAAAAGTGACAAAGGCTTTAGTACAAGTTTTTTTTTCATTTTACAACTTTGTTATTATTTTCCACGTGTCTTTATTTAGCTAGACATATTGAGGTAAGCATGACACATTCAAATATATTAATTTTAACACACGTCACAACAAACGGCATTGTTTGAAACTCCGTGGCATTTGCCTATAAATAACTCATTGCCAGAACTCGAGAAAGAATAACATCAAATCACTAAATCTGTTAAACTTTGACGCATTGTTTTGACAAAAAAGCCATAATTTACAAGAAATGTAACAAACAGACGCTTTCGTCATTTTTATTGTCTTAACACGATGCATCAATGAGTTATTGCCTTCATGCTTAATAACGGTACTATTCTTATAAATTTACGACTCCTAACTTCCACGCATATTTATCTTGAGGTGTTAACAGCTCGTTCCGCTTTCTTCATTGAGTGAATAATAATAGTGTTGTGAACTTGGTAGGAGTTGTATTTAGTTTGTGGGTTTAGATCTTGTTCCAATGATCCTGTATCCCTTGTTTTATAAGTATAAAGTAAAACACATCTCATCCGGATCTGACCGGTGTAACGAACAGACATATTCTTTTTAGTGAAGAGGAGTATCTTGAAATATATTTATTTTCAATATTTTAAAGTAAACAATATTTTTGGTTTTCCCATTTGGCGCATACATAAATAAGTTTTTCGGTGTTGCCTCTCCGTAACATATAATAATTGGCCATGTGGGAAACATGGACTGTCCAAATTGCCCCAGCAACACCCACTGACTGTCCCTGGTCTTTGTTGATGGTATTGATAAAAAATATAAAATATCGTAACATATTGTGTTGATGAATTTCTGTCATCGTTACTTTTGACATGCATCTTTGCTGTTTGCATATCAATGTGTATCTTTGTACAGTGCTTTTTGCTTTTTACTTCTGTAGTTATTTTAAATTTTCTTTGCATCCTCTTCTGTGAAAAAGTTGTCAGGCAACCAACTTTACAATCGATTTAAAATTCAGAAAATATTTCCATGAAAAGACATTGTTCCACCGAATGCTTAACGGCAATGGCCTTTGATAACCTATTAGGTTCACATTAAGAATAAATTCGGATTTATTAAATTTGGGACCCCCATTACAATCGACATAACCTCAATAAACTCTAGTCTGTCACCCCTCACATGCACGTGTTTATAACTCCCCAAATTATCCAAAGAAACTTGTAATTTAAACAACAGCTGCAATGGCAGACCCCAATGATGAAAAACCAAGAAACTTCCACGAAATGGAACTGGATGACCGCATTCTAAAGGTTAAGCCGTTTACTCCAAAAGTGAGGTTATAATCTAAATTTGACTATTTCAGGCCGTAGCAAAGTTGGGGTGGCAAGCTCCGACTCTAATTCAAGAGAAGGCCATCCCCCTGTTGTTGGAAGGCAAGGACGTTCTCGTTAGGGCCCGTACTGGCTCTGGTAAAACTGCCGCTTTTACAATCCCCGTCATACAAAAGATTCTAAACATTAAGAAGACAGCCAGGACCCAGGAGATCAAGGCGCTCATCCTGGCACCCAGTAAGGAGCTGTGTCACCAAATCTGTGGGGTCATCAAAGACTTGACTATTAAGTGCTCAAGAGATGTCAGGTGTGTAGATGTGTCCCCACAAGTGGAGCTCAATGTGCAGAAGCCACTGCTGGTTGACCGGCCTGATATTGTTGTGGGTACACCAACCAGAGTGTTGAAGCATGTTAAAGCAGGGTATTTGGATCTGAAGAAGTCAATTGAGTTGTTGGTGGTGGATGAGGCAGATTTGGTTTTTTCGTTTGGTTATGAGAGTGAAATGAAGGAGTTAATCAGGTATGTTCTATTGTTGGTAGAGTATTTTCAATAAATAATAATTTGTAGTCACCTCCCTAACATTTATCAAGCAACTCTGGCATCAGCTACTTTGAGTGAAGATGTTAAAAGTCTCAAAAGCTTAATGCTACACAATCCTGTGATCCTGAAGTTGGAGGAGCCAGAACTGGCCCCTGCAAGTCAGCTGACACATTACCACCTCATGGCTGAAGAAATGGACAAGGCTACCATCATCTATTCCCTGTTGAAACTACATCTAATTAGAGGCAAAACTATAATTTTTGTCAACACTGTAGATAAATGCTACAAGTACCTTAACAACTCCTATTTGGGAAAACCACTAAATATTACTGTTTTAGAATTAAACTCTACTTAGAACAGTTTGGAATACCCACATGTGTGCTAAATTCAGAGCTTCCAGCCAAAATTAGATGCCACTCAGTCACACAATTTAATCAGGGAATTTATGATATCATCATAGCTTCAGATGAAAAGGCTCTGGAAGAGCCAGGGTTTGAGAAAGGCAAAGATGGTGAAGTCAAAAAGTCAAAGAGGAGGAAAGATAAAGAGAGTGGTGTGTCGAGGGGGATTGATTTCCAACATGTAGCCAATGTTGTCAATTTTGATTTTCCTTTAGATGTGCAGTCCTACATACACAGGGCTGGGAGGACTGCTAGGGGCAACAATCAGGTAGGTGTAGACTGTCAAGTCTAATTATTATGAATGCTAAAGATTAAAATTTTTGTTCAGGTGTTTTATGACATGAAATTGAGTGTAAAACCCAAAATATGCGTCCTCTTAAACATATGTGTATTTTGGGTCGTATACCTGATATTATATGTTCAGTTTTAATATCAAGAGCATAGAAAATAATCGATTATACGTCGAATGTAATTGGATTATTTTTGTTTGCTCGAGTGGTATTCGTTACGATTATATAACCAAAGCCATCCAAAAAATGTGCAATTGTGCCAGAACCGAAGTGATTATACCACGTCGTCAAGGGTATAATCGCTTATCTATACAGAGTGAACATAAAGTTCCGCACAAAATTCATAATTTAGTTATGTAATGTTCTTGCGAAAAACGCTCGAACAGATCAATTTTTGTTTTTAAATTGCCATCTTCTGACATAAAAATTTTGTTGATGACGTCATCTGTTTTTGAACTATGACACCGTCATCAATTTTTTTTAAATGGCAACCCCCAATTTTTTTTTTTTTTGGTTTTAAATACACTTTTCAATTCTCTATTCAACAAGCGTAAAAAATTGCCACTTTGCATAACTTTTTTTTTTCCTTCTTGAAAAAAATTGAAAAATAACAATAAATTTGGAAAGCAAACAA
This sequence comes from Diaperis boleti, assembly GCA_963583935.1. NCBI lineage: Eukaryota > Metazoa > Arthropoda > Insecta > Coleoptera > Tenebrionidae > Diaperis > Diaperis boleti. The sequence continues at coordinate 43,740,732 of OY757248.1, forward strand.
CAAAAAATGAAAAACCATTTAATAAAATTTAACGCAAGTGCTCAAATTGCCACCCGCCAACTATTTGACACATTCCCAGACGTTTTTTAGCGCTTTGAACATCTCGTTCAATCACTTCGGGATTAATCTGCGCCATTTCACCACGAATTCGTAGTGAAATAGTACTTTTTCAAGAAATAAAAATTTAATTTTTTGAAGTAAAATTTGTAATTTTTTCAAAAAAAGAAGTTATGCAAGGTATCACTTTTTTACTTTTGTTGAATAGAGAATTGAAAAGTGCATCTAAAACCCAAAAAAAAATTGGGGGTTGCCATTTAAAAAAAATGATGACGGTGTCATAGTTCAAAAACAGATGACGTCATCATCAAAATTTTTATGTCAAAAAATGGCAATTTGAAAACAAAAATCGACCTGTTCGAGCGTTTTTCGCAAGAACATTACATAACTAAGTTATGAATTTTGTGCGGAACTTTATGTTCACTCTGTATATAGTAACTAGAAAAAATCTGTAATTGATATTGGCTCCATTTATTATGTGTTATATTATAATCTATCTATACAGGGTGATTCACGAAATGTGGCGAATATTTAAATTTTAAAATCAATGGCATCGTTGGTTGCACTCAAAACATTTTCATGGTCGCTGGATTTATTTTGGACCAAAAACTTACTAGTTACGATACGTACTGTAGTAAACATCTCGGTTTTTATTGATTAACCTTTTCCGACTGACAAAAACCACTCTTGCTTTCAATTGAAAAATATAAAGGACTCACCTTGGCCGACGTACTAATTATAATGACGACTCCCTCGACTGAACACAAGAGAAAACATCACTCCGATCCACCTTTCGTGTAAATTATTATCTAACTAGTCTAACACTAAGCGTGCACTACGGGGAGGAGCTCCGTCTTGTAAGAACCACATAATTTGTTTTCGTATGTTCGGACGAACGTCCGTTAATAATTCCTCTAATAAATCGCACACTGTACAACTCCCGAGACGAAGAGAGTTCCCACGGGTTTCCCCGTAGGTCATAATAATGTCGGTCGTGTCACTATTTGAAAAGCCATTTTAACAAAATTAGCGCACCGTCAACAGTCAAAGTAAAACTGAAGGGCAGTCGTTAATTAATTGGCAGTCATTCACCGCACTCTTCCCTGCAAAAAGTCCTTTTTTGTTTAGTCCAAGAGATAATGGTTCTTCAATCATGACAGCGGTTCTCAATCGGTTTTCGCGTAAATTTTAAAACCCATATATCTTGCTTTTTTTTACAGTCACAATTTTAAATATTTGCCACACTTCGTGAATCACCCTGTATATTAATACGCAAGTCTGTATATTTTCACTCAACACACCTAAACAATATGTACACCGTTGGAAAGGTCTGTAGATGTGTTTAAAAAAAAGACTACACGGATATGTGTTTGTGTGTGTGAGTTACGCGCTGGTTACGCATGGATTTCGGTGTTTGACCATTTTGAGTGACCGGCGATCACTGGTTTATTTATTTTTTATTTTTCAGGGAAGTGTGCTCTCTTTTGTTAGCATGAAAGAAAAGCCGTTGTTGGAAGAGGTGGAAAAGACCTTGAAAAATACCGAGGATGACACCTCCATATTTAAGTATGTACACGGAATTTTTTTACTCACTGATATTAATTTTTTCCTCATTTTTAGATCTTACCAATTCAGACTAGACGAAGTAGAAGCCTTCAAATACAGAGCCAAAGACGCCTGGAGGTCGGTCACCAGAATAGCGGTCCGAGAGGCACGACTAAAGGAAATCAAACAGGAGCTGTTCAATTGCCAGAAGCTCAAAGTAATGTTACTATCCGCCCCCTGTACTTTACTTATCGGGTTTTTACAGAGTTACTTTGAAGACAACCCCACAGACCTCCAAGTGCTCCGCCACGATAAAGCCCTGCACACCGTTAAAATCCAGCAGCATTTGTCGGACGTCCCAGACTACATCGTCCCTCCCACGTTAAAAGGGTTGGCAGGATTGTCTAGAAAGACGAAGAGGAAACGGGAGCAGTTTAGGCCCATGCAGGGTGCTTCCGGTCGCTTCCAGGCCCGGAAGAGCAACCCCTTGCTGAGCATGGACTTTGAGGGGTTCACCAAGAAGAAGAAAAAGAATTGATTTGTTATACAATGATTTATTTTTAATAAACGTTACGGAACTATTTTTATAACGTCTGATTGTACCCACGCTTTTTACAACAACGGGGGAGCGTCTGCAAACATAATTTTGTTTATATGGCGTCCATATAGCACTCGTATCAGTCGTAAATCTGTCCTAATGGTAAAATTACAAATCGCCTTATTGATTTATTGAAAATCCCAATAAACAGGTTTAAAGTTTCAGAAGACGTCTATTTTAAATTCAGTTTGATTAAATCAAAGTAATCTAGAGAGGAAACTTTTTCTTTGAAAGTCAATTGGTGCTGTGATTGGCTTAGCAAGTAGGTGTTTCGCGCATTTCTGATAAGATAAATTTATAAGATCACCCCCTCCTGGGGTGTCGACACCAATATAAGATAGAGCCGGGAGTATTTTTCGCAGTTTGCAGATTTCCCAACATGAACACGAACCTGCTGATAGTCATCATTGTCATAGGTGAGTTTTCCATTTTACACTTTGATTGTTACCGAAGATATTGCAGCGGGAGTTGTGTGGGGCGAGGTTCAGTCCTGCACTTCCTGCGGCTCGGAATGCAAGTCCAAATGCGGCACTAGACACTTCAGGACTTGCTGCTTCAACTACTTGAGGAAGAGGAGCTCCGATTCGCTCGTCATGGACCCCAGTTTACGTTTGGAACTCTGGCTGGCGAAATCTAGGAATCCGTACTTCCAGCAGCAGCGGAACTTCTTGGATTCGTCGTTGGAGATCCCCAGCAACGAAGCGACGCAATGAGGTGTTTTTGATCCAATAACTGTATCTTAATCAGTTTAAATGTATTTTTGTGGAGGCTGGATATTAAACAATTTATAAATAAATTGTTGCGTTTGTACTAGGTGACACCCGGAATTTAAACTGCTTTTCGTTGTTAAATTTCAAGACATTGAAAACAAGTATAATAAATGTATAGCTAAATATGAATAGTGAAAAATACTGATTAATTTTATTTACCACTTTTAAGAATTTAAATTTCTGGATGAGTGAAGAATGTTTCTGGTATTTTTTAGGCGAAAATAATTGATATTACAAAGAGAATCGCCTGAATGCTTGCATAATTATGTGGATAAGATTTTCAAATTGTTATATTAGATTTACACAGGTCAGGTAGAAATTGAGCAGTGACAAGAATTTCATTAATTCCCTTGCGACATTGGCGCGCTAGATTGCACTCCATTTAAAATTTAAAAACCCGCCGCTCATGTCGATGAATACATTTGCAGGAAACAGGATCGCGTACAAGCCACGTACAGCAGCCAGGTACATGGAAATTTTGCATTATGATGCATCAGATATGGAAGCCATTATCTTGGTTATGCTATCGGATTTTTCAGTTTTAATGCAGAAATAAACGAAATCCTGTTCTAGAAGTACCTTTATTGCAAAAACCAGGAAAATGACTTTAAATTTAACATTCAGTTGAGCACGATGCCTAAAGCCAGTTTTCCAATAAATTAAAATTACGCTCGTCCCATCCCCGAACCGACGCTTATGTGTATGACGGACAATTACAAAGTAGAAAAAAGTTTGGGAACAAACAGAACAAGTGGTTAGTGAGCATTTCTTCCGCACGTCGTACATGAATCATGGGAAAGTTTCAGAGGAGGGGTTATGACAGCCGCTCAGTCCACAACATCGTTTTGGTGGACTCTTTCTCTTCTTATCTGATAGCAAGTGTGATGAGTTTTTCATGGCATTATAAACTATAAAAGGAGGTCGCCACTGATGGACGGTAGTTAGCCATAATAATAATTACTATAATTAACAAACTGACACAATATATATCGTTAAGGGGGGGAGATCTTACCGTGAGATGGTGTCATGTTAAAATAACCATATTAGCATTTATGCGATTTTTGTTGGCCCCACCCAGTAACTGGTAGTGTGACTTCTTTCATCAGGGAACAGATAACTCTAGTATTTTTCGATGCGTTCCGTACAATGTAGCCTACTCTAATTTATAATTTAAATGATCTCATGGTGCTTCTATCGTGTGGTCATAAGCACACACCGATTTTAACCTTTTTACCCTACAAAATACTAATTTAAAAATCGGAAAAAATTAGGGAACTATTTAGACACTTGCGGTATTCTAAATTATTAGCATCAGCACGGCCGTTCAGTGGCGGGTAACTAAATTAACGTCAAAACTTCCACGATCACTACGGGGTTTAGGGCCAAAAATTTATTAAGAAAAATTCTGTTACACCATCGATTTTTATATACAGGGAGAGTCATTAATGTGGGATCGGTCTCTTATACCTATACTATTAATAAAAAAAATCGTCAATGGAATAAAATTGTACAAGAAAAAATGCATTTCCTAAAAATATTTAGAGCTACCTAACCGGGCCGAATTTTCCAGGATCGTCTTCAACTTCTTTTTTTAATGGAACTGTATTTTATTGTTGTTAAATGCTATAAGTAATGATTTTTTTTTTCAAAAAATTGTCAAAACACAGCTTTACAAAAAAAATTATTAAGGCTTGGCTATTAACCATAAAATTATAATATTTTGTACGTAGGTAAAAGAAGGTTAGAAACATCGTGTGTGGCCCATACTTTTTGATTTCAATGTAGTACATACTTAAGAGAAAACTTTTGATATCCTTTGTCCTTTATCTTTCGTCCAAATGCCTACGTACAATTTGGCTATAGTGGGATGGCCCCATCATTAAGAGGAATCCCTACCCCGGTGCTGCGAGTTGGTTGGAATTACCCTTAAAATTTACCGTAAATATTAAGGAAAGTTCATGTTTTTGACATCAAATGAAAGAAAAATTGCCAATCTACACATGTCTAGTAATATTTTTTTGAAATTTTACTTATAAGATGCACACTTTGTCCAATTTTTTTTTGGCATAACAAAAACTAAATTAAAAATTTTAATACTAGAGATGGGTACATATGGGTTCTTTCTATTATCTGGAAAAATCTTACATCGTTTCGTTAAGATATAGACATTATTTTAAGGCAAATTTGAAACCCTTACGTACATAATTTTAACCAATTTTCTACATTGTGAAATGCTGCCGTACTCAAAACTCCTCCCATCGAACCTTTAAGGGACACTCCAGTACTCAAGTAGACGAAATTTGGGCTGAATCTCTCAACGAAACGGAAAAAGTGTAGCAATTTGAGAGAATACAATCGGTAGGTTTATACACGCTTAAATTGTAAAGGTGGCTATCATAAATCCTTTATACTTATAATATTTTTTTTAAGATTTTGAAAAGCAGACTTGCCTTTTTTCACGAAAACAACTACACTACAGAATAATTCCGAAACCTGCAATAAAGTAAGTTGTTCTGCATCATCTTATAGTTTAAAGATAGTAAATCCGACACAGCTGAGTAAATTTTTTTAAGAGACGGCAGTAATATTAAATTGTGTAATTTAAAAAATTAAAACAAGAGATAGCAAGAATGTGAATAGTAATAAAGATTTACAACACCGATCTGTGCGAAGAAGTGATTCATCTGTAATGCAACCATTTCAGTAACTTTAAATTTATATTGATTACCTCAATCTTCATAAACTATGGTGTTGTATACTTTAGAAAAAACAAGGATATTTTTTGTAAATAAGCACAAGAGAATTCCGAAAGACAAAAATTACGAAAAAAATGGAAGAGCAGAAATTAAACAAGGTTATTGAAGCACATACCAAAGGACAAATAAGAGCAACAAATATACTAGAGGAACTATCACAAGAATATGTATGCTCAAAATGCCAAAGAAGAAAATACTGAAGAGGAAAAATCAAAGAAAATAAAAACAGATAAAAAAGCGTATTCTGATGGACAAATCAAGGATACCAAAGCAAACACAAAAGGACAAAAAATGATATAATAATACACTAGCTGACCCGGCGAACCTTGTACCGCCTCAGAATCACTAACACAGGGGCCCATAAAACCCAAGGGGGGGGGGGCTCATATTAATGTTTTAATAGTTATTCTGCTATTCTGGGCGGAGACCAATCCAGCAAATCAAAGATCATAAAAGCCGTTCTTGAGTTATAAACCCAAGGGTGGCCCTGGGCCCCCATGTTCATGTTTTAATAGTTATTCTACTATTTGAGGCGGAGACAAATCCAACAAATCAAAGATTATAAAAATCGGTCACACCTAAGGGGGGCCCCATGGAACCCAAGAGAGCCCCCATGTCCATGCTTTAATAGTTATTCTGCTTTTCGGAGCGGAGACAAATCCAACAAATCAAAGATCATAAAAATCGGCCCAGCCCAAGGGAGGCCCCTGGGTCCCCATGTAAATGTGAAAAATACTTTACGACCTATTCTCGTACCTACCAAATATACAAAAAAAAAAAAAATAATAAAAATCGGTCCAGCCCAAGAGCCCCCCCTGGGCCCCCATGTAAACGTGAAAAATAGTTTACGTAAGTTGGGGTCGGTTTTCCTGGCGTTTATATTTGGAATTGGTACAACCGCTTAAAGCAGTTTTTAATAAAAAAGTAACAAAATAGTACATTATATTATAAGTGATAGAAATGCATCATTATTAGCGAGTGAGAATTTTGACCCACGAGTGCGCTTGCGCACGAGTGGAGCACTTCTCACGAGCTTTATAATGACATTTCGATCACGTGTGATATACGACGTTTTATCTTACAGGTGCATTGTATAAAAATCCAAGAAATATTTATTCAAGTAAACATCCGCCTGTAACATTAGCATGGTTCTAATATGAGTTTCCGTAGTAACCTGTGATTGTTATAGTTATGAAATAAACAGTCTCGTTGTTTTTCACAATTTTCACCAAAGTAATAAAAATTGACTTTCTACCGAAACTATTTAACTAGACTTGGAAGTCGCTGTTTCCAGCTTGCTCCCGGTAAGGTCGAGATACATGTACGAGAAAGAATATGATCTGTTCGTGAAGTGGAAGGCAGAGAATTACATTACATCGCATGTAATTACAAATTAATAATTACAATTTTTTAATACAACTGACAGCTGTCAGATTTACTCACTTGTGAGTAGAACTGACAGCTTTATCTCTCTTGTGAGTAAAATTTGATTTCTGTCACCAAAAACCATGGTATAAGGGACCTAAAAAACTACACCTGTAAGATAAATTTTTTTTTTCGTCAATCACGGGCCCAGTCTTTTTAAAATGAGAATCTACATCCAAATTTTCACATCTTATAATGCTATACTGTTTGTTTTGCATAATTCTGGGGAAAACTACTCTCCCCATTTACGCCAATTTTTTTGCGGTTTCTAAATATTTTATAGTTATTTTTAAAGGAGAGTTCAAGTGCTAATTATCATGCCTATAACATTGTCGGTCTTCAAGTAATAAGAATTTTGAGAAAAAAACTTCCCAAATCCACCCTCCCCTTTTCTCGCCGCTGGTAATTTTTTTTTTTTTTCAAAATCGTCAAACACTGGTCTAATCATTTTTAAACGAGAGTCTAAGTGCCAATTCTCATGTCTGTAACATTCTCGATCTTCAAGTTATGGGAATTTTGAGAAAAATAAAATTACATATTCGCAAATTCAGTCTCCCCTTTTTCGCTGTTGGTAATTTTTTTTTTTGGAAATTCATCAAACACGGGTCCGGTCTTTTCTAAATGATAATCTAGATCCCAATTTTCACGACAGTAATACTGTCAGTTTTCAAGTTATAGGAATTTTGGGTAAAACCACCCCTACTTTTTTCTCGGTCGGTGAAGAAGTTTTTGCAAGATCGTCAAACACGTGTCTAGTTATTTTCAAAGAGTCTAAATCCCAATTTTCACGTTTTTAGCATGCCGAGTTGTCGAGTTATGATTTTTTTTTATAAAAACCGTTTTCCCCTTTCCCCCCCTTTTTCGCCGTCTGTGAATAATTTTTTGGAAAATCGTCAAAAAGGGGTCGAGTTATTTTCAAAAGCGAGTTCGGGTACGAATTTTCACTTCTCTACCGTTTTTCGCTTTCAACTTAGTTGGAGCCTAGAGAGACCAATTAACCCCCTTAGAAACGGAATTTTCAAAAATCCTTTCTTAGTGCGCCTATACGCCCTAAAGACTACGTACCTACCAAATTTCACGCTTCAAGACTCAACGGTCTGGGCTGTGCGGTGATCAGTGAGAAATCAGTTTCGCATTTATATGTGTATATAGATTATTCATATTGTCATCATAATAATATGAAATGTATTTTATCTTACAGGTGTAGTTTTTCAGGTACCTTATACCATTGTTTTCGGTGACAGAAATCAAATCTTAATCACAAGAGAGATAAAGCTGTCAGTTCTACTCACAAGTGAGTAAATCTGACAGCTGTCAATTGTAATTGAAAATTGTAATTATTAATTGTAATGTGATTACATGTAATGTAACGTAGTTCTCTACCTTCCACTTCACGAACAGATCATACTCTTTCTCGTACATGTGTCTCGACCTTATCGGAAGCAAACTGGAAGCAGTGACTTCGACGTCTAGTTGAATATCTTTCGGTAGACAGTCAATTTTTATTACTTTAGTGAAATTTGTGAAAAAGAAACGAGACTGCTTATTTCATCACTATAACAATCACAGGTCACTACGGAAACTGATATTAGAACCATGCTAATGTTACGAGTGTAATACAACGTTTTATCCTTCGACACAACCCCGGAAAGCTTTTAAATTGCTCAAAATCCATAAAAATAGTGTGACGTTTATCTGTCATGTTCATTATTACATAACAGTGTTTAAAATTAATTTAAAATTTTAAAATTCTGACAGTGTGTAACGATAAACGTTGTATTATACTGGTTCCTGTGTACTTTGGGGGCTTTCCGGCACTCGGGGCTTAAAAAAGCACTGGTTTCACTCGTGCTTTTTAAACCCTAATGCCGGAAAGCACCCAATTTATACAGGAACTCGTATAATAATAGTAGATTATATTATTATTATTAAGAGCATAAGTTACGCTTTGTGTGCTGAGCCTGGACTGTTGACTGGTTAAGTCCAGGCGAAGCACATAAAGCGACTTATGCTCTGAATTATATATACTATTTTATCCGCAAACCTTGCTCAGAAGCCCCCTTGTTCCGGTCCCCCCTTGGTCGAGGCCCCGCTTGGTCGGGAGCCCCCTTGGTCGTGAGTCCCCTTGATCGTGAGCCCCCTTGGTCAGGAGCCACCTTGTTCGGGTCCCGCCTTGGTCGGGAGCCCCCTTGGTCAGGGCCCTTTGGTCGGGAGCCCTTGTAAATAAAACAAGGAGGCCCTCAAGGGGGAGGCAGCTACTACGCTAGTCGTTTCATTTACACGCGTCCCCATTCACTACCTCGATAGTTTCACTTTCAATAAATTAGAAAACAACAATTTAGTAAGAATTTGAAAGAATTCATTATCTGATTAAGCACATAAAATAACACCTGTTGTCTACTTTATGAGCCTAATTAGTTAAAGTGACACTTTTACCTTGTCAATGGGGGCACATATTATGTTGTCACTTTTGTGACGTTTGCGGATAAATAACTATTTTTATCGTTCGACACTGTCAGAATTTTCAAAGTTTCGCTTGTGTAAACACTCTCTGTCATGAAATAATGAAAATGACAGATAAACGTCACACTATTTTTATGGATTTTAAGCAATTTAAAGGCTTTCCGGGGTGGTGTCGAACGATAAAACGTCGTATTACACTCGTCCCTGTGTAGATTGAACGCTTTAAGCCACTCGTGGTTCACAAAAGCACTCGTTTCACTCGTGCTTTTATAAACCACTTGTGACTTAAAGCGTCCAATTTACACAGGAACTCGTATAATAATCTACTATTATTAAGGAAGACGGAATAATGAGACAGAAGATGCGAAAAGAACATCGAAGGACAAGACAGAAAATAAAGAAGGAAGAAAAATGATTGAATTTATAGAAGAGAGAGGATACGAGGTACTGAACGGGAACTGGGAAGATGATACAGGACAATTTACGTACGTGGGGCCGAGAGGAGAATCAGTGATTGACTACGCAATAGTCAATCAACATGCATTGGATGAAGTAAGAAGATTCGAAGTGGGAAACAGAGTGGAATCAGATCACCAACCGTTAGAAATGGAAATCGCCGGAGAAGAAATAAAAAGAAAAAAACCTAATAAAGAAACAATTATAAAAACAATCTGGGAAGAAGAAAGCATACAAAAGTACAGAAGTGCGCTACAACATGTTGAAAGAGAAAAAGAAAAACAAAAAGACACCGAAACAAGAATGAAAGAACTCGAAAGGAGAATGAGAGAAGCGATGACAACAAAGAAAATAGAAGTAGAAGTGGGAGAAAGAATGGGAAGAAATAGATGGTGGGATAAAGAATGCCAGGAAATGAAAAGACTTGCCAGAAAGCAAATGAGAAAATGGAGAAGTGGGAAGGGATCAAGAGAAGAATACCGGAAGCAATTAAAGAAATACAAAGACACTTGTGAGAAGAAGAAGGAAGAAAAGAAAAGAGAAGAAGAAGAGGAAATTAGATCAATCAACACAGAAGAAGAAGTTTGGAAATACATAAACAGAGAACGAAAAGTGAAAAAGTGGGCAGACGAGAAGATAAGGATAGAAGAATGGAGAGAGTATTTTAAAGAATTACTAGACGGAAAGGACGAAACGGAAAGAAGACAGAAGGGAGGAGGACCAAGAGAACAAGAGAAAGGGGAAGAGATTACGAAGGAAATGATTAAAAGGGGTATAGGAAGAATGAAGAAACGAAAAGCGGCGGGAGAAGATGAACTGCAAAATGAAGCGTGGATCTATGCAACAGAAGAAATAATAGAGATAATGAGGGAGATAGTAAACGACGTCTGGCAAGGAAAGGGGCTACCAAGCCAATGGAGGATGGGGCTAGTGTGTCCGATACACAAAAAAGGAACAAGAGAAAAGGTGGAGAACTACCGAGGAATAAGTCTGCTGAGCACGGCGTACAAGATCTACGCAATGATACTGGAAGATAAATTGAAGGAAGAACTAGATGAAAAAGATTTGTTACCAGATGGACAAGCGGGTTTTAGGAGAGGGAGAAGCACCATCGATAACGTGTACATCTTGAAACATCTAATAGATAAAGAACTCGATAAGAAAGGAGGGAAGATGTACGCGCTGTTTGTAGACCTGAAGGCGGCTTTTGACAGTGTAAATAGAGAGAGATTATGGGAGTACCTAAGAGAGAAAGGAATCAACGAGCAGCTGGTGAGCAGAATAGAGGAAATTTACTTAGAAACGGGAAACAAAGTAAAAGTAAACGGGAAAACAAGTAAAAGATTCTGGACGACGAAAGGAGTAAGACAAGGATGCCCACTCAGTCCCAGTCTATTCGCGGCATATATAAGCGACCTGGAAGAAAAACTAAGACTATCACAGGCAGGGGGAGTGGTGGTAGGAAAAACGAAAGTCCACTCGTTGGCATACGCCGATGATATGGTGTTAATAGCGAGAGAGGCCAAAGAAATGAAGGGAATGATAAAATGCCTAGGAAGATACCTGAAAAGAAAGAAGCTAAAGTTAAACGTGGAGAAAACAAAAATGATGATTTTTCAGAAAGGAGGCAGAAGAAAGAAAGAAGAATGGAAGTGGGAAGGAAAAGAACTAGAAAACGTAAAAGAATTTAAATACTTGGGTTACACCTTTAACGAGACTAACAACGAGAAAAGTCATATAAAGGAACTAGAAAGGAAAGCGAACAGGGTGGTAGGTCAAGTATGGGGAATAGGCGAGAGAAAATTCGGACGAGATATAAGAAGGAGAGGACTGATGTACGAAAGGCTAGTACAGAGTGTAATGATGTACGGAGCAGAAATATGGGGATGGAAGGAGCAGGAAAAGCTGGAAGCAATCCAAGCGAAGTACTGGAGATGGGTACTAGGACTGGACAGGGAAACGCCAGCATATATCGTACTAGAAGAAGTAAAGAGAGACAAGATAAGAGTGGAAGCAGGAAAAAGAGCAGTAAGATTTGAAGAGAGAATAAGAGAAAGAACGGAATGTAAGATCTTGCAAGAGTGTTGGAAAGAGATAAAGAATGGGAACATGGAAAGAGCAGGAAAAGAGAGAAGAAAATACTACGAGAGAAATGGGTATGCAGTGGAGGAGGTAGAGAGGCGAAGAAATAATGGAGTAAATGTACTAAGAGAGATAGTTGAGGTGGACCGAGACGTACAGAGGCAGGAAAGGAGAACGAGGATTAATGAGTCAAGGTATAATGGAAAGTATAGGTCACTAATCACGGAGGAATTGCCGGCATACCTGAGAAAAGAAAGCGAGAAGAACGATAAGAAAGTAATAGCAAGGTTTAGATGTGGAAACGAGGAAAGAGAAAACAAATACTGGAAAGAGAGAGACGAGAGAGTGTGCAGACTATGCAGAGAAGGAGCAGAAACAATAGAGCACATGATGAAAGAATGTGAGGAGCTGAGAGAGGAGAGAGAAGATTGGAAAGTACTGATAGGAGAAGAAGGGAAAGGACTAGGCTGGATGAAAGGAGTTTTAGACAGAAGAAAGAATGTAGAGAAAAGGGGGGAAGAGATGGGAGGAAAATGAAATTAATTTAGCTATTGGTGATGTTTATGTTTTATAGTTTTATTTAATCAGTATTCTGTTATTTAGCATTGTATGGGAATAGGAATCTTTTTCAAAGCCGAAAGGCAAGGAAATATATCTTATTATAACTATTTTTATTAGGAGAGAAAAAAATGATATTTTTATCAAGTTCCTATTTGTAAGAAAATAGTCCATTTATTTTATTTAACTTTAACCCATTAATGCTCCCTTCCTTAGCGCCTGTTTGTCCAAATTTTAAAATTGCTTTAGGTGGCACTGCCGCTGGTTTTCTCGTTAGTTTCTCGCCCGAATTTTCTCGGAGTGTACCCGACAGGCCAACGTATACCAGGATTTACTACGCTACGTCACAGCTCAAGCTCAGCCCACAGGTCCTACGGACTCTCCTAAAAATTATTCAAAGTGGACTGGTCCACCGAGGAGGGATTCCTCTTAAAAAAAAAAGTTGAATGCGGTCCTGTAAAATTGGGCCCATTTAGGTAACTAAATATTTTTAGGAAATTCAGATTTCCTGTATAATATTATTCCATTGACCAAATATTAAAAGCTTAAGAGACCGATCCCTAATGACTCACGCTGTATACAAAATAATATAGACAAAAAAAAATGTTTCAAAAAAGTAATTAGTCTATTTGTTTAAACAATAATAATTCCTAAAAATTGTACAATGTTATGTAATAGCTTTTTCATATCTAAAAACAATAGTAACAACAACTATGTACAATTCTTATTTAAAAGAATTCAGACCCCTTTTTAAACTTTTTAATTTCTTCGTTGTTTAACTAAATCATAATTATTAGATTATAACAGCAAGTTGACAATCTCATTAAGTATAGTTTGTTATGTTAAAAGGTATATATCGGGTGTCCCAACTAAAATTTGTACCCCCCAACAATTCCAATTTCGAAAGACGCTCGAACAGGTCAATTTTGTTATCAAGGGGGACCTAATTGTACCAAACTTTCAACTCTTAGATCTCACCCCTTGAGCCAGGGAAGCCACCCCCTTAAAAAATTTAAATCGTATGGAGGGTCGTGTGATATATCATTTTAAAGCTTATTCAATTCTATATCCAGAACTACTTTTATCGATTTGTTTCTAAAAAAAAGCATGAATTTGTTATTTTCCAAATCAAGAGTATTTTATGTAGATCTAGCAAGATCAATGCAAAGGGTGTTTTCAGTCAGTACAAATCCAATAAGAGTCATTTTTACACCATTTTGACATCTACCTAAATCATCCTGTCCCTTCTTCTTCAGTATCTCCAGCAGTTGCTGCGAAGCCTTACTCACAGACATGAATTTAACTGGCATGTACTCCTTCTTCTTCTTTGTTAAACTCTGTAATGTGGGCTGCTTGACCTTCATATCTGCTACATTTTCCTCAAGTACATACTCTGTCACAATACTGAACAGACCTACCCAACAAACACAAAGTCTGCACAAAATAGGGAATTGAGACAGTCTCCTCAAAACTGTACAACTGCAACCCACAGCGTTCAAAATGGAAGCATTGTGGACCACCCTCGTGTCATTCCTACGCTCTCTTGCCCTCAGCACCGCAGGTCCGTATCACGATATTTAGCACGAAATTCTTCCCATATATCCGGAATAGAATGTTTCCAAATCCCGTTTACTTTTGTTGCATTGAAAATAAGATTGTACGGGTCCCACTCAAGTGAACTTTTGCAAAAGAACAGATTTTTATTTCAAATCAGATTTGACTTTTAGACAATCGTATCGATCAAGAATCGACTCCAAATTTTGCATTCAGAGGCTCCTACGATCACGAATTTTGTTCCTCACTCGTTAGAATATAAACAATAAAGATGTAAAAACGGGAGGAAAGAAAGACAGAAAAGGTACACCAGAGAAAAAATCCGAAAGAACTAGGGCACATTTGAATCGAATACTGTAAAAACATATCTTTTTACGTGAAAGTATAGATACAGAAATACGTGATAAATAGAAACAATAATTTACAGCAAGAAAAATCAGAAGTAAGTTAATAAGAAAACAACAACGGACACGGACACAAAAGTTGAAAATACTTGGTTAGAAAAACTCGTACAAGGGCACTTATTCCACTAACATAAAGAAACTTGTCAATCAGCGCACACGACGTCCAACTGTCAGATCTGAAGTTAATAAAATTTTAATGTCACGCGTCATTTCGGATCAGTGTAAATTTAACTGTAAATTACCGCAATGATTTCATCAAGTAAAATGTTTCTGCGACATTGCAGAAATGGTGTCAGAGTGTTTTGCAAAAATTTCTCTTCAGGGTCAGTACTAACCGCCAAAGCCTTCACAACTAACGTGTTCCTTTTTAAGAGATCGTCATGAGAACTTGGCTGCTGTTTTCTATGGCAAAAACGATCTAAGACTCGTAAGTGACGCGATTTTAAAAATAAATCAAGAAACAGCTTTTTGTAGGAGAAAAGGCCCATACCAAAGCCGAAAGACTATCGTAATTGGTAGCATGGACTAAATTGCAACTTGATTAATTCTAAGAAATTGTAGAAGTGCTCCTCCAGATGGAAACCATAGGCATTTGCGGATCCGACGTCCACTTTCTAGTCCATGGAAGTTTGGGTCCTTATTCAATTGAAAAGCCCATGATCACTGGTAACACACCATGAAACCAAGTACCATCTAGTCAGACACGCGCGAAATTTATAGGTCACGAAGGCTCCGGTACAGTGGTCGAAATCGGAAGCAAAGTAAAAACTCTCAGGCCTGGTAAATCAGAAATGTGACAATTTTACAATTTCACTCCAAGACTTACAGGTGACAGAGTGGCTATAGAACCGGGCTACGGTTGTCGAATGTGCGACTACTGCAAAGAGGGGCGCTACCACCTCTGTCCCGACATGATTTTTTGCGCCACCCCGCCTATTGATGGTAACTTGTCCAGATATTTCGTCCATGAAGCCGATTTCTGCTTCAAGTAGTCTCCCCGTGAAATTGTAATGATGTCCTTAGTTTGGATTTGTAGGCTACCAGAACATATGACCCTCGACGACGGAGCCCTCATGGAGCCTTTAGCTGTAGGTGTGCACTCTTGCAAGAAGGCCAACATTAAAATGGGCGATCTGGTTGTGGTCACGGGCGCCGGACCCATAGGGCTCGCTTGCATGTTGGCGGCAAAAGCGATGGGTGCTTCGGCTGTTTTAATTTCAGATATCGTGGACTTCCGAGTCCAAAAAGCAAAGGAACTTGGGGCTGACTGCGTATACAAAGTGTCCAAGGATGCTTGTGATCGCGACATCGCAAACGACATGAAGAGAGCACTAGGAGCAGACCCCCATGTATCGATTGAATGTACGGGCTTGGTACAACCTACAAGAACCTGCTTAGAAGTGGAGGTTTAAATTTAATTGCAGTTCCAAATTGATCTGAAACTCTCTAGGTTACACGAACGGGAGGGGTTGTGGTACTGACTGGGATGTCCGAAAACGAGATGCACTTACCAATAGTCAATGCTATATTTCGGGAGGTCGATATAAAGGGAGTGTTTAGATATAATAATGAGTAAGTTATGAAAAATGAAGGTTTTAACTTAAAAAAAAAATGCATCAAAACTTGATTTAACTTTATGTCCATGGAAGTTTTTTTTGGTCGTTAAATTGAAGAAAAAGCACTGCAATGTGCTCGATTTTTAATGGTCGTGTAGATTACGTGGGTTAAAGGAATGACACATGATCATAATCACACTGCATAGGTGCCAATGTCTTCTTTCTTTTTATGAATCATTGGTTGTCTATAGCATTTATAAATATGTGCTGCTTTTAAAGAAAAATGCTTAGCCTGCGACGTTTATTTCCAAAAATTATTTATTTTAGTTATCCAACTGCTATCGCCATGGTTGCAAGTGGAAGAGTCAAGGTGGAGAAGTTAATAACACACCATTTTAGGATCGAGGATTCAAAGAAAGCTTTTGAAACTGCAATCACGCGAGAAGGAAACCCGATCAAGATAATGATACATCCTAATCCGAATTGGAAAGGGTGTAAAAAAATAAAACCATGACAGTGTTCTGTGTACACATTTATTTTAGACTAGCAGGTACCCGCGGCTTTGCCCGCGTAAGTTGGGGTCGGATTTATTGGCGCTTATATTTGGAATTGGTACAACGGCTTAAAGCAGTTTTTAATAAAAAATAATAAAAAGTATTTTTTTTCCGTCAATGACGGGCCCAGTCTTTTTAAAATGAGAATCTGCATCCAAATTTTCACTAATTATAATGCTATACTGTTTGTTTTGCAGTTAGGATAATTCTGGGAAAAACTACCCTCCCCATTTATATAATGTCTTTATTGACGCAGTTAAATGCTTTTACAGTATAGATACATATGTACATTATTAACAGAACGAATTAAAAAAAAAAACGATTAAATTAATAACAATCTAAAACTTGCCTTAGCTGGAGGCCGCAAGCGACTTAGAATTTAAAAAGTCAAATTCATCGTAGTAACGATTGCAACATAACAAAGAGGCATTTAATGGCGACCTCATCAGATAATTTGTTTTTGATCAGCCTAATCCAAAACAAGGCGCCTTCCGGATGGGATATTGCGGTACATAAAATTTTAACAAATTAAAAATGTCAGAACAGTCAATTAAATTATTTAAAACTTTATAAATGAAACAAATTGCAAAAAATGATCTTCTAGTTTCTAATTTGGACAAACTTAGGTATTGTAAACTGAGATCGTAACTATGTTTTACAGATTCAGGTAATCTCCATTTCACAAACTTAAAAAAATTATACTGAATAGCTTCAATTCTTTCTATATGACAATTGTAATAAGGTGTCCATATAATGCATCCGTACTCCAAAATTGATCTTACAAGCGTAACAAACAGAATCTTTAGTGTATTAACATTACGAAATTCCTTCCCATACCTTTTAATACACCCTAGAACTTTATTCGCTTTGGAAAAAATGATTTCATAGTGATTATTGAATAGTAACTTGGAATCTAAATATATGCCTAAATCTTTAACCAGGGATACGATTGGAACCTTTATACCATTCAAGCTGTAGTTTGGCCAAGTAGGTACAAGTTTTTTTGAAAAATTTATAACATTACATTTGCTAGGATTTAACAACATGTCGTTATTTTTACACCATTTACAAAGGTAATCCAAATCGTTTTGTAATTGAACGACATCACTGTGAGATCTAATGCACTTGAAAATTTTTAAGTCGTCTGCAAATAGGCAAAAGTCATTTTTGAAGTTAATTCCAATATCATTAATGAATAAATCAAAAAGGAGAGGACCTAAAACAGAACCCTGAGGTACTCCCGAAGGAACACTGACTATATCCGAATAACAATTAACAAACTTTACCTGTTGTGTTCTATCAGAGAGGTAACTTTTAAACCACATTAAAAGGCAATCATTGATACCGTAAGCAGAAAGTTTATACAACAAAATGCTGTGATTTACTGTGTCAAAAGCTTTGCTAAAATCGGCATACAGTGAATGGACCTCAAAGCCTTGACTAATGGTAGTTGAAATATAATTTATATATGAAAATAAGTTTGTGATAGTAGAACGTTTTTGAAAGAAACCATGTTGTTTGATAGAAATTACATTTTTAAGTAAGGGAAACAACTTCGTAAATAAAATAGATTCAAACAATTTGGAAGGAATTGAAAGAATTGAAACTCCTCTATAATTCTCAACTAGAGCAGCTGAACCAGATTTGTAAATCGGTACAATATGTGAATGTTTCCAGACAGATGGAAATGTACCCGAATCTCAAGAAGAATTAAACAATACGAAGAGGGGCAACACTAATGAGTCCTTGCAATTTTTGAAGAAAACTGAAGGTAAACCATCCGGACCAGGACCCTTGTTTGGGCTTAGCTTTGCGAGGGCCTTTTCGATTTCAACAACGCTTATGTTTAGTCGCCTTAAGTTTACAGAACATTCAGTGATAAAATTACAGTTCACAATTCCAGATTTGTTATATACACTACTAAAGTAAGATTTAAAAGCATTACATACATCAACATGATTTTCCAACAACGTGTTGTTAAATTTCATGGGTAAAGTGATATTTTTGTTAGTCGATTTGCTTTTTATAAATTTCCAGAAGCATTTGGGATCAGAAGACAGATTAAATTCAGTATTTGTTAAATATCTATGATATGCCTCAGATATACATTTTTTACATTCTGACCGTAATCTACTGAAACGATTATAATCTGCTTCATTCCCAGTAATTTTAAAACGCTTATGAGCCAACTTTTTATCCCTGATGAGCTTCCGAATGTTACAATCGAACCAGCTAGGATATGTAGAACTAAATTTTGGTTTTAACGGCACAAACATTTCACACGCATAAAATACATAATTGTAAAACATGTCAATAGCCTCATCAATATTGGCGAAATTGCAAAGTAAACTTGACCAATTGCAGTTGGAAAAAAAGTTATTAATTTCAAAATAGTTAGCATTGAGGGAGTCGTAATGCCAATAATCGAGACTATTATTTATCACAGCGTCAGAGTACATAATATCCACACTTACAATAAATGTTGGATGACACAGATCTAATTTTGAAATAGCTTCACAGGGCGAAATCACAGTTATTGCTATACAGATCACAGATATTTTCAAGAGTTTGAATGTGGTCAACAAATTTGGAATAATCAGTAGATGGTGGAAGATATATGCAGCCAATGACTAGATCACGAACATTACAGGACACTTTTACCCACACTTCTTCAACAGAAGCAGCACCATCAATTTGAATAGATTTGAACTTGCTATTAACACCTAATAGCACTCCGCCACCAGATTTTTTGACACTATTATCATTATTACGATCACATCTGTACACCGTGAACCTGTTGTCAAGAACTTCACTACTATTTATATTTGTATTTAACCAGGTTTCTGTTAATGCAACAACACAAAATTCTTCATCTAACATGGCACAATTAAAATCATAAACTTTGCTTCTGAGGCCTCTGACATTTTGATAATATATTGTAAACGGCTGATTGTGATTAACATTAGCCCATTTACATTAACATTTACGCCCCTTTTTTGCGGTTTCTAAATATTTTCTAGTTATTTTTAAAGGAAAGTCGAAGTGCCAATTCTCATGCCTGTAACATTGTCGATCTTCAAGTTATAAGAATTTTGAGAAAAATCACCCCCAAATCCACCCCCCCCTTTTCTCGCAGTTGTTATTTTATTTTATTTTTTCAAAATCGTCAAACACTGGTCTAATAATTTTTAAAGGAGAGTCCAAGTGCCAATTCTCATGTCTGTAACATTCTCGATCTTCAAGTTATCGTAATTTTGAGAAAAATTACTCCCAAATTCACCCTCCCTTTTTTTGCAGTTGGTATTTTTTTTTGGAAATTCGTTAAACATGGGTCCGGTCTTTTTTAAAGGAGAATCTAGAACATAATTTTCACGTTTGTAACACTATTTGTTTTCCAGTTATGACAATTCTCAGGAAAACTACCCTTCCCATTTACGCCCCTATTTCGGGGTTGGTAAATATTATCTTGAAAAATTTCCAAATACGGGTATAGTTAATTTTAAGGGAGAGTCCGAGTGCCAATTCTCATTCTTGTAACATTTTCGACCTTCAAGTTATAAGAAGTTTGAGAAAAAGCACCCCCAAATCCACCCTCCCCTTTTCCCGCCGTTGGTAATTTTTTTTTTTCGGAAATCGTGAGAACACGGGTCCGGTCTTTTTTAAAGGAGAATCTAGAACCCAATTTTCACGTATGTAACACTATTTGTTTTCCAGTTATGAGAATTATCAGGAAAACTACCCTCCCCATTTACGCTCCTTTTCGGGGTTGCTAAATATTTTTTTGGAAAATCGTCAAATACGGGTCTAGTTAATTTTAAAGAAGAGTCCGAGTGCCAATTCTCATGCTTGTAACATTTTCGACCTTCAAGTTATAAGCATTTTGAGAAAAATTAACCCCCAAATCCACCCTTTCCTTTTCTCGCCATTGATAATTCTTTTTCCAAAATCGTCAAACACGGGTCCGGTCTTTTTTAAAAGAGAATCTAGATCCCAATTTTCACGTATATAACACTATTTGTTTTCCAGTTATGAGAATTCTCAGGAAAACTACCCTCCCCATTTACGCCCCTTTTTCGGGGTTTGTAATTAAATTTTTGCAAAATCGTCAAACACGGGTCTAGTTATTTTAAGATGAGAGTCCCAGTGCCAATTCTCATGCTTGTAACATTTTCGACCTTCAAGTTATAAGAATTTTGAGAAAAAGCACCCCCACATCCACCCTTCCATTTTCCCGCCGTTGGTAATTTTTTTTTTGGAAAATCGTCAAACACGGGTCCGGTATTTTTTAAAGGAGAACCTAGATCCCAATTTTCAGGACAGCAATACTGTCAGTTTTCAAGTTATAGGAATTTTGGGTAAACCACCCCTAATTTTTTCTCGGTCGGTAAAGAAATTTTTGCAAAATCGTCAAACACGTGTCTAGTTATTTTCAAAGCTGAGTCTAAATCCGAATTTTCACGTTTTTAGCATGCCGAGTTGTCGAGGTATGATTTTTTTTATAAAAACCGTTTTCCCCTTTCCCCCCCTTTTTCGCCGTCTGTGAATAATTTTTTGGAAAATCGTCAAAAAGGGGTCGAGTTATTTTCAAAAGCGAGTTCGGGTATGAATTTTCACTTCTCTACCGTTTTTCGTTTTCAACTTAGTTGGAGCCTAGAGAGACCAATTAACCCCTGTTAGAGCGATTTGTTCCCTGTTCGGTGTTGGTCGAGTGTCGTCGCAACCCTAGTACTTCATCCGAGCGCAGCAACTTCCAAGCACGAACAGTTGTGTGTGATGAGTCGAGTTATTGTAACGCTTACACTCACGCCTTTTTATATTTCTATTGTTACTTCGTTATTTCAATATAGACTTACAACCACTGCTGTAGATCCATTGACCCTAACAGGTTATGTGCCCAGAACGTGTCGCGTCGCGAAACCGTGAGTGAGTCCAAAAACAATTGAAAATTGACAAAGTGATAGATAAGTGATAAAAAGTGCCAAGTAAAAATGAGTGGAACCAATGTTGCAAGAATTGAAAGCCTTAACAAGGAAAACTATGATACTTGGAAGATGCAGATGGAAGCCCTGTTAATAAAAAACGATGCATTTGACTACGTCAACGGCGTGAACAAGAAACCAGAAGTCGTAGCTGGGAATGCAGAGTCGATTGCAGCGGCCAATGCGTGGGAGAAATCTGACAATAAGGCGAAATCCGATATCATACTAGCAATAAGCCCGTCACAACTCAAACAAATTAAAGGATGTACGACTTCCAGAGATGTATGGCTGAAATTAGAAAGCATATACCAGTCGAAAGGTCCTGCTAGAAAGGCTACATTGTTGAAACAGCTGACTTTGCAGCGTATGGGCGAAAACGACGACGTTCGTGAGCATATAAATAAATTCTTCGATGCGGTCGACAAACTCGACGAAATGGAGGTAGAAATTAATCCCGATCTCCTAGCGATAATGTTATTGTATAGCCTTCCAAGCAGTTTCGAAAACTTCAGGTGTGATCGTCGAAGAAAGCGATGCCAGAAGTGAGCCCAGACGAAATTCTGAGAAGGCGTTGTGGAGTAAAAACAATCAGTGGCGTCGGAAAACCGCTCAACAAGCAGACAGCGCTGCGGCAGATAAAAGGCAGAAAGGTAATAAGATACCTTTTAAATATCGATGTCATAAATGTCGTGAGATAGGACACAAGGCTGCTGAATGCAAAAACAAAGGACGTGATTCCGCAAGCAATGCCGAAAATGTCTGTATGAATGTGAAGGTGTTTGGATAGCGGTGCCACATCTCATCTTTGCAACAATTTAGAGGATTTCTGCGAAGTGAGTTCGGATTGTGGTAGGTTGAATCTCGCGAACAACGTGTAACACGTTGTTTTTCTATTTGAAAATATACTGAGTGTTAATTCCCATTTATCAAAATTTGTCATTACATCGTGTGAACAAAAGGCCTAACGTCTTTAACACATTAAAATTTTAATATTAAGTGCTTTACCTGTTTTACAAAATTACTCCTTGGATGGCCAGTTATGTTGGTCGAGAGAGGTATCGAGTATCGAAAGGTCATGTTGCAATTCTAAATGGAAAATGATTTATGAACAACTAATCCTAATTAGATTCGTCAATCTTAAATTGTAACCTTTTCTGAGTCTTTCAAATCAACAGATTAGAATTAATACTTTGAGTTCGTCATTTACTGATCAACTGATGATACTGGTCTGTTTTAGAACCTGAATACTTAATCATATCAATTATCAATTGTCTCAATTATCAAACATATCAATTATTAACATTTCGATTGAGCTCTGCCTAGGTAGTTAGGAGACCTTAGACACTCAAGTAATAGCAAGCAGTGCAATGGAGCTGTGGGAGACCCCAAACGTACAAACGCGGTCCTTCTTTGACCGGGGAAACCCAGAGCTCCTGCCTAGACTATTACTGAAACGACTAGAAGTGAGTCGTGCAATGGGCGGTACCTGAGCATCATACCGATACCCCTGCTAACGATGGCACGTGGTGACATACTGATGATGATGTTGATGATGATGATGCTGGCAAGATGGTAGAGATGATGATGACGAGATGGTAGAGATGATGATGGCAAGATGGTAGAGCTGCTGATGTAAGAACAGCTACTCTTCAGTCACCACGGTGTAGATATCTGAAATGTACCACCCCGCTCCATCTTAACTAGTCTTAGGCCTATCAAAAGGATGTGCAATACCATCACGGGGTATCCCCTGATAGAGCCTTTGTCCGCGTGACCGTCTGGGCTTTACACTACCTGAGTCATGACTAACTGGTTCAACTCCGACAGTAGTATCCGTGCAATGGATTAAACTTAATCCGGACTCGTACTGCCAGCATACTCAACGAGTACAAAAATCAATACAAATGGAGAACTCTAGAATTCATCCTGGAGATATCATAAATCTCCCCAAAGTGCTGATGGGCCAGTGCAATGATCAACGATCTCCCACCAGCACCCCCAGTAGTCCTTGGATTCACATTGGGAGGTCGGCAGAATAATTACAGATTAATTAACTTGACGTCAAGGCTCAATCTCAATAATATCTCTTGTACAAAACTCATAACACAACAATGACTCATTTAATGAATCAACCAGTACTTCATTATCAATAATCTCTTGTACAAATATCATAACTCAACAATGATTCAATTAATGAATCAACCAGTACTTCAATCTCAGCAATATTGCAAAATAACTATAGTACTCTCATGATAATATCAACTTGCAATTGGTTAACAGTTAAATGTAAATTAGAACGGACTCACCAATCTGTTGTCTGGCAATTTCACAGCAATAAATCACTCAAAACACTTTAACTTAGACTCAGAAATGATTACAAATGCACCTGGATTATTTGCTCAGTGAGAACCTCACCTCAATCACTTTTGAATTAATCTTAAATCAAACCTCGATAATGAACACTTGTTTGAATGAAGAACAAAGCAAGACTGACTACAGTTTCTCAATATGTGTTAATTTTGGGGCGAGTCGCCGAATACGACCCTCTTAAACATTCCAAAGAAAGCTAATTTATGAGTCTGGGAACGTTATGTAAACAAAACTCGCCGCTTGGGTGATTTCTATCGTTGACAAGCTTATTTTCTACAGGGCGAAGTTATTTCAAAATTACAAAGTGACTAATTAAAATTGGGTCGGCCGGGATGGTGTTACAGATTCGGCCATCCTGCAAACGTCTCGTCCCGAGGTGCACCTAGTTGTCGTCTGATAACATGACCCCGTCTTCTCCGCTCTCACTATTCGTGTCATCTGACACTCCACCTGGTGGACACCAAGGTCTCATTCGATCCACGGCGATGATCTTCTCATATACCGCTTTTCGACTGGTTCGATGACTTCCTTCTATGTCCTTTATGATATAACGATCGTTTGGTAGGACAGCTTTTACTTGCTCATCCCAACGATCCTCCTCTAGAGTGGTTGCCAACAATGCATTTAGGATCGTTCGGTTGAGTCTCTCTACTTGACCATTTGCTCGTGGTGTGGCGACAGCGTTCAACACATGCTTGATATTATTCTGATAGCAGAATTCTTCAAACTTTCTTGATGTGAAGGCACTACCTTGGTCGGAAATTAAGATCTTTGGCACTCCATACGTGGCAAAAACATCTGGCAGGTACTCGACCACGAATCGGCTATTTGTCGACTTGACTGCACGTAGGAATACGAACTTAGTGAATCCATCAATTCCAGCTATGATGTGAGTCTTTCCCCTCCGGCTCTTTGGCAAAGGGCCTAAATGGTCTAGATGGATGGTGTGAATGGGCTCAGCCGTTCTTTTGATAGGGTGGAGGAAACCTTTCTTTTTTTTCTGAGTTTCTCTTGTTATAGAGGCATGGAATGCAACATGCGATGTATTGTTCCACATACTTTCTCATACGAGGGAACCAATAATGATTTGACAGACGGTATAGTGTCTTTTCGATAGCAAAGTGACCCGATTCATCATGGGCAGCACGGACGACCTGGTGCCTCATGCCTCTAGGCACTACCCACTGAATTCCCCGCGCGGTGATGCGGTAAACTCTACCGTCTCTCAAGGCATAATCCTTATAGACTGATCGTTCTTCATCAGTTACCGGCGGTCTCGACAGAATCCTGTGGATCTCCTGGATTCTTTGGCCGGTGAGTTGACCTTCCTGGGTTTTGATATCGAAGGTGGACTCGTAAGCCCTGGAAAGGAGAAGACGCGTGCGATTCAGGAGTATACGCCGCCAAAGTCGGTCCACCAGATTAGACAATTTATTGGGCTGACAGGATACTTCCGACAGTTCGTTCGGGATTACGCCATCATTGCCAAACCAGTAATCCATCTCACGAAGAAGACTGTGCCTTGGCAATGGACTATTAAAGAGCAAGAAGCCTTTGATAAACTGAAAGAAGCTTTGGTCGCGAGACCGACGCTGGCCCTGTATAATCCTGAGTCCCAAACCGAAGTAATTTTGGGGCGAGTCGCCGAATACGACCCTCTTAAACATTCTAAAGAAAGCTAATTTATGAGTCTGGGAACGTTATGTAAACAAAACTCGCCGCTTGGGTGATTTCTATCGTTGACAAGCTTATTTTCTACAGGGCGAAGTTATTTCAAAATTACAAAGTGACTAATTAAAATTGGGTCGGCCGGGATGGTGTTACAAACGGTTCAACGGATATCACAGCTAGAGGGAAGGCTGCTTTTGTTGCTGACGTCAACGGTGAGTTAAAAAACATTTCTTTGAACAACGCGCTGTTAGTTCCGGACCTACGTACAAATCTGTTATCGGTAGGAAAAATGACCAACAACGGCTTTGCAGTAACCTTCAAGAAAGACAATGCTTTTGTAATCGGAGCCGATGGGAAAGTGAAGCTGATTGCAGATCGAATAGGTGGACTGTATTACGCGCGGCAAATAACAGACGTTGGATCGGTTTTCGCGGTGAATTCGTCGAAAGATACTATCGAAATTTGGCATAGACGTCTCGGACATTTGAACGTGCGGGATATGAATGACGCTATTAACAAGGGGTTAGTGCGGGGACTAGAAAACCTAAAACCTTCGGTACTCGAAAAGGACGCGATTGTGTGCGATGTTTGTCTTCAGGGGAAGATGATCCGGGCGCCTTTTCCGAAAGAGTCAAAAAGAACGAGCGAGCTGTTGGAGTTGATACATTCAGATGTATGTGGACCAATGCGTGTACAATCCATGAGTCAAGCGCGATACTACATTGAATTTATTGACGATTACTCTAGGTGGTGCGAAGTTCGTTTCTTGAAATCCAAAAGCGAGGTTTTAGAAGTCACAAAGGAGTATCTCGCGATGGTTAAAAATCGGCATAACCGAAAAGTTAAATGTTTCCAATCAGACAACGGTACGGAATACACCAGTAGCGAATTCGATAGTATGTTAAAGAAATACGGTATTACACGACGTCTAACCGTTCCTCATCACCCTGAACAGAACGGGGTTGCTGAGAGGAAGAACAGAACCCTTATTGAGATGGCTCGTTGCTTATTGATCCAGTCGGGTCTACCCTCATGTTTTTGGGCAGAAGCGGTAAATACTGCGAATTACATTAGGAATCGGTGCCCATCGAAGAGCATTGGGGGAGTCACGCCGTTCGAAAAGTGGACGGGGAAGAAACCTGATATAAGCAACTTCAGAGAATTTGGTTGTCGTGTGTTTTGCCTAAATACCAAACCTCAGAAGGAAAAATTCGAGTCTCGAGCTAAAGAGGGAAAATTTTTGGGATATTCGGAAGTCAGCAAGGGGTATAGAGTTTGGATACCGAGTGAGCAAAAAGTAGAGGTCACACGCGATGTCCGATTTATCGAAAATACTCAACGAAAAATTGACGACTTCGAGGAATTTTTTCCTGAAGAACTAATTGTAAGCGAGGAAGTGGAAGAGACGACTTCACCTCGAGTCGTTGAGATCGAAACAATTCCAATCTTTGAACAAAACGATGAAGAAGCTGCCGAAGAGGCACCAGATGTGCAAGTAGAAGGTGAACAAGAACCCATAATACGAAGAGAAAGAGGTAGACCAAGATTTGTCAGGACCGGAGCCAGGGGAAGACCTCGTAAATTGAGTCGTTACACCATAGAAGCGAGAATGTCTGAAGATGTTGTGGAAGAAGCATACATCGCTGAAGTGCCCATGAGAGAGGCGATTCATTCTCCAGAAGCAGATGAGTGGTATGATGCTATGGCAAACGAAATAAAGTCCATAATTAAAAACGGAACATGGGAAATAGTCGAAAGACCGAGCGATTGTGAAGTCATAGGTAGTCGTATTGTGTTAAGAAACAAATACACGGCAGATGGTACACTTGAAAGAAGAAAGGCTAGGCTAGTAGCTCAAGGTTTTAGCCAACGTCCTGGTGTCCATTTTAATGAAACTTTCGCACCCGTTGGCAGACTTAGTACCATCAGACTTTTGATATCGTTAGCTACGAGATTCCAAATGAACATCAGGCAGTTTGACATAACATGTGCTTACCTAAGTGGTGAACTTGAGGAGGAAATATACATGGAACCTCCGAAATACCTGTCGCAACTCCTGGAAATGATTCAATGTGAGGAAAGGAACGAACTTGGAGCCAAGTCATCTGAAATGCTACGAGAACTTCAGAAAGGGAGCAGGGTCTGCTTGCTAAAGAAATCTCTTTATGGTTTGAGACAAGCGGGAAGGAGTTGGTATGCTAAGTTAGACCACGAGTTGAAAGCCTTTGGTGCCGTGCCAACCCGCACAGATCCTTGTTTGTATCAAATTGGTAAGGGAGAAAAATCAACATTAATTGTTATCTATGTTGACGACATCATTGTTGCGTCCAAGAACAGCACGACCATTGATGACCTAGCGAAGTACCTCTCACAGAAATTTGAGACTAAAGATCTCGGTGAGCTGAAATATTGTTTGGGCATAGAGTTTAGTAAGGACAAAGATGCTATTGTTATGCGCCAAACCGGATATATCAATGAATTGTTGAACAGATTTGGAATGGTAGAATCGAATCCCGTTCGTACACCTACTAATCCAGGTGTGAATTTGTTAAAAGTTGAAGAACCTCCGGACGAAACCCTTCCCTATCGGGAATTGGTGGGTGCACTGACTTATTTGTCAATTTCAACGAGGCCCGATATTAGCTTTGCTGTCAGCTTTTTGGGACAGTTCAACAATTGCTACAACAAGGAACATTGGATGGCGGCTAAGCGGGTGCTTAGATACTTGAAAGGAACAGCCGACCTTGGACTAACTTTTGAAAGAACTCCGGAAACCTTGACTGGTTTCGTCGACGCCGACTGGGGGAATTGTCCAAACGATAGAAAATCCTATACGGGTTTTGTATTCTTCTTGGGTGGACCTATCTCTTGGGATTCCAGGAAACAGAAGACTGTCGCATTGTCTTCAACTGAGGCCGAATATATGGGACTGACCGAGGCAGTGAAGGAGGCATCGTATCTCCAGGCAATTCTAGGAGAGCTAGGACTAAAACAGGACTAAAACATTTGGCCGACACAGTTATTTTCGAAGACAATTTAGGTGCTTTGCGGCTGGCGAAAAATCCAACGTTCCATGCTAGAAGCAAACATATCGATATGAGGTAGCACTTTATCCGTGATGCGGTGGAGGAGAAGATTGTGACTTTGAAGCACATTGAATCCGAGAACATGGCGGCCGACATCTTGACCAAGGGTCTTGCTGGCCCCAGACATCAGAAGTGTACGGTAATGTTGTGTTTGCGAGAGCGTCAATCATGATCTAGTGCGAAATTGATTCGCGTCGGCGTGCGTTCGCGAGGGGAAGTGTTAGAGCGATTTGTTCCCTGTTCGGTGTTGGTCGAGTGTCGTCGCAACCCTAGTACTTCATCCGAGCGCAGCAACTTCCAAGCACGAACAGTTGTGTGTGATGAGTCGAGTTATTGTAACGCTTACACTCACGCCTTTTTATATTTCTATTGTTACTTCGTTATTTCAATATAGACTTACAACCACTGCTGTAGATCCATTGACCCTAACAACCCCATCTTCACCCCCTTAGAAACGGAATTTTCAAAAATCCTTTCTTAGTGCGCCTATACGCCCTAAAGACTACGTACCTACCAAATTTCACACTTCAAGACTCAACGGTCTGGGCTGTGCGGTGATCAGTGAAAAATCAGTTTCGCATTTATATATAGAGATTAATATGAACAAGCTTCATTCCTTGAATCTGGCTTCAAGGAATTTGACGCCCTTCAAAATTGCTATTTACAAAAAAAATCTCATTTCCAAATTTTCCACATTCTTTCTATATGGATCTTCATAAATGATTCATAAATAATTATTTATACATCGTGTTGTCTGTGGAAAACAAGAGAATTTTGACATTCATATATGAATCATTTATGAAGAATATAATATTATGTAATATATTTATCTCTATAAAGAAGAAAAGTTATTTAGACATTCCAACATACTCCAGTACCTACCTATCTATTATTACATAGAGCTTTCGTCATTATTTAGAAAAATATAGTTTTTGAGGAATTTGATAATCGCAACTGTACAAGAAAGTCTGTCTTTATTATTATTTTTTTATTTTGTGCTTATACAAAATATTTTGTTTGCACATGTCAATAATAATAAGTATAAAGTAACAAATAATAACAAAAATAACAGCTATATACAACATTTCACATCTCCACAAAGTCACAAATTAAAATCGTGTTCCAGAAAGGATTCGAAACTGTAAAAGGCATTTTTTATTAACAGATTTTTCACAACATATTGAAAAACTTTGAGGGGTAGTTTTTGTATTTTATATGGAAGGGCATTATAAAATTTTGGCCCAAAATGATTGGTAGCGTTCATTGAAGATTTGAGCCTACAAATGTATTATGTATTTGAATACTGTAAATATGTACTTGTAAATGTATATGTATTTGATTTTTACTGCGTGTGTCGTGTTCATGTATTTTGTTTGGTATATAGAGATGAATATTTGCGTGTACGTAACACAGACTAACAAAAATAAACAAACAAGGAAATGTTAAAAGATTTAAGTCAATGAATTTGTTTTTAACATCATCTCTGTAACTTACAACTTTTCTTTGTAATTTAAAGATTCGTTTGCCATGGCATGAATGACCCCAACTGAGCAGACCATAAGTCAAATGCGGAACAAAAAGTGAATAATATGCCACTCGGAGAACCTCACGAGAAACGATGGAGGCAAGAGAACGAATCACAAACACACTTTTTGTAAGTTTTTTAGATAATTGTTCAACGTGGCTTTCCCAGCTTAGACCTGAATCTAGGTGAACACCCAAAAATTTCACAGAATCACAACAGTCCTGTCCGAGATTACGATGAGAAAAAAATACGTGCTTGGTCTTTCCTTAATTCAGACTCAAAAGATTGATGTAAACCAGTGAGAAATATCATTCTGCATTGTTTGTAGATCCAATTTGAGATTCTCTAAGTTCCTATTCCTAGAAATTAATGTTGTGTCGTCAGCAAATAAAATTAAGTCTTTTCTTATCTTGCTTTCACAAATATCGTTTACATAAATTAGGAAGAGCAGCGGACCTAAAACGGAGCCCTGTGGTACTCCGTTTGTTATTGTTTTCGGTGTGGATTTGCCACCGTTAAAATATGTATATTGAATTCTTCCTATCAAGTACGATTTAATTAAATTATGACTTGCCGAATCAAAATTATAGTAGGCTAATTTATGAAGCAAAATATCGTGACACAATCAAAGGCTTTTTGGAGGTCACACATAACAATTCCTGCAAATTTGCCAGATTCCATTTCATCGGTTATTAAGTCAATTACTAATTAGTGCGTGAGCTGTACTCTTACCCTTCCTGAAACCGAATTGTTGGGGCCTGAACAGACCACATCGCTCAAAATGTGACAGTATTTGCTTTTTCAAAACTGTTTCAGAAATCTTCGAAATGATCGGCAGTATGGAAATTGGTCTAAAATTTTTCATCTCGTTCACATTTCCACCCTTGTGAAGTGGTATTACCTTCGCAATTTTTAAACAGTCTGGAAAAATGCTCTTCTGAATACATTCGTTTATTAAATTTGTCAGTGGCACAATGAGTTGATTTTTAATTGATTTGATTAATTTAACATTTATGTCATAGCAATCGATACTTGTTTTGTTTTGAAGTTTATTAATTATTTCGTGATTATATCTCTAACCTCTATATAACTTACTTGTGCAAAGGAAAACCTCGGAAAAGTCTTCGAATCTAAGAAATCTGTAAAGTGACAATCTGTTTTCGGCAAGCTTATGATTACTTGGTTGGCAATGTTAATAAAGTAATCATTTAATTCATTTTGTTCAATGTTGTTATTTTTTTTTTTGTTTTACTCTTCTCTTATTTATTTTGTTCCAGCACGCCTTGTTTTTACTGGAAAAATTTAAAATATATTTATCATGTCCCAACGTTCTGGCTTTTGCCAATTCCCTTCTATAAGGCGATTTATACATATTTCTATACTGCACTAATTCGGGTGTTGGGCGTTGTTGGCACATTTCGCAAAGTAATTGTAAACTTGCCCTCATCTTTTGCAGTTTGGGTGTATACCATACAATTCTAGTATTTTTTTGTTTTTTACTGACTTGTTTTAACGGAAATGAGATGTTAATATAAGACTGAAAAAGTTGGATAAGAGAATGAAATCTCACTACCAAGCACGTGGACAAGTCTGTGGTAAAAGAAAAATCTGTACCTTCAATGAGATGAAAAAATGTATTCATACCTTTACTTGTGTAATTTCTTTGAACTCTAGCCTCCTGTGTTTCCAGTGAAGCCTCGAATCTGACCTTAAAAGTTAACGCTCTATGGTCTGACAGAGCCGGGTCAAACACATCCACAGCATACGTCTCAGAATCATAGAAATTCTGTCTCTCTAGATCTTCGTAATAATGTATCATAAGTAAGAAAAGAATATATAAAACCGTGTTACCCGTCGCATGATCCCATTCCACTCAAATATTTAGTTTTAGTTTTTCAGAATAGGAATTAATTAAGATAGGGAACGCGTCAGTACTGGTCAGGTCGCCAGTCTGGCGCCAATACGCCTCTCGACCCTGTAGCTTCATTTGATTAGGTTATTTTATTTGTAAAAGGAACACTTCTCACTATCTGGGGCCGGCTAGGAAGATATAAAAGAATATAGGTGGGTTCCAGCGCAGAAGAGAGCTATTCGGGCAACGGAAATAGACAGTTAAAACCTCTGCCTGCATTTTATATTGAAGACACCCTCGGCATCTACCTGACGTGACGTCCATTTGATTGACGAGAAGTCAAGTTTTAAATAATTTGTGAAACTAAGAGAATAAGCAATTTCGAAATTGAGGAATTAAAAAATTAGGGATTCAGATATTGAGAAAAGAATTGGCAGACTGAAATATTGAATTATTGAGAAATTGAAATATTGAAATTGAAACAAATTGAATGATCGGGATTGATAAATCGCAAGGAAACGACAAATCAAAAATTGTAAGATCTTGAGAAATTGAGAGTTAGAGATTCGGACGTTGAGAAATTAAGAGAATGAAAAATTGACAATTTAAAATGATTTCAACAGATTAACAATTGCATTCTTCAGAAAAATAGCAAACAATAATACAATTTAAGAATTTTGGCGGATATGAGTGAGGTTAAGTCAGCTAATTTTATTCCACCTCTGAGCTTTTGAAGTTTCTAGGAATTTACAACAAACAGATACAGTGAAATATGTACGTCCAAATCGTGCATATTCGAAGGGAAAGCAAGAATATTGAAACTATTTTATGTACATTTTGAAAATATCGAATTAATGTTTTTTTTTTGTAGAAAGAAATCGATAAGTGTAGGTTTGGATAGAGAATTGAATAAGCTTTAAAATGATGTATCACACGACCCCCCATGCCATTTAAATTTTTTAAGGGGGTGGCTCTCCTGGCTCAAGGGGTGAGATCTAAGACTTAAAAGTTTGGTACAATTAGGTCCCCCTTGATAACAAAATTGACCTGTTTGAGCGTTTTCTTCTGAGTCTTTCGGAATTGGAATTGTTGGGGGGTACAAATTTTAGTTGGGACACCCGATAGATCTTTGCAGCTACAGAGCAATTTTTTGCAATTTGTAAATTAAAAAAAAAGATATTGCGGGAAAATGTACTTCGACCGGCAGAAATGTACATGCCACTGGAGAACCCTCTTAAACTTATTTTGACTATGTTGATATTGTAGCTACTTCCACATTATGTGGGGAGTCGTAGTATTATAGCCACTTCTATGCATAGCAGCTGCAATATTGGTTGACTTATAATAATTGGGTTTATTATAAGTCATGGGCACAGCACCTTATGGCCGCGACTGTGAAGATGTCCAAAAAGGCCGTCTTGAGGTGGTGCACAATGGTCTGCCACATAGGCGAAGCCAACGTGGACCTCGACGCCTACGTCGGGAGTTTTGTGCACCAGGTGGAGAACATCTACGAGGAGCTAATTTTCGACATCGAGGTCTTCCAGGATAAACCACCACGTAGAGCAACTGCTCCAACGGTTACAGAACCTCTGCAGTGACCTCCACGCCGAGATGCCCACCTTCACCTGCGAGAACACCTCTCTGGGGGAGCTCTACCGCAACATTCTCGAGAGGGTGAAGAAGCTCCAAGCCCTCGCAGACTCCCGCAAAACGGAGTTAAAAGCGCTAAATGACAACCAAGAAAAGCGATTGAAGATCTGGGGGACTACATCGAGCGCTGGAAAACGACGGCCTGGAAGGCGAGGAGAAGTTCTTCGAGATGAAGGGGGAGATCACAGAGATTGTAGCCCATTTGGGGGTGTCCCCCAAATTGGACTTCGAAAAGGAGATTTTAAATTTATCAGACAGTGAGGTCAGGATCTCCGATTCGAACATGGCGCAGCTAGAGCTCTTCCACCACCAGGTGGTAAATCAAATGAGCACCGTCAATGAAGAGATCGCGGAGTTGCGT
The DNA here is from genome assembly GCA_963583935.1 of Diaperis boleti. NCBI lineage: Eukaryota > Metazoa > Arthropoda > Insecta > Coleoptera > Tenebrionidae > Diaperis > Diaperis boleti. The sequence goes on from OY757248.1 coordinate 43,775,007, forward strand.
CAACGGATAGACAATCTCTGGGACAAACTCCAGACGGATGTCGCCGAGCGGGACCAATTCAGGACAGCCACCGCCACTCACTCGTTAGCGACGCTTCAAGGTCGATTCTCACCTAAGCAGCGCAGAGCAGAGCAGAGCAGAGTAGAGCAGAGCAGAGCAGAGCAGAGTAGAGCAGAGCGGCATTTTTTACGACTATTCTCACCTAAGCAGCGTAGAGCAGAGCAGCGTGGCACGAAGCAGCATTTTTCACGGCTATTGCCACCCATAGTATCAAGTCAAGATGTTGAAAACCTACGAAAATTAGTTACAAGGATCCGAAGAATATGAGCGATAGCTCATTCGATTCGGGATTTATTCTGAGAAAGACGTTTTTTTCTGTTTGTTCCGCAAATATAATTGTTATAAACAAAAACTAAAACTGAAACTCCGGGAGTTGAAAGTTTTTCATCGGGAATTTCCTCCTCATTTTTAATCTTATTTTGGATTGCCAAAAAACTAAACTCCTTATTTTTTATTAGTTTTTTGTTAATAACAATGATTGTAATTTTTATTTACGGAACAAACAAAAAAAAGTTTTTCTCAGTATAAAATCTCGAATTGAATCGATCCTTGTAATTATTTTTCGTAGGTTTTCAACTTCTTGAATAGACTAGAAGCAGAGCAGCGCTGCATTTGCTGCTTCCAACGCTCACGGAGGAATTAAAAAATTGCTGCTCTGCGTCGCTCTGCGCCGCGTCGCGCTGCTCTGCTTAGATGGGAATCGGCTCATTAGACAACATGGGGACAATTCAAAGCAGCATTTTGCTGCTCTGCTCTGCTCCGCTCTGCTCTGCTCTGCGCTGCTTAGGTGAGAATCGACCTTCAAGCGTTGACAGTAGAGGCCGAGAAGCTGGAAGAAAGAAGCGCGCAGGTCAACTCCTGGCGGAAGAAAAACTACGCAATAAGTACCGCAGACGCGTAAAGAAATGCGAGGAAACTTTACTGAAACTCGCCGAAACATACTCGCTCCAAAATCGGCAGTCTTACGATCGACAAATTGTACTATTTTGTATTTTTTATTAAAATAGCTATTTATGGTATAAGTGAATAAAGACAAATTTTATCCACGAAAAAACAGTTTAGCACACGAGGCGCAGCCGAGTGTAATAATGTTTTTGAGTGGATAAAATTTCTTTATTCACGTGTATCATACAATATTTTTTCCAATTTCTAATTTTCAAAAAGGTTTATTTCTTAGGTATTTCATTTACATAAATTGTACTATTACTAATTTGATGAATACTTAAAGAAGGAACTTTAACTCTATACTTTCATTAAGTACAGTAGAAGTTAAGTAGTTAAATTGAAACCTCTCTTTCGTCATGGTCAAGTGCAGTGGATGTTCCAGGCCTTTCATTTGAATTTACATCTGGCAAAATTTTTCTTGACGTGGATATTTTTTGAGCAAGTGGTTCGTCGATATAATTAATTTTGTATTCCGTTAGTCTCCTAGTATAAGGTTTCACGATTTTTACATAATTTAAAATTGAAACGTTTTTTTTTCTTCTCCTGTAAACTTACTGTTCTAGGACTTACGGGTTATGCAGATTAGGCCGACGATATGTTTTATAAACATGCCATCGATAGCAACGAAAATTTCAAAGATAGTGCGAATTTTAATTTTTTTACTTTATTCGTGTTGTCAATAGCAACGTGAATAAAGTGTTGCTATAAACATTTTATTCACTCTTTTCCCATTTTATTCATCCTTTTGATTAAACTACTGCTTTAATAATCAGATTTGATATATAAAATGAGCAATTTATTAGGAGGAATTGGAAAAATTATTTTATCTTACAGATATGGTTTTTAGGTACCTTATACCATCGTTTTCGGTGACAGAAATCGAATCTTAATCACAAGAGAGATAAAGCTGTCAGTTGTACTCACAAGTGAGTAAATCTGACAGCTGTCAGTTGTAATTAAAAATTGTAATGTTACGTAATTCTCTGCCTTCCACTTCACGAACAGATCATACTCTTTCTCGTACATCTTACCTTTTCGGTAGAAAGTCATTTTTTATTACTTTAGTGAAAATTGTGAAAAACAACGAGACTGTTTATTCCATAACTATAACAATCACAGGTCACTTCGAAAACTGATATTAGAACCATGCTAATGTTACAGGCGGATATTTACTTGAATAAATATTTCTTGAATTTTTATACAATGCACCTGTAACATAAAACGTCGTATATCACACGTGATTATTAGTATAAGTAGAATTTTGAGGTTCAAGACCTCCTGGATGGATGATGACCCTGTAGTTGGCAACTTTAAAAGGTCAACGGTGTATAAGGCGTTGCATACATTTCCCTTCTTTGGTAGTAACTAGTAAAAGAGTAACAATCTATAAAATCACATGAAACACCATAAATATGTACGAGTAAACGAATCCTTGAAGACTTATTGAACTCTTGCTTGTTGTCAGCTGACCGAATCGGTGCAGAGCTTCCAGTTCAAAAATAACAGAATTCTGTAACCTCCGTGGTGGCGTGTCTATTATCTCCAGATAAGCTCTTTTACATAACATTTTGAACTCGAACAATGACGAAATTATTGAGTGGGGTAAGTAAATAAATACTATACTACACTAAGCACGTAGCGCATAATAGCAATGCCATTGAATGGGCCATTCAATGCCATTGAGAACTTACAAGTTTGACGTTTTGTGGTTGGTGAGGTGAACCTTTGGTCTAATAAGTGTTGACGATGTCCCAAGAAGACAATCAGGTGATTAATACTTAATGCTTATTATGGTCAAATTCAAATTATGCGGCGTGATTTGCGCTGCGATGCAATCGTTACAAATTGAGGTTATATCAGTGTCAAATGGACAGGGCCGGCCTCGCCCGAATTTTTCTCAAAGCTTAGGCCTACAGTCACGGAAAAAAAATGACTTTTTCCCATTAAAATTTCATTGCAGTCTGCTTTATTGTCATTTTGATGTGACAAAATGACAAACCCCAAAAGGCGTATACACTTTGTGGTAATGGAATGACATTGACACCTGGATTTTCTGTCGGCGACTGTATATTTCATTATTTAATGACAATTTATCATTTTAATCTTAATAAATGTACCATCACGAAAAGAAGTTTTGGACGTTTAAAGAAACTCGATATAGTCCATGCTTTACTTGATTTTATGATAACTAAAGCCTGCTTTACACTTTATTATTTTCAGCTTTATATTTTCGCCATTTTCACTAAATTCGAGATTTTGTAACAAAATAAATATCGATTTATTCCTCCATGTCCGTACAACTTTATACACATACAGGATTATTCAAATATCATAACTTCTATAGTAAGCATAGCTTTCAAAGTCTTTGAACAAAAAAAGCACCTGTCATCTTGTACGGCTCACCGTGATCAGTCAACATCTTTATATTATCTATAAGTAGACGATGTGAAAGTCATCTTTAAGCTTTACATGTGTCCTGAAAATGATGCATAGTCACTATATTGCGTGATTATGAACATGAATTGTGAGTCAATTAACTTAAAAATGGAAAAAGTGTTATCAGCGATCAATAACCTTTCGATAACACAGTAATATTAGAATTTCCATAACTGTAGCCAGAATAATTTTTCCAAGAGATGTATATGTAATAACTGTTCATTTTTTGTAGCAAAATGGCTTTCAATAATATCCATTTCGTGAATCGTTCTTCACTAAGCCCCCAACAGTTGGTAAATACTTCGCTGTAGTAAACGCTATCGGCAATTAATTGACCGCTTTATTAGCGACCTTGCCAGAAATAATTGCTTCGTACAAAAACTTTTTTCTTCAATGTTATTAGTTTTTGTGTGCATGGCAACCTATTTTGAGTTCTAGCATAAGTTTACTGACCAGCCCCGAAAAGCGCGCTATTTTTAACCCCCCAACTATTACATGACTAACAGCCAGACATAATTGTGTATTTTTAGACAGAAATATCGAAAATAACCCGACACTCGTAATAACCTCATTAATATTGTTGTTTAAATTGTAGTGGGCAGATTCCAAAATGTTTATTGTTCTAGGTGTTGCCCATTGCTCTGGGGGTGGGGGTAGTTCTCACCTCAATTCTCATTTATCACTTGTATAAATCCAGTTCGACGACCACATCGAAGTCAAAAGGTAGGTTACGATAACTTTTTGCCTCTTAGTTAGCACGAACATTGTTCTACGAGGCCGAAGCCCGAGTTGGACAACACGTCAGGTGTCATTCCACTTTTTTACAGGCATACACCCAAAATGCACTGTCGTACAAGAATATCAAAATTTAAATGAATCTGTCAATCAGTCAATTACATATAACAGTGTTAATCTACGTTAAGTTGGATATTTTTCCACTTTTGGAAATCAAAGGTTAATAGCAACTTTATGAATTGCAAATTACAAATAATTAATTTATCTAGTGCAACGAACACTTCGGTTAAACCGGAACCAAAGGACGCCACTGTTTGATTGATTTTTAGTTCTATTTCATGCAATTTTAATTAAATAAATTACATATAAAAAAAAGTAACAACAAGGAAGCTTGACATCACGATGTGTAGTAGTACATTTTGACCTAGTGTCCAGAGATTGGTGTTTTTTCTTTCTCTAGATACTTTTCATTTCCTCACGGTACCCCTTGACCTTTTCTAATTTCCTTAATATCGTTACCTATCACTTAAGAAATTCCATTACCTGCATGATTAACTTTACAACAAAAACCTTATCTTATCTTATTAGTGTTCGATAAACACCGAGCCGCTGTTATTGTGTAATCAATAACAATATTTATATTCACTTTTACAATATGTCTTCACTTTGTTGTTTAACGTGCAAATTCCAGATGGTCATATTGGTATTAGTGACATGAAACCTTTTTTCGTTTTTTCGATTTTTACAGCATCAGTGGTCCAAAACACTGAAACAATGAAATTTTCGTGAAAAAAAGGTCAGTTCAATTCAATTCAGGCTAGTACTATTTTTGGAAATTTTCAAAATTTTTGAACCCGAGAAAATATTTTTGAACCACCGAGTTTGGACTCGTTTTATACTTTTCTGAACCCATGAAATTCATTTGTCTTGTTTATTTTTCAGTATCTTTTTCCGTTTACGAAATACGACCTTAAAAAAATAAAATTATGAACGAATTTAAAAAAACATTTTTTTCTTCAAACCTTCACCCAATCCTCTTAAGTGTACCGCAGTTTCAGTCAGTTTCAAGCCGGCAGTTAGGAAGTTATTTTTGGAACTTTCAAAATTTTGGAACCATCGAGTTTGGATTCCTTTTATATTTTTCTAAATCTGGGAAATTCTTTTTATTTTTCGGTAATTTTTTACAATTAGAAATATGTATGTACTAACTTAAAAATGTTAAATTAGAATTACATAATTTGTCAAATCATTAGAATACATCACACCCTCGAAAAACCGATCAAAAAGTACTTAAAAGTAAGGCCCTAATCCGGCTCGAACGACCAAAATGTTTCTGTTTGCAATATAAAATAATCACAGAAGTGTGTGTAGTTGCCATTGGTCCTGTTTATTGTTTTCAGGCAAGAAGAAAATCTTATTACAAGATCCTCAAGCAAAGTACGCACTTCCTCTGATCGAAAAGGAAGAAATCAGCCATGACACTAGGCGGTACAGATTTGGATTGCCCACAAAGGATCACATTTTGGGTAAGTTACACCACTAATCTTCTATTTTTGATGTTTGTTAAGAAATGTTGTCTTTAGGCCAAGTAAATGTTTTATTTTTATTGGCTGCAGTTCGGGATGTTCAAGTGTAAATTTTAATTAGAGAATAGAAGGCAGCCAATAGGTTATTATGACACTATTTTGATACGACTCTCTAAAAGTCAAGACTGAAATTTTGTGCGGTCTTAATTAATGTATCTAAAAATGCACTTCCAGTGACATTTATTTCAATTTATTACCTGCTTGTTGTGAAGGTCATTTCAAAGTAATGATAATGCTCCAAGTAGCTACTTGTTGGGTGTTATTGAATCACTTTTAAATGCTGTATAAAAATAATACCCACTTTTCTAGTAAACGCTGTTGATCTGATGGAGATAAAATATCGTACAAACCTCCCCCATTTCAGGACTCCCTATCGGGCAACACATCCACCTGTCTGCCAAAATCGGCGACGACCTAACCATAAGATCCTACACCCCGGTCTCCTCCGACGATGACTACGGCTACGTCGACCTGGTGGTAAAGGTCTATTTTAAAAACGTCCATCCTCGCTTCCCGGACGGCGGAAAAATGTCCCAGCATCTGGAATCCTTGAAAATCGGGGACACCATCGAGGTCAGGGGCCCCTCCGGGCGGCTACAGTACCAAGGACACGGCACCTTCTCGATTAAGAAATTGCGTAAGGATCCTCCACAAACCATCAGTGTGAAGAAAGTGTCGATGATCGCCGGCGGTACTGGGATCACGCCCATGTTGCAGCTGATCAGGCATATCACTAAGGATAGTAGTGACAGTACAAAGTTGAAGCTCATTTTCGCCAATCAGACCGAGAAAGACATTCTGGTGAGGAAGGAGTTGGAGGAGGTCGCGGATAAGCATCCGGAGCAGTTCGAGTTGTGGTATACTTTGGATACACCGGGAGAACGTGAGTTTTAGAAGTCATCCCAGACTTTTAATACAAAGTGATGTTTTCAGATTGGAAATACAGCTCAGGATTCATCAATGAGCAAATGATCAAGGAGCATCTCTTCCCTCCAAGCAGCGACAATATCGTCTTGATGTGCGGACCGCCCCCCATGATCAATTACGCTTGCACCCCCAGCTTGGAAAAGTTGAGCTACGATAAAGACTTATGTTTTGCGTATTAATATCGAATTTCTTGTTTTGTTGTTTTTATCTGTATATTACGGTCGTGTATCTTTTAATGGTAAGTTATGGCTGTTATCAGGTTGTTTGACACCTTATTGCCTCCAGTTGTTAACTTTTCTTCAATAATAAACGAATTTTTTATTGGTAACTGTGAAGCTGTGTGTATTCTCTTAGTTTATTACATGGCATGCTTTCACAAAAATCGAAAAGGAACAACAAAGAGCCGACATCTCAGGATGCTTACGGTTCAAAAACTTTTAGGCCTGGTCTCGTGAGAAAATCCGTTTTCTCATTGGTGAATGAAGCACTATTTTTTATGTGGCCTTCTGCTGCTTCAATTCGACACTGTCCTTTGGGAAAATTTCCAGAAAGGGAGTTTTGGAGGGTGGATCTAAAGGCCAGAAGCGAAGGTTGTCGCAATAAAATTACTATGAGTTGGTGACCTACCCAATCGCATTCACCTCGTACTTGAATTGGTTAGAAGGAATAATTTTGTTTGTTCCGCAAATAACATTGTTATTAACAAAAAACTAAAAAAATGAGGGCTTTAGTTTTTTGGCGATAATACAAAAACTATAAGTGATAGCGAAAATCGAATAAGATCTAAGAGGAGGAAATTTCCGATCGAAAATATACAACTCCCGGAGTTCTATCTCCATTATTAATAATTTTAATTTAACACTGAAAATCGGGTTCCGCGTAGCCGTAACGGATGCGGTCGCCGCCTCTGAAGACGTCATATAAAATAATTTTTTTATAGTATTAAATATTGATTTAAAATTTTTAATAAATTATGGTGTGTTCTTAACACTTGATGCAATGAGATCCCGTTGGAAAAATCGATTTAACTTCATTTTTCAATAAGTTAGGCAATTCTTAATTAACAAAGTTTTATGGGACCTCCGCTTTCATTGAAGACAACAAAAAATGTTTAAAAAATTGACCACTTTTTCACTATCATGATGTTCTAAAAGTTTAATATTTTGTTTATAATAATTGTTTAAAGTTGAAAAAAAAAACAAAATTTTTAAACATATTATTTTATGCTATAGCTGTTCACACACTGAACCCTAAACTAAAAGAAATGTCAGTATGATTTTAAGGTTATGGTTCCATGTCAAGTCATGTCAAGAGTATACGTCAGGTACAGAAAAATCAAAATTTTACAAAATTCCTTAAATTACCAAAATTGATTTTAGTTGTAAAAAATGAAATTAATTAATTAATTAAGAAAAAATAACATGAAAAACTCGTTTTGTAAAACCACTCGTTCTTTACAGGCACTCCTGACTACGGCAGTCGTGCTGCAAACCTGAACTCGTCTCTTAATATAAGTTTTACAAAACTAGTGTTTCAATATACTATTACCTTATTTGTTTAGACTGTTTATAAAAAAATTGCCTAGTTTAATATTTAAAAAAAAAATCCTATTTTGTTGTCCCGAGGAAATAATGATTTAAAAAAAAAATTGTTATTAAGACAATTTTCTTAGTAAAAAGCAGGGCTTGGACTCTGTGCTTCTCCTTCAGTGGACCATGTTACACACTAAAATAACTCTAAGTTGCGTCGTTTACATTGTCGGAGGGGAACACAAAAAAAAGCAATTGTACTGTAAAAAATATCTTAGTTGTCATTATAATACCTGTTATCAAATATGATTGCACTATCATAAATTAAGTATCTAATGATTATCTTAACTTACGTAAATTATCCAATAAACCATCACAAGCTTTTTGCATTTTCGATCACAATTATGGCGATATTTATCAACTGACAACCTCATCTGAATTCAATTAAAGTTTTTAATGTAAATGGGTCAGATCTAAACCGATTTCAGCTTTCCGCTATCAGTGGTAGCCGTTCGTAAATGCCCAAATGTTCTATAAAATAAATTACTAAAATATGTATACAGCTCGATATAAAACAACTAAAAATGTAGTTACTTCACACTTTATGTGTAGCCGTCGAAAGGGAGGTCTTTTTCGGGGTGTGTCCGTATAAAAATATGGACCCTATAACGAAAGCCGCCCCCAGTGTGAACTGAGCCGTTAAATGAAAGTCAAAAATATAAATTGAGGCGACACACGAAATTACAATCGCCAATGATGTTGCAAAACCCTTAAGGATGTTATCGGCGAATTTCACAACAACGGCGACTATCAAGCCGCCCCCCGCTTGCAACAACACAAGATAGTAAACGAACTTGTCGTAACCGAAAAAGAACCCATTCCTGCTAATGCTGCTACCGTCGTATACAAAACAAGAGAGTAGCGCGAAGGGGATGGAGCACACACTGAGCTGGACGTTCCTCATCCAGACGGTGATGTCGCTCCCTTTGAGCATCTTTTCGAAGAATATCCCTGCAAAACCCGACAGGACGCACGCGGTAAGGGCGGCCGTGAAGCCAATGAATCGGTTTTGTTCGGGGCCTGTGGTCGCGTGGGCCGATCCGTCCGACTGCGCCAATTGGACCAACACCACTCCCAAGACTAGCAGCACTAAGGAGATCCATTGGGTCCGGAATAGTTCTTTTTTTAGGATGAGGACAGCGAACATTGCAGTTGTGAGGATCTTGAGTTGATATGTTACCTACAATAACAAAATGAAATGGTTGTGTGAGATTAAGTCTGAGTTACAGACTTGGTAAGTGGCGGCATCCAGATGCGATGCAGATACATAAAGAAGGTTGTTCTGTATGACGTAAACGAACGAGGGGACGCACACCTTAAGGGTGTCCATAGGCTGCTGGATTATCTGTTTGTCGATCGTGTTGACGAGTTGTACAATCCCGCCGCTTTCGACATAAACTATAGCCAGACAAGTTACCAGTTTGACCACTTCGGACGTAACCACGGCTGAAAAATGGTTTTACTGGTGGTTCTATGCAATCTTTAACTTACCAGTGGACGATAGAAACATGTCGCCGTCTCTGGTTCTGGCATACCGCATGCTGAGGCCCAAGAGGGCGTTTTGGACTGTTAGGACTATTAGGCTCACATATTTCAGCATGTGAGCTGATTTTGAACTTTCACCTGGAATAAATGTGAGCATTAAACCAAACGTTAAATCGGAATTTGAAAACGAAGTCCAAATCTGGACTTATCGTAGCGTTTTTGTGTCGACGGATTCTGAAAGAGTCTAAGCAGCCAAAAGTCTTGAGTTTATGAAAAAAGACTGATATAACTGACAGTTTTTTAAGGAACAAATTTTAGCACGATAAAATCCCATTTGAATTACCTTCAACAGTCCAAATTTTGAACTTACAATTTGTTTTGAATCGAGTCTTTTACGGTACAATATAAGAATAAATTCGGAAATGTATGAAGAACTTACATTTAAGGATCTAGAGATCTAAATTTGAACTATACATTAAAAAAGTCCAAATTGTGGAATTGTGACACATTTAAACATTGGATTTATCGCAGTGTTTTTGTGCCGACGGATTCCAAAGGAGTCTAAGTACATAGTCCAATGTTTTGATTTTATGATAAAATTAGAGATTCAAAAGTTATGGAATTGAAAAAATTTTGAGACAACAATAAGATTTTTTCATAATTTATGTATGTCGGAGATTGAGATAAGGGGCGAAGTAACCGCCCAAGAATTATAGAAGCTTTTTATTAAAAATAAAATTGTTGAGACTATATGTGAACTAACGGTCCCGCGTGTCGTCACTCTACTCCCGACCTCGCTCGTTCCGTTCGAAGAGGAAGACCCCTCCCCTCCGTGTTCACCAAAAACCACTTAAACTCAAGAATACATAAATTCTTAAAAATCTAAATATAGAAAACAATTAGGGAGCCCAGCGGCGCCGGCAAAACAGTGGTGGCCACTCGGCTCGGGCAAGTGGCGCCGACACGGCCATTCTGACACTGTGCACGTCCTCGGGCACTCCTTACGGGAAAACGCACAAATATCAAAAAGTTTTCGGTTAGCCACGCTCGGCCTTTCTGACCCGTTCCCGTTCTCGCTCTATGTCCAACGTCAAGCAGTTGCATTTTCCCATAAATTTTTCAGGTTTGGAGGAAGCTGAGAAAGCCCGACGCTTCGGTCCGGTGTGATGACCAGAAGGAAATAGCCCCGGACGTTTCTCCAGTCTCACACGTGCACACGCTTCTTGCGTTGGATGGGCGTTCATCCGGGAATCGTCACCTGACGACACCGCCTGCGAGATTTGAGAAGAGCAAGGGTAGTTCACATATAGTGCAGCATCTCATCAATTAAGGAATTTCTTCTAGTAGATTTTGTCGTCCATGTACGACCTGCTGTTCTAGTCATTGTATGCGAGTCAAAGTTGCTTTCTGCGTTTCTGATTCAAGTGCACTTTCTTCGTCACGTTCATTTGAGTTTTCACTCACTTTTGGCGGTCCCGATCCCACTTCTGATGTCGGAGATTGAGATAAGGGGCGAAGTAACCGCCCAAGAATTATAGAAGCTTTTTATTAAAAATAAAATTGTTGAGACTATATGTGAACTAACGGTCCCGCGTGTCGTCACTCTACTCCCGACCTCGCTCGTTCCGTTCGAAGAGGAAGACCCCTCCCCTCCGTGTTCACCAAAAACCACTTAAACTCAGAATACATAAATTCTTAAAAATCTAAATATAGAAAACAATTAGGGAGCCCAGCGGCGCCGGCAAAACAGTGGTGGCCACTCGGCTCGGGCAAGTGGCGCCGACATGTATTAAAAGATGATTTATAAAGTTTTTTCATTCAATTATTTAGTTTACACAATGTTTATGTGTTTATATCAACTGGTTGTAACTAATAAAGAATTTTTGGAAATTTCAAAATTTTTCAGGGAAATTTTTGACATACCAAGTTGGGTGTCGTTTTATAGGTTCTTGAACCCCCCGAATGCATTGTTAGTGTTATTTTTGCGATAAGATTTTTGATGCAATAGTTTACATTGAAGGATTAAAAAAATGTTCATGTGTTTGCATAAATTGTTTGTACCGAATAAAGAATTTTTGGAAATTTCAAATTTTTTTAGGGACCTTTTTTTTGACATATCAAGTTGGGTGTCGTCTTATAGGTTATCGAACCCGGGGAATGCATTTTTAGTGTTAGTTTTGCGATAAGATTTTTCCTTTCTCAGATATCATAAGAAACTAAATTTCATCCGACTGTTTATTCGATTTTTGATGCAATAGCTTACATTGAAGGATTAAAAGAATGTTCATGTATTTACATCAATTGTTTGTAACTAATAAAGAATTTTTGGAAATTTCAAATTTTGTGAGGGAAATTTTTGACATACCAAGTTGTGTGTCGTTTTATAGGTTCTCGAACCCCCGGATGCATTGTTAGTGTTAGATTTTCGATAAGATTTTTCGCTTCCTAGATATCATCAGAAACTATATTTCATCCGAGTTTTTTTTCGATTTTTGATGCAATAGTTTACATTGAAGGATTAAAAAAATGTTCATGTGTTTGCATCAATTGTTTGTACCGAATAAAGAATTTTTGGAAATTACACAATTTTTTAGGGATCTTTTTTTATTTTTGACATACCAAGTTGGGCGTCGTTTTATAGGTTCTTGAACCCCCCGAATGCATTGTTAGTGTTAGTTTTGCGATAAGATTTTTCGCTTCCCAGATATCATCAGAAACTATATTTCATCCGAGCTTTTTTTTCTATTTTTGATGCAGTAGTTTACATTGAAGGATTAAAAAAATGTTCATGTGTTTGCATCAATTGTTTGTACCGAATAAAGAATTTTTGGAAATTTCAAAATTTTTTAGGAATCTTTTTTTATTTTTGACATATCAAGTTGGGTGTCGTTTTATAGGTTCTCTGCATTTTTTGTGTTAGTTTTCTGATAAGATTTTTCCTTTCTCAGATATCATAAGAAACTAAATTTCATCCGACTTTTTATTCGATTTTTGATGCAATAGTTTACATTGAAGGATTAAAAGAATGTTCATGTATTTGCATCAACTGTTTGTAACTAATAAAGAATTTTTGGAAATTTCAAATTTTTTGAGGGAAATTTTTGACATACCAAGTTGTGTGTCGTTTTATAGGTTCTCGAACCCCCCGAATGCATTGTTAGTGTTAGTTTTGCGATAAGATTTTTCGCTTCCTAGATATCAACAGAAACTATATTTCATCCGAGTTTTTTTTTCGATTTTTGATGCAATAGTTTACATTGAAGGATTAAAAAAAATGTTCATGTGTTTGCATCAATTGTTTGTACCGAATAAAGAATTTTTGGAAATTTCAAAATTTTTTAGGGATCTTTTTTTATTTTTGACATACCAAGTTGGGCGTCGTTTTATAGGTTCTTGAACCCCCCGAATGCATTGTTAGTGTTAGTTTTGCGATAAGATTTTTCGCTTCCTAGATATCATCAGAAACTATATTTCATCCGAGTTTTTTTTTTTCGATTTTTGATGCAATAGTTTACATTGAAGGATTAAAAAAATGTTGATGTGTTTGCATAAATTGTTTGTACCGAATAAAGAATTTTTGGAAATTTGAAATTTTTTTAGGGACCTTTTTTTGACATATCAAGTTGGGTGTCGTCTTATAGGTTATCGAACCCGGGGAATGCATTTTTAGTGTTAGTTTTGCGATAAGATTTTTTCCTTTCTCAGATATCATAAGAAACTAAATTTCATCCGACTTTTTATTCGATTTTTGATGCAATAGTTTACATTGAAGGATTAAAAGAATGTTCATGTATTTACATCAACTGTTTGTAACTAATAAAGAATTTTTGGAAATTACACAATTTTTTAGGGATCTTTTTTTATTTTTGACATACCAAGTTGGGCGTCGTTTTATAGGTTCTTGAACCCCCCGAATGCATTGTTAGTGTTAGTTTTCGCTTCCCAGATATCATCAGAAACTATATTTCATCCGAGCTTTTTTTTCTATTTTTGATGCAGTAGTTTACATTGAAGGATTAAAAAAATGTTCATGTGTTTGCATCAATTGTTTGTACCGAATAAAGAATTTTTGGAAATTTCAAAATTTTTTAGGAATCTTTTTTTATTTTTGACATATCAAGTTGGGTGTCGTTTTATAGGTTCTCGGACCCGGGGAATGCATTTTTAGTGTTAGTTTTGCGATAAGATTTTTCGCTTCCCAGATATCATCAGAAACTATATTTCATCCGACTTTTTTTCGATTTTTGATGCAACAGTTTACATTGAAGAATTAAAAGAATGTTCATGTGCTTACATCAACTGTTTGGAACGAATAAAGAATTTTTGGAAATTTCAAATTTTTTGAGGGAAATTTTTGACATACCAACTTGGGTGTCGTTTTATAGATTCTCGAACCCCGGGAATGCATTTTTAGTGTTATTTTTGCGATAAGATAAGGACAATTCACCCGACAATTTTTTTCTATTATTTTGTTATAATAAATGAAAAGAAAAACTAAGAACGATTGAATAAAAGGAGGCACAAATCTAGAAATATGAATGATGGCGTATGTGTGTAATAGACAGAAGAAACAATAGAGAAAACGAAAACACAAATAAAAAAACATTTAAAAAATGTGGATATACGTAAAAAGTTATTACATGCAATAAAACTAACGTGAAGTATTAACACTTATCTTAATTGCCTTTTTGATTTATTACAAAATAATGTCTGAATCTTTCCTCTAGAATGCATTATAATATGTTATTCAAAAAACAACAATTAGTTAATAACAGCAGTAAGACGTTGCAAACAGGTAAACGACTAAATGTAATCCTCAAAAAGAGATAAAAGTATGTAAATATGTAAATAACAGTGATAAGGTGTATCCAAAATTACAAATAAGACACAAAGGAAAAAACATTCTTCTGCATTACAACTAAGTGTTGCATTTCCATTAATGCAAATTGACTTGCAACAGTCAACTTATCACCAACTAAAATATTTACCATAAACCTGTCATAAATTAACACAGTTTATGGGCCCCCAATTTTGTTTTGATAAAACTACTTCTATAAACAGTCCATAAAAAATATACATGCCTGACACCTTCATGCTGCTTCGTTGATCGAGTTTCTCCAGCAGTTCTTCTGAAAAACACTGAGATAAACAAACGAATTTAAAAGAGTGAGGACTGACCACTTCTGAGGAATTGGCACCTGTTTGAAAAACACTCTTCTTAGGTCTGTTAAAACGTGGAGCACCGCATTGTGTGTGTGTTAATGTATGATTATGGGATTAGCACTTACAATTTCATTTAGAAATACCGGAATTAAAAATATTTATGCCAACATGACACGTTGGGAGAGGTTGACAGGAAAAAAGGCGCTAAATCGGCCAGATTTAAAAAATGGTTTACAATTGTCAACAAACGTTACATTTTGTGGTAGACAAGTGCTCCGTGAGGACTGCTTTACAGTGTTAAATCACAGCCAGTCCTCCAAACTGCACACTGTGATAACAAATTATCAAAATGAATTAAATTTGATATGATTGAGTGCCATCTATTGTTACAACAGTTGTCAACATAACCACACTTTCTAACTTGTCAACACAAACAAAAGTAAATATGAAATTCTCCCAAGCGGGGGTTGCAGACGTCCTCCGCTGCACCCAACAAGATGATAACTTCGTACGAGAAATGCAGAACAGCGTCCAAGCTATCGTTCGGTTGTTCGGGGGCCGGAATTACCACAGCGCCCAACGAATCATTCCGGGGCTCACTAACGCCTGGTATTACTGTATGACAACTTTGGGGAACTTACAGAGTCTAGGTGAAGAGTACACTGGCACTTTAAGGCTAGATGGGCAGAATAAAATACCATCAACCAGTGTAAGCAACCGTTTTTTTTTAAATATTGTTGCTGGATTTGTTGTTGCAGCTGGAAATCCTGTGGTTGCTGCTATACATAGGAGGGGACCCATTATATGACAGACTAGTACATTCCATGCAGGAGAAAATAAAGCACTCTAGAGATCTGACTGACAATGCAAGGAATATTTTTTTGGGAATTCTGACTTGGCTGCAGCAACATAAGTTCACTTTGAAGAGACTCCACCATTCCTTTTTCTACATTAGTGGAAAGTACTACAATATCTCAAATAGACTCACAGGTGTTAAATATGTAGAATTTAACTTGTGGTAGTCTTCAGATTGACTCATCCCTCTAATTACAGGTTTTAGTAAGAGAATGGTTAAAGGATGACAGCTTTAGCTACAGCTTCAGGTTGCTGGGGCAGTTATCAGTACTCTATATCCTGTGCTCTCTCATCCAACAAGTTTTTACCACCAAAAGTGGCAGTATTGTGGAAGAGGTCACATACTCAACTGTCAAGTCAAAAAAAGGCTGTGTTCTGTGTGGGGAAAGCAGGAAAAGTCCCTGTGCCACCCCTTGTGGGCACATCTTCTGTTGGGACTGTATCTGTGATAGTTTGAATTATCAACATAGTTGTCCCATTTGTAGGGAAGTGGTGTTACCAAGCAGAGTTATATTTCTACAGAATTATCTATAAGGTTGTTTCTTATTCAATGTATTTAGTGGTGCTGCTATTGTGATTTTTTGAGGAAATAAAGTCTTAAATAATCACTGTCTACTTTTTCTATTTGAGGTTAGAATCCCCAAAAGTGTGGTTATGTTCACACCGACTAACATGTTACGAAAACCGTTCTCCCGAATATTTCACCCTGGAATCGCAACCAATCCCATCTTTGTCAGTAGGCGACCTAAAACCACAGCACTAGACATCGAAAAACTAGAAAAAGAGGACGTGGGTAGCGTTGATGGTAAGTTGTCCCGTTTTGTGTACCCCCAGCCTTGATGTAGCTGTTTAAGTTGTCGACGAGGAACTGAAGCGCCGCGAGGAAGAAATTGAGCGGAAACGCAACAAATCCGGCCTCAAAGAACCGGATCGCAACTTTTTACTCGGCAAGAACCCGTATCCAGAACCCGCAAGTTGGCAACACGGGACCCTCAAGTATCTCAGAAGGGTGTACGGACGCTATGGGGAAGCCAGTGGTGTCGATCCGGCGATCTGTTGGCCTGTCAAGGAGGAACTGGAAGAATCACGGGAATATGAGCGTGTCGCTTTTCCTTACACTATATCCCAAGTGATGGCAGAAGCCAAAGAGAGGAAGCTGAAGAAGGCTGAGGCCATCAGGGTGAGACAAGAACAAATTGTGCAGAAGATGGAGAAACTTGAGATGATGAAGCAGGAGTTGCACAACAAGATAAAGAAGAAAGAAAAAGATGCTGCAGCTGCCAAAGTCTGGTAAACATGTTAATTTCAACAGATATTATTATAGGTGTTTTAGCAACGACGAGAGCGCCTCATTGAGGAAGTCAGGATGCACTTTGGCTACACTGTAGACCCTAAGAGTGACCAGTTCAAGGCCATGTTAGAAAAGAAGGAGAAGGAACAGAAGAAGGCAATGAAAGAAGAGAGAAAAAAGGCAAAGGAGCAGGAAATGCTGGCCAAGTTGTTGACAAAGAAAACTACTCCTACAGAAAGTGTAGAAAAACAGTAACAGTAACTTTTGTATCTATTAGAAAATAAATTAACAAAACAGAAGTCATTTATCTGGCTGCGCCCCCGCCGTTGCCAGCAGCGTCCGGATTTGCCATAGATGACACCATGAGTAGTATAGCTACTGGCACAATGTACATCCACTGAAATTGGAACATTAAAATTGAATAACAGTTATCCACTGACTCACATATTTTGCCAATATGGACCTGTTGTCTTTGACTTCACCCCTCTCTTTGGCTTCTCTCTCCCTCTCTAGTTTCTGTATGTAGGCAGCAGTGTCAGGTCTGAAAACACAACTTCACTAAGAACTAATTGTGTGGCAACAACTTACATGGGGCCCACATCTGAGTGTCTGACATACACAGTGGTAGTAAACTCCTTGAGTTTACTCAGGGGCACAACTGCTCCCTGGCAAGTTGACTTTGAGGCTACTATAAGGGTTGCAGCAATCACCCTCCCAGTATAGTCCAAAGATACAGACAGCCTGTCATCCAGTTCAGCTTCAGCCAGCATACACTGAAAATCACAATGAAATTGCAATCACAAAGTGATAAGTCTTACAGCCTTGATTGTAGACAAAAAGGTGTTTTCACTCCCGTCATTAGCGGTCACTGTTGACCTTATCTGGTAGTACTCGTTCTTAGCCGCCAAATCTCTTAACTTCACACTTTCTTCCTGTGTCAGTGGCTTTTGGTTGACGACTGCTTGTCCCAAACGTAAACTTTGGATGCTGATGTTACCTCTTTCAGTGAAAGTGTTACTAGAAGGGTCGAGACGGTGCTCTAGCTTTATGTTAACCCAACCATCGTGCTCTAAATTGCTCTGTAACGAAGCTCATGAAATATTCAGTAGGGGCCGTAAGTCGGTGTTACCGCAGTGCAGACACTGAGGAAGCAAAGAAGTGCACCCGTTTTCATACAAATGGCACTCATTCTAGTCATAACACTATTGATTCTAACCTATACAATTGGCGTCAAGTGACATCAGAGACAAGAAAATGAAATTTCCCTAGGTTGCCCCTGGATTCCGTGGTTGTCACACGTGTGTGTTTTGAGGTTAGGTCGGAACTAAACACATTTATTTCGTTTAATTGAATTATAAACCACAATAATGCAGCACGATGATGTAAGTAGTCCAAATTGACGAAAATTCAAATGTATCTATTGTTGGCCCAACGTTTAGGTTGTTTGGAGTATCATCAACAAAGCTTTCTGTTCATATAAAGTGAAGTAAGTAATTCAACGGTAAAATTGGCTTGAAATATTAACATTTGTCCTTAGCACCAAGACGCAGAAGTTCTGCCGAAATGAGTACAATCTGACGGGTTTGTGCACCCGCTCCTCATGTCCTTTAGCTAACAGCCAATATGCAACAATCCGGGAAGACAAGGGGATTATTTATTTGTATATGAAGACGGCTGAAAGGTAAAATTACTTAAAAATTTACTGATCTGTATTATTTCAATAATAGGTCAGCTTTCCCAGGGAAGACTTGGGAAAAAGTCAAACTGTCTAGGAATTTTGAAAAAGCTATCCATCAAATCAATGAAAACTTATTATACTGGCCAGGTTTCATAAAGTCAAAATGCAAGCAGAGATTTGTAAAAATAACTCAGTATCTGATTCGTATGAGGAAGTTGAAACTCAGAAGACAGTAAGTTGAGTTTTTCACTATTGGTGCAGCTACAAACAGTTATTTCCAGGAAGTTAATAGTGCCCCTACAACGCAATATAGAAAGGCGGGAAAAACGAAAGGAACAGAAGGCTCTAATCGCCGCGCGTATAGAGAAGGGAGTTGAGAAGACACTGTTAGAAAGACTAAAGAAGGGAGTGGTAAGTATACACAATGTCCAAAAGTACAATCTAATAGGACCTCTTTAAAGTATCAAGACCTCTACAACATACCCCAATCCGCGTTCGATGACGCCCTTCGCGAAAATGAAGTCAGTGAAGATGAAGAAGAGGTTGAAAAGGAAGTGGAGATGGAAACAGAAAATGATGGCCAAGCGTTTGTTCCAGCAGACACAGATGAAGAAAGTGACGCTGAGGAGTTTGTTCCTGCAGACACTGATGAAGAAAGTGAAGCAGTGAGTATTTTAACATTAGTTTTTCAATTTGATTGTGACAATATCTTTGTAGGAAAGTGACAGTGGTCAGCCAGAAGCAGTTGATCTTGACAGCAGTTTTGAGTCCTCTGAGGGGTCAGACATTGAAGTAATTGTGTACATGTTATAATGTTCTGAAATAATTATTTGATTGATTTGCAGGACATTCAAGTTCCAAGCACGTCCAAGAAGGGCAAAAAGAGTGACAAGAGTCCATTCAAGAGAAAATCACCAAAACCAAAAGTTTCTATTGAATATGAAGTGGAGACAGAAGGTCCTAGCAATGTTGCAACATACTGATTGCTGTATTAGACATAAGTGATATTTTAATAAAAACAATATGAGTAGGGCTTCTATAATAATTTTTGTGTACCTCTTATCCTATAGGTATGTATAGATCAATTGATTTTTGATCTAGCAGCAAATAAGTATATGTAGCAAAAATTCCCATTCAGAAGAGGAAACTTAACTCTGAGAAAGTGTTACTTTCAAACGGGCATACCTGCGATGTCGGGAATCCCTCAGTTTCTACTCCAGCGTCTACGCTCGAAAACACTTCGGCTGGATCAAAGGTCCGATGAGAACCAACAACTTCTGGATATAAACTGATTAGTGATACATAATCCTAAATGAATGAATTATTGCTATAAACTGAACTATTATCCGTCAGTGGCGATCTCCTTTTATACTTCACAATGCCACGAAAAACTTAGCAGTTTCTCGAACACTTGCATAATGATGAGCGGTATCAGATAAGAAGACAAAAAACTCCACAAAAACAATGTTTTAGACTGGCCGGCCGTGCCGCTAACGTAACGCCTCATCTGAAGCTCCGCGATGATTCACGCGGAATAAATGACCTGTTGTCGAAAGATGATATCATAACACTACCTTTTTTTAACAAAAAAGTACAATATAATAAAAATAAAAAAGACAATTTATCTTTAAAAATCCTGTTTAATTTAGTTTAGTATTTCTACAGACTCAATTATCAAGAATAAATGTGTACACACAGTAACTTTCTCATTGTTTTATTTTTTAACATTCTTTCCAATTTGGATTCGGATGTATCATAATCTTGATCGGGTTTCCATCCCGTTTAATTGCCGTTTCAAAAGCTTTCTTTGTATCCTCGATTTTAAAATGATGTGTTATTAAATTCAGCACGTTTATCCTTCCACTTGAAACCATCGCGATGGCAGTTGGGTAGCTAAAATAAATGTTTTTTTTGTGGAATAAGTTTCAATTCGCAATGTTTTATACAATATAAAATAATTAGTGCATAATATATTTATGCAACGCGCAGCAATAGTAATTTGTGTATCGAGGCCGCAAAAGCGATCTTTTTTGACAATTTTTTAGGAGATGGTTACGCAAAAGTAATCTGTGGCCTCTATTGGAGCCGTAAAGTTTTACTCTCTTGTACTCATCTGTCAACCTCTACTTTGCTGGGACTGATCTGTCAAACGCTTGTTTATGGTGGCGGTTGCCTCGAGCGCTGTGGTATATGCTCCACGGGACCACGGGTAGCTAAAAGCCGGAGCACGGTACTCCAGGGGTTAGCTGTCTAATTTGGCGGGAGGGAAAATAAATACGGCTCGGTGTTACAGTTTTTATTAATCAGCCCATATATACAGTTATTTACAATATTTACAAGTTTTGGTACACCCTTACTCTATGACAGGTCTTATGGATCAGCCTGTATACTACTATTGATTAATCACCCTATAAACAATTATTTACACGGTTGGCACGATTTCGACACAAAAAACGCCCTGCGACAGATTTTCCGGGTGGCCGGCAGAAAAGACCGGACTGGTTGTTCTGGAAGGTTGGACAGCTGTGGGACTAAGACCCCCAGAGGCAGCCGGGTCCACCCTTCTCAGAGACCAGTTCGAACCGGGATACTTTGGTTCAGTTACGATGGCCGGCGGCGGTTAGATACCGGAAGCATACGGGAATACCAGCAGAAAAAACCGGTCTGGTTGAACCGGAAAGCTGGACAGCTGTGGGACTAGCGCCCCCAAAGACAGCCGGGCCCACCTTTCTCGGAGATCTGTTGGAACCGAAATACTTGTTTCGTTGGTCGGTGGCGGCTAATTACAGGAAGAAAGCGGGGAAGTCGGCTGATGCGCACGACTTGTCGCAATGCCGAAGATTTAGGGTCTTATAAATGCGTTCTGTTCCCACCGGGACGAAGTAAGCATCGGGCAACGTAGCGGATCCGGGATGGCGGCATCCGGTGTGCGCTTCTTTTCTGGTTAACATGATGCAAGAACCATACCGGTACGACACCCGATAGCATTTATTCTCGAACGGCGTGGTCCGACGTGACAAGGGCGGCGGGTGGGGTGCTCATAGCGACTTCTCGATAGTTTCATTCGCAGCGTGTTAAGTTTCTGATTACGTGAGTGAAAGAATTATTCCGCTACGAAACTGAGAAGTATTTTTTCCGCAAAGTTAAAGATTGGAATTTGAGCGTAGGGTTTTGTCGAACCTCACTGACGGTACTTGGAACTTGATATAACGGCTCCAAAAGAGGCCAGCGAAGCGAGAAAACGTTGTGTGCACGCACCGGCCAAAAAAATATCACTTTTACGTCCTCGAAAAGTAGTATTGAAAGTTGACACAGCATAAAATATGTAAAGAAGAAGGAAGCAAAGATATAAGAAATACAAAGACAACACTTACTCGTTATTATACCTAAACACCCCTCTTATATCAACTTCGCGAAAAATAGCGTTCACTATGGGCAGGTCCATTTCGTTCTCGGACATTCCAGTCAGTACCACAACACCTCCCGTTCGTGTAACCTAAACGGGTTTAAAGTAGTACCAAATTGACGTCAAAGTCAAGTTTAGTACCTCTAAGCAGATTCTCGTAGGTTGGACCAGACCGGTGCATTCAATAGATGCATGAGGGTCTGCTCCTAATGCTCTTCTAATGTCTTTTACGATATCTTCCTCACACGCCCCCTTGGGTACTTTGTAGGCGCAGTCAGCTCCGAGTTCTTTTGCCTTTTCGACACGAAAATCCATTATATCTGTATTGTTAAATGAGTATGAAATATAAGCTACGTTATCGAGAGTTCGAGATTAGACATATTATGGTCTTTGTTTGAGGGTTTGAGGTTTGAGGAACCGTATGGCTGAGATATACTAAAAACAGTATAACCATATATTTAGAAAACTGATGTTATGAAATACTTCAGCGCTCCAAAAGAGTGGTACCCACAAGAATCGACTTTGGATGAGTGGCACTTTTAATCAGTGTAAGTACACACCTGTGATCAAAACAGCCGAAGCACCCATCGCTTTTGCCGCCAACATGCTAGAGAGCCCTATGGGTCCAGCGCCCGTGACCACAACCAGATCGCCCATTTTAATGTTGGCCTTCTTGCAAGAGTGCACACCTACAGCTAAAGGCTCCATTAAGGCCCCTTCATCGAGACTCATACGGTCCGGTAGCCTACAAACCCAACACTAAATACACCATTACAGGCTAACGGGGAGACTACTTGAAGCAGAAATCGGCTTCATGGACGTAGTATCTGGACAAGTTACCATCGTATGGCGGGTTTGCGCAAAAAATCATGTCTGGACAAAGGTGATAGCGCCCCTCCTTGCAGTAGTCGCACATTCGGCAGCCGTAGCCCGGTTCTACGGCCACTCTGTCACCTTTAAGTCTTGGATCAAAATTGTAAAATTGTCAAATTTCTGGTTTACCAGGCTTGAGAGTTTTTACTTTATTTCCGACTTCGACTACTGTGCCGGCTGCTTCATGACCTGTAATCGTACTTGTTTGACTAGATCCTATTTATTTTTGTTTTACCAGTGATCATGGGCTTTTCAATGACATAAGGACCCAGACGCCCATCGACCAGAAAGTGGACGTCCGATCCACATATGCCTATAGTTTCCATTTGAAGAAGTACTTCTACAATTCCATACAATTAATTTAATTGGAATTTATTCCATAGTATTAGTTACGATAATCTTTGGGCTTCGGTATGGGTCTTTCCTCCTGCAAGCAAAACGAGTTGATGATATATTTTTAAAATTGTGCTACTTACCAGTTGTAGATCATTTTTACCATACAAAACGGCGGATAAGTTCTCAGGACGACCTCTTAACAAATATTTGCTAGACTTTACTACAAAAATATGAAATACTAACCCTGCGCTGAAGTTCTTGGCGAACAATTTAACACCACGCCTACAATTTCGTAGAAACACACTAGTGCAGAACATTGCAGTAAAGAACAAAAATTTTACTATTATTAAAAATTGTGGTGGTGACAGAAACTTCAGTTGTGACAGCAAAGCTTGATTTGGGTTCATTTTAGAATATCTAGCTAATGGGAGTGTTTCCATCTTATTCTTCTCCTGCTCATCAATCAAACCATTTGGTTGCTGATTAGATAACGATGAAAATAAAATATTAAAACCTACTGAGAAAGACGAAGATAGATGTAAAATGAACTGAAAGTGAGTTAGATTTATTTTCGCACCACAGGCACAGATGTGAAGAAATTAAAAATAAAGTGGTTTCCAGTTATGTTGCTCTCGAATTCTTACCACAACGTTTTATTTTGATCCTTTCGTTCACTTAATCTTTTTTTAAATAAATGTTTTATTTACGATCCCGAAATCGAAGGCGAATCTTTGATTTAGAATAGTGAAATACTAAACAGGTGAAAAAAAGTGAATAAATGCAAAGAATAATATGAAATACAATAATGTAGATTGCAATATTTCTTAACAGTTTATTTTACACAAGAATTAATGCTACAAAAATAAAGATGTTCAAAATATTTAAAAATCTGGACTTGTATCCCCCTAAATAAAATTAAGACTCAAATCAAGTAGGTGTTTTGACAGTATTAATGACAGATTAGAAATGTAATTTCTGTGCGACAAAAAGTGGTCTGTTTTCGTGATTTATGGGCTAAAAGCAAGGACTATGGGTGTTGGGTGCAAGTGTGGAGTTCCATGGTGTTCTGGTGCGTACCATTATAACGCTGTATTTTGCAAGTACACTGTAGATGCTGTGGATTCAGCGATACTTCTGTCCAAGTATTTTGGGCTTCAAAATTCGTTTTTGCCTCATTTTGAAACACCTAAAATATTTTTGCACCATTCAAGGGACATTTTTTTAATAAAATGTTGACGGGCCGAACCATATATTATATCTTGTCTCTTTGACGGAACAGACTGGGACTTTTTCACTTGATAAATTATTGGTGAAATCAAGTAGTTAAAATGACAGATCGTGAGGTTAATTTTTATGCGGAAAAAAAGTGTTTTTGTGGCTAATGGGTGGAAAACCAGAATGATAGGTGTTGGACGCAAGTGTGGAATTCCATGCTGGTCTGGTAAGTCCCATTATAAATTTGCAAACATTAACTATATATTTTTCATACTCGCGGAGTGACTTCCGTGAGACTTCATTATGGCTATTTAGGGCTTTCTGAAGTAGCTTTTGCCTCATTTATATAGACGTTAGTTTCAGTGTCTTTATCAATACCTCTAACTATTTATTCCAAAAACACAACAATAAATTTGTCACCTTCGTCGGAAAAATTTTGAATTAATTAATGACAGACCTAATTCTATTTTGCACACAAATAAATGGTGATTTAATTAAAAGAAAAAACGCCTTCCGTGTATTTTGGGTGGCAGCAAATTTTTTTTTAACTTATATAGTGGAAACTGGATAATATAGTATAAAATCATAAGTTTCTGCAATCGTAAGGGTTTTTCCATGTACTTTCTTGTGGACAATCAAATTATCTACAACTTTTTTCGTAAGTTTTTGCTGTACTATTAATAACAAAGGAAATATCAATCATAAATAACAAAACATTTTTGAGTCATGAGTTTAAAATGCAAATGCAAATAATATCTTTATTATTAATGCTACAAAAAAGTATATTAAACCAGAAATAGCGCTTCAATATTTCGTGAGGTCTTTCTAGGCTTGAAACTACGACGAGAAGTTCCTATCAACGTAGGTTCAAAAATGCTCCATGTGGCCCATGGGATTCACTCAAATCGTTGAATTTTTTGATGAAATGATCTTTCCCCAAAAAGCACCACAAATTAGGTGGTGGGTGACACTTTACTTTAAGGTTTTAGACGATTTCTTTTAGGCCGCACAAAACTGACGAGTTTATAGAGACTGTGTTTTTTATTCCATTTCGTTCATGGCTGACGAGTTTAAGGACTCTTTCTTATTTCATTTCGTTCATGGCTGACGAGTTTAGGGACTGTCTCTCTTCATGCCTGTGGAGTTTAAGGACTGTCTTTCTTATTTTATATCGTTCATGGTTGACGAGTTTAAGGACTGTCTCTCTAATTTTATTTCGTTCATGGCTGACGAGTTTAAGGACTGTCTTTCTTATTTTATTTCGTTAATGGCTGACGAGTTTAAGGACTGTCTTTCTTATTTTATTTCGTTTATGGCTGACGAGTTTAGGGACTTTTTTCTTATTCCATTTCGTTCAGGGCTGACGAGTTTAAGGACTGTCGTTATTATTTTATTTCGTTCATCGTTGACGAGTTTGTGAACTTTTTTTCTTATTCCATTTCGTTGATGGCTGACGAGTTTAAGGACTGTCTTTCTTCATGGCTGCGAAGGTTAGGGACTGTCTTTCTTATTCTATTTCGTGCAAGGCCAACGAGTTTAGAAAGTGTCTTATCCTATTTTGTTCATGGCTGACGAGTTTAAGGACTGTCTCTCTTATTTTATTTCGTTCATGGTTGACGAGTTTAAGGACTCTCTTTCTTATTTTATTTCGTTTATGGCTGACGAGTTTAGGGACCTTTTTCTTATTCCATTTCGTTCATGGCTGAAGAGGTTAAGGAATGTCTTTCTTCATGGCTGAGGAGTTTAAAGACTGTCCTTCTTATTTTATTTAGTTCATGGATGACGAGTTTAGGGACTGTCTTTCTTATTCTATTTCGTGCAAGGCCAACGAGTTTAGAGAGTGTCTTATCCTATTTCGTTCATGGCTGACGAGTTTAAGGACTGTCTCTCTTATTTTATTTCGTTCATGGCTGACGAGTTTAAGGACTCTCTTTCTTATTTTATTTCGTTTATGGCTGACGAGTTTAGGGACTGTCTCTCTTATTCTATTTCGTTCATGGCTGACGAGTTTAAGGACTCTCTTTCTTATTTTATTTCGTTTATGGCTGACGAGTTTAGGGACCTTTTTCTTATTCCATTTCGTTCATGGCTGACGAGGTTAAGGACTGTCTTTCTTCATGGCTGAGGAGTTTAAAGACTGTCCTTATTTTATTTAGTTCATGGATGACGAGTTTAGGGACTGTCTTTCTTATTCTATTTCGTGCAAGGCCAACGAGTTTAGAGAGTGTCTTATCCTATTTCGTTCATGGCTGACGAGTTTTGGGACTGTCTTTCTTATTCCATTTCGTTCATGGCTGACGAGTTTAAGGACTGTCGTTATTATTTTATTTCGTTCATCGTTGACGAGTTTGGGAACTTTTTTTCTTATTCCATTTCGTTGATGGCTGACGAGTTTAAGGACTGTCTTTCTTCATGGCTGTCTCTCTTATTTTATTTCGTTCATGGCTGACGAGTTTAAGGACTCTCTTTCTTATTTTATTTCGTTTATGGCTGACGAGTTTAGGGACTGTCTCTCTTATTCTATTTCGTTCATGGCTGACGAGTTTAAGGACTCTCTTTCTTATTTTATTTCGTTTATGGCTGACGAGTTTAGGGACCTTTTTCTTATTCCATTTCGTTCATGGCTGACGAGGTTAAGGACTGTCTTTCTTCATGGCTGAGGAGTTTAAAGACTGTCCTTATTTTATTTAGTTCATGGATGACGAGTTTAGGGACTGTCTTTCTTATTCTATTTCGTGCAAGGCCAACGAGTTTAGAGAGTGTCTTATCCTATTTCGTTCATGGCTGACGAGTTTTGGGACTGTCTTTCTTATTCCATTTCGTTCATGGCTGACGAGTTTAAGGACTGTCTTCCTTATTTTATTTCGTTCATGGCTGATGAGTTTGGGGACTGTCTTTCTTATTTTATTTCGTTCATGGTTAACGAGTTTTATGGACTGTCTTTCTTCATGGCTGAGGAGTTTAAGGACGGTCCTTCTTATTTTATTTCGTTCGTGGCTGACGAGTTTAGGGACTGTCTTTCTTATTCTATTTCGTGCAAGGCCAACGAGTTTAAAGAGTGTTTTATCCTATTTCGTTTATGGCGGACGAGTTTAGGGACTGTTTTCTTCATGGCTGCGGAATCTAAGAACTGTCTTCCTTATTTTATTTCGTTCATGGTTAACGAGTTTAGGGACTTTCTTCTTATTCCATTTCGTTCATGGCTGACGAGGTTAAGGACTGTCTTTCTTCATGGCTGACAAGATTAAAAGGACTGTCCTTCTTATTTTATTTCGTTCATGGCTGACGAGTTTAAGGACTGTCTTTCTGTTTTTATTTCGTTCATGACTGACGAGTTTAGGGACTGTCTCTCTTCATGGCTGCGGAGTGTAAGGACTGTCTTTCTTATTTTATTTCGTTCATGGCTGACGAGTTTGGGGACTGTTTTTCTTATTTTATTTCGTTCATGGTTAACGAGTTTTATGGACTGTCTTTCTTCATGCCTGAGGAGTTTAAGGACTGTCCTTCTTATTTTATTTCGTTCAAGGCTGACGAGTTTAAGGACTGTCTTTCTGTTTTTATTTCGTTCATGACTGACGAGTTTAGGGACTGTCTTTCTTATTTTATTTCGTTCATGGCTGACGAGTTTAAGGACTGTCTTTCTTCATGGCTGAGGAGTTTAAGGACTCTTTTTCTTATTTTATTTTGTTCATGGCTGACGAGGTTAAGGACTGTCTATCTTCATGGCTGAGGAGTTTAGGGACTGTCTTTCTTATTCTATTTCGTGCAAGGCCAACGAGTTTAAAGAGTGTTTTATCCTATTTCGTTTATAGCGGACGAGTTTAGGGACTGTTTTCTTCATGGCTGCGGAATTTAAGAACTCTCTTCCTTATTTTATTTCGTTCATGGTTAACGAGTTTAGGGACTTTCTTCTTATTCCATTTCGTTCATGGCTGACGAGGTTAAGGACTGTCTTTCTTCATGGCTGACAAGATTAAAAGGACTGTCCTTCTTATTTTTTTTTCGTTCATGGCTGCGGAGTGTAAGGACTGTCTTTCTTTTTTTATTTCGTTCATGGTTAACGAGTTTTATGGACTGTCTTTCTTCATGCCTGAGGAGTTTAAGGACTGTCCTTCTTATTTTATTTCGTTCATGGCTGACGAGTTTAAGGACTGTCTTTCTGTTTTTATTTCGTTCATGACTGACGAGTTTAGGGACTGTCTCTCTTCATGGCTGCGGAGTGTAAGGACTGTCTTTCTTATTTTATTTCGTTCATGGCTGACGAGTTTGGGGACTGTCTTTCTTATTTTATTTCGTTCATGGTTAACGAGTTTTATGGACTGTCTTTCTTCATGCCTGAGGAGTTTAAGGACTGTCCTTCTTATTTTATTTCGTTCAAGGCTGACGAGTTTAAGGACTGTCTTTCTGTTTTTATTTCGTTCATGACTGACGAGTTTAGGGACTGTCTTTCTTATTTTATTTCGTTCATGGCTGACGAGTTTAGGGACTGTTTTTCTTATTTTATTTCGTTCATGGCTGACGAGTTTAGGGAGTGTCTCTCTTCATGGCTACGGAGTTTAAGGACTGTCTTTCTTATTTTATTTCGTTCATGGCTGACGACTTTAGGGACTGTCTTTCTTCATGGCTGCGGAGTTTAAGGACCGTCTTTCTTATTTTATTTTGTTTATGGCTGACGAGGTTAAGGACTGTCTATCTTCATGGCTGAGGAGTTTAGGGACTGCTTTTCTTATTCTATTTCGTGCAAGGCCAACGAGTTTAGAGAGTGTCTTATCCTATTTCGTTCAAGGACTGTCTTTCTTATTCCATTTCGTTCATGGCTGACGAGTTTAAGGACTGTTTTTTTTAAATTTTATTTCGTTCATGGCTGCGGAGTTTAAGGGCTGTTTTTCTTCTTTTATTTCTTTCATGGTTGACAAGTTTAGGGACTTTCTTCTTATTCCATTTCGTTCATGGCTGACGAGGTTAAGGACTGTCTTTCTTCTTGGCTGACAAGATTAAAAGGACTGTCCTTCTTAATTTATTTCGTTCATGGCTGACGAGTTTAAGGACTGTCATTGTTTTTTTATTTTGATCATGACTGACGAGTTTAGGGACTGTCTTTCTTGTTTTATTTCGTTCATGGCTGACGAGTTTAGGAACTGTCTTTCTTGATGGCTGCGGAGTTTAAGGACTGTCTTTCTTATTTTATTTCGTTTATGGGTGACGAGTTTAGGTACTTTTTTCTTATTTCATTTTGTTCATGGCTGACGAGGTCAAGGACCGTCTTTCTTCATAGCTGAGGAGTTTAAAGACTGTCATTGTTTTTTTATTTTGATCATGACTGACGAGTTTAGGGACTGTCTTTCTTGTTTTATTTCGTTCATGGCTGACGGGTTTAGGGACTGTCTTTTTTCATGGCTGCGGAGTTTAAGGACTGTCTTTCTTATTTTATTTCGTTCATGGCTGACGAGTTTAGGGACTGTCTTTCTTCATGGCTGCAGAGTTTAAGGACTGTCTTTCTTATTTTATTTCGTTCATGGTTAACGAGTTTAAAGGACTGTCCTTCTTATTTTATTTCGTTCATGGCTGACGAGTTTAAGGACTGTCTTTCTTTTTTTATTTCGTTCATGACTGACGAGTTTAGGGACTGTTTTTCTTATTTTATTTCGTTCATGGCTGACGAGTTTAATGAGTGTCTCTCTTCATGGCTGCGGAGTTTAAAGACTGTCTTTCTTATTTTATTTCGTTCATGGCTGACGACTTTAGGGACTGTCTTTCTTCATGGCTGCGGAGTTTAAGGACTGTCTTTCTTATTTTATTTCGTTCATGGCTGACGAGTTTAGGGACTGTCTTTCTTCATGGCTGCAGAGTTTAAGGACTGTCTTTCTTATTCCATTTCGTTTATGGCTGACGAGGTTAAGGACTGTCTTTCTTCATGGCTGAGGAGTTTAAGGACTCTTTTTCTTATTTTATTTTGTTTATGGCTGACGAGGTTAAGGACTGTCTATCTTCATGGCTGAGGAGTTTAGGGACTGCTTTTCTTATTCTATTTCGTGCAAGGCCAACGAGTTTAGAGAGTGTCTTATGCTATTTCGTTCAAGGACTGTCTTTCTTATTCCATTTCGTTCATGGCTGACGAGTTTAAGGACTGTTTTTTTTTAATTTTATTTCGTTCATGGCTGCGGAGTTTAAGGGCTGTTTTTCTTCTTTTATTTCTTTCATGGTTGACAATTTTAGGGACTTTCTTCTTATTCCATTTCGTTCATGGCTGACGAGGTTAAGGACTGTCTTTCTTCTTGGCTGACAAGATTAAAAGGACTGTCCTTCTTATTTTATTTCGTTCATGGCTGACGAGTTTAAGGACTGTCATTCTTTTTTTATTTTGATCATGACTGACGAGTTTAGGGACTGTCTTTCTTGTTTTATTTCGTTCATGGCTGACGAGTTTAGGAACTGTCTTTCTTGATGGCTGCGGAGTTTAAGGACTGTCTTTCTTATTTTATTTCGTTTATGGCTGACGAGTTTAGGTACTTTTTTCTTATTTCATTTTGTTCATGGCTGACGAGGTCAAGGACTGTCTTTCTTCATAGCTGAGGAGTTTAAAGACTGTCCTTCTTATTTTATTTCGTTCATGGCTGACGGGTTTAGGGACTGTCTTTTTTCATGGCTGCGGAGTTTAAGGACTGTCCTTCTTATTTTATTTCGTTCATGGCTGACGAGTTTAGGGACTGTCTCCCTTCATGGCTGCGGAGTGTAAGGACTGTCTTTCTTATTTTATTTCGTTCATGGCTGACGAGTTTGGGGACTGTCTTTCTTATTTTATTTCGTTCATGGTTAACGAGTTTTATGGACTGTCTTTCTTCATGCCTGAGGAGTTTAAGGACTGTCCTTCTTATTTTATTTCGTTCAAGGCTGACGAGTTTAAGGACTGTCTTTCTGTTTTTATTTCGTTCATGACTGACGAGTTTAGGGACTGTCTTTCTTATTTTATTTCGTTCATGGCTGACGAGTTTAGGGACTGTCTCTCTTCATGGCTGCGGAGTTTAAAGACTGTCTTTCTTATTTTATTTCGTTCATGGCTGACGACTTTAGGGACTGTCTTTCTTCATGGCTGCGGAGTTTAAGGACTGTCTTTCTTATTTTATTTCGTTCATGGCTGACGAGTTTAAGGACTGTCTTTCTTCATGGCTGAGGAGTTTAAGGACTCTTTTTCTTATTTTATTTTGTTCATGGCTGACGAGGTTAAGGACTGTCTATCTTCATGGCTGAGGAGTTTAGGGACTGTCTTTCTTATTCTATTTCGTGCAAGGCCAACGAGTTTAAAGAGTGTTTTATCCTATTTCGTTTATAGCGGACGAGTTTAGGGACTGTTTTCTTCATGGCTGCGGAATTTAAGAACTCTCTTCCTTATTTTATTTCGTTCATGGTTAACGAGTTTAGGGACTTTCTTCTTATTCCATTTCGTTCATGGCTGACGAGGTTAAGGACTGTCTTTCTTCATGGCTGACAAGATTAAAAGGACTGTCCTTCTTATTTTTTTTTCGTTCATGGCTGCGGAGTGTAAGGACTGTCTTTCTTTTTTTATTTCGTTCATGACTGACGAGTTTGGGGACTGTCTTTCTTATTTTATTTCGTTCATGGCTGACGAGTTTAGGGACTGTTTTTCTTATTTTATTTCGTTCATGGCTGACGAGTTTAGGGAGTGTCTCTCTTCATGGCTACGGAGTTTAAGGACTGTCTTTCTTATTTTATTTCGTTCATGGCTGACGACTTTAGGGACTGTCTTTCTTCATGGCTGCGGAGTTTAAGGACCGTCTTTCTTATTTTATTTCGTTCATGGCTGACGAGTTTAGGGACTGTCTTTCTTCATGGCTGCGGAGTTTAAGGACTGTCTTTCTTATTCCATTTCGTTTATGGCTGACGAGGTTAAGGACTGTCTTTCTCCATGGCTGAGGAGTTTGAGGACTCTTTTTCTTATTTTATTTTGTTCATGGCTGACGAGGTTAAGGACTGTCTATCTTCATGGCTGAGGAGTTTAGGGACTGCTTTTCTTATTCTATTTCGTGCAAGGCCAACGAGTTTAGAGAGTGTCTTATCCTATTTCGTTCAAGGACTGTCTTTCTTATCCCATTTCGTTCATGGCTGACGAGTTTAAGGACTGTTTTTTTTAAATTTTATTTCGTTCATGGCTGGCGAGTTTAAGGACTGTCTTCCTTATTTTATTTCGTTCATGGTTAACGAGTTTAAGGAGTTTCTTCTTATTCCATTTCGTTCATGGCTGACGAGGTTAAGGACTGTCTTTCTTCTTGGCTGACAAGATTAAAAGGACTGTCATTCTTATTTTATTTCGTTCATGGCTGACGAGTTTAAGGACTATCATTCTTTTTTTATTTCGATCATGACTGACGAGTTTAGGGACTGTCTTTCTTATTTTATTTCGTGCAAGGCCAACGAGTTTAGAGAGTGTCTTATCCTATTTCGTTCAAGGACTGTCTTTCTTATTCCATTTCGTTCATGGCTGACGAGTTTAAGGACTGTTTTTTTTAAATTTTATTTCGTTCATGGCTGGCGAGTTTAAGGACTGTCTTCCTTATTTTATTTCGTTCATGGTTAACGAGTTTAAGGAGTTTCTTCTTATTCCATTTCGTTCATGGCTGACGAGGTTAAGGACTGTCTTTCTTCTTGGCTGACAAGATTAAAAGGACTGTCCTTCTTATTTTATTTCGTTCATGGCTGACGAGTTTAAGGACTATCATTCTTTTTTTATTTCGATCATTACTGACGAGTTTAGGGACTGTCTTTCTTATTTTATTTCGTTCATCAGGGCTGACGAGTTTAGGAACTGTCTTTCTTGATGGCTGCGGAGTTTAAGGACTGTCTTTCTTATTTTATTTCGTTTATGGCTGACGAGTTTAGGTACTTTTTTCTTATTTCATTTTGTTCATGGCTGACGAGGTCAAGGACTGTCTTTCTTCATAGCTGAGGAGTTTAAAGACTGTCCTTCTTATTTTTTTTTCGTTCATGGCTGACGGGTTTAGGGACTGTCTTTCTTCATGGCTGCGGAGTTTAAGGACTGTCCTTCTTATTTTATTTCGTTCATGGCTGACGAGTTTAAGGACTGTCGTTCTTATTTTATTTCTTTCATGGTTGACAAGTTTAGGGACTTTTTTCTTATTCCATTTCGTTCATGGCTGACGAGGTTAAGGACTGTCTTTCTTTATGGCTGAGAAGTTTAAGGACTCTCTTTCTTATTTTATTTCCTTCATGGCTGACGAGGTTAAGGACTGTCTTTCTTCATGGCTGGGGAGTTTAGGGACTCTCTTTCTTATTCTATTTCGTGCAAGGCCGACGAGTTTAGAGAGTGTCTTATCCTATTTCGTTCATAGCTGACGAGTTTAAGGAGTGTCTTCTTGATTCTATTTCGTCCAAAGCTGACAAGTTTAGGAACTGCTTTTCTTATTCTATTTCGTTCATGCTTGACGAGTTTAAGGATTCTCTTTCTGCATGGCTGCGGAGTTTAAGGACTGTCTTTCTTATTTTATTTCGTTTATGGCTGACAAGTTTAACGACAGTTTTTTTTTTTAATTTTATTTTGTTCATGGCTGGCGAGTTTAAGGACTGTCTTCCTTATTTTATTTCGTTCATGGCTGACGAGTTTAGGGACTATCTTTCTTATTTCATTTCGTTAAGACGAGGTTAAGGACTGTCTTTCTTCATGGCTGGCGAGTTTAAGAACTGTCTTCCTTATTTTATTTCGTTTATGGCTGACAGGTTTAGGGACTGTTTTTCTTATTTTATTTCGTTCATGACTGACAAGTTTAACAAATGTGTTTCTTATTTTATTTCGTTCATGGTTGACGTGATCTTATCATTCTTATTCTGATCGTTTAGTCAAAACATGAACAGAAGATAAACACAATATTTATGATGTTATTTTTTTAATTAAAATTTGAAAAATTGATATTAACGAAATAAAATTATTTCAAAGTAGGTATTTATGAATTAATTTTTCCTTTATTCATTCTTATGAATTCTTAAAATCTTACCCTATTTATACTGCTGGGTGTCGAAAGGGCGGGTTCACCGGGCCATAGTGAGAAATTTGTTCCTATTTTTCTTTTGATATTATATTTATTAAAACCTTGTTTATGGTAGAAACAATATTTGTACAATTAACTACAAAATAACTATTGCACAGTGTTCATAAGAAATACATACATCAAATAGATTCGTCAAAATTATTATATAACTACATGCAAACAATGTGAACAGAAAATAAACACGTTTGCTATAAAAAGTTGAGTAGTTGCTGACAAAGTCAAGCCTCTTTGTTTTGCCGCCGGCCATACCAAAACACAAAACAGTATGTTTAACCAAACAGTTGTATCGTAGCTAAATTAAAATCCCAACAATAACGCACGAGTGTCATTACCATCACAATACCAACAAAAAAATTAATTGTTACGATACGAAACGCCGGTACACTTAATTTCAATTTTCCGCCAATACGCCCCCACGCCAAATCGATAGAAAACTGACCAAAAACCGATTAGAAGCCTGCCTATACCTTAATTGTTCTTTTAAATACAGTGGTGTACCCCAAGGCCGCAGCACGGTTTCATTTGAATTCCTCTACAGTGTAAACATTCAAACTATTCATTTTGCGGAAAGAAGAAGCGCGGTTGTTTATTATTAAACATCGTCGTGCTCCTAATTTGGTGCAACAATAATATTATGTCATTGTAGTTTTCGTGAAACGTGGTGTTGTTTTTGTGGGTGTTTTTCGGATTACTGCTTTATCATGAGGTTCTTACTCTGCGGCTCCAAACACAAATATGTGTAAGTACGACAGTCTTGTTTGCTTTTTTTTGTTGCCTAATAATGTAAAGATGACACTATTCTTTTCTCCGGCAATTTCCGACCACAACGTGACCGAATAAATTTGCGATGAAAACTGAAAACACAAATACGCGAGAGTACCTCAAGTTTATTTATTTTTGGAACTGTCTCATTCCTGGCTGTTATATCAGTATGAATTTCGAGCTAACAACGCGGTTTCGTTCGTTTTGTTTTGCTATTTTTGAGAAAAGTTCAGGGATACTTGTCAGGAGGGAGTTGTTGCAAGTAAGCCTACATTACAATGTGCTTTTTTTTTAAATAGCGATTGCAGTTTTTGGCAGCATGCTCCTTTATTTCGAATGACTATATAGATTTGCAATAATGTAATGGAAAAGGCTGTGATTACAGTAATTAGAAAGATAGAGGACATGTCGGCAGTAATTCACGACATTACAGAGCCGTAATTCAGAATTAATTGTGAACATGACTTTGATAATGCGTATTATTATAAATTAAATTTGTAGGTACAACATAATGATGATGACAACTCATTTTCTATA
Organism: Diaperis boleti; assembly: GCA_963583935.1. NCBI lineage: Eukaryota > Metazoa > Arthropoda > Insecta > Coleoptera > Tenebrionidae > Diaperis > Diaperis boleti. The sequence goes on from OY757248.1 coordinate 43,810,965, forward strand.
TCATAGAGGAAGGATAACTCAAATAATTTTTGGTAATCTCATATATCAGTGGTGAGTCATCACTGATTAATCCTCAATTGACTGCTGCTAAGATCTGGCACTCAGACCTTAAAAAAATTGCAATCCAAATGAGAGTGACGCTTAATGATGCAGGTCGAGGTTACCTGTAAACCTCATATAAGTAAAATCAAGAAAATGTGTAACGCAGAGGGCAAGGACGACATGTGTATTTTTACATCACCCGAGATTTAATTGGAAAGATATTAAATAAGCAGCTCTACACGAAAGGGCAAGTTTGTGATTTTTTTTATAAACTATACAGGATATGCATTTTTTAATTGCCTTTTTAACATTTAATTGTGGGAACACAGATATGCAGCGGTAGGTGTAAATTTAGTATGATTTATGTATTTTATCACGGTTGTTTCATAATGACTTGAGAAATGATTTTGTCATCTGTAACTTTCTCTTTCCAGTATTAGAGTAAAAAATATATTAAATTTTATTTCTTATATTAGATCTATTCATCGTTATCGTTAGAACTATGAAAAAAACATTGTTTAGAATAATTATGCAAAACATGACAGGAGTATGTGTCCCAGTCGCAATGTTAATAACACCTATTATCAGAATTCGAGGAGATCCGTTGGGGGACAAACAACCTTGGGTAATAACCTAATAAGCATTGTTAACTTTTTTTTTTATCTGAGCCAAATATAAATTTCTACTACATACTTACACTTTACACACCAAAATTGGACCAAAAAACAAAGAAATGCTACATTTTTGAAAACTCTTTACTGGCCACAACAATGAACATGTTTTCTCAATTATCCAAGTATTTGTACTTTTCTTGACTTAAAATAATGTTCAATGGAAATTATTCTTGGAGCTGACGTTGCGATTACAAATCACCGGAAACTGTTCCATGGGTTTATTTTTGTGCCTAATTGTATACCTACATGGTTTCTCAATTATCCAAGTATTAAATATATTTTTGGATAATTTACAACAGCACATAAATCTTAAAGCTGCGCTCTTTGTACCTTTACTTTGTGCAGTGTATTTATATTATATTTACGACAGAAGGCGAAGAAACTTTTATGCACTTTGACACTCAATATTACCCACATAACAAGTTGTTGACAAACAAACACATTAATATAATGGTACTTAGGCTTTGGTCAGAATGTTTTAGATCCACACTTTTCCACAGAAGATTATTGAGATCTGCGACATAATGTACCTGTTGAACACGTTTTTGTTATTGACTTATCGAGTTATCGAAATACAATGAATAAAAAAAATAAACAAAGCACTTATAATATTAAACGTACAAAAAAACAACAGAAACAACAATAATTGAATTAATAAAATTAATAAAATAATAATAAAATTTATGTCCCACCTTTAATATTTTCTTGATTCAACTGTGTGGAGATCGACCCATAATATGTGACAGAATCTGTCAACCTGCAAATTTTGACGTTCAGCTTTTCATTGACTTCGCCGCCATTCCCATCGTGGGCGATACGATAAAGCTTTGAATATAACTCGAATTTATATTAGTAATCCTCTCGGACGTTGAAAGAGACTCGGCTAGCGCCTCGTCATTTGTATAAATCTTCGCATCTTGGGCAATAATAATGCGAGGCTAAAAAAGGCTTCTCAACCGTCTATTATTTTCACTACTACCATATTTGTTTAACTTTTCTTCAAATGATAATCATGATTATAATGCGAAATTTCGGAACGAATTTGACTAAGATATCAATGAAAAGCAAGTAGCATATGAAATTAAATCAATACCTGTTATTTTGTTGCGATGTGGCTAGTGTGGTCCAGCTGGCAAATTTAATATTTTGCAAAAAAATTCAACTTCCCAGTTCTACATTGTTGAGCCATCAGCTATCATTAATAATGACAGCAAATGTGAAGTCAAGAGATCAATTATGTTTTTATTCTACTAGTTCGAGAGAATAGGATATTATATACAGGCTCTTACGAAAAACGCACCACGCTATAACTCTGTTATTAATAATCCGATTTCAGAAATTCAAAAACCGTGTAAGATAGGTGTATAAATGCTACAAAAGAGTATGATTCTTATTTTTTTTTAAATAAGTAATTTTTGTCAAGCGATAGTCAACTTTTAATGAAGAACATAAGTCAGATAACATTTTCTCGTCGGAGTTACCGTTTACTAGAAAAATGCAGAAAAGCTCCATGAGGTCAGGCCAGATCAGGAGATTTTTTGGGCAAAAGGGGATGAAGCTCCCCCCCCCCCGGGAGGTGGGAACTCTCCGTATCTTTATTTGGGTCCTTGCTGGGAGTTAATAACCAAAATTTCAATACTTTATAAATTATTTCTTCTATTCGCCCTTTTTTCGTCTAATTTGTTTGGACTATAATTAGCCCCAAACTGTTCTTATATCGCAGATATAACAAGTTGTAACAAGTTAACAGCTTGTATAGGCAGGATGTTGAAAATTATTTATAACATGTAGAAACAATGATATAACGCGATTTCTATAACTTTTCAGCAAGAACCAAAAAGCGCTCCACTTTGAATGGCCGTAGCATCGTAACGGTTAACTTTAGAGACAAATGGTAAAGAAGTTTTTGGTTGCAAATTTACTCTAAATTATTTTTGATACTGAGTATTTTGTCGATAAAGTTGATGCTTTAAGAGATATTTGCAAATAACTGAAAACTTGTAGTTTCTTAGAACCATGAGGCCCAACGCCGACTTCGCTCGAGGGGAAAACTTAGGACAGTAATAAGTGGGTCCGAATAAAGAGATTAAGGCCTTTTCCAGCTTTGGTCTAATTATTTCCTTATTGAGGCTTTTTGAAGTAAAACTTCTGTAAGGACACTTGACTTGGGGAGTAAGCTGGTGAATGCGTGACGAGAGCGTTACGAAAAGTGTGATCGGGCGAAGCGAACGGAAGTTTTACTTGTACTGGTCTAAAGCACACTCGTATTTTTTTTCGTTCTGTCGCCTGGCCTTTTATGTTTCTGTCTAGAGTTAGAGAAATGTTTTCTAGTAAGGAAACTAATTTTCTTTTCGGAACACGGAGGTATTCGACCTAGAGAAATTCGTGTTAGAGAGGCTAAAATGTATAAAGATGTTGAATAAGGCACGGAAATTTGAAAATATTGTTGTTAGACACTTTCGAATTATGCGTTGGAGTTAAGGGAGTTCCACTGTAATAGTTATTTATCCGACAAGTGTAAAGCGTAACTGTTGGGCCAAGTTGGACAACACGTCAAATCCCATTTTGTGTTGCACACACATTTTTTTCTACGATTGTCCTAGACCCCTTTTTTTGAGAATTTATATCTACATTACTGTTATTTACGCTGCACTTAACATTAAATTTACAAACTAAACAGATACTTACTAGTGAGAAAGAAAGAAAATATCAATTTGTGCAATAAATCAGGATGTACTTTTTTTACTAGTGCAACTTATTATGCAACGCTTTGTATTTTCAAAAAAATATTTGTTTTTGCACGAGCGTACTAGTAGAAAAATATTTTTCCACAATATAATTTTTGGAATTTGGTGTAGTGTCTAAATTTATCTACAAATCAAGGACTCTATGGTGTTGTTAATGTTAAAACCTCAGATTTCCATATCCCATACGATCACTTCTTTCCTGAATGCATAATACATAGACGACACGGATTTGCAATTTAAATTCAAGGTAATTAATATAACGTTGTAACTGATACATAAAGATCAAAATCTTGCGGAGCCACATAATAAATAGTTATATGTGTTTCTATCCTGTCTATAAAGAAAGTTACATCTGATACTGAACATCACCAAAAAGTAAAGCCGACTGAATCACCACGTTCGGCGTCTGGGCGTTCCTTCTTTTACTACACGTGTTAAGTTGCGCGCGCACCCTCTACTCAGCCGGCGTGACTTCATTATTGCTCCCATCCGTGTCTTGTATTTGGGTGCAACTACCTCAATCTAATGGCTCGATGTAGTTCGTAGAGACAATTCAGTTTTTGTTGAAATATGTAATTACTAAAAACAGATTTATATCGATCACTGGTGGTATCCGGTTGTCGGCGAAAGACTTCTTGTGGTGACCGAAAGCGTAGGTACAACGGTACAGCGGCTCAGGCCCGTACCGGGATTTTTATTGTATCAAGAATGCCCCGACGAAAAAATGCTGACAATAAATTAATAGAAATGTCAACTATTTCGTGTTTGGTAAATCAGTGTTTCCCGTTTATTTGCAGGATGAACGACAGCAGTCAAGTGCCTGCGGGAAAATTTTGCGCTTTGGAGTCGTGCTCTCCGGTCCGGCTCACCAGACACCGGTGGTATGCGTCACACAGGTAGGTGTTGATTGTTTTGTTTACTGGGTTAGCGTTCAGGTGTTGTTAGACTATGGGGTCATCAGTTATTTTTATTGATAAAGAGAGACAAGAAATGATTGGGATTTTACACATAAATGTAGTTGTTACGGTTATGAGAAGAAAATGTATTGTTGGTTGCCTATTCTAATAATTTTGGGTGTAGAGGTTCTTGTTCTTTTCTCCCTTCTGCCTACTTTGTACTGAATCGGCGCCGTTCCTCTTCATTCTAAGACATGAAAAAAATTTCAAGAAATTCTGATAAACGCGTGCAAATGCCCGGAACGATCCGTAGGGATCCAGGCACGGCCAAGAAAAAAATTAGTTGCGGCAAAAAGAAGCATCAAATAAAAAGGAAAGAATTTTATTCCACCCCTGCAACTCCGAGAAAAAGAACTTTTTTAATTCCGTCCAACATCTCGTCTCAGCCGCCGAACAAAATTGCAGACAAGCGACGTATCCATCATGTTCACGTCTAATTCTATTAAACGGGGTTATTCGCCCGGTCGATAAAATATTACATTACTTAGGAGTTCCTGAACGTTATGTAAATTCGTACGTAATTCATAAAACCATCGTCTATTGTCTCATTTGATTAACTAGCGTCTGCACGGGAGGGTCCTAATGGAATACCTACTATGACCATCACATCGTAACAAGATTTAACGAGTATTAGGGTCTTAATCTTGTTTGAGTTGGAAAGTACAAGGACAACGGGGATGCGTTCCTGTTACGCGGTCAAGTTGTTTAGTAATATCGATAGTTGTGTTATCGAAAGTCAGTGGTGACAGTGAGGATGTCGGTCGACGGGAATGCTTCCTTGGAAGTCCCGGATGGAGATGTTTGTGGGGGCGAAGATGTGGAGGAGGACGAGGAGGACGACAGGTGGGGTGTGCTGTAATTTTGGTAGTTTTAGAAGAATTACCTGTATTAGTTTAGTATTAATTTCTTCTACCAATTTATCATTAATGTTTTGTATGTTTCATATTATGCTTATCTCTGTTTTCTTTTTCTATAATTTCTGCCTCTTAACTCGTTTATCTTTTGACGCTTGGTTATTTAATGATAGTCCCGGTCCCATCAAACTCAAAAAGAGACGTATAAATATTCGAGCAAATCAAAAACAGGTACTAAATATTTGTCAAATTTTCACAACGAAATTAGGTACATTTTTGATTGATAACTACGTAATTATTTCTTATTCGCCATTCGGGAAGTCTATTCAGTCTCTTTCTTACATAAGAAACCAACAAAGCATGATGATCCAATTTCGTGGTAACAGCGTAGCGGTAGAGTGAAAGTGCTTTTTTTGTTGGCCAAAACTTTCAATAATGTGCAAGTATTGTTTCATTGTTCTTATCTCAATTTAATTTCAATGCATTTGGTGTCTTATAGTCTAGGGTTCTAATTCGTTATGTTGTCTAGTTTGCTGTATTTGACAAAAATTGGTCGTCGGATTCGGTTTGATGAAACGATGAGAATCAAGTGAGTGCCAGCTAATTTTAAGTTTTAATAAGATATAATTGAATTTTTAATTATTAAGTGCTTGTGCGCCTCAAACGTATATTTATAATTTCATTATTTGGGCAATAAATATACTGCAGCTAAATTGAAAAAACGCCCAATATTTGTGTTCCAACGTCGAAGAGTTTTATTTATTTTGCGCTTTAACAAAATAAAAGCCAATGCAAATTACAATTGTTTTTATTATTCAAATTGTTTTTGTTATCGAATTATTTGTGAATTGGGATCGTACTAAAATATAAATAGTATTGGGAAAAAGTATGGTTCTTACCACCGGGTGATTATAATATTCTAACAGGTGACTTCTTGAAAGACATATTCGCACCCCTCTCGCTGCCACCTTAACAGTCCTGACGATTGATTGAATTTAAAATCAAAATTACAACAATAAATAGTCACCCGGTATTTACTAAACTTATTTAAAATTTAATACAAACACTTTTAGTTGGTCCCTCTTTAACCACAGCTATTCAATACAAATACACTTCCTGTATTCCTGTATTCCTGTATTACCCAGCTGAAGGTAAACACGTGGTAGAGAGGTTAAGTAGCGAAAAATAGAGAAATAGAAGGTGATATAAAGAAAAAAATTATAGAAGATATTGAGAAAAGCGAGAAGAGGTATTAGAGAAAGGGAGGAAGAAAGAACTGGGCAGGGAAGAGGAGATATAGTCAGGAAAAAGAATAAATCGGCGAAGCCGGAAGATAACGACATCTAGGAGGCGCCACAGGAAGCGGATGAACAAAGACGATAGAAACCGCTCGCTCAGTCAGGGAAGCCTGGACTCTTACCTGGAGGAAAGGAAAAGAAAGAGAAAAGGGGAGGGTAGAACAGAAAAACAAGAAGAGGAGGAAAAGAAATTTTTTCAAAAAAGTAAAAAGACGGCGAGGTCTCCTGGAGTAAAGAAAACACAGAAGACATCAGAGAAAGAGAAGGAAACGGACACAGAGATGGAGAAAAAAATATTGGAGCTGTTGCAAGAGTTGAAGGAGGAGATGAAAGAAATAAGACGAGAAAACAAGGAACTCAAGAGAGAGATAGAGAGGCAGAGAGAAGAAAGAGGAAGAACAACATCGTGATAACAGGATGGGACGGGGAAAGAAAAAGTCATGTAAAAAAAGAGGATGTAGAGAAGTTTTTGAAGGAAAATGTAGAGGATAGTAAAGTAAAAGATTGTTACAGGATCAACAAGGATCAAGTATTGGTGGAGATGGAGGGATGGGGTGAGAAGGAAAGAATAATGAAGCACAAAGGAAAATTGAGGGAGAAGAGGGAAACAAGTGGGATATACATAGACAACGACCTCACAAAGAAAGAAAGAGATGTACAGAAGAAACTAAGAAGTATGGCGAAGGAAAAAAGGGAAGAAGGGAAAGAAGTAAGAGTGGGATACAGGAAATTAATAGTGGACGGGGAGCAATGGAGATGGAATGAAAAGAGAGAGAGAGAGACTAGAGGTTTTCCAATAAGAAGAAGAAGGGGAGGAGGGAAAAAGGGGGACAACGGCAAAGTAAAAAGGACAATGAAACGGGAAAAAAGAAATAAAGAAGGAAGTAGGAGGGAAACTAAGGAAGGAAGGGGGAAATCAAAGAAGGTAACGAGAAAAACAGGGGAATGTAGCGGGAGTAGGGAAAAAAGAAGAAGATTTCTGGGACTATGTGAAGGAGTTCGTTTTTGTTGGATTAACAGAAACATGGTCAGAAAGCTGGGAAAAAATAGAAAAACTGTTACCAAAGGAGTTCAAGTGGGAATGGCAAGGGGCGAGAAGGGGAAAGAAAAAAGGAAGAGCAGCAGGGGGAATAATAACAGGGGTAAAAAAAGGAATAAAAGAGAATACTAAAAAGAAGGGAGAAGAGGAAGGTCACATGGTGAGAAACGTTAAAATAGACAGTAAATGGTGGAAAATAGTGACAGTGTACAGCAAAGAGATGAAAGAAACAATAAGCAAGATGGAAGAAACATTCAAAGACAACAGGGAAGAATGTCTGCTTCTGGGAGGGGATTTTATCGGGAGAATTGGGGAAAGAGGAGCCAGGGATTGGGAAGAAGAGAGAGGAGAGGGAAAAAGAAAATCCAAAGACAAGAAAGAAAACGCGGAAGGGAAGAAGTTGCTGGAATAGATAGAAGAAAAAAGATGGGAAGTGCTGAATGGAAATAAAGAAGGGGACGAAGAAGGAGAATGGACCTAGATAGGCGGTAGAGGAGAGACGGTGATAGACTACGGAATAGTAAACGAAGAAGCATGGGAAGAAGTCGAAGAATTCAGAATAGGGGAAAGAGTAGAGTCAGACCATCTGCCTATAGAGATAAGTATAGGAAGGGGGAGAGAGAAGAGAGGAGGAGAAGAAAAAATTGAGGAAATGCGGAAGGTGATAATTAAAGTATGGGACGAGCAAGGGGTGGAAGAGTATAAGAGAAGACTGGAAAAAGCAAGATTTAAAGAACAAGAAGTAGGGAAAATGGAGAAAGAATTGGAAGAAATATTGGAAAAAGCAGCGACAAAAAGAGAAATAACAGTAAGAGGGGGAGGAACAAAAAGAAAGAATAAATGGTGGGACAAAGAATGTGAGCAACGTAAAAAGGAAGCAATAAAAGAACTAAGAAAGTGGAGAAAGACTAAAGGGAACAGAAGTGGCTTTTTAGAAGCGAAAAGAAGATACAGAGAGACATGCAGGGAGAAGAAGAGGCAGAAGAAGGAGAGAGAGGAGGAAGAGATAAAAGCAATAAGAACAGAGAAGGAGGTATGGAACTATATTAATAGAGAAAGAAAGAAAAAAGAAAATGGGAGCGAGGAGATAACGATGAATGAGTGGGAGGAGTACTTCATGAGGCTGCTGGAGGGAGAAAAGGAAAAAAGAAAACGGAAATAGAGACGAAGAGAAACCGAGTAGAACCTGAAGGAGAAGAAATTACAATGGAAGAGGTGGAGAGGCATGTGAAGAAACTGAGGAAAGGGAAGGCACCAGGGAGGGATAGAATACAGAATGAGTCGTGGATGTATGGGACGAGAAGAGTGCTAGAGAGGCTGGTGGAGGTAATGAATGGGGTGTGGAGAGGAGAAGGATTCCCGGTAGGGTGGAGAAAGGGGTAATTTACCCCATTTACAAAAAAGGGGAGAAAAATAAAGTGGAAAATTACCGAGGGATAACTCTCCTAAACACAGGGTACAAGTTGTATGCATCAATTCTGAATGAAAGGATGAGCAGAGAGATAGAGGAAAAGGGAGCATTACCAGACGGCCAAGCAGGATTTAGAAAGGGGAGGGGAACTATGGATAATGTATACATCCTGGACCATTTGACGAAGAGTGAGTTAAAGAAGAAAGGGGGGAGGGTGTATGCATTATTCGTAGACTTCAAGGCGGCTTTTGACAAGGTGGACAGAGAGAGGATGTTTGAGTGCCTGAGGGAGAAAGGGGTAAATGAATGGCTGGTAAGAAAGGTGGAGGAGATATATGAGAAGACAAAAAGTAAAGTGAAGGTAGGGGGGAGGGAAAGTGAATGGTTTGTGACAACAAAGGGAGTGAGGCAAGGTTGCCCGCTCAGCCCCTTGTTGTTCACGATGTATGTGGCAGATATGGACGGACTGTTAGAGAGAGCACAAGCGGGGGGGTGTGTGGTAGGTAGAAAAAAAGTGTGGAGCCTGGCGTTTGCGGATGATGTGGTAATGGTGGCAAAGAGTGAAAGAGAAATGAAGGAAATGATAAAGAGTTTAGGAAATATGTGAAGAAGAAAAGACTAGAAGTGAATGTAGAGAAAACAAAAATGCTGGTGTTCAATAAGAGAAAGAGGAAGAACGAAGAGAGTGATTGGAGGTGGGAGGGAGAAGTAATAGAACAAGTAAAAGAATTCAAATACTTGGGGTATGTGTTCAATGAAAGAGCCACAGATAAGGCACATATTAGAGAACTGGCAAGAAAAGCGAACAAGGTGATAGGATGTGTATAAGGAATAGGAGAGAGAAGGTGGGGAGGCGATTTTAAGAGGAGAATGATGATGTTTGAAAGTCTTATTGAAAGCGTGTTGTTGTACGGAGAAGAGGTCTGGGGATGGAAAGAACAAGAGGAAATAGAGAGGGTGCAAGAGAAATATCTGAGGTGGGTGCTAGGGGTGGAGAGAGAAACGCCAGGGTACATAGTGAGAGCAGAATGCAAGAGGAATAGGTTGAGAGTGAAAGCGGGAAAAAGAGCGGTCAAGTTCGAAGACAGGATGGAAGGGAGGAAAGAATGTAGGATACTAAAGGAGTGCTGGACAGAAAAAAAGAAGAATTCAGAGGAGAATGATAGGGAGAATTACTACAGGAGGAATGGGTATGCAAGCAAAGAAATATGGAGACTCAGAGAAAGAGGCGTGTGGATGAATGTAGAACTAAGTGAAAGAGATAAGGATACGGATAGACAAGAGAGGAGAGAAAGAATTAGAGAATCCAGATACAACGGGAAGTACGGAAGATGCATGATCGAGGAAGTACCGAAGTATTTGGGGAGGGAGAGCGAGAAAGAAAGAAAGATGATGGCGAGGTTTAGGTGCGGAAATGAAGAGAGGGAAAATAGGTATTGGGCAGAAGATGGAGGAAGAATGTGTAGAATGTGCTATGAGGAAAGAGAGACGATTGAACGTATGTGGAACGAGTGCAGTGAGATAAAACAAAGAGAGAGGAAAGAAAGAGAGGAAATACTGAATGTAGATGGAAGGGAAATGAAATGGATGAAAGAGGTATGGAAGAGGAGGGAGAAGGGAGAAGAGGAAAGGGGAGGGGAGAAGAAATAGAGAATTTTATTTAGTTTTTTTTAATTATTATGATTGTTAAGTTTACTTGTATATGTATAGGAATCAGAAAGCCCGTAGGGCAAATAAGGAATTACATTACAAATGCACTTCTTTTAATGGTAGGACACGAAATTGTTTTCCACCAACATTACGTTGTTACGAAACTGCAAATGTAAATACGAACCATTTAACGTCATTGCATTTCCGTTCTTTTATGTCGACATAATTACATTTGAATATAGCGACTCAAAACCGTGAATGATGGTATTGTATTTTTATGCGACTGTAAAATACCGAGCGACTAGTGGGAGGGTGGGAGATTAGATCACAGAGCGATTAAAATCAAGTACCGAACACGGAATTACGGATTTAATATCCGCAATCATAAAACTGAAGTAAAAAAGACTTTTATATTAAATTGAAGAGTTACAATGTGAGCAAAACTTATGAAAGACATTGTTAAAAATAGGTTCATTTCAGTGTTGGAATTGCATCCCCAAAGTTAACAAATAGAAAGAGTCTTCTATTCTATTTGATCTTTCAACAGTGCCAATGTTTTATCTTGAAATTGCATTCGTGACGTTGAGGCGTCAACATAAAAAAAATCATTTGTATATTTGTAGTTGTGTTTTTGTAAGTACGTTTATATTTTAATAAAAAAAATTCTAATACCATTTTTTGTTGCAGGTATGTTGCTTTTGTGCTTTTATTGGTGAGTTATGCTTCCATATAGTGTTTGAATAAATCTATTTGGAAACTCAAATCCGTACGAATTATACAAACTGTAATTGTGCAAAGTGTACGACTTTACTAGCGATTTTTTTTTTATTTAGAAATGTGGGGTTCATTATAGGGTAATGTGTCTGACGGTAAGTACATTATATTTTTGTTTGCCCCCTGTTTTAGTAATTAATTTTTGTTTGTACCCCTAAGGGTAAACAACAAATCTGAATCTGATTAACAAAATATGAGCTAATTAAATAATAATTTGTAGTCTAACATTTTCGTCCCGAATGCGTATTGATCTCTTTGTGAGATTAACGTCATATTTTGACAAAAGGTACTTCGGTAATTTTGCATTAATTAAATGCCTGTTGTTTGATTTGTGTTCTTCAATGGCAGCACAAATGATAAAGGCATTTTTATGTTCACGAATTCAGGGAATAATGCGACACCCTCGAATCCAATTTAGCGAGCACACAACATTGAAATTGCTTCTTTTGTGCGAGGAAGTTATTTTCCTTTAATAATGAATGGTTTTAAGGATTACGTTTTTGGGTTAAAATATGGAGGAGGGTCTACTCGGATTGAGTGGTCGAGTAATTTGGGGTATAATAAAAACCTACAAAGAAATCGACATAGAAATGTGAAATCTTAAACTAATAATTACTACAGTCCTTTGTTGTCATTTAAGTCAGCCATTGATTACCGACTGGGAAAAATTTAAAAATTTTAGCCTGCCCCCCCCCTAATCACACCCTATTCGTTTCCCGAAATGAACGGGTAACGAATTTACACCCATATAATGGACTAATTACTCGTATCAAAGCGGCAAATGTTCAAAATAAGCGTTAATTAAATAACTGAAAATTAAATTCATAACGACAACACAGAAGTAAATTAAAAAACTCGCTCCACAGCGGCACATAATATTATGCGATAATGACCATAATTACTGAAACTGCAAATGGCAGCATAACGTTGTAACGTTAAAGAGCAAAAGAGGACATGGTGTTACACGTGAACGCTATTAAGTTTTCCAGGACGGAATTGTGTACATTTAAAAATGCGGCGCACAAATGAGGAAATTCTTACAATTATTTAAACGCTTTACATTTTTTCGGTCTTTAGAGAATTTGCGACATCGAATACCCGTCTCCGATTCAGCAGTCGGTTGACTGTCTCTTCCGAGATTGTCGACGTCATCGTGATGTTAAAATTGCTGATCCGTTCCCTCCAATTTGCATCCACATCCGACCAACCCGAAAATCAGCATTCGTCGCAGACTGATACAGGACGCAAGGAAAATTACTCTAAATAAGTTAGTTGGGGTCCAGACACTGTCGGTTGCAATTTTGTCTGCTTGGACTGATTTGCTGTGCGTGGGGTAGAAACGAATCAAGAATGTGTGGTGTTGAAGAGTATAAAAAGAATATAATGTGAAAGAAGTGAGTGTGCAAAATAATATTATGTTGTATACAGGGGGACTTTGAATATGTGTCAGTCAGAATGACCACTAAAAACAAATTTACAATAAACTTTCTTTTTTCATTACAGGCTTCTGCTTAAACACTACCAACTTATTTTGTCTATTTATTTTATAATGCAATGGAATGCAGTGCTAATCAAATCCATTAAGTTGCACAGCAAACAAATCTAGCTGCAACGAGTCCAATTTACATCCCCATCGATTCTCCAAATAATATCCAATTAATTCCCCAACTAATTGAAAACAAATCCCCACGACAAATGTCCCAATAAAAAAGCCAATCTTCCTCCGCAATTCGGTATTTAATTCTACCGCCTCTTAGTTGTTAAATTTTCTCCCGCGCGTTTTTAATTGTTTACCAAAACGGCGCGTCGCCGAAATCACTTCATGCCGCGTCTTATCGGTTTACTTTAGCTTCCGCAGACCGTAAAAATCGTTTTTTCATCCCCAAATGGGCGAGGGAAAATCTCGACTGCTGTTTACACTCCTAATAAAAGTAAAATCCGAAACATCGCAATTTGGAGGGAACGGATCATTTATTCCGGGAGCGTACGTAAGGTGCCCGTCCTAAATTCTCTCTTTTCTGGCAATAAAGTGATGAAAAAACTGCCAAAAGTGGAATAAATATCAACCGGGACGAAATTAGATTAGGGACACGCGAGGGTCGACACGAAGATTAATCTCTGTGTGCGGGAGATCGTCGGGGAGGTTGAGGAACGAAACTGTCAGCGGTTTCACGATTTTTTTTAGGATTCCCTAATTGTCAAAATCAACGCAACCGACGGTAACAGTTTTCTACACACTAGTTTTTTCCTAGTATTATAAGAAATGTTTTGTATGGTTTGAATATATGTAGTTTGTAGATTCTTAATTGTGGATTTATTGTGGTAAATTAGTAAAAATCCTGTTAATATGAAATCACTAGTCGTTTTTTAATTAGTACTTACGTAAGATCACTATTGTAGAATGCTAACAAATCAATGGCAATTTAAATTTAAGTTTAAAAAAAATGGCGCCCAACTTGGGCTCGGAGTAATTATTAATTAATTTTGTTCATTGAGGAGTAAAAGTTGTAGACTACTCAATAACTTAAAACATCAGACGTAAAGATGTAAATCAGTTACTTAAGTGGCGCCAAAAGACACCTAAAAAATTAAATTAGGGATTAAACCTCTCTCTTCATTTTATTTTAATAATGGGGTCGTCCCACAATTTTCAAGAACAGCTTTTCTAGAAACTAGACTAAAAAATATTATACCCCTATTTTTTTGTTTATTTGAAATCACGCGCTTAATAGGTAAAAAAAATCCGAAACATTTGTCTTATTTGAAAGGCCCGCCTTGAGAAACGCACGAACCGATAAGAATGCTCCACCGAAATGACGTCACAAGAGGCGGTAAATATAGAGCGTTTGAAAATGCTAGCCGAAATTGCGTTTATTAATACGCTCTGTTATCTCACAAAGCAACTTATTATACAACAGTAGAACAACAACAGAACACGTTTTAAGCCTAGTCCACACCTACATACATTTGCCCACAAACAAATGTTTTTATACATTTGCCCGTAAACAAATGTTTCTATACATTTGCCCGCAAACAAAGCACAAACATTTGTTTGGCAAAAAGTTTTGTTTTGAAAAATATTTGATTTCACTAGTTTGCAATTGCGTGCAGACAAGAAGAAAAACATGTCGTTAGATAGTGTGGCAGTGGCGAGAATTTGTGCGGGTTATCTGTTTTTAACCTCAAAGAAAAAAAAAAAAGAAGCGGTGGTGGATACGCGAACTTTTACAAAACGGAATACTACATTCTTTAAACTTGTTAAGGGACTTTTAAAATTAAATGATGGATAATATGGATTAAAAAATTTTGTCAGAATGACACCAACTGATTTTGAAATATTAATTCAAATGATTAGTCTTAGCGTTTGCAAAGAAGATACAAAATATAGAGCAGCCATACCCGTATCGTTACGGTTAGCAATAGCTCTTAGATATCTGGATGCTGTTAAGCAATAATAAGTTAACCTACAGTTTGTAAAAAATTAGTTAACGAACTGTGTGGGTTGTTTTAAAGCTTCTATGCATTTAGCAAAAATGATTCAAGGCGAAAATGGGCTATCTGGGCGATGTATTGTCAAGCCACAAATGCAAACTGCAAGAAATTAAATTAATTAAACGAACTTTAACAGCAATTATCTTAAAATTATAATGATGTGGCTTAAACCATTATTGCTAATAACTTGATATTTTGGATATAAATTGTACTAATTAATACCTATTGTCCCTAATTTTTTCAACTGTTTTACATTGTTAGTTTCCGAAATACACAGCCAACTAGATTTTGTTAAATAGCAATAGGGGTCAAATTTGATATCATTCGAGAGCTTATTGTTTTCTGAATTCAAGACAATGTCACTCTTGTCTAAACATTGCCACCAGAAGTGTTAAATAAATTAAAAATTAAAACATCTAGTGACCTAACATAATGCTTTGAAATCGCAGGTGACAAATTAAGTGAAAAAGGGAGAATAGAGGTCCTGATGACATGCAAACTTATGTGCTCTTTTTAACACTTACACCCGAAATTTTGTAGTAGGCAATGCAAAATTTAGTCCAGCAGCTTTATTACTGACAGAAAGACACTGAACATTTATTGTAGGAAAAAAAAAAAACACCAAATTAATGCTTCCAAATTTATTTTTTAAGTTTTCTTATGTTTTGGTTATTTTTCTTCTTGCATTAATAATTTTTAAGAAATAAATGTTTAGAGCCATTGCTTATTCAGTTTTCATTCAGTTAGACTTCTAAAAGTGTCAACGTACAGCTGGTTTTGTCATTTTGTCAAAATGTTTCGACACCAGCATTACATGATGATATTCAGAAAAAAATAAGCTTAAGAATTATGTCAAATTTGACTCCTATTGCCATTTAAAAAATATCTAGTCGGCTGTGTATCTCACAACGTAACAATGTAAAACAGTTGAAAAAAGTAGATGTAATAGATATTAATTAGCTGAATTCATATCCGAAATTGCAAGCTATTCCGGCTAATAGTTTTGAAGATATTAAGCCGGTTCCATACTTTTTGAAAACCCTGTATATCTATTATCTAATCTAATATACAGTGTGGAAATTAAGTAAGGAATAAATTCAGTAACACCGTTAGTATCTGCACTAGAAATAAAACTAAAAAGCATATGATAGGGTTACTTATAGCGAATCCGAGGAACGTATACCAATTTTTTTTCATTAGTTTTGACGTCATAAATATTTTTTTAATGACAACCTATGTTTTTTATTTTACATTCGGCTAGAGTTTTTCTGATTTCAACGATATCAAATACTTAATAGGTTACATAAGGAAAGAATAAATAAAAACGGCGCTAAAATTCAAATTAGTAAAATTTCAAAAAATTAACATAGCTGTCTAATTTTATCGGAATTTAGGGAAAAAATATAGAAATACTAACAAAACAAAGTTGACAAAACTGATACATGAGAAAAAATTAAAAACAACCCTAAATTTTAAAGTATGGCTAACAAATCAACAAAATTAACAAAAAAACTATTGATGTGAGAGTTATAAATTAAAGATATTACACCAAATGTTCAAACTGATGACCCTGCATCATCTGACAAAATCCAAGACGATCATAAAAAGCAGCCAATACGTTTTGAATGGTTTGGAGAGTTATTAAACTGCACTCATGTCGAATTCTGGCTTTAAGATCATCCAAAATTGTTGGGTCGGTTTTGTTACACCTTGCTTTTTAAGTGCCCCCTTTAGAACAAATCTAATGGTGTTAGATCTGTGAACCTAGCCTGCCATTCTATTGGACCTCTTCTTCCTAGCCATCTTCTTGGGAACACTTCGTCCAAATAACGCCGCACGGCGCCTAGTGTGGTGGAGCACCATACTGTTGCAACCAAATGTTATTATTTGTTTAGTAATCAGAGACAAACAATTTAGACACAATTATTTTGTACCATTTCAGAACTTTTCAACATTGTATTGGTATGTGTATGGTTTTTTATTAAATTCCGATAGCTCTGTTAATTTTTTGAAATTATAATAGTTTGAACTTTAATTCACTTTTTCCTCATGTAACCTATTAAGTATTTGATAACGTTGAAAACAGAATAGAAACCTCTACGCGAATGTAAAATAAAAAACATAGATTGTCATTAGAAAAAAATATTGATGACTCCATAATGTTAAAAAACTAATGAAAAAAAAAAATTGTATACATTCCTCGGATACGCTATAATTAACACTACCACACGCTTTTATTTCTAGTTTTATTTCTAGTGCAAATACTAACGGAGTTACTGTATATTCCTTACTTAATTTCCACACTGTATAAAAATCTCGTTTCACGGTGTGTGTGCTCGAACTCCTCCTAAACGGCTCGGACGATTTTTATTTAATTTTTTTGTATATTTGGTGGGTATGAGAATAGGTGGTAAACTATCTTTCACATAGACATGGGGGCCCAGGGGCCCCCCTTGGGCTGGACAGATTTTTCGGCTCGACCGATTTTTATGATTCTTTTTTTGTATATTTGGTAGCTATGAGAATATGTCGTAAAGTATTTCTCACATGGACATGGGCGCACAGGAGGCCCCCTTGGGCTGTACCGTTTTTTCGGATCGACCAATTTTTATGATTTTTTTTACATATTTGGTAGGTATGAAAATAGGTGTTAAACTATTTCTCACATGGACATGGGGGCACAGGAGGCCCCCTGGGCTGGACCGATTTTTCGGTAATTTTGTATGAGAATCGGTACTTCAGACTACATTTGCTAGATGGAGTTCGTGGTGGAACTATCAGACGATATACAAAACTGTCATTTCTTCTTAAATCGCTACTTCGGATTACTTTTAATACAACGCGATTGTACGTGATATGAAGTTTACCGGGTCAGCTAGTCGTATATAAAAGTAAGCACCTATTCCAATTACTTTTATTTTTGTAGGTATTATCCATTTACCAATTTTTTTTTTATTTCTTTTTTATTTTAGTTCGAAAGTGTTTTTTTCTTGGTTACACATAATCAGATGTTTTAATAAATTAGCCAGCCGTTGTCACCGCCACTTTGAAACAAAAGCATAAATATTGGCCCTAGACGCGTCCAGGTTTGCCTGTTTTTCCGTATAAAAACACGTGCTTTCCATCCTCGACGGAAAACAAAAAACATGGGTGCATTTGTATCAATGTTTTTAAACAAATGTTTTTAAACAGTTTTTATACAGCTTTTAAACAGTTTTTATAAAAATGTTTAAATGTTTGCGGGAAAATGTATGTAGGTCTGGACTAGGCTGAAAACAAAAAACATAGGTGTATTTGTACAAATGTTTTTAAACAGTTTTGATACAGCTTGCTTTTAAACAGTTTTTATACAAATGTTTAAATTAAAATTTAAATATTTCGCTTTTAAAACATTTCGTAAAAACAACATTTTATAAAATGTAAAAATTAAAATGGATCAAGGTGAATCTGGTAAGTTTGTTTGAGTGGTAAAAAATTAAAATAGTGAATTAATAATGAGATTATTGAAATTATTCTGTTCGTTTAAACAAGATCTGTTTTCCAGTTTCAAGGCTTTCCTTATTTCCAAAGTCTCAAGAAAATCTAATTTCCGGCCTTTATTGCATTTATTTTAATGAATTTTTCTTTATCCATTTTAATTTTTACATTTTATAAAAAAAATCATGTAATCTTTTCAAAACGTCAAATTTAATTCAAAATAACGTCAAAGTCATATTTTTTTAAAATTCTTTTAAGGTAAGAACCCCTCTTGTAATTCCTCAATTGTATCATTAATCTCTTGTTAAATTAGGGCTGATGATGGCAGTAGTGTTCTGCCGAAACATGTTCTATTTGTAATTTTACGCCCATTAAAGTTTGTGGAGTTCGACTTAGATATATTTAAATTTTAATTTAAATTTACTCCACCTGGATTTAAGAACATTCTTCTGGTTTTTAAATGTTTAAATGTCTGCGGGCAAATGTATGTAGGTCTGGACTAGGCTTTAGGGCTTCATGTTATAATAATATAGTCTACGTGATGCTATAGTTGAATTCGTCAAATTCAATTGAGCCCATTCTCTCTCACTCGAGACCCCATCGATCCTGCAGCCCCCTCGACGTCTCCACAAGGACCCCCTTCTCCATCACATCGATGGAATGTGCGAAGGCCCTCTTCGAAGCTCTAGTAGTGCACATCGGCCGCCGTCGAAATACCTTCAGGGGCCTCAGCGACACTGCCCCCGTGCGTCATCGGTTAAATTTATGTTTACGTTTCGATTTCTGTATGTGTTTGTTGTTACGCTTGCTGTTACGTTTAAGATCACGTTTACGTTACGGTAACATGTTACTTGTACTTAAATTGTATTTGTACTATTTCTTTTGCTTTTTTGTGATTTTTTTCCTTTAATGCCGTATTATCGTTTGTTGTTCTGTAATTTCTTCAATGAGTACTTTCACTGTATATTTCTATTCATTCTGTTTAATTTCTTTGGTAAGTTAATTCATCATAACCTTACTTATTTGTTGATGTTGGAATCGTGGAATTAAGTGAAACCCTCTCTTACTCACTGCATTAAAGATGCTCTCCTTTGACTGTTGTCGTAGTTCTGTGTTTCTTCCCGGAATTGTAGACGAAAAATAAAAAGACTTACTTACATCTTACCGCGACCGTCCCTCTAAAAAGAATTTATTCCCCGCAAAGTTTCACCACCTTAAAAATCACGAGGATTCACAAATCCAAACTTACTGCCTTCCTAAGTTCAATAAAATTCAATTTCGGCTCGGATTTTCGTGCGAATACTGATGCATACGCTCGAGTTTAGGATCCATGCGTCTCGTGAAACCCCTTGATCCCGGACCATTTAAAATCGTGAAGGAATTGTTCTCCTGTGGCGCTTTTCGCTGTTCAGCCTCTTTAGCGCTTTCTTTACACTGCCTCATTTAAAAAGAAATTACGTCACAAGTGGTTGTGTACATCAAAGCGACGACAAGAAGCTGAGTTAGTATATAGCTGTTCTTGTAGATTTTTCTTGTTGTGCGAGTACAAACAGGGTCGTTACTGATAAGCTGATAAGCTGGGTGTTGATGACTATCAGACAACTCATTGCGACCTCGGTATTAAATTCAACGATGTTTGTGGAAGTGTAGGAAGAAAAACAATTTTCTCATTTGAGATTTTATCCGTTCCGTTTGAGTTGAGAAATTAAGAGTGTAATAACAATCTTTCGAGGAAGATCAGACTATATAAATTCCATGAATATAGTAGAAGAGAAAACGGACAATAAAGTCGAAAATATTTATGTGGGTGTACACATTTGTTTCAATTAATTACATAATTAATGTGGTCGGCGCATCCACCATATTGCGAGTAGATAAGTGTGGTAGTCGAGTTTCCGTACTTGAATAAACAAAACAAGCTCATAAAGCAAAATGTTTTCCCCTTGTTATCAGTAGAAATGCTTTTAATATGAATTAATACTGTAAGTTATTATTTACCGACAATGTAGATTACAGTGAGCTAATGCAATGTCAAAATTAATGTAACGAGCTGCTTTACCGAAGTGAAATAATTTTAAACAGCGTTGCCTTAATTAATAATACATTTTAATTCTCCAACCAGTTGCCGAATATAGGTCAGTTGCAACAGTAAATCCTTCTTAATGAACTGTGCTCGCGCACTTGTTTGAATGGATAATTTTGTTCTCATTTTTAAGCCTGGTATTAAACCTGGGTTTTCTGGCCTTCAAGCCAGGTATGCAGAAATCCTTCAGGTTCATGACAATGCAGGAGAACAGATCTTTCCTTCTCTGTTGGTGTGCACCAAACTAAAGAGACACTCGCTTGGTGTCACATGACTAAACAATGTGGTGGGATTATCTCTGTGTGAATGCAACTGGAAATTTTTATAAAGTAAGTAAAAAGTAAAAAAAGAAAATAATGTTTTGGTAAAAAGATATTAATAAAAATCTATTCCAATTTCAAAATGACTAATTAATTTTTCTTGAAACAGCTACCTTTACGTCAGCAGTGATAGTGTTTTTTAAACATGAGTTTTATGTCAGTGACCTACGCCATTTAATAAACAACAATGTTCAAACTCATTTATTTGGTTTTGTTGTTGTTGACCTTGACATTAAGAATGCGGCGCTATTCGTAGAGGAAATTGACAGTCCGGTCAGGCTTTCCACATCCGTCCACACGTGCGATTTCTCCCTTTGACGAGCAAAAAGGGTCGAATTGATTCCCTTTCGGAGCGGTCCCGAGGACGCTCCTGACCATCCCCATCGCAGCGCATCTGTTCTTCGCCGCATACCACCCCCATCGCGCAGGACCAAGAGGAACGGGAGCCTCGAACACGCTCAACACAACTTCGAGTCAGTGCTCACGAACCCGCGCCGCGACGCATTCCAAACGTCCGAAACTCCTTTCGCGAAACACTGACGACACGTGTGTGCCCCTCATCCAGGGGCCCTCTCGTCTGAGTGCACGTGCTCGACCTCATCGATTCCCGTTGGTTGTCGTCCATCCGACCAGCTTGTACGTTTGTATTACAATTACTGCTTGATTTTTATCTGTTAGCGGCAATGATTGCGGTCTGTCGACCACCTGGGGGTTGGAGATGCCAACAGCTTTGCGGTTGGTCCGATAACGTGCTCGTGGCGGTGACATCGTAGCGGTTGCATTCCATATGCTTTCGATTTATGGACGTAATCGGACACCTCTGTTTTGCGAGGGCGGTTTGTTTTTTGTTTCAGATTTTACCAGATTTAACAAGTTGAATTTCAGTGTCAGCGTTAATGCGGGGTGTTACAAACTGTCATAATAAATCAGTGGTAGCTGTTGTTTTATACAAAAGTCGACGGAAAAAAGTATGACTAAAATAAGTCGTTAGACCAAGTGCATATTAACTTAAAAAAATGCTTTGTTTATTATTATCAAAACATGTTGCAACAATAATATGACCAATAAATGACCTAAAAATTTTAGTAGGTATATTTAAAATTAATATTTTGTCACAGAGCCTTTGTAGCAAACTTTCAAGGTCTAGCTAGAAATATATTTATTGTAAGATTGGTGTTCTTTAATACAATTTTCAGCAATAGGTGGGTACATCTTTTGGTGAACATTTGTACTATAACCCTGGTTCTGAAATTTCTGACGTAACCATCCAAACAAGAAAGAATCTTTTTAAAATTTTTATTTATCTGTTTCTTTATTGGTCATGTACTTCCCAAGATTTCGTTCTTATTTTTTTTTCCTTAAGTCATATCTTGGATATGAACCTCATTGTCAGCAGTATAAATAACTGACGATTCCTTTTGATGTAAAAAAACTTTAAAAATAAACTACGAAGGAAATTTTGTTTTTTTAAATTTTGAGACGCCTATCCTATCCTCTTCTTCCAAAACAATGCCTCATTCGTAATGATAAAAATGACCGCCTATCAATTCCCACTCTTTGGGAACACTGCGAGGTGATTCATATTACTTATGGAAATATAAGAATAACACCATAAATATTCTTGTAAAGGTAATTATTCTTAATTTAGTTTTTGTTCATTCTTAAATCGATTTCATGTAATACAATACCATTTGTAGAATCTACAATGGTGTAGTACAAACTGATTTTATGTCACAAGACATTGCATTGTAAATTGAGTAATGGAGGGACTGCTTTACACAGGACAGTATTCATTCATTAACAAAATAAATAACTATATGATTACAAAAATAAGCTCTAAAATTGATTATATAACAAAAAGAAAACAAATAATGTAGACGTGTTCAAAACACAACACAAATATGTAATATCAGGTCTTCTTTAATGATTAATATATCATGTTGTCTCTGGATCACAAAATCTTCCTGTAGTTGGCTGGAGAATTTTGACGTTCAAATAAATGTCAGCTTTTAAGAATTTAATATTTAAAAATCCTATAATAATTAATTCTAAAAATTTACAATTACAAAAAATTACAAGATTTTAACTTTATAAACTAAAGGTTTTGAGATTCTAGGACTTGGAAAAGCTGAAACTGCTCTATTCCAGGATTCATATACAGGGTGATTAAGCGATTTCAGAATAGAGACGTTCAAAGAAGTGTATGTATCAAAAATTAAAACATTCTACTGTTCGTCACCAAATTTCGACGTCTTAAGTGTTTGAAACTCCAAATGAAAATATCGCAATATCGCAAAAGGTAGAAATTCAAGTTTCTATTTATTCTTGGAACAGAATTTCGAAATTTGTTCATTATTGATAAACTTTATGCGAAATTAATTAATAATCAGATCAGATATATTGAGATTTTAAATTACAAAATTTAATGTCTTTAAGCACACCAAAAAAAAAATTTACGACAAGAAAAAATATCAAAAAACTTTATATTACTGGTCTTTAGATAAGACGTCTCCATAGCAACCGGCGTTTAAAAGACCCGTCGCACCTAAACATGAAATCAGGCTGTAAGTTTTTAAGTTTCCAAGACTTTAAAATTGAAGCTGTTATTTGATATTTCAACGTCTTCATTCAAGTTTGAAAATTTTGATTTTTATATCCTTCATAAATTATATCCATATATCCGGTAGACTACGAACGGCAAAATTCTCTTTCCACAGGCAGCATGGTGTATGAATCATTTATGAAGACCCGATATATGACAGTATGGAAAATCTTTCGATCTATAAATCAGGATATTTTGTATTTTTACACTTTGGTATCTAGTATTTTTAATGTTTTTTATTTCTTAAAATTTGTAATATTAAAATATTTCAATTTCAGAAAAGTAGATCTAATAAGAAATTCTTATTTCCAATTTCAGATTTGTTCAACTAAAAATTATTATATACAGGGTCTTCATTAATGACTAATACATCTAGTAGGCTTTGAACGTTAAAATACTGCATCTAACTATAAGACCCAATATAATTTTGAAATATGAGAATTCGAAATCATCGAAATTTCGAAAACATTTTATTGTCAAATGTTTAATCTGAAAATTTCCAATGCTAGGCATTTAAAAAAAAAAGAATTTTCGATTATTGTAGAAAAAATAATTTTGAATTTTTGAATTTAATTTAAGAATGCCGGAATCTTGAAGCTTTTAAAATTTACAATATCAGAATGAATTATTATTAGCGTTTTGGTATTGGAAATGTTTCAGTTTTGCAATATAGGGAACTTTCTGTTCAGGGCTGTTCAGAGGTACCGTGCGATCATTTAAATTATAAATTAGAGTAGGTTTAATATTTGAATGTCAAAGGTGTCAAAGTAACTTTAAAAAACGGCAACAGAATGGTCAATGTAAGTGTTCTATAAAACACTGTTAAAGGTTTTTCGAAATACCTATCCTAATTTTCCTGCCGATTTTCAAAAATTAGTCAAAAAAAATTATAAATGTGTGGCCGGATTTCGTGATGTTAGTGTGTTGTAGCGGAGTGAGTGTTAGTTTTATTGTTTTATGATGATCGTGTCATTCAATTTCCGCCTCGAAGTCCAGACCTGACAATTCTAGCTTATTATTCCCTTATCTCAAAAACACCGTATTTATAAATGAAGAACTACAAGAGACAATTTTTAAGGCATGCAACGCTATAACTTCTCAGATGTAGGAAAATGCATTTGAAAACATGAAATGGAGAGTTAACAGCTGCATTGAAGCTGGGGGAGAACACTTTAAACATTTGCTGTAATGGGGTCGTCCCCCTCAATTGAATTTGACCAATTCAACTATAGCATCTCATAGACTATGTAATATGAAGCCCTAAAACGTGTTCTGTTGTTTCATAAAGTTGTTTTGTAAGATAACAGAGCGTATCAAAAATCGCAATTTCGGCTAGCAGTTTCAAATGCTGTACATTTACCGCCTCTTGTGACGTCATTTGGGGGAGCATTCTCATTGGTTCATGCGCTTCTCATTAGTCGGCATGTCTAGTAACTTGATTTTTGTCTGGTGAATTTTGTCCCATGTTGACGTCACAAAAAGGCGCGCGTTTCAAATAAGACAAATGTTTCGGATTTTTTTTTACCTAGTAAACGCGTGATTTCGTAGAAACAAAAAAATAGGGGTATATTATTTTTTCGTCTGGTTTCTAGAAAAGCTGTTTTTGAAAATTGTGGGAGGACCCCATTCTCAACAAACTTACATTCTTTGTTAGTGTTATATTTTATTTATTGCATACTCTAATTTATAAGTCCCTGAGAGGTGGTACTATTCGGTGTCTCTCGCTACGTCTACTCGGCGGTTTCGTGGTATAAAGAAAAATTTCAGAAAACATCTAGATTTAAAGATTTCAAAATTCGAAGTTGCCAAAATTATCTGTTTTCCAAGATTTAACTTTAATTTTACTTTAATAATTACAATACTTTAATTTAAGGTTAAGGATTTGTATGTTGAGCGATTTCAAAGTTTCCAACAGTCCAGGTACTAAAATTTTTGATTCTACGGATGTAATTTTTTATTAATAAAGAATTTGTCAATTCTGATATTTTTAAATTCTAAGTATAAATTACTTCAAAGATATACAGTAAAATTACTACTCGTGCTACAATCGACCGTCTTGTGAAACTTATATTATATATTTTTTATCCATTGTAGATCTGTCTAACATTCAATGAAATAAACTATTATTTATACATATTTATAATTATTATTCCCTGTTAGCAAATAACATTAGAACTCACATTTCATTCCTACACTGCACAACTTAGACCCTCAAAAAAGTTCACCAACGTGTGAGATAGGTTCGACCCATGCATCAAGACCGGGATTATAAGTTTTCCAAGAACACGGAAAAGTTTCCGCAAAAGAGTTTTCAATCAGGGATTTAAAGTTCCCAAAATTAGAAAACTTTCGGAATGTTTCGTGGAAAAAGGTCCTGGTATTTCATTAAGACGGTCCTCTGCGACATCCTCCAAATTTACATCGAACTTGCGAGTGTGTGTATAGACCCGAATTAGATACTTCGGGCGAAGTTTTATCTCGTGGGCGTTTAGGGATATAAGAATTTAAGCAGGGTGTTCAAACTTGTACCTAGACTTGGGAGTAATGCTAGTAATTAAAGAGAAATTCTCTGCAAAGTAAAAACTCCTTTTTTGAAGCAACAGATTTCATCGACAGTACATGGATTTCCAACATTATTAATGTATTTCTAACACACTTTTGGGCTCGATGACGTCGTTTAGCTTCTATGTTTGGTGAAATCGTTTGCTATTTGTGGCCGTAATTATTCCTCTTAATTGGGAGGGTCAATGGTGGTTTATTTATCACATGCGGATACTAGTGCAAGCAATTTCGGTTTCAATATATTAATATCAATTTAAAAGTTTCATTTTGAATTCGTCTTCCACAGTCATTTCATAGGTGCGGACATATTTTGCCTACGCGATACCAAAACTCATCCCAGGGGATTTGCTGGAAACTTTTACGGCCAGCGAATAACCGCCTTTATTCTCCCTAAAGTCTGGAATAAAATTCTCTAAGCTATTTCTCTCGAACTAAATACAGCTAAAACTTTTGTTTCACTTGAATTTTTAGAATACGCTTGGAAAAACTCACGTTTTACAGGGTCGTTGACGTTATTCCGACTATTCAGACGTTATTCGTTATTCGGTCGTTGACAAATCAAGAACTCTATAGTACATTTGTATGTTTGTCAAATTTTATTTCCGGCTATTAGACTTAATCTGGGCAATTTAATTTTACGTGACCTTAAAAGAGAACCGAGGGAATATTATAATTCACCCGGCGCATCCACCATTATCTGTCTCAAGTTCCCCGCTTGAATTTATATTTACGTATTTCCAGATGCCAAACTGATATCTAGAAAGGTATTATCATTTTACGTTTCTTTTTACTCCTACTCCTACTCGAGTACATGGTACAAAAGAATAACTTTACCACCTCCGATCTCACTCCCTCGTTACCGCAAAAGCAAAGAAACCGCCACACGTGGCTCGGTTTTAATCAACATGGAGAAGTTAATTTAAAAAATCGTTAAAGATAAATTAGAACCTGTCCCCAAACGTTGCCGCCATTCACTCGAGCATAAAAAGACATTTAATAACATTTTCATAATTCAATAGCGGGTCGAGTGATTTATTAGCGAACAAGCAAAGTTGATTTAAAACGTCGCGTTTTTCGATTATTTCCAGATTAGCGACGCCAGAAATGACTGCACGAAAGCAACAGTAAATTCCTGCCCTAAACAACAACGCGCATAAAACAAATCTGAATTATAAGCTCGGAAATGAATGTACGAAATTCCGAAGTGCATACTTCTGACTTGTAATTATGCACACGTCACACCCGTATCAAGCCGCAGGGTTGTACATTATCATTTTGGGACACTCTCTCTTTCTGCGGAGGTATCCAGTCGTTAAGTAATTAGGGGTCCTATTAATTATATGCGGTCTTTGTTCGAAATGACAAATTTGTCTGCTGTCACGGGACGGATATTCATCAGGGTGATTACCTGGACAAAAAAGGGGGTGATACGTAGTGCAGTTTTTCTACGGGCGTAATTAAAACGCAATTTTGGGCGTAGGCGGCCATGACTACTAGTGTTTTTTTCCTTGTATGTAAATTATAATTTTTGGTGTTAGTTAGGTTTTTACAATATGCCCTTTACAGGGTCATAGACAGCATTAAAATTTTGGACGAGATCCAATTCATAACTCACCTGTTATTATGGCTTTATGTAGAAGTAATTACAACATGAATAACAGTTTAGGCGGGTGTCTGCATAGTTACTAGTAGGCGATTTAAGAATTTTTGCTTTAGGAATATGTCTGCTAAAATCATATGGTTGCATAAATACTAATAAAATAAATAAGTAACACGTAGAACACGCTAATTTTCCCAGCGCATCCACCATTAAATTTACGGTAAAAACACTTATGAAAGTGGCAACATAATTTTCTAGCTTTTCTGTTTACCACTTTTTTTATTAACTAATTTACCTTTCAATTTTTAATTCCGGAAATGATTTTTCTTCAAATCAATATGTCAAATAAAAATTATAATTAACGATGTTTATCCGGTACTATTCCTATTGATATCGAGTTGCTACCTCACTTTTTAATATGTTCGTATTTGTAATGCTATATCCGTCCGATATTTACGCAACTCGCATAGAGGATTTCTATTTGTAGTCGTTGTAAATATTTTTAACCAACGTTTGAGAAGGTTGATGATAAAATTTCTGTTTTAAGTCTGTTTGAGAAATAATTATAAATAGATTATAAATAAAGCTGCTAACTACATCTTAATCTTTAGATTTTTTAATGCAAAATAGCTACCAACAGTAAATAGTAAAAAAAGCAAAGGTATTAGACAGAAACTGATTTTTTAATAATAGTAATACAAATTGAGCGACGATTAGAAACCATAGCCACGGAGTATAAAATAAATAAAATAGTGATGATTGAAGTGCAAGAAGAAATTGGAGATGAAAGTATACCAAAAGAGAAAAAGCCGAAGAAGAAATTGGAGAACCGCTTGACCGTCTGAAAAATATTCTCTACCGACACCAATTCACCCATAGACCTTTGCTCCACGGCACAAAAACAACCTTGCAACCCTATCGATTTTAACATTCGTTGCAACAAAATAGCAGCTCCAACCGGTTGATTAAATATCTCGTCCCAACCCAACCGAGTCCGAACGTATGTTTGCAGATCAAATAAACACAGACGTAGGCACCTGGCGGGATCGATTAATAATTTATCGCGTACTGGCATTCCAATACAAGTTAATTATTCAGAATATTAGTTTAATACTCCACGTAGAGCGGTGACGCACTAACTTCGGGGGTTAATTGTGAAATTCTAGCAGATTACTCATTTATTTTAATTTGCTTGGAGGGTTCGAGTCTCCGGGTCTCTTATTCGCGGCTGGAGCGCCTGTATTATTGATGACACATAATCCGAATGCATTCGTAATGAAAAGCCTTTTTGTCAGCGCAGGAGTGTTTCAAGTTCTGGTAATAAAATGGAAGCAAAGTCGCCAGACATCTAGTTCTCTAGTATGTAATTTTGCGTAACCCAACCGGAGCAAGTACTTCGCTGTTGGCAAAGATTCAGAAAATATTTTATGGAAATAAATCATTTTATGAAATGTGCCCTAACCGTTCTAATAATCCGTGGTAAGTTAGCACCATTAATGTGTTGGAATTCAAGCCGAGAATCCGTCCATGTTTTTGTTTCTTTTCTACCAGCACATTTCCATAAAGGGGTTTAAAGTGAATTTTTTTTCTTCCCTAATGAAGTCGTAATTTTTGATAGTCTCTTGAAAATATAAAAATCTTACATACATAAATGACCGTTGACTTAAAGGTCGGAGAAATCAATTCAATACAGTGATGTGACAGGAGTTTATACAAAAGTACAATAAACAAATTCTATAAAAAAGTCCATTAGAGATATTTTTAACCAACGATATTCAGACTACAATTGCCTTAATAAATACCAAATTGAACGCATGAATTTTTAAAACTATCCAAATCGCCTACATTTGAATGCAATCAGGGTGAAAATATTGGGTAAAAATATGAATAATTTTATTTCACAGTGGACGGCAAAATTCAATTTGTCGAACATTGAATAAATTAGCATGTACTTTTAAACAAAATGCCAAATCAGACTGGGGACAACGTATGGAACAGAATACCAACACTAAGAAAATCGTTCTCTAACTGGAAAAGTGAAAATTGCCGGCAGGAGAATTACGGACAATGGAACTTTAACACGAAAAACAAACAAAAGAACGTAAAACAATACCCGTGCGAAGTAAATACAGCTTTAAGTTTTCACGAGACGTAAAAATGCAGCTTTGTTGCAGAATTTAAATGCTGCAATACAGTCAGCTCGTCAGCAAATCCTAAGAGAGTTGTCGAGGTGCGTGGTGCTAAATGTATGCAAATGGGGTAAAAGATTTCGTAGTTTTTGTCGCCGTTAATTACTAGGTAGGCTGGAACTCAGTTTTTGTAGCCGAAAGCAATTAATATACGTGGCTAGAATCACGTAAGATTTTACGGATTGCTCCCTTTTAAAACTGTCTCTTCAAGTACTGAGACGACTCGCAAAAACTTCGGCTGATAAACCATTCATTGACCCAACGGAGACATCGAAAGCGGTATTGCAAGTTCTCCAGTTAGCGGAGAAGTTGGCACAAAAGGGTTTTCAATCAGGGATTTAAACTTCGCAAAATTAGAAAACTTTCCGAATGTTTCGTGGGAAAAGGTCACGATATTTGATTAAAATGATCCGTTGATGATGTCTTAACACACCATGTTATGATACATCTTTGTACAATTAATTTATTTATGATCCAAAAATTTATACTTGAAACAGCAATTTTCTTCATCAAATATCTGGAACGTTGGTAGTTAAATATTAGTGATATTAAAAAGCAAGATAATAGAATAATTAAAAATATTCGTAGATTTAAAGATTCAAATAATCTATAACAACGATTGTAATAGAAAAATTAATTTGAATTATTAAATTAATAAAATGTAAAGAAGTTTAGTGTGAAAGCCTCTGAATAATCTTTTGGTGCCACTAAATCATAATAGTTATTTATTATACGAGTTCCTGTGTAAATTGGGTGCTTTCGGGCACTAGGGCTTAATAAAGCACGAGTGAAACGAAAATTCTGACAGTGTCGATCTATAAACATTTTTTGGTATACATACATCATCTATATATTTACATTATATAAAATCCAAACACCACTCACTGATTGACTCATCACGAAATCTCCGGATCCATCGAAGGGATTGCAATGAAACTTTGCACGCTTACTTATTTTACCACGTAGACGCTCACTACGAAACGGTTTTAAAAAATTCCATTCCAAAGGGGGGTAACGCCCCAACACCAACACCCCCCCCTCCGCCCCGTTAATCTCTGTATCCACTGAACCGATTGCAATAAAATTTTGCACACATACTTATTTCACCACGTAAGCGCCCACTAAGAACCGGTTTTTCAAAATTCCATCCCTAAGGGGGGTAACGGGGCGGGGGAGTTAATCTCTAGATCCACTGAATCGATTGCAATGAAATTTTGCACACATACTTATTTCACCACGTAAGCGCCCACTAAGAACCGGTTTTTCAAAATTCCATCCCTAAGGGGGGTAACGGGGCGGGGGAGTTAATCTCTAGATCCACTGAACCGATTGGAATGAAATTTTGCACACATACTTATTTGACCACGTAAACGCCCACTAAGAAACGGTTTTTCAAAATTCCATTCCAAAGAGGGTTAACGGGGCGGGGGAGTAATTTCTCGATCCACTAAACCAATTGGAATGAAATTTTGCACACATTCTTATTTGACCACGTAAGCGCCCACTAAGCAACGGTTTTTCAAAATTCCATCCCTAAGGGGGGTAACGAGGCGGGGAAGTTAATCTCTAGATCCACTGAACCGATTGGAATTAAATTTTGCACACATACTTACTTGACCACGTAAGCTCCCACTAAGCAACGGTTTTTCAAGATTCCATCCCTAAGGGGGGTAACGGGGCGGGGAAGTTAATCTCTAGATCCACTGAACCGATTGGAATGAAATTTTGCACACTTACTCATTTTACTACGTAGGCGCTCACTAAGAAACGGTTTTTCAAAATTCCATTCCAAAGGGGGGTAACGGGGCGGGGGAGTTAATCTCTAGATCCACTGAACCGATTAGAATGAAATTTTGCACACTTACTTATTTTACCACGCAGGCGCTCACTAAGAAGCGGTTTTTCAAAATTCCATTCCTAAGGGGGGTAACGGGGTGGGGGAGTTTATCTCTAGATCCACTAAACCAATTGGAATAAAATTTTGCACACTTACTTATTTTACCACGTAGGCGCTCACTAAGAAGCGGTTTTTCAAAATTCAATTCCTAAGGGGAGTAATGGAGTTAATCTATAGATCCACTGCATCGATTGCAATGAAATTTTGCACACTTACTTATTTCACCACGTAAGCGCCCACTAACAAACGGTTTTTCAAAATCTCATTCCAAAGGGGGTAACGGGGCCCCCCGCCCCGTTAATTTCTGGATCCACTGAACCAATTGCAATGAAATTTTGAACACTTATTAATTTTACCACGTAGGCGCTCACTAGGAAACAGTTTTGCAAAATTCCATTCCAAAGGGAGGAACGGGGCCACCGCCCCGTGAAAGGGCCACTCTACCTGAAGGGGCCTAACTTACTCAAGGGCCCCCTGTCTCAAGTTGACCACCTTGGCCCCCCTGTCTCAAGGTGACCCCCTCGGCCCTCCCTGCCTCAATTAAACCCTCCTGTCTCAATTAGCCCCCTTGGGCTTCCCTGTCTCAAGGGAGCTCCCTAGGGCTTTTCTGTCTTAAAAGCCCCACTCGAGCTTCCCTGTCTACAGGGGGCCTCCTGTCTCAATGGGCTCCACTGTCTTAAGGGCTCCCCCTGTTTCAAGTGGGCCCCCTCTGGCTTCCATGTCTTAAGGGGGCCTTCAAGCCTTCAGCAGCAGCATGGCTATGTGAACTCCCTTGAATTAAAGTTGAAGCTTCAACACTTGACAGTTTTTGACGATTTTCGTAAGAATTCGTATTTTAGGTTATGTTTCCTTCTTTACCTGAACGCTCATAATCACCTTTTTCAGTTAAGTATTTTTTTTAATACGCAACAATTTTTCTAAATTTCTAAATGACATTTTTAATTAATTTTACTTACGCAGAAATAAAATGATATATAGAGTGAACACTGTCCAAATCTCTCATTCTAATATACGATTTTTAATTAATTTTATGATTTTTTAATTATTGAACTATAAAGTTTAGATGTTTCTATATTTTTTTATTATTTACTTCAATAATTTAGCAAAAATCGTAAATTGTACTACATTTTTATTTGTAATATTATTTTTTTCTTTAAGTTTGGACAAAACATTGAAAAGTTAATCCCTCAACTTAAAATTATGAAATAAAATAAAATAGTTGATTTATAATAATCGAAAATGGTCCAGATATGCATTTATTACAATAGTAATTATATTGCAAATGTAACAATTATTTGTAATAAGTAATTACAAAACAGTTCCGACTGAGATATCAATTAATTTTTGGTTGGGACTATGCCCCTCAACCTCCTGTTCATTGACTGTAAAATTGGAAGTAGGCTGGGGGACAAGTGAAGTTTTTTGGTTGTCAGAAAAACAGAGTTTTTTTTCCTGTCAGTCGCCAGTTTTCTAAAAAGCCCTCAACCCCTACATCGCCGTCGGCCACGTTTGTCTATTTTTCGCACAATGATGGGTGTTGAAATAATTAATATTGATGGAGTGGCAATTCCTCATCGCGTTATAAAGATCATTGGGGACGGTGCTTGCCTTTTCTCCTCTCTCTCATATTTAATCCAAACAAACAGCTTCACAAACGTATCGAGTGCGAACTGACATTGTACGCCACGTCTCCAACAACTGGCGTAGACTTCAGCCGTACATTATGACAACAGACAATGTTCCTTATAACAGTAAACATCAGTACATTACTGACATGTCGAAACCTTATGTCTATGGCACCTTCTGTGAGCTCATGGTGGCGGCAGAGGTGTTTCCATTCAAGTTTGAGCTCTACCGTGATGGAAATCTTCTAGCGTGCTTTGGAGAGGAAGCTGAGGGGGTCAGAAGACTTAAGTTCTCTGGTGATTGAATGGAAGGGCACTTCGATGTTCTTCTTCCTTACGACCAACCCACTAACCTCACAATACCTTTTGATGTATGTATGATGTATCCTCTACCTCAATCTATTCCTCAGGTTTCCAGTCCCAATATGAACATGACTCGGACAATCTTAACTTTAATAAACCTGGCCCAATGAAGTCAAGCCTTTTTGAACTTAAACAAACTTCCATTGTTCCCAGTTCTGATGAATCAAACTGCCTTGCCTCAAAGTAAAAATTCTAAGGTTAAATAACGAAGGAAAAGATTTACTGATTCAATTAGAAAAAAACAAATAAGAAAATCTGTTTCAAAATATATTCAAACACATCCTGAGGTCCATATGCGTGCGGCTAAGAAGTACACTGCCAGCCATCCTGAAGGTCATAGAGGGGCAGTACAAAAGTATAACGAAACCCATCTCGACATCAATAGAAATGCTGTAAAAAAATACTCAGAAAAGAATTCTCAAGTTAATCGCGCAGCTGTAACAAAATATAATGACAAACGATCACAGGTTAACTTGCTGCCGTGGACAGTCAAGAAACTTTCAGGTTACCGGTATGACCCAAAAATTGAATACGCAAAAGACCAAACAGTTGATATTGGACCTCGCACAACCTGCAATTGGTGTCACGCTTTAAAATGGAAAGATGAGACCCCTGGCATGTGTTGCAGTAACGGAAAAGTTCAACTGCCCCCGATTCAAGAATATCCTGAACCCTTGCACAGCCTCATTACCCACAAGCATCCTCAGTCTGAGCATTTTCTCAATAATATTCGGAAGTACAACGGTAGCTTCCAAATGACATCTTTTGGTGGAAAAGAAATAAAAGAGGGAAATTTTATGCCAACTTATAAGGTTCAAGGACAAGTCTATCACATAATAGGAAGTTTGCTTCCAGGACCTCAACAGCAGCCTTCATTCCAGATATACTTTGTTGGTGATGACAATCACGAGAGAGACATCCGCTGTGATTATTTCCCAGAAGTCAAGCCAGAATTAGTAGGTCAACTTCAAAGGCTCCTTCATGAAAACAACAAGTATATAAGCGATTTCAAAGCTGCTGTTGAGTCTGTTCCCAGAGATCTTCAAGATTTACAAATAGTAATTACTGCTGACAAAAAGCCTTCGCATGTTCATAGAGGACGCTTCAATGCTGTTGGTCAAGTATTTGAAAAGCGAGATATCGTGCTTCACAGCAGGGATAACAAACTGGTGCGGATTATTGAGATCTACGATTCCCTCCAGTATCCTCTCATGTTCTGCCGTGGAGAAGACGGGTACTGTATCAACATCTCTCAGCGCGACCCAAACACCAAGGTACCACTAAAGAAAACCGTGTCTGCTACTGATTTTTATAGCTACAGGCTGATGGAGCGAGAGGGCGAAGAGCCATATATACTTTTGTTCCGTAATCTTCTCAACCAATTTTTAGTAGACATGTACGCAAAAATAGAAACTGAAAGACTGAATTTTATAGGGAACAATAAAAAAAATTAAGAAGTGAAGACTATATTCACTTGAAGGACGCTATGAGAAGAGGTGATGGTCAGCTTTCAGATTTGGGTAAGGTGGTTGTGCTGCCATCAACCTTCACTGGGGGACCGCGCTATATGCATGAGCGTACCCAAGACGCTATGACCTATGTCCGCCATTTTGGACGTCCAGATCTTTTTATAACGTTCACGTGCAATCCGAAATGGCGAGAAATATGTGATCTACTAAAAGAAGGTCAAAACTCTCACTACGTACTACTACTCACGTTCACATTCTCCTGTGGCTGGAGGAAAGGATGAAACCAGACATGATTGATAAGGCGATTAGTGCAGAAATACCTGACCCGAAACTTGACCCGATTCTCCATGAGATTGTCAAATCCACCATGATCCACGGCCCATGTGGATCTATTAACAGAAGCTCGCCGTGCATGGTGAATGGATCCTGTAGCAAGAAGTATCCCCGATCCCTTTTAAGTGATACACAGACTGGGGACGATGGCTATCCTCAATAGCGCAGGCCTTCACCTTCAGATGGTGGATTTACTGTTGAAATCAACGGATTTGAATTTGACAATCGGTGGGTGGTACCATACAACCCTGTTCTGACTCGCACTTTTTCTGCGCATATCAATATAGTATGTCTACAAAGGATCTGACCAGGCAGCTTTCACCGTTGAAAACGAACTGGACGAGGTGACAAAATACGAGACAGGGCGCTACATCAGTACTTCTGAAGCAGTCTGGCGAATGTTTTGCTTTCACATACATGACCGGTTCCCCCCAGTTATGCAGCTAGCTGTTCATCTCGAAAATGGCGAAAGGGTGTACTTTACCGAAGAAAATGTTGTTGAAAAGATCAGCAATCCTCCAAAAACTACACTCTTAGGCTTCTTCGATCTCTGCAAAGTAGATGCTTTTGCAAGAAGTCTCCTGTACTCTGAAGTTCCATCATATTTTGTTTGGAAAAACCACGTATTTTGTAGAAGAAAGCAAGGAAAACCTGTGCCAGGTTATCCAGGACTAAAAAAAGATCAGGTTCTGGGCCGAGTATACACTGTTCACCCTGGTAACTCTGAGTGCTACTTTTTACGCCTCCTTCTGCATGAAGTTAAAGGTCCTACTTCATTTACTTACCTTAAAAATGTAGATGGAGTCCTTCACCCTACTTTTCAATCTGCATGTAGAGCACTTGGGTTACTCGAGGACGACGCTCATTGGGATCGCACATTAGAGGAAGCTTCCCTCTCAGATTCCATTGCCATCATGTTGGTGTTTTGCCAAGTTAGCTGTCCTATGGAAATATGGGAAAAACATCGAGACAGTCTGGCGGATGATGTGAAGCGGTCAGTAGAAAAAGAGTGTGGAGATGTGGGGGACGTCATGAACATAGTGTATAACAAGTGTTTGGTTCTACTTGAAGATCTGGTGTATTCAATTTCTGGTAAACTCCTCGAACAATACGGCCTTCTAACACCATTACGCGAACAAGTGTCGATAACAAACAACCGTGAACGCCTGAGGGAATTATCTTACGATGTAGCCCAGCTATTTATAGAAGTTGCTGTAAATGCCCCAAAAGTGAACCAAGAACAAAAAAATGTTTACCATGATATCATAAGTAGCATTACTTCAGAATCCGGGCGTCCTTTTTCCTAGATGCTCCTGGTGGTACAGGAAAAACATTTTTGATTAATTTGTTGCTGGCTAAAGTAAGAAGTGAGAGAAAGATTGCCATCGCAGTTGCTTCCTCTGGCATCGCTGCAACGTTGCTTAATGGTGGGAAAACTGCTCACTCTGCTTTCAAGTTACCTCTTAATCTGAACCACTCTGAATCACCAATGTGTAATATTTCAAGGCAAAGCAATCTTGCACAGGTACTCAAAGAAATACAGTTAATAGTTTGGGACGAGTGTACCATGGCCCACAAAGGAGGTATAGAGGCTCTGGACAGGACACTCACTAACCGCTTGATGGGGGGAGTAACAGAGTAACAGTTCTGCTGGCTGGAGACTTCAGGCAAAAACCCTACCTATAATACCACGAGGAACCCGCGCTGATGAAGTAAAAGCGTGCCTCAAGTCATCATATTTATGGCCAAAAATTGAAGTTCTGTCCTTGAGGACTAACATGAGAGTTCACTTGAAAGGCGATTTTAAAGCAGACGAGTTTTCTACCTTAATTTTACAGATAGGAAACGGCAAACTGTTGGAGGAGAATGATGGAAAATGCATAATCCCACAAAACCTGTCATTTAGTTCATGATTTGAAGTTCCCTGTAAAGGTATGTTACGCCATGACGATTAACAAAGCACAAGGGCAGAGCTTTAAGATGGCTGGCGTAGACCTGAGAAGTGACTGTTTCTCTCATGGCCAGTTGTACGTAGCCTGTTCCAGAGGTAGCTCACATGACAGTCTGGTCATCCTTCAGCCAGAAGGAAAGACAAAAAATATTGTTTATAAAGAGGTTCTTAAATAAAATTATGAAATTAAATCATACATAAATGCGAAACTTATTTCTCACTCATCAACGCACAGCCCGGATCGCTTAGTCTTGAAAGGTGAAATTTGGTAGGTACATAGTTTTTAGGGCAAATAGGCGCACTAAAAAAGGAGTTGAAAATTCCATTTTTAAGAGAGTGAAAATGGGGTTAATTAGTTTCTCTAGGCTTCCCATAACTTGAAAACGGTAGAAGTGAAAATTCGTACCCGAACTCGCTTTTGAAAATAACTCGACCAGTGTTTAACGATTAAAAAGTTATTAATCACAAACGGCAGAAACGGAGGGGAAAACAGTTTTTCTCAAAATTTTCATAACTTGAAATGCCAGAATATTAAAAACATGAAAATTGAGATTTAGACCCTGCAGTAAAAATAACTAAACCCGTGTTTGGTGATTTTGCCAAAATTTTTCTACCGGCCGAGAAGAGCTTGGGGGTGGTTTCACCCAAAATTCCTATAACTTGAAAACTGATACTATGTATTACAGTCGTGAAAATTGGGATCTATATTCTCATTTAAAAAAGACTGAACCCGTGTTTGACGATTTTACAAAAAAAAAAAACAGGTGGATATCGGAGTGATTTTTGTCAAAATTTTTATAACCTGAAGCTCGACAATCTTACAGGTATGACAATTTGCACTTGGGCTCTGCTTTAAAAGTAACTAGACCCGTGTTTGACAATTTAGAAAAAAATTATTTACAAACCGGAAAAACGGGGAGGGTAGTTTTCCTGAGAATTCTCATAACTGGAAAACAAACAGTGGTACATGCGTGAAAATTGGGATCTAGATTCTCCTTGAAAAATGACTGGACGCGTATTTGACGAGTTTGCAAACAATTTTTTTTATGTTTTACATTGTACCTATTCCTAATATCCACGTGAGTAAAGCCGACCCCAATTTAAGCGGGCAAAGCCGCGGGTACCTGCTAGTAAATTAATATATTTGAACGTGAAAAAATATGGATGCGCGGCACGAAATGAATTTATCACAATTATATTAATAGTAAAGTAAGTAACAAGGAATGTAAGAACGTATTAACGTTGAGGCAGACATTTTTCCGGCTCCGATTCAAATTTATTTTTCCGGCTCCTGATAATGTAATTCACTGTGTAATGTTATTAAGTTCCTAGGAAAGTAATAATTTACAAAAATACACAATTAGATTCTGTTGTCAAGGGTAAAACATAAGCAAATATAATCGTCAACCTACACGTACTTTTATTAGGACTACATCACTGGCTTACATTATCTGGAGCCGGATATATTTTTAAATGTAGAAAAAGATTGGAATTAAATTTTAATGGAAATTGTTGAAATCGTCGAATTAATTTATTTTATAGACCTAAATTGAGCTTCATGTTTTAATTACTCCTACATTATATTATAAAGAAGTTTTATTATTTTATTATTTAGATTGTCAGTCCTAAAGACAAAAATGTATTAAAGTTACCAGAACGTCTTGTCCATGTTGCTTGAAAAATTGCACATCCAAGAGGCCATCTATTAGAAAAGTATATCCAGAAAAGCTTTTAAAAAGGAACCTTCCAGCCAGAATAAATCTGTGGAAGCTCCGTAAATAAATACTTGCTAAAGTTCCACAACACGCAAGTTGGCATTTGTATGTTCATAGCAGGAATAACCGATATTGTTGGAAATTGGACACATTAGAGGGACAGGGAATTTGATAATAACATTTGACCTGACTGCACCACAATGGAATTTGCGTACCTGTCTAGAATTTGAACTTGAAATACAATGTATTATTTGACACATGAAACGCAATCAGTTTTGTTACCAATTATCGTGTATTGCTCTATTTTGTAATGATGAAAGAGAAAACATACATTACCGCGTGGGAAATGTATGACCACAAAACGAAACTTAATCCAAATTCAATTAAACAATGTTTGTATAGACCGTTGTAAAATTCTCAATAAAAAGATTGCAGTACAAGTTATGTATGTAGAAAATAAACCTTGACTTTATACTTGTATTCTCTCAGAAAGCTGTTCGTGACGTTCTGCATAAAGAGGAAATATGAACTGAGAGCAAACTACACTCGTGCAATGGTAAAAGCTGCAAGGAATACGTTATTGAGACATTGCAGTGTTAGTGAACATTTCTGTTCTCTGTCACGTCTTTGTTCAAAGGATTATATTTTACTTTGCACTTATCGGGATAATGGTAACATGAAGCAGTTATTATCCTTCTGAACTCGGTCAATTACA
Source organism: Diaperis boleti (assembly GCA_963583935.1). Taxonomy (NCBI): domain Eukaryota; kingdom Metazoa; phylum Arthropoda; class Insecta; order Coleoptera; family Tenebrionidae; genus Diaperis; species Diaperis boleti. The sequence continues at coordinate 43,850,803 of OY757248.1, forward strand.
ATGTTTACGCACAACTGCATCTTTTATACTTGTTTACATCGTGGTTACCATGATTGAAAATGGAACATTACGCCCGTAAAGTAAATGCTCGTAAAGTAAAAGCCCGTAAAGAAAACATTTCATAGATTAGCAGTTGTGCGTAACCGTTTACGCCTTTCTTTCTTTCTAAACGTAAATAACTATCTAAGTTACTACAGTTTTCCATTTCCCCTCTAGTAAACTATAACAGAAGTACACACCCTCAAATTCGGAGACTCGGAGATCAAAGACGAATAAATTCAAAGAGATGTAGAAAATGTCAAAGAGGGCTGATATTTATTCAAAAATGTTCGGCGCTGTGTATTGGAGTTAATTATCTTGTACAGTTTTTTAAGTCGGCCCCAGCTTTTTGAAGTTCGCACGGGAAAAGTAAAATTTCTCTTGGTGTTAGTCTCACTTTTAAGGGAGCCGAAACAAGATATAAATTGGAGGAGGTCTTTGATTTGTAAGTTATTGCAGCTTCTGGAAGAAATTTATACGAGATGCGCCCAAAGAAGTTTTCACTTAAAAAATCATACAACAAAAGCGCCATAATAACTAAAAAGAAAAAAAAAAAAGGATTCAAATATTTTTTAGCGAATAAATTCAATCCCTTGCCATTGTTCCTGTACAATACCATCACTGCGACTTATTAACCCTAATACACTGCTAGACGAAAACGAATAAAGCTGGCATTGTTCCTCAAGCACAGTCCCATCAATCAAGTTCGTGCCACAACAAAGAAAGCAAATACAACACTAACTCCACCACTAGCATTATAAAATCGAGAGCCAACTTTGTGTAATAATAATAATTTAAAGCAACCCAAATCCCGATCAAAAAACGCTAATTGAATTGGAAATAGTTCTGGCTGCTGACTAAATTGAAATCTCCACAAAGGTGTGTAGTTTCAAACATTACAGGTACCAATTAATTTTAGCACAGCTCCTGTTGTATCTAGACAAGGGTTTTAGTGCAGCACATTAATCATAGTGCAGCGTCGGAGAAGCTTGTCCCAATTTATCGTCGGAAAAAAAAATGCAACCACTCATTTTAGCACTCCATTTTCCTTGAGGGGATTTTTCACGATGGAAAATTGGACGATAAATCGTTTTACAGCTGTATTGATTCTAAGACGCGGGTTTATTTATTATTGTAACAAATTGTGTTGGGCCTGTGGCGGTGGATTGATCGCCGAGGGTTCCCAATTTCGTTATCGGTTGTGCGTTGATTTTTGGTCCACTTTAATGATATGGTTCTTACCTATTATCGTCATAAAACAATAAATTGACAATATCCACGCGCTAAAGTTTTATGAGGTAAGGTCTTTAATCCTTCTTCTTTAATCCTCTACTACTCCTAAACTATTCAACATAAGTAAATAGCGAAGTCCTCTTTCGATTGGGGCTCTCAAATACGTCGTATCTTACGGTTTACTCGTAAAGAAAAATGGGTCTGTGGGTCCTAGCTTCGTTAAATCACGCATTACATAATTATAATTTCGAAAAACCCCAAAAAACCTCCACAACCATTAGAGAATCTAATAATTCGGAAATCATTTTTAATAACAGCAAGGATCTAAGTTAGAGAGTTTATTATTACATGCTAACCTACTTCAATATTATGCATATTATGGTAGGTGAGTACATGTTTCCATTTAAACAATTTTTACTTCGATTCGTTCATCGAGTAAAGTTTTTGTACCTTCCTGACAATCAATGAACGTGGCTCTCCACAGGCGGGTATTGGTTATGAGGGTCAAACTATTCTTAATTTTAACTCTGTAGGGAGCTTTTGCGAAAAAATGTTTATTTTGACGAGTTCTACTTGTGGTTAAATTTTCTGCTAGGACTTCCATAACACCCTGTATAATTATGCTCAATGAAGTACATAGATTGCCATTATAAATATTGCGGAAATGCATTTAATTGTTTTTGATTCATATTTTCTTCATATTTTCTGGTCGTGGAGAAAATATGGTCTGTTACTCGGTTAGAATGAAAATTCGATCTACTGGTTTTGAATTTTCATTTTGACCTTCAAAAAGCCATATAACTCCGAAGAGTTGCACAGTCGGATTCAAAAGGTCCAGTTCCATCAGAAAAAATGACCATTTTGTTTTGATAGATTTTTAATTTCGAACTTTTTTTGTCTGGAGTGTGACAGAACCGTGTGATGAAGCGCCGACTTCGGACGGGATGACTTGAGTCTGAGATATCGATTAAGGTCGACCTTCACCCATCTGTTTACCGAATGTTATTTTTTATAAAAGATCATCTATAAACAAAGAAATCGCGCATGGGTTGACTATCGATATCCTGTCAAGGCTATCCTTAATTAACAATAATGTAATTAGTTCAGTAAAATGTTACAAACATAAGTGTCAACTGTACATTTCCGGCGGCAGTAAATTTAATTTTTCTGACTTGTAGGGGCAATGACAGTGGAGAGTATAAAACCAAGTGTTCGGAGTTATTTTGGTCGCCATATTGATAATAGGGTTCTAGCTTTTCAAATTATTTTTATAGATAATCAAATTGTCTACAACTTCTGTCTATAACCGTTTTCTTTATTATTCATAATATAAAAATTATGAGCCATTAATGACAAGATACTTTTGAATCATGTTTTTTAAAGTTAATAGTATATTGTGCAACAAGTGTGGTGAACAGCACTTTTCCCACGAGGATGTATGTGGAAAACCATACAATTGTGAGTAGTATATTATTCAACGAGTGAGAAAGTTGGCCATTTCCATGAGGATAAAATTTGCGACACGAGTGGAAATGGCCATTTCTCACGAGTTAAATAATATACTTTTTCTAATCATATTAAAGAATTAAGTAATAGTTGTAATATTTTTTTATATTTCTTTTTTATTATCAACATATACATTAACCGTACCCTAATTAACGATAGTAAAGGGAGACGATTTTACATCTACGCTAGTGTCAATGTTTTAAGTTTTTGTTGTTAGTTATATTTCCATTATCTGTTGCATTTCGTACACTGCTGCTAGAAGCTTGAACTGCGTTGATGATTTTGTTGGCCGAGTCCATCTTGTTATTAATAGAAGTGTCTATATAACCTTCGGCTACTGAGGTGGACTTCCATCCACCACGTCTTTTCAAAGCCGTTATATCGACACCTGCATCTATTAGTATTGTAGTTGATGATCTTCGGAAACTGTGTCCAGTATACTTTTCAGCTGCCGGTAGTTTTAAATGGTTGACTATTTCTCGCCCTGTTTTGGATATCTTGTTGACACCTATATTGTGAGAAGTGCACTTGCCTTTTTGATAGTTTAGAAAAAAATTATCGGTCGACACATTTGGCGGACGTAAATTGATATATTTTTGAACAACATTATAAAATTTACCAGTTATGGTGAATTTGCGTACAGTTTTGGTTTTTGTGGCATGGTGACCAACATTCTTTTGTTTATGTCAGCAATATCATTCACTTTCATGGCGTGTATTTCAGTGGTCCTGCAAGCACCCATAATGCCCATTATAAGAGCAACCTTAAGAAATATCCTTAATTGTAGGTAAACATTTGTTATTTCATCTGGGACATTTCATACTAAGTGATCCACCTAAAATTTAGATTCTGTTCAAATTTGGCATATTAATAGTACTTGCAAATAGCAACTCCCAAGCGCCATCTGACATTTTTTTAGGATGCTTATTTTTGGTATGCATGGGGGTGAATTATATAAATTTGTTTTACTTAGTTCCTACTAACATTATTTCCAATTTAATAACGGTAATAAAGGGACTATGAGATACCCTTTCAAAATGGTCCTACGCAATTTTGACCAAATCCAATATTTTGACCTTGAAAATGACAATTTCGCAAATGGCCCACAACAAAACTCATGGCCAATAAAGAAGAAGCCATAAGCTAAGATATAAGATGGAAAATAATCATTTTTAAAATTTCTCGGTCATCAAGGTCAAAATGTTGGATTAGGTCAAAATTGCATCGGACCATTTTGAAAGGGTATTTCATTGTGCCTCTATTACAGTTATTAAATTGGAATTAATGTCAGTAGGAGCGGAATAATCAAATTCAAGGGTACTCATGTCCTGTATTCTCATTTATACCCAAATAAATATTTTAGATAATTTTTATTTAGATACAAACTTAATTGTTACATTTTGGCAGTTAGAAATATTAACAACTGAGGGCGTATGGGCGGCGCTAAAACAGGTATATTTTCGATGGAACTGAAAATTTTATTAGACGTAATGTTTTTATTATCAAGTGAATTGTCAATATAGCTCTGTGCAGCTCTATCGGACTCCTATCCTCCATGTCATTTTAAACTGAGGAGATCAGCTCCCGCTTCAATTAGGATAATTGCAGAAGTCCCTCTAAAGCTATAAGTTATTAGGTTGGACAGATTTCCAAACTTATTTATACCACAACTTGCTTGCTACAGTTATCATTTTGGTAGTTTCAAAAATGAGGTAAAGTTTGAGTCTTTAGACGCCTATCAAATTTTTTTTGCAAATGGTATAAAATGGCATCTCTTACGTTTAGTGAACAAACCGTTATGATTATGCTTTAGGGAGAAGCTCGAGGTAATGCTGCAAGGGCAAAATGGGTCTATGAAGAACGTTTTCCCGCGCGCCGTATTTAGGATGCGGAAAGTTTTACGCGTCTCGCACAACGCCTCCGTGAAAGTGGAAGTTGTAAAATGAACGATCGTGATATTTCCCCCACACAGAGTGACCGCAGACTGGACGCCGAAGCAGACGTCTTTGAAAGAGTCAGCACGAGACGTTTGGCATTGCAGTGCAGATCTTCGGATAATGTTTGGGTGGGAATTTTATGACAGAATTTCAATGATATTTTAGAAGACACAAACGCGCTGTGAGGTGTGGTATTTGTAAGATGGAGCTCAGGCTATACATTACCCTGCTATTGTGCGGGAGTGGTTAAATGCTAATTATCTAAATAAATGGATTGGACGTAGTGGACCGGTGCCGTGGCCACCACCATACTTACACCTTTGGTTGTCGTTAGTTATAGCTTGCACTTCTTCATGGGGCAAGGCCTTCTCGGGTGAAAAAGGCTCATAGAACCACTTCGTCCTAGGCCCCCTTAGGAGTACAAAGAAGAAGTTTTTTTTTTGGATTCTCCAAAATCTTACAATGTTTGAAGTTGAGGAATCTATTAATTATTTAATCCATCTGAATTTCAGTATCTTGGTAAAAAACTCTAGCTGATATATTTGGAGCTTCCCTGAAAGTATAGTTATGGAAAAAGATTATTAAACGCTAGTTAGCAAAGTGGAGCGTTCAGGAAACGAGATAACAAAACCCATTAAATTAGTTTTACCGGAAGTTTTAACGCTCACGATCGACTAAATAACAACGTTCGCTGAAAACTAAAACTGATTCCCTCGTTAAACCTTTAACCCCCGATGTCTCCATTATCCGTGAACAACCCTGTAAAATAAAGTCTAAAAGCCCGAGGTCCATTAAGTCATCCCTTCGGAGGGCACCCAAAAAATTCAATTTGTGGTCTTACGCAAGACATTCGAGTTGTCTTACTTGTTGTTGGACTTTTCATCCCGACTTCCTATCCAATCCTATAATTGCAGTTTTTATTCTGGGCGAGCGGATTTCCTGAGATAATTTCACTTTTCCAAGTTCATTAGTTTATTATCACCCATTACGTTTTCCTCGGGTTTCGCAGACTCGGGCGTTCGGTTGGGATTGGCCGGACTGATCTTAACGATGTTAGCACTTCTACGAGTGAAATTTTAGATAAATGCAGTTTGCTGAAAGTTTTATAAAGTGATAATGGGGGCTTAACGTGTCCCCGTTTAGGTTTTGAAAAATGTTCAACTCCCATAAGGAGCTAACCAATTTTGCCCCAAATCGTCAACATCCAACACCCTTCTGGCTGGCATCACGCCGAAATTAATGTAAATTCTTTGTCTAATTGCCGCGAGAGTCATTAATCTCATCCATGCGTCGTTTACCTCCGCGCCTAAATCTGCAATAATTTTCCACGTGGCGTGCTTTGACGTCGAAAGTGTCAAAAGTCGTTTCCTTGCAATTCAGCTCTAGTTGCTTTAATATCTAATGAGACTGCCCACAACGGGTTTATCTTTCTCGTGGAGCTCATAATGGCTTATCGGACAACGGCCCGAGGGATTGCTTTTGAAGGGCTGTCGTGGAATTTGGAATTAGATAAAAGAATATAATGGATTCTGTACGTGAACTGGCGGTTAACGCCGAGTTCTATAATAATTAAACTAGTCCGAAAGCGACATGGGGGCATTCGTTTGACGCAAATCCTTCCTGATTACGAAGGAAATTCGGTTGGAAAGCTTTTCGAGGGGATGTAATGGCATTTTTGATGGGGGTGGGGTTGTAATTCGGGAATCAGATTTGTGTAATTGCGTGGGCGGATTTTGATAAACAGGTGGATCCACCGTTTAAAAAAATACTTATCGGTCCAATAGAATAGTAACCGATACTCCTTCTCGCTAGATACCTGATCAAACTGCCACTTAACCTGCAGGTATTCTCTTCACCACCGGTTGCGGCTTGTTATTTCAAATAACAGTGTTTCGTTTCTATACAATTCGCACCGAAGCGTTCCAACGCCGATCGATGTTCCCTCTGACAACCTCTTCTACGCCACTGGAGCGTCGTCGACACGTAGGCGAGTTCATCCGCAAGATCTGAAACGTGAAGACCCGTTCCTGTATTCACCATCTCCGCATTATTGAGCACGTCGCAAATATTCCGCGATGATAATAGAGATACACGGAGAGGTTTATGACTGCTGCAAATAAGAAGATGCGTCACGCCGGATTAATATGAAGCATACGGTCGACTACCCTTTATTTATAAGGGTAGAGCTGAACACGCCCCGTTAGATATGACTAAGTGTTTCGATTTAGGACACTAAAATGGCTGGGCAAAGGAGGAGCATACTTAAACAAGAATTATTGAACAAGTATAGGGTCATAAACCAAAAGTTTAGATAAACGATATCAAATACTACCATATTATGAGATATAAAAGAGATATCAATAATATATAAAGAAAAATAGATATGATGATGATGATGAATACATTAAATTTTTACAATTATTACATATTTGTTGTTTATCATTTTTAAAATTTTTTCAACTTTCTTAACATTCGTATGTTTTTCTTTTGTCACCTTAGATTCCAGGATTCTCCAAATTTCCCTGCGAGTGACTCCTAAATCAAAACTTAATTTCAGCCCAATAATGGGCCATAACTGTAACAGGCCCCTTAATAGCGTGTAATTATCGAAAATATTTATACTTAGTCTCAGGAAGCTCCCTCCTGGCAAAAGCACATTGTAGAAACCTTCCACTTCCGCCACGAATACAAAGCGTTGGTTTGGATGCCATTAGGGCAAGAAATTGAAAAAGAAACTATGAAATTCGCTCACGCGATATGGATATCATCAATCTTTCCGTGAAAATCCATTTATACTTCATGCTCGCTTAAAGAATCTGTCTTTGACTGCCGTAGACAGAGACGAGCATTCATTATGCATCCATTCTGACGATTTTAATATGTTTACTAGTTATTGCTTCGCACCAGAAAGTATAGATTGGAGAGGTCGCGTGCAGACAGGTAAGTTTCTTTTTATTGGAAGGGGAGGTCTGGATGTCTAGCTGAAATTGAAAAGTTTTAATAAAATCGTCGTACGCGGTAGTTCAATATCCTTCGAGGTAACTAAATTACTGTTCTATTAAAATTCCAAATTTTAACCGCCCACGGAACGTCTCCTTTAACACAGTGTTGTACAACGGCGATAATCAAAAACCGAGCAGCCGCCGAACGCATCAATATTAGATAAACTGCATCGTTTAACTTTTTCCGACGTGACGATGTCGCTTTATGAGCTACTCGGAAATTTACTTAAACGTCTGTACTTGAAAATTTCATGGCGCATCGGCCGTCTAAAGTTCTTTCAGCGGCACGAACGTCTCTGAAGGTTCATGCATAAGGGAATAAGTCGCTCTTGCATTTTTTTGGGGAAATGGTGTTTTTATTCCAATGCGATCGTTCTAAGTTTGAATTGGGGCTTTCTCTAATTGTGATCCTGAGCACTTGCATAAGGACTTCCTGGTGCAATGTTCAAGATTTGCGGTTTCGGGAACATTTCCACTTAGAGTGCACACTGCACACTTCTAATCGATCGATAGCTTAATCGAAATTGGGCAGAGTTCTAATTTCTCACATAATATAGTGAAAGATTATGACTCGGCCAACTTTTCGTCGGTGTTCGTTCGAGTTTTCTAAATGCTATAATAATACAACAACTACAGGTGTCTTCGTTAATTGTAATAATATTTTCTTTTTGTTTTTCTGCGCGATTGATGAATACTTCACATTGGTGGCAATTATTTTTTTGTGTTTACCCTAAATCATAAATTCCTTCAGTGGAAAGAGGAAAACTGGCTAATTTCACACGTTCGTTTTAAAGCTCAACAAACAACATTAATCACCACATTAAATTATATCAACTTTTGCCTTTAGAAAGTAAGAGCTTTGAACTCTGAACCCGTTTGACCTTTCCTTCCCTAGATCTTCCGTAAAATCGTGTGAATACATTCAGTAGGACATAATTACCATATTAATAGAGAATGTGGGGCAAAGGGAAACTGTATTTTAGTAAATGAGTAGCTAGGGTGTGGATCTAAGGCAAAGTAACTTTGTTATAACAGCTGACTATTCAATTTTTTACGAAATAAATAAGAACGCGAGATATAGAGAACACAAATTAAGATAAAGAATGAGAAGAAATTTGGATTAAGAATGAAAAAATAAATAAAGTGGCAAATAATATAAGATGATTTATAAATGATAAAGAATAAACGAAAAGGACAAATAAAAACAATAAAACATTTGGGGATCACGACAAACTGAAGGATAAAAGAAAAGAGGCAGAATAATGTTTTTTCACTACTAGCTGTAAAATGTACCATTATATAGTTTGTCGAGGATGTGTGAAATAGTTTTTTTTCACTACTAGCTGTAGAATGTACGATTATATAGTTTGTAGAGGAGGTGTGAAGTTGTTTTTCTTTCCTAGTAGTTAATAATTTTTCATTATTGACCAGTAGTTAATAATGGGCAGAGACCGGATTTGATGCAAAATGCATATCGATTATTTTATCTTCCTACTTAACAACAGCGCCCTTCGATTTTCACAAATTGCACCAGTTGCAAATATTAGACATTAATTAACTGCAATTCATGCAAAAAAACAAAAAACGAAGTTAAATTATTACAAAAGCACAGGTATGCATTGTGCAAGTTTTTACACGAAAATCCGGTCTCTGACGGAGAAATGTCAGAAAAAAAATACATAACCTCGGATGCCAGTCACAGTCGATCCTGTCCAAATTTCGAGTTTCACGTACAGGAAAATATGACATTCTTGGAGTAGGTTTCTTTAAGGGGTTGAGCGCGACGCGCGAGCCAAAATTTGCAACGATCCACGGAAGAAACAAATGTTCAGAGACGTCAACGTCTATTCAGGATTAACTGTGACCGGCACCCGCTAGACGATTGTATTTTTGATGCTTCATTTATTTAACGATTTAAGCTGCTAGTAGTGAAAAAAATAATATATAAACCACGGTAGAGAAGCCCTTTCTCAGCTTCGCAACTTAATTCCCTCGATGCTTCGCATCTCGGGAATTAATACTGCTTAGCTGAGAAAAATTACTTCTCTACCTTGGTTTATAATATACTATTCTTTCCTGGTAGTTAATAATAATCATTTCATTATTGACTAGTAGTTATTAATGAAGAGACTGGATTTCATGCAAAATGCATATCCAATAAGTGTGGTAATACCTAAGGTAGGAAAAAAATTCATGAAAAAATCTTTGGCAGAATATTCGTGAAATTGTTTATGTAATTATAAACACAAAAATGGACAGAAAAATATGATTTAAGGATTTAATCTGCTAGTAGTGAGAAAAATAATATATAAACCACGGTAGAGAAGCCTTTTCTCAGCTTCGCAACTTAATTTCCTCGATGCTTCGCATCTTGGGCATTAATACTGCTCAGCTGAGAAAAACGACTTCTCTACCTTGGTATATAATGTACTATTAATAATGTCATAATGTTTTTATTTATTTGATTTCTCTTTTGTCTTTTCATTATTCTGTGATTTTGCCCTTCTGTATTTTGATCATCAGTTTGTCACATATATTGGTTTCATCCTTTTCTCGTCTCTGTTCATTTATTTTTAGTAACTTTTTTGTCTACCTGCTCCAAATGACAAAGCTTTAGAAAAACAAATTAATTTTTTAGGGTTTTTGAACAACGGAAATGCCTCAAAAAGCTAAAGCTTAAGAAACCTCAAAAGCTTTTTGTTTGGAAGCTTTTTCCGGAAATTTGGAATAATTTCTAAACGTTTTGGGACGTCCTGAATACATATCTGCTGCAATCTCTAACCTACGAGTTTTCGTTCAAAAGTTTACAGTTTTAAATTCCGGAGGAACATCAACACACAACTCTTTGGTTTTGAAAGCTCATAAATCAAAAGCCTCTTAAGGCGACTGGCCCGTTTTTGTTTACTTTACTTTTTTGTTATCTTTTTAAGAACGAGCTGCGGCACACACGAAATATAATACGGTCAGCCGTCGACACGTCTGCCTGCCGCTGAGGGACGGGGCTTGTGTAACCTTGAACCACGCCAACATTGCTTGAAACTAGCGAACTTTGGGGACAATTTGCAAATTTATTTTTCAATATTTATAAAAACACCTTGCATTTACCGAAGACTGAGATCAGTAAAAATCAAGCACCAACACGTTTGTTAAAAAAAAATTTTTTTGGCTTCTCATTTTGGCAATAATTTTTTTTTCTGAACAAACAACGTTTTGCCGTAATGAAGGTTTTTTTTTTACTAATTTTGATGCCCAATACGTTAAGAATACGCTAATAATGAAAGCCGTAATTCGGTTCCAAAGTTGAGGCGACTGAGCGTTTCGCCTTAAGTAAAATATCGGACTGGGATTTTTAGTAACGGATTTAGGCATTTTTTTTGTATACCTGCTCCAAATATTTTTTTTGTATTTTTGAAGAACGGAAACGCCTCAAAAAGCTAAAGCTCATGGCATCATTGATTGACATAGCTTAAATATTTTTTCAGGTTAGGATAGAGTGATGATTGATCCAACAGATTTCATTTTTTTTTGACGTATTTGAAACTGAAATCATAATAAGATATAACCAACTTTACAAAAAAATGGTGACGTGTTTTTTTTATACAGGTTGTCTCGCATAAGGTTAACTTTATTCAGCTTGAAGGATCTATACAGTATAAGGAACTATAGCAAATTGCATGTTTGTATTTTTTTTTTCGACAGCAAAAATTGCCATTCTTGGGTTGCTATAGAAAAAGAAAGATAGAGACTAGGTTCCAAAATTTCATTTTACAAAAGTGAATTTTATTCCAATTTTGGCCTTAATGATTTTTTGTTTTATTGTAATTTACATGTATCTCACAGTTACAGGAAGCCAACCTTATGGGATACATCCTGAATACTACAGATCTAGATTTTATAACCTTATTTAAAAAAGTACGTATAGTTTGTTGAGGTTGTAGACAATGCATTTGTCGCCCCTCCTTTTTACACAAAATTCTTTAGACAACTGCTTATGAAAGTAGACATATCGGCGAAGCAACCTACTTATTGAAAGTTGACATTATCAGCACATTTTCAATATCAAATACATCGCACCCATTCTGGTTTTATGTCACAACGCTTCTGGTTTTACATCACAATACGGCCGGTTTTGTTTACCTGACTAGAGATGGCGCCAAAAGATTTGACTTGATCTTAAATAGTTGAATGAACTGATAAGAAGACGATTTAAAAAGTTTGTAATGCCTAAATTACACTTAAAAAAGTTTAGATACATTTTTGTAATGTAAAGTATGTTGAAAACTTTAAAAATATAAAAATTTGGAAGTTTGAGCAGTCAAAAAATGTCGTATATGCACCGGCATATCTGATTTCAAATTCAAATACATCAAACTAAAGTTGTAGTTCTATAACAAGTGATAGAATGAATATTCTATAATTTAATATGCTCAATGAAATACATAGATCGCCATTATAAATATTGCAGAAATTCAACAGTTTTTAATTGCAGTAATTGTACAAACACTATAAATATAAATATTAATACAATGTTTCGATAAATAACTTGTTTTATTTAGATTTAATTGTTTTTGATTCATATTTTCTGGCCGTGGAGAAAATATGGTCTGCTACTCGCTACGCTCGCGTTCGGAATCTTACTCGTATGGAATTTTCATTCTAACCTTGTTACAGAATATGCTAATATGTAATATATGTTTAGGTCATCCAAAACATGAACTTTTAAAACTATTTTTTAACAAGGGTTTATCGCGTGTGACATGGAAATCGTCCCACGAGGTCGAAGCTCGAGTGGGACAACACGTCAACTGCTATATCACTTTTTACACGTGTTGAGTACAAGATTTTTATTTAGATTGTCCAGACCTGTCTGAAGATTACCCTATTTATTTTCGAAAAATCTATAAAAAATGCGTTTTTTATCATTAAATAATAGCTATTGATGTAACCAGTTATGAAACGCAATGTTTTGTGTAACGAGTGAAATTTTTGCTAGACGAGCGAAGCGGGTTCCCGAAATATGAGTTATACAAAAAAGCATTTCATTACGTGTTACATACAAGATTTTTACTAATTTTGAGGAAAAATTAAAAAAATGAATATATTAATAAATTATCTTTTATAGAAACCTGCATCATTTCAATTTCACGTTTCCCACCTAATGTTAGTTGTGAAAAATTTATTTGTCAAAATTAGAAGAAAACGATGATAATGTTGATAAAAGACAATCTTCAAATTTTTACCACTCAGAAGAGGCGTTTATAAAATGAATTGTCAGTATAGAACTGCTAAAAGAAGTCCCTATTCATTTTTGGGTAGTGTATTTCATAAAGAAATACAAAACTGCTTGTAAGGTCAATCCTGAAATGTCAAAATTTAGCCGACGTTTAGTTTGATGATCCCAGTAGTTGGAAACAACCTCACATCAACAGCATTAATTACTGTGCTATATCATATTAACATTTAGGTCTAGAAGGTGAGAGGTTTGAACTGTGAACCAGTTTGACCTTTCATTCTCTGGACCTTCTGCAATTATATTATTTGGGTTTCATTATTATCATTATAATGAGAAATACGAACCACGATGAAACACTTTAGTAAATGGTTACTTACTTCTTTAGTTATTTTTCTGAGGTAAATTTTAAGATTTCACTTTCCAATTCTCTGGAGTATTATATTTCTTTCTTCAGCTCTCTTTCACATTTGATATCTATTTTCATTGTTCGCATATTTCCGTTTTTCTTTTTTAGTATTTTAATCGTATTCACAATTCGGTTAGCATTTTAATATCCTTATGGAATATAAAAAGGTGAAACTATGAAATTTGGATACGTTGAATGAAGAAACTATAAAAAATTAGTAAACATTAAACTAAATAAATTGATAAGTTTGAGAGCAGAGGACGCCACTACATTTAAAAACTGTTCTCCACACTTAGAACTTGCTTGTTATTCTCCAAGAATTGTTGCGTTTTGTTTTAATTTTTTTAATTGCACCAAAATGTGACAACCTCCTGAAACTCAACTTTGTCAAGTATTACGTAGCTCTAAGTATATAAATAATAGTGAATGAAGCTATAAATTACACTAAATAAACCGCACAGTTCAGCTGCGATGTCACCTTAAGAGCACGAAAATTTTCTCACTAAAAAATTCAACGCGTTTCCGCTCCGAGACCGTCACGAAGGCTGTTGGACGTCTCCATGCATACGGGAATAACTCCCTGTTAAATTTTGCACCGTCTCTATCTCTTCCAGAAACGGTATTTTTACAATGTGATCGCCGCTTTATCGAGTTAACCATCCGCTCGGATGGCGTTTCCTTAATGGTTATCAGCTACTTAAGAAACCGTTAATGTGATTAAGATGAAGTTCCGAGATGAAATCAGGGCGGTGAGACCGTCGTTCCTAGATCTAAAAGCCCATTGCGGTTGCATCCGCAACTTAGCTCCATTCGTAGCAGGGGGTAAGTACCTTAATGTAGAGGTTTAGTTTAGCTTTGCTGGGACGTATTAAGGTGGGTTAGGGAGGGCTCGGAGTAAATTGAATGCGGTTGGCGGGTATCAGGGGCTAACATGCGTGGGCCGGTTTTTTATTCTTTTTAAAGGCGTTTATAATGGTGGAGGCGCCGGGATAATTTCAGTCAATGAATTGGCCGAATCGCAAGTTGTGCCCTGTTGCTTCCTACAATTTATTGCTTCCCGTCGGTGCCGGCGATGTACTGAAAGTTCGGGAAGCGGTGTACAACATAAATAAAACTTTAGCCAACTTCTACTTACACGTAAGCATATTTGAAAGCTCCGGCTCCTCCTCAGTACCGAACTTAATGCATGTTAGTCCCTGAGACTATCTGTGGTAAGTCTCCAGCTCCGCAACTCCCACAAATGTAAACCCAGGAATATACACGTTTCTGCTATTAGCTTTATTACGCTTCCATCAAAGCAAATATTATGTCAGATTATTGCATGTAAACTATTGGTGTGTTGTTCCGTTTCAAGCGTAGGGAAACACGATTGACTCTTAACATGCACGCGTAAAAATTTACGCGATGATTTAACCCTTAGAAATACTGTTCACTATTTTCATAATGGATCCCCTGTGGACAAATTTGACGTAATTATAATTAGAGTTGCTGGAGCAACTTTACGAGCAGAGCAAAATTATACTGTAATCCTCTTCTGTCCAGGAGTTGAGGGTGATTCTTGCATGTGGAATTCGGGGTTTCATACTTTTCTACCCAGCGAAGGTTTATTGAAAAAGGGATCATTAAAGCTCAGCCGCATAATGCGCCGTCGGGTACATTTTGTTGTGCAGGATACGTTTTTCCCTGCTTTTAAATATTTTTATTATCTCACATATTACATGAATTACCGGCCGTCCGGTTTATTATTAGAGGAGCACGGGGGAGGTTAAAGAGGATGTGCAGTTTTAACAAAGGGCAGGGAAAAATAACTTGAAAAGAAATTTCGCTGTGTTGTTATTGTCCATTGTTTTCGATTTTAATAAAACTTGCATACAGTAAAATGGAGATACACTGGATCAATATTGAATTACCAGAATATTTGTTACTATTTAACAAAGGCTCTTTGATGCTTGTCTTCAATGGTTTTCTGTTGGATTTTAATTATGTAAATAAAATAATGGATCAAGTTACTGACAGTAATTAGGGAGCATTCAAGTAAGCATGATTTCGAGGATCCCTACTTCCCCTTATAATAAAATGGCAAATGATTCATAAAAATTAAAAAGTATTACTAATTAAGTGATACTCGAACCGCTCTTTAATAAAATATCA
The DNA here is from genome assembly GCA_963583935.1 of Diaperis boleti. Classification (NCBI taxonomy): domain Eukaryota; kingdom Metazoa; phylum Arthropoda; class Insecta; order Coleoptera; family Tenebrionidae; genus Diaperis; species Diaperis boleti. The sequence continues at coordinate 43,866,310 of OY757248.1, forward strand.
AAATATGAAATTACCGAAAGTTCTAATTTACGAAATAGTAATTATAAACATCAGAATGTTAGATTAAGGAAATATCGGGTGTCCCAACTAAAATTTGTACCCCCCAACAATTCCAATTTCGAAAGACTCAGAAGCAAACGCTCGAACAGGTCAATTTTGTTATCAAGGGGGACGAAATTGTACCAAACTTTCATGTCTTAGATCTCACCCCTTAAGCCAGGAGAGCCACCCCCTAAAAAACTTAAATGGCATGGGGGGTCGTGTGATACATCATTTTAAAGCTTATTCAATTCTCTATCCAAACCTACGTTTATCGATTCCTTTCTACAAAAAAAGCATGAATTTGATATCTTCCAAATCTACATAAAATACTTAACTAAAATTTGTACCCCCCAACAATTCCAATTCCAAAAGACTCAGAAGAAAACGCTCGAACAGGTCAATTTTGTTATCAAGGGGGACCAAATTGTACCAAACTTTCAACTCTTAGATCTCACCCCTTTAGCCAGGGGAGCCACCCCCATAAAAAATTTAAATGGCATGGGGGGTCGTGTGATACATCATTTTAAAGCTTATTCAACTGTCTATCCAGATCTACTTTTATCGATTTGTTTCTACAAAAAAAGCATGAATTTGTTATTTTTCAAATCGAGAGTATCTTATGTAGATTTGGAAAATAAAAAATTCTTATACTCTTTTTTCTAGAAACGAATCGATAAAAGTAGGTTTGGATAGAGAATTGAATAAGATTTAAAATGATGTATCACAGGACCCCCCATGCCATTTAAATTTTTTAAGGGGGTGGCTCCCTTGGTTAAAGGGGTGAAATCTAAGACTTGAAAGTTTGGTACAATTTCGCCCTCCTTGATAAGAAAATTGACTTGTTCGAGTGTTTTTTTCTAGGTGTTTCGAAATTGAAATGGTTGGGGGGTACAAATTTTAGTTGCGTATTTTATGTAGATTTGGAAAATATCGATTTCATGTTTTTTTTTTTTTTTTTGTAGAAAGGAATTGATAAATGTAGGTATGGAGAGAGAATTGAATAAGCTTTAAAATGATGTATCACACGACCAGTTTTGTACAATTTCGTCCCCCTTGATAACAAAATTGACCTGTTCGAGTGTTTCGAAATTGGAATTGTTGGGGGGTACAAATTTTAGTTGGGACACCCTGTATAGAATTAAATACCAAATTGATGAAATATCCAAATATCAAAAGAACAAAATACCAAATTAAAGGCAAATCAGTTCTACTAAACAATTAATGAAACAATATTACAAAGATCAATTCATCAATTGTATCATTAATCTCTTGTAAAATTAGGCTGAATATGGGAGTAGTTTTCTCCCGAAACATGTTCCTTTTGTAATTTAGTTTGAGTTGGAAAATTTTAAATTTTAATATTGTAGTGTCAAAACTTCAAAACTGTTACCGTCGAGTTGTATTAAAAAATTTATTTTGAGAAACACCTTTCAAGAACGTCGATGACTTGAAAATGTCTCTATATAGGGAGAAACCGAAGGCACAGACGGCTTCCTCGTGTCAATTTACATAAGATAGTTTGGGCACGTTTTGAGTTTTTTTTTTTTTGAATTTTCAAAATTTATTTTTTTAAATCTTTTCCTACTCCTAGGTCCCTATAGTGTTCGACATATGAACGAAAATATTTCGGGTGTTCACGAACTTTGCGCCTGAGCATAAGGAACCGTTAGAAATATCTGCGAGTGGCACCATTGGATTCAGGAAGTCAAATTCTAAGAATGAGGTGATTCGAAACATTTCTAAAAAATGTTTTATAACTTGAAAATGAATTTATTTAAGGAAAGGCGACAGACGGCGTCCTAGCCTCAACTTACATAAGATAGATGTTTTTTTGCATTATCAAAATTGAGCCCTTGTGGTTCAAAATTTTTAATTTTCCCTTAATGAAAAAGTAAAGAGAATATTATCAGACTAATGAAATTTTTACTTTTGCTACAATGTTAAATTAATGCTACAACATTATACTAAATTTGCAAAATATCAAATTTAATGGTACTTATATGAAATACTAGCTGTCCCGGCGAACTTTGTACTGCCTCAGAATCAATAAATGTTGTGTTAACTTATTAGATGAATTAAATTTAGTTTTTTTTAAATTAAAATTTACTCCACTTGGGTTTATCGACATTCTTCTGGTTTAGTTTTTTTTTATCAGATAATGCACACAACGCCATCTACAACGCCATGTTCATTTTTGTTTCTGTCATGTATCAGAGAAGGATACATACGGATTTCATACAAAATGAATGAGATTTATTCGTTCATTTTTCCATGTTTTAATTCATGTTTTAATAGTTATACGCCCACGAAAAAATCAATCAATCCATTCTCAAGATATCATCAAAAAATTTGTGTGTGGAGTCCACGCGCAACAGAAGTGAAACTTTGGGGTTTACTCCTTAAGAATTGATTTTCATTTTTAAAGCCCTGTACGACAAATTTTGGTGGCCGGCGTCATTTGTTCTTGTCGTTTCCCTGTACCATGGAGATTTCCCTGGGCCCCCCTCTCGCCAGGGGGGCTTTGTTATTGTCGTTGTCCTGTAGCAAGCTCCCCGCCCCCTGTAATTTGTAGTTATTCTGCTATTCGGGGCGGAGGGAAATCTAACAAATCGGTCCATCCGTTCTTGAATTATAAACCCAAGGGGGGTACCAGAGCCCCCTGTCCATGTTTTAATAGTTATTTTGCTATTCGGGGCGGACACAAATCCAACAAATCAAAGATCATAAAAGCCCTCTGGCCCACCCTGTCCATGTGAAAAATACTTGAATTCTCATACCTACCAAATATACACAAAAAAAATTATAAAAATCGGTAGAGCCGAAAAATCGGTCCAGCCCAAGGGGGACCCCTGGGCCCCCATGTTCATGTAAAAGATACTTTACCACCTATTCTCATACCAACCAAATACACAAAAAAAAAAAATCATAAAAAGCGGTCGAACCGAAAAATAGTTCCAGCCCAAGGGGGCCCCCGGGCCCTTATGTAAATGTGAAAAATAGTTTACCACCTATTCTCATATCTACCAAATATACAAAAAGAAATCATAAAAATCGGTCGAGCCGTTTCGGAGGAGTTCGTGACACACCGTGACACGAGATTTTTATATACAGTGTGGAAATTAAATAAGGAATAAATTCAGTAACTCCGTTAGTATTTGCACTAGAAATAGGACTTAAAAAGCATGTGATAGGGCTAATTATAGCGCATCCGAGGAACGTATACTAATTTTTTTCTTTAGTTCTTTTTGACAGTTATGACGTCATTAATATTTTTTTTTAATGGCAACCTATTTTTCTTATTTTACATTTGAATAGAGTTTTTTATTATGTTTTCAACGTTGTCAATTACTTAATAGGTTAGATAAGGAAAAAATGAATCAAAACGGCGATAAAAAGGTGCGCTTAAAAAGCAAGGTGTATCAAAACCGAGCCAACAATTTGGATGATCTTGAAGGAAGAATTTGACATGAGTGCAGTTAAATGATTCCTCAAACCATTCAAAACGTATTGGCTGCTATTTATGATCGTCTTGGATTTTGTCAGATGATGCAGGGTCATCAGTTTGAACATTTGGTGTAATCATTAATTTATAACTCTCACATCAATAATCTTTTTGTTAATTTGTTAGCCCTGCTTTGAAATTTAGGGTTGTTTTCTTATTTTTTCTCATTGATTGCTTTTGGGAACTTTGTTTTGTTTGGATTTCTAAGTTTTTTTTCCTTAAATTCTGATAAAATTAGACAGCTCTGTTAATTTTTTGAAATTTTACTAATTTGAAATTTAGTGCCGTTTTTATTTATTTTTTCCTTATGTAACCTATTGAGTATTTGATAACGTTGAAATCAGAATAAAAAACTCTATGCGAATGTAAAATCAAAAACATAGGTTGCCATTAAAAAAATATTGATGACGTCATAACTGTCAAAAAAAAAGTGATGAAAAAAAAAATGAGTATACAATCGTCGGATGCGCTATAATTAGCCCTACCACATGTTTTTAAGTTTTATTTCTAGCGCAAATACTAACGGAGTTACTGAATTTATTCCTTACTTAATTTCCACACTGTATATTAGAAGATTAGATTAAGGAAATATTGAAATATTACATTAAAAAGTCTAACTACGTATTAAATTAGCGAAACAAAAAACATGAAGTCAAAATAAAACTATAAAAGGAACTGTAAATTTGAAAATAAGCAAATCTGAGAAATTTGAAACTGAAAAACTGAGGATATGAGAACCAAGAAAATGAGAATCTAAGAATCTGAGGATCTGAGAACCTATAATCTGATGTCAAGATTGTGAAACTGAAGAACCATAGAATTTGAGAATTCGAGAATCTAGAATTTGTAAATTTGAGGATCTGAGAATCTAGGAACCTGAAAACCTCTAAATCTGCTAATATGAGATACACACAAAATCCGGGAACTTTGGAACTGAGAATTTGAGGATTCCAGAATCTGGATATCAGAATATCTGAGAATTTGAGAATCTGAAAATCTAAGAATGTGAGAACTGAGAATCTGCAACTCTGAGCTATACTGACGATATAAGAACTTGATAATTTAAGAAGCAGAGAAACTGAAGAAACAAACAAAACAAACTGAATAAAGCGAAGAAACAGAAGGAACTGAAAGTGCAAAGATAGATAAAGTGGGCATTTCATAAACCAAGAATTTAAGAATCTTATAATTTGAGAATCTGCAAAAATGGGAATCTGAAAATGTGAGAAGACTGATAAATATGATAATCATAGCAACGAGAAATTTAAGAATCTGAAAATGCTGTAAGTTGTGAATCTGAGCATTTGAGAATCTGTGAAACTGTAAAAATGAGAAACTGCAAAACCGAGAATGTGAGAATGTGTGATCTGAGGAGCGAAGAAAGTGAAAAATTGAAAAATCTTAAGAAGCCGAAGAAGCTGACAATGTGAAAAATATCAGATTGAAAGAAAAAATATAATAAAGAAATTTCAAATATCTATAAACAAAGGTTAAATCAACTTCATCAGTCTTCAAATACGTTCCGTCAAAAGCGGCTATCAAACCTATAATCAAATCTTGTCAAGATCGTAAATAGTTTCACTCGAAGTGCTCATAAAATCCATAAATATCGTATATCAGATATTACCGACAAATTGTAGCCGTATTTTATGTCTTAAATCTTACAGTCAGGTATACAACACCGGCACGACTATAGCAAATTTACAACATTTTAAAATGAACACATTTGTTACAGAACAATCATAATTCCTTAGATTTCCCTAGAGCTGTGCTAAAATAACATTTTTTGATATTTCGTTTTCCTGCTTTATTAACATAGCTGGTGTTGTCACTTTATTTTCGTACATATTATTGCGTTAAATCCCACCAGGTGCACATTAAATTGATGCTAGGTCATACCTTTCATGTTTACGACAACACTAACCAATTAGCATTACGTCCTTGCACCAGGTGCTGTCCTGGATCATCTGCATCACCAATATGCATATTTTTACCTCTAACATTAAACTGGCAATTTTTACGATGCACTATTATGTCACCAAACATAGCATTATTTAAATTGTAGATGGAATGATTCATTCTTAGCTGACATTCTAGTCTTCGCTGCCACGAGAATTTATGGCAATAATTACGGTAATATTAATTTCGTGAATGCGACAAGATCTACATCTGAATCACCTGACTGCTATATTTGTCGGACGTGTCTTCGTAATGAGAAATTGGATGTTTCCTGAAAATATGCGAAATTATTCACGTCCTGAACAACAGGATTATATTTTCCAAACGAAACCCTCAAATAATTTCGCATTTTTACCACACATTTCCATGTAAATTTCGTCGTTCTCAATGCATATTTTTCGAGCTTCGGTGGCTATTTTTATATTTCGAAAACACATTAGTTGTCGGAATTGCATTTACATGTAGAAGTAGAAATGCAATAAAAGAGTGACAATATCGGTAATAGCAAAGCGTTTTACAAAAAGCGTGGAGTGATTTTTATTGCAATCACCCAACGATATTGCAGGCCAAAGCTGAACCATTTAATTAAAATTGAATCGGGATTTGCACTGAAAAATAATTTACATAATTCTTTCGGTGCAGAGCTGGAAAACACTGTGTCCTGTTCAATTTGAAGTCAGACTTGTGGAATATACAATGTGTTGGTAAGATTTACAATTTAAGATCGTTTGTGCATATAAACCAAACATTTTAGTTTTGGTGTAAACTGGGGCATTAACTTCAGTTTACGTGTCCAGCTCTAAATATAAAATTTTAAATTAGAAACTTAGTAGCAAGCAGTCAGTGTGTTAAAGAACTTTATGTTTTATTATCTCTGTGATCACAGAATTTTTCGGTTTTGGAATCTCACAGGACCGTACCAATCCCAGAATTTGACAGAATATACACGCTGTTTATCGGATGAAAGAACTAATTAGTCAGAATAACAATTATATTTATAAGAGTAAGATTTATAGAAAACATTTTGACAAAACGTTTTTCCAGCTGCAGAAATGGCGCACAAGAAATTGCCAATATTAAGAAGTAACAGCTGTAAATCCCGATCTGGTAATCTCTTTGATCTACAATTACCAACCCCGACCTAGCAGAACCGATAACAATAATCCAACCTTTAACGAATCGCGATTCGTCTCTGCTTCCTAATTTACAGCATCCCAGAAGAATTTCCAGAAAGAAACCACCCCACCAATTAATCTCGAAACTAATCCAAAAAACGCCAATGTTTGCGCGAAATTAGAGCGCTACGTATTTCCTCGGCTCGACCTCTTATTCAATTACAAGAACCTTATTCAAAAGTTATAACGACGCGAATACAAATAACTTCAAAGACGCGGGATTCCCAAGAGAATATTTCATTTATCATAACAAAACACGTTGCCTCCGGCATTTTCTTATTATATGAAAAAAGCACACGCGTTGGCTTGTGCTTGAAATAGCGTCTGAATAAAAATGTGTTTATTTTCTTGATGTTGTAACTGTTCACTTGTAGGACTCACCTTGACACAAGGAAGGTAAATAAAGTACTTTATGTTTTGGAGCAGTGTCAATATCCACAACTGCATCGCAATATATACTTATAAACAAATGCAGGCACTTCTATTTTAAGTACATTCTTTCTAAATACCGTGCGATCATTTAAATTATAAATTAGAGTAGGCTGTGAAATTTAAATTGGGTTGGCACTACTAACTGTAAGTAACAAAAGTGCACATTAGATGTGCATCGATTCGACTTTTGATGAAAACAGTGTCTCACAGGTGTGGCACCACCTGGAAACCGTGAAAAAGCACTTTGGAAATTCTCTAAAGTCACTTTGACACCTTTGACATTCAAATATACCAAATTGTCAACAGTTAGTAGTGCAAACCTAATTTAAATTTCACAGCCTACTCCAATTTATAATTTAAATGATCGCACGGTATATATAATAATCTATACTCTTTTCCCTTTTGAAATAAAGACGTAAGTTTGTTTCTCTGTAAAAAAAATATTTACAATATGTTACAAACAAAATAGTCACTCACCTGTAAAAACAAAAGAAACGTCCTTTAAAGCCCTTATTCCAGGTTTATGACTTTACAAAAGAAAACCCTCTTGTAACAATCTGCAACCTATATACAACCGTCACCCATAGGTATAGCTCGATAACGCGGCAAATTGAAATTTAAGAAAAGCGCCGACACTGGTGTAGAGATTTTCTTTACATATACACTCAGCGGTACAAAATTCATCATCCCTTGATAGTACATTATTATACGAGTTTAACAAGAGGCTTCATTGTGACATGAGTGGTTTTGGGGCACGACGAGCGCAGCGAGAAGTGCCCCAATAGAACGAATGTCACAATGCTTCGTTACACGAGTGTAATATACTATTTTTTCTACTTTGGAGCTCTTCGTTTTATGAAAATGTTAAAATTCTGTTTTTTAAATAATCTAGGGATTTTTAGGATTAGGTAGTTGGATTAGGAACGGTTGTGTTTCTGGTTATGTTTTTTATCTGAAAAGTTGACACTTGGCTTGACTTCGAATGGAGTTGGTTAGAAATGCTCAATACCAACGTATTACGTATCAAATAAAAAAACCAAAAGCAGTTTCACAAAAAGTTCCTTTGTGACACTACTTTTAGTTTCACAAAAACTCAATTCTGACACCAAAGTAGAAAAAGAATATTTAAAATTATTGTCCCAAAAACAAAATTAAGTGCAATTTCGCTTTCAAAATTTAAGTGGCAAGTAAATTTTTTTTTTGCAAAAACATTAATCTAAACCCAATTTCAACAACGTGTGTTGCCTCCCCGTGATTGAATTGCAGCTGCTATTCTTTTTGGCATACCTTCAATGAGATGTTGAATCCCTAGCAGATCAATTTCTTCCCAAATTTAAGTCATTGTTACAATGAGGTCCCCTAAATTTGCAGGAGTAGGAATTCTGCCTCGACCTTTTTTTCCTGCCTTGTCCCAAACATGCTCGATGGGATTTAGATAGGCACTTCGCGTTGACCAAATCATTCATTATCATTCACTAAAACAAAATTGTCGCCAATAGAGGGTGCATAGGGCATAATATGAGGTTTCAGAATATTTCAAATGTACCTTGTTGTTCCTCCATTCACCGTCACTAATGAGGTCGTCCCACATTTTTCAAAAACAACTTTTCTAGAAACTAGACGAAAAAATATTATGCCCTTATTTTTTTGTTTATTCGAAATGGTGCGTTTAAGGTAAAAAAAAAACGAAACATTTGTCTCATTTAAAACGCGCGCCTTTCTGTGACGCCAACACGGGAAAAAATTCACCAGACAAAATTCAAAGTTACTAGATGAGTTGACTAATGAGAAGCGCACGAACCTATGAGAAGGCTCCCCCGAAATGACGTCACAAGAGGCGGTAAATGTACAGCGTTTGAAAATGCTAGCCGAAATTGCGATTTTTGATACGCTATGTTATCTTACAAGACAACTTGAATCAGAGCAATAGCTTGAGCAACGTGCGTTGGGCTTAAGACCATATTTGCTTTCAGAGACACTAAGTTACCTTCTGCTTATTAAGAAGATTGCGAAAAATGTGACCAAAGAAGAACTGATATTAGTTTCAAAGAAGTGACAAAATTCTTTGACGTGTTTATCAGGCGATATATTGTTTTTGTTGGTGCGCTTGAAATGATTGAAAGGATACGTTATCCCTGTTGGTGCGCTTGAAATGATTGAAAGGATACGTTATCCCTGTTTTAAAATTATCTGATCTAACGGAACAGTTACAATAAAGTTTTTATGAAAAATATTGATGGATCGAATTTTGTGCCGCTGAGTGTATTATATTGGTCGAAATTAATTTGAAATGAAACAGTTTTATGGAGGAACTATTTCTCTTTTTAACTTGTCTCCGAGGAACGATAAAGAGAACAACAAACTCATTTATATTAAGCAGGACTGCCACAACACAAGTACATGTGAGTTTTTCATCAACTATAGGGTGAAGCGACCATTTCGGATTAACTTTACATGGACCATTTAATTGCAGCTGAGTTTTTAAAACATTTCGGCCAAAATCCCCAAAAATTCCCATTTCGTTTACGGTTATAACCGCTGGATTTCCAGTCCGAGTAAGCCATTATGTGGCTAATGTTAATCCGCTTTGTTTGTTAATGTAAATTTATGTATCGACTGCCCATCAAACGTTACATCCATCGCCTTTCACAAACACGCAAAAGTTTAATCAAATGGTCTTTTTACAGCCCTTTGTTACGAACCGTCGACAAAGCGTTTCTCCGAAAAAAAAAGGGTCCACAGCTCACAAAACATAAGTGCTAATAATTTCGGATAACCAGGTAAAATTAAAGGGGGTGTTTAAAATTATTGATCACGAAGGAGAAATGAAGTCATTATTCCAACTGCGCGTGGTGGAGCATTGACAGGATAAATTAATAAAGTGGTTTCGTAAGAACGGAGTGGAAATTATGCTGAATATTAAGAGCAAGGGCTTTTATATTGCGACGCTTCTTGACGAAGAAGTAAAAGTAAATACGCCAAAATAATTTTAAACAGTGGACAAAGGAGCTCAAGGTTTTGATAACTTCTCAGAACGTCTTAATGGAATTAAAGATATGGAATCAGCAAGTAATGAAACTTTACTCGATAGCTGGCTGCTCTTATAATTTGCTTATCAAACAACAAAGGTAATCTCAGTGAAAGCTCGGGAAGAAGCCTTTCAGTTTCTAAGAACACATCTGTGAAAACATTTATCTTTTTGTAGTTACCTGTCTTCCTGTCCTTCCAGCTTTTTTTTAAGAAATATAATAAATTATGACAACAATCTTCATATGTTATGAATTTATAATATTATATGTAATATTGCTTTGTGTTATCTAATTCAAAGTCAATATACAGTTGAAGTTATTTTATGCCAACACAAATAAGAAAGTGTATATTCAACACTATCCCGAGATGTAAAGCAACAGGAGGATTAACGACCTTGCGCCTAGAATATTTTCCCCCCGAATTTCGTCTGGCTGTCAGATCGTGATATCCCTCCCGGTTTGGAAACGCCGAAATTTAATTGAAATCTCTCCTTGACACTTGGAAGTAATATCAGAATTCCGACTGTCAAGTCACGTAGCTGGCAAGAATGTTTGTCATTTCTCGGAGGCCTGAAGTTTTAATTTATTATAAGCTTTACAACGTAATGAGCGGAGATAAAAGAACTCCGTGACTCTCCAAGTTTTGTCCTCGCTCCGTAAATGAACACATGAGATTAGAGCGAGTTTGCGCCGGAGATGTAATTATCGTCTTGAGAGTTCGGAGACTTGCTAGAATTTCCTTTTCTATGGAAGCCATATATCTGTAGTGACACGAGATAGTATTAAAGAAACTTCACGCGACGCTTAAGTTTCTTTTATTTACGGCAGCGGGAGACAAAGATTTGTTTCTCGGAATATATGTAAGATTCAAGGGCGATTTCATTTTTTAAATGGACTCGGACCGAAATATATAGAGGCTGGATGTAATTTTTTATTTACGTTCCCTCTTATCGACTATGACGTTTTTGCGGCGGAAGTTCGCTCCCACAAAATCCATAAAATATGCGGCGATGGGGAGGGAAAAACATGGGGTGGGGGCGCTGCGTGTGAAGATCTCCCTCACATATTTTGTCGTCAAAATATGTAACATTGAAGAAAAAGGATACAGGCTGGCGCCGGATATAAAAGCAAACAGTAAAAGAAAGATAATGTAGATCGGGAGTGATAAAGGACTGTTTGAGTTGGTATTACACATATTTGACGTAACGTCAACTGAAGCAGAAATTGAACTTGACATACTGAACGATAATCAGCTCCCCCCCTTTTGCTCTAAACATTCGTTTTAGGCTCTCGAAGACATTCACGAGCATGTGTGGAGTAATGTTTGCTACTTCTTTTTTTCGGCAGTTTGCAATACATTCCAGAAGACATTGTATTTCAAGAGCCCAAATATAGAGAAATCACTCTAGTTAGTTGCTTTATAAATGGCTCCAAAATGCGCTGGATATATCTTTGTGAATTGATGATGAAGTTAAAAAGACCGGGCCATACACCCGTTGCCTCGAATCCGCCAGCCAGACGCCAACTTTAACGGGGTGCAAAGTTGCAGCTGAGGATTTTCAGCTGACCATATTCTGTAGTTTTGCTTGTTCACATAAACGTCAAGATGAAATAACCAGGCTTCATCAGAAAAAAATAAGATTTGGAATATCACGACGTTCTAATTTCAAATTAGAAATGCCATTTGTGAATGATGCTGACACGCGTGAATGACGGCTTTCAGTGTCAAGACGTCAACAACCGGAAGTTGTTACAATTATACCATTTAAAAATGAAATGCAGTATTATCAACTCAAGCAGCCCTTTTTGATCACGCTGTAATATAATTTAATGAAATGTATGACTGACCGACATATCAACACACAGCCCAAACCACCAAACTCTCAGGATATCAAGTTAGCGACGTGGAAAATTTGCGAAATGCATAGTAAAATAAATAATTCACAAAATAGGTAAATGTAAAATTAAGCAACTGAAAATTCTGAAATATTGTCTTAAAATGACCTTGGCCATAATCTCTAATTTCTAGATTTGGAAGGAAACTAAATTAGAAACAAGAACAGAACAATAGAAAAGTAGAAGTAACTGTTTTACTAGAAAAGACACTAATAAAGAATTCAAAGAACTAAAATTAGACAACAGTAATTAGTAAAAAACAATTTGTTTAATGTATTATCTATAACTTTTCGATTTCCAATCAGTTTAAAGACCTGCAATTATGTCTGTACAAATTGTTATTTATGGAAATGCACGTCTCCACAAAAACGCTCTTTATCAAACGGATGAGCCACTTCCTCAATTAACCTTACGGACGGCTCGGCTTGGATATGCAAAGGAAAACACCAACATTATAAATCTACCACTTCCAATGAACCACAACCACTCCTTCAAGAATGCCCACCAACCTCGTAGTGCTCCTCCTCTTCCAAAGCATTGCGGTGCATAGCGACTTCATCGAGGTCCCTACTGAGCCCCCCGAAACCCTCAGCGCCACCCCGAAGTGCGGTCAAAACGAGCAAACAGGTAAATACAAGTGCGTCCCCTACTACAACTGCGATGCTCTGACTAACACCATCGTGGAGTACCCCGAGGTGGACGGGTCTGACTACTTGAACGCGAGGGTCTGCGTCGACGACCCCGTGTGTCCTGGACGTCTGGAGGTGTGTTGCAGGACTCAGAAGGAGGAAGAGGTGGAGAGCCAACATGTGGAGACTGTTGAACTGGGGTTCGAGCCTAAATGTGGACTGAGAAAAGAATGGAGGGTTGCTGTGCTAACTTTAGACAAGGAGATGGTTTGTGGGGGCTCCTTGCTCACACCGGTGGCTGTTCTGACTGCCGCGCATTGTGTGAAGAAGTGAGTCTGTAACGGGAGGAGTGTAAACATCAAAGTGTTTATTTGCAGCTTCCTGGCGCAAAACCTGGTGGTTCAAGTTGGATCTCAAGAGCAATCTGTAGCTGCTATCATCACCAATGAGCACTTCTTGGAAAGCACTCTCTACAGTGACGTCGCTATTCTAATTTTGAAGAGGTCTTTACACGAGGATGGAAATGTGGGCACCATTTGTATACCGACTGGCGAAACTGTCTTAATAAAAGAGAGTTGCTTTCTCACAGGCTCGAACAGCTCTCATTCTGTTCTTACAATGACGAACCAAGAATGCCAGGAATTGATGAGAAAGCCAATCGGAAATGAGTTCATCCTGGATCAATCCTTCGTTTGCACCAACACTGCTTGTGTGGTGAGTCTTGCTGTGATTTTGGCATTGTCTTGGAGTAATTGCAGGGTGAGGGAGGGGATCCATTGGTGTGCTCGGACTCATCACAACGGCTATATCAAATAGGCATCACTTCTTGGAACGTTTCTTGCGATAGCTTGGCGCCGACTGTGTACACTAACGTGAGTCGCTATAGAGAGTGGATATATTACAAGCTGACGGAATTGGGATACAAATCAAGTTCATACACAGCCTCATAGAAATTGTAATATAGGGAGCAATTAAATGAAACATTGTAAAACAATAACATTTTATTATATTATATTTGGTGGGATACAATAAATTTTGCGGTAATTTAAACTTTACCTAATTTGATATTTTCTTTTTCGCCAATCTGATATTTTGATAATTAGTTAATTGGCTACTTTGATATTTCATTATCATTGCCAAAAAGTAGGATTATTTTGTAATATAGTCCTCACAACTCGAGAACGAATATGAAACTACGAAATTGATTGCTTTTCCAGCACTGTATCCGTCGAATAACAACTCCCCTCCCAGAAGCTCGAAGGCGTGAGAAAAACGATGTAGGTTGGACTAAAAGAATAAAGACACTGAGCGTCACAGGATTCTATATTTAGTTTTCCTTGGCGTCTCGTTAGTATGAGTATAATGGCAGACTGGTACATTCATAATGGTAACAAGGAAAATATTATGTTTCCTTTTATAACCTCAAGTGTGTAAAGTAAATAAAATGGAAGAAACGACTGGAGCGTTTTTACCTCGAGTGGACAGGACTCCGTGTCCATCGGCCGTAACAATTACCACTTTCTTTTCATTCCGCTAAATGCTATATATGTTTTTGTTGGATGCTCGAGAGCGGTATTGTGTTTCTTCAATTTTCCAGCCGAGGCGTTCAAAAATTCAACATAATATTGATTTGTGCCGGTTCGCTGGGTAGGGTAATTTCGTGGTGTGGAGGTGGATCGACTTTGGTAACAAAATGAATTGTAAATGAGATGCCAAAACTATCCCGGGGGGTTTGTTGGGAACATTTCCAGGTTGTTAATAAACCAGATTGTTCGACAAAAATTTCATGGCGCAATAATTAAAATTGATTTTGTTTGTAATTAAATGAAATAGTTGGAAAAGGGTTGGAATATCATATTAAAGAATGATTAATTTTATGGGCGAGAGAGATAACGGAAATGATTCGCTATTGGTTAACCAGTTGGTCTAAGAACGGCATGTACATCCGTAAGTTAAATTGATGACTCTACAAGCAGACTTCCGTTTGTAAACCAATTCAGATGAGGAGGGCGTACAAATTTGTAAGTAATTGATAAAGATGCAGTCAAATCCCTATTCAGATGTAATTAGCCGATAATCCGGCTCTATGGACCAACCTTCGATCGATCAAATTCACGTATAAATAAAGATAGCACTAAAGGGGCACTAATCCCCGTGACCTTCATCTCCCCGCACACCGATCCGACTCAATTTTTTCACCCTCTCTCCTCTTTATCATTTTCCTTTCCATTTCGGAATCAAGTAACACAAAGCGGTCTCCGGTTACAACACACTTCAAGATGAAATTGGCTTTTTTAAGCAGGAATACGTAAAGGTAAATCTACTTTAACAGTGGATTAAATTAAGAGGCGAATAGACATTGGCACTTAGGAAACTAGAACAATCCCATGCAAACGGATCTAAGTTTCCGGAAATAAATTGAAATGAGTTTACTCGTGGAGAAGTCTTACCGAGTGAAATAATAATTTACAATTTAAATGCACATAAAATTAAATGTAAATCGTTCGAGTACGGGTCTGGGTAATTAGATGCATGTAGTTCGGTTAATATTGCGACGAACGTAAAAAATCTGAGTAAACTGAAAAACATAACAAACTTTAGTTATCTATGTAACCTGGAAAAGTCTACATATATTGTAATAGTACTCTCTAATTAAAATAGAAAAATCAATTAATTAGAAAGAAATAGAAGCAATCAATCTGGGTCTGGAGTACACGTGAGACCGCGTCACACACAAGGGACACCGGTGGCGACAGGCAGGCACACATTTCAGCCGCGGGAAGGAAGAACATTATTGGGAAAGCGAGTGAGACGATATGGGGTAAACCCACGAACATGCATCTAAGATAAAATAGCCGCAGTAATCGAAAAATGACCCCGCTGTGGAGGCCGCCATATTGTGCACAAATTTGTTGTCGTCATTCTTGGTAACATGGTACTACCGGTCATCTGCTATACGGCATCTGCACATGTTTGTTTGGCGTCATTTTGGCGGTAATTTTTCCGAAGGTTACAAGTACATAATATGTTAATAATTGTTTTGTGAAAATGCGGTGTTTTGTGCCGACTTGTAACAACCACAGTGATAAAAGAAGCCCTGAAAAATTTGAGAAATTTTTTGTAATTTTAAGTGCACAATATGGCTGCGCCCTATGTAAGGGTCATATTTATTAGCAGCATTGGCAGTCCATCTTAGGGTAAAAATTCTGTAAAGCCAATGATTGAGTTTCAAAATTCAATTTCCCCCCCCCATTCCACTCGGTTGGTAATGCTGCTTTTAAACGTCACTCTATGGTGTGTTCGTGTCATGTGTATTGCGGCCCCACGTGTGAATTTAGGGCCATGATCAGCTCAGGCGGGGAGTTTGAACTTCACATAATTCATTTGATCGATCAATTAAGGAATTAAATTTGAAAACTACAATCGATATTTACGTGCGTCCAACAAGAAAACAAAAGACACTTAAAGTGCGAGGCACGATAATCTAACACCTATAAAACCGGGGCCCATTGCCTCAAATTAGATACACAGTGAGAAAGGTTCAGGGTTGTAAATCAACAGCCCAGGCAGCACAACAATATTGAGCCAATATTGGGCCATTCTCGAGGATATATTGGCCCAAACTTGTTTCTCTACATTGGGCCATTATATAATGTGGACATTTCGCAATATTGGTCCTACAACGTATTTCAATCATGGCCCAATGACGTATACCAATCATGGCCCAACAACGTATATCAATCATGGTCCAAGAACGTATACCAACCATAGTCCAACAACATAATATAGCAATCTTTTTCCAACAACGTATGCTAATGTTGATTCAATAACTCAATATTTGTACAATAATCTAATCCGATGCAAACTGAATGAAAATGTAATGTATATTTAGCTGATCATCGTGATACAACTGTATATATGTATTACTATAATTATTATTCATAATTCTAATTTACTACCAATTTAAAATATTTTACAATAGACTAGTGTCCGAACTAGTCGCTAAAAAAATACTAAAAGGTATAATATAATCAAGGGCAATATTATCTAAAACCAATCTTGACATTGATCCATTTAAGATGAAACCTTTAAACTTAAAATTAAACAAGAAATAAGAATAAGATCGTAATTTATTGTAAACATATAATTAATAAAAATTTTATATTACATACTCGTGTGTACATACTCATGTATATTGCTTCATTATTTAGTGATTTATTTTCTGTAAAAAAAGTTTAGTTAATGTTTGATAATAATAAATAAATACAAGCCTGATACTATCTTAGTTCTTCCACCGTCGCGATCCCCAACGGTTATTTCCAACTCATTGTTAGTCAAGCTTCTAAAAAATAAAATTTAACGTAACGGGACGTAACTTATTTGAAGTATCAATAAATAATATTATATATACGGCAAGAACTACTAGATTTTACTTATTAATCTTTTATGTCCATTGATTCCATGCAACTGATAAACTTAAAGTTTACAAATTCTCTTTCAAACACCATTTTCTCAAAAAATAAGAGGAATTAATCCCTAGATAAAGTTAAAGACAAAAGTTAATAGTAAATAAAATTAATAAATAAACAGATTCATATTATGAATAATTAATTATGTACAATCCTATGATTTTTTTCATTTCCTCATTGGTGGCATTCTTTTCACGTTTTCTTGTCGCCTCTAAATCAATTCAAACCATATTAAACCATATATAATATAATAAAGGATATTCTCTTACCCATAACCACTTCATATAATTTCATACGAGAAAAATTTTGTTCGACCTTGTCCGGAATATAGAATTTCCGATTTAACCATAATTATATAAATGGTTTTGTGAGTATTCTCTCTACTCAGAAAGTAGAAAATATAGCTAAAAGTAAAAAGATCAATAGTACAAAAAATAAAATCAATAACTACTATTACCGTACTTTCTGCACACTCCCGGACAACGGACTGAGAGGGGTGACAACAAACTTGTTTATCGCTTCAAGGACCGTAAAAGACTGACAAGAGCTTGTGCAGGTACTCGAAAAAAGCTACAAGGTCACAAGAAACTGACCGGCTTTCTCGGATGTCGAAGGAATGTTTATTATAAACAGTTACAAATATGTAAATCCTAAAACTACCCTAATCAGTATTCACTATAATGTTAAACTACAGGCGGTGTGCACATTTTAAATTCCGCGTGTTTTACAGTGCCTTCAACGGCCTTTCTGGCATTTTTAGTGGTAAAACAAATAAACGTCATATTTGCAACATTAAATTTGTCTAAATTCTTATCATTAATCATAATAAAGTATCATTAATAAAAAAAATGGCTGTGCAACAAACTATAAAAGGCTGATCTCTGATTGTGATATATTAGAAGTTTGCACAAAATCTAAATGCAAATTTTATCCAAATCTGATGTCTTTCGTTCTCATACGATTTGTTCGGAACGATGTAAAATTTTACAGACGGTTATATTTTATTATAGTATTTATTAGGACAGCCAACAACACAACAACCGATTCTCGATGAAGCATTTTCTCGCACTTCAGACATTTGTTGAATTGAAGAAATCTGTCGAATCTGTTAATTCGGTTCGTACCGTAAATTACGTACCACTAAAAATGACAGAGATGCGCGGCTTTTTGACCCGGGGGCAATGTTTCGGCGCTTATAGCGTGGAAAAAGGGCCATTCATTATACAACGCACGATATTGTTTCCAGCATAGAAAAAAATAGTGAGCAAATATCTACAATAAAATATAAGTAATGCTTTCACATTCTTTAAATATAACTAATATTCAAAAAAGATTCAATATTTTCTAAATATTAGTAATATATGACATAAATAAACTTGGCTACTAGGGAAGTTAATTCGAAAGGAAAGTTTTCTTATTATGCATATTAAAATTCTCATTAATAATTTTGATGTATATCTGAATTAATTATAAGTCATTTTTTATTTAAAAAGAAACATCCCTTTAAAGAAACTTTGCACAATGTCATGAAATTCTATCAGTATAAATCATCGAATACTGCAATGAAAATTGCAAAAGACTAAAAACACAAAATTTGAAGAAAATGAGCCACACCTGAAGAAAAATGTTGGCATAATACAATATTGGCTGAATTTCGTAAAAAACAATATACCAAAAGCGACAAGAAAAACGTATTGGACCCATATTGTATTACAATATTGTAAAAGAAGATATAGGGCCAATATAGACAATTTCATCAATGGCTAAAGGAAGTATTTTTATATTGGCACAATGTTGGTTTACAATATTGTAAAAACAAATATTGTACCAATATCGGTGATACGTCGAAATGCCAATGGAAATGAATCGATAATGGGCCAATATAAAAACAAGCTTTAGCCAATGTAATGTGCTACTTGGGAGGAAGCGGCAACGTCTTTGAGTTGCTTGTTTATTGGTGGACCGGACTCAATTTCTGGGCCACAATTTATTTTGATAGCAATACACATTTAACTGACCTGTGCATGTGATTATTATTTTCTTATTTTATAAATTGGATACAATAGTAATTTGTACAACTAGTTTTACTAATAAATAATACATACATATTTTTGCATTTTAATATCTGCAGCAATATAAGAAATAAAAAACATTACTTATCTATGACAGTTTCGGTGTAAAACGTTTTGAACACAATTTTCAAGTACGGTCGTGGCTTCACGCTTTCAAAAAAGCTCTCGCAGTGAGCCACACTTTGGTCTCGGAAATTTATGGCTGGGTTTAGTTCTCCATTGTTAAGATAATTGTGGGCAATAGACCCCGTTTTATGAGTGTTAGATTATCGTGGACGTTACTATATTTGAAGTGAAACCAAACTTTGAGTTCGTGTAGCGTCGTTTGCCGGCAAGACAGTATTGATTCTTCTTGAGCTAGATGATCAATTCAAGTGCAAGGTGAAGAGAATTGTGAATGCGATGTGGAAAGGTCGCTAACTCATAGTATATTTATTGCAACAACTTATGCTCCCTGGCTTTTGCTTTTTTATATGTATGCAGGGTGTCTGGAAATGGTGTTTTAATATCTTTAGGAGTGATTCGACATTCTAAACAATGACGAAAAGTTTCTGTTACCACAGGGTCAAGAAGAATTTTTAGCGACCGGTTTTTCCCCTCCACGCTTCCTTGCAGAGAGGGCCGCTGCTCTCCTTCTCCAACTAATTGCCGTAGACAAGATGCCGAGTATGAAACAGAATGCAGCAGGAGCAGTGATAATGAAAGTTCGTTTATTAAACTCAACATGCACAAAGTCAGCAGACGCAGTGACCCGATTTCTTCTGCACGTGCCGTTTTACTACTGACATTTAAAGCTTGTGAAAACGTCCCCGGTTTACAGGGCTTTGTTATTGCTTTAGATTAAATTAATATTTTAGAAGTTTCATTGCGCTATTCCGAATTTTATTATGATGCAGTTATCGGAGTTTGCATTCAGTCGATTAATTTTATGCCGAGTTTAAATGTATCAGCACATAAAATATTGACATAATTTAATAGGATTGGTATTTATTTTAGAAGTTTATGTAAATATCTCGTTTGTGGACATAAACATGGACGATCTCTTCATACATCATATTGATTTTGGAAAACGAAATTTACATATGGTGAGATGGGGAATTTTGACATTCAAAGCCTACTGGATCATTGTAAATTAATCAGTAGCGTCCCAAAAGAACTCTTCAACACTTGTTAATAACAGCTAACTTCTACAACTACAAAGGAAAATCTTGAACACAATTATGATAGTTAAACACTGAGTTTAATTGGTTTTAAAGCTAAAAGGCGATAAAGTAGATAACGCTCCACTTATGAGCGTGTTGATGGGTCATCCTTTCGGATACTGATGAGGCATACAAAACAAAATTTTCAACTTTTACGTTTATGAAACAGGTTCGTTTGCTCCGACACTGAAAAAACGCACGCAAAATTTTTTCGTCAGGATGAAGCCGTAAAAACGAGCTCTTAGCTTAGTTTCAATGTCGAGAACTGCTATTAAGGCATCATCAGTTGGGGAACAAGATGGATGTCGACGCACGTGTGGAATCCCACAGCAGTTTTCCTTGTTGTTCGTGTATAAAAAAGATGAAAAAGGCGGCAAGCAAAATGCGGAAAATCCGATATCCCCCGGGAGGTGACAAGTGTGACGATCCGAGCACGGTTGCGCAAACTACTAAGGTCAATTTGATGGGTTTATGACTACGGGAATTTCCCCCGGTTAATAAATTTGGCTCGAAGCTGCCGTCGCATGCTTTGTGATATTATTTATTAAAGGAATTAATTAATCAACAGCCACGAAAATAACACAACGAGATTTTCACCAGCTAATTATCCAAAAATTATAACCCGTCATTTTTCCCAGTCGGAAGTTACGATTTTTAATTAGCATCTCCACGGAAAATTCTACTAACTGAGTTTCATAAATAATGGTTGTTGCTAATCAATGTCACTGCGTCTAATTAATAAATTTCCGGAAAAATGTTTCGGAGTTTGCGAGCTGAAGTTTGGATTCGAACGTTATTTTCAATTTTGACAGTGAAAAATAGTATTTTGAAGGTAATTTAAATGCAAGGAAGTTATAACAACGCACAAATGGGTGCCATGCATCGTTCGCCCTTACACCATTCCGGGATTTCAGAGAAAATCACAACACACAAAGAATTTATGAAATGCGATAATTTTCCCACATTTTCAACATTCAATGGATTCAAGTGTTCGGAGGAACTATTACATCTACCGGGCCCTGATCCAATGGGGCTCTCTTGGTGCAGGGAGGCCCCCTTGGTAAAGCATGTAAAGTTGGTACAGGGCAACGACAATAACGGAAAACACAGCAGTAAAATCTCTTAATTGACCCGGAGCTTTAAAATACTCGACATAAAGTGCCTCGTATTTAAATTTAGCTCCTCTTCAGTAATGTAAGATTTTCCTGACTTTTATGTAAATAACTATTTTGACAATTCAAAAGCTTTGAAAATTCCGATATGACAAGGTTACCAAACAATTTCAATTTCAAAACTCAAAATTAAAAAAAGACTTACTTTGAGAATTTAAAAATCTTAGATTCTTTTTTTTTAAGATAATGTTTGTGCCCAAGTTTCAATTTCGGTATTTACAGATTTTCAAGTTTCAGAATTCCAAGACCTATAAATTCCAGTTTCGTATATTACGCAATCCAAAATTTTAGGATTTCAAAGCCTATCTGCAGATTTTATAATTTTACAATTAAGAAGATTCTGGAGATTATAAAATCTAGAAATTTTAGGGGATTTGAAAAAGGATTTTTGAGGTACGATTAGATAGTTGTTCAAGAACAACGTGTGTCGAATACTGTATAAAATTCTAAATGAAAAGGAACTTTTGGTAGTTATAGGGGAAGCATACCATTAGTAAAAACTGAAATGCGAAACTGAAGAGTAATGTTTAATAAATGCACGCTGTAATTTCAGTACGTGATATATGTAAACAACAAATGTTATATAGCAGTTTTAACCGGCACTGCGAGAGATGGAATATGATAATTCAGAATCTCGAAAGAGCTTAAATGCATTAAATGTTATACGATATGATAAATTTTCTAAATAACTTCAACAGAGCACGCAACAGAAAGAACAGGACAAGTCGAGTGTATAAAGGAGAATAAGATTGCTTCGAATAATTGTAATTTACGGTGTAGTAGATTCTAGACACGCAAAAATGGTCGATTTTACTACCCACGCGTGGTATATATATACCGCTTTGTTAAATATATTAACACCTCACTTTCAGACTTCCAGGAAATTGTATTTCTCTTTGCGTTTGAGCAAATAATTGCTGGAAGGTCACAGTAAAAAAGATGCAGGTGTGTTTTAGGTAAAAATCTCCTGGTGTTCTCAACTTGATAAGCGATCGACTAAATACCCAGTTATCAGTTTATGCACCAGTGACGATTCGGTACCGCACCTTGCCTCAATACAAGGGTTCAAAAGGGTGGAAGCTTTTCGCTGAGCTGCACCTGGTGCATCTACGAAATGGCGATTAAGCGCGCTCAAAGTTTACATGAAACTGATCAGACCTCAACGATCCTTTCTCAGATCCTCTTACGGGCTATGTCTTCGGATTCAGATTTACACAGAACCGTTCGTGCGAATTTTAAACTATTACAAACGAAAGAATTTTATTCCAGAATAGACCCGTGGAAAACTTTTGAAAACAGTTGTACTAAAACTAGATCAGAAAAATAGTATTACGTGTAATTGAATGAAATCATAACATTCGAACGACTGTTGATATTGACTTAAAAAACATCAGCTTTTGGTTCCTTTTTGATTCATTAATTTTACTTCCAGTTTCATGGCTGGTTTACTTTGGAAGTTAACGTAGCAAACATTCACTTATTTACATAATATTAAAAACCCCTTGCCTCTATATCACCGAAAAGTCTCTCATAAGTTTTTAAAGTCACATTTCACTCCAAAGCTCCTTACGACGTTTTATTCCGCCTCGAGTGCCATTTTTCCATAGAAACCTTTATTTGTATAGTGTTCGAAACAAAGAAGCTGTCTCCAGGTGAATTTTACAAAGTTTATGCTAGAGATGTTGACAATGTAACATGGAAAACACAGTTTTCGTGTGATCTTGAATTTCGCAGCGAAGCTGTTGACTCCGGTTAAATTTAGATATACGATCGATAAAATTAGAGGTGTAGGATCGTCCTTGTTTGTATCATAACTCCGACATACGCCGGAGGAAAGTGTGTTCGTTCGATGCATTATTCAGAAGAGGTTGTTGTTGCCGGTTCACTATGGAGTAGTGATCGTAGAGATTTTATTGTCGAGGTGTGGGGATTGACCTGGTTTAGGCTCGTCACTGAATGACGTTACTAGGATATTTTATTTACTAACAACATTTATTACTAACATTTAATAATTCGTGAAAATAATACTCCCCAAAACGCGCTCATTAATCCATAATTCAGAAGACACTGTTTGCCGTCCTGATATAAATATTTATATCCGTCTTGTCAGTTTTGATGGATGGTGTCGAAAATACCCACCCTCCAGAAATTTTTCGATCGCCTCAATTAGCCGTTAATGAAATTCCGCATATACACGCCGTTTAAATGAACACCCTCACACGAACGACCCACTAACGAGTGCTCTTACTTAAGCCCACGTTCTTCACTAATTTAATAACCACCAACTGATATTCCGTCCAATTCCTTAATTAGAAGTGCGATTCGAACGTTCCAACTTTTAATCCCTCAGTAACGGGGGATATTTAATGAAGAAATGATATCGCGCCTTCGTATAACTCACTATTCAATTGCTTGTGACATGATGACTTTATGTCGGGGACGTTCATAAAACCCGACAAAGAATCGTTTAAATGTGGATGTTCGTTCCAGGAGCTGCTTTGTATACATGTTGCGACCCCTAGGATACACACAAACGTGAGAGGATGAATGGAGAGATGAAATTTTATACCTGTGTATGCGCCGTTTCGGGTCGTAAAACTCACGGCATGGAAAATTCCCATCAGTTTGATGTACTGTGTTTGTTGTCGGAGCGTTTCATGGCCGATGAGAGTTATTCATTTTGTGAAAGTTAGTTTCGATTGTGTATCTACGATTATGACCAGAAATAAAATTGTGGAGTTACGTACGTCTTGGTATCCTGGAAAATCAAAAATTATCATACTGTAACGTAGCCTGAGCTGGGAGGGGGGTTCGAGGATTTAAAGCATTTGTGTGCACACCGTAGTTACAAACTTTTTAAAAATTAACCTTTTTCTTTACTTGTTCACGATGGTTCCACTTGTTTCAGTTCACTGTCCCGTTCCGTCGTTCGTTCCCTTCTTATAATACTGGTGTTCTCGATTCCTTCTATTCCGGGAATAATGAGATCATCGTTTCGGGGCGACCGAATATTCTTGAAGGATGACATCATCCTATTTGTGCGATCGTCGTATAGATTGAAGTATGACATCAGCGCGACAGGACCTTCTCGACTGATGAGAGCATCTTATGTGAACAACCGTTCTCAGGGTCTGTGGACTGTTCTAGATCAATGCCATTACCGTATGTGGTCGTTCCAATAATTGTTCCGACACAGATGACATCATTCGATGCAACTTCCGCTACCGTCGCGCCGTCGCTTTAGGCCAAAAAGCTTATAAAAAAAGGTTCGTGATTGTGCCAAGTTTCCGAGACGCTTTTGCATAAGGGCTCAATTACTAAACCTTTGGCTGGTTGGCCAGACTGAACGGAAATAATCATTATACAATAGTAGTGGGAAAATCGCGTGTGCTCCAGACTCGCACCTGCTGTCTGTCACAACCGGTATCACGAGTGCTGGTGCATTGTGTGCCGCGGTCTCACCTGTGCTCCAGACACTTTGAAATACTGCTCGTTGACGGACACAGAGATGGAGAAAAAAATATTGGAGATGTTGCAACAGTTGAAGGAGGAGATGAAAGAAATAAGACGAGAAACCAAGGAACTCAAGAGAGAGATAGAGAGGCAGAGAGAAGAATTTAAAGAGAAGAAGAGATGGGAAGGAGAGAGAGACTGGTGGAAGGAGAGAGTGGAAAAGCTGGAAGAGAGAAGAAAGAGGAAGAACAACATCGTGATAACAGGATGGGATGGGGAAAGAAAAAGTCGTGTAAAAAAAGAGGATGTAGAGAAGTTTTTGAAGGAAAATGTAGAGGATAGTAAAGTAAAAGATTGTTACAGGATTAACAAGGATCAAGTATTGGTGGAGATGGAGGGATGGGGTGAGAAGGAAAGAATAATGAAGCACAAAGGAAAATTGAGGGAGAAGAGGGAAACAAGGGGGATATACATAGACAACGACCTCACAAAGAAAGAAAGACATTTACAGAAGAAACTAAGAAGTATGGCGAAGGAAAAAACGGAAGAAGGGAAAGAAGTAAGAGTGGGATACAGGAAATTAATAGTGGACGGGGAGCAATGGAGATGGAATGAAAAGAGAGAGAGACTAGAGGTTTTCCAATAAGAAGAAGAAGAGGAGGAGGGAAAAAGGGGGACAACGGCAAAGTAAAAAGGACAATGAAACGGGAAAAAAGAAACAAAGAAGGAAGTAGGAGGGAAACTAAGGAAGGAAGGAAGGGGGAAAGCAAAGAAGGTAACGAGAAAAACAGGGGTGAGGGCTCTATTTTGGAATGTAGCGGGACTAAGGAAAAAAGAAGAAGATTTTTGTGACTATGTGAAGGAGTTCGATATTGTTGGATTAACAGAAACATGGTCAGAAAGCTGGGAAAAAATAGAAAAACTGTTACCAAAGGAGTTCAAGTGGGAATGGCAAGGGGCGAGAAGGGGAAAGAAAAAAGGATGAGCAGCAGGGGGAATAATAACAGGGGTAAAAAAAGGAATAAAAAAGAATACTAAAAAGAAGGGAGAAGAGGAAGGTCACATGGTGAGAAACGTTAAAATAGACAGTAAATGGTGGAAAATAGTGACAGTGTACAGCAAAGAGATGGAAGAAACAATAAGCAAGATAGAAGAAACATTAAAAGACAACAGGGAAGAATGTCTGCTTCTGGGAGGGGATTTTAACGGGAGAATTGGGGAAAGAGGAGCCAGGGATTGGGAAGAAGAGAGAGGAGAGGGAAAAAGAAAATCCAAAGACAAGAAAGAAAACGCGGAAGGGAAGAAGTTGATGGAATGGATAGAAGAAAAAGGATGGGAAGTGCTGAATGAAAATAAACAAGGGGACGAAGAAGGAGAATGGACCTACATAGGCGGTAGAGGAGAGACGGTGATAGACTACGGAATAGTAAACGAAGAAGCATGGGAAGAAGTCGAAGAATTCAGAATAGGGGAAAGAGTAGAGTCAGACCATCTGCCTATAGAGATAAGTATAGGAAGGGGGAGAGAGAAGAGAGGAGGAGAAGAAAAAAATAGAGGAAATGTGCGGAAGGTGATAATTAAAGTATGAGACGAGCAAGGGGTGGAAGAGTATAAGAGAAGACTGGAAAAAGCAAGATTTAAAGAACAAGAAGTAGGGAAAAAGGAGAAAGAATTGGTAGAAATATTGGAAAAAGCAGCGACAAAAAGAGAAATAACAGTAAGAGGTGGAGGAACAAAAAGAAAGAATAAATGGTGGGACAAAGAATGTGAGCAACGTAAAAAGGAAGCAATAAAAGAACTAAGAAAGTGGAGAAAGACTAAAGGGAACAGAAGTGGCTTTTTAAAAGCGAAAAGAAGATACAGAGAGACATGCAGGGAGAAGAAGAGGCAGAAGAAGGAGAGAGAGGAGGAACAGATAAAAGCAATAAGAACAGAGAAGGAGGTATGGAACTATATTAATAGAGAGAGAAAGACAAAAGAAAATGGGGGCGAGGAGATAACGATGAATGAGTGGGAGGAGTACTTCATGAGGCTGCTGGAGGGAGAAAAGGAAAAAAAGAAAACGGAAATAGAGACAAAGAGAAACCGAGTAGAACCTGAAGGAGAAGAAATTACAATGGAAGAGGTGGAGAGGCATGTGAAGAAACTGAAGAAACGGAAGGCACCTGGGAGGGATAGAATACAGAATGAGTCGTGGATGTATGGGACGAGAAGAGTGCTAGAGAGGCTGGTGGAGGTAATGAATGGGGTGTGGAGAGGAGAAGGATTCCCGGTAGGGTGGAGAGAGGGGGTAACTTACCCCATTTACAAAAAAGGGGAGAAAAATAAAGTAGAAAATTACCGAGGGATAACTCTCCTAAACACAGGGTACAAGTTGTATGCATCAATTCTGAATAAAAGGATGAGCAGAGAAATAGAGGAAAAGGGAGCATTACCAGACAGCCAAGCAGGAATTAGAGAGGGGAAGGGAACTATGGATAATGTATACATCCTGGACCATTTGACGAAGAGTGAGTTAAAGAAGAAAGGGGGGAGGGTGTATGCATTATTCGTAGACTTCAAGGCGGCTTTTGATAAGGTGGACAGAGAGAGGATGTTTGAGTGCCTGAGGGAAAAAGGGGTAAATGAATGGCTGGTAAGAAAGGTGGAGGAGATATCTGAGAAGACAAAAAGTAAAATGAAGGTGAAAGTGAATGGTTTGTGGCAACAAAGGGAGTGAGGCAAGGGTGCCCGCTCAGCCCCTTGTTGTTCACGATGTATGTGGCAGATATGGACGGAATGGTAGAGAGAGCACAGGCGGGGGGGTGTGTGGTAGGTAGAAAAAAAGTGTGGAGCCTGGCGTTTGCGGTTGATATGGTAATGGTGGCAAAGAGTGAAAGAGAAATGAAGGAAATGATAAAGAATTTAGGAAAATATGTGAAGAAGAAAAGACTAGAAGTGAATGTAGAGAAAACAAAAATGCTGGTGTTCAATAAGAGAAAGAGGAAGAACGAAGAGAGTGATTGGAGGTGGGAGGGAGAAGTAATAGAACAAGTAAAAGAATTCAAATACTTGGGGTATGTGTTCAATGAAAGAGCCACAGATAAGACACATATCAGAGAACTGGCAAGAAAAGCGAACAAGGTGATAGGATGTGTATGGGGAATAGGAGAGAGAAGGTGGGGAGGCGATTTTAAGAGGAGAATGATGATGTTTGAAAGTCTTATTGAAAGCGTGTTGTTGTACGGAGCAGAGGTCTGGGGATGGAAAGAACAAGAGGAGATAGAGAGGGTGCAAGAGAAATATCTGAGGTGGGTGCTAGGGGTGGAGAGAGAAACGCCGGGGTACATAGTGAGAGAAGAATGCAAGAGGAATAGGTTGAGAGTGAAAGCGGGAAAAAGAGCGGTCAAGTTCGAAGACGAGATGGAGGGGAGGAAAGAATGTAAGATACTAAAGGAGTGCTGGAGAGAACAAAAGAAGAATTTAGAGGAGAATGATAGGGAGAAGTACTACAGGAGGAATGGGTATGCAAGCAAAGAAATAAAGAGACTGAGAGAAAGAGGCGTGTGGATGAATGTAGAACTAAGTGAAAGAGATAAGGATAGGGATAGACAAGAGAGGAGAGAAAGAATTAGAGAATCCAGATACAACGGAAGTACGGAAGATGCATGATCGAGGAAGTACCGAAGTATTTGGGGAGGGAGAGCGAGAAAGAAAGAAAGATGATGGCGAGGTTTAGGTGCGGAAATGAAGAGAGGGAAAATAGGTATTGGGCAGAAGATGGAGGAAGAATGTGTAGAATGTGCTATGAGGAAAGAGAGACGATTGAGCATATGTGGAACGAGTGCAGTGAGATGAAACAAAGAGAGAGGAAAGAAAGAGAGGAAATACTGAATGTAGATGGAAGGGAAATTAAATGGATGAAAGAGGTATGGAAGAGGAGGGAGAAGGGTGAAGAGGAAAGGGGAGGGGAGAAGAAATAGAGAATTTTATTTAGTTTTTTTATAATTGTTATTATAATTGTTAATTTTGCTTGTATATGTATAGGAATCAGAAAGCCCGTAGGGCAAATAAAGATTTATTATATATACTGCTCGTTGAGGTCGATGTAGGAACTCCCTTTGGTAGTGTGTCGATCACTAGTTGCATGATGTCAGCTCTAGCCGTTTTTCTTGAAACACTATAATGCGAAGATAATATATTTTACTTTAGAGATATTTTTCCAATTAGGAGCAAGCGGGAGAAATACTGTATTAGAAATTATCTATTATTTTAAATTATCTCTAACTGAACTACACCTTTACATTTTACTCCCTCCATAACGAACAACAAGTCCAGTTTCCAAACTCGTCATCATCGCCGACCTCATCGCAATTTCTGCGCCATGTTAATTATAGTAAACAATAACTAGTCGAGCAGCGAAGTTGGCGTTTTCATGCAAAAGTTTTCTATTTCGAATGCACGATCTTGTTAATGTTGCAGCAACTAACTTTACCATATTTCAATTAGAATGGCGGATGAGGTTTCTGTTTTATTTTCCATTGTTTGGGACCGCCGCGTGGCTTTTCAATTTATAAGCTCGGCACGGTAGAAGTCTTGTCTCGATCGGTGTTAAAGTTTAATTAATATAGTGTAGACGATACTTAATTGGAAAGTTCGGAGTTTGCCGGAAGAAAGTCCGATAACGGCGAAGAGATATCCAACAGAAATCAAACAAATTATCTCTGCAGTCCAATATCGTCGGGAAATAAGTTAGATTTCTGTTTCGCTGAACAAATGCGCTTGAGTATGGTAAATCTCTTCCGGATTCCGAACGGATCCTTGAATACATATTTTGGGAGAGGATAATTTCATTTCGAGCTCCCGGTCCGACGTCTACATACATTGGAAACAACGGAGAGATAAGCTGTGAAAACCAATTTGAATTTATCGCTCTGCAAAAAAAAGACACAGAAATTGTTTGAGAATCGGATGAGATTAATTCTTCACGATTCGTGTTTGTTTTAGCGAAAACAAAGTTAATTAATCCGTCATGAAATCATATCACCAAAATATTACAAAATATGTAGGGTGCATTTTAAACCCTTTTAAAGCAGCTATCGACTAATAAAATTCAACATGAATCATCCAGCACCACTCAGACTTTTTGGAACCGGAAGACATAAAAAGAAACTTCAACCGAAAGGCACTTAAACACATTGTTGCAATCGAATTGCAATAAAACTGTTTCTCTTTGTGGCAATCGGATTCGGATGGCCCCGTAATTGAAAGCAGGCGTTTTAGTTTAAGTATTTTTAAGGAGGCAGTTTCAAAATTAAATCAATGGACGTTGCAGGTTTGCTTCCACAGGACGAGGTATTGATTCGAGGTAATAAAAATCAGTCGCTAAACTTTAAATTTGTAATTGACTTTTTTCTCGACGTTCCAGTATAATGAGAAGTGAATTTGGGTCGTTCCGCACTAAACAATTTAATTTAACTCTCCAAATTCCCACGCAAAACTTTCCTGAAATAATCCCTTTAAGTTTTATGACAGAATAAACTTTTTACTACCCCGTTTTCAATCACCAAAGTGTTAAATTATAGCGTCAGCAGTTGATTAAAGAACTGCACAACCACACTTACATTCTTCGTCTGTTACAAAATTCGTACTGAATACGAAAATATTGCAGACAATAATTTTTAGGCTTTTACTGCAATATTTGCTAATTGTTTGTTGCCTGGAAATTAATATTTTAACTTCCCGTTTCTCGCTAACTGTTTAATTCTTGAATCTTCTTGCGCCTTGTCATCATCCCTTCTCAGAAGTCTCGTCTCCATGGCATTAATTTTTTATGCTTTTTTTTTGATTCATTTTCATGATTTTTTAATGTGTGTCAGGCCATTTGTAAGATTAAGTACGAAGATTCAACAAAATTTTACCTTTAACGAGCCAATTCATATTTCATAAAATTCTTCTGAGTAAAATATAAAGCTGCTTTTTATTCGGGGAGCTCGACCATAAATCTGGGCGCATTATTTATAGTTGTAACATAATTAGCTATTACATCATTACTATGTTATTGTTTATTTTAAGAGTGTCAACAGATTGTAAAGACTTTCCAAAATCGTAATATTTTTAAAACCTTAAAATTTTCATCGGTTTCTGACAGAATTATGTTTTTATTTTTATAATTCAAAATCTCAAACATTATGTACCGGCGCATCTACCATTTTCAATAATTGTTTCCCTGTTTAAAGTTTCAGCTTTACATTATAACCACAATGTTGTGGTACCATTTAAAATAGATTATTATAAATGGTTAAGAAAAACATTAATGGAAATAACTGCAGATAGTGCATTTGACATTAAAGCTTGATACCATAATTGTTCATGACACGCTACTTTTCATTGTTCTATTTAATAAATTACGATCGATCAATAATAATGCGGAAATAAAAGTGCGTTGTGTGTGGTGGAAGAAAAGTTGCCGGAATTTCCCACTTCCCGTTGAGAGTGTAGAAATCGCACCGTCCGCTGTCGAACGTCTCACCCCCCACCAATTATTTTACCAATATCTAGAGTGGACCTTCATAGGCTGCGTATTATCCCGTTAAAAAAGGGCTTTTCATGGAGACCAATTTTGCAACGTAAGTCGACGAAAAAACGGTAGAGCGAATGTGTTTATCACGAACGCTGCCTTTACGGTAAGAAATTATATGAACGCTTTCTATAGAAAAGTTGTAGAGATAAAAAAAACTCCGAGACGACATATATCTATATTCGTTCATTCACAAATTGATAAACGTGCGTATAGAATTTCTCACTTAAAAATAAAGCATTTGTGTAAATGAATCCTCGATGCAGTTTACCATTTAGAAAGAGTACATATGATGACAAAAGGCAAAATAAAATATTAAGTTTATGTCATCGATATGTGTTTCAAATTAAATGAGATTTATACAGGGTCTCTATAAGTGGGATTTGAATGTTGAAACTCTACATAAATGCAGATAAATTTTACTATCCAGAGGAAACATGATGAATGAATATTTTATGAAGACCGGATATATAACAAATGGTGAAGTTGGTGGATTTTATGATTGATTTCTCATCTTCAATTCGCAAAAATTGTATTTTATTTATTTACAACTTCGCCCTCGATCACATCTGCTGCAAAATCGGCCCTTTATTGATCCAAGATATTAATGTACACCGTTATAGACACATTAACCTAAAACCTACCATTTAATTTACTATCAGGATTATTCTGTAGAAATACTAAATAAAGTTCACGATCGAGTCAAAAAATCGGGAATTCAGGTTGGGAGAAAGTGGGATGTTAAAATACGGTTGGCTTCCAAGAGAAACAGGACAGCTTTCGGAGAAGAGAAAAACCAGGGCTCACAGGGAACAAGTAAATTTTTATGTGGGATTGCAAGAGACAGTTACACGCCGTCATGAATATTTATAGCCGGGGATAAAAAGTGAGACGAGTTAAACAACGTAGTAAATGTTAGAGCTGGAACAAAAATGGCTGGGAATATGAGCGATGGCAATTTGGTTCTTTCGAATTCTAAAACTCTTATCACCTCCCGTAATCTACACATTATTTGATCCCTCGACCCAGCACAAACAAAAACTCACTTTTCATGCCTCAAACAAATTACCTCGTATTTTGTGCGTGGTCCTGCGTATCGCATTATGAATAATTACTTTCCTTCTATACAAATGAGGTGTTTTACATTTTTGTTACTGCAATACATCACCCCGAACAATAAAGAGTCGCGTGTCCCAATTTTTTCCCAAAACCAATGAAACTTCAACGTGATAAACGTCCGTAATATTTCAGAGCAACTGTAGATATCGTGTACTGCAATGTAATTTCTGCCAGTTCTCTATAAATCACAATAACTGCTCGAATAATATATTGCGCCGAACTTAGGAGGAGCAAACACCTGCTTTGTGAGAGCGAAAACAGATTTAATCCTTTTGTTGCTGTAGGGAGGGTGACGACCCTATGATTACTTGTTGGAGATACACATCGATTTATTGGGTGTAGTTCGGAAGTCGGGTTTTTACTGCGGTGCTTGGAAGTTTTATGGGGAAAGTTCATATTCTTACGAGCTTTGAGGTGAGGAAAATCGGGTATTCAAGGTGGGTTTTACAAAGGGGTGAGTGAGTGTTGTGTAGAAATCGAAGCTTATCGACTGGTCAACATGTCGCTTTCTTTTTTCACTGTGTTCTTAATATCGTCTAAATGAGATTTCTCTTGCACCATATGGTACCTCGACAGTCTGTTGATCTTGACGTCTATTGTTTGCGGTCAATTTGTCTCCACAAAAAAATTCAATAGCACATGTTTCATGTGAAACTTAGCGGGTTTAATCATGGCTTACCGGATACTCCCAATGTTAGGACTACTTGGTGGTATAAAAAGTGCTTCATTATTGTACCAGCGCAAGAAGTACTGATTTATTACGTTAGTAGCGTCCACTATTGTCCTAGTAAGAGTATTATATCTATCTTTAAAAAAGTTAGATCCTCGAAAAATCACAGATGAAAAAAAGAAAATCAAAAAATTAAATCTGAAAAAATATTAGGAACAAAAGCATCAGAATGGGAGAATAAATAAAATAAAACAGGAAGGATGCGTTAACAGGAAAGAAATCTAAAATTCATAAATTACGGAAGAAGAAAACCAGACAATATGAAAAATGAAAATAAAGAACTTTTTGTCTAGTGTAATAACATAAAACTTTTTATACCCAAAATGGTGCAAAAAATTACCTGTTTTTGCAAGCTTGTAAAAAATACTATATTTTACTGGCGGAATAAAGTGCATTAACATATGGCTAGCAATGATCCTCTCCTGTTACATTAAATTATTTTTGTTCTAGCATTTCCTCATAGTTGACTTCCATAAGTTCATAATAGCATTACCAAGATACATACATTTGATCTCGTTTAAGAGACAGTTGTTCCCTCTTACAAAATGTAATTTCGCAAATGGCTTAATTAAATATACAGGTTTGAAATACAACTTTAGAATTTAAAATTCTAGCCAAGCTTTGAATTTACTTTATGTTATTGCACACAGTGCACTTCAAAGATTGTACTTGTTACAGCCAGACCTCTTAATACAGCATGACATGCTTAATATCATAACGTTAATTTATAATACTACATCAAAGGAAATCCAATTCTGTACTAAATTTCATGTTAATTTTGGAGCATTATGCAAATTAAAGATATATCTTGAACAAAGAAGAGCAATCTGCACTCTATTTCAGCTATAAAACAATTTTTTATACAATGTGGCGTGCGATAAACGCGTTTTAGCGATTAGGATCGGTTTCAACGTTTCGAGTTCTTTCATTTATCGGTCGCTACATCTTTCAGCCTGACATGACGTGTTTGTATAGATTAGTATTTTTTTGTGTTCGCTAATTAGTGGGGTTTTTCCGGCTAAATGTTTTATTTCACGCCGAAGTCTGGTCGTATATTATTGTAATCTTTGTTCGTGTGATACAATCTTTGTTTATTAAACACTACATGATTAATTGTCTAATAAACGTTGAGGTGTCGTTTTGACACAACAATGTATTTTGGTCGGTGGGAAATAACAGTTTTCTAATCTTTAGGATTTTAAAATTTTGTCTTAGGATCTCGAAATCTTGAAATTTTATAATTTCATTTTTGCTAAATTTGCTAAAAAATCTTGAAACCTGAGAATTTAAAATCTCAAATTCCACCAAATGTCAACTATACAGGGTGTTATGGAAGTCGTAGCAGAAAATTTAACCACAAGTAGAACTCGTCAAAATAAAAAAAAATTTATCTAGCACTTTTTTCGCAAACGCTCTCTTACGGAGTTACACCATCGAATCTTCGAATACTTTTTTTTTATTTTGACGAGTTCTACTTGTGGTTAAATTTTCCATACACCATGTATAAGATCTTGTAGTAAGCTATTTTTGTTTTTGAACCAGCTGATTAGAGATGTTTATATAAAGAAAATAAAAAAACACTCCACGTACTCCATCCCCTACTTAAAGATACCTCCGCAATTCCGGATCAGCCCGGAAAACTTTATGCTCTTTTTCCTCGAGTTCGCAACCACGCGACTTAACGAGAATTTTATGTGAACACGTTTCGGAGTGAAAAACAGCACTCTGAAGAGCTTCCGTTTACCGAACTCGTTCGTGCAGCCCGAATCCACGTAAATGCAGTCGATGGTGCTGATCATGGACTTTTCATTGATCTTTCATTCCCTCTAAATCGGCTGAATGAACCCATTCTAATGTCGTCTAAGTGGTTTAAGTGAGCGATTTGATAAAATTTGTCGACGAGGACTAATTTAATTTTTTCGCGGTTAGTTAGGAGGAAGGGTGTTAATAATGCGGCGCGTCGTGATATCGAGTATTTTTCCGCAGTTTGGAAAGATGCAGATTAACGACTTTGCCAACTGTCATCAAATGTGTAGTTCAGAAGTGGGTATTAATGGTTGATGAAGCTGACTCTTTTAGTGGTAGTCATTCCATATTTAATTTTGATAACGGTTTTGCTATTGGCTGGATGAAACTTTTGAGACACTTTGTGCCGCGCGTCACTGCACCAAACAGTTATTCAAAATGTATAGACGTTCCACGTTCGCCCGGAGTCGACGAACCAACTTATCAAATATGTATTCATATAAATTTCCTTTTTTCTGATAATGAAATCTTCATTGTATCAGTAATGGCCTTATCCAATAAAATGAACGAACGTGTTTTTCCAGCACGAAATTCCCGAAATTAATTTGCATAACGGCCTCAACAAGTTCGAGATTTCGAATCTAATAGAATTGTAAATGTTTCTGTTCGGAGATTTATCTGCTGACCCGAAAACGTTGCTGATTTTCCGAAGGAACGGGTCGCCTTCATTTGGTCGAAGAATGTCCCGACTGATAGGGCAAATAATTTCTGACCCTCTTTTATAGATAGCAAAATATGCGGAAAAAAGGATCGGGAGGGTTTCGGGTCGTCCTGGTGGTAAAAAGCCGCCGCGGCGCCGATTTCAATGATAGGAGAAGTATGTGGACAAAATTAGGAAAGAAGTCTAAATAAGATAACACCTTTTTTATTGTTTCTCGATGTATTTACTTTATACTTGAAATTACATTTTACATAAATATAATTCTTCTCTCTTCTTTATCTGAAATCAGGCCGAGATAGGAAGTAGTGACGTCACCCTCAAGCCAGCAGAAACGGCATAATTTGCGACGCTTTCCCATCGATGACAAAATATCAGGAAGAGCGTACAAAAAGGATCTCGAGTAATCCTGACGTCACAAGGAAAGTTCAACGTCGATACGGCGCCGTTTCGAACCGCAGGACGACGACAGGACAATGCCCTTAGGAGTCTCGAAACCTATGCCAACACGGTCGGCAGTAACAACTCCTTTTTATTCCCATCTAATGGCACAGTAATTCTCATAATGCCGGTTCGTAAATCGAGCGCTCGTAAATATTGTAATAACATCGCGGGCTTTTAGATCGTTATGCCTACGGTTGTAGCCTACAATCTCTGTGACAAGATGAAGTCCCGTAAGCGTTTCTAAAACCCCGTCTGAATTTATTGCACCAGGATGGACTACAAATTTGACTTACACCGGCCGGTGGGGGCCGTGGAATTTTTGGGATAAAAATTTTGCTTATCATATTTCGCGATTCGGTTGGTAAACTGAAAAACAACACCGAAGGGACGGGTTTTTGTACGGTATCTGGGGACTTTTGTCTGGAGGATAAGTTGATACAGATAAAGATTTAGGACGGAAACAGCAAGGAAATGGGAGGAAAGCGAAGGCAGCGCAACAGTCAACATGCAAAAATTATGAAATTATTAAAATTTTAATCCGTAATAGAACTCATCATTGTCAACAATTTTTGAGCGCGTAGTTATCGAGTTAAAATTAGTGGAAGTTTTGACGTTAATTTAGTTACCCGCCACTGAACGGCTGAACGATAATGACAACAAATATTCGGAAACCATCTAAACCGCCCGCGCCCGACGTAAATAAACTAAAAATTTATCTACTACACGTCTCTACTTCAATATCCAATGCTATTATTGAAAATGAAAATTGTGGGGCCTAATAGCATGCGGATTTTCGTCTGCCTATACGTGCTTATTATTTAAATTGATAGTCAGTTGATAAAAGAAGAAATAGAAATTTTGGCTCTTGGTTTATTTTGGCCAGGACCCTTTCACAATTTACAAAGGTAAATTCTCAGACAGTAAAATACGGCCGGTTGAGTTACTCTGAGAAAAAAAAAATGTAGACACTTGATAAGGACGCTGACTTTTCCGGACAAAAACAATTGATTCTCAATAGGTCAAATTAAAATAAATATCCATATGCGACTCTTGAATTTGAAGAGAGGGGGGGGGGTAATAAGTTTTAGGAAAAATGGTAGAAATTTTGTTGCTCTTTTGTCAAGTTCTGTTACTGGTTAAAATTTAAAACCTATTTCTGTTACACCCTGTATATGGAACTATGAAAATAGGTGTTTCCAAAATGGAATGATGGAATTAAGAACTGATTAAAAATCATTTATATTTCACTGAATCATTATTTGTTTTTTATACCTTGACAACGAGATATATTAAATAGGCTATAAGCACAAAGGAAAATTGAGGGACAAGAGGGAAATAAGGGGGATATACATAGACAACGACCTCACAAACAAAGAAAGAGATTTACAGAAGAAACTAAGAAGTATGGCGAAGGAAAAAAGAGAAGAAGGGAAAGAAGTAAGAGTGGGATACAGGAAATTAATAGTGGACGGGGAGCAATGGAGATGGAATGAAAAGAGAGAGAGACTAGAGGTTTTCCAATAAGAAGAAGAAGAGGAGGAGGGAAAAAGGGGGACAACGGCAAAGTAAAAAGGACAATGAAACGGGAAAAAAGAAACAAAGAAGGAAGTAGGAGGGAAACTAAGGAAGGAAGGAAGGGGGAAAGCAAAGAAGGTAACGAGAAAAACAGGGGTGAGGGCACTATTTTGGAATGTAGCGGGACTAGGGAAAAAAGAAGAAGATTTTTGTGACTATGTGAAGGAGTTCGATATTGTTGGATTAACAGAAACATGGTCAGAAAGCTGGGAAAAAATAGAAAAACTGTTACCAAAGGAGTTCAAGTGGGAATGGCAAGGGGCGAGAAGGGGAAAGAAAAAAGGAAGAGCAGCAGGGGGAATAATAACAGGGGTAAAAAAAGGAATAGGAGAGAATACTAAAAAGAAGGGAGAAGAGGAAGGTCACATGGTGAGAAACGTTAAAATAGACAGTAAATGGTGGAAAATAGTGACAGTGTACAGCAAAGAGATGAAAGAAACAATAAGCAAGATAGAAGAAACATTAAAAGACAACAGGGAAGAATGTCTGCTTGTGGGAGGGGATTTTAACGGGAGAATTGGGGAAAGAGGAGCCAGGGATTGGGAAGAAGAGAGAGGAGAGGGAAAAAGAAAATCCAAAGACAATAAAGAAAACGCGGAAGGGAAGAAGTTGATGGAATGGATGGAAGAAAAAGGATGGGAAGTGCTGAATAGAAATAAACAAGGGGACGAAGAAGGAGAATGGACCTACATAGGCGGTAGAGGAGAGACGGTGATAGACTACGGAATAGTAAACGAAGAAGCATGGGAAGAAGTCGAAGAATTCAGAATAGGGGAAAGAGTAGAGTCAGACCATCTGCCTATAGAGATAAGTATAGGAATAGGGAGAGAGAAGAGAGGAGGAGAAGAAAAAATAGAGGAAATGCGGAAGGTGATAATTAAAGTATGGGACGAGCAAGGGGTGGAAGAGTATAAGAGAAGACTGGAAAAAGCGAGATTCAAAGAACAAGAAGTAGGGAAAACGGAGAAAGAATTGGTAGAAATATTGGAAGAAGCAGCGACAAAAAGAGAAATAACAGTAAGAGGTGGAGAAACAAAAAGAAAAAATAAATGGTGGGACAAAGAATGTGAGCAACGTAAAAAGGAAGCAATAAAAGAACTAAGAAAGTGGAGAAAGACTAAAGGGAACAGAAGTGGCTTTTTAGAAGCGAAAAGAAGATACAGAGATGAGCAGAGAGATAGAGGAAAAGGGAGCATTACCAGACAGCCAAGCAGGATTTAGAGAGGGGAGGGGAACTATGGATAATGTATACATCCTGGACCATTTGACGAAGAGTGAGTTAAAGAAGAAAGGGGGGAGGGTGTATGCATTATTCGTAGACTTCAAGGCGACTTTTGACAAGGTGGACAGAGAGAGGATGTTTGAGTGCCTGAGGGAGAAAGGGGTAAATGAATGGCTGGTAAGAAAGGTGGAGGAGATATATGAGAAGACAAAAAGTAAAGTGAAGGTAGGGGAGAGGGAAAGTGAATGGTTTGTGACAACAAAGGGAGTGAGGCAAGGTTGCCCGCTCAGCCCCTTGTTGTTCACGATGTATGTGGCAGATATGGACGGAATGTTAGAGAGAGCACAAGCGGGGGGGTGTGTGGTAGGTAGAAAAAAAGTGTGGAGCCTGGCGTTTGCGGATGATGTGGTAATGGTGGCAAAGAGTGAAAGAGAAATGAAGGAAATGATAAAGAGTTTAGGAAAATATGTGAAGAAGAAAACACCAGAAGTAAATGTAGAGAAAACAAAAATGCTGGTGTTCCATAAGAGAAAGAGGAAGAACGAAGATAGTGATTGGAGGTGGGAGGGAGAAGTAATAGAACAAGTAAAAGAATTTAAATACTTGGGGTATGTGTTTAATGAAAGAGCCACAGATAAGGCACATATTAGAGAACTGGCAAGAAAAGCGAACAAGGTGATAGAATGTGTATGGGGAATAAGAGAGAGAAGGTGGGGAGGCGATTTTAAGAGGAGAATGATGATGTTTGAAAGTCTTATTGAAAGCGTGTTGTTATACGGAGCAGAGGTCTGGGGATGGAAAGAACAAGAGGAGATAGAGAGGGTGCAAGAGAAATATCTGAGGTGGGTGCTAGGGGTGGAGAGAGAAACGCCAGGGTACATAGTGAGAGAAGAATGCAAGAGGAATAGGTTGAGAGTGAAAGCGGGAAAAAGAGCGGTCAAGTTCGAAGACAGGATGGAAGGGAGGAAAGAATGTAGGATACTAAAGGAGTGCTGGAGAGAAAAAAAGAAGAATTCAGAGGAGAATGATAGGGAGAATTACTACAGGAGGAATGGGTACGCAAGCAAAGAAATAGAGAGACTGAGAGAAAGAGGCGTGTGGATAATTGTAGAACTAAGTGAAAGAGATAAGGATACGATGAGAGAGAGAGAGAGGAACGGGAAGTACGGAAGATGCATGATCGAGGAAGTACCGAAGTATTTGGGGAGGGAGAGCGAGAAAGAAAGAAAGATGATGGCGAGGTTTAGGTGCGGAAATGAAGAGAGGGAAAATAGGTATTGGGCAGAAGATGGAGGAAGAATGTGTAGAATGTGCTATGAGGAAAGAGAGACGATTGAGCATATGTGGAACGAGTGCAGTGAGATGAAACAAAGAGAAAGGAAAGAAAGAGAGGAAATACTGAATGTAGATGGAAGGGAAATTAAATGGATGAAAGAGGTATGGAAGAGGAGGGAGAAGGGTGAAGAGGAAAGGGGAGGGGAGAAGAAATAGAGAATTTTATTTAGTTTATTATTATAATTGTTAAGTTTACTTGTATATGTATAGGAATCAGAAAGCCCGTAGGGCAAATAAAGATTTATTATTATTAAATAGGCTATAATGCCCTAGGGCCTATAAATCATAATGCCCACATATTATGCCCTAAAAAATTTTAAATGTCATTATTATTATTTATTTAAAGTTAAAAGTACAATTTGTAAATGAAGATCCACTAATTGAACAATTTATTAAATCTATACGATGTTTAAATGAAGAAACATTCAAGTTGGAGGCATCAGTTTTACCGAAAATTTTATTTTCGCCGGACGTTCCAGCTTCACGGGAGCTTCCAACTTCATGGATACAAGCCGCCGCAAACGAGGAAATTTAGCAAAATCAAATTCAAAATTTATATTTTTTTTAATGTTCACAAATTCAAATGCAGTGAAATATAAAACGTTGTATGCACCACGGGCATAACTCGATATTTATAATTCTCGGCCAATTTACAAAATCTCGGGACGGAGGCCCTCGAATTTGTAAACTGTTGCCCTCGAATATAAACATCCTCATTATGCCCTTGGTACATAAATATCTATTACAGAAGAACAAAGATCAAAAAAATTATTATGAAAATTTGAAATCCTCAAAATATGAAATTCCATATTCCCAAAATTCTGAGTCGGTAATATTGTGAAATCCTAAACTTTATTGTGTATTTGAGTATGAAATAAAGGAATAAATCAATTATGAGGCAAAAGATTATGAAATGAACAGATTATGAAATTATGAAGTAGTAAATTTATGAAACCAAGAAAAATTATGAGATTGATTATGAATTGAAATATGCGGAACTTAGGCTATAGCACCTGTCATGACAAGCGATATAAAGTTTGTATTATAGAGTTCAGTTATATCTAAAGAAGTAAGTTACCTCACTGTGTTAATAGACAAATTCACCATCTTCAATATCAAATGTGAGTACTTTGATAGTTTAAAAGCATTTCTATGTTATGAGGGTGTATTTTGCATTATTTGTAACGTTTTAAAGCCCACATAATCAGCTTTAAACGAATCAATGCTTGCAGCCATCTCCGAAGGAAGTATAACAAACAGCTTAGGAAATGGTAGATGCGCTGCTTCGAATTTAGAAGATATTTTTGTTAAACTTCTTTTACTAAGCAAATGAACTGATTTATCGTTTTTCTGCTATGTAGAGTAAAAGTATCTCTGACGTGATGATTCCGTACCGTACCCACACTGTAAAATTTAAATCAAGTGTTAAAGCCACCCGTTCGAAAATGCATTCCCGCAATAAAATTTTATCACCTGCGTTATTTGCGCACCGGTGTTATTAGTTTATATTTGGGATTTCGTATTGATTTTCCGGCTCATCCAATGTTATTAATAAATTCATGCATTGCATCACTGTCCAAAATTTTCTGAACTCGTAATTACGTAATTGAATTACGAATCTGGCTGCATTAAAACTAATGCATTCCGACTAAGTTAAAATAAAAATTGGAACAATTTCCATAGAAATGACGGGATTTAGTCATGATGTCTGCCCACACTGAAGAAGTCAATACGGGATTAATATTTGATTGTCGGCTTATTAAAGAACGTGGTTGCTAAAAATAAAACTTATTTCATATGAAATGTTTATTTTGGTGCTATATTTAGCGCAATCGATTGGTGTTGTTCTGCGAAGACTAATTGCACTTTTATGGAGGAATGAGTAGCGTAAAGTGAAGCACACGTTTTATACATTAAATTGGAGCGTAATTTACGCTATAATTTGTACTACCATTATAGTTAAAAATACGGATATCATGGTCAACTTGCATTCCCATTATTGTATTCACAATGAGAGTGATTTCAACCGTAAAAAGTTTCAAAGCATTGTCGATTTCCGAAGTGGTGTAATAACTCAATACTGTATGTATAATTTTCACGGAAATATACATTGCTTTGCAGCAATTGTTACCGAAATTAATTACGTGAGGTGTTTTTTTTTATTTGGACCCACCCTCCCCCTTGGTCAGATTTGGTAAGATGTGGAGTTACCCCCGTTTCCCTCATGTGATATTTACACTATAATTTATAAGTAATTGAATTTATTTGAAATATTGATGCATTTTGCTTCATACCACTAAAGACCTAAGCGTTAACGCTCATGTCTTCTCTGTACTAAGTTTATTCTGTGGAATAGAGGAGAAAAACGTTATTTGTTATATTAACGTATGTATACTCTCTAAACTGTTCACTCCAGCTACTAGTTTGATAAATAATGGTGGATGCGCCGGGAGAAATTGCATAAAATTTCATTTAATTCTCATTAGAGTCGGCCATTTAAATTATTTACATAAAATATAATGATTGCAATAACGTATTAGCAGATATGTTGGTAAAACAGATTGTTATGTGTTTGGCAAGCAATTTACGGCCAAAATTATCCCCATTGTAGTTGTTGATAAAACACAATACCCTTTTATATCGTTCCAGTCATGTAGAAATAAAAGTTTGGCACAAACCATAATAACAAGCACTTCTTATAAATTGGACGCTCGACCAAAACTCTTGTACAATAACGTCAACGATTTTGTAAAATATGACTTTTTCAAACCATATTCTTTAGCAACAGGAACAAAAACTTGTTAGCTGGATCCGAGGAAATGGCTCAAAATACATTTAAATTTTTATTTACGACTATATAGAATAAAGAGGTTGTTCACCGGTCATACAAATCCCTCGAGAGGATAAAATATGACCACACGTACAACATATAAAACATGTTGAAAGTATGAGGAGAGGCGAACGATCAAGAGAGACTATTCGATTAATTCTAACTGCAGAGATTTATTTCCACGAAGAAACAAACTCTAATAGCATATTATCGATTCCAAAGACGAAAGCCGACACCTACGAGTTACGCAAATTGCAAGTTCTATTCGTGTGCAGTTTGCTAGATCTATTACACAGAATTAACATGGAAATTGAATTGATCTGCAACTTACGTATTAATTAATGGTGATATCGGCAAACGAAACCTTTAATTTTGTTGTTGCAATTGTCGGGGCGTTGAAAATATTAATGAAACCAGTCCGAACCGCTCGAAAGTTTAAATTTTTCATGGGACCGTCACTGCGATATGCTTAAAATTAATATACGGTGTATCGAAAAGGTTTCTAATATAATATAATAACGAGTGAGCAACAAAATTCGTGATCGTAGGAGCCTCTGAATCCAAAATTTTGAGTCCGTTGTGACTAGCGTCATGTCGAAGGACCAGGGAAAAGGCTCCCAAATAAGAGATAAGACCTTTTAGTTCTAAGGTATATTGTACTAAACTTGTAAAAACCTTCAACAACAAACACAAGCGTAAAAACACACAGGTCCAATAAATAAATTGGCTCAATTGGAGCAATTCAAATGGACGTCAACGTCATTTTGACGGCGCCGACGGTCCTGCGACCAAAAATAATATAATTATGCAAGCCGGATGTCCTGGCTAACCCTTCAAAGAAAAGTTGTTTTTAGTTAAGCATAATTACTGTTTAGTGTATTTAATAACGTTATAATAGTATTCAATAAAGAAAATCTTATTTTGTTTACAGATTTTAGTCGTATTTTTTATTTCAAGTATTAAAATTTTTTTTTAAAGATTTTTCGTTGGCCAATCAAATTTTCAAGTGTATTGGGCCATCGTGCATCGAGCTATGATGCACGATTTTAGCTTTACTCCTAAATATAGGCCACGAATAAAATTAAAATTTAAATATATCTATGTCGAACTCCACAAACTTTAATAACTGTAAG
The DNA here is from genome assembly GCA_963583935.1 of Diaperis boleti. NCBI lineage: Eukaryota > Metazoa > Arthropoda > Insecta > Coleoptera > Tenebrionidae > Diaperis > Diaperis boleti. The sequence continues at coordinate 43,910,753 of OY757248.1, forward strand.
ATTACTAATGGTACATGTTTCGGCAGAATACTTCTGCCATCATCAGCCCTAATTTAACAAGAGATTAATGATACAATTGATGAATAACAAGAGGGGTTCTTACCTTAAAGAATATAAAAAATTATGACATTGACGTAATTTTGAATTAAATTTGACGTTTTCAAAGGGTTACATGATTTTTAAAAGATTTCGTAAAAACAACATTTTATAAATGTAAAAATTAAAAATGGATCAAAGAGAATCTGGTAAGTTTGTTTGAGTGAAAAATTAAAATAGTGAATTAATAATGGGATTATTGAAGTTATTCTGTTCATTTAAACAAGATCTGTTTTCCAGTTTCAAGGCTTTCCTTATTTCCAAAGTCTCGAGAAAATCTAATTTCCGGCCTTTATTGCATTTATGAATCAATTTGGAATTTGATGGTGAAAAACTATGTTTCGTTATTAATATATGATTGGCGAAAGAAGAAGGTGTTGATGGTGGAGGATCAAGATCTGTGTTGTTGTAGATGTGCCTGAAATGTTCTTTAATACGGTCTGATATTTTGCGACCTGTCTGACCTATGTAGAATGACTCACAAGTAGAGCAGCTTAATTTGTATACACCTGATGATGATTTGTAATCTAATGGATCTTTATTTTTAATAAAAAATCTGGATAAGTTGTTATCTGTTTTAAATGAAACTTTAAAACCGTTTTTCTTAAGTATTTTAGAACATTTCTCTGAGACGACACCAAAATCATCATCAGGTGTATACAAATTAAGCTGCTCTACTTGTGAGTCATTCTACATAGGTCAGACAGGTCGCAAAATATCAGACCGTATTAAAGAACATTTCAGGCACATCTATAACAACACAGATCTTGATCCTCCACCATCAACACCTTCTTCTTTCGCCAATCATATATTAATAACGAAACATAGTTTTTCACCATCAAATTCCAAATTGATTCATAAATGCAATAAAGGCCGGAAATTAGATTTTCTCGAGACTTTGGAAATAAGGAAAGCCTTGAAACTGGAAAACAGATCTTGTTTAAATGAACAGAATAACTTCAATAATCCCATTATTAATTCACTATTTTTAATTTTTACATTTATAAAATGTTGTTTTTACGAAATCTTTTAAAAATCATGTAACCCTTTGAAAACGTCAAATTTAATTCAAAATTACGTCAATGTCATAATTTTTTATATTCTTTAAGGTAAGAACCCCTCTTGTAATTCATCAATTGTATCATTAATCTCTTGTTAAATTAGGGCTGATGATGGCAGAAGTATTCTGCCGAAACATGTACCATTAGTAATCTTACAGTTTGTGGAGTTCGACATAGATATATTTAAATTTTAATTTAAATTTACTCCACTTGTATTTAAGAACATTCTTCTTGTTTACGAATAAAATTATTTCAAACATTAAGCGTGCAGGAGATTTGATGCACTGGGCCCATTTAAGAAGTTAAGGCTGCGTTTTTCTCTACATGTAACTTTATTTATTATATAAAAATTAAGTGCCGTTCGTATGACACGCTAAAACTCAAAAACGGCTTTACCGATTTGAATAAAAAAAAATTTTTTTGTTCGTTATAATGCAGGGATGGTTTAAAACTATTTTTCACATGGACATGGGGGCCCAGGGGGTCCCCTTGGGTTGGACCGATTTTTCGGCTCCACTGATTTTTATGATTATTTTTGTATGTTTGGTAGGTATAGCTCGTAAACTATTTTTCACATGGACATGGTGGCCCAGGAGGGCCCCTTGGGCTGGACCGACTTTTATGATATTTGATTTGTTGGATTTGTCTCCGCCTCGAATAGCAGAATAACTATTAAAACATGGGAGCCGAGGGGCGCCATCTTGGGTTTCAACCCTAAAATTTAGCTGAAAAATCAAAAATAGGTAATTTTGTATAGAAATCGCTACTTCGTATTACTTTTGATTGATGGCGTTCGTTGTGGAACTATCAGACGATATACAAAACTGTAATTTCTTCTTGAATGGCTACTTCGGATTACTTTTAATAGAACGCGATAAGGTGATACAAAGTTCACCGGGTCAGCTAGTATCTTTATATTTATATATTATGATGTGGGGGAAAATGTTGAAAACACATTCAAGCCTAAATTTATATAATAAAAATAAAATCGTCTTCGTTGGTAAGCGCATCACTTGAGAACAGTTGGACCGATCTGGATATATCTTTTTAGTATTCGTAATAGTTCAAATAAGGTTTTTCGGGAAATACAATTTGGAAAAGCTTCCCGGGAAATTGATGATCCTGGAAAAGTTTTCAACAGTAATAGCACGAGAGGTCAAAATATTGACCAATGATATGTTTCAAATTCAAAATAAACATCCAATCGGACAATTATTTTAGTGGCAATTTTTCGACAAGCTTTATTCCAGCGACAATTTTTTTGTAACTATTTGCCATTACAATTTACAAGTAAAATTGTGGAGCCAAATAAGACTCGAGGTCTAAATATTGCCGCCAATTTTTGCTCTTCAGATTGATTCGTCTCTGTTGCTTGAGAAAATAATATTTTCGTCGCAACAGAAACTTGTATCTCAATCGCAACAATTATTGTGGGCAATATTTTGCCGTCTCGTGCTATTACTACTATTAACTGATAGAAAAAAGTTTTTTTTGGATGGCCCGCCTTTCCGAAAATGTGAAAAAAGCACACCCAATGTAAAATTGAGCGTGCAAATGCGAAAACCACACAGCACACGACTGAAAACAAGTTTCCGTAAACACATACATAAACAAAGCATCGGATACGACAAATTGCATTTTAATCAAAAATAATCTCATGTCGTCGCCTTGATAACGAGTGAGCCCGATGGCTGCCGAAGTGTGAGGACGATTAGGGAATTGAACAATTAAATAATTTTGCGTTCGGTCGCCATCTAGTGGCCAATTTATATCCATAGTTCTCAAAATGGCCGTTGTGGCGTAGGGACGCCCCCTTAACCAGTGCATCATATCTGATGCACTTGGCGCTTAACGTGTTAGATACAGTAAAGTAAAAGAACCGAGAGAAGTATAACTTCAAAAACGTCACTTTTGAAATTTTCTCGTTTCCTGTGTTAATGGTTTGAAAGTTGGCGTGAATTGGAACTTATTATTAAATTTATTCATTAAAAATAGCCTTGCCAGGACATGGAGTGGCAACCCTATCAAATTCTCTTCGTCTATACATTATCTTACATAAAATATACATTTTATCAGAAAAAAAGATGAGGATAGGTGGACCCAGGGCGGGATCTTGTACTAGGAGTTACTTTTAATTAATTTATTCCTTGCTCAATTTCCACACTGTAGATCGAAAAGTATCAGACCCAAAGAAAAACTAAAAGTGAATTTGATGTTAAAGAGTTAGTGCGCACCGTTTGCAACACCCTGTATAGGTAAAACCATTCAAATTAAATATAGGAATCAGTTTCAATTCGCTAGTTTCACTATGATTCCGAATTCAATCTGAAGACTATCAATTTCTGTCCTTACTCAATTGAGTTTAAAATTTATCATCAAGTGGAACCGCGCAACGAAAATGTAAATACAATAGCCAAATAACGCAAATCCAGTTAAAAACAACACAATTATCGTACTCATTCAATAGACTGTATATGCCTCAATTAAATCGCAATTACGCCGCCGCAGGCGATGTTGTTACTTTAAATTAATGAACCCGTTTTTGTTTGATTGAGAGAAATTGTTATTTTTGGACGTAGGATTTCGAGCGTTGATTTAGCACTTTAAAAGAGCAAATTATTTTAAATGTGTAGCGGATAAAAGGTAAATTTATAGTTGTTTTAATGCCCATTTTAAATAATTGGAACAGTCCATAGTTTAAATTCGAAATCGTTTTTTATTTTGGCGTATTCAAAACTAATTCGGATTTTAGTTAAAACCGTGCACAAAGATTCGTTTTGTTCTGCGTACTTACCCAGAACGCTTTACAAGCTAGAAACATTTAAAGCCTCTCTACACTCCCTATATATTACTCCATGCGAGAATATCAACTCGGGCTTCCATTTGCTATTACTTATCAGTTGCGCTCGCTTTTGTGAGAACTCCGTACTCTGCAGATTGCAGAATCCTCATTCTTTGCAAAAATTCTAGAAAAACTCCTGCAGGTCTTTGTTTTTTTTTTGTCGGGAGCAGCGAGAAAGCTAGACTGTAGTAACCGTGGAGTATTGAATTCTCATTGTAGGTGGAGGTAGACGGCTTTGTAGTGAATTACCTGAAGTAAAATCAATAACGCAGATTTCCTGTCAACCTGATGTAGAGGTTGCGAGAAGAGCCGCTCTTGTTCAGGACAAACATATGCTGGAGGGTATTGAGGGAATTAGTGAAAATGCAGAAGAGATTAGTCCACGGTCTGCTGGTAAATATTCTGCAATTTTTCAACCAAATCGATGTAAATTGAAACTGTAATCTGCGCTTTGAAGTTCGCTTTGCTGCATTTTGTCCCCGCCGGATTTTCTGCAATTTTAATCCGATAATAGTATATTACATAAAAAGAGTTGTAAGACACATAATATACACGAGTGGAAAAGGTTACGCACACGGCGAGTCTGTAATTTGCTTTATAGCTCGAGTTATGTATTATACTTTTTTAGGCGATGATTACGAAAAATGTGATTTTACGGCCTCTTGTGGAGCCGTAAAGATTTACTTTTTTGTACGCATCTGTCAAACTCTACTTTTTTTGGGACTGTCTGTCAGAAACTAAAACTTTTGATACTTTTCAAGAAATCTGTCGTTTGCTCTTGAGATTTAACCGAAGGATTTAACATCAGCTGTTTTAGGTCGCTGGCTGCTGACGAAAATCAGCTGATTTTTAACCGTCTTTGTCATTGTGATGGGGTCATCTGTGATTGTTATAGTCATGTGTACTGCGGCTTTGTGTTATACAATATTGGCGATCCGTGTAATTTGTGTTGCTATTTACACCGGCGGTCATTTCTACACATTTTAGAAAGTGATTTACCATTAAGTCAATACTAAATTAATGACATTGTAGATCATGTATGTAAAACTGTCCACATTACTTAATTACATCCAACTACAACTACCTATTTGTTCAATGTGGGAAAACAAAAAGAGGAAATCGAATAACAGGTTGGAAAATACTTTTCAGTTAATTGAAGGTTATTTATCGTAGGATCAAAATGTCACTCAGTGTGTACCTTTAAAAAACAAGTCTGGAGCACAATGTTAAAAAAAAATCCATTCAAAACACATAACATCTAAACCAACTCCATATGGGAATGAAATGGAACCAGTGGCCTTCAACACCACCAAAAAAACAGCCCCACTTACAACATAAAAAAATGGGAATTGTAATGACATCTTTATCCATGGCTAGCATACAGTCCTGATGGTGTCTTATTTTATGTTGGAAAGCCACAAAGGTTGTTGGAGATAAAATGTCCTTATTTGGGTAAATGTAAATAACGACAGTAATCGATATTAACTTTTTATTGTAGGAAAAACAAAGTCCTCAGGCAAAGTCATATGTTTGTTGCCATATCTTCGAAAAGATTGCAGTCTCAAAGAAAATCATGCCTGTTAATTATAGACAAATACAAATTTGCTTGGTTGTATTAAATTTATATTAATGCAAAAATACAAATTACTATTAATAATATGAGAAGGAATACCAGTTGTTTTGTGAGTGGAGAGTACTGGGACTACTTTAAAGTACTACGACGTTAATGTTCCACTTTTTGTATCATAAATAATCTGAAAAATGTCATTTTAGATACCGGCATGAACTCCACTTTTACCAATTTTACAGATGTGTACAAAAGATGTTGTGTGCCTCACCTTTATAAGGACACGACTGAAGTGACTGAAGTTAAGGGTCAGGGGGAGCTGCCTTGGGAGAGCCCTCCCCTAGGGGCAGGTGGGCGTAGCTACCATCTGAGGGGCCGTAATATCTACTACACTAGTCGTTTTATTCCCATGCGTCCCCACTAATTATAGTAATAATGTCTTAAAAAAAAATATTACCAAATTTTTGAATTCATTTGTGATCATCGCCTAAAAAACGTCGTGTGCACCTCGGCCAAAAGTGCTTTTTTGGCCTTATCTGCATTGTGTCCTCGGCTCACGCCTCGGCCACAAACAGCAGATGCGTCCAAAAAAGCTAACCTTTACGGCCTAGGTACACAAATTACTATTTTACGATCAGCAGCTTAAAAAAGCAATTGATATTATAATATTTTATCAATCTGGGTTGCTTACAGCTGAATTTCATTGCTTGTACTCTGGCCGCAGTAAAAAATTAGATGAATTAAAGAAATTACCTAACATTAAGCGAACACAATATGGGATCAGAGTAACTGAGGAAAAGTAACTAAATTAAACAATAAACAATAAGAACGGAAGATTAAGGTGCAACAGTTGAATTGATGGTATGGAAACTGTGGAATCTGACAGGATCAGATGAAGAAGAAGAAAAATTTGTTTCTGAATGTCAAACAATTTTCTCTCCTTAAGATTAGACACCCCGTACCCTCCCATGCTAGCGTCAACTCGGCGGAAGCATCCCGCTATACAGGATAGTCTTTGACAGCGACCGTTTGAATAATTCATGCGAACTGTTGACCCGAATCGATAATTCACTTTTACCTGTAATAAGCACAGCCGAATGCAAGAGCGTCTGGATGACGGAACGGATCAATAAGCGATGTAACCAGAATTTCGCGTGCTAATTAACGGGTTATCTTTGTTCCGGTAAAATTTGCTCCTTCAAGAAGGGCAGGAGAAACGTGTCGGCAGCGTCGACATCGATCGGTTTATTACGTCATTGCTCTTAAGGTGGAGCAATTAACTGCTCACTTCAGCGTGCTGCATTGTTGTCGGTTGATGCACGTCTTCGCGATTTAAATGCATTAATGTTTTATTTTGAATTAAGGCAGAACAACCAACTTACACTTACAAATCCTGGTCTTCATAGTTCGTTAGCTCCAGCCAGATTATAATTTCAGTCATTTAGTCGAGAATTCCCTCGATGGAGTCATATTTTTACCCCATTAGCGCCGGTTAGAAGTTAACTTTCGAGTTGTGCTTGACTTCGACGTTGTAAGCGGTGCAACGTTTACTTAATATTTGCAGGTAAGATTTAGGAGGTTTACATTGTATTTTTACTACATCATGAAAACAGCTTTACAACTAGCAGTGCCAAAGTGTTTGAGCCGTGTAATGAAACTTTGATGCAGCATTGTGTTTGTTTTAATTAAATGTCAGGATGTCTAATTTACCCGGCGCATCCACCATTTTTATATTTCAGCACCTGCAGGAGCGATTATCGCAGCTTGAAATTACAAGTGGTTTTCGGATGTGGATGTGTTTTTTTTTATTATGGAACTAGTTTTCAATAAAACTGGATTTCTGTAATAATCTTCTGAGGTGATTGATACGCACACTTTACTCATCAAATTAGCAATAAATTTCGAATTAATCCAATTAATGTCGATCGTGTGTACGTTTTACAGCCTCCATTAATTTAAATCTGTGTCTACCACCACAGATTGGTTGTATATGTGCTAGTTTGGATTACTTAAACGGAAGTTTTGTTTACTTTACATTTCTATACAGGCTGTCCCATTTAAAACTCCCCAGTCCAGATTTCTCCGAATTGATTATTGTGATTGAAAAATCCTCGGACAGGTCGATTTTGTTTGCCAGGGGCACATCATTTCAGATGCTTTTCAAGTTCCGGCGCTTCGCCCTCTTCGCGAGGGGGCTGTTAGCCCCAAAATCTTAAATGGCACTATGGGTCGAGTGATGCCTCATTTGAAAGGTATTGAAGCCCTCACTACAACTACACAACCACCCATCACTGTTCGTGATGCTACAAGTTCAATAAGCCTAATTTCAGCAATAACATGTTTGTCTTTGTGGTTGCTGTGGAACACAGCATCAGAAGATGTGGATTATCTTGAAAATTGAAAATTTACGTTTTTTTTGCGGTCAAATCACGAAAAGATTGAAAAGTAAGTGGTTAGTTGTAAAGAGGTCTCCAATACCTTTCAAATAAGGTATCAGTCGACCCATAGTGCCATTTAAGATTTTGGGGCTAACAGCCCCCTCGCGAAGAGGGCGAAATGCCGGAACTTGAAAGGAACCTGAAAAGATGTGCCCCTCGCAAACAAAATCGACCTGTTCGAGGATTTTTCAATCACAATAATCAATTCGGAGAAATCTGGACTGGGGAGTTTTAAATGGGACAGCCTGTATTATCGGAACAATTAGCACTGTAAGATTTTTTATTTTCGGTTATCAAATATAGCGAAAACATTCTTGTGATTTTAACGAGACCTCTTAAAACGATCATAATAATTATTAATTATTCTGCCCTAATCCTCTTTTGTATGGTAATGACGTGTTTGATGAATCACATCAGGATTCTAAAGAAATTGAATTTTCTCATTTATTTCGCACTTTACTACAATCGCAAAGACTTAATCTGAATAATGAGCTTTTCGTGCACATTTTTTCTTAGTAATATCTAATTGCTGCACATTGTCGTAAAATCTTCAAAGGAAGGCAAAACATGCAGCTTAATAATTATTTGGCAGCATTTAATGTTGTATGTTGAAGTTGAAGACTTTCGTAACGAAAAAACTCCACAGCTTTTAAGAATCCTTAATTGCGAGTCCGTGAGGACGAATTTTTTCGTTTGCATTTCTTGTCTTTATATTTCCCGGTTTCACAAACCCTATTTCTCAATCAGCAGCAAATTATTTTTTTAACTTGTTTAACTAGTTTACTACGAGGCAAGTAAGAAACGCCCACTTGGTTAGTCAGAAGAAATATTTTGCAAAAGTTATAACTGTGTAATCAATGCATCGCGGTGGCACGTGTGTTCCAGACCCAATACAATTCCAGCAGCTATTGGAATATGTATAATTTTAAAGATATTGTAGGTACATTTTGAAATAGAAATTTCAAAGGGTTTTACACTATACATTTTAAATAAAATTTTAGAGACACAAAAATACAATACTGGAACTCAGTTCGGTTTAACACTTTTGACATTGGACGCTTCAACCTCCTTTCGCTGTTTACCTACATTTTCTCTCGAAGCTTTTCCACTTCTTTTTGGAGGAAATCAATTTTAAAAGTTACCGTGCGATGAAAAGTGGAGCCAACTCGTGCATTTTAAAAGCGTAATTCGGTTTAAGAAAGCGTCCACAAAAGCGTCGGTACTTTATAAATAGTTGAGGTAGTTTAGTTTTACGATTTCGAGAGTTTCCTCAAGGGAACGTGCCGATTGCCCGATCATAAACACGATGGACTATTTGTCTTGAAATTCGATTTTAAATTGGACTGATTGGCGTTAAGGAAACTCATAAACGTCTTTTTATTGTAGGTAATTCGTGGAGTGTTTTTCCTCCATTACGAGATTGCTAAATAGGTTAAAAATAGAATAGTGATAACATGAAAAATATTGTAGATCACACGACCAGAAAATGTTCTTACACCGCTGTTGCTAGCAGTGCGCCTTTCGACCCAGAACCGTCATGTATCATTAAGCCTCCTTAATGCATCACCCACAAGCCTGCCATCATTATTAAAGGGGTTGTCTCCCAAGAGCCTCCGTCACTTAATAAACACCCCACCTGCACACGGAAAACTGCCCTCATTATGTTAACACTCCTCCGAAGATCCACTTTATCGGACCACAAACCTCCCGTTAAAAAGTTTTTTTAATGAGCGGCCACGTTTGAAATTTTAGCCACGATAATTTTTTACTCGAGAAATTTCTCATTTAAGGATCGAGTGTAACGTTTCCCTTTGAGCCCTACCCTCGTAATGTCATAAAAGCAGTTGATTTTCGTCCGTACCGCAACTGCGTCACCTCCGTAAAATATTTACGGGAAGGTAATACGTTGATAAATTGCTTATAGAGTTTACCGCTGGAGTAATTTTAGTTTGACAGCTTTTAGGGGTTGTCGTTCTCGTAAAATTACCGTTCGGAGTGAGAAATTTTCTTTTGGTGGTAATAAAAGTGTCGGCACGTATCGGTTTAATAGAATTTTTTAATGGAGTTGGATCCAAGGAGCGGTTTTTGAAGAATGACTCATTTTGGTGGCGCTTAGTGGGGATTTCCCATCGGGTTTTGTGCACATAAATCACAAGTAGAAGTTTTAAAAACTGGGCAAAACAAGCCAAAGTGTTACAAATGAAATGATTGAAATAATAAATATACAATAAAAACACCCCAGGCAGCACAACAATATTCAGCCAATATTGGGCCATTCTTGAGGATATATTGGCCCAAACTTGTTTTTCTACATTGGGCCATTATATAATGTGGACATTTCGCAATATTGGCCCTACAAAGTTTTTCAATCATGGCCCAATGACGTATACCAATCATGGCCCAATGAACGTATACCAATCATGGCCCAATGACGTATACCAATCATGGCCCAACAACGTATATGAATCATGGTCCAATGACGTTTGCCAACCATGGGCCGACAACGTATACCAACCATGGTCCAACAACGTTTACCAATCATGGTCCATTAACATGTAAAAGTCTTGGTCCAACAATGTATGCTACTGTTGATTCAATAACACGTATCAATATTGGTACAGCAATAAATCGAATCCGATGTTAAACTGAATGAAAATGTAATGCAGGTATATTCAGGCCATCAATGTAATACACCCTCTATACATATATTACTTTTATTATTATTTGTAATTCAAATTTACTACCAATTTAAAATATTTTGCAATAGACTAAAGTACCCGAAAATTGTTAGAAAGTAGCAAAAACACTAAAAGGCATCATAAGGGTAATATTATCTAAAACCAATCTTCACAACGATAAATTTCAGATGAAACCTTTAAACTTAAAATGAAAGAACAAATAAAGATAAAATACATAGTAATTTATTGTAAACTTATTATAATTAATAAAAATTTTATAAATTATAATTAATATATAATAGGTGTGTTGTATGCACTCTGATATTGCTTGATTATATGTATTAGTGATTTATTTTCTGCTAAAAATATTAAGTTAAGTTACTGTTTAAAAATGAATAAATGCAAACCTGGAACTCTCTTTTGTCTTCCACCCCCTATACCCAGCGATAGCTAAGATAATTCCAATGTACTGAGTGATTTCCAAGTCAGTCACCTTGAAGTTAGTCCTAACTGCTTCTAGAAAAAAAAAAGTACAAATTAATATAATTATGTATTTATTAATTATATACATACCTAGAACAGCTTTATATAAATTTAGTGCCGAAAATTTCCCTTTTTGCTTTTTCGTGCAGAGAATTGCAGAGAATTGATGATTTAGCTCTTGATTCAAAAGTTGTTTCATAATTAAGAGAACATTTTTCTTGGCGGTAGGCCCTCCTTCATGAGAAAGTACGTCCACCTAAAGATTAAAAAGAAAACAAAATAAAACTGTACTTACGTCCAAAAATTAAATTATGTACTTACTAGATCGTTAAAGTCCTCAATCTTTAATTTTATCCTCCAGGCCATTTAATTCTATCTGGCTTTTCGTTTTCACTTAGAAAATTTAATTTGACATTCATATCACTAATATCCTTCTTTATTTCAGATATATCATATTTTATTAGTGTCAACGCTTTTGTTATCTTTTTTAATTCTTAAACTTTTGCGGAATCTAAAAAAAAAAAATTGAAACTACTCGAATTAAATAACACAAATTAGCTATTAATTAAGCGTATTAATTTATTAGTTGTAGAAGGAGAACTAACTGTCCTGGTCGAGCGGTTTGCAAACAAACGAGTACCTAGAAAACACAGATTTTGCATGCCTTACTTGTATCAGAAACCAAAAATACTTACTATTTATTTTTGGAGTTAATCCATGAGTAGAGAAATCGTCATGATAAAAACTGCTGCACTGCAAGACTGACTCCTTTGAGAGTATCGATCGACACTACTATTTGTATCCAGATGAGGACCTAGGGAATGTATTTTTAAGGCATTATTTCTATGAGAAAACAAGTCTGTACTAACCACTTAATTTTCGAGTCTTGGCTTTACTACAAGACTCGCGGTCTTCTGATGATGAACGCTGTTACAAAACTTGTCTTTTATTGAGAATTGATCTCCTTCTTCAGCATCACGATGATGATGTAAAAAAATTCCAGTCGTCCACTTAATAATTTAATCAACACACATTTAACAACTGCGTAACAAAATGAGATTTGGAACTCTGTTCCGGCTTTCGGGGTGAATATTATTGTTGCACTACTCACAGGCACAGATGACCGCTTACTGCATAAAAACATGTTTTTAAACTTAAAATAGAACCCGCAGGTACCCACCCTACCCGACCTTTTAGAAAACGCATCGGGGAACGGATCATTAAAGCTGTTATATTAAGTCAAATTTATAGACCAACGAGTAATTTTTTTCAAATAGTAGCAAAGTAAAAAAAAAAAACATATCACCTTTTTTTATATAAAAAGCTTATACACCATAGAATCACTGTAGAATTTTAAGGTTAATAGAATAAATTAAGTAATAAATTATATCGATTTTTTATAGATATCTGTAACTGTAACAAATTCGCTTTCAAGCAGCATTTTCTCAGAAAGTAAGGGGAATTCATACATAGATAAAGATATTAAAAAAATTATCTAAAAATAAGATTCGAATTGCACTGCATCTGCTGCAGATTTGTAAACAAATCAGGTAGCTAGGCATTACTTGGGTTCGTTCCTTACACTCGACCGTAACGGTTCATTGATAAATTAAAGGAATCACGTTGATTATTTTATAAAAGAAAAACGACAGAGGTAAAAGTGGTGATTTGCTTTGAGCGACTGGAGAGATTCTCAGCGGTTTATTTAGATAGATACACATGGGTATGTAATAGTCATTTTTATATAAAAAGAAACATCCCTCTGAAGAAACTGCACAATGTTATGAAATTTAACAATCCAAAAAATGGGCGATTTTCTCAATAGTGGTAAATCCCAAAAAATATTTTATCATAGAGGAAAAAACTTCCAAATGGTGGAAAAATTAACTTTATTTATCAATATGATAAAAATAATATTTTCATGAATTTCTTCAAATGATAAAGCATCGAGTACAGCAATGAAAATTACGAAAGACTAAAAACTCAAAATTTTAATAAATTGAGCACCCACAGCTACAGAAAAATGTTGGCATACAATATTGGATGAATCTCGTAAAAACAATATACTAAAAGCGACGGAAAAAACATATTGGACCCATATTCTGTTACAATATTGTAAAAAAAGATATAGAGCCAATATAGACAAATTTCTTTAGTGGCTAAATGAAGTATTTTTATATTGGTACAATGTTGGTTTACGATCTTGTGAAAAACAATATTGTACCAATATTGGTGGTACGTCGAAATAACAATGGAAATGAATCGATAACGGGCCAATATAAAAACAAGCTCTGGCCAATGTAATGTGCTACTTGGGACCATTAAGTGTGGGAATTAAATTCTTTATAGATTCAAAATTTTCCTAGTCAATATTACAAACATATTTCAGCGATTTTGCAAAATCATGTTTCCCAAGGCAAAAAAACTGCAATTACAATTTTTCAGATTTCTTCGAGATCTCAGACTCAAGATTTAAAACTTAAAAAAGATTTAAAACACTTAAAATCCAAATCTACCAATTAAAAAATTAAATTCAAAAATTTGTTATTTTAGTCAGTCGATGAGTAGAGTGGACAGGGCGGCCCACCCGCCCACCGCACTCACAAACGGTGCCAGAACCATACGCTTTTTAGTCACAAAGACATCTTATACCAGTACTGAGAATAAATCCAAATTGAGATTTACACCAAAATATATTATACTCAAATTTACATTTTTGACTGAATGGTTGACAAACCGGTTCGCAATGACAACCATTTTTATATTGCATCCACATTCCGTTTCTTGTATTTCACACTTTTTCTTTGTGACTAAAAACCATATGGTTCATGGCACCATATGTGAATGCGGTGGGCGGGTGGTCCTCCGCTTCCACAACTGACCGATTGACTAAGAGTATTGGAATGACAACCATTTTTTGACTTAAGAATTTTGAAATTGGATTGAGCACGAGAGTGAGTTCTAGTTTTTAAAGGAAAAAAATAATCAATAAATGGTTGCTATTTCTTATCCATTTAGTCAGTCGATGAGTATAGTGGGCTGGACGGCCCGCCCGCCCACCGCACTCACAGACGGTGCCAGAACCATACGCTTTTTAGCCACAAAGCCACAAAGCATCTTATACCAGTACTGAGAATAAATCCAAATTGGGATTTACACCAAAATATATTATACTCAAATATACATTTTTGACTGAATGGTTGACAAACCGGTTTGGAATGACAACCATTTTCATATTGCATCTACATTCCGTTTCTTGTATTTCACAATCAACTATAAATTTTGTACAGAGAACTTGCAAATCCAGTAATTCAAGACTTTTATTGAATCAAAATTCCCAAATTTATCTACCTGTTAAACATTTTAGGATTTCAAAGACTTTCAAAATCCCAAATGCAAAATTCCATCGATTGAAAGTACAATTCAAGTTTCCGAACTTTGTAATTCAGAATTTCAACGATCTAAAATTTGCAAATTCGAGATTGTACCTATTAGAATTTCGAAATTCCAAATTTTAGAGAACCAAAATTTTGAGAATTTAGACATTGAAGATTTAATCAAATGAAAATTCACTAATTCTGCAAATTGAAGAATCCAAATTGAACAAATAGAGATTTAAGATAGAAAATTTCCAAATTTGTACCCTTTATAAGGAATCCTCATTATTCTATTGCTAACCTAACTGAATGACCAACGATGTTAGATCTTAAAATCTGTCGGAGTGTGTTCAATCGAACAAGGTCATGACCGTAAAATCCAGCGCATACTAATGAGCACTCCGACTCCCGGAAGACTCCTTACTTCGAACTTCATTCCTCCAGACCAAGTGGTAATGAATCAATAAACCACTCCCGTTGCTCCCGCTGACCAAGCACGTAATTCCACCCTCTAGTTAATTGCACATCCACCAAACTCCGCACCACCGCATTCATTTTAATGTCCCCCGTTGTTATAACTTTCACCTGCATAGATGATCGGGCCCCATATCGTAAAAACTTTCCGGCCCGGAATTAATTATCAATTCCGCGCAAAAACAATACCCAGCCTCGCAATTAAAACATAAAATTTAAATTAGCTGCCGCTCCCATTAAAACAATAAATTGATAAATTTATAAAGCGGCCTCTAAATCAACGATAACAAAGTTAGGAGAAACAATACGAAGTTGAAGACGAAAACTCCGCGGTTTCGGCTCGGTTTAATTGAATAATAAACCTGTTTATTCGCGCCGTATGCATCGAATTATGCGTAAAGTAACTCCAGTGTGGTTCGTCGTTTTTATTATTATTTGGTGCTTTTATTGAAAATACACCACGGGTCGTATAAAAACAAATATTTTTTAGGGGCACACCGACCGTAAACAAAATATGAAGACACTGTTGTGATATTGTTTTTTTTTTACAAGTCGGTGGAAAAAAATCTGCTCGAGGGCGGTGTTGTAGGGACAGAGATGACATCAAGATGTTCCGGGGAAAAAGAACATTGATTTCTTTAGAAGTTGGTGGAGATTTTCAGAAAATTCTGACAGAGACATGGGTGAAGGAGGCAGTTAGGTGGGAGGGGAACTCTGGAGGTCGTACAGCCTCAAGTGCTAATTATAAATGCAACGCATACAGAAAATAAGAAGCTGATTTTAGATTTTAATCTTTATCACCCTCCCTTGTTGCCTTGGTGAATTTAGTTTGTCATTTTTATGTTGGTCTTTTTGATTAAGATTCTCTTGCCATTGTCTTCTACTCTATGTATAAACTCCATTATATTCATGAATTTGTAAATGTAAATCTGTTTAAGTATGAGCAGTCCATTATATGTAAACGTACCATAATTAAGGGGGCGAATGAAATCGATTTAGGCAACCATTCTTACAACGAAAACATGCTGTTTTTGTTAGAGGAAAACACGGATCACAAGAAAGCAATCGAGTTGAGATTTTTACACAACTTAAAATAAAGCTCACCAAATAGCCCAATTTACTCAGTTCTTCAAATTAGAGCGTCGTGCATAAGGAAAAAAATTAATAAACATCACGTATTTAGGGGTAAAGTGAAACACATTTCAACGTAGTTTAAACAGAGTATTAGCTGATCAATCTAGAAAAAAAAATACTTTTGAGCAGTGTATAATACCTTTGTCTTTCAATCTATGTAGTTTTTAGCCACTTTTTATTTCACGTTTTGCCAATTTCCTCTAAAAATAATTGAGATTGTCTGGTTGCCAAGATCGGGCAAAAATCGGGGTTAGCGTAGAGGTTTAGTTTAGCAAGTCTCTGATAGAGGCCGCCCAACAACAAGCCAACGTAGAGTTCCTCTATGCCAACGGAGCCAACGGCTGATGTGAACAACAATAATTCACATTTGCGAATTATCTTGTAGTCTGGTTCAGAAATTAAAAACCGTCTTGGTACTGCGAGTTAAGATACGTGTGATAGCTCATTGGATTCGTAATAATCTCTAGAAAAATGTGCAAAAGTTTCAAACCCGCACACTAACAATTGCAAAAATTGTTAACAATTAAAGAATCCCAGAAAAGGTTTTTTTTACAAATAACTCGAAAACTATCAATGGTAAAAAAAATAAAAAAAAACAGATTCTTAAAGAGGGGGAAATTTCGAAACCGACCGTTGGAAATAAAATATGTAGTATATTTTATTACAAGGTCAGAAAATGTCATTTTCCAAGTACGAGCACAGTTTGTGGAGGCGAGGCGTTAGCCGACACTTGACAAGTGCAAGCACTTGCAAAACAGTTTCGGGGCGTGTGAAAAACGAAACTTTTTCGGCCGGCAAAAGATTTTCATTCTTCACTTTTGTAGGGGAGCCTCATGCCTCATGGGGGCTCCCGTGTCTCAAAAAGCCCCTTGGGCCCCCCTATCACAGGGGCCCCCACAAGTCTAAAAGGACCCTCATAACGCATAGGGGCCCTCGTGTCTCAAAGATCCCCCTTGGGCCCCCATGTTGCAGGGGCCCCAACAAATCTAAAGGGGCCCTTATAACACATGGGGGGCCTCGTGTCTCAAAGAGCCCCCTTGGGCCCCCCTGTCTCAAGAGCTCCACATGCCAAAGACAAATCCAACGAACATAAAAGCTTGCATTGAAAAATCCCTAGTTTCCATTTTCTAGCCTAGACAGGCAAATATCGTTTTAAAAATTCTTTAAGGGCTGATGATGGCAGTAGTGTTCTGCCGAAACATGTTCCATTTGTAATTTTACGCTCATTAAAGTTTGTGGAGTTTGACTTAGATGTATTTAAATTTTAATATATGCGCCCCCATGTCCATGTTTTAATAGTTATTCTGCTATTCGGGGCGGAGACAAATCTAACAAATCAAATATCATAAAAATCGGTCCATCCCAAGGGGGGCCCCTGGGCCCCCATATCCATCTGAAAAATAGTTTACCACCTATTCTCATACCTACCAAATATTGGTCGTAAAGCATTTTTCACATGGAAATGGGGGCCCCCTTGGGCTGGACCTATTTTTATGATCTTTGATTTGTTGGATTTGTCTCCGCCCCGAATAGCAGAATAACTATTAAAACATGAATATGGGGCCTTAGGGCGCCTATTGGGCTCTTGTGTTATTGATTCTGAGGCGTTATATTACGTTTTCCCATATTCGACTGATCGGCACACAGCCACACAACTAATAAAGAAGGAACTAATATGCTAAAATAATTATTTTTTTCAAGTTCTTAGTAATGTGCCGCCAGCACGTGCATATGTGAATATCAATTTTTTTATGGGAAAACTGCCGATTTGCGTCTCGAGTCGAATGTTCCAGTGTAACAATTTAAGCAAAATTGAATTAGATTATGTATAAAACACCTAAATTAAACCTGTTTATTCCACTCGCGCTAAACGCGCTTCTTCTCGCAAATAAACGATGGTGTAATTCACTTGGATAATATTTATTATCGAATTATAATAAAATAAAAATTTATCAAGTATAAATGTATTAGGTGTTATTTATTTAATAATAATTTGTAAACTACTGAATTAGAACTTTTTGCAAGAAAAGTCCTTTTCTAGATTTTAAAAGGTCGACGGGAGAATCTTTCCAATTTTACAGCAACTTAATTCGGTTCTCGTCTCTCGTATTTGCAGTCACGAAGTTCCCCCACTACCGCAATGCTCCCCCGTACACAAATTTGTAATATTTCGATGATTTCGACCATTTCGACGCTACAGTGGCTACCTCTTTAATTTGATAGTCTAACTACCCAAGATGCATTTCTGCAATTCGCCGTAAGTTGGATGATGGCGCCACATTAATTACGCACCCTTAATACAGTTCGAATCTTCGCATATCGCAGGCAGCGCTGGCGCTTTTCTCGCGGTTCTATCCTACATATTTAAAACCGATGTGGCGACCAAACGGATTATAACCAATTTTGTAAGATCAACAATCAAATCACACTGAATCACAAAGAATAATCAATCCATATGACGATGAAATTGACAATTCTACAAAACTCCAAAATGGGAATGTCACTACTGCGCTGTCGTCACATGCCTCAGCTTGTGAAAAGACTGGTACGACAACTACAAAGGAGGAATTAACTACAAAGTAAAAAAAGAAGTCGATAGAAGCATCTATATTTATGTCACGTAAATACGTACGGCTGTGTGGTTAAGATAGCTCATCCGTTTTTTATCACATTAATGGTCATCTTTTACAACATCGTTAGTCCACTGTCATACTAATTCTTAAAACTTCAGATGGTATCTCTCAACCGCGTGCTTCCATTTAGCACTTCAGCAGCAAACTAGGACTGCAGTGAAACAATAGTTATCTGCAATAATATCACCCCAGAGCTCTCGTCTTTAACAAGAAGTCGTTAACTATTAAGAGAGACATCATTTCAGCCAAGAATATTATTTCACATAAATGTCACACAAGAACCCAGATAAATGGCCGTATAAAATACTGAAACATGAAAAGAGATGTTCCCTGCCTTCCATTCAGTCTCCCACATCCTTATTACAAGGGTGTGGGCGCTTCGACGACAAGATGCACGAAAGATAAATCGAAAAGTATGACGTGTGAAAATCGATTCCTCTGCTGGAACGCCACCGTTGCACAATTAGCTACTACAAGAAATGTTTGCCGATATTGAGACAAATAGTCCCACGGCCGTATGGGGGTGTTTATAGTAAGCAAACATCGAAATGTTTCCTACATAAATTACCATATTTACATAAGATCTCGTAATTTGGATGAAGCATCCACCGGCACACGGACTGAATACTGAAATTGCTATTTTAAAGTCGGGGAATGATATTTCAAGCTTAAAAAGTTTTGACATAAACAGCAGAGGAACAAATGAGGCAAGGAATATTATTCAGGATTTTACTGTGGCTGTGTTTTAAGTGGCATTAGGAAGGTTATTACGTTGTTTTCTACTCGAAACAAGGGTTGTGTCTGGTCACGACTCAGTGGAACTACCAGGTGTACATCAAAATCAATGTTAATTTAATCGGCAATTAACGAGTCTGTTTTACGTGCGAACTGTAAAGGTTTGCTATTTTCAATTTGTGTGTATATATTTAATTCGAGGTTGAAATATAATTATAGAAATGAATAATCAATTACTAATGCGTGGCGCGAAATTAAATCACCGTTAATTAGTTTTCCCAGCTGTCATAATTACCAGACATTATAACACTGTTGTAAACAGACCAGATCTATCTCAATTAGGCCATTGACGTAACTACTGCTTCCTAGTCAAGACATCAATTTTCATCAAAGAACTTTGCCATTTCGAACAGAAGTAGGACCGACTTCCAATTACTGCTATCATGGAACTGAGGCAGAGTGTAAATTAACTGTGTCGTTGCTGCTTTAACTGATGATGTTTTTGTTGTTTGGAGTGAAATTTAGATGTACATTTTACAAGTTTAACGGCGATGTAATATAGATCAATCGGTGAACATCAAGTGATTTCCCTGGAGCGCTTTAAAGCCTCTTAACATCTATGATTACTCAATATCGGATAATAGGTCTTGTTGGAGGTAATAAGTTATCAGCCACGACGTTAGAAAATTAAGTGGCTTCTGGAGATCTTCGGAGTAGGAGTCTCAAGACTAAGAAATAATTCAAGCAATTAAGGTTTTAAGATCTCGGAGTTTTACGTTTCCGTACTGTTTTCGGGTCTTAGATTTTCAGGTTTATCAGTACGACCTTTCAGACCGTAAAGAAGAAAAACCTATAATATTATTATTTAAACAGGGGTGCCACAGGGTTGAGGCTGAGCAGCACCCTAGTAATATTTTATTTTAGGTATTAAAACCTGCATTTTGACATCAATTTCATTGATGGACTGCATAAATTCAATCGGCTCCTTTTAGGTGTATTTTTCGTGTATCTTATCTATTGGAAAGGTATACGTCGGGTCTCGGACTATATTGTCTCAATAGCACCAGCATGTTTGGTTTCCTCTGTTTCATATATTCATGTACTTTTAACAATTTTGAATCGCAATTTGCTGATGTTGGAGCTGTTGATGCTGAAGTGATGTTCAGAATTTCATAAATTCCAAGTTGAATAATTGCTCGTTGACAATGGGATTGATGTTTACAGGACTTTTACCACTCCTTTAGTTTAATTTTTTAATTTCCAGTTCTCTTCGCTTCAGTATTCGCCTGATTTACTAAAAGTCGGTGGAAAATTTTACTAATTTTTACTAACTTATTTTAAATTTTATTAGCTGTCAAATCACTGCCCGACTTTATTTGTCCGCAACCGTACATCTCGTTGAATTCAACTTTACCAAGTTTAGAAAAACTGTGAGCTGACAATGTGTTTTGTATTCATTCTTATAGGCTATTTTTTCATTATTTGTCCACCACCTGTTGTATTGTGTTTGTAAAAACAAAAAGGCCTATATTAAAGTAAATAAAAAATTGTGTTGGTAAGAACTTGGATGACATTTTTGGTCAACTGTCAGTGACATGTCAGCGTAACAACGTGTAACTTATGATTACTATTTTTGTGTACAATAATGACTGAAAAAACACCAGTTAATATTCAGAATAACAAAAACATCTAGAATTCAGAATCGTTTTGAATATTGGATGCCTCATTTTGCTTTCTAAATTGATTGTTTGGTATTGGAATCCTTAATCATATATCCTATATCCTATATCCTATATCATATATCCTATATTCTATATCCTATATCCTATATCCTATATCCTATATCCTATATCCTATATCCTATATCCTATATCCAATATCCTATATCCTATATCCTATATCCTATATCCTATATCCTATATTCTATATTCTATATTATATATTCTATATGCTATGTTCTATATCCTATATTTTACATTCTATATTCAACGTTCCATATTCTATATTCTACATTCTACATTATACATACCGGCTGTCCCAGAGGTGTGTGGACCATCAATTACGCCCTTATTTTGAAAGACATCAAAACGGGGCTTTCGGGGGACAATAGCCACACAATACCTTCACAATTTAAAATTATTAGAAATCATATACAGAGTGTCCTAATATTAGTAATACATATACCAAACTTATATTTTTTTAAATGGAATGCCCTGTATATTAGTTGGTAAATTGAAAGAGCAGTTAATGCTGAGCAAAATGATATGAGGTGCTACAGGTTTATTATCGATGGTTCTTGAGTTATGAAAAATCTTAGGTCAAAGGTAGTGCTTTTTAAAAAAAATGCAGAGACCATTCCAACAGAGATAACTGAATACTTTTCTGTCAATATTTTTTTATAGATCCAAACTTTAATACATACCGATTGAAAGTTATCTAAATTGATATTTCTATACAGGGTGTACGATTTCTCAAAATGTATAATAACTTTTTTTTTTTCAAATGGAACACCCTATATTCCATTATACCACCAAATAGCATTTTTAATAAGCTTTTTTTCAATGTATGGTTTGCCTCGGCAAATGTTAGTACTTTAGGTAATTTTTACAAAAAACCTAGAAAGTTTCCCGAAATTGCTAAAATCGCGTATTAAGATCAGATCGCCTTGGACTTGTTGCCATGGAGATAGTCGTTTATTGTCTAATTTATTAAATTACTTCAGAAGTGACACCGAGAGGTAGACAGGCTTAGTTTTACGTAAGAATTCGATAGACTATATACTTTACATAACCACAAACAAAAATATCTAGAGAAGTTAAATCTGGTGATCCTGCGGGCCATTTGACAGGACCGCCCTTACCAATCCAACGTCTCGGCAACCAGTCATTTAAATATCTTCTTAGATTCCTATAGAAATGTACAGGAGCTCCATCCTGTTGCAACCACATTAAGGACCACTGATTCTAATAATCAGTCGTCCGCATCCAGTGGGAATTTTCAGTGGCATAATAGTGCATGTTATGCCTGTTGACATGCCCATTGCTCTTAAAGGTCGCCTCATCAGTGAACAAAATTATGTTTAAAATATTTCTATTCCTTTCTAGAAGATTGTCCATTTTATAATAACTTTTTTTTCAAATGGAACACCCTATATTCCATTATACCACCAAATAACATTTTTAATAAGCTTTCTGTCAATATTTAGTTTGTCTCGGCAAATGTTAGTATAATTTTTACAAAAAACGTAGAAAAAAACTTTCCCAAATTGATGAAATCGTTTATGAAATTATGATAACCTCTCCTACACTTACGTGAAAAAATGGATATTACAAAATTTTAGGTATTACAGTTCTTCTTAATTTACACATGTCGATTTCACTCCAAATTGCCATTTTTCTTTAATATCAATTATTGATCTTTGACTACCTTTTTGTTTCCGATCGGCCTCTGCCATTATGTATACAATCTGAAACGTACCTACATATCAGTCGACAGAATTCTGAGACGTAACTAATACCAACTAAGAGAATTGCATTGCCACCAATAAATTCTTAGTAAACAATCATTATAACGCGCGCGCAGGTTCAGCTGTTCGTGTTAACCGAGGAGTTTTTGATGGAAATCGGTTATTCCGTTCATAAATTATGTTCGAGATTCGTGTTAACGAAAATTCGTGTTAACCGAACTGCTTCCTGTACAAGTTAAATTGGAGACGGTCGGGCCCATGATTTTAGTTCATCATATCGAGGTGTTTGAGTTAACAGAGTTCGTGTTAACAAGGGTTTACTGTAATTGTAACCTAAAATTCTTCATAACTCAAACATAACTAAATTCTTCAAGAACCATCCATAATAAACCTGTAATACCTTATATCATTTTGCTCAGCATTAACTGCTCTTTCAATTCACCAACTAATACACAGGGCATTCCATTTAAAAAAACAACTTTGGTATATTACTAATACTAGGACACTCTGTATATGATTTCTAATAATGTTAAATTGTAAAGGTATCGTGTGGCTATCGTCCCCCGAAAACCCCGTTTTGATATCTTTCAAAATAAGGGCGTAATTGATGGTCCACACACCTCTGGGACACCCGGTATATTCTACATTCTTTATTCTATATGATTTTAACGAAATATTCAAATTTCAATAATTCGAGATTGCAAAATCTTTAATAATAATTGTAGTTTTGGATATTTTCGAATTTACAGACTCCAAGATATTCAGATTTTAAAGAGGTACTGTGAAAAATAATAAATTTTTAGATTTGAAGATTATTTTAAAAATGAGCAACATATTGTACAGTTCTTTAAAAATGCCCAGTGAACTCTGTAACATAAAGTAATCTAACGGTGTCGCTTTTCAAGTTTATGGCACAATATTATTGCACGCTCGGTGTCTTGTCGGCGCACAAATACCAAAAATTCTTTAAAGCAAATGTTCTTGAAATTGTATATCGCGTCCGCTGATAGTAAAGTTCCAAATTGCAACCGTATCCGCAACAATTACTGTCACCTGCATCGACTCACATTTGCGACAAAAAAAAAAACACACCAACTACAATTTGAAAATAAATGAAAGCCGAGTTTCAACTAAAAAAAGGAGCGCCACCGGAGAGGAAACACGACTTCCAGACAGAAATTAATTTTCTGCTCTATATTGACCCTGTTTATCTGTGTAACCGTGACGTAGGACGGCACTAATTGGATCAGGTTGTTGCGTTCGTTCGCTTCCTCTCCCATTTATAACCCGGTTCTATCTTCGTTTATTGGCGCGACTTCCTCGGTTCGCGAGATTAGAACAATCCAAGCTCGGACTGCAAAACGAAGAAGGCGATATCTATGGATGTTCCGCCACTATCGGCCCGTTATTCACTTTGGCGGCAGTTATGAGCGCGTAATGGCACTTGGGCGGATTTTCGGATAGTTCTCTTTAACGTTTTAGGGAGGTGATTAATTTAATGGGCGCAATTATGTAGTTATTAATCGAGACGGAGTTGACACCCTGATGAGCAAATTGAATTATTTATTGATTGCGGGATGCATCAGCAAACGGGATATCTTCGTGAATGATTCGTACATCGTCGAGCGGCCAAATTTTCCATGTAAGTCTTGACTTTAGCCTTGAGATTATAATGCCGGTTCTGGCCCAGTTTGATGACCTGAAGTAAACTTTGGGTTGACCCAGACTTGAGCCTAGCTCCCAACACCCCGCGCCCACCTAGGGTTTGTTTTCGAGCAGTTTTTAAATTACAGGGTTAAAAAAAAATAAAGTTTTATTAACTTTATTGTGAAAGTGATCATCCTATAGGGATTTCTTTACATAAATGGAAAGTCCATTCTGTTATCTAAATCTATAATTTTAGGACATAGTTCTTCCAGTGCTTTTCGTATATGATCCGCCATAATTTGTCCTTTTAGGTACACCACATCAATATCCTTTTCAGTAATAATTTTTTTCAAAATATCTGCTGCGTTTTGCTTATCTTCTAACACATTTCTTGATGCTGTCGTCAAATCTCTGATAGGATTTCGTCGGCTTAAAAGTATAATGGACAATTGTACGTCCATCAAAAATGGTTAATTCCTTAACAATAAATTCTGAAATGTTAAAACCTTGTATATCAACGGTAGCCAACATCATCGCGAGAAGTTTTATTTTTTGAATAGGCTAGCTTTATTGTTTCTCCAACTATTTATACAGAGAAACATGAGACTGATCACATTATGCTTTGTTTATCTATACAACTGTTGTGCGCGTTGCCAAATCCCAACCATTTCACAGATTTAATTTCCTTTTTTTTGCAAAACTTTTTCAACTAAATAGGCATATAAAATCCACCTAAAATATCTAAAATATCTATGATATCTAACATATCCAGCCATTTATAATTTCCTTGTAAACTAAAACGCTTCCACATTAGGGATTTTAATGTTCTATTTGCCCTTTCAACAATAGGTGCTTTTTTTGAACTAAACACACTAATGATTTATTTTATATTTCAAAATGCGTGAACACATCAAATTTGACAAACAGGTCACTTTAAAATAGATCCAAAGGGAATTAGATAGGCAAGATGAATTTATAATTTTATAGATACATCAATCGTCACCTTGTGGACATGATGCAGATTTTCTGTAGTCACAATTGGAATTTTTATATGGAAAACTACGTCCATGGTGAAAATTTGCAAACCTCACTTTAGACAGCACATTTCCGAAGAAAGGCACAACTTTCTATATGAAAAAAATACAACAGCAAAACAGACGTACACACAAATACAAACAACCTCTAACCTGTCTGGTTATTTTTTAACCGAATTGGAATCTGCATTGTTCCTGTAACACTATGTTCCACAACGTCGAATCGTTCATTTTCCACTGAGTAGTTCCGTTGGAAGATGAATGTGATTTTTTGCCATTCGAACACGACATGTTTAGAAAATATCGAATTTGTTGTCTGGCTGACGCTGACGCTCTTACGCGTGAATATTAGATTGCGACATTTTCTGCATTGTGCCAAGTTTATGGAATTGTTGCTATACAATTCAATTTTATATTATGTTCGAGACGCGAACGGGTTAAGAGAGACGCTTTTTGTTCAAAATTTCAATTTTTTTTTTTTAAACTTCCCTAGTTTAGATTTTACAACAATCTCTTTGATGCTTCTAGATTAGTTTAACTTTTATAGCTTTTAGCTTATAAAAGTACAGAAAGAAAAGTATTCCTTTCAGAGAACACGCTGATCCATCAATATTCAAAGCAGTTCGCGAAAACGAAACTCCTCATTGTATCAGCCTCACTTTCCCAGAAGTTGAATATCGACCTAAACTTAAACAGGCACGTATAAGACTTGTTAAAACGATTTCGAACAACACGAATTGGTTATGAACGTTGCCGTCTAGAGAAGATGGAAGCGACTTCCACTCTGATTAATCTCGCCCAAGTTGCTAATGCTAAAACGGGTTATAAAGACGATCTTTCTAGCAGCTAGATTTAATATCTCCGATCTCGGTACGCAATTCCCGTAATTGTGAAGACAGTTTCAATTAAGGTAATTACCAACATTACTTGCAGCCGCGAAATTGACTTGTCATTCATTTTATTAGCGGTCTGCTGGAAACGACTCTCTCGTTATTTCATTTCGGGATGAGGCAAAAACTGAGGCACTCTAGCTAATTGACACTTCTTGAATTTTATACTTATAATTACGATGTGGCGAGAGAAAATAGCTCGAGTATACAATTAATTACATCCAAAGTGATCTAGCGTGTACACAATGTGGTAGACTTAACAAACTCTATTATATTCTGTGTGGAATTAATTGGAATTCACTGTCAAAAGTTGGAGAATGTAAGCCGTCAGAAATCCATTTTTGAATGTACACGGTATATTGTGTTGGGGTTCAATTTAAAAACTTTATGATAATGTTATCTTCACCTTTTGTTGAGTTCAAAAGTTGTGTGACGCGGGGTTGACATCGGATCCTGTCACGCGGTATTAGCATTTCTAACTTAGAATTGTTCTGTTTGTCGGTGTTTTATGTGACACGGATTTCATTTCTAGCGCGTTAAATATTAACGGGCGATCATGTAAAACGGGAATGATGTCCTATATCGGGGTAGCTTTCCGGATAATAACGGTCTTTTTGGCGTTGGATCTGGCGGATTTATGGTTATTAACGGACATGCGAATTTGTTTGAAAAGCTCTTCAAATCTCGAAATAATTTTGGTTCAATGTTAATATTGCTGGATGTGGGTGTACGTTTTGAAGGTCTCCGAATGTATAAATAAGATGATTTTTTTGTAAACTTAGTTATAACGGGTGTTTTTTTTTTACTTTGGCGTCAAAGTTGGCCTGGGAACGTGCCATCGAAGTGACAATTATTAATTTGACATCTGAACCTATATCTAACCTCACTTTTAATTTCATTAATCGACAGTTGAACACGTTAGTGCGATTAAGAGCAGTTGTAGTGTTACAATGAGGAAATACACATTCAAAGTGTCACAAAAAGTATAAAAAAAGTAAAAACCAAAACCATTTCTTTTAATGTTCAAGACAATGTTACAATTTAACAAAAAACCACCAACCTTTGCTATAATTAATTCTGCCGTAAATTTTCACAAAATCAATAGCAAACAAATTTTTTCCAACTGCCATTTACATTGTTTCTGTGTGCAGAACGCAATTTATGTTGCAGGAATTCGTTCAGTTCAGCCGGAAAAACTAACATTTTTTGCGAGGTGTGTATTTACCGTTGCTATAATCGGCCGATGGGGAAAACGACATTATCGATACCCGTTATGACGTTTACCGACTTCCATCATTAGAAAATCGTACATTAGTGTTTTGAGCAAAAACCTCCGAAGTGCTTTTTCATAGGATTTTTTACATTGGGGGAGGCCAAATATATCAAGTATTTGTGCTATCCGTAGATGTAATAAAGAAATTTTTTCGCTGCAGAATTCTTTTAAAATTCCAGGAGGCCCTTCAAAGTAAAACTTTGAGAATGCTGTTCGTTAAAGTTTTATTTTCATTGTTATTTTGATGGATGTGATCATTAAAGGGCAACTCTGAGTTGTTATCGCAATATGAATACACGGAAAGTAGATTCAGTCTAGACATGTTTAAAAATTACGGCGATAAAAATGTCAAATGTATCCTTAAGAAATAAGCATTTTAAAACATTCTATTCTACGTCCAATTTTGTAAATTACAATTTGCACCAGACAGTGTATAGCAGCTATGAGGACTACTGCAAAAATGGTGGATGCGCCGGGTGAAATTTGATAAAACAAAGTTGCAGTGTGCTTCATTACTTCTCAGTTGAATTCTGAAAGTATCATTTCCATGAATACAAATTAGTTTGCATTATATATACCGTAAATACCACCGCACAAAAACATGAAGGCGTCGTGGCAGCACAATAATGTAATTGCAATTCCGAGAAACTTTATTTTTACTAATTAAATTGAAAAGAACTTTTCTACCGCAGACCTGCTAAAAACGTCATATTCATCCCGCTGTACAATAGTCCTGATTTTCATCCAAGCAAATTTCCTCAAAACCAACAAACCTCTCCAACCATAAATAACCCCTTGTTCCAAGTGCTCCTCGTAATGATCACCTTCATTTCTAGCCGTTAATCTTCTTAAGAGGTAGAATCTTTATTGTGCGAGGATGACTCTCAAAGTGCAAAAATGCAATAGTTTGTAGCCGTAATTTATGGCCGGTTCGGACCTACTTCAAAAATTAATGATCTCAACACAATGGAATCTGTACTAAAACTTATGGTTTTATTATGGTAGTTCAGGAAATGGATTTTATGAGTGCTGCGAAAGCGAGGACCGATATCAAAGGGGGAAGACTTGTAATATTTACGATGGGAAATAAAGTATGGTTGTTTGGATGGGGAGTTTAATGAAGTAATTTTTCGCATTTCGTTGAGTTCTATTGTCGGCCGATTTATGAACACGCGGTTGCGGAGGAAGTAAAGATTTTCTTAAATCCGAAGGCGACTCGGTGTCTCCATAGTTAAGTAATTATTCTGTAGATAGTTTTTTGTCTCTGAACATAATTTGTGTCTGACAAAGTGCTAACAACTTACTAAACGAATATTCTTCATGTATTGTATAACAGACGGAACAACACACAAATATAAAACGGTGCATGGCATGTTCATCCCCAATTAGACCCATGACCTCTGTAACCCCCATGACGCTCCAGTTCCAGCATGGGTGTAGATTGGGACAAGGGCGGCTGCAGCCCTCGCTGAGTCATGCAGCGTCTGAGGACCACCTTCAAGCGGTCCCGTACACCGACCGGCGCCGAAATGAAGACCCAGAGCAGCCTGGAGGTGCCGAAGCAGGTGCGTTCCGCCTCCTTCGACGAGATACAACTGGAGGCGAAGCGGCTGCAACAACAGGCCGGGGGCGGCCAGTCGGACCCCTCGCCGCTCCTCAGAGTGCCCCAGTTCCCCGGCCAGCGGTCCCGCAGCGTCGACTCTGGGGGCAGCGAGGAGTCGGGCAACTACCTGGAAGTGCCGGCGCGACGCTTTCAGCGGCGTCGCTCGTCGAGTAGCAAGAGTCCGGTGTGCGTGCACTGTGTGTGTCTGGAGGAGTACGCCAAGCTCCATCCGGCAGACGAGCAGCAGCAGGAGATGCTGCCGCCGGCGATCAGCATCAGCGATTCCTCGAGGTGGGTCGGGTGCCCGGTGATTCCTTTGACCAAAACAGTTTTATCTTCACCTTTTAGTAACTCCAATAAGTAGTTTTTTAGTAACCCTTACAATAAATATCTTTAAAAAAAAACTGGTCAATATGTTGCCTCATCAGTTTTCAGTTATCTCTTTATCGTTTTCACGTAATTTCTCTACAAACCTTCTTTCTAAAGATGCCTTTCAGTGCGGGAAAGTGATGAAATTCCTAGCAAGGGCTCTACTAGTAGGGCGTTGGGTCAAAATGTCTTGTGATTCCTTGCTTAACTCTTTTCCATTCATCCCTTTTACTCTTCAGTCTTACAACACATTTTGAGTTTCAATTTCTTCCCCAAATAACAACCACTCCCTTTTTCAGCGAGTGCGACGAAGAAGTAATCCCAGAATGCGCCATCACCGTCACCCTCTCGCCGCTCCTCCCCCCACCGCCCATCCAGTCCCCCCCACCTCTACCAACATCGCCGATAATAGAATTCTTTCCGACCGACGACGTCCAAACACCTTCGACACCATCGCGACGAAAATCGATCCATCGACAAGAAGCCTTTTTCGCCGAACCCACCGGAACGTCATTGGAGAACATGTCGGACGCCCAGTCCGAGCTGTGTTCGGAAGGGACGTCCGAAGGAGCTCTGTCCGAAGGGGACGCCGCCAGCACCACCATCCCCGGCTTGGTGGTGCGCGACATCTACTTGCAAGTACCGGATTTGAAGAGGGACAGGGCTGCGTCCGTGGATTCCTGCTTTTCAAAGGTGTCCCAAGGAAAGACCGAGGAGCTGCAGCACTCGGGAGTGAGTCTGGAGGTGCCGGTGGGGCCGAACGTGGCGTTGAGGTCGAGGTCGGTGGATATCGTTCTTCCGACTGATGAACATGCACGGTATAAAGCGTTGGCGATGGCTGCGGCGTCGCCGGGGACTTCCTCGAGTTATTATAAGGGGTACGTTAGGTGTTGCATGGATAGTTAGTTGTAAAGTACATCAGAAAATATAATTTTTAACCTCAAAATGTTTTTTGGGGCAATCATAAGCCACATGTGGTTATATCAGTGCAATTACTTATTTAACCAACGTTCCTGCTAACTAAATCATGCTCAGCGCCAAACACCTGAAAAAACTTCAGAGCAGGAATACATACATACAGAATTATGTTTTCGAGTAAGGAAAAATTAAAAATAAGGACATGAAATAGGGGGAGGGCATGAGGGAACCACGGATCAGTTAAGACGCTTTTCCTTCGCGTTCCATATGCGTCACTTTAATGAAAACGAACCGACAGCCTGATTTCATGTTGAGTTGCGACGGATCTTACGTCTTATCGGCGTTTAAGACCCGGCGCAACTCAACATGAAAGCAGACTGTCAGTTCGTTTTCATTAAAGTGACGCATATGGAACGCGAAGGAAAAGCGTCTTAACTGATGCATGACTCCCTCGTGCCCTCCCCCTATTTCTTGCGGAAAACACTCACAAATTCAAGGGAGTAATTGCTGGTTTGGATTTAGACGTCACATCCGATGTGGTCATGATGTATAAACGGATCGATTATTGATCCGAAACCGTGCAATTTCCGCCTGGAAGACGTCGACGTGACTGGTACTGAAGTCTATTTTCGAATGTATGCTGGGATCATTAGCAAGCAATGACGGTGCATTGTTCGCAATAACTTTATGAAAAATGTCAGTGGAAACTTCGATGCTCATTGTTGCAGTCAGATAGAGCAGCTCCGAGCTGTCACTGAAGAAGTAACAACAACTGACTGAACTAATTAACCCACGTGAATGCAATAATGCTTGACATGATGGTAGTAATGGCCGGAATATTAACATATTTCGTAAATGCACCCTTCGGCAGGGTCGTAATACTGCATTAGCGCAAAGTGCATATAAAGTAAAGCACATTGTCATGTCCGAACTGATAACAGAGAATGATGCATTCAGAAGTGAGTGTAAAATATTCGCATATTCATATTTCTTTCCATTCTGCAGTCTTGTAGTTTCATCGTGCCACATTTTGCGAAATTTTGTACTTTTGGTTGATGTTACAGTCTTTTTTTTTGTGATAATGTCCACTACTCAATATCATGATTTTATATATTTTTGTACCTCTGTTACTATTCTAGTAGTGAATTTTTATATACACTGATCGCCGAAAATTATATATAAAATAAACTAATATTTATTAGTATAAACAATTGTTAAAACATGCTTGCGATTATTACAACATTGCAACGACTAAAATAAAAAAGCAGTGTATTATCTAAATAAAACTTTTCTTGTGCGTATTATGTAAATGCAAAATTAATTCAAAAAATACTTACCAATGCCACGAGATATCGCATGAATGCAGAACAAAATTATTCAACGATTTCCGTGCCACGAGAGATCATACTAAATACTTTACATTTTAATATTTATAGAAAAGAAAAAAGGCAGTAACACGAATTCTAAAGTTAGTAGTGGGTGCGAGTGGGAGTCTAAAAACTCCAAAGAGGTATAGAATTGAGTAAGGGATAGAATTCATATGGGCAATCTGATTTAATTCTGCACTCCGGTAATATGATCACACTGTATAATTTTGTGTTGTGCGTTCAAGAAAAAAATAGTCTCATGACGTATCAGAAAATATTAGATCGCAAGAGATAGTAATTAATAAAAACTTTCCACTTTTAGAAACTTTCCTTCTGAAACTTTGTCTTTGTAAGAACAAAAAATCCGAGCCTGGAACTCTTGTCGAATGAAAGACCAATTGTTATTAGCCCCACACAGCCTCTTCCACAAATATGAACAAAACCAGCTTGAGCTTTACAAACCGACGCTAATCACATCCGATGGAAACCCAGCACTTTGTCTAACAAACAAACGAAACAAACAAAGTGGTTGAAATTGATCAGATCGCACTGATAGATTTTTCTCTCTTTCCATTTGGATTAGTTAACGGTCGGCTTCAATCCGGATAAAACTTGTCGATTCGTGTGCTAATTCGTTTATATTTCCTGCTGGCTTAAATGTATTCAACAGGCGGTCGAAGTGGCGAAAATTAAGAAAGTTGCTGCGGTTAAGGTTTTGCTATTAATACCGGGTGTTAATTTAAATTAGTCATCAAGTCGCCTATGAATTTGACATAACATTTTAACGTATGTCTGTTGGCAATTTATGTTTTTAACTTGACAATTTAAATAAACTGAAATTAAAAATAATCTTTTACTCAGTTATTCACTTGTTGCAGTCGTCGAATAGATGTTTTTGGATTATTTTCGATTATTTGTTCCGCTTGGACAATAACCTCTGCTGTACATTTTTTTGGGGCCCCACTGCCAGGTTTTCGTAAAAGACTACCAGTTTCATTAAACTGATTCAATATTCTGTCCAAGGTTGTTAGTCCACGATAAAATTTGGAAATTCTTTTTGAAATTCTTGGAGACAGTCCTGTATCGAATATACCTAAACTCAATCCACTTTAGTCCCATTTCGGAAATAGCTTCTTAGTAAAAACACTTTTTGTTCTAAACTGTACGCCATCGTTTCGCCGTAAGCAGTGCCACGAACTGTTGTTGAAGTGTTGAATTTTCTATCGCTATGACGACAACTGTTATTGTTTAAACAATTCGTCAAGAGTAAAACCGCCAGCAGTACTTATCCAACAACTGTCAAGTATCACTTCGATTTTGGGTTATGTTAGTATAAATTGTATCAAGCAATAAATCACATGCGTTTTTCAATTCGTCTTCGTCACTCAAAAAATCATTAGCAACTTGATGACTAATTTAAATGAACACCTGCTACATGATTACTTATTTATAACGAGTTGGGTATTTATAGGTTGGTGGCGTCTTTCTGTACCTACGCGATGTTTTTCCACTTAATATTTATTGGGTTCCAGATGAGTGGATGGGTCACGGTTTGCTACAGTTTTAGAAAAAAGTATTTTTACTATAATAAAATTATATTTTGTGAATTTTATAACTGTGTTCCAATTCATCTTAAGTATCAGGTGGTCAAAACATTTTATTATATTTTACTTAGTTATGTCTTCGTTTGCCTGAGATACCCAAATGAGACTCGAAAGAAGAGACCTTGAGGAAATCTGAAAAAAAAACTTAAAGATGAGATTCCGGAGATTCAGAGAGGAAACGGGACCAGAACGGGATCAGAGTGAGAATAGACTGAGAATAGGTTGATAAGCAAAGAAGAATTCATTGAGATGAAAATCGGAAGGGGTTGGGAATAGAGTGAGCTCTCAACCCCAATTGACAACAAACTGATTTGAAACTGAGAAGAAACTGAGTACGAAAACACTTTGGTTCCTTGTAGTGCTTTGCTTGCTCTTTATAATGACACTTCAATCAATGTCCCGGCTGAACGCGTTTTCATGCTACACTAAATTGTAACTTCAACGCTAATTCTAAAGAATCGCGAACATACACTTATACTAGTTCGATGACGTCATAGGCAAAACAAATGCTGCACGTCGAACTCGTACCCGTTGTGGTCTCAACCGCTGGTAACGCATTATCAGTCTCGTAGCGACTCAAATCTGATAGTATTTTGTAACACAAGAAAGTTTGGCCGGTTATCATTGTACTTGAGGAGCGAATAGACGTTTTCACGTCAAGTGAAATTCATAGTGACAAAAAGTTGAGAATTGGCCCAGAATAAATTGAGAATAGGCTCAGAATATATTCAAACTGAAAAGTTACTGATAACTGGTTTGTATATATGTTTAGTGCCCCAATTGCTTTCATTGATTGATGCCTATATGCAGGCAACTTTTCCTTATCAGTTAGTGCATAACGTTCTTTATACAACCGTATAGCATTAACATGCATACTTGCCGTAATTATGCAAATCCCGAGCAATTATTACCACCACTACTGAAGTCACCAACTTTAAAACGTTCCCTTCATAACGAACGTACCTCGCATCCCCAAGTAGGTAGATCGGTAAATCTTTCTTTCTCTTCAATGTCACGCAATAAAGCTTGTCGCTCCAGGTTGCGTGCACGAATATGCTGTCACTCAATCCACGGCGCTTTTGTTACTATACGCGAAGCAAATAAATCACGAAATTGCTACGAATGAATATGAATAAAATCCGGCTTATTAATGCGAATTTTTACCACCATCCATAATAATGAGACGTGCACGATGTAAATGAAATTCTCGGGAATTTTAAAAAGTGTAATCCGCGTTGAGCACGTTCCTAGACGACTGTAGGAGATGAGGAAGTCGAATGTTGAATTGCGTCTGGTGAAATCTCCTCGACGAGCCATTTGTGGAAACCTCGTTTTTAATAAATTACCATCGACATCAATCTCGCTTCGCTCGAACGGATTCGGCTTTGATTGGATGTCTGCACTGTAAAATTCATCTTGGAAAAGTGTGTTTTAGTTTTCCAATTTTGTGACATATGATGACCTACGATTTAAATCTTGAAGTTAACCAAGAACATAATCAGCAGGGATAAAGACTGATTACTACCCTAATTTTTTGTAAATTACATTTATATACGTTATTAATACCCTGTAATAGTATATTACATACTAAGGCGGAAAGTATTTCATTCCTGTCGAGAGAACTATAGAACTCACACAGAGGGTAATTTGTAATCGTAATTTTGTATTTGTCAACTGCTTACGAGTTGCCGCGAGGCTGCAGCAACTGTTGTGTGATTGCCTTTATTAACAATCATACTTTTAATAATAATAATAATCCAGTGAGTAATGGGATTGGAGGTCGGGAATTGGTCACTTTCCAACCTCCTTTGCAGTTGGAACGCAATATATTACTAACCGATTGTGAATAAAATTTTTAGCCTGATTAGCTCTGTCCTATTTCAACGAACATTGAGATCAAGTAGATATTTACAATCCCACATCTATTCTCTATGCTTAATATGAACCTGACCTAACATATCTTTATCTAACCTGATCTGATTTGAAATAAGTTTGAGAATTAGGGTGTGTACTGTGATATTCAGAATTTACTCCTCTAAAGGGTAAATAAATTGGTTTACCACCTTTCCCGTGAGCCATTAAGGAGATTAACGAACTATTTTTCGAACTAAATTGAGCAAGAAAATAACCATTTTAGCCTTGACAGTTGTAAACTACGTTCTATCACATTTTAGACAGCCATGGTAACCCATTTTTTACACATTGAAGCTGTCACCTACCGCCTTTAAGCGGTAAAATAGTCCAAAATTTTCTTCTTTAAGAAACGCGCAAAAAAAAGATCCTTTATGATAAATATTGGTCGTATATTTTGAAAGAAGATACCGCACTTAACTGTCTTTGAATAAGTTTCTAAGATATAATAATGACCAATTTAAAGACACACGAAGGCGCACCATCTCGTGGTATAAATAGTAAGCATCTCAGTTGCCTATTTATCTTGTCAATTTACAATGTCACTCAATCTAAAAATGTTAATTTATTGCGATTATTACTCTCATAAAATACAATAATATGGCAAAATGGGTGAAGTCATTGAACTAAAAGTAAAACACGTCAAGAATAAGATAATAAAAAAGTTAAGGTAAGTCAACAAAACACTCGAAAAACATAACCTCTCTCATATTTTTAGGAATTTTTATTTATGCATTTCTACAACTCCCGTATTCTTTTGGGCAAAATCCGCATGCGTCACACTATCCTGCACCTATCTTTATGTCAATAATGTGAATGTAACTTCGGTGCAACGATAATTTTTGTTAAATGGGGGCGCGAATGGAAAACTTCGTCATCGGATAAAAAGTTGTATACATTATGTGTGTGGTAGGCATTTTACATCACTCAGTTTTATTAAAACACTCCGCTTCCCGTCGTGTTTCAATATTAAAACTTCGTGATGTAAAATTGAACCTACCACACTTAATTTGTCGACTTCCGTAAACAAACACATTTTGCTTGTTTCCTCTTAAATTCCCCATTCACTCATTAATACGATCCGTGCAATTGCAAGCACAAACTGCCATCCCCATGCGAACGATGCGATCGGTCTTCACGAGAAAATAATCTCGTTAACTTAGTAGTCACACGACCAAATACAACATTGCTCCGGCGGTAATCTGCTTTGCAAATTGTCTAGTAATGAGAAACTTTGGAACTCTGTTCGGGAAAAGCCATTTTAAAGTTCGTAGACTTAAGATGGGACGTGATTTTATTCACGGGAATGCGAGGGGCGTTTTTTCTGTGACGGGACGGTCAGCTCGTAATAATACAAACTCGTATCTTTATATTTTTAACAATGAAACTCGTCTAGATGGGGACGCCTACGAACTTTTATATTAATTAATTGCGTCAAGAGACTACAATGCGAATACAATGGGACCGTCTGCGTTTGGGGAGGAAAACGGGCTAAAACGAGAGCGGAATGAGCAAATAGGGGCTGTTTTGGGGCCGGTCTATCGGAGTATTTTTAGATGTAAATGGGGCCAGGGGTAATTGATAGGGGTGTTTACACGTAATTTGTTGCTGATTTGAATGTTAGATGGTGATGTGTGGCTAGGCAACTTTTACTACACTTGTGTTAGATTAGCATACGTACTGTTACATTTTTTAAATGTACGCGCCCCACGCGTAAAGGGTTTCTATTAAGCGGAGGGTTATAGAAACAAATCGTATCAGTACGGATATATAACAGGCGGCAGATATAGCAATTAATGTGGTAAATTGCAATCGGTTATTTGGCCGGATTTGAGTACCGTGAAGCGTGCGTGAAACTAGGAAAGAGGGTAAGGTTACGACGCTATTTTATATACTGTGCAGGTTTAATTGTTCCCCAATCAATTTAGGCAACACCACCCACCAATTAATAAG
Organism: Diaperis boleti; assembly: GCA_963583935.1. NCBI lineage: Eukaryota > Metazoa > Arthropoda > Insecta > Coleoptera > Tenebrionidae > Diaperis > Diaperis boleti. The sequence continues at coordinate 43,948,306 of OY757248.1, forward strand.
GACTGCTTTTTCTTCGCATTCGAATCCTTTCTTTCCCCGTTAGTTTATTCGCCTCAAATAGCAGTTTTCGGCTGCTTCTTCACTGACTGTTTCTTCTTTCTGCTGTTTTTTTCTCGAATATATTTGTCTTTATGAACCAGGTCTTTGATTATCTTGTGATAATGTGTCGTCTAATGAATTTAGTCTAGTGTTGTCCCTTTGTTTTGAGCAGTTTTTCTGTTGCTCTGTATTCTCGACCACGTTGTACAGAAGATTTCAGCAACTTATGCAAACAATTTTTCAATCTATTATTCCATAAATTCTGAAATATATGGTATGAATTAATTTACCTCACTCCAATAAATAATAATTTTTCTCGACTGAAGGTCGTACACGCCTGGATTCATGTATTCATTTCAAAAACGGCGAAAATGTTGGTACAATCTCATAACATTCCAACAATTTTTTTCATAAAATATATGACGGCAATACCCAAGCAACACATCTAGTCTAATAGACGTTAAAATTTCGACTAGACTAGACGTCTAAGGATGGTCTATATAGACTGTTTATCGACGTCCAAATGTCCGCCAGATAGAAGTAAATATTTCATCAAACTTCGATTAAATATAGACGTAAATATTTCGTACAAATTCGACGATATATAGACGTACAATTTTCATCTAAAGCGAATATAAAATTTCGTATTATAGACGTAGAAACATGATCTATTTTGAGTCTAATCATTACAGAAAATGAAATAATGCAAAAATAAAATGAATTAAACATAATATGTATATTGAATACCAAATACAATTCATTTAACAGCCACCCTTATTGGCACCATAATGCCGCTGAGTTGATAACTTCAGCCATTGTCTTGAATGGCGTTGGTGATCACTACGTCATTTAGGTCCTAGGGTTTGTTTCCCGTTGACGAAAAATACAGATTCTGAAATTAGTTAATTAAGTACTCTATTGAATTAAGCTTCGTCGCAAATTTGTTCGTAATCACATTTTTTTAGTATATTCAGCACGGCTTGACGAACAATAGTCCACCCACCAATTGAACTTAGACGGCTTTTCTAAAATCATAAATAATTGGTAAAATTAATTTGGAAGTTATCTTATCAAACCTTACCAAATAGCTGTATGCTAATGATTTCTCATAAGTTGGTCTTGTACCGTGGTCTCCCTGTACTAACACAATATTTTCTAACGAAGTGTCGAGAGGGAACATGGGTCGAGCACTTGCCGGTGGAAAAATCACGTGATTTTAGTTCCGCACGGTATTGGGTAGTTTGTCTAGGGTCCGACAAAGAAATCTACCTACAACGAGGTCACTTACCCTTACGCTTGAAAAATACATCCATAAACCGTTAAATTTCTTTTCGTGAAATTTGAGAATATTTTAGTAATTGTAATAATATTTATCCGTGACAACTTACGTGTCACTTACGTAGCAACTTTTGCCTACTTTATATGCATTATCACATAAAATACAAAAATTAAACTTTCCAGTGAAATCATATTATTTATGTATTAATGATGATGGATGGTAACATAAATTTCGATGCTTCTGCTGCTTCAAGAACTTGATTGGTTGATCGTCGGTTTCTTTTTGGAATTACATATTTAAAAAAATATCTACATCTACACAAAAGATGACTTAAGTTTTTTCAACTTAATTTTGTTTTTGTTGGCATCCTAACCAAGAAAACATTTATATTATGTATTACGATTTAGCTTGATCTTAATCGTTCAAATTCATATACTATACATTATTGTTGTCCAATTTATTTATCTGAAAACGTTTGCGGATAAAATAGTACTTCTATATTATATTATTCAGAGAATGAGTGGTTTTATGTGCTTCACCTGGATATATAGATATCTTTTTTCTATATATAATATATGTAGAAGTTTATACATATAATATATGTATAAAAATGACTGAAGTTCGACTGTAAATCTATAATAGACGTATATTCGACATCTATATTGTAGAGGGTCTAAAAATCATCTACCATAGACGTCTATATTTAGTTCAATTTTAGACAAAGACGGCTTATAGACGGTGTAGACAGTGTTTCGACGTCTATTAGATTAGGATGTGTTGCCTGGGTAATAATATAAATAATACAGTCTAGATTTATTTCATTTGCAAACTGTGGCGTAGGTTACACCCTTCACTATGAAAGCAAACAAAAATATTCCCGACGCGACGCGATAATCCAAAAACTTTTGGTTTGTGTCACAGAAAAATAATAACGCTAAACTTATTAAGAACTAGCTGATACCCGGCGTGCGTTGCCGCGCCCCAAAAATAAAGTAAAACACATCTCATCTGATTTGACCGGTGCAACAAACAGGTAAATCACGATGGGTAAACAATGAACCGATCCGGGTGGCATGGTATTACGCTCATGTTATACAGTTCTCTTGGCGAATATTATTTGATTTGTGGACAAAATTTCGATCCGTTGACCGGTGTAGGAAGGTGCCTATTCGGAACATAGAAACAGACAAACATATAAATAATAAAACACTTTTATTTTTATTGAACAGTATCTTGAAATATAAACAATATTTTTGGTTTGTCGCATACATAGTTTTTCGGTGTTCCCTCCCTGTAGCAAGCAACATATAATTGGCCATGTAAGAAACATCGACTTCCCAAATTGAACCCAGCAACACTCAGTGACTGTCGTCCTTGCGCTTTGTTGATGATAATTGCGAAAGCAAGGCGCACTGAATTGAATCCGTTTGAAATCGAAAGGCAAATAGAACAATTGGTATGCGTGGGATGAGTTACATTTTCCATTGAGCATGGTTGTTTCAATGGACGCTATGTTGTTCAGGTGTTTCAGCAGGTCTTAAGTTGGTGTTCGAGTCGTCCGCTCTGTAGTGCAAGTGTTTGCAGCTCTTAAAGCTGAAGCTCTAATTCGAAAGTCTTCAAGTTGTGTGCTATGTTGTTTAGGTGTTTCAGCAGCTTTTGAAATCTCTTAACCGCATTTCCTCCATATGACTTTTACGTTGGTCGGGTTTCTCAGCTGCCCTACTGGCTTTCATTTGCCTCGATTTTTTGGTTGATTTGACAGATGATTTTCCTTTTTTTAAGTATTTTCGGAAATAGTAGACAAAACGTAAGACATTCAAAACACAACGCGCGAGTAGCTGTGCCCCAAAAAAGAAGTAAAACTATTTTTCTAGTGAACAGCAAATTAGCGTTATAAATTGATTAGCGTTACTTGCCGATTGCACGTTATACCGAAGAAGGACTTGCGCCTACTTCGAAAGCAATCCTGGACACATCCACAATAAATTTTGGCACTTCTCCCTCGACTTCACCAGACCCTTCCGAAATGATTGTCACTGTGATATTTTTATCTGACAGACGATTCAATTTCGCCCGGTTTGAACATAATTTTTTTTCTTTACGAAAAAGAGTGTCACTGGGGTCGTCAACTCCCCCCTATGGTACTCCTCATTGCGGATATTATTTGGGGTCAAAATTTCATAACGATCGTTTGACCGGTGTAGGAGTGCATAACATACGAACAAACAAACAAACATTGATTTTATATGTATATTAGTTTCCCCACTTTTTCGCGATTATTCTTCCACATGTATTATGTATATTATTTTAATTATGCATACTCCTCCATCTGTAACCTACAAAAAGTTATCGCGTGTAACGTAATCTTAGAAATTTGTGTTTTTACATTATTTACTACAGACACGATAATGTAATTTCCTTATTTTCCCTTAAGACATTTTTGCGAATAACGCTGCGGGGTGTCAAATTTTACTATTTCGCCGTCGGGAATATTTAGTAACTGCCAGCTAATTCAATCCCGTTATTTGCGAGGGGGACCATCGGGCGGAACGCTTTGATGTTTTAAACACAACTGCAAAATTCATACGTTATTTGCGTTGAGTTGGTAATCGAAGCAATTGCGTCATTGCCGCCGGCTGGAAAACTTTACACCTGAAATTTTCATAAACAGATATAATACCGTTTTTTCTGTCAGGTTGTCTTGAAGGAAAATTTACTAAAGCCACGAAAATGCTCAAAACTATTGTGCGATGAATTTTATAGTTCAGAACCGGACCTGCTTGATCCCTCATTAAATTATGTAAATACACATCTAAAGATAAAATTTCATTCAACATTGTATAGATCCGAAGAGATACACGCAGCTAATTTTAGTCGATTATTGCTCAAGATAAAAAGTATTGGACACGAACACATGTACCGCGATTTGATTAATATTGTATCGTATCAGATCAGCTGTTGTAGACATTTAATAAATTACAGGGAGTCGTTCCGGGAAATATTAAACGAAATCAGGTAACGGAGGCACCGGGAAATTATGTACGTGTGTGTGGAGTCGGGACCGATAACGTAGGTTTAATAATAGATCGACTTTCAAGGAGTAAAGTCAAATTCTATGTAGGTTTTGATTGAAAAACTGGAGGGAATTACACAGCCGTGAAACTGAGGTTTTCGCAATTTTCAACGGTTTGATAATAATTAATGAGGTTTTCCTGCTCGTGACGCTAACCCTGTTTTGAATTATACTGTACGAAGTTTGTGTTGGTTTGTTTTCCTGTTGTAGTGATTCTGTATTATATGAATCCTCAGTTTTAAAGAAATCCGAAAGATAAGTTTTATATTACCCTCGGAGGAAAATTAAATTGTAGAAAAAGGTATACAAACGTCCATCAATACTACAATGTACCACTTCCCCAAGCGGCTAAATTTAACATCCGTTTATGCCATTCCCGGTGCACCAGCGATAAATTTGCGGTCAGCATTTTGACGCCCGTGACAACAGTTCTATTATCGTTCCGGGTGAATTTTTGAGACGGATAGAACCGGGCCGTTTTTCGATAAAACACCGCGTCATTTCGAACGGCCCGTGGGCCGTTAGTGATGCAATAACCACCGACAAAAAGATAAAAACGTTGCAATCTGTCACATGCATGGAAAAGCAATTTTGCAGCCCACCTTGGCTTTTTCGGCCTTTAAATTGTTATCTAAATTTAGAAATTCACTTTGTGGCGTCAAGATATTAAAAAGCGCTCATTTATTTTGTGTGGGCACGCCCGCGTTATTTATTTTTGTTTGAAATGTTGGTAATGAAAAGGATGAACATGGGGAATTTATCTCCGTGTTTTCACTTCGTATATAATGACAGTGTGGTAAGTGAATTATGGGGATGTGATCCTGGATGGTTATGAGGATGTGGTCTAAAAAGAGGTCTTCCTTGTGTTTGATTTATCTTATTCAGATCGTAAACAAAAATTTCATATTCACCGAACGACTTGTAGCCAACAGTTGACAAAACGCAACTCACTTCTTAGAATTGACTTTATTGACAGTTGACGATTGTTATGCAATTGAAAATTGAGTTATTTATTGATTGATATTAGAACAAAATAAATGGAATAGCTTTTTATAGTTTCACTTATTGTAGATCGCATATTTCAATCAAAAGAAGTTCTTGGATCATGATCGTTCCACAAATCTGCAAAGTAAGAACCTTGACCTATTTCTGTGTTACCGGAAAGTGCAAATTGGAAACCGTTTCTAAATCTTTCAGCAAAATTTCTCCAGTAAACACAATAAAAACATCTACGCACAGCGGAAGATTATTGGATCATCATAAACAAGAGATTATGTATATTTTTGTTTTGACGTCCTTACAGTTTGAAAATAAAATTTGGAAAAAATAGCTCACCACTCCGAAGCAAACAAAATAAATTCATTTTCAGGATTAACAATATATACAGTAGACAGGAGAAATGGGAGAAAGAAACCTATAAAAAATCGGGATGTGGAAAACTCCATGTAAGTAACAAGGAATGAAAGTGGCATACAAAAAGAAATAAGCTAAGTAAAAAATGGGATAGTTCAACTGAAGGATGGGGAATATGGAACGGAGAAAAAAATTAATGCAATGCAAGAAGAAATATAGAAACACGTTTTGATGCTTAGGAGAAAAACATAGGCAGTAAATTTTGTAGGTATATGTAATTTGCTAATAACTTGTTAATAAGTGTTCGATATTTCAGACGACGATTTTTCAGGTATTTTTAAGATAAAAGTTCAGATAAACAAGGGTCCGCAAGGCCTGCAGTTTTGAGGGTGTTAAATATTTCCGAAGAGTGCTGGAATCAATAAGAAGAAGACTTTAAGACCAAGCTTAAACGACACGGTGGGTGGAAATCTACCACCGTGGCCGAAAGCTGATGATGAATCCCTGACCAATAAAATGGAAGTTGACAATAGAACAATCAGCTGTTCCTCCTGCAGACGAATCGTCTTCGAAATCTACAACTGAAAAACTTCAGGACCCTCACAGCACAGTTAGTAGAAGAATCAAGTCAAATCTGATCAGTAATGAAACAGTTAGACATCCAATCATATTTAATAATTGTCAAAATAACACCAGTACTATAAATTTTGTAGATAAAAAAAATCAATTAATAAAAATTGTTTGAGTGAGTAAAGAAATTTTTTTTGCACTCATAAACGCCTGTATACATATTGGGTGTCCCAACTAAAATTTGTACCCCCCAGCAATTCAAATTTCGAAAGATTCAGCAAAAAACGCTCGAACAGGTCAATTTTGTTATCAAGGGGGACCAAATTGTACCAAATTCTCAAGTCTTTGATCTCACCCCTTTAGCCAGGGGGGCCACCCCTTAAAAAATTTAAATGGCATTGGGGGTCGTGTGATATCATTTTAAAGCTTATTCAGTTCTCTATCCAGACCTACATTTTTTTTTCGAAATTGTAATTGTTGGGGGGTACAAATTTTAGTTGGGACACCCGGTACTATAATGATCTAACTGATTCGGGAAAGTGCCAAGGCCAATAGAAAGGTACATCCTCGATCCAAAATGATTAAGGGTTAAATAAAAGGAATGGGGAAAAATGATAATCCATAAAGATCAGAAAAAAGCGGTAGTCATCATCCACAAACGCTTCGTAATGTCGGTATCATTATTGAAATAATCTATTGATTTTCTGTCTTAAATAATTGCTCCATAAATTATGTACTGGAATAAAAGGATCTGTGTGGCTGCTCTTCGATATCTCTTTGAAACATGAAAGGTAAAATAAATACAATTTGAATAGATAGATGAGATGGGCGATTATTTTTAAGACGAAGAATCAATACCTACTTAGTAAACTGTTAATTTTACATCGACACTGTGACCTAATCTATACAGTAACAAACTGTATTACGTAACAGTCGTTCATTGCGTTGCAATTCTACCAGGGAAATTGAACCATTGATTTGCCCATGAACTCAATTGTAATAAATTTATTTGCTTACATGGCAAAAATGCGAAGCTGTGGGTCAATCGATATTCAGTGTTGATCCTCAATTTTCCACGATTATCACCAATAATCGACAACTGGAACAGAAAACCGAAAACTTAATTGGTTTTAAATTAAGAAAACCTCATTTTCTTCCGAATTACCACAGAATTACGCTCTCATAAAGCAAATCGCAATTACCCCATAAACTTTTCTCTCGGATCATAACAATGATCCGTGTGTATTTAGCGAAAAAGCAAACACCTCTAATATTAGAGCAACAGTGAAAATAAGTCGCAACCTATATAAACGGAAAACCTCATCGAAATCGCACAGACTTCAGTGAAGAGCATCAACGTCAATCGTGAAGCTGAAAATACAACTTTGAGGAAAACACAGCACACGTTAACGTTACGTACAGATAAGACCCAGTTCGACGCTCGTGTCTGTCTCATTCGACATCAGTTGGTTTTCCGACGCGTTAACATGTTAGTCGTGCATTAATCGGTACAAGTACTGTAAACATTCATTAGTACGCTGTTACGAATATCTACGAGCACCTAATTCTGATCTAGTGTTATTTGTGTTGGGGTATTGTGATGTAGTGTCGGTGTTGTTCGGATGGGTGTCGTTCCCTAATGGTATTTACAGTATGTCCTATGACGACAGTGGCAAGGAAGAGACAATTGTTAAGGCGGAGATCGGTTTATTACAAGAATTGTAGGAGGCACAGGTAGGGGGGCTGTACGCTAATGCTGCGAGTTAATTTTAATCGACGATAAAAGGTGTGATAACAGTGCTCATTTCAAATTATTAATGATAACAGGTGTCTTCGAAAGTGTAAAGGAAAGCAAGACTTACTCATTGAAATTGAAACAATACAAAAATCAAGAAGACTAGAAAATCAACAGTTTTTATTCTATTTTTTTTACACTATTCATTAGACACAAATCAGCTTTATGATAATATTAAGCGCGGACAGCGTCGTTAAAATTTGCCCACAAATTAATCCATCAATTATCTCCAATTCTCAGGTTCGTTACAAGTTCCTAAGTTGCTCATTTGCTCAACAACAACATCTGAAAATTTTTCAAATTCTCAGGGCTTAAGGTTTCTCAGGGCAATTTTTGTTTCTCAAATTTTTGGTTTTATAAATTTGTCAGATTCGTCAGATCGGCAAATTTTCAAAGATTTCTTTGGGTTCTTCTAGGTCTCAAGTTCAAATTCATCAGTTTACTAGATTTAAAAATTCCTCAATATCTCAGGTTCTTTAATACTTCAGGTCTTTAATATGTTAGTGTCACGGTCAAACAAACAGGAAAGGTAATTGTTGCGGCGTTGAACCACAGGATTAAATGCTTGTGCTCGAAGGACCAAATGGTGCGGCGTTGAACAGCAGGAATAAATGCTTGTGTTACTAACGAATAATATTCTTCAACAATCCTTTCCCAGATCCCCATACGGGCTATATTGTCGGATTACGTCTTAAATCACCGCGAATTATTTGTGGGGTGTGGCTTTATATTTATTTTTAGTAATAAATTCCCTGAACAGAAAGGACGTGAGATCACACGCTGTCACAACAGTAAACCGGAAGGCAAGTGAAGCGTTGCCGTGGTCTCGCTTTTCCGGTACTTCAGGTTCCCGATATTCAAGTTTCTCAGATTAAGTTCTAGGTTCCTTTTCATCTCAGTTTCCGTCAGATTTGTTGATGAATTTCATCGCTCGAGTTCCATTATCAAACTTGGACGTTATTTTGAAATTTTTAGAATTTAGATTTAACGGCGCATCCACCATTTCTAAACTGGTTTCCTGTTAGTTTATCGACACTAAAAAAGAATCAATACTGACGATAGTGGGATATTAATAGATCGATCTAATTAGACCCGTATTTAAACCTCCCATAGTTATATCGAGTACCATTATGGCTCATTAGTTTAAAGAGTATTTCGTGGATGGTTGACGGCATGAGATATAATAGCATGACAAGCAATTATGTACGTATGTAGATTGAAAATCGATTTTCACATGCAATTGTCGAGAATTAATTAAATAGCCATATTGCATATGCCCATCTATCAAAGTTCCTTACATGATTTGATTGGAATTAATTGGGGTGATTTTACGATTGTGAATACGAAAACTGTATATATTGTCGTTGCTGCGAATTTCTATACAGATTAAATCTGAACACTTCTGTAACGAAATGTGCGTGGGCGTAATTAAAAATGATAACGAGAGATTTGTTTGACCTAAATGTTGGGCTGAGCAAATAAGATGGGATCCGCTAATGCATAAATTATCATGAAACGAGCAACAAATAAGGCAGAAAAGAATTTTTATCGTTCGACACTGACAGAATTTTCAAATTTTCGCTTGTGTAAACACTCTCTGTCATGAAATAATGAAGATGACAGATAAACGTCAAACTATTTTTATGGATTTTAAGCAATTTAAAGACTTTCCGGGGTTGTGTCGAACGATAAAACGTTGTATTACACTCGATCCTGTGTAGATTGAACGCTTTACGCCACTCGGGGCTCACAAAAGCACTCGTTTCACTCGTGCTTTTAAAAACCCCTTGTGGCATAAAGCGCCCAATTTACACAGGAACTCGTATAATAAACTACTATTACAGGAAATAAAATTGTTTATCAAAGATGCAAATTGGATGTCTAAAGGACGTGTGTCGTTTCTTAGCTGTAAGTTTCGTGTGTGCTCTTTGTAATTTTTGGTTGGTTTTGGAAGATATGTTGAAATTGAAAAAAGTAAAAATTGACCAAAAACATTTTATTTTACTAAAAAAAATTTCATGCATAAAGCAAAAAGGGAAAAGTGAAGTTTGAAAAAATATTTCCTTTTTCCATCAGGTGGAAATTGACACAATGCTTTGCATTATAATATTCTGTATAAGAGGAAGTTTTTAGTGAAAAGGTTGTAAAAATGAAAGATGTCTTGCGTGAAAAAAAAAATTGGAAGATGTAAAAGTGTTCAATCTTTTATTAAATAAAACTGGTAAACTGTAATAGGTTATGGGCCCATGCCACGTGGAAATGTGCCTGTAAATCAGTTTATATTATATATTTATAGTCGCGTCAATGAAGTCTTTTTCTCGGAAGTCCTCAGAAACAACTCCTATTTTGATGTTTTTTTTTTTAAATATTTGCTTTTTTTATATTATTTATAATCAGAAACCTTTTGGAGCGGGGACATAACTATTACTATTATTTATCTACAACTGATTAATAACTGACGTATTATACTTGTAACTATGAATACTTAAATAGGTCTATTAAACACAGACAGCCAGGCCTGGTTTTTAAGAATTATTATTAACTAGCCATGAAATAATGAATATTGACAACTGTTGAGATTTCTTCTCAAAGTCAAGTTTTTCATAAGATTTGTTTTATTCTTTCTTTATTTCTTTATCTAGAACCGATTTAATTTAGGTATTATACATGTAACCTATGAATACTTAACTAGGTCTATTGAACACAGACAGTTAGGCTGGGTTTTTAAGAATTATTATTAACTGGCCATGAAATAATGAATATTGACATTTTTTCTCAACGTCAAGTTTTTAACAAGGTTTAATTTCTAATTTTAATTCCAAAAGTGCAGTTGTAGATAAAACGTCGTATTTCACTCGCATATAATGGTGTCTATTATACACTCGAATAGTTAAAGTTCTCGCCTGCGGCTCGTATTTTAATTTCCATTCTCGTGTATAATAGCCACCATTATTTGCTCATTAAATAATGTACTATTAAACAATATGTATGATATTTATCTAAAAAAAATAGTTTTGCGTTTTTTTAACAGACTTCAAAAAATGAGGAAGTTATCAATTCGGTTGTATGTTTTTTTTTTAATGCTTGTTACCTCAGAACATTTATATATTTATATTTCATTTAAATCCCATGGAAATCGAGAAAAATCCTCAAATTTTCGCTCCCTTTTATTAACCGACATCATCATGTATGTTCACCGATTTCTTCGTCAATTGTGGACCGATTTACAAAATTCTTCTCTTATTTGAAAGGGTATACTCTTAAGGTGGCTCCATTATCAAAAAATCAGGATCTGACCAGGGAATCCCATGGAAATCGAGAAAAATACTCAAATTTTCGCTCCCTTTTATTAACCGACTTCATGTATGTTCACCGATTTATTCGTCAATTGTGGACCGATTTTTAAAATTCTTCTTTTATTTGAAAGGGTATACTCTTAAGGTGGTTGCATTGTAAAAAAATCAGGATCTGACCAGGGAATCCAATGGAAATCGAGAAAATTACTAAAATTTTCGCCCATTTTTATTAACCGACTTCATGTATGTTCACCGATTTATTCGTCAATTGTGGGCCGATTTTCGAAATTCTTCTTTTATTTGAAAGGGTATATTCTTAAGGTAGTTCCATTGTCAAAAAGTCAGGATCTGATCAGGGAATTCCATGGAAATTGAGAAAAATCCTCAAATTTTCGCTCCTTTTTATTAACCGACTTCATCTATGTTCATCAATTTCTTCGTCAGTTGTGTACCGATTTACAAAATTCTTCTTTCATTTGAAAGGGTATACTCTTGCGGAAGTTCCTTTGTCAAGAAGTCAAGATCTGATCAGGGAATCCCATGGAAATCGAGAAAGATCCTCAAATTTTCGCTCCCTTTTATTAACCGACATCATCATGTATGTTCACCGATTTCTTCGTCAATTGTGGGCCGATTTTCAAAATTCTTCTTTTATTTGAAAGGTGGTCTTGAGGTGGTTCCATTGTCAAAAAGTCAGGATCTGATCAGGGACTCCCATGGAAATCGAGGAAAATTGTCAAATTTTTCCTTCCTACAAGAATTGATGAACAATTTTTAATTATTTTATTTATAAATGTCTAAAATAAATAATCCACAATTCATAATAATTTTATAATTTACTTTCGTATATTATTTGTAGAATAAGTATTGAAAAACTAATTTTTTTATATAAATATAATAAATAGTGTTTAAAAAAAACAATATAAATAATTATTTCCCCACTTCAAAAGGTTTCTGATTTTGAATAATATATAAAAAGAAACATTCACAAAAAAAATCATTAAAATCGAAACTGTTTCTGAGGACTTCCGAAGATTGCCTGTTTTATGTATTTATTGACGCGACTATTATTTGAACACGTGTGGAGAAAAATCAAAAAGGGAAAAATGGTTTTTAGAATCAAGGCGGTTAAATGAAGAATGTCAGCTGTGTAGTTGACATACGAATTTAATTTTTCTTGTAAAGTGTTCAATCTTTTGAATAAAAGTGGTAAATTGTAATATTAGGCACACCACAAACAAATCGTGGTACTGCCTTTGGACCTTCAATGACATTGTTTTGATTTTGTAGGGGTGAGGGACCCCCAGCTAGTAAAGAGAAAATGGGAATCACAGAGGAACAGTAGGTGTTACCGTTTTCCGCTCAACTTCAAAACTTGACTGATCTTTTTGAAGTCTTTAGGGAGCGAAAACTGTTATTCTCATTAAATTCGGCTTGGGTGAAAGAATATTTTCTAAAACTCAACATCGATTATTTCTTTTTTTTAGTTAGCCATCCAATTAGCGTTTGAAATCCAATTTTAATTGTTTTCTGCAGCAAATTTAATTCATCCCAACTTTAGCTCTTTTATTTGAAAGGGTATATTCTTAAGGTGGTTCCATTATTAAAAAATTAGAATCTGACCAGGGAATCCCATGGAAATCGAGAAAAATACTAAAATTTTCGCTCCCTTTTATTAACCGACATCATGTATGTTCACCGATTTATTCGTCAATTGTAGGCCGATTTACAAAATTCTTCTTTTATTTGAAAGGGTATACTCTTGAGGTAGTTCTATTGTCAAAAAGTCAAAAAAAAAAAATTTCATGCATAAAGCAAAAAGGGAAAAGTGAAGTTTGAAAAAATATTTCCTTTTTCCATCAGGTGGAAATTGACACAATGCTTTGCATTATAATATTCTGTATAAGAGGAAGTTTTTAGTGAAAAGGTTGTAAAAATGAAAGATGTCTTGCGTGAAAAAAAAATTTGCCTGTAAATCAGTGTATTTATAGTCGCGTCAATGAAGTCTTTTTCTCGGAAGTCCTCAGAAACAACTCCTATTTTGATGTTTTTTTTTTAAATATTTGCTTTTTTTATATTATTTATAATCAGAAACCTTTTGGAGCGGGGACATAACTATTACTATTATTTATCTACAACTGATTAATAACTGACGTATTATACTTGTAACTATGAATACTTAAATAGGTCTATTAAACACAGACAGCCAGGCCTGGTTTTTAAGAATTATTATTAACTAGCCATGAAATAATGAATATTGACAACTGTTGAGATTTCTTCTCAAAGTCAAGTTTTTCATAAGATTTTTTTTATTCTTTCTTTATTTCTTTATCTAGAACCGATTTAATTTAGGTATTATACATGTAACCTATGAATACTTAACTAGGTCTATTGAACACAGACAGTCAGGCTGGGTTTTTAAGAATTATTATTAACTGGCCATGAAATAATGAATATTGACATTTTTTCTCAACGTCAAGTTTTTAACAAGGTTTAATTTCTAATTTTAATTCCAAAAGTGCAGTTGTAGATAAAACGTCGTTATTCACTCGCATATAATGGTGTCTATTATACACTCGAATGGTTAAAATCCTCGCCTGCGGCTCGTACTTTAATTTCCATTCTCGTGTATAATAGCCACCATTATTTGCTCATTAAATAATGTACTATTAAACAATATGTATGATATTTATCTAAAAAAAATAGTTTTGCGTTTTTTTAACAGACTTCAAAAAAGGAGGAAGTTATCAATTCGGTTGTATGTTTTTTTTTAATGCTTGTTACCTCAAAACATTTATATATTTATATTTCATTTAAATCCCATGGAAATCGAGAAAAATCCTCAAATTTTCGCTCCCTTTTATTAACCGACATCATCATGTATGTTCACCGATTTCTTCGTCAATTGTGGACCGATTTACAAAATTCTTCTCTTATTTGAAAGGATATACTCTTAAGGTGGCTCCATTATCAAAAAATCAGGATCTGATCAGGGACTCCCATGGAAATCGAGGAAAATTGTCAAATTTTTCCTTCCTACAAGAATTGATGAACAATTTTTAATTATTTTATTTATAAATGTCTAAAATAAATAATCCACAATTCATAATAATTTTATAATTTACTTTCGTATATTATTTGTAGAATAAGTATTGAAAAACTATTTTTTTTATATAAATATAATAAATAGTGTTTAAACAATATAAATAATTATTTCCCCACTTCAAAAGGTTTCTGATTTTGAATAATATATAAAAACAAACATTCACAAAAAAAATCATTAAAATCGAAGCTGTTTCTGAGGACTTCCGAAGATTGCCTGTTTTATGCATTTATTGACGCGACTATTATTTGAACACGTGTGGAGAAAAATCAAAAAGGGAAAAATGGTTTTTAGAATCAAGGCGGTTAAATGAAGAATGTCAGCTGTGTAGTTGACATACGAATTTAATTTTTCTTGTAAAGTGTTCAATCTTTTGAATAAAAGTGGTAAATTGTAATATTAGGCACACCACAAACAAATCGTGGTACCGCCTTTGGACCTTCAATGACATTGTTTTGATTTTGTAGGGGTGAGGGACCCCCAGCTAGTAAAGTGAAAATGAGAATCACAGAGGTGTTACCGTTTTCCGCTCAACTTCAAATTTGACTGATTCTTTTTGAAGCCTTTAGGGAGCGAAAACTGTTATTCTCATTAAATTCGGCTTGGGTAAAAGAATATTTTCTAGAACTCAACATCGATTATTTCTTTTTTTTAGTTAGCCATCCAATTAGAGTTTTAATCCAATTTTAATTGTTTTCTGCAGCAAATTTAATTCATCCCAACTTTAGCTCATTTTCCGAAATTACACCTCTCATACACGACACGTATTTTTACAACACTTCACTTTATCTGCGGGTAATTACTGATACAAAACATCGATATGCAGGCACATATGTAGGTACGTGATATCTGTCTCGTGGTATTGAACAATCAGGAACAAAACCCATATTCCAGATTTTTATGCCCACGATAATTGTGTTTCAAGCTATCTACGTAAAATCCGGCTAAAAATCTAAAAATACTCTTCGGCAAAGAGAGTTGATTGCCGCGATATTTTAAATAAGTCTCCTGGAGGAGATAGAGAGTGTGTAACGATCGAAAATGAGGGGATCAGATTGGAAGAGAGGAGACGATCAAAGGGAAGTTCATAAATATCTTCGGGCAGACAATCTAAGGAAGGTGTTCGTAGTTAAGCCGAACTAGTTCGTGGTGCAGAAATAAAGGTGTGTTCTATTTGTGGATCCCCATTTGTAAAAGTCTGAGATTGCTTCGGTGAATTAGTTCTTGAAACAACTGTTATAGTCGATTAAAATATATTTCTTTGAAAGGTCGTTATTTTACTAGTTGTAAAATCAAATATTAAGATTTTTCGCTATTAAATTTATGTCAATCTTAACCTGCGATGTTGGACCCTGAAACTTCTACAGGGTTTCTAGGCTTATTAGGTCGTTAATTATAGTTTTGTGAGATCTTCCAATTTGTTTTCCAATTATTTAGTGCAGTTATTATTTAAAATATAGAATTTACTTGTCAGATAAAAAAATATGGGATATGCAAATTTCATATAACCCGATTTAGTATATTATTTATTCCCTTGTTGTAATAATGGACTTATGAAAATTAATCGAGTTTTGTGTATCAAAGCCTACCTATTTATTTTGTTTAGCCGGTCTTTAGTATGTCAGAGAAAGGAAAAGAATGATTATTAAGTGTTTCGGCTACTTCCGAGTGCCTACTTAGAATTCTAATTAAGTTTCCATGTTCTAGGACCCTGAGATAATAAAGAAAAATGGAAGAATCTACGCTGCACACTTTTACTGCATCTGCCCAGAGGCAAATCAAAAATTAAGTCATCATTCTTACGTTAGC
Source organism: Diaperis boleti (assembly GCA_963583935.1). NCBI lineage: Eukaryota > Metazoa > Arthropoda > Insecta > Coleoptera > Tenebrionidae > Diaperis > Diaperis boleti. The sequence goes on from OY757248.1 coordinate 43,964,623, forward strand.
AGAACACACCGCCCCCATGTCTGATTCAATATTCTTTTCAAACTTTCCCGAGAACTCCTTTTTTTCTTGAGATACAAACAACTGATACCCTTGTTGGAAATACACCGAACTTTCTACAGAATTCGTATTTTACACGACACCTTAAATGCCTTTACGGTAGAACGAGTTTCAGCTCGTGCCGGAAAATTCAGAGATAATTTCTACAGAGTAAGGGAAGTGTGAACAACTTCACCGCAATACGTCATGTTATCGAATTAGAACAATATTTTTAAGGAAGTTAATGAAGAACTTTTACAACCAATAAATTTGCTAATTTGGCCGACCTTAAATAAGCTTCTCCAAACCTCGTTTATAATTTATCACCTTATTTCGCTTCTTGCACTTAAGTTAACGTATGGGTCCATAAAGTAATTACAGCCTAATGCAATATTCGTCCAACAAGGGAGCCGTTACGGTAGCTTGTCGATCTTCGAAACATTTTTTCTGGATAATGTGCTTTCCAAACGTTATCCTTACATCATCCCTTTGAGAATTTTTCCAGATTGATGAAAATACGAGATATTAATATGCTCTTTGTGTTTCGTCTTTTACATCCGTTCGGTCCCGGAAAATCTAATATTATAGGAGATATAGTGCAACAGCTATATTTTAATGGGTTTGCTTACATTTGCTTTCGGAAAGCAAATAAAGTATTTATCTACAGAAGTAAGGAAACAGTTTTGTTTCTCTGCGCACGTAAATTGTTAACGACACATGTGTGTAGGTATGTTCGCGAAGGAAGTTTACGTTATCTGCCAATACAGTTTACAACAGTCAGATTTCTTTGTATAAAAAGTGAATACTGAGTAGGAGTCACCCTGTATAAATTCCACTATTCTATTGTTGAGATAGCTGAAATCTTCCCGATAAAAGTTGTTACTAAGCCAGATGTTTTAAAATACTGTGAAAAGCGTCAGAAATATACAAAATATATCACAATGCCATTAGTCATCTGTTTGAATTTCGACGTTCAGATGCATTAATTTATTTGTGTTTGCATCTTAATGAGAAATGTGGTTTATTTTATGGTTGCACACAGTAGAGATATTTTATGTGTGAAGTGAAAGTGTAGATGATACAAATACATTGGTATTGTAATAAATAATAATAATTAGTGAAGAGTGAAACATAAACGAAAATGAACTGGTAATGAAGCTGATCAAAAGCTTGTGGAGGAAGTTTAAATATAGATTTATTAGCAGCCACCAGTATTGAGATTAAATCTTGCAATCGGTCAGTTTTTGTCATCAGGTGAAACTTGAATGAAATTCAACTCAATTCTGTAATTACATAACACCTTTCTATATCGAAGCTGTGAATCATACTTCGATTTTATTATTATGTTTATTGCAGGAAACTATTTCCGAAAATAGTTTTGGCAAATCGTTTTAGACACAGTCACAACATTAAGTACTTAAATCCAAACATCTTCAAGTGGTCTAACAGATAATTTTATTTTCAGAAAAGTTGTTGGAGATGTCGGCGAGAGGGTGCTCCGGAGTACTCCAGATTGGAGCGAAGCTTCCACCAACGGTGATCATCTATGGGTTCCTACTTCTGTTTCTGGAGATTTCTGCTACATTGGGGACATGGACTGTACGGTAAGGATTAGTTTACCGTACTTTACGTTTTTAAACGTACGGATTACATAGGTGTATTAAGACATAACGACCACGCTTACAGCAACAAACAAATTTTCAGTTATAATATAATAAGAGTTGAGATTTCGTTCGGAAAAATTTACCGATTGTTACGAAAGTTCGCCTAGAAATTTTGCGAACATTGACATAAAAATCACGAAACGCAGTTCAGTGATTTTTGATCAATGTCATGAGCAAAATTGTAGAACTCGAGTCCACAATCCGTAAATTTTTCCAGCAAAATTTCAACTCGAATTATATTCGCCCGACTATTTCACGAAAACGCACAGATTATTGATAATGTGGTGGAAGGTGACAGATAATTGTGATATTGTTATTTTTTCGCTGAAAAATGAGGTACGTTGTGTAATAGCGACTGTTCATTGGTCCGTCACCCCCGATAAAATATTGACAAGATGATTTTTTCAATTTAAATTTTGATTCCATTGTTGAATCAAATATTCGCAGGAAGAAATCGAAATAGTAAGAACACCAGTCGAAAAACCAAAAGAATATAGAAGAAATACACAAATTTGAATAAACAAAAAGAGAATAAAGAATAATGATCAAAAGAATTGTAATAATTGAAACAATCGAATTAATGGACCAAATCTAAAGAGCTGAAGGTATCAGAAAATGGGAATGGGGGCCGTGTAAATCAAAGATAAAAATAATGGACAAAAAAGCAGAAGAAATTATTTTAGAAATACTACAAAATCAAATTGATATTGATTTTTTTATTTAATTTAATGATGTAACTGAAAACATAAAAAAAAGAAAAAACAAACAAAAGCACGCAACCAAATGTTGACATTTTCGCCTGTAGTTTTTATATTTTTTTGCCTTGTTATTGTTTTTTATACAGAGGTCATAGGCAATCTTCAGGAATAATTAATAGGAAACATAAATAAAATTAACAGATAGTGTAAGAACAATAATCACAAACAGCAAATATATTGAAAAAACTATGCAAATAGTATATTATTATACGAGTTCCTGTGTAAATTGGGTGCTTTCTGGCACTAGGGTTTTAAAAAAGCACGAGTGAAACGAGTGCTGTTTAAAGCCCCGAGTGCCGGGAAGCCCCTAATTTACACAGGAACGAGTGTAATACAACGTTTTATAGTTCGACACCACCTTGGCAAGTCTTTAAATTGCTTAAAATTCATAAAAATAGTCTGACATTTTATTTTTGCATGACAGAAGAGTGTTCACACAAGCGAAAATTTGAAAATTCGAACTATAAAAGAACTTATCACGAACGGTAAAGTTTTTGGTTGTGTTTTTTTATATTTATCTTTTAACAGATACATTTCTTTTCCATGTGTAGCAAAGTTGATTAGTGGCAGTTTAGATTTTGTCAAATCCGACACTTGTACAATCAATTGACTCCTTTGAAAAGGGGCGAATTTCAACGAAGGCTCAGAAAGCCGTATGAGAGGTAGTGGTCGACCAGGAATTACAAATTAACATGAAGAAAGTCGTCTTCATTCCTTTTGGGTGCTCGGCTTTTTTTGGCGATCAGTGTATAATATAAGATAATCAAATATGATATCGATTAAGAACACAAAAGGGGGACGTGAAACATTTTTAAGTTAAACCCAGCTCCAGGATAAAATATTGTGCTTTCGCACTCAGGATGTTGGGTGTACCCTAGAACGTTCTGACGGATGTTGATGGGCTGGTCTCTTTGTCCATTGTAGTCGCACAATGATTTGTAGCGCTAGAGCCATCGGACTAAAGTCCAACTAGAAGAATCGAGAAATCAAAAGGATAGGACAGAAGAATAAGAGACTTAAGTTTTAAATCCTAAGAAAGTTGAATCTTGAGGTGAGAAGCAGGACAATTAGGGAATTTGACAGTAACTGAGAAACTTGAAAACTGGCACTTTTAGAACCGGAACAATTGAAAAATTATTAAACGTAAAAGTTTTTTGTTAGCGCGCTCGATTCAGCTTCTTTTTGTTGCGAGGGGAATTGTGTCAATGCCATATGGGTTAAAGGAATGACACATCCTGTCCCATAGAAAAATTTGGATTCCATCTAATATCATTTAACAACATCAAATATTAAACGACGAATTTTCTTTACGTGGAAAAATAATACCTGTATTGATTTTAATTTATTTGGTGCTTATACTCTGAATAATAGATTAAATTTTCAATAACGTTTTTTGAGTTTGATATCCTAAATAAACAGGGGAGCCTAAATCAACTCAAGATTTACTTATCAATAAAATCACTATCTGAAATTACTTTTGCTAATCGGTTGAATGAACACAATTTTATATATTTACTCAACTACGAATAGGGCAGATTAATATCTAGTAACCAGCATAATTTTTCTAAATATATATAGTATACCGGGTGTCCCAGAAATAACTACATTAATTTTAACCAGTAGCAGAACTCATCAACAACAACAATTTTTCTTAATAAAATTTTGCCATAAATCCCGTAGTTATCAAGTTAAAATTAATTGAAGTTTCACGTTAATCTCGGTACACTCCACTGAACCCCTAAGCGATGATAACGACACACAACAAAAAACTTCGAAAGACACTCGGAATGAACTTAAACCGCTCGGCGTAAATAAACAAAAAATCTGAAAACTGACCTACTAAACGTGTTTACTTCAACATCCAATGCTATTGAAAATTGTGGGGCCTAATAAATAACATGCGGATTTTTGTCTGCCCCTAAGTATTATCATAGATGAAGGAGTTAAAAAGATTACCAGGCTCAATGGAACTACGTAGGCAATGAAATTAGTTAGCAGAAATGAGAGACAGAGGGCGCAGTCAACAGATTTCTAAATAAATTCTTCTGAAATGTTATCGTCCCGTGGAGGACGTGCGGTATCCAGGGATGGGTTGACCGATTTTGCCGCTGCCGGTGAGTAGATTTTTGGGCATCGCTCGTTTCCTTTGTCAGATATACTGGTACAAAAAATATATATTTGGCAGTAAAGACGCTTATCGTCAGCATTTTTTTTCCAATGGGAAAATAATAATACTTTGTTTTTGGCAAATTTGAATTTCTTTTATTACTGTGTGTAATAAAAATAATATGTACCTACATAGGAAATTTAATCATTTAGTGATATAAAATAGATAAAAAAAAATATTAAAAACAAGTATTTTAATCTTCATCCTCACTGGATTCGTCTTCGAAGTTGATTTCCACTTGTTCAACTTTCTCGTCATCTCGTCTTGTATAAAAATTAAATTTATTAATTATTAATTTATATGTAAGCTCAAATTCAGTGAAAATCTATCAAAGTAAGGAAACTAAGTGCAAGAAATATTTGAGACCAGTTTTTAGACCTCTGGATCTGCTCAAGTATAAACACAACAATGACTGTTTTTCTGACAATGCCGTTCTATATTACATATTTCATAGAATGTCAGTAGTTTCATATGCATATTATTCATTGTTTTACGAGGTACCGTCGCCTTACTCCATAATCTAAAATATTAGTACTTAAAATGTTTTTTGGACCTCATGAGAGTGCAGCAAGCATGTTGGACAATTCTACTTAACCTTTTTGATGATATTATTTTTTGAATACCAAATTAAACAAGACCCCGATGTCAATGTGAAAGGGAGTGAACTGATTCGAACTGGTGCGGAGTGGGAAATATATAGTTATCGGCATCTGTACGCTTCATCCTTTATTGACGGTTTTAGCTACATCGCCCCACGAAAATCGTCAGATTATGTTTTTCGTAGTCCCAATAGCATTTCTTTCAAAATAAAAAAAAATTAATCGCGCTCGAGTATTTCGAGGTGACTTTTTTTTACAACTTTGTGACTCGCCCATTTCCTTATGTCACCCTCAAATTGTCAGATTATTGATATATACACTTTTCTACACGTACTTAACTTACCTTGTCTTAATCTGATGGGCTCGAGTTTTTCTGAGGATCGATTTTTTTCTAATCTGACGGGCTGCCCTCAACGATATATAAAGTCCGTTTTTTTATTAAAAAACCACCAACGTCGCACTCATTCTGAAAAATCACATCGGCAACACAGCTAGGGTGTTTTTTCTAGTGACAAATGAAACGAGGTTATGTTCGTGATTTGTGACATTTTCCAACATAATACGGTACGGTAGCATTAAGATTTGTATCGTTTTGTTTATTAACATATGATTAATATTTGGTTGTAACACATGCTTGCAGTTAGTTTCCGTGAGAGCTATCGCCAACATGAAGATCCCAAATTGTACTTGCCATTTGTTATTTAAAAGCAGCGGATCCTAAAACGACCTAATAATTTAAAAGAGCCAAAGATGAAGAGTAAAGATCAAGGGGCAAAACTACATAGAAAGATATCATGTTTGACAAATTGGAACAAAGTATGTAAAACAAACAGAATATAACATATTAACATAAAAGGTAATTGCAGATTAATAATCACTGGTCAACAAAAATCCATTTTTTGTGTATAACATGGAAACTTTTACCTGAAAACGTTAGAAAGAAGACTTGGTTAGATAGAATTGATATTATATATAATAACTTAGATACAAATAGTTTTAGTGTAATATGATGAATGTTTTGTATGTTCTGACGAAATCATTGAAATTCTGAAAGGCATTGATCGAGTTGTTTTTGCCCATCCAGTAAGAACCTCACCCATGTCATACGACAGATATGAGGGACCCACATTTTGTATATCTGGCGTACAGTTGATCTCGAAATCTAAAATATACCTATTGATTGTGACTTGTACTTGAGCTTCTAAAAATTACCTCAAAAACACGCGGGTGCTTTCTCCAAATCTCGTATTTGATAAAAACGGGGAAAGTTCTTCAAATTCTGCGACACAGTTGACTAAAGAAGTTTTTAGTTTTGAATTTAACAAATTTCTTGTTTTTCAACTGACATGCGTGACAACAAACGCAGTCGCATTGACAACTATTCTCAAATACTAACTATCTCGCGTGAAATTCAAATTAGTTTTTTTTTTGTTTAACCAACATAAATCAACAGGTGGTGGTTTTTTAATAAAAAAACGGCTTATATATATTATTGCGGGTTTTTACAGTTTATAACCGTGTTCCGCATCCTAACATCCATCTTTTCCGGTTTCTCCAGTCTTCCTCCTCTAGGTTTCTTTTTTGCATGGCCTCTTCTATGTCATTCCGCCATCTCCTTCTTGGACGTCCTCTTTTCCGCCTACGGGTTGGCTCCCAATCAATTATCTTCTTTGGCCATCGCTCTGGGCCCATGCGTCTGACATGCCCATACCACCTTAGTCCTTTAGCTTCTATAGTGTCAAGTATAGTGATTCCTACTCCCATGCGGTCTCTTATTTCTTCATTTCTTATCTTATCTTTTAATGTAAGCCGGCATGCTCGTCTCTAGTAGTTCATTTCTGTTGCTAGTAGTTTCTTTTTTATCATGCCCGGTGTAGTCCAAGTTTCTGCTCCATATGTCACAATGTTTTCCACTATCGTCTTATATATTCGTATTTTCGTATGGTTGGTTATATTCTTACTCCATAAGACCGAATTCAGTTGTTTTGTGGCAGTTCTTCCTTCTTCAATACGTTTTTTAATTTCTTTTACGCATGTTCCATTGTTTGTGATATTTACTCCTAGGTATTTGCCCTCAACGAACCCCTCTATATTAAGGGTTCATATTTGGTAGGGGTACATTACAGGGTGCAAGGTTTCTCCCTATATGATTTTCTGACGCGCTCGAGTAACGCGCAAAATCCCCGCTTGGGCTCCCCTACTATTTGTTTTGTTTATAATACATAGTTCACTTTTAACTTTACTCGAAGCATATTTTTAAAACTTCATAAATTTGTGGCGACGGAATTCGCAGATTACAATTTGAAGTGTATAGACGCTGCTTTATAAGAGAGTGATTTTGGCCTGAGTTTAGATGGTCTTTGTGAACAAGAGTTTTTGTCCGACATTTAATTTTTTTGAGACAATGGTGTACAATAAACCCAAGTGTATAGTTTGCGACGTGATGTCTAATTTTGAAACTAAGGCATGCCGAAAACTTAGACGAAACATAGAAGCAGATGGATTGCGTTAAAAACCTTCCTTGCTCCTAATAACAGAAAAAAAATCCAGCCGATCCTGACAGAGCCGACGCGTCATCAAATATTCAAAATCGTGCCTGATTTGGAGATCTTGGAAGAACATTATAGTCTAAGTTTTAACATTTTTATTATGAACTCCTAACAGGTACAAATAATGATCCGAAGAGTCCCCGGGGGAGCTTCTTCCCGCATCCGCGTGTGACCTCATGAAGCTTTTCTGCATTTTTCTCGTAAACGTTTACTCCGACGAGAAAATGTTATCGGACTTATGTTCCCCATTCAACTCTGCAAAAAATTGGTCTCATGAAGTTTTTTACTCCCTCCAACCCAACGCTCATAAATGACGTTGGAAATGAGTATAATTTTCAGCGCGAAGGCAAAAATCGGCCCACCCCCGTTTTTTGACAAATAACAATTTATTGCAAATGTTTTATTCAAAAAAAACTTCTCAACAATTTTGTTTCTATATATTTTTTGCTACCACTAATGGTTTTCGAGATAATCGGGGGTTGCCTTCGCGCTGGAAACAATACTCATTTTCCAACGTCATTTATGAGCATTGACCAATTTTATGCAGAATTTAATGGAGAACTTAATCCCTAAAACATGTTCTCGTCGGAGTTACCGTTTAGGAGAAAAATGAAGATAAGCTTCATGGTCACACTCAGGAGCGGTTTTTTGGGCAAAAGAGGATGACGCTCGCCCTGAGAGGGTGGGAACTCTTCGGATCTTTATTTGGATTCCTGCTGGGAGTTCATAACCAAAATTTCAAAATTTTATAAATTATTTCTTCTGAAAAGTCTAATTTGCTTTGAATATTAACACTGATCTAATATTGACAAAATTACGGCCCGTGTTAGATGGAGAAATTCTTCTTCCGGATGAGAACCGTGTCATGTTGATAGTTCTTCTCCTCATCCGGGAGAAGAACACAGGTCCGAAGACGTTTTAATAAAATAATAGATCGCCCTGTATACTTACTTATGTTAAAGGCGGGGTAGTTTACAAGTGTCCATTCGCGATTTGCAACCAGTTATATTATTCTTGATAAGTTGTTCGAATGAGTTGATGAAAACTAACAAAAAAACTTTCTTTCGCCATATCTTATATTTGCACACTGAAATCAAACTGAAGCCGGTCCTGTTCCGCCGACCGTCATCACCTACTTCAAAGTAGAAAGTGCATCTGCAGAAAGTGCAACGTACGTCTTAGAGTACCTATAATACCCGCTGTTTATCTCAAAACAATTCGTTTTGTCTACGCAACATTCTCCTCTATCTCTTTCTTTTCTATAATGTTTTATTTAATAATGCAGATTTTGTATATTTTTTTACTTGAAACATTAAATTCGATTGTGCTGCCAGCTGAATTCCATTTCCAAAACTATCATATTTTTAAACTACATTGTCCGGCTATCTTCTACTGCTTAACCTATGGTATTATTTAAGTTGAATGGTATTATTTAAGGCTGTAAAATTAGACTTTCTGTACGTGATATTTTGTTGCTCTTTCAAAATTCTCCAAATTCGATTTGCTAACCTTTGGGTACTGGTGGTTTTCGAAAAAGTGGTAGATAAAAATGTTGTTGCTCTCGGCGAGTTCTACTACTGGTTAAAATTAGTAATTATTTCGGGGACACGCTGTATAGTACAGATTTATCAAGATTTAAAATGTCAGTTAGTAATAATACAGGGTGTCCCAATTAAAATTTGTACCCCCCAATAATTCCAATTCTGAAAGACTCAGAAGAAAACGCTCGAACAGGTCAATTTTGTTATCAAGGGGGACCAAATTGTAGCAAACTTTCATGTCTTAGATCTCACCCCTTTAGCGAGGGGAGCCACCCCCTTAAAAAATTTAAATAGCATGGGGGGTCGTGTGATACATCATTTTAAAGCTCATTTAATTCTCTATCCAGACCTACGTTTATCGATTCCTTTCTACAAAAAAAAAAACATGAAATCGATATTTTCCAAATCTACATAAAATACTCAACTAAAATTTGTACCCCCCACCCATTCCAATTTTGAAAGACTCAGAAGAAAACGCTCGAACAGGTCAATTTTGTTATCAAGGGGGGCCAAATTGTAACAAACTTTCAAGTCTTAGATCTCACCCCTTTAACCAGGGGAGCCACCCCCTTAAAAAATTTAAATGGCATGGGGGATCGTGTGATACATCATTTTAAAGCTTATTCAATTCTCTATCCAAACCTACTTTTGTCGATTCGTTTCTACAAAGAAGAGCATAAGAATTTGTTATTTTCCAAATCTACATAAAATACTCTTCATTTAATATAATAACAAATTCATGCTTTTTTTGTAGAAACAAATCGATAAACCTATATCTGAATAGAGAATTGAATAAGCTTTAAAATGGTGTATCACACGACCCCCATGCTATTTAAATTTTTTAAGAGGGTGGCTCCCTTAGCTAAAGGGGTGAGATCTAAGAGTTGAAAGTTTGGTACAATTTGGTCCCCCTTGATAACAAAATTGACCTGTTCGAGCGTTTTCTTCTGAGTCTTTCAAAATTGGAATGGGTGGGGGTACAAATTTTAGTTGGGACACCCGATAGAGATAAATGTGACTAGATTTTGCGAGGTTATGTTCGTTATGTATTGTTGATTGCCGATTAATCCAACCCAATCCTCCTCTTCTCTTCCAGAAACACGGAGCCAGGATGAAGTGTTCGGCATGCAACGTAATCGCACACCAAAATTGCATAGGGATCCTCATGGATAAAATGCGATTTACATGCAAGCCTACTTTCCGGGACGTAGGGGTCAGGCAGTACAGAGAGCAGACCTCGATCCATCACCACTGGGCGCACAGACGCTCGGAGAAGGGAAAATGTCGACAGTGCGGCAAGGTGAGTTGCGACACCGTCGGCGGCGTTACCACCTAACGTATTTCCCAACCCGTGTTATTATTTAGGAGGAAGCAGATTGCTCTAATTTACTTTCTCTTGTCCAAGAAAAACACGCAGCGCCGCAAATTATTTATGTCCGAAAAGGGAATTGCACTGGCTGTGTGTTTGCTCACGTTACAAATTATTGGCTCTGTTGAGATTAGGGGAGTGTGGGATCTGGGCGAGACGACGAGACGGAGATGTACTGTAATGGGGTTTGTTGTGCATGTTTTAGGGTTGTCAGGTGTGTTGAGATTCATTTCGCGGTAGAATTCTACCGGCGCATCCACCATTTTTACAACTAATTAATTAAATCCTAAAAATGTTAGGTAAAGATATTTCAATATAATCTTATATCATCATACTGTTTTTACAGCTAAGTAGGTATTTAATAACGTTGGAGCCACGTTGTTTTAAGATTTAATGAGAGCTCTCGGTCGGTGTTATAACCGGGTTTTATTTATTTAAGAGCATAAGAATAAATTTCAGACGATACATTCGAAAGTTAGATTGCGTCTAAAACAACCATTATTTATTTATCGCCAGAGACTTCAATTATCCTTGTCTAGCACGAGTAAATATGTATGCACTCGCCATCCGTGAAACGAATAAATTCTGAAACATTTTATTCGACTTGTAATATCAGTGAAAACACAAACACACTTGGCATTTGCCACAAAACACATAAATCAGACTCGTGCATGATGGATGGATATTACATACATCTTTTACGACTATTTAGCCATTCAGGTCAGCGGTCGCTTAAATGGAGATTCTATTGTTGCTGTATTTCTCTTCTTGGAGCAAATATTATGTACGACATTTTTGTTCCTTTTACACAGTTTGCATAAGCACAGAATAATCCCGGTCATGATTTTATACTCAGATAGGTAAACGTTATGAGAATAAAATTTATCTCGGCATATTTACAGAAAAAACGAAAAACAATGTTGGTGGAATTTTAGACGAGGCTCATTACTCTGTTCCGGTTGCAATAGTCATAATCGTGCTTGTTAGTTTGAGTGGCCTTACATTTGTATGGGGTTAGTTACAATAGCGATAATAATAAAAAGACAAGTCAGTCCCTTCACTTTTGCACAATGTAGCGGTAATGTTTACATGTGAAAATTACATTTATTAGGAGTTAACACAACATAGTATTAAAAATGCAAATACATAATATACGCGTGGAATATCCCCAAAAAACATACCATTCATTTGATTGTAATCTCTGGAAATGATAAAGAGCACGACTCAAAAAGCTTACGGTTTTGTTTACGATGCATGAAATGAGCATTTAAAAAAATCTTTTATACTAGGAATGTTATACGCTGCTGTAGCTCGTTGAATACTGAAACATGTACAATGTCACCATAATATTACCGCGTTTTTTTTATATGTATGTGTGTGCGAGAGTTATGCTATTTTATTCTTGATAAATTCCGCTGAAAATGGTACAAAAATTTATTCAACGATCTTATTAATGCAGCTACAGTTATATTAGGTATTCAAAAAGGGTTCCTAATCACCCCGAGGTTGCACTACATTTACATTGCACCCGGTTTGAAAGAAGGTCTAAACGACCTACTTGCCAAAACAGCGTCTCGACATGTTATGTCAACATCATTACTCTGTAAAAACACACAGTTAATTTTGTAAGATAAATTACAAACTGGGGTAATTGATTGGAAGTTTATTACAAAAGCTAATTGATGATGAATCTTTTATCAAGCAGGCTGGTGTGTAAATATGCATATTGTTGAGAACAAAAGATATTGATCGTGGACACGTACATGTGTATGAATAAAAAATAATTTATTAAGTCAAACAGAATATTATTGTAGCCTCCACATTATTTGCCGTTTCACTTAATACGATTTAAGGTATTTTTTCGCGTGACCAGTTTTTGTTATGAATTAGTCTAATCGGATGAAAATTCACTGCGGTTAATTACAAATAGTTTTAGTTCCGCTACAACTGATCATTACAAAATAGTGCTCATTCCTCTTCCGTTCCACTGACCTTAAAATGGTACCGATTCAACTCAATACATCCGTAGAAATTCCTTTATTTTTACATTGAGGGCCCATTACAGACCTCTACCGCATTGATCTCATAAATTTATAATTATAACTGATGGGCACAGACGTTCCCCATCTAAAATTTTAAACGAGTTTACATACCCGCCTCTGCATCGTTGCTTCGGTCCCAAACCAATACTCCTCTCTTTGTAAACACAGAAATATCATTTCTTTCTGAATGTTTAACAAACCGTTTACTATATTCTCTTTTTCTCTTTCAGTCATTCCAGTCGAAGTTATCGTTTAGTTCTAAGGAAATTGTAGCCATTAGTTGTTCCTGGTGCAAAGCCGCTTACCACAACAAAGAGACTTGCTTCAACATCCAACGAATAGGTGAAGAATGCAATTTAGGTGAGTTCCGTTTTATATTCGCACTATACGTTCAAAACATTCACATTTATTTGCCGTTAAAAATAACTCAAATTGTTGAGTTAAACAACCGTGTGTGTACATTGTAACTTTTGTTTTCAACAGTGTTTCACAATTTGTGTGGATTAGCGAAGAGTTTATTTATCTCCTGTGGCGTATTTGATCGCGATATCAGCAGCTCATTCTTCTTAGCTCTAACATAAACGGGTAATGTTTTCGTGTTTGCAACGTGTTGGATCATGACTGGATAAAAAGGCAGATGTGTAATCTTCACTAAGTGGAGCGTTGATATAATAGTACAGTAACGAAAAACTAACAAAAAATATTGTGGGAATTCCATGATTTCCGTACCTCCATAATTTTTTTTATTATTTTTATATGGCTCTTTGTTTTCATAATGATCTTTTCATATTTCCTCTATGGTTCCAATTCTTTCTTTAGTTTGTTAGTTCTTGAAATGTCTAGTTCCCTAGAACTGTAAGGAATTAATAAAAAGCAAACCAAACTTTCATCGTTAAATAAATTTTGAACAGAACACCAAAAAAAGTTTTTGGCATCGTATTACCATTTTGCGAACCGCCCCTAAATATATAAATTCTCGGTTCAGGATCAGCTAGATGCAAATGTAGAATTTCACACACTCGATTTTGAAAACGCAGTTCAGAACTTTGTTCATTACAGTTTGAATATTGTCATAGTGCTGTTGCCTAAACTTAAATTCTCTCACTCGGTAACGTATGTCACATTATCCAATAATTGTGAAAATGCACTCTATAAACATCCATAAAAACATAGATGATACTCATAGAAAGTATAATGCAGCTGTTGTAAACACCGGAATATTCACGGCTGCAATTCTAAATCCATGAACACTTTATTGCCTATTTTTGTGTGCATTATTCACTAGCTTTTTATTTTCAATCTAACGACTAATAATAATTGCTAAAATTGACATGTTTAATTTATAACACTTCCTTTCCAACAACAAATACCTCGTGAAATCAACAATGCCGTTTGGTTCCACGCCAGCATTTCCCTCCAAATTATTCATTCAGATTTCAGCAAACTTGTGTTTTATTCCTACTATCGTCGTGCACAAACATTTGCGCTATCTTTTGAAATATAAAGTTGTTTGCATCACAAAGAAAGTAGCGATTAGATTATAAATGTTGGAAGGGCTGAAATGTGTTTTGCATCAAACTATAATTAATTTGTTCAGCGAAGCACGCGAAGTGCGAGACCCGAGAATCAATTGTTGGTTTAAACAAGTACATAATATATACTGAAAACCGTCCATAAAGAACCTCATTTTTTTTAACACAGGTGAATCCGATGTCAAGAGACAAAACTCGGATCAGACATTTATAGATTCGTAAGAAATTGAGAATTCATGACAGAACACTGGAAAAGTATTTTTTGTTTACAAATACACTGGCACACTTAAATACAGTCATAGAAATTAATTGGAAATGTGGAATTGTGTTTGAATTTTTTTTAACACAGGTGAATTCGATGTCAAGAGACAAAACTCGGATCAGACACTTATAAATTCATAAGAAATTAAGGATTCATGACAGAACACTGGAAAAGTAATTTTTTGTTTATAAATACACTGGTACACTTAAATACAGTCATAGAAATTAATTGGAAATGCGGAACTATGTTTGAGAATTTTTTTAACACAGGTGAATCCGATGTCAAGAGACAAAACTCGGATCAGACACTTATAAATTCGTAAGAAATTAAGGATTTATGACAGAACACTGGAAAAGTATTTTTTTGTTTAAGAATACACTGGCACACTTAAATACAGTCATAGAAATTAATTGGGAATGCGGAATTATGTTTGAGAATTTTTTTAACACAGGTGAATCCGATGTCAAGAGACAAAACTCAGATCAGACATTTATAGATTCGTAAGAAATTGAGAATTCATGACAGAACACTGGAAAAGTATTTTTTGTTTACAAATACACTGGCACACTTAAATAAAGTCATAGAAATTAATTGGAAATGCGGAATTATGTTTGAGAATTTTTTTAACACAGGTGAATCCGATGTCAAAAGACAAAACTCGGATCAGACATTTATAGATTCGTAAGAAATTGAGAATTCATGACAGAACACTGGAAAAGTATTTTTTGTTTACAAATACACTGGCACACTTAAATAAAATCATAGAAATTAATTGGAAATGCGGAATTATGTTTGAGAATTTTTTAACACAGGTGAATCCGATGTCAAAAGACAAAACTCGGATCAGACATTTATAGATTCGTAAGAAATTGAGAATTCATGACAGAACACTGGAAAAGTATTTTTTGTTTACAAATACACTGGCACACTTAAATAAAATCATAGAAATTAATTGGAAATGCGGAATTATGTTTGAGAATTTTTTTAACACAGGTGAATCCGATGTCAAGAGACAAAACTCGGATCAGACACTCATAAATTCGTAAGAAATTAAGGATTCATCACAGAAGAGTGGAAAAGTATTTTTTTGTTTATAAATACACTGGCACACTTAAATACAGTCATAGAAATTAATTGGAAATGCGGAACTATGTTTGAGATTTTTTTTAACACAGGTGAATCCGATGTCAAAAGACAAAACTCGGATCAGGCACTCATAAATTCGTAAGAAATTAAGGATTCATGATAGAACACTGGAAAAGTAATTTTTCGTTTATGAATACACTGTCACACTTAAATACAGTCATAGAAATTAATTGGGAATGCGGAACTATGTTTGAGAATTTTTTTAACACAGGTGAATCCGATGTCAAAAGACAAAACTCGGATCAGACACTCATAAATTCGTAAGAAATTAAGGATTCATGACAGAACACTGGAAAAGTAATTTTTCGTTTAAGAATACACTGGCACACTTAAATACAGTCATAGAAATTAATTGGGAATGAGGAATTATATTTGAGAATTTTTTAACACAGGTGAATCCGATGTCAAAAGACAAAACTCGGATCAGACACTCATAAATTCGTAAGAAATTACGGATTCATGACAGAACACTGGAAAAGTAATTTTTCGTTTATGAATACACTGGCACACTTAAATACAGTCATAGAAATTAATTGGAAATGCGGAACTATGTTTGAGAATTTTTTTTGACACAGGTGAATCCGATGTCAAGAGACAAAACTCGGATCAGACACTTATAAATTCGTAAGAAATTAAGGATTCATGACAGAACAGTGGAAAAGTAATTTTTTGTTTATAAATACACTGGCACACTTAAATACAGTCATAGAAATTATTTGGAAATGCGGAACTATGTTTGAGAATCTTTTTAACACATGTGAATCCGATGTCAAGAGACAAAACTCGGATCAGACACTTATAAATTCGTAAGAAATTAAGGATTCATGACAGAACAGTGGAAAAGTAATTTTTGTTTATAAATACACTGGCACACTTAAATACAGTCATAGAAATTAATTGGAAATGCGGAACTATGTTTGAGAATTTTTTTAACACAGGTGAATCCGATGTCAAAAGACAAAACTCGGATCAGACACTCATAAATTCGTAAGAAATTAAGGATTCATGACAGAACACTGGAAAAGTAATTTTTCGTTTAAGAATACACTGGCACACTTAAATACAGTCATAGAAATTAATTGGAAATGCGGAACTATGTTTGAGAATTTTTTTAACACAGGTGAATCCGATGTCAAGAGACAAAACTCGGATCAGACACTTATAAATTCGTAACAAATTAAGGATTCATGACAGAAGAGTGGAAAAGTAATTTTTTGTTTATAAATACACTGGCACACTTAAATACAGTCATAGAAATTAATTGGGAATGAGGAATTATATTTGAGAATTTTTTAACACAGGTGAATCCGATGTCAAAAGACAAAACTCGGATCAGACACTCATAAATTCGTAAGAAATTACGGATTCATGACAGAACACTGGAAAAGTAATTTTTCGTTTATGAATACACTGGCACACTTAAATACAGTCATAGAAATTAATTGGAAATGCGGAACTATGTTTGAGAATTTTTTTAACACAGGTGAATCCGATGTCAAGAGACAAAACTCGGATCAGACACTTATAAATTCGTAAGAAATTAAGGATTCATGACAGAACAGTGGAAAAGTAATTTTTTGTTTATAAATACACTGGCACACTTAAATACAGTCATAGAAATTATTTGGAAATGCGGAACTATGTTTGAGAATTTTTTTAACACATGTGAATCCGATGTCAAGAGACAAAACTCGGATCAGACACTTATAAATTCGTAAGAAATTAAGGATTCATGACAGAACAGTGGAAAAGTAATTTTTGTTTACAAATACACTGGCACACTTAAATACAGTCATAGAAATTAATTGGAAATGCGGAACTATGTTTGAGAATTTTTTTAACACAGGTGAATCCGATGTCAAAAGACAAAACTCGGATCAGACACTCATAAATTCGTAAGAAATTAAGGATTCATGACAGAACACTGGAAAAGTAATTTTTCGTTTAAGAATACACTGGCACACTTAAATACAGTCATAGAAATTAATTGGAAATGCGGAACTATGTTTGAGAATTTTTTTAACACAGGTGAATCCGATGTCAAGAGACAAAACTCGGATCAGACACTTATAAATTCGTAAGAAATTAAGGATTCATGACAGAAGAGTGGAAAAGTAATTTTTTGTTTATAAATACACTGGCACACTTAAATACAGTCATAGAAATTAATTGGAAATGCGGAACTATATTTGAGAATTTTTTTAACACAGGTGAATCCGATGTCAAAAGACAAAACTCGGATCAGACACTCATAAATTCGTAAGAAATTAAGGATTCATGACAGAACACTGGAAAAGTAATTTTTCGTTTAAGAATACACTGGCACACTTAAATACAGTCATAGAAATTAATTGGGAATGAGGAATTATATTTGAGAATTTTTTAACACAGGTGAATCCGATGTCAAAAGACAAAACTCGGATCAGACACTCATAAATTCGTAAGAAATTAAGGATTCATGACAGAACACTGGAAAAGTAATTTTTCGTTTATGAATATACTGGCACACTTAAATAAAGTCATAGAAATTCATTGGAAATGCGGAATTATGTTTGAGAATTTTTTTAACACAGGTGAATCCGATGTCAAGAGACAAAACTCGGATCAGACACTTATAAATTCGTAAGAAATTAAGGATTTATGACAGAACACTGGAAAAGTATTTTTTTGTTTAAGAATACACTGGCACACTTAAATACAGTCATAGAAATTAATTGGAAATGCGGAACTATGTTTGAGAATTTTTTTAACACAGGTGAATCCGATGTCAAGAGACAAAACTCGGATCAGACACTTATAAATTCGTAAGAAATTAAGGATTCATGACAGAACAGTGGAAAAGTAATTTTTTGTTTATAAATACACTGGCACACTTAAATACAGTCATAGAAATAAATTGGAAATGCGGAACTATGTTTGAGAATTTTTTTAACACAGGTGAATCCGATGTCAACAGACAAAACTCCGATCAGACACTTATAAACTCGTAAGAAATTAAGGATTCATGTCAGAACAGTGGAAAAGTAATTTTTTGTTTATAAATACACTGGCACACTCAAATACAGTCATAGAAATTAATTGGACATGCGGAACTATGTTTGAGAATTTTTTTAACACAGGTGAATCCGATGTTAAAAGACAAAACTCGGATCAGACACTCATAAAATCGTAAGAAATTAAGGATTCATGACAGACCACTGGAAAAGTAATTTTTCGTTTAAGAATACACTGGCACACTTAAATACGGTCATAGAAATTAATTGGGAATGAGGAATTATATTTGAGAATTTTTTAACACAGGTGAATCCGATGTCAAGAGACAAAACTCGGATCAGACACTTATAAATTCGAAAGAAATTAAGGATTTATGACAGAACAGTGGAAAAGTAATTTTTTGTTTATAAATACACTGGCACACTTAAATACAGTCATAGAAAGTAATTGGAAATGCGGAACTATGTTTGAGAATTTTTTCAACACAGGTGAATCCGATGTCAAAAGACAAAACTCGGATCAGACACTCATAAATTCGTAAGAAATTAAGGATTCATGACAGAACACTGGAAAAGTAATTTTTTGTTTATAAATACACTGGCACACTTAAATACAGTCATAGAAATTATTTGGAAATGCGGAACTATGTTTGAGAATTTTTTTAACACATGTGAATCCGATGTCAAGAGACAAAACTCGGATCAGACACTTATAAATTCGTAAGAAATTAAGGATTCATGACAGAACACTGGAAAAGTAATTTTTCGTTTAAGAATACACTGGCACACTTAAATACAGTCATAGAAATTAATTGGGAATGAGGAATTATATTTGAGAATTTTTTAACACAGGTGAATCCGATGTCAAAAGACAAAACTCGGATCAGACACTCATAAATTCGTAAGAAATTAAGGATTCATGACAGAACACTGGAAAAGTAATTTTTCGTTTATGAATATACTGGCACACTTAAATAAAGTCATAGAAATTCATTGGAAATGCGGAATTATGTTTGAGAATTTTTTTAACACAGGTGAATCCGATGTCAAGAGACAAAACTCGGATCAGACACTTATAAATTCGTAAGAAATTAAGGATTTATGACAGAACACTGGAAAAGTAATTTTTTGTTTAAGAATACACTGGCACACTTAAATACAGTCATAGAAATTAATTGGAAATGCGGAATTATGTTTGAGAATTTTTTTAACACAGGTGAATCCGATGTCAAAAGAGAAAACTCGGATCAGACACTCATAAATTCGTAAGAAATTAAGGATTCATGACAGAACACTGGAAATGTAATTTCTTGTTTATAAATACACTAGCACAGTTAAATAAAGTTATAGAAATTAATTGGAAATGTGGAATTGTGTTTGAGAATTTCTTAAACACAAGTGAATCCGATGTCAAGAGACAAAACTCAGATCAGACATTTATAGATTCGTAAGAAAATGAGAATTCATGACAGAACACTGGAAAAGTATTTTTTGTTTACAAATACACTGGCACACTTAAATAAAGTCATAGAAATTAATTGGAAATGCGGAACTATGTTTGAGAATTTTTTTAACACAGGTGAATCCGATGTCAAAAGACAAAACTCGGATCAGACACTCATAAATTCGTAAGAAATTAAGGATTCATGACAGAACACTGGAAAAGTTATTTTTCGTTTATGAATACACTGGCACACTTAAATACAGTCATAGAAATTAATTGGAAATGCGGAACTATGTTTGAGAATTTTTTTAACACAGGTGAATCCGATGTCAAAAGACAAAACTCGGATCAGACACTTATAAGTTCGTAAGAAATTAAGGATTCATGACAGAACAGTGGAAAAGTAATTTTTTGTTTAAGAATACACTGGCACACTTAAATACAGTCATAGAAATTAATTGGGAATGAGGAATTATATTTGAGAATTTTTAACACAGGTGAATCCGATGTCAAAAGACAAAACTCGGATCAGACACTCATAAATTCGTAAGAAATTAAGGATTCATGACAGAACAGTGGAAAAGTAATTTTTTGTTTATAAATACACTGGCACACTTAAATACAGTCATAGAAATTAATTGGAAATGCGGAACTATGTTTGAGAATTTTTTTAACACAGGTGAATCCGATGTCAAAAGACAAAACTCGGATCAGGCACTCATAAATTCGTAAGAAATTAAGGATTCATGATAGAACACTGGAAAAGTAATTTTTCGTTTATGAATACACTGGCACACTTAAATACAGTCATAGAAATTATTTGGGAATGCGGAATTATGTTTGAGAATTTTTTTAACACAGGTGAATCCGATGTCAAAAGACAAAACTCGGATCAGACACTCATAAATTCGTAAGAAATTAAGGATTCATGACAGAACAGTGGAAAAGTAATTTTTTGTTTATAAATACACTGGCACACTTAAATACAGTCATAGAAATTAATTGGAAATGCGGAACTATGTTTGAGAATTTTTTTAACACAGGTGAATCCGATGTCAAAAGACAAAACTCGGATCAGGCACTCATAAATTCGTAAGAAATTAAGGATTCATGATAGAACACTGGAAAAGTAATTTTTCGTTGATGAATACACTGGCACACTTAAATACAGTCATAGAAATTAATTGGGAATGCGGAATTATGTTTGAGAATTTTTTTAACACAGGTGAATCCGATGTCAAAAGACAAAACTCGGATCAGACACTTATAAATTCGTAAGAAATTAAGGATTCATGACAGAACACTGGAAAAGTAATTTTTCATTTATGAATACACTGGCACACTTAAATACAGTCATAGAAATTAATTGGAAATGGGGAATTATGTTTGAGAATTTTTTTAACACAGGTGAATCCGATGTCAAAAGAGAAAACTCGGATCAGACACTCATAAATTCGTAAGAAATTAAGGATTCATGACAGAACACTGGAAATGTAATTTCTTGTTTATAAATACACTAGCACAGTTAAATAAAGTTATAGAAATTAATTGGAAATATGGAATTGTGTTTGAGAATTTCTTAAACACAAGTGAATCCGATGTCAAGAGACAAAACTCAGGTCAGCCATTTATAGATTCGTAAGAAAATGAGAATTCATGACAGAACACTGGAAAAGTATTTTTTGTTTAAAAATACACTGGCACACTTAAATAAAGTCATAGAAATTAATTGGAAATGCGGAACTATGTTTGAGAATTTTTTTAACACAGGTGAATCCGATGTCAAAAGAGAAAACTCGGATCAGACACTCATAAATTCGTAAGAAATTAAGGATTCATGACAGAACACTGGAAAAGTAATTTTTCGTTTATGAATACACTGGCACACTTAAATACAGTCATAGAAATTAATTGGAAATGCGGAACTATGTTTGAGAATTTTTTTAACACAGGTGAATCCGATGTCAAAAGACAAAACTCGGATCAGACACTTATAAATTCGTAAGAAATTAAGGATTTATGACAGAACACTGGAAAAGTAATTTTTTGTTTAAGAATACACTGGCACACTTAAATACAGTCATAGAAATTAATTGGGAATGAGGAATTATATTTGAGAATTTTTTAACACAGGTGAATCCGATGTCAAGAGACAAAACTCGGATCAGACACTTATAAATTCGTAAGAAATTAAGGATTCATGACAGAACAGTAGAAAAGTAATTTTTTGTTTATAAATACACTGGCACACTTAAATACAGTCATAGAAATTAATTAGAAATGTGGAATTGTGTTTGAGAATTTCTTAAACACAAGTGAATCCGATGTCAAGAGACAAAACTCAGATCAGACATTTATAGATTCGTAAGAAATTGAGAATTCATGACAGAACACTGGAAAAGTATTTTTTGTTTACAAATACACTGGCACACTTAAATACAGTCATAGAAATGAAATGGAAATGCGGAATTATGTTTGAGAATCTTTTTAACACAGGTGGATCCGATGTCAAGAGACAAAACTCGGATCAGACACTTATAAATTCGTAAGAAATTAAGGATTTATGACAGAACACTGGAAAAGTAATTTTTCTTTTATGAATACACTGGCACACTTAAATACAGTCATAGAAATTAATTGGGAATGCGGAATTATGTTTGAGAATTTTTTAACACAGGTGAATCCGATGTCAAAAGACAAAACTCGGATCAGACACTCATAAATTCGTAAGAAATTAAGGATTCATGACAAAACACTGGAAAAGTAATTTTTCGTTTATGAATATACTGGCACACTTAAACAAAGTCATAGAAATTCATTGGAAATGCGGAATTATGTTTGAGATTTTTTTTAACACAGGTGAATCCGATGTCAAGAGACAAAACTCGGATCAGACACTTATAAATTCGTAAGAAATTAAGGATGTATGACAGAACACTGGAAAAGCAATTTTTCGTTTATGAATACACTGGCACACTTAAATACAGTCATAGAAATTAATTGGGAATGCGGAATTATGTTTGAGAATTTTTTTAACACAGGTGAATCCGATGTCAAGAGACAAAACTCGGATCAGACACTTATAAATTCGTAAGAAATTAAGGATTCATAACAGAACAGTGGAAAAATAATTTTTTGTTTATAAATACACTGGCACACTTAAATACAGTCATAGAAATTAATTGGAAATGCGGAACTATGTTTGAGAATTTTTTTAACACAGGTGAATCCGATGTCAAAAGACAAAACTCGGATCAGGCACTCATAAATTCGTAAGAAATTAAGGATTCATGATAGAACACTGGAAAAGTAATTTTTCGTGTATGAATACACTGGCACACTTAAATACAGTCATAGAAATTAATTGGGAATGCGGAATTATGTTTGCGAATTTTTTTAACACAGGTGAATCCGATGTCAAAAGACAAAACTCGGATCAGACACTTATAAATTCGTAAGAAATTAAGGATGTATGACAGAACACTGGTAAAGCAATTTTTCGTTTATGAATACACTGGCACACTTAAATACAGTCATAGAAATTAATTGGAAATGCGGAACTATGTTTGAGAATTTTTTTAACACAGGTGAATCCGATGTCAAAAGACAAAACTCGGATCAGGCACTCATAAATTCGTAAGAAATTAAGGATTCATGATAGAACACTGGAAAAGTAATTTTTCTTTTATGAATACACTGGCACACTTAAATACAGTCATAGAAATTAATTGGGAATGCGGAATTATGTTTGAGAATTTTTTAACACAGGTGAATCCGATGTCAAAAGACAAAACTCGGATCAGACACTCATAAATTCGTAAGAAATTAAGGATTCATGACAAAACACTGGAAAAGTAATTTTTCGTTTATGAATATACTGGCACACTTAAACAAAGTCATAGAAATTCATTGGAAATGCGGAATTATGTTTGATGATTTTTTTTAACACAGGTGAATCCGATGTCAAGAGACAAAACTCGGATCAGACACTTATAAATTCGTAAGAAATTAAGGATGTATGACAGAACACTGGAAAAGCAATTTTTCGTTTATGAATACACTGGCACACTTAAATACAGTCATAGAAATTAATTGGCAATGCGGAATTATGTTTGAGAATTTTTTTAACACAGGTGAATCCGATGTCAAGAGACAAAACTCGGATCAGACACTTATAAATTCGTAAGAAATTAAGGATTCATAACAGAACAGTGGAAAAATAATTTTTTGTTTATAAATACACTGGCACACTTAAATACAGTCATAGAAATTAATTGGAAATGCGGAACTATGTTTGAGAATTTTTTTAACACAGGTGAATCCGATGTCAAAAGACAAAACTCGGATCAGGCACTCATAAATTCGTAAGAAATTAAGGATTCATGATAGAACACTGGAAAAGTAATTTTTCGTGTATGAATACACTGGCACACTTAAATACAGTCATAGAAATTAATTGGGAATGCGGAATTATGTTTGCGAATTTTTTTAACACAGGTGAATCCGATGTCAAAAGACAAAACTCGGATCAGACACTTATAAATTCCTAAGAAATTAAGGATTTGTGACAGAACACTGGAAAAGTAATTTTTCTTTTATGAATACACTGGCACACTTAAATACAGTCATAGAAATGAACTGGAAATGCGGAGTTATGTTTGAGAATCTTTTTAACACAGGTGGATCCGATGTCAAGAGACAAAACTCGGATCAGACACTTATAAATTCGTAAGAAATTAAGGATTTATGACAGAACACTGGAAAAGTAATTTTTCTTTTATGAATACACTGGCACACTTAAATACAGTCATAGAAATGAATTGGAAATGCGGAATTATGTTTGAGAATCTTTTTAACACAGGTGGATCCGATGTCAAGAGACAAAACTCGGATCAGACACTTATAAATTCGTAAGAAATTAAGGATTTATGACAGAACACTGGAAAAGTAATTTTTCTTTTATGAATACACTGGCACACTTAAATACAGTCATAGAAATTAATTGGGAATGCGGAATTATGTTTGAGAATTTTTTAACACAGGTGAATCCGATGTCAAAAGACAAAACTCGGATCAGACACTCATAAATTCGTAAGAAATTAAGGATTCATGACAAAACACTGGAAAAGTAATTTTTCGTTTATGAATATACTGGCACACTTAAACAAAGTCATAGAAATTCATTGGAAATGCGGAATTATGTTTGAGATTTTTTTTAACACAGGTGAATCCGATGTCAAGAGACAAAACTCGGATCAGACACTTATAAATTCGTAAGAAATTAAGGATGTATGACAGAACACTGGAAAAGCAATTTTTCGTTTATGAATACACTGGCACACTTAAATACAGTCATAGAAATTAATTGGGAATGCGGAATTATGTTTGAGAATTTTTTTAACACAGGTGAATCCGATGTCAAGAGACAAAACTCGGATCAGACACTTATAAATTCGTAAGAAATTAAGGATTCATGACAGAACACTGGAAATGTAATTTCTTGTTTATAAATACACTGGCACACTTAAATAAAGTTATACAAATTAATTGGAAATGTGGAATTGTGTTTGAGAATTTCTTAAACACAAGTGAATCCGATGTCAAGAGACAAAACTCAGATCAGACATTTATAGATTCGTAAGAAATTGAGAATTCATGACAGAACACTGGAAAAGTATTTTTTGTTTACAAATACACTGGCACACTTAAATAAAGTCATAGAAATTAATTGGAAATGCGGAATAATGTTTGAGAATTTTTTAACACAGGTGAATCCGATGTCAAGAGACAAAACTCGGATCAGACACTTATAAATTCGTAAGAAATTAAGGATTTATGACAGAACACTGGAAAGGTAATTTTTCGTTTATGAATACACTGGCACACTTAAATACAGTCATAGAAATTAATTGGAAATGCGGAATAATGTTTGAGAATTTCTTTAACACAGGTGAATCGGATGTCAAGAGACAAAACTCGGATCAGACACTCATAAATTCGTAAGAAATTAAGGATTCATTACAGAACGGTGGAAAAGTATTTTTTTGTTTATAAATACACTGGCACACTTAAATACAGTCATAGAAATTAATTGGAAATGCGGAACTATGTTTGAGATTTTTTTTAACACAGGTGAATCCGATGTCAAAAGACAAAACTCGGATCAGGCACTCATAAATTCGTAAGAAATTAAGGATTCATGATAGAACACTGGAAAAGTAATTTTTCGTTTATGAATACACTGTCACACTTAAATACAGTCATAGAAATTAATTGGGAATGCGGAATTATGTTTGAGAATCTTTTTAACACAGGTGGATCCGATGTCAAGAGACAAAACTCGGATCAGACACTTATAAATTCGTAAGAAATTAAGGATTTATGACAGAACACTGCAAAAGTAATTTTTCTTTTATGAATATACTGGCACACTTAGATACAGTCATAGAAATTAATTGGAAATGCGGAATTATGTTTGAGAATTTTTTTAACACAGGTGAATCCGATGTCAAAAGACAAAACTCGGATCAGACACTTATAAATTCGTAAGAAATTAAGGATTCATGACAGAACACTGGAAAAGTAATTTTTCTTTTATGAATACACTGGCACACTTAAATACAGTCATAGAAATGAATTGGAAATGCGGAATTATATTTGAGAATTTTTTTAACACAGGTGAATCCGATGTCAAGAGACAAAACTCGGATCAGACACTTATAAATTCGTAAGAAATTAAGGATTCATGACAGAACACTGGAAAAGTAATTTTTTGTTTATAAATACACTGGCACACTTAAATACAGTCATAGAAATTAATTGGAAATGCGGAACTGTGTTTGAGATTTTTTTTAACACAGGTGAATCCGATGTCAAGAGACAAAACTCGGATCAGACACTCATAAATTCGTAAGAAATTAAGGATTCATGACAGAACACTGGAAAAGTAATTTTTTGTTTATAAATACACTGGCACTAGTTGATGGTAACAGATAGGAGAGCCAACGGTGTAGATTGCAATGAAATAAAAATTGAAAAAAAAACTTCGATTATTTAAACAGGGCTGCCACGGGGTTTCGGCTGAGTTGGATGCAGCACCCTAGTATTATTTTATTGTAGACATTAAAACCCATATTGATAACTCGTAACGAATTCTATGACACTGCCAAAACAGAGACAAATTAAAGATGGCTCCGTTTAGGCCGGTGTTTGTATATTTGTTCATTTGATAATTACATATAAACCAAACATTGCAAAAATACTTCAATGTGTGTATTTATAAACAAAGAGCTGAAAACATTTTTGCTGGTTATAATTTTTGTGCTGAATTATATTTCATGTCGGAAAATTCCATGCAAGCATTTTTCTATTAAACAATGGCACTATCCCAGCAACCCCCCTCAAAAACCGAGACACTTTTAATCCGGATTAAAACTTTCCTTTTTACACTGCAGATTAGCCGATGAAATTATTTCAGCGCAAAGTTCTAATTTAGTTAAAAACGGTGATTTAAAAGATAGAAAGTACAGTACACATCTAGAAACACCTGAATGCATTCGGAATTAATTACGGAGATGAAAGCTTTTCTTTTTGTTTCGTATTTGAACGCGAATTTTATATGGAGCAAAATTCAACGCGCATCAGAAGAAATATAACTGGAGAGAAGTTAATTACGGAGCTGCTGTATTTTTTTTATGAAACTGGTATGTTAAAGTTTTTTTTTTTGCAGGAGTACACAGCAGCATCGTTGTTCCTCCGTCGTGGATTGTGAAGCTGCCTCGAAAAGGCAGTTTCAAATCCAGCCTGAGGAAATCTCCGAAGAAAAGGGCTTCCAGTAAACGAAAAAATAAGGAAAAGGTTAGTTACAATGAGGCAAAAATGTCGCTCCGTGTTATGGAAATAAGTTTCGTTATTATAAATTATTCATCGACTTATGTAGTGCAAAGAAACTTGGCACAGCGATTACCAAAGCTTTAGAAACATCCCTCGTATGTTGGTGCTTGTAAACTGTTCCAAGAAAGTTCTACATGGCTTATAAATTATATCAGAAAACACGTGTATTATTACTAAATTACGAACATGGTGGTTTATCTAGTGAATTATTATATCTGCGTTTATCTCCCGACAACCCCTTGCTAAATTATAGTTTTAATTACGAATTCAAACAAACTGAGCATTATTTTACAGTGATAAGCGACATGGTAATTAATAATAAAATGGTAATGTAACTAACTGTACCTGATTAAACTCGATTCAACCAGTTGGTCCTATCCTGAAGAAGCTCCCCATTACTTGAAAAAATCGTTCACCGAATGAAACTCGTTCCATCATTGTCGAAATCTTGTTGTTTATACACCCACACCCACAGACCTATCTTTGAACTTCGCACTAACAACCCCACGAGAAACAGTTTTGTCATCCATTAAAACTTATACATGTGCTCCCCCGTGTTGTACATGTATATACATTTAACATCAACTGTGTTATCGTTCCACCCACTTGAGTTTGTTAAATCTCTCAACTTTTGTTTGAAAACACACCATTCGTGAGCATATTTCGCATTAATAAAAAGCCAGCCAGGGGGCGCTCGAGTGCGAATGACAGAATACCCTCGAGCACAAAAGCTATTTTAATAAAAGGTGTCAATTACTGGAGCTCGTCTTGGGAGTCTAAAAAGTTACCTGAGCGTCCAATAATGGCGGACCGCCGGGAGACTTTTTCCGGTGCTGCAATTCCCAGTTCCAAGTTCGGTTTTCTGATAAGTCTTTAAATTTTTATATTTTTTGGTGTAAAATAAACGGTACAGAAAAAGTTTATGGAAGTTTTCGTCTTGTTACGCGTCGACTACGTCCCTTGCAATTTTCGTAATATGCCTTATCGTATAATTGACCATCAGATATTGTCGTTACTTCTACTGTTCTGGCAAATCAGCAAAGCAGAAGACACCATATCTTTTGAAGGTAAATCAGGTCGTTCGAGAGATTTAACTTTGCCGCATTCAAACAACCCTCCTCTTATCCACGGAATCCACGAAATGAAACCTCCACTGCAAATACACTTCTTTATCGGCTCCAGAGGAAAATAAAACTGCAATGCGACTCTGATGCTCCAGCGAGACGTTCGACGGTAATAAAATCGAATAATCTCATCGTGAAGTAAGACCGGGAACTAGACGCCACAACAAAGTGACAGATCCTTTGATGTCACCAGAACTAAATGTCTAGAAACAGGAGTTGTGTATAAAACTGGATATGGAATTTATCACGCGAAAGCGCAAGTGGTTCCTACAAGTTGGTAAACTGCGGTTGTCCAAGTGGTGGAAAATTCAGCCGGGTTAAGTAAATGCAATTTGAGCAAATGCAATCCGAAGTTGTTTTCGACAAAGTTGTGATTTGAAACGTGAAAAGACAATCGTGAAATTTTTAAATTCATTCTGTACTAATTATTATTTATTGTTTTAACAAGCACCCTCTATAGTACGGGGTTTTCATAAATGATTCACACATCCAGTAGGCTTTGGACGTCAAAATTCTTCAGCTAACTATATGTAGATTTTGTTTTCCAAAGTATGAATCATTTAGGAAGACCCGATAGAATAAGTAGTCACTACAAAAAAAAAAAAAAAAAAAAACAAATTTTTGTATTTTCAGATTGTTTCAGGGCTTAGATTGTCAAATTTTCAAATTAAATTCAAGCTTTAATTTTATTAATAAATCATCAAAGGTAACATAAGAATCTGGTAATCTTGACATCGGAATTTTGCAATCGTATACTTTTGGAGTCCTATTTTCATGAAATGAAAGCTTTTAGCAGCGGGACTTGAAATCTTCAGTTTCAATATATCTGTAAATCTTATAATTTTATACCGATTGATTGTCCGAATCTGATATTTTCTTTCTAGTTTCCTTTACAGTCTTTTCTCATTTTCCTTCAAGCTTCCATAAAGTCTTTTTACGTTTGCTACTTAGTTTAGTTTTAGTTTCTTTTGGACATTTTCTTTATTTCAATCTTTTTTTTTCGCAATTCACTCAGCGTAGTTTTTTCTGCGATGACACATTTGAAAAAAGTTATTAACCCTTTAACCGGTACGAACGTACATTTACGTTTGTTCATAAATCGGTTTGAATCGGTATGAACGTACATCTACGTTTGACCCAAGAAAATTCAAATAAAAAATTTCTCGATGTAAAACATCAAATGTAAGAATCATAAGGGACATTCCATACCAAGTGAGCCACCTAAAATTTAGATTTTGCTCAAATTTGGCATATTAATAGTACTTGTAAATAGCAACTCCCAAGCGCTATCTCTGAGATTTTTTAGGCTGCTTATTTTTGATATGCATGGGGGTGAATTATAGATGTTAAGATAGGACATGAGTAAACTTAAATGTGTTTTACTCAGTTCCTCCTGATACTATTTCCAATTGAATAACTGTAATAGAGTGAAAATGAAAAACCCTTTCAAAATGATCCCATACAATTTTGACCTAATCCAATATTTTGACCTTGAAAATGACAAATTTGAAAAATGATTATTTTCCATGTTATGACTGCTTTTATTTTCTTCAAATGTTACCCAAAATGTAGCTTATGACGTCTTCTTTGTTGATTATAAGTTTTATTGTGGGCCGAGTTGGGGTTCAGAAGATATATTTTTTTTCAAATGTAAAGAGCAACAAATCGACGATTTCACGTCGTAAGGGGTATTTAAGAAATCTATATCTTCTGAACCCAAGATCTGCTCACAATAAAACTCATGACCAATAAAGAAGAAGTCATAAGCTACATTTTGGGCAACATTTGAAGCAAATAAAAACAGTCATAAGATGGAAAATAATTATTTTTCGTATTTTTGGGTCATTTTCAAGGTCAAAATATTGGTTTAGGTCAAAATTGCATCGGACCATTTTTAAAGGGTATTTCATTGTGCCACTATTACAGTTATTAAATTGAAATAAATGTCAGTAGGAACGGAGCAATCAAATGAAAGGTTACGCCTGTCCTGTATTTTTATTTATAATTCACCTCAATGGATATCAAAAATAAGAGGCCTAAAAAATCTGAAATGGCGCTTGGGCATTGCTATTTATAAGCACTATTAATATATGAAATTTGAACGAAATCTAAATTTTAGGTGGCTCACTTGGTATGGAATGTCCCATAAACAACAAACTTTACGTTTTAACACAAAATTTGTTTGCAAACATAATTTTATAACATAATAAATAAAAACTAAAATGTTCAACATTGCGGTAGATTCAAGTAGGAAGGTGTGCTTGGTATAGTAGGAGTAAGATCTCTAAGGCGCGCCTGAGGCTATAATGTTTTGTTTTCTTTTTAAATACCGCAAAAAAAAACAATGGCACGCTTTCATTAAAGTAGACCAGTTAATTTGTGATGGCTTCAGAATTGAAAAACATCTGAATACGAAATTGGTTTTGCGTCTGAAAAAACTTGTCGGTCTTGATCCATGCAGATCCATCGTTGCAGGTGTTCATATGGTGCAGGGGCGAAGTCAATTAATTTGCAACCGGGCCGAACAAGTGGATAGATTGTTTTTTAAAATTTTATTTTTTTCAGTGCCTTAGCGTTAGAATTTTTTTTCATTGTGTCTTTGTGTTTCTCTTGTGTGTTAAGTGTCCACATTAGAGTATTTTATTGACGTGATAGTGTTATTTTATTTATTATATTCAGCCAACTGGTGGTAACACATAATGAATAATAATAATGATAATAATAACAACAAATGAACTATAAAAAGTTTAAATCAATGATATCTGTTAAAATAATACCAAAAAAAAGCCGGTCCTGATTCTCCACACAAGCGAGAAATCACTCAGTGATTGAATTACCTTGGCAAACTACTTTAAAGCATGAAAACAAAGTCTACGACTTCGCTGGTCGTCTAGATACCTTCTGTGCACTATATCGTTTCGGGCAACTATACAGTTGGTGTCTGTCAAAGCAATATTTCAAATCCAAAAATTAATACACCTGGTGAACCTATTGATAGCGATGCCGAAATGGATTTTGACGACGAGTTTGAAGAAAAAGTAAGAGTTTCTTCAGAGACAGAGACGGGATTTGAAGATGAAATGCAGCCAAGACTTAGGCGAGGAAGACGCGCAGCGCTGGAGCTGCTCCACAAAACATTGAAAACAATCAAGAAGGTAGAAATTGGAGAGATGAAGATGATTTCTTACCAACATTATTTCAATTTCAAAGAGATGTGGAAATTCATTGGTGAGAATAGCCGAGAAATAGATTTTTTTTAAATAATTTTTGATATTGAAATAAACGGATTACATTAGAAACCAATTCTTTTTTTTATTTCATTATGGAAAATGCAGAATATTTAGGAAATCAATCCAAATTACATAAATTTTAATGGGATAATACAACCGTTGCAAAAATGTATAAATTTTTTGCAATAGTGATGCTCATGGCGCATAATAAGAAAAATTGCATGAACGATTACTAGTCGTTCGATCCATTACTTCACCAAAAAGTTTTTCAAAAATATACGAGTTTGGATGAATTTACTTTGCATATGAGACTCTTACAATTCAATGTCAATAGATTATAAAATAAAAGCGATGTTTGTACCTTTTCGATTTATGTGTGACTACAATAATTTAGCTCTTTCGAAAGAAAGATTATCTTCGAAACAATATATTCCGTCTAAAAGACATACATTTGGAATAAAATTATTATTTTGTTCTTTGCGACGTGAAAACATGATACGTACATTAGATTTTATTGTGTACTTGCCAGCTGGTACCCAGCGCGCGTTGTTACGCAACAAAAATGAAGTAAAACACATCTACAAAAACAAAACAATTTTGGTGGTAGATAACAACTTTTAATCAGTTTTTCCCTAAAACATGGTTTTTCCCTAAAACTTTTGG
The DNA here is from genome assembly GCA_963583935.1 of Diaperis boleti. Classification (NCBI taxonomy): domain Eukaryota; kingdom Metazoa; phylum Arthropoda; class Insecta; order Coleoptera; family Tenebrionidae; genus Diaperis; species Diaperis boleti. Next base: position 43,997,635 of record OY757248.1, read on the forward strand.
TGTTTTAGGGAAAAACTGATTAAAAGTAGTTAAAACACACACTCTTCCGATTTGACCTGGTCACTGTGACATTTTTATCTAACAGAGTACTCAATTTCGCCCGGTTTGAAATTTAAATATTTCTTTAAGAAAAAGAGGTGACACATTGGAGTCGTCATATGTTTAAAACTATCACTGTGACAATTTTATCTGACAGAGTACTCAATTTCGCCCCCTTTGAACTTATTTTTTTTTTTTTTACGAAAAAGGGGTGACACATTGGGATCCTCAACCCCCCTATGTTACTCCCTATTGCGAATTTTATTTTTGGTCAAAATTTCATAACGATCGGTTGACCAGTGTATGAGCACATAAAATACGAACAAACAAATATTGATTTTTATATATTAGATAATGGACATTATCGTTTATATGAATAATATTTGGTATACGCAACCTTTGCTGTTTGAAAAACTTTACAATCAGAATATTGGTGCTGTGGGTACAGTGAGAAAAAAAAACAGAAAATGTATACCAAATTTACCAAATGTTGAGGTTAAGCATCGTATAACAAAACACACCGATATATTGATGGTGACCAAATGGAAAGATAAACGAGACGTTGAGCACCATTCATGAAAATACTGATGCCGTAAACTATTACACTCAAGAACCAATCAGGAAGCCATTGGTTGTACATGGTTATTGTCAAAAAATTCGTGCTGTTGATAAATGTGATAATTATACAAATTAGCTTTACAGCAACAGAAAGAAAAGCAATGGAACTTTTTTTTCCATTTACTAGACGTTGGCTTGAGAAACGCATTTATTTTGTATAAAGTATTTACAGGAAAAAATTTCCAGCTAAGTAAATTTAGATTAGAGTTGATAAGACAGATTTTTGAATAATTCGGACAAGAAAACTCGAGGGCTAAAAGTGGAAGAAGAGCTGGCGATAATACAGTCAGACTAAGTGGAAAACACTGCGAAAAGAGAACCAGCAACTCCTAGAAAGACATCGTTTTGTTTGTAAACGAAAAGAAGGCCAGGGGGTCTACCACCGAATCGATAGAGTGAGTGTGATGGTATTGTTGGTTGTCTACATTACCGTACTTCGAACATTGTTGTAAATAAACTTATAACTTAGTCTAAAGGGCCTAAACCGTAGATGGTCTAAATTTGAATGTCTTTCAAGTAACAACGAAGTCTCTCACACTCTTTTCAACATTATCAAGCCGTAATAACACTCACAATAACACACTCATTTTATTGACATTTCTCATCGTAAACAAACACAAACGCAAATTTCGCTTAATAATCGATGACTTTTCTCGTGAGGCAATTCGTATGTGACCTTTTTTACATTTCTCGTGAAATTTGACATTTCGCGTGAGTTGAAAAATTCAATATCTAAATACTCAAATAAAGTGTTGAGTGTTCTAAAAAAACGAAACCTCTAATATTGAGTTAAAAAAAGAATAAATTTTAATATTTAATTTAGTGTTTATTCCCCGCCTTGGGATCGTTAAGAAAGAGTGAGGTTATGTCTGTTTATTGCTTACGTAGTAGTGTGCACTGGATTAATTGCATTTTAACATTAGTTTGTTATATAGTTTGTGCCCTTATTAAACAGCTAAAGACAAAATGGAGGATGACATTGTTTGTTAAGTTCCTGAATAATATAGAATACCTTAGAAGTTAGACAAAAGTAAGTAAACATCCACCAGCCATGAGTGTCTCTACCTTTATTTGTAATGAATATAAAACATAATTTGCTTCTTTTCGTTTCAACTGACATGATGATAATACTTTAAAATCGTAAAAATACGTTCATTTTGCTGCTACAAAAAAACTCATTTTTTAGACTTTTTGTTTTTTCAAAATCTCACCAGCGAAAGGGTTGAGAAAAGTTGCTCGAATTGACGATTCATACGATGCCATAAAATATTTGTATGCATTTCTATAACACCCGGTATAATAATCAGCTATTAAGGTGTTCATTTAAAAAAAAAACGGGTTGCACTCCGGGAGTGCCGGCAGAAGTGAAAACTTGAACATTAACGTTGTGCATTTTTGAATATTGATTAAGCACATAAAATAACACCTGTTGGCTACTTTATGAGCCTAATCAGATAAAGTGACACTTTTACCTTGTCAATGGAGGCACACTTTTGTGACGTTTGCGGATAAATGAATAAAGAAGTCATACAAGAAGTCTCGTATAGCACGCAATGACTTATCTGGAGAAGTGGCAACGACTTATAAACATATCGCCGATATCAGAAAAATAATGAACTGTGTTCATATTTTGATAAATAGCTACCCCTCCTGCTGGACGGACGATTATTTCTTCTGAAACTCGCAACAAAGAGAGGGGGATATTACCTCCCCTCCTCTCCTACGCCGCGCCGGCGCGGCGGTCTACCCTCCCTCCATCTTACGAATTTTCGATCAGCCACGTGTCCTGACGCGAGTTTAACATTCTTTACCCATCCCAAAGGTGCTCATCGCCGCTAAAGAAGTTTTCACTTCAAAAATCATCAAGTTGCTTGCTTATGATTTTTTGCATGACGAAGACGAATTGAAAAACGCATGTGATTTATGCTTCATTTACAAGTGGAATTTATTATGTCAAATTCATAGACGACTGAACTATGGCACAAAATTTTGGGGGTGTACAGCCAAAAGTAACAAAAATTCCAAAATAAGGTGCTGGGATGTATTGTGGATGCACACTGGTTCTAATACAGAAACGACGACCTTCACATAGATCTGAACATACTGACTATTAAACCAGAAGAATGTCGATAAATCCAAGTGGAGTAAATTAAATTAAAATTTAAATATATCTAAGTCGAACTCCACAAACTTTAATAAGTGTTAAATTACAAATGGAATTTTTAGACTTGTTAATCACTAGAAATAATACTTTTAAATATGACATTTATAGAAAACCTAGTATCACAGATTGCGTAATACCTTTTGACTCTTGTCACCCTGTTTCCTATAAATTTGCAGCTTTTCATTCCTTTTTCCACCGATTATTTTCTATACCACTATCAGATTCATCTTTTCAAACAGAACTTAATAACATTAAACAAATCGCTTCAAATAATGGATATTCTTTAAAAACTATAAATAAATTATACTACAGATACTATAACAAATTCAAATACACACACCACTTGGTTAAAAATCCTTCAGAAACAATTTCCTTTTCAAATTCATTAACATACTTTGGCGTCGTCTCAGAGAAATCTTCTAAATCTTCTTTAAGAAAAACGGTTTTAAAGTTTCATTTAAGATTTTTTATTAAAAATAAAGATCCATTAGATTACAAATCATCATCAGGTGTATACAAATTAAACTGCTCTTCTTGTGAGTCATTCTACATAGGTCAGACAGGTCGCAAAATATCAGACCGTATTAGAGAACATTTCAGGCACATCTATAACAACACAGATCTTGATCCTCCACCATCAACACCTTCTTCTTTCGCCAATCATATATTAATAACGAAACATAGTTTTTCACCATCAAATTCCAAATTGATTCATAAATGCAATAAAGGCCGGAAATTAGATTTTCTTGATACTTTGGAAATAAGGAAAGCCTTGAAACTGGAAAACAGATCTTGTTTAAATGAACAGAATAACTTCAATAATCCCATTATTAATTCACTATTTTAATTTTTCACCACTCAAACAAACTTACCAGATTCTCTTTGATCCATTTTTAACTTTTACATTTTATAAAATGTTGTTTTTACGAAATATTTTAAAAATCATGTAACCTTTTGAAATTCAATTGTATCATTAATCTCTTGTTAAATTAGGGCTGATGATGGCAGTAGTGTTCTGCCGAAACATGTTCCATTTGTAATTTAACACTTATTAAAGTTGGTGGAGTTCGACTTAGATATATTTAAATTTTAATACTGACTATTGAAGAAGAAGCAAAGAGAATTGCAGAGAAAGAACGAGTCCAGACTTCACTTCCAGCTCGTTGATAATAGTTCGTCAGTAAAGAAAAACCTTTTGAATTGGTGTAGTAATGCTTGCATCATTTAAAAAGTTAATAAGATAGGAGTATTAGATAAGTATCTAATTATAATATGTAAGAGAATAGAATTGTAAGGTAGTCAGCAGCCATGACTATACTCGAGCCGCTGAAAACAGAGAGCTACCACGTGAAAGCGGCGTGCTGTAGGCGGGGTGAAACCGCAACCAAGTTTACACGTAATGATACTAGCGATGCGTGAGGAAGGGAGAACGCATTCTGTTTATTATGAATAAGTGTTGGGTGGAATTGGGTTGTCTACGCTACACTTTAGTGTGCAACGGCTAACTTTTCTAATACCTCATTCATTTCTCAAACCAATAGCAAGCGATCACGTGCCGATCACGCGTCTTTACAACTCTCTCTCTCTCTTGAGCGGCTCGACCATAGTAACAGTAAAATCTGAGATCCAGAGAACTGAAGACATCAAGGATAATAAAACCCCACCAACTCTTTTTTAGACACCTATCGGGTTAACACCTTAATTATTTGTCTTTCTACCCTCTAAAACTTCAGCGCCTTTGAGGCTTATCATAGATCGCCAACCTAGCCCTTTCATCGTTCCAAAAAATCACCACCGCCTCTTCGTTTGAAGTTCGGTAATTATATAATTACTCCGAAACAGCCAGAGGCATTAAGGGCGTTACTCCCAGACTTTCGGTATAACATCTTGCTAAGTTGAGCAGCTGCTCTATTTTCAGACGTCCGAGTTTTTCGTTCATTTACCGTTTAATTAAATCTCGCTCTTGCAAATTTGAGTGTGTCTTTGCGAAATGAGAAAACACTTTAACGGCATGTTGAAAAAAAATGGAGCAAAAGTGTAATTCGTCGGCAAACATCATCAAGTTATAAATTAGTAACAAGATTTTAATTAGGTGGGTCTTTACGTTTGAAGTTGCTTTTTATTTGGTCTGTGTAAGCAGCTGCGGCTTCGAGTGCGCATTTGGAATTAGGATGGGGGAAATTGCATCGGGATTTTTAATGTGGTTCGTTTGCGAACTGTGTCCGCTGAAATTTTAATAAACCGCAATGAGGATTGTTGTGGTGGTACACACGGTTGCTGACATCTTTGTTATTTTAAATTCCGTTGCTCCTGTTTCTATGTAATTTTGGATGAAGCTTTTTACACGTTAATATGTACTAATTCTAAAAAGAACTGACCGGTAATACACAAAGTTGAACTGCTCTTACAAAACAGACGAGGAAGCCTTCTTTGGTAAATATTATAATTTGGTCCTTCGAGCCGAGACAAGCAGACACGAATGAGTACCAAGCGTATTAAAATCGCTGTCGGTATTGAATTAGAATCATTTGATTTGTGAACCACAGTCCAATAACAACGTAGATGTGAGGACATGTTAACCAGGATTTGTAATTCAGCAATTCGATTAAATCCAGTTAATTTACCTACATAGATTTACCGACAATTAGAATCCTATCCAGAATATAATAATAACTATATAATAGTAAAAAAATGCATAAAAGCATATAGCAGAATCGTTCGTTGAAAATCGATACTCAAACCTAACTGTAAAATTTTAAGATTCATCTAGGGCCTCTTCCAACAACAATACCAGTATTGTTACACAATTACAGCCGGTAATTGGCAAGCTTGATTATATCCGTCTAGTTTATCGACAATGGATTTACCAACATGTTTGGGATCGTATCTATAATAATACAATCATCAATACGTTCAAGATCTTAACATGACAGCAGTTTATATCAGGATATCAAAAGATTTATGGTTCGAAATCGTGTTTGTGGTATCATGTCTATAAAGCATTAGATCCCGTTTTGGCAATAACAAGTAAACCAGTTCATCAAATTTCGTCAAGAATTCTAGAAAATATTTGGAGGTTATCCGATAACTCAATTACTATACGCCAGGAAGAATTTAAGAATACATTTATGAGAGTACAGTATAATAATTTTCTTTTTTTGTCTGTTTGTGACTATATCTGTGCTATTTTTTTTCTACTTTTACATTAACATCGAAAAATCAAGCCACCTACTATTGGCATCCCACTTCTTAATTTACAAACTGCAGTTCAACACCACTCCCACCCAACAATCCAATAATAAGTGGAACTGAGCTCTCACTGTTCCTCCTGTACAATAAAAATTTATCAAAGCAATTTCACGTCTGCGAAAATCTTTCCAGATTACGGACGAAACGAATCAGGTAAAGAAAGCCCGTGACGTCGATCTCTAATTTTTCCCTTATTGTCTCCTCCTTTGGCGGGGAACTTAACGTTTCGATTTGAAAAGATTGCGTAGTATTCATGGATTCCAATTAATCTCACCGACAGTGGGGGATGGATTATCCGATATTGAATTACACGGTGATATTTTTTTACCATAATTTGTCCCTTCTGATTCGCAACGTCATTCTTTACGACGAGATCAATTACAGGAAACAAATTGTGTTGGAGATTCCAGGGCTTTGCTCTGTGATCAGTGTTCATTATAAATGCAACTGCGGATTTGGGAATAGTGGAATAACAATGAGACAATTTTCAGATTTTCAGGGACCTGCACGTTTTAGGTTTCAGGTTTTCTCCATGTGGTTCTCTCGTGAGATTAAAATTACTTCTTCGTGGATTTAATAAACCATTTATGACGGCCTGAAGGGCGTAGAGCAAATCAACATTATCTGTACACAATCAGATGTAACAGAACAATTTAGTTCACTTATCTGGTGCCTGAAAACTTCCTACGGCAGCGAGGTGGTGTGGTGATAGTAGTAAGATACCAACTTTTAGTCCAAGAAGATCTCTAAACTCCAGATAATCGGTCGACTAGTACTAAAGATGAAACTTAAACTTAAAATATAGAAGTTGTTAAAAATATTTAAATAATTATGTATATAAGGATGCACGTAGATCTACGAAATGGCAATTAGGTGTGCTCAAAGTTTAGAAGAAGTCAATTATACCTCAACAATCCTTTCCCAAATCCCCTAGCGGGTTATTTTTCACTTTTTGGAAATTTCAATGCTGGACGAGAGTGGGAGCGTTTCAAATGAACCCGTGAGTGGGACCATATTAATAAAGACATTGTAAATATGATATATTCGAATTTTAGGCACCTTGAAGTTATATTACATATAATATAATCTCGATAGTTATTTTTTTTTATCATTGAAATGGGACGATAAATAAGGAAGGAAAGAGAATAATAAAATAATTATGGGAATGGATAAGAAATTTTGCCAAATTTCGACGGGTGAGACCATCGTATCTTAGAAGGGGAAGAAATCTTATATCTGTGCCAATTTTGGAACGGTCTGTACATGTATACATAGTACAAAAAAGTACAAAAAACGCTCACCATTCACCATTCGCTAATAAGTCTAAGCTTTCACTTGTTTCAACAGCAAGATTAAACTTTACAGAAAGCTCAGCTGAGCGCAAACACTGACAAATAATGTCCTCCACCTCGAATCAACAGATGAATTCCACACGATGCGCATCCTCCTGTAAACGAACATCCAGTCCTGTTGGTCGCGAACAAAGCACTGATTCAGGTTAACATCACGTTTTGAAAGCAAACTTTGCAGCGAGCTCTCCTGGTGTTTACATTTACTTTGACACACTTCTTTAAATTTCACGTTTGTGTTCAAAGTCGACCGAAATTTACTTGCGTTTCCCGTCGACTCTCAAAGGGTTGCGATTATTGGACGTTTACATTGATTTGGAACTCCCAGGGGCAGATTTGGTAATTGATGCCTTTTATTCAAATGTACTTCGTGATCTCGGGGGTATTCCACCGGTCGCATGTTACTTTTATTGATGATAAGGATGGCGTGGTTTCAAACGAAAGTTTGCTAATTTGACAAACTCAAGTGGGTGGAACGATAACAAAGTTGTTGGGCGACATTGTTGAACATGGAAAATGTGTGTAGCTCTAATGGGTGACAAAATGTTTGATATGGTGTTTTCTTGCTCAATTTAGAATGTTAGAGATAATATTATGTAAATTTAGTATCATTTTACACATAAATAGTTTACACAAAACGTGACATATTGGATGGAATCTTTTTTGCAGAGTAGTATCTGTTGCGTGACTAATAAATGATTAAAAGCTTTCAAAAACTGTTGCAAAGATCGTTTTCTAGAAGAATCTAGACAATTATTTATTATTTCCAGGACAAGGAACACAGGACCTTCGCCATCAAACCCATCCCCTCGACCAACGTCACCCCCGTCATCGTGTTCATCAATCCGAAGTCCGGCGGCAACCAAGGATCCAAACTGCTCCAGAAGTTCCAGTGGCTTCTGAACCCGAGGCAGGTGTTCGACCTGACGCAGGGAGGTCCCAAGATGGGCCTGGAGATGTTCAAGAAAGTGCCTAACCTTCGGGTTCTCGCCTGCGGCGGAGACGGCACCGTCGGCTGGGTGCTGAGCGTCATCGACCAAATTGGGATTTCTCCTGCTCCTGCCGTCGGAGTCCTTCCTCTCGGTACCGGAAATGATCTGGCCAGGGCGCTCGGATGGGGCGGGGTAAGCACTAGATTCCTTAAATATTTACGGGCGGTTCCTGGGGATGTGCGCCTTCAGAGGGCTTTTGCGGGTGAAGGGTTATCGATGTTGAGGTCGAGGTAGAATAGAAAGAAACTCACAAATCACAGTCAGAAAAATCTGTGCGTTTACGTGAACTCTAATTAAGTAAAACCTCTTTATGATCCTATTAATTAGGACTATTTCTTAGACCACGTTCACTTGCAGCCATAAATTATATAAACAGCCAATTCTGTGCACCATCCATTCAAACCGCTATTGCACGAAACGCAGCACACAGCATCCTTTGTACAGCAATTATTATCTTCACAAAACATGGATCTATTGTGAATGACTGCATTGCATGCCCGCTTCCAACACGATTTCAACGTTTCGATTATTATTAACGAGAGCAACGGAGGAAAATCTTGACGAATCTTACAACTTGGATCTGACAACGTCTCTCCAAGTTAAAAGTTTCAAACTTATCTCGGCATCGGAGTCGTATTTAAAAACTTCGGTCGTCGATTTATGGCCGCATCTCTTCGACGGAGTGAAAAGGGAAGAGTTGTGGAATTGCTCGACATTTATGGCATATATTTAGTTGCTTATTTCCTACCGTATCTTGATAGTGGTTGTATCCTATATTTTTAGAAATCAATAAGTCCTATTATTTCATTGTTTAAAACTTTTATTGAATAATGATTTTTAGACAACTGCCTTTTTGAAATCCTAACAGGATCGATATGGCTCGTCACAGGTGCTCTCATTAAAAATCGCTTAGAAGCAGTAAATTTAAAATCCCATTTGGAAAGAATTTTTAAAGTATCTTCTACGGCCTTTCAGTTTATAATGTATTCTTAATTCTTTTCCTGGTTCATCAACAATTTATATACTTTGGATGCTCTAATGAATCAGTCAAATCTAATTTATGTATCTTCTACAAAAGAAACATTTTCCTTTTAAATCCATCTTGTATATTTTTTGATATAAGCTATGTACTTTATAAGAAAATTCTTTGACTTTTTTCCTTTTTTAATCTTTTCCTCAATTTGTGCTCTTCTCTGGTTGTTTACACTCTTATTCTCTTATTCTTTCGGAATTTCAGAGCCTTACTCCAAACTTTCAATTTGTTTTTCAGTCTTTTGTATTCCTACTATTCTGAATTTTTTTCTCTATTCCACTTTATTCCGATTTTTTTACTTCTTTTTGTTTCTCTGTTTTTCCCTGAACCTCTTAATAAAACCTTTGTTTTATATGTAAATATTTTGAAGAAAGAAACGAAAGAGGTGCAAGAATAAAACGACAATCTTAAGATTCATCAGATATCATATTGCAAAATTTACATTTATTTAGAAGAATTTTGACGTGTAAATCCTAAAGGTTTTATAGTTTCACAAATTCCATAATTTCTATCATACATCGCAAGTTTAATCATTTTCCATGTTTCATAATTTCTCAGGTTTCGCAATGTAAAATTTTTACAATTTCATTGATTATAATTATGTACATTATATACTTTGAGGTTTCATGGTTTCTAGGGTTTCCCAGAGTTTCAGAATTTTTCAGGTTTCATATTTTCTCGGATTTCATAATTTATTCTGGTTTAATAATTTTCCATGATCCACAATATCAAAGTTCATAATTTCATAACGCAACAACTTTTTAGATTTATATTTTCTTATGCATAGTTTCTCAAGTTCCACAATTTCTCAGGTTTCATGGTTCTTCGATTTTAATAATATCTTAGAGTTTAATAATTTCCCAATTTTCATAATTCCTCAAGTTTTGCAAAGTCAAGTTTTCATAATTTCATCACAATGGTTTCGTTTGTTTCCCAGTTTGTTCTCTCAGATTTTGGAGTTTCATAATGTATATTCTCAGATCTTATAGTTTCTGAAGTTACACAATGTCAAGGTTTCATAATTTCGTAACTTATTCTTAGGTTTTATATTTTTCCAGGTTTAATGGTTTCGTGCCTTTTTAAGCTTCATGCTAGCGTGGTTTACCAGAGTTCGCTCTTTCTAATTTTACAGTTTCATAATTTGAGAACTTATCAGATCTTATAGTTTCTGCAGTCTAGATAAGTTTTCATATTTCATAATGTCTGAGCGTTCATAATTTGCTTTTTTCGAATTTGGTTTCATAATTTGCAAATTATAACACCAAAAACAGAATCATAATGATCTAAATTATAATTCTGTTTTTGGTAACTTTTCTTGTCTTAATGTTGCCTGCGACTTTGCAACTGTACTGCAATGTGACCGCGACAACGACGTTATAAACGTCAACTAATCGCGCCATATGACAGATGTGAACCAGATGTGAACGAAAATAAACCAAAGAGAAGGAAATGACTTTCGTTCTATGATTAGATGTAAACATTGGTAAAAACAAGAATTGAAAAAATGGCAATCAAACGTGAGGTGTCTGCATTATCAAAAGTTTCCAAATCTAACCTCCAAATCAGAAACGTCATTTAGCAGAAATACCAATTATACTGAAATACCACTCGTGTTATTCAAAAATCCCAAAGTCATCAATTTAGCACAAATTTTCAGTTTTTCTTAATTAAATATATACTACACGCGTTTCACAAGCCGAAATTGTAGCACTCGTGCCTTTGGAGCACTTCTCGCTGCCTTCGTCGTGCTACAATCAACCGTCTTGTGAAACTTGTATAATAATATACTATTATCTTTTTGCTTATTTATTTTTTACATTTCTCAATAAATTCTTTTGTTTATTTGTCCCTTTAATTTCTTTTTAGGTGTTCCAACCAATAATTTCTGCAATCTCTAAATTATTACTGCTGTCTGAATCTTCTAAAGCTTTTCGATAAATGTTTTGCTTGTAAATGGTTCCTCTGACAACACTCCCTTGAGCGCTCAGTTAAAATTTAATTAAAATTTTCGGCAATTCAACCGAAGTCACTTAATAACACATTAACGCTAATTGAATTTAACTAGTTTTTTAAGATGATGTTTTTGTAATTTATAAAGTAACGAAATCGAGAGGGGCGCTCCCTCACTCGTGAACGTTCGCTCATACATGGTCCAAGAAAAAAAAAACTCATATTGGGCTAAAAAAAATAAAACATCTATCAAACTGAATGAATTGTAACGCGCGTTCAAAAATAAACCTGGTTAGAGGAGGCTGGGCATTTTTATAACAGTGTACAAAAACAAACTTGTTCCAATTCAGGTTAGGGTAGGCAACCAGCACTAAATTTGGAGAAAGTGTAATTGTTGTTATTGAAATTTATATTATTATACAGGGTTAGTCAAAAGTATGGAATGGGCGGTTTATCTCGGCAAATATGAATTTTATGACAAAATGTCTTTGATAAAAGTTTTTTTTACTAATTATTCTCTATTTCTTAACCTGCTCGTTGTTTTTATATGTCAACGCATTTCCATGGAAACGTAACTGATTTTTGTTTTTTGAATGGCAACCTAGTAATTTTTTTGGAGATTTTTGTTTCTCTTTTTTTATTTTTTTTTGTGTGGTTTGATAACAAAAGTTTAGAGAAAATGGCCATAATACTTTATTCAATTAAATAATCTTTAACTTAAATTAAATGTTCAAACTGAAGACCCCCTGCAGCTTGGCAGTAACCTAATCTGTCATAAAAATTACGTAACGAATTTTGTAGCCAGTTAGGTGGTATTTCTGCGATTCCGTGTCTGATTTTGACTTTTAAATCTTCCAAATTTTGGGGTTTTTCTTTGTAAACTTTAGTTTTTAAATGGCCCCAGAGGAAAAAATCTAAGGGGTTTAAATCGGGGGCCTAGCAGGCCATTCAATAGGCCGCCGACGTCCTATTCAACGGCCTGGAAAAATGTTATCCAGAAATAGGCAAACATCAACCCCATAATGGGGTGGAGTGCCGTCTTGCTGAAACCAATTATCTCGGTTTGGCATTCTTTGACGATCTGCATCCGGAAATAATTGTACAATATCGAGTACAGGATGAACGTTGTTAAATAAATGACAATTCTTTCAGTTTCACTAAGTTTCACCATGTTTACAAATTCAAATAAAACTATCCTTATTAAATTGATTTGTTAACTTATTGAAAGGTACTTCACAATGACATGAAAAATACCATTAAAAAAACAGAGGCCACTATAATTCTTTGTAGAATTATCATCACATGAATAAAAAGCATCACTAAAAATTCGAGAATCTGATTTGATACCAATTTTGTCGTTTATTAGAAATTATGATTTTACACAGAAATTTTGTTATGAAAGGATATTAAAAAAATACCAGGTCATTTCAAATAAAAAAAGATAAACAAAAATCAGCAAAAAAATTACTAGGTTGCCATTCAAAAAACAAAAATTAGTTACGTTTCCATGGAAATGCGTTGACATATAAAAACAACGAGCAGATTAAGAAATAGAGAATAATTAGTAAAACAACTTTTATTAAAGATATTTTGTAATAAAAGTCATATTTACGGAGATAAACCGCCTATTCCATACTTTTGACTAACCCTGTATATAAAAATCAATGCCACTTTTCGTTGTAATTTTATAACTCGATTACGGCTTTACCGATTTGAATAATTTTCGTTTTGTTTTGATCGACATAATCCAGGGATGGTTTAAAACTATTTTTCACATGGACATGGGGACCCAGAGGGGCCCCTTGGGCTAGACCGATTTTTCGGCTCGACCGATTCTTATGATTTTTTTTTTTGTATATTTGATAGGTATGAGAATAAGTGGTAAGCTATTTTTCACATGGACATGGGGGCCCAGAGGGGCTTTACCGATTTGAATAATTTTCTTTTTGTTTTGATCGACATAATCCAGGGATGGTTTAAAACTATTTTTCACATGGACATGGGGGCCCAGAGGGGCCCCTTGGGCTAGACCGATTTTTCGGCTCGACCGATTCTTATGATTTTTTTTGTATATTTGATAGGTATGAAAATAAGTGGTAAGCTATTTTTCACATGGACATGGGGGCCCAGCGGGGGCCCTCGGGCTAGACCGATTTTTCGGATTGACCGATTCTTATGAATTTTTTTTTTTTGTATATTTGGTAGGTATGAGAATAGGTGGTAAACTATTTTTCACATGGACATGGGGGCCCAGAGGGGGCCCTTGGGCTAGACCGATTTTTCGGGTTGACCGATTCTTATGAATTTTTTTTTTGTATATTTGGTAGGTATGAGAATAGGTAGTAAACTATTTTTCACATAGACATGGGGGCCCAGGGGGTCCCCTTGGGCTGGACCAATTTTTCGGGTCGACCGATTCTTATGATTTTTTTTTTTGTATATTTGATAGGTATGGGAATAGGTCGTTAAGTATTTTTCACGTGGATATGGGGGCCCCTTGGGCTGGACCAATTTTTCGGCTCGACCGATTTTTATGAAGTATTTTTTTTATATTTGTTAGGTATGGAAATAAGTCGTAAACTATTTTTCACATTGGACATAAAGCCCAGGTGGGCCCCTTGGGCTGGACCGATTTTTCGGGTCGACCGATTCTTATGATTTTTTTTTTGGATATTTGATAGGTATGGGAGTAGGTCGTTAAGCATTTTTCACGTGGATATGGGGGCCCCTTGCGCTGGACCAATTTTTCGGCTCGACCGATTTTTATAAAGTATTTTTTTTATATTTGGTAGGTATGGAAATAAGTCGTAAACTATTTTTCACATTGGACATAGGGCCCAGGTGGGCCCCTTGGGCTGGACCGATTATTATGATCTTTGATTTGTTGGATTTGCCTCCGCCCCGAATAGCAGAATAACTATTGAAACATGGACAGGGGGCTCAGGGGGAACCCTTGGGTTTATAACTCAAGAACATCTGGACCGATTTTTATGATCTTTGATTTGTTGTGTTTGTCTCCGTCCCGAATAGCAGAATAACTATTAATAAATAGACATGGGGGCTCAGGGGCCTCCTTTGGTTTATAACTCAAGAACGGCTGGACCGATCTTTAATTTGTTGGATTTGCCTCCGCCCCGAATAGCAAATTAAATATTAAAACATCGGAAAAATTACTGGGGACGGGGACCTTGGTACAGGGCAACGACAATAACAAACCCCCCTGGCACGATAATAACAAATAAGGACGGCCATCAAAATTTGTCCTCCAGGATTTAAAAATGAAAATCGATTCTTAAGGAGTAAACTCTAAAGTTTCACTTCTGTTGCGCGTGGATTCCACACACATTTTTCTTTTTCTTTTTCTTTTTCTTTTCGGGGGCGAATAACTATTAAAACATCGGAATACATGGCAGAAACAAAAATGAACATGGCGTTGTATGCACTTTACTCCGATTTTTTTACTTCTTTTTGCTTCTCTGTTTTTCCCTGAACCTCTTAATAAAACCTTAGTTTTTTATGTACATATTTTGAAGAAAGAAACGAAAGAGGTGCAAGAATAAAACGACAATCTATCGGCTCTTCTTAATATTCATTATTATATCATATTGCAAAATTTACATTTATTTAGAAGAATTTTGACGTGTAAAGCCTAAAGGTTTTATAGTTTCGCAAGGTTCATAATTTCTATCATACAAGTTTAATAATTTTCCATGTTTCATAATTTTTCAGGTTTCGCGATGTCGAATTTTTACAATTTCATAGATTATAAATATGTACATTATATACTTTCAGGTTTCATGGTTTCTAGGGTTTCCCAGAGTCCGCCCTCTAAGAGTTTACAGTTTCAGAATTTTTCAGGTTTCATATTTTCTCGGAGTTTATAATTTATTCTGGTTTAATAATTTTCCATGATCCACAATATCAAAGTACATAATTTCATAACGCAATAACTTTTTAGATTTAGATTTGCTTAGGCATAGTTTCTCAAGTTCCACAATTTCTCAGGTTTCATAGTTCTTCGATTTTAATAATATCTTAGGGTTTAATAATTTCCCAATTTTTATAATTCCTCAGGTTTTGCAGTCAGGTTTTCATAATTTCATCACAATGGTTTCGTTTGTTTCCCAGCTTGTTCTCTCATATTTTGGAGTTTAATAATGTATATTCTTAGATCTTTTCTCGAGTTCCACAATTTCGCAGATTTCATAGTTCTTCGATTTTAATAATATCTTATAGGGTTTAATAATTTCCCAATTTTCATAATTCCTCAGGTTTTGCAAAGTCCAGTTTTCATAATTTCATCACATAATGGTTTCGTGGTTTCCCGCAGTTCGTTCTCTCAGATTTTGCAGTTTCATAATGTATGTTCTCAGATCTTATAGTTTCCGAAGTTACACAATGTCAAGGCTTCATAATTTCGTAACTTCTTAGGTTTTATATTTTTCCAGGTGTAATGGTTTCGTGCCTTTTTAGGCTTCGTGGTTTACCAGAGTTTGCTCTTTCAAATTTTACAGTTTCATAATTTAAGAACTTTATAGATCTTATAGTTTCTAAGTTTCATAGTTTCTGCAGTATCGATAAGTTTTCATATTTCATAATGTCATAGTTATACAGTGTGGAAATTAAGTAAGGAATAAGTTCAGTAACTCCGTTAGTATTTGGGCTAGAAATAAAACTTAAAAAGCTTGTGATAGGGGTAATGATAGCGCATCCGGCGAACGTATAATTTTTTTTTCATTAATTTTTTTTTGACGGCGTCATCAATGTTTTTTTTTTAATGGCAACCTATGTTTTGGATTTTACATTCGCATAGAGTTTTTTATTCTGATTTCAACGTTATCAATTACTAAATAGGTTACATAAGGAAAAAATAAATAAAAACGGCACTAAATTTCAAATTAGTAAAATTTCAAAAGATTAACAGAGATGTCTAATTTTATCAGGAATTAAAAAAAACAAAGTTCCCAAAAGCAATAAATGAAAAAAAAAGAAAACAAACCTAAATTTCAAAGTAGGGCCAACAAATTAACAAAATTAACAAAAAGACTATTGATGTGAGAGTTATAAATTAAAGATATTACACCAAATGTTCAAACTGATGACCCTGCATCATCTGACAAAATCCAAGACGATCATAAAAAGCAGCCAATACGTTTTGAATGGTTTGGGGAGTTATTAAACTGCACTCATGTCGAATTCTTACTCCAAGATCATCCAAATTGTTGGGTCGGTTTTGATACACCTTGCTTTTTAAGTACCCTCATAGAAAAAAATGTAATGGGGTTCGATCTGGGGACCTAGGCTGCCAATCTATTGGACCTCTTCTTCCATCTTCTTGGGAACACTTCGTCCAAATAACGCCGCACCGGGCTTAGTGTGTTGGAGCACCATCCTGTTGCAACCAGATATTATTATTTAGAAGTTCATTTATTATTTAATAGAGAAAAACATTTCAGACACAATTATTTTGTACCAATTCAGGCCTTGTCAACATTGTATTGGTATCTCTATGGTTTTTCCTTAAATTTCGATAACATTAGACAGTTCTGTTAATTTTTTGAAATTTTACTCATTTGAACTTTAGCGCCGTTTTAATTAATTTTTTCCTTATCTAACCTATTAAGTATTTGATAACGTTGAAAACAGAATAAAAAACTGTATTCAAATGTAAAATAAAAAACATAGGTTGCCATTAAAAAAATATATATTGATTCTGAGCGTTCATAATTTGCTTTTATCTCTTTTTAAACTTTTTGATTATTTTTTTTTACATTCCTCAATAAATTATTTTGTTTATTTGTCCCTTTAATTTCTTTTTAGGTTTTAATAATTTCCCTAAATTATTATTGGTGTCTGAGTTTTCTAAAGCTTTTCGATAAATATTTTGCTTGTAAATGGTTCCTTTGACGACACTCCCTTGAGCGCTCAGTTAAAATTTTCGGCAATTCAATTTAATTGAATTTAACTAGTTTTTTAAGATGATGTTTTTGTAATTTATAAAGTAACGAAATCGAGAGGGGCGCTCCCTCACTCGTGAACGTTCACTCACGTGGTCCAAGAAAAAAACCTCATATTGTGTTAAAAAAAAAAAACATCTATCAAACTGAATGAATTGTAACGCGCGTTAAAAATAAACCTGGTTAGAGGAGGCTGGGCATTTTTATAACAGTGTACATTGCAATTGTTACAAAAACTAACTTGTCATTTAATTCAGTTTAGGTTAGGCAACCAGCGCTAAATTTGGACAAAAGTGTTATTGTTGTTATTGAAATTTATATTATTATATAAGTAATGGTAAGAAAACATGAATTTAGGACGGTCCAGAAAATGGCCGGTGGGTGAACCGGTGTCATCAAAGGAAGAATTTCCGAAGCATAGAAGAAATCACTAAAGACAATGAACATATTAAGCTCTCTACATTTTCTTAATGAAACCTAGTGAGGCGCCCCCTGATCCAATAACAACTGCAAAAGAAAAGATTTGTCTTTTGCTTCTGAAACACAAGAGATAAAAACTTCTACCTAACCGTACTTTTCAGATTTACGCATTTAGGAGAACACGTTTGAGTGTGAAATATGGCAAAGTAACAAGTGAAACTGGAGTGTCAACATCAGTAGACAGCACGTTATTCAGTGGATATTGACCCAGAAGAGAGGAAACTACTCCCTGAATTAACAACTGGATCACCAACATGTCGTGAAAATGTCAAACAATGCCAATCTTTTTTGTGCAAGAGTGAAGAGAAAGCCTGCCAAACTGAAACCTCCAGATATCAGTGTAAATCTACACAAACCACATTGTCAATATTTCCATATACTATGCAACGGTTAAATGAGAAAAATAAATGAGAAAACAGTCAGAACATAGTTATAATGATAACCCTTAGCTACGTTGTTTACATAACATTGAGGTTATGTTGTTTTCTAGAGATCTGCGGAATGAAACTTTTGTAGAATGTTTTTAATGGGGTCAGACAAAGAGCCCAACTTTGTGTACAAGAATATGGAGAACGCTTTCAACACTTAATAATAATACATACCTATAATAAACCCAATGAGCAAGATACGTCGTACAGGCAAATAAAAAATATTTAAAATATTGTTTGCATCCTAATCACATTTTTCTATGTACCGAGAACAGACGGGTCTCTCTGTGGGAGCCTGTGATGACATCAAAAAAGGATTTACGTATATCTGTACCATTTCTGTTTGTGATTTTTACATACTTTTGACAATGGGTTCCCTAGTTCTTGTCATTTCTTCCTTTGGCCACATATTAAAAATTTCATGGACAAAGCACCCATAGCCGAGGCAAGAAAGAATATGAAACTGTTGTGATAACCTCCTTTTTCATTACCGCCACTTTTTGAATTTCAACATGACATGTCAATGACGTCACCAAACGTCAAATTTGAAAATTTGAGACAAACCGCGAACTTTAAAAGGTTGGCCAGTGATCGTCAGACAATGAAAGAAAAATCGGAACCCTAGGTTGTGTTATTTTTTTGACAAGACAAGCAATGGCGGGACATTCAAACTTACCCAAACGAAACAACCCTAGATTCTTTGGATACATGGCGAGAGCTAATCAGCAGTGGAGCGTAAATTGATAACACAAAAATTATGGTTTTAAATGTTTATTAAATTTTAGTGTTGTTTTAATTTTGTGCATTTGAGGTTTTGTGATCTCGTACTGTGATTAACAATTTCAAGTGGCTTCGTATTAAGTTGGTGACAATATAATTTGATAATGTTAACAATATTCGAGATAATATAAATTCGAGTAATAAATTACAACTGACAATTTCCAATTATTTCAACAGGTTAACAATTTAGTTCTTCAGAAAAATAGCAAACAATAATACAATTTAACAATTTTGGTGTACATGATGCGTGAGGTTAAGTCAGCTAATTTTATTCCACCTTGAGCTTTTGAAGCTTACAGGAATTTACAACAAATAGGGACAGTGAGATATCTGCGCCCAAAGCGTACATACAGCGTGATCAAAAAGGACTGTTTGAGTTGGCAATACTGAATTTCATTTTTAAATGGTAATAGCAATAGTGGATATTATTTAAACTAGATCTAACAAACAAAGGGGTGGCTAATAGCTTTCTACAGTGGCGGCCATTTTATTAGTGACGCTGACAAAAGATGGCCGGACAACGGTAGATTTTATCTAGGAATTTCTAGTATGCACGTGGAACAAACGCCGGTCAATTTCAAGGCCATCTCATTGTGTTGAGGAGGACAGAAAAAGGAATAGATAGAATAAAAAGGTTACCTGTAAATACTTCGGGCGGTACCACACACGCGATTTTTAATTTAAATTCAACCGATCCTTCTGGTACCGTAAAATTTTGACAATGCAATTTAAACATAGAGCACACTCAACTTTTAAAAACAGGAGAACTCATAGTGGAATAACATCAGATAAATACAAAAATTAAGCGTTAGTTCCTCCCTCGAAGTCGAAGTTCTCCTGTGCATTGCAGGTCTATTTTGGGGATATCTCACTGTTTTTAATGGGATCAGAAAAAGAGCACCACTCTCTACAAGAAACATCGAAAACATTTTCACCATTAGTTTGCTGTAACTGTTTTGTGTCCTTCTAAGGGATTGTAAAATTCTCAATAAACATTTGTAGAAATTTGATTAGACACTGTCAGTTGGTCAGATCCTTTGGAAGAGTGTTTTAATTTCTACATTTTAAAGAAATAAAGGTGTAAAACCAAATCCTAAAGTGTCCGATATCTAAAAATATTAACTCAATTAACATCACACCCAAGGGTCTGAATGCACTTTACTTTTACCTTAATTTTTTACCAAGTAACGCACAAAAATCTTGAATTAATATTATTGAGTACAACATGCTTCTGTCAAAAACCGTTATAGGAATTCTGGAGATACCTGCAGGACACTGCAGCCCAAACCCCCAAATCGTGTCGGTCCATATAAAACAGCTAACTAATACCCTAAAACACTTGTCAACACTTCTTTAAAATGCATAATAATAATTATTAATAATATTGCAGCTTCTCTGAAATTTTTAGGTCATGTTATCTGTTTACCATGGATCAGTCAAGC
The DNA here is from genome assembly GCA_963583935.1 of Diaperis boleti. Taxonomy (NCBI): domain Eukaryota; kingdom Metazoa; phylum Arthropoda; class Insecta; order Coleoptera; family Tenebrionidae; genus Diaperis; species Diaperis boleti. Next base: position 44,018,116 of record OY757248.1, read on the forward strand.
TCTACACTGTAAAAAAATAAAACAAAAACGCAATTTCAAAGCTTGCTTTGACCAGGTTTTTTGTTGAACGCTCGTTATATCTACAGTATATTAAAACTATTCGTTAACTTTTTCCATACATGATGAATTATTACATCAAGTGTGTCAAAACACGACCTATGACAGAAAAACTTATAACTTAGATTAACAATAACTCATAAAAACCCAATCAGCACCAAACCTCCTCAATACTCTCTCATCACCATTCCGCTTATTTGTCTCATGATTCTCCCGGCCCCAAAAGGGCAATTTACCTACAAAACTCGGCCCTAATAACTTCAACAAGAAGCCCTAAACGAATTTCGCGAAAATTAATTAATCCAATTAAACTCGGGCTTAAACAAGCAGTTCCTTTGAGATTTCGAGCAACCTTAATTTCATTTCGATAGTAAGAGTGTGTATTTTTGCAGGGTTACACGGACGAACCAATCTCGAAAATCCTGTCCAATATTAGTGCCAGCGACACTGTGTTATTAGATAGATGGTCATTGGACGTCGAGAAGAATCCGAACGCTGAAGCTAACGAAAGCGGCAAAGATAATTTACCTCTCAACGTTGTAAATAATTATTATTCATTAGGTGTCGATGCTCATATTGCCTTAGAATTTCACGAAGCTCGAGGTAGAGGTTGATTGATGTGTGGTCCGGTCGTGTCGGAGAAGCTGTGTTGATCCTGCAGTACATTTTTTACCTCTTATAGATCAACTAATTCCCGCACAGAACTCCCAATACGACCGGACTAACCGACAAACGTACTCACCACTTAACACATTTACAGAAGCTCACCCGGAAAAGTTCAATTCTAGATTAAGAAACAAGATGTTTTACGGCCAGATGGGCGGCAAGGACTTGCTCAAGAGGAAGTGGAAGGGACTGGCCGATCTAGTGACGTTAGAATGCGACGGGAAGGATCTAACACCCAAGCTGAAGGAACTCAAAGTTCACGCTGTAGTTTTTCTGAACATTCCAAGGTAAAGTTTTCGTGGATGGTTCAGACGAGGGTTGTGATGAAGTTGTTTGCAGTTACGGAGGTGGGACCAGGCCGTGGAACAGATCCATGGGCAGCGTGGAGCCGAGCACCGAAGATGGTCTTATAGAAGTCGTCGGTTTAACAACATATCAGCTTGTGAGTAAGTTTAGGGAGTTAGCACATTTTTGCCTGCACTTTGTCTAGTTAAAAAGCATGCCATAGTTTATGTATAAATATTGACTTGAACAAAAGTCTTCACAAAAGAACCAAAACAATAAAAATGTCTGATTTCCAGTCTGATTGCATATAGCTGAGATTACTGTCTTAATTCAATATACAGAGTGATCCAGGTAAAATACTGCGTCTGGCAAAAAAACGATTGCCAATTCATTATAATAAATAATTATAATATACAGGGTGTCATCGAAGAGTTGTCAGAAATTTCAAGCACAAAAGGCCTAACAATCAATTGGCACACAACAAAAAAACGAATAAAAAAATTAAAATTTAAAACACACATGTTTTAGCAGTTGTTTGGGGACTGCTGGGTTCAAGAACGAATGAGCGATTTGACAAAAACACAAAGGCGCACTTTAAAACTTTGTACGTTGGCTTCAATGTGTCCACCTCATTCAGCGATGACAAGTTGAGCCCTGTTTAACACGCCCTGTCCAATGAGACATATGGCTCACACTCTGTCTTAACTCCAAGTCCTGTGCCCGCATGTGGTTCACAGAACGTTTGAATGTCAAACCTATTTTATTGGTGGACTTTCAAATGTACCAGCACTGGGACTCGGTAGAAATGAAAGTAGGCATATAAACATATTACATTTTGTGTGAGCCACACATATTATGTGAGAAATCAATTTCATAGACATAAGTAAAAATATATAAAACTTCCTATTTAGTACCTAACCAATTATAAAATAAACTATTATTCTAATTATTACAAAAAGAAATACACATCAGATAAATATTGTTGTAAAAAATAATAAAAAAATATGAATTAGGCAATATTGAAGCACCTAATACAAAAGGCCTGTTTACACATCTCGGAAGTAGTGTTTATCCTTTTTGTTCTTTTTGCTGAGATGTCAAAACTAATTATGACTCAGATATGGCTCATTGGACTTAGATAAATATACGGTAGTCGAACTGAGTCCAATGTACCATATAGGAGTATTACCGTGTTAAAAAGGAGTCACGCACCCTTGGAAAAATCCACTGCATTTTGTCGGATGTGTTCGGCGACTTGGAAAACTGTTTCGCAGATCTTCCACAGTGTAAACAAGAGCTTTCATATGCCCCCACAAATAAAATTCCAAGGGGTTGGTGTCAATGATTTGGAAACCTTTCTACTTGAAGTAGTAATTCCAGCAGGTCTTGCAAGTTGTCACGGAGAAATGTCAAACCCGCCGGTCGGATTTACTATACCGGTCCACACATTAAGACGAAATTTTGAAAATGACTCTCACATCAACCATCACATTTCATATCAAACCACTCGGATGCCGTAAACGAATACTGAACTGCATCATTACTGTTGTGATCAATGTTTACTGTTCGGATCAATGTGAAACCTTGGGGTCAAAATATAACCAGTGACACTGAAACTTGATACTTGATAAATAACCCTAAGAAGAGACTGATAAGATTGAAAAGCACCAAGAAAAAAATAGATATGTAACTTTTAGTTCATAAAACTTTCGACAGTTTTAAATTTATTTTCGAACAATCCGTCACACAGTAAATCAATACTAGAACGAAAATAAAAACTATGAATTGCAAGTACGAGATGAGTAAAGATTTCACAAAACAAAAACAAACATACAAAATATAAACATCAGAATATTGTGATATCGGGTATCCCTAAAAAGTTTAGTGATGCAATACATTGTACCCATATATTGAAACACTATATAGCGTAACCACTCTCAATATTTTTGATTAATAAAGTGACAAATTATTGTACTTTGAACAATAGAAGATGATCTGTGTTGATTCCTTCAGTTAATGTGGACCAGTTATCGACATAATAATATATTTTTTTATTCTCTAGATTTTATACTTCTTTTAAACATTTTTCAAATTAAACTGTATCTTATTCTTTGTTTCGATGTGGCAAAAAATTTATTTATTAAAATACAGGTATGTACTTTCTGATTAGAATTTCTGCTTTTATTGCTTATGTTGAATATTCCTAAAGATAAAAAAGTAAAAAAAATTTAAAATGCTTACATAAATTCGACACGGTCACAGGGTGCGTAAGATTTTATAAGCCAATAACAAAAGTTTGAGGAGTTGTGTATTGTTGCTTGCCGATATATTTGGAATTAACATGGCAGTATAAAGAGGAGAAAAATGGGAATTAATTTTATTTGGTTTATTTTATTTTTTATCTGATCTCGACTGCTTTACTGTGCGTAATGTTTTCTCTTTCATTTAAAAGGTAGTTAGTTATATGTATATTATTTATTACATTATGTAGTTGAAATCAGGAAGCCACTGACAATTATATGTTGGGTTTTTAAGAGTTCGTTCTTGGAAAGGTTTAAAAATTTATTTGGGACATCAAAGAAATAATAACGTAGTAAAAAACTACGTCTACAAGGAATTATTTTTTTAATATGACAACATGCACAGTTTCTGTCACCTTGTGTTAATTTGATTGAAATTTTAGCACCATGTTGACTACTTTTCGTATTTAAAATTTATTACATCTACGGTAGCACTCATAGTATAAACTACTATAGTTGGTATGGGAGTTATCTAAAAAAATAACGATAACCTCAAAAAACAAACAAAAACTTTCTGAAGAAAAATCAGAAAGAAACTATTTTTAGCACATCGGCACTGACCACCTAGGGAGTGGAAGGAAAGTACCGTGTAAAATATACAAGGGTTAATTATAAAACAACAGTGAAGGAATTGGGAATACGAAAGCTACTGTATAAACATGTAATCTACAAACTGGTTATAATGCTTTATGAATAAGTATTTAAAACCTAAGTATTTTGCCTGCAATTTTTTTATAATGGAGATAAAAGTTGTCCCTAAAAATTATAAGCTGGGCAACCAATAAAACAGCTGCGCTACAAAATTAAAAACAAAGCTACTTGGTAGGACCGGAAATCTGAAAGCAATTTAAAGTAGTAACCACCAATTAAACACAATTAAAGAGAGTCTTTTCTTTGTTTGTCTATGTCACCTACAATTAATAAAAAATATCAAGTAGGTGGGTTGTGACGTTACACCGCATCAGGTGATATTTTTCAATAAGCACATAAACAATAATGTTAATCAATAAATTTACCCCAACCCTTATATAATTTCAGTCCCTTTGAATAAAATTCGGGCAATTTTAATAAAACATTCGCCTACCTTTCTCGAAAACTCCAGCAGCGGTAATCACCTGGAAAACAGGACAAACACTGAAATTATACTGTGACAATTACCACAAACACTCAACAGCACAATGTAAAAGCAAACACCGACAAAGCGCCCGTTTTTTACTTTAATTTCTAACTGAGCCTTCCAGTCGCGTTCAAGCCCCCATTAAAAAAAAACATCGAGTAGGTAGGGTGGTGAATCGTCACACCGCTTCACGTGATTTTTTTGTCAGGAAACATCATTAATTGTTTTTGTTAAACAAAATTGCGCCAACCATTACCTAATGGTGCAAAAACAACCCAATATTCCCTCCTGCAACTTTTTGTACCCCAACATTGGCGCAATTCCCTACCTACCTTCACGGCAACTCCAGTAACCACAGCCGCTGGACTAACACTGAAATTTAGGCATACACTCAATACAAACACTCAACTGCACAATGTTAATCGAAAACCACTCAAATAGGTACTTGCGATTTTCTTCAAATTTTAACATTTTTCAAACTAGAACGCCGCGCTGGGAGGTTTGACGCTTTGGCGTTTGTCAAAGATCAAACAGACCAATCAGCGACGACGACGTGAGGGCGCACTTTTCAAATTCGAAATCTTGGGAGCGGTGACTTTAATACATTCTGATAAATGTTAATGGACTGTTCTAGGTTTTCACTGAATAATAAAAAGCATTTAATTTGAGAGCACAGAAGTGTAGGACCGTCTGGTATTTCTGAGTATGACATAAAAAAACTTAATTAAATTTAAAAACCAGAAGAATATTGATAAATCCAAGTGGAGTAAATTTAAATTAAAATTTAAATATATCTAAGTCGAACTCCACAAACTTTCGGCAGAACACTACTGCCATCATCAGCCCTTAAAGAATAATTCTCATCCACTTAGTCGATGAGTATAGTGGACAGGGCGGCCCACCCGCCCACCGCACTCACAAACGAACAGCCAGGACCATACTCTTTTTAGTCACAAACACACCTTATACCAGCAAAGAAAATTAATGCAGATTGACATTTACACCAAAATACATACTATAATTTACTAAATGGTTGACAAACTGGTTCGGAATGACAACCATTTTTATATTGTATTCAAATTTCGTTTCGTGTATTTCACAGTTGATCTTTGTGACTAGAAACCACATGGTTCATGGCACCACATGTGAATGCGGTGGGCGGGTGGACCCATTTTTTTGACCTAAAAATTTTGAAATTAGATTGAACACGAGAGTGAGTTCTTGTTTTTAAAGAAAAAAAAATAGTCAATAAATCGTTGACAAAAGTGGACAGGGCGAATTATAATTATGATTAATTATGAGAATTCTTTAAGGGCTGATGATGACAGTAGTGTTCTGCCGAAACATGTTCCATTTGTAATTTTACGCTTATTAAAGTTTGTGGACTTAGACGGACTTAGATATATTTAAATTTTAATTTGATAAAATTTTTTTGAAAATTATGTGTTTAACTTTAATCCACTCAATAATAGAAAGACTGGATGAAATAATTATGCCTATTTACAATATGCTACTGGCCCATTCGCTTTCCTGAACCAACTATCCGTCCACACATCACCACCTAAAAATATTCTCGTCATTTCAGCCGTTATTGCAAGCTGGGGGCCACGGGACGTGCATAACGCAGTGTCGATCTGCGAAAATCGTAACATCCAAAACGATTCCGATGCAGGTGGACGGGGAGGCGTGCAAACTCAACCCTTCGATAATAACTTTGTCGCTGCTGAACAAAGCTCCGATGTTGGCGAAGAGGAAGCGCGGCAAATTCAACGTGCCCCAAACTCCTCTAGACAATCTCAAAATATGTGTTCATAGAATTTGCATGGCGGACTATGAACAGCATCATTACGACAAGGATCTGCTGTGTCAAGCGGGTGAGTTCTATTATAGATATACAAAAGAAGCATCTAAAGCGATCGCTCAAAACCGAGTTCCGATATTTTATTAATAGTCTAAGAGCCAGTGGCCGGCAGACTTGACACTAAATAGGGACTCATTATTTTGCCCAGCGGATCCTATAGCCTCACTCAGGTACAGAAGGAATAAAAATTTGAGTTGACTTCAACGTTATATAGTAACAAGACTTTCGCTTGAATATTTTCTACCTTAAAATATTGTATTATTATTATTGAAAAATTACAATGGCAGACAGCTAGGACGGCTCCAAGGTCATAGCAGACACCTCGAGCTTTGTAATTTTATTTTAGTTCCTCTTGCTTTTTTACAATTTTGATAGCTTGGGGCCTCCTTTCCGGAATGGGGTCGTCCCACAATTTTCAAAAACATCTTTTCTAGAAACTAGATGAAAAAATATTGTACGCCTATTTTTTTTTGTTTATTCTTAATCACGCGTTTATTAGGTAAAAAAAAATCCGAAACATTTGTTTTATTTGAAACGCGTGCTTTTTTGTGACGTCAACACGGGACAAAATTCAAGTTACTAGACGTGGCGACTAATGAGAAGCGCACGGACCAATGAGAATGCTCCTCCGAAATGACGTCACAAGAGGCGGTAAATGTACAGCATTTGAAACTGCTAGCCGAAATTGCTATTTTTGATACGATGTGTTATCTTACATAACAACTTTATGAAACAACAGAACCCCTTTTTGGGGCTTCATAGTCTATGAGATGCTATAGTTGAATTCGTCAAATTTAATTGAGGGGGACGACCCCATTACCTTAATGAATAAATTGTGTCCAATTAAGTAACTTTTTTATTTTTTTATTTCTTTTTACTTTTTAGATTTCTTTGAATTCTTTGTTTCGATTTTCTTTTATTATTTCATTATTTTTTAAGGTTATTTAACATAAATAAAAAATCAAATACGTATTACAGCGTCATTGCAATTTCTAAATCATATTATTATAATGATACTACCTGCCCCGACAGACGTTGTCCTGTCCAAATTTTAATCAATTTGTTTTTGGACAGATTTATTATATTTATTTCATTTTTATTATATAGATTCGTTGGTCAGCGAAAAATGGTGTGGAAATTAAAAATTAATAAAAAATACATCGTGTGAGTTATAAACTTCAAAGTTGTGAGTTATAAACTTCAAAGTTGCACTACAGAGAAAAAGAGTCGTACTTTACAGCTGTCTAAAATTTCATATCGATATCGTTGATGGTTTCGGAGATATCTCTGTGATTGTCCCAAATGGCAGCTGTGATCATATGCAAAAATGGTGTTGAAATTAAAAATTTATAAAAAATACATCGTGTGAGTTATAAACTTCAAAGTTGCACGACAGAGAAAGAGAGTCGTACTTCACAGCTGTGTAACATTTCACATGGATATCGTTGATGATTTCCGAGATACTTCTCTGGTTGTCTCAAACGACAGCTGTGCTCGTATGCAAACATAGTGTTGAAATTAAAAATAAAAAAAAAATTCATCGTGTGAGTTATAAACTTCAAAGTTGCACGACAGAGAAAGAGGGTCGTACTTCACAGCTGTGTAGAATTTCATATGGATATCATTGATGGTTTCAGAGATATTTCTCTGGTTGTCTCAAACGACAGTTGTGATCTTATGCAAAAATGGTGTGGAAATTAAAAATTTATAAAAAATACATCGTGTGAGTTATAAACTTCAAAGTTGCACGACAGAGAAAGAGAGTCGTACTTCACAGCTGTGTAAAATTTCATATTCGATATTGTTGATGGTTTCGGAGATATTTCTGTGGTTGTCTCAAACGACAGCTGTGATCGTATACAAAAATGGTGGTGAAACTAAAAATTAATAAAAAATGCATCGTGTGAGTTATAAACTTCAAAGTTGCACGACAGAGAAAGAGAGTCGTACTTCACAGCTGTGTAGAATTTCATATGGATATCATTGATGGTTTCCGAGATACTCCTCTGGTTGTCTCAAACGACAGCTGTGCTCATATGCAAACATAGTGTTGAAATTAAAAATCAAAAAAAAATTCATCGTGTGAGTTATAAACTTCAAAGTTGCACGACAGAGAAAGAGAGTCGTACTTCACAGCTGTGTAGAATTTCATATGGATATCGTTGATGATTTCCGAGATACTTCTCTGGTTGTCTCAAACGACAGCTGTGCTCGTATGCAAACATAGTGTTGAAATTAAAAATTAATAAAAAATTCATCGTGTAAGTTATAAACTTCAAAGTTGCACGACAGAGAAAGAGAGTCGTACTTTACAGCTGTGTAAAATTTCACATCGATATCGTTGATGGTTTCGGAGATATTTGTCTGGTTGTCTCAAACGACAGTTGTGATCGTATGCGAAAATGGTGTTGATATTAAAAATTAATAAAAAATACATCGTGTGAGTTATAAACTTCAAAGTTGCACGACAAAAAAAGAGAGTCGTACTTCACAGCTGTGTAAAATTTCCTAACGATATCGTTGATGGTTTCGGAAATATTTTTCTGGTTGTCTCAAACGACAGCTGTGCTCGTATGCAAAAATGGTGTTGAAATTAAAAATTAATAAAAAATACATCGTGTGAGTTATAAACTTGAAAGTTGCACGAGAGAAAAAGAGAGTCGTACTTCACAGCTGTGTAAAACTTCACATCGATATCGTTGATAGTTTCGGAAATATTTCTCTGGTTGTCTCAAACGACAGCTGTGCTCGTACGCAAACATAGTGTTGAAATTAAAAATTAATAAAAATGCATCGTGTGAGTTATAAACTTCAAAGTTGCACGAGAGAGAAAGAAAGTCGTACTTCACAGCTGTGTAAAATTTCACATCGATATCGTTGGTGGTTTCGGAGATATTTCTGTGGTTGTCTCAAAGGACAGCTGTGATCGTATGCGAAAATGGTGTTGAAATTAAAAATTAATAAAAAATTCATCGTGTGAGTTATAAACTTCAAAGTTGCACGACAGAGAAAGAGAGTCGTACTTCACAGCTGTGTAGAATTTCATATGGATATCATTGATGGTTTCCGAGATACTCCTCTGGTTGTCTCAAACGACAGCTGTGCTCATATGCAAACATAGTGTTGAAATTAAAAATCAAAAAAAAAATCATCGTGTGAGTTATAAACTTCAAAGTTGCACCACAGAGAAAGAGAGTCGTACTTCACAGCTGTGTAGAATTTCATATGGATATCGTTGATGATTTCCGAGATACTTCTCTGGTTGTCTCAAACGACAGTTGTGATCGTATGCGAAAATGGTGTTGATATTAAAAATTAATAAAAAATACATCGTGTGAGTTATAAACTTCAAAGTTGCACGACAAAAAAAGAGAGTCGTACTTCACAGCTGTGTAAAACTTCACATCGATATCGTTGATGGTTTCGGAAATATTTCTCTGGTTGTCTCAAACGACAGCTGTGCTCGTATGCAAACATAGTATTGAAATTAAAAATTAATAAAAAATTCATAGTGTGAGTTATAAATTATACAGTTGCACGAGAGAGAAAGAGAGTTGTACTTCACAGCTGTGTAAAATTTCACATCGATATCGTTGATGGTTTCGGAAATATTTCTGTGGTTGTCTCAAATGACAGCTGTGATTGTATGCTAAAATGGTGTTGAAATTAAAAATGAATAAAAAATTCATCGACTGAGTTATAAACTTCAAAGTTGCTCGACAGATAAAGAGAGTCGTACTTTAAAGCTGTGTACAATTTCACATCGATATCGTTGATGGTTTCGGAGATATTTCTCTGGTTGTCCCAAACGACAGCTGTGCTCGAATGCAAACCTAGTGTTGAAATTAAAAATCAATAGAAAAGGCATCGTGTGAGTTATAAACTTCAAAGTTGCACGAGAGAGAAAGAGAGTCGTACTTCACAGCTGTGTAAAATTTCCTAACGATATCGTTGATGGTTTCGGAAATATTTCTGTGGTTGTCTCAAATGACAGCTGTGATCGTATGCGAAAATGGTGTTGAAATTAAAAATTAATAAAAACTACATCGTGTGAGTTATAAACTTCAAAGTTGCATGACAGAAAAAGAGAGTCGTACTTTACAGCTGTGTAAAATTTTATATCGATTTCGTTGATGGTTTCGGAGATATTTGTCTGGTTGTCTCAAACGACAGCTGTGATCGTATGCGAAAATGGTGTTGAAATTAAAAATTAATAAAAAATACATCGTTTGAGTTATAAACTTCAAAGTTGCACGAGAGTGAAAGAGAGTCGTACTTCACAGCTGTGTAACATTTCACATGGATATCGTTGATGATTTCCGAGATACTTCTCTGGTTGTCTCAAACGACAGCTGTGCTCGTATGCAAACATAGTGTTGAAATTAAAAATAAAAAAAAAATTCATCGTGTGAGTTATAAACTTCAAAGTTGCACGACAGAGAAAGAGGGTCGTACTTCACAGCTGTGTAGAATTTCATATGGATATCATTGATGGTTTCAGAGATATTTCTCTGGTTGTCTCAAACGACAGTTGTGATCTTATGCAAAAATGGTGTGGAAATTAAAAATTTATAAAAAATACATCGTGTGAGTTATAAACTTCAAAGTTGCACGACAGAGAAAGAGAGTCGTACTTCACAGCTGTGTAAAATTTCATATTCGATATTGTTGATGGTTTCGGAGATATTTCTGTGGTTGTCTCAAACGACAGCTGTGATCGTATACAAAAATGGTGGTGAAACTAAAAATTAATAAAAAATGCATCGTGTGAGTTATAAACTTCAAAGTTGCACGACAGAGAAAGAGAGTCGTACTTCACAGCTGTGTAGAATTTCATATGGATATCATTGATGGTTTCCGAGATACTCCTCTGGTTGTCTCAAACGACAGCTGTGCTCATATGCAAACATAGTGTTGAAATTAAAAATAAAAAAAAAATTCATCGTGTGAGTTATAAACTTCAAAGTTGCACGACAGAGAAAGAGAGTCGTACTTCACAGCTGTGTAGAATTTCATATGGATATCGTTGATGATTTCCGAGATACTTCTCTGGTTGTCTCAAACGACAGCTGTGCTCGTATGCAAACATAGTGTTGAAATTAAAAATTAATAAAAAATTCATCGTGTAAGTTATAAACTTCAAAGTTGCACGACAGAGAAAGAGAGTCGTACTTTACAGCTGTGTAAAATTTCACATCGATATCGTTGATGGTTTCGGAGATATTTGTCTGGTTGTCTCAAACGACAGTTGTGATCGTATGCGAAAATGGTGTTGATATTAAAAATTAATAAAAAATACATCGTGTGAGTTATAAACTTCAAAGTTGCACGACAAAAAAAGAGAGTCGTACTTCACAGCTGTGTAAAATTTCCTAACGATATCGTTGATGGTTTCGGAAATATTTTTCTGGTTGTCTCAAACGACAGCTGTGCTCGTATGCAAAAATGGTGTTGAAATTAAAAATTAATAAAAAATACATCGTGTGAGTTATAAACTTGAAAGTTGCACGAGAGAAAAAGAGAGTCGTACTTCACAGCTGTGTAAAACTTCACATCGATATCGTTGATAGTTTCGGAAATATTTCTCTGGTTGTCTCAAACGACAGCTGTGCTCGTACGCAAACATAGTGTTGAAATTAAAAATTAATAAAAATGCATCGTGTGAGTTATAAACTTCAAAGTTGCACGAGAGAGAAAGAAAGTCGTACTTCACAGCTGTGTAAAATTTCACATCGATATCGTTGGTGGTTTCGGAGATATTTCTGTGGTTGTCTCAAAGGACAGCTGTGATCGTATGCGAAAATGGTGTTGAAATTAAAAATTAATAAAAAATTCATCGTGTGAGTTATAAACTTCAAAGTTGCACGACAGAGAAAGAGAGTCGTACTTCACAGCTGTGTAGAATTTCATATGGATATCATTGATGGTTTCCGAGATACTCCTCTGGTTGTCTCAAACGACAGCTGTGCTCATATGCAAACATAGTGTTGAAATTAAAAATCAAAAAAAAAATCATCGTGTGAGTTATAAACTTCAAAGTTGCACCACAGAGAAAGAGAGTCGTACTTCACAGCTGTGTAGAATTTCATATGGATATCGTTGATGATTTCCGAGATACTTCTCTGGTTGTCTCAAACGACAGTTGTGATCGTATGCGAAAATGGTGTTGATATTAAAAATTAATAAAAAATACATCGTGTGAGTTATAAACTTCAAAGTTGCACGACAAAAAAAGAGAGTCGTACTTCACAGCTGTGTAAAACTTCACATCGATATCGTTGATGGTTTCGGAAATATTTCTCTGGTTGTCTCAAACGACAGCTGTGCTCGTATGCAAACATAGTGTTGAAATTAAAAATTAATAAAAAATTCATAGTGTGAGTTATAAATTATACAGTTGCACGAGAGAGAAAGAGAGTTGTACTTCACAGCTGTGTAAAATTTCACATCGATATCGTTGATGGTTTCGGAAATATTTCTGTGGTTGTCTCAAATGACAGCTGTGATTGTATGCTAAAATGGTGTTGAAATTAAAAATGAATAAAAAATTCATCGACTGAGTTATAAACTTCAAAGTTGCTCGACAGATAAAGAGAGTCGTACTTTAAAGCTGTGTACAATTTCACATCGATATCGTTGATGGTTTCGGAGATATTTCTCTGGTTGTCCCAAACGACAGCTGTGCTCGAATGCAAACCTAGTGTTGAAATTAAAAATCAATAGAAAAGGCATCGTGTGAGTTATAAACTTCAAAGTTGCACGAGAGAGAAAGAGAGTCGTACTTCACAGCTGTGTAAAATTTCCTAACGATATCGTTGATGGTTTCGGAAATATTTCTGTGGTTGTCTCAAATGACAGCTGTGATCGTATGCGAAAATGGTGTTGAAATTAAAAATTAATAAAAACTACATCGTGTGAGTTATAAACTTCAAAGTTGCATGACAGAAAAAGAGAGTCGTACTTTACAGCTGTGTAAAATTTTATATCGATTTCGTTGATGGTTTCGGAGATATTTGTCTGGTTGTCTCAAACGACAGCTGTGATCGTATGCGAAAATGGTGTTGAAATTAAAAATTAATAAAAAATACATCGTTTGAGTTATAAACTTCAAAGTTGCACGAGAGTGAAAGAGAGTCGTACTTCACAGCTGTTTAAAATTTCCTAACGATATCGTTGATGGTTTCGGAAATATTTTTCTGGTTGTCTCAAACGACAGCTGTGCTCGTATGCAAAAATGGTGTTGAAATTAAAAATTAATAAAAAATACATCGTGTGAGTTATAAACTTGAAAGTTGCACGAGAGAAAAAGAGAGTCGTACTTCACAGCTGTGTAAAACTTCACATCGATATCGTTGATAGTTTCGGAAATATTTTTCTGGTTGTCTCAAACGACAGCTGTGCTCGTATGCAAACATAGTGTTGAAATTAAAAATCAATAAAAAATTCATCGTGTGAGTTATACACTTCAAAGTTGCACCACCGAGAAAGAGAATCGTACTTCACAGCTGTGTAAAATTTCACATCGATATCGTTGATGGTTTCGGAAATATTTGTCTGGTTGTCTCAAACGACAGCTGTGCTCGTATGCAAAAATGGTGTGGAAATTAAAAATTAATAAAAAATGCATCGTGTGAGTTATAAATTACACAGTTGCACGATGGAGAAAGAGCGTAGTACTTCACAGCTGTGTAAAATTTCATATCGATATCGTTGATGGTTTCGGAGATATTTGTCTGGTTGTCTCAAACGACAGCTGTGATCGTATGCGAAAATGGTTTTGAAATAAAAAATTAATAAAAAAATCATCGTGTGAGTTATAAACTTCAAACTTGCACAAGAGAAAAAGAGAATCGTACTTCACAGCTGTGTAAAATTTCACATCGATATCGTTGATGGTTTCGGAGATATTTGTCTGGTTGTTTCAAACGGCAGCTGTGATCGTATGCAAAAATGGTGTTGAAATTAAAAATTAAGAAAAAACACATCGTGTGAGCTCCTGCTGCTGAAATGCAGAAATTATCTTGGGGTCGAGTGGCTACGATGTGCGATACAAAGATCTGACTGGTGATGAGCCTCGTTTAGGTCGGAATCACGAAGATCTCCTTGTTAAAAAAATAATTTGTAAGTTTTTTTCTTTCATTACAGCGATGCCGATAGGCACAGTCGAAGTCAACCCCGTCTGGGACCTGGAACAAGTTCGAGCGCAGATAAACAGATTCATAGAGGAATCGAAAGACCTCCAGAAAATCTCCCTCGAATGGTGTTTCTTAGATTGTGAGTAACAATACAACCCCTGACACACAACTCCTAACAATGCATGTCATTTCATTACAGCGTGCACGGCGGAAAGGTTTTTCCGGATTGATAAGGCCCAAGAAAACCTCCATTATGTCTCCGATATCTCAGTCGATAACTTGTACATTCTAGAATGCGGAGGCGGAACCGTTCCTCAGACTCCAGAAGATGAGACAGCGACTCCCTCACCTAGTTCTATCAATCAGACGTCGTACATAATTCCAGAAATGCGCGTTAGGTGAGTAGTTATTAGTGTGATCGTAACGTCGGCGCGGATGGAAACTTTAAGGAGGCAATTTGTGAATGGAAAGTCGTTAATGGCACGTGATACGCGAAGCGTTTATGGCAGTGATTTGTTTCAAGTAACTTCAGATTCAGAGTAACTTTAATCAGAGCTCTTTGGAAAGAAACAATTAGTGTGACATTTACTAACTTTATCGATCACATAATTAAAGTTACTCTGAATCACCCGGTATAGTTTTCTGCCTTCTTCAGTAATTTTTTTTATATTTTTCAACTGTTACAATTAATTTTTCATTCCCAAGGCAATTGTATTTAATAGAAGCAACAGTACAATTTTTGGCCGTCACTGTAAACGGTAGTGTTCTGTTTCTATTAGTGACGAAGGCAGCCTGGACTCGCCCAGCGACCAACCACCGATGAGCCCTTCACTCCTACAATCCCCCGAAGACTACCCCGACGCAGCAATCCCCCTGGAGAACCAAAACGGAGACAAACAAATCGCGCGCATCTCCCCCGATTCAAGCATGAAAATACGAAGGTACTTGAATTTCATTCTAGCTTTGACTTATTTTTATACCAAGCCTCTAATTGAAATTGAGTAAAACGTTAGGTCTAAATTTGAAACTACTAGACTCTGTAACAGCTAGACCCTGTAAATATAGTTAGACGATCGCCTTTGCGGCTCTTTGACCAATTTTATTATATTAACCTGTTGCATGTAAGAATACCCTTATAAATGTATAGTTTACCAGAAATCTTGTTAGCATGTTTCTAGAATAAAACTTCCTTTAATTACGAATTAGTTCTTTTAATATATCCTCTTGACCTGATACGAGTTAACGAGGTCGACTGTCACTTTACCACGCTCTTTGACACACTTTTTCTACAAATTTGTACACTAAATCAATACTGTGCATGCAGCATCACTGAGAGACTGTTTGGTTTATCTCAAGAATCTTACAGTGTTTATAGGTAAGAATCAAGCCTGACTTGCACTGACCGACTCTTAAACACACCGGGGGGTCAGGTGGGAGATTAATTAATTCGATTTTTTGTTTTTAGGGATTTTCCGCAGAAGCCCAACGAAGCCCTTTTGAAAGCAGCTAAAATTGGAGATCTGAAAACCGTAAGCTGATTATTTATTCATGAGCGGAGAAGTGTTTGTTGGTTCGGGAAATTGTTGGGCGGTGTACGGATTTTTTGCAGTTTCAGGAAAGAGAACAAAATCTTTTTATGTCACACTAGCCACAAAAATTCTATTAAAAAAAATTAATGATTTGACGAAACTGAAATTACCTACTAAAAACAAAAAAGAAATAATTTTGTCAAATTAATATCGTGCAACAATTTCAATCTAATTTCTCTTTATTTGAGAAACTGTTCTTGGTTTTTCTCAGTTTTTCTCATAAAAACTGAAAAGTACTATAAACTAGGAACTCAGTAATTAGAAACTAATGAACTGTGGAACTTGGAACTAAGAAACTAGAAATTAAGGCACTAGGAACTAAGCAACTAGGAACAATCTAAGGCACTAGGAACTGAAGAAATAGTAATCAAGATCTAAAGAATTACAAACTAAGCAACTGAAGGGAACTAAAGAACTGGGAAATAAGAAACCTATGGAATAAATAACTTGGATCTTGGGAACTAAGAACTAGGAAATAGACTCCAAGGATCTACGGACCAAGAAACTAAGAACTAAGAACCAAGGAACTATCATTTAGAAAATTAAGGAACTAGGATCTGGGAACCAGGAGTTAAGGAAGGAGTGAACAACGAGCTGAGCAACTAGAAACCAAAAAGCAGTGCGAATAACTACATGTAAAGAAACGAAGGATAACTATTAAACTTTTGCTAAGGATAAGGGTACTAACATAAAGGAATCAATAGAAACTACGAATTAGGATTTAAGGACCTCGCTGCTGACAATGAAAAAGATAATTGAAAAGCAATAAATAAAAAATATACAGGCAAAGAAATTTATAGAAATAAAAACTGAAAATTACTAGAAACTAGGAACTCACTAATTAGTAACTAATGAACTGTGGAACTAGGAACTAAGAAACTAGAAACTGAGGAACTAGGAACTATGGAACTATAAACTGAAATTAGAACTAAAAACTTAGAAATAACAAAATAAAGGACGCAAATATAATTTAAAAGTAAAAAAAAAAGAGAAAGAATTTAGAACCGAGAGAATGAAATTGGAAACGTAGAATAACGGTACTAAACAAAGAAACCTCCGAACTAGAACCAGTAGAAACTACAAACTAGGACTTAAGGAGCTAGGGGCTAAGAATGAAGAAAGGAATTGAAGAGCGATAAAGCAAATACAAAACAAACAACCTGAAATAGAAATTAAGGAACTAGGAACTATGAAAATACAAATTAAGGAACCATGAACTAAGGGAGTGAGAACTAACTAATTACGAAATAACACTAGGAACTAAAAACTAGGATCTAAGGAAATATGAAATAGGATCTAAAACAAACTAAGCGATTAAGGGACCAGGAACCAAAGATCTAGAAACTAAGGCAGGAACTAGAATCTATGAAACTAGGAATTAGAACACCTATGAATTAAAGAACTACGAAGCAAGGAACTGGAGACCACCACAAACCAAGAAAGTAGGAACTAAGAAGCAAAGAATTCCCCACTAAAGAACTAGGATCTAAGCAACTAGGAACAAATTAAATTACTAGGAACTTAGCAACTAAGAACTGAGGACTAGGACTAGGAACTAAAATCCAAAAAATTTACAAACTAAGCAACTGAGGAACAAGAAACTAAGGAACTGGGAATTAAGAAACGTATGCACTAAATAACTAAGATCTAGGGAACTAAGAAACCACGAAACAAGGAAATAGACTCCAAGGATCTACGGACCAAGGAACTATCATTTAGGAAACTAAGGAACTAGGATCTGAGGAACCATGAACTGTGAAACTAGGAACTAAGAAACTAGAAACTGGAGAACTAGGAACTATGTAACTATGATCTATGGAACTTGGAACTAAGTTAATAAACACTAAGACCTGAACAATTACAAACTAAGCAACCAAGAAATCGAAGAAACAAACAAGAACTAACGAACTAGGATTTCGACCAGTAGTAATTAAGCAAACGCACTACAAAAAGCAAAAATAGAGAAGGAGAAGTATAATGGAAACAAGAAGTTAAAACAAATAATAATGACAACTTAAGAAACTAGAAGAAAGTAAGAGCAAAATATAAAATGTAATAGAACAATAAGAAAACAATTTTCGTTGGAGACAAAGAACAGCTGCTGTTTCCGAAGCGAAATGCGGCCGGGAAGAAAAAAGTATACGACACGCGGCCAGAAAGCCGGATTTCCTGACGTGAGTGATATAAATTTCAAGGTGAAGGTCTTCCCGGCCGCGTTTCGGTCGAGGAAAGAAGGAAAGGCGGCCGTTCCCGGAGTGAAACGCGGCCAGGAAGACCAACTTCCGGCTATGGGATGCAGAAAAGTATATTGTGTAATCACTGTCGAGAGTTGCATCTTACAGCAAGTGTTGAAGTTATCAATCAATTATAGCAACTCGAGTGTATAAGAGCACTTTCGCACATGTTACATACGAAGCTTTTTCTACTCGTATATTCACTGAATTAAACAAAAAAGACGTATGTTTTATTGACAATGAGAACAATAATTACTAACAATTTTTGCAATGGTACGAAATAAAACCACCAAACACCGCTACCACGATAAACGAAACACGCCACTCATGATCAAGTAATGGATGTAGAAAACGATATTTGACATTAAATTGTCAATAAATTACTAGATGTTATTCTTCTTGTATTATGATAAGGACTGCTTGACTCTTGACACTATGGCATTTTCATAAATAATTTGATTCCATTTTGTTAATAACCTAGTCTTGACACAAACGAATTTGGAAATTTATAAATTATAAATTTTATTTGGAAAGGCGCACCCACCATATTTTGCTATATTTGAAGAAAATGTACAATGTTATGCCATTCGCATTTGAAAGTTTACATTTACAAGAAGATATAACAGAAACGATAGGATTAAAAAATGGATTATTTATTTATTTATACATCGCCAAATTAATTACCACAAAAATATTTTTTTGAGTAATCTGGTGAAGTTTAAGACATATAGTGGAAAAAAACGTAACGCCATGGCGCGCCAATGAAAACAACATATTTATGCTTTTTATGTAGTCAGTTAATAGCTTTTCGATTTTTATATATTGAACAAAAGTACACATTATGTTTGCTACTTCCATTACTTTCTAAGCTGCGGATCACTTAAAAATCACTTTGTATTCCGAACATTTACCAGACATCGACGATAACATAAATTACGTTTTCAACTTTCAACAACGTCGCGAGTTGATTTCATGCTCTTTTGTATTTCCAGGTAAAAGAATTACACAGTCAGGGTTATTCATTGCTAACGAAAGACATCGCCGGTCAGACGATGTTGCATTACGCCTGTCGGTATGGTCACAAAGACATCGTAAAATATGTGCTTCGATACGCCCCATCATCTATACTGAACGTGAAGGATGGAAACTTGTAAGTTACGAATTAATCTCAATAGTGTCTCAAACTAAAAGTTGATTTCTTACAGGGGACAGACGGCCCTGCATAAAGCCGCAGCGTACAAGTGGAGGAGCATCTGCTGTATGCTGGTAGCCGGTGGGGCAGCTCTCGACGTTACCGACTATCGGGGGTTGACACCAAGACTGCTGGCAGTGCAGTCCGAGGATCACGATCTAGCTGCGTATCTCGAGAGTAAGGATGATTAAAGATTCTTTCTATTATTGTTATATTCTTTTCACCCTATTGTTGTTAAATTATTTAATTGTTTCCTCAGGGATTAGGGCAAGAAGCAACGGAAACTTGGTTAAATTGCCGACGGCGACGTTTCGTTGACCTCTTTTTTTGTCAACTGAGAAAACAATTAAATAATTCCTTCTATTGCGTTGAATTGATTGAAATTACAATTACATAAAAGATGGTTACAATACTGGCAAATGTAGTTGGTATCTTTACTATCACTAACACCGCGATAAAAAACCCAACCGAAAGCGTATTTAAACTCAAGATCAAAGTAGAATCGACATTAACAGCCGCTACAAAAGATCTGCGCAATTAACGTTAATTACATGACCCACTTCTTTAGAACATTTTAACAGCTTTGTGATTTTTATTTAACGCCATTTAGTTACACGAAATTTAATTAACTTTATCATAACGTTTAAAAATGAAACGCATTCATACAAGTCGCCTCGTTTACCGCAACCAGAGGTTCCATTAAGACACTTCCTATTATGAGCTCGGGATGAAATAGCTCAACCAGAAATTGCTCATTTAATTTCCTTAATGCCTCGCAGAATTGCTGAATGTATAAACGATTGTGGGGATGTTGGGTGTTACTATTTACGTTTCTGAGGAGGTTTAGATTTAATGGCAAGATTACTAAAGTAAAAAAGTATTCAATGTGCAAGACATGCCAATTTATCTTATCCAAGCTATATGGAAGATAAGCTCCTCGGAAACGATGAAAAATCTCAATTTTGAATTTTTTTTTTGACCCAAAAATAAAGTAAAACAGATCTCATCCGGTTTGACCGGTGCAACGAACAGGTAATCCACGATGGGTAAACAATCAACCGATCCGGGTGGCATTACGCTCATACTACACACTTCTCTTGACGAATATTGTTTGATTTGTGGTCAAAACTTCATATCGATCCGTTGACCGGTGTAGGAGCCTCTTCGGAACATGGGAAATGGGAAGCGGAAATGTTACCGAATTACACAATTTGTCGAAAAATATAAAATATGAAAAATACAAAATCATCGAAACGACAAAATGTCGCAGGTAAAAAGGTGACTGTTCGATAAACACCCAAAAAACTAAAAGATTTTCTATAAAAATGATCACATAAAAATATTCTACACATTCTTACGAAGACATTGAGGTACGGATGAACACGATCCGTTGTTCTAAATATTTTTAAACTTAACATAAAAGTTTGACGTTTTGAGGTTGAGTTGGGGTTGTGAAGTTGCCG
Source organism: Diaperis boleti (assembly GCA_963583935.1). Classification (NCBI taxonomy): domain Eukaryota; kingdom Metazoa; phylum Arthropoda; class Insecta; order Coleoptera; family Tenebrionidae; genus Diaperis; species Diaperis boleti. Next base: position 44,039,015 of record OY757248.1, read on the forward strand.
TCTGTGAAATTTTGTTTTGAAATTGACCCCTTAACGAAACTTACTTCAAGAAGGTCGTATTTCCCTGTGCGTGGAACTCGAAATGTGGACAGGGCAGATTGAGTAAAAGTTTGTTTTTCCGTGGGTCATTGAAATTGGTGCCTCGCGCTTCGCGCTCGACCCCTTAAAGAAAGATACTTCAAGAAGGTCATATTTCCCTGTACGTGAAATTCGAAATGTGGACAGGGCAGATTTGAGTAAAAATTTGTTTTTCCGTGGATCATTGAATTTGTGGCATTTTGTTGCTCAATATTTTGTAATTTCGATTATTTGTTTTTCGATATTTTGTACTTTTGATATTTAGTTTTTCGACAAATTGTGTTCGATATTTTGTATTCCATAATATTTCCGCTTCCCAAGAAATAGAAACAGACAACATACAAATAATAAAACAGTGAACAGTATCTTGAAATACCTATGTATGTATTTTTTCCCTTATTTTGGAGCAGTCGGGTAAAAAATATTTTTGGTTTTCCCATTTGGCGCATACATAACAAAGTTTTTCGGTCCCTCTCGGTAGCAAGCAATTGGCCATGTGTAATTTCGAAAGCAAGGCGCACTGGAATTTGAAGGCAAATCGAACCATTGGTATGCGTGGGATGAACACATCTTCACCTTGTATTTTCCATTAAGGTGGTCGTTTCAATGGACGCTATGTTGTTTAGGTGTTTCAGCAGATCTTGAAGTTGAAGATCTGATTCGATCGTTTTCGAGTCGTGCGCTATGTTGTTCAGGTGTTTCAGCAACTTTTGATCTGAAACCTCTTAACCGCATTTCCTCCAGACGACTTTTACGTTGGTTGTGTGCCTCAGCTGCCCTATCGGCTTTCATTTGCTTCGATTTTTTGGTTGATTTTCTTACAGATGATTTTCCTTTTTTTTAGTGAACAGCAAATTATCGTTATCAATTGCCGATTGCACGACCTATCCAAGGACTTAAAGTTGCGCGCGCCCACTTCGAAAGCAATTCTGGACACATCCACAATGAATTTTGGCACTTGTCCATCAACTTCACCACACTATTCCTTCCTTGTGAAATGATTTACTAAATTTCGCCCGGTTTGAACATTAAATTTTTTTTAACGAAAAATGTTAAAATTTCATAACGATCGTTTGACCGGTGTAGGAGTACATAACATACGAACAAACAAATATTGTTTTTTTATACAGTGCGAGTGTAAAGTATGGAATTCATTAAATTTTTATTTTTATGTGTCAACAATTATTTTCCTCGGACAGGTTAATTTTTATTTCTAAATCTATATCTTTTCACATAAATTGCACCTTCCTCTCCGAGCCAGTGGCAACTCAAAAAATTCAAATGGCAAGGTGTGTGAAATGTCACATTTTCATAAAAAATAATAATCAATAAAATAAAATAAAAAAAATTAATGGTTTCATTACCACAGAAAGAAATAAGTTTTATTTGTCTCCTTTTATTGCTTTCCACTTTATTCCTTTCATATTTTTTTCTGGCTGTACTTGCTTCTCTTATTGTTGTATTTAGTAATTTCCCCCTTAATTGAGTTTGCTTTATAATTCCTTTAATTCGTAATTAAATTAAATTTGAAGATATCATGTGGGAACTGTATTCTACGAAGGCGCAGAGAGGACATAATATAACTTTTTTTTTTTCAATATTTCGACTTTAATCTCGAAATTATGCGCGCGCACACCCATTAACACATTTCTAGTTTCACGTACAGGGAAATATGACCTTCTTGGACATATGTTTCTTTAAGGGGTTGAGCGCGTAGCGCGAGGCCCCAATTTCAATGATCCACGGAAAAGCAAATTTTCACAAACATTTATAAAAAAAACTATTATTATTAATTTTTTATATTCTTTAAGGTAAGAACCTTTCTTGTAATTCATCAATTGTATCATTAATCTCTTGTTAAATTAGGGCTGATGATGGCAGAAGTGTTCTGTCGAAACATGTTCCATTTATAATTTTACGCTGATTAAAGTTTGTGGAGTTCGACTTAGATATATTTAAATTTTTTAATTTATAAAAAAGCCTCTGAGTAGGAATTTTCATTGAAAATTTGTCGTTTCGATGGGGTAGTTATCGTAACCGTCGCCTAACATTTGTATCAGAAAATAATGAAATAAACTCGATTCCTACCACCGTCCTACCCCTGTCCCAAGGGCCCCCCCTTGACGATAAGCCCCTTAAAATTAACATTTGTATCAGAAAATAATAAACTAAACTTTATTCATATTATCGTCCTACACCTGTCCCAAGGAGGCCCCCTTGTTTTAGTTACCATAAGCCACTTGAAGTTAACATTTGTACCAGAAAATGATGAAATGAACTCAATTTTATTTGAATACATATTTTCAATTTTCAAAACCTCAAGACTAAATAGAGATGTGCGCGCACAGTTTAAAGTCGAACTTTCGAGTTTAAATACAAAATTTCGAGATTAAAGTCGAAATAATGAAAAGAAAAGTCCTCTGCGCTTTCGTAGTATTATGTATATACATATTGCGTTAATATTTGTATATCTAACAAATTTTCTGTTTCCGTTATCTGATAATTCAATTATAATTTGTAATCTTTTATATGAAAGTAATTTGTTATTCGTGATCAGCGATTCTTGAAATTCGTAATTCATAATTTGAAATTAACAAATTCATTTTGTATTTTCGTCATTTTGTAGTCCGTAATTCGTAATTCTAAAATTGTAATTCGTCATTCACAATTTGTACCCTGTTGTCTGAAAGTTGGAATTTTTTATTTGGAGTTTCGAAATTGTAACTTGTAATTTTCTACATCAAATTTGTAAATATTTGTAGTTTTCAATATGTGGTTCAGTCCGTAATTCGTCATTCATGATTCGTAATTCGTCATACCAAATTCATTATTCGTCATTTTGTAGCTCGTCATTTTTATTTCGGAATTCATAATGCGACATTCAAGATGACTAATATGTTATATGAGAGTCGGAATTTCCAATTCATTAATAATTTGTAATCTGTTTTCTGCAGGCTCGAATTTGTAGTTCCGGAATTGCAATTTATTATTTTTAATCTTGAATTTGTTATTAATTTGTAATTCGTGATAAGTGATTCGCTACCCGTGAATTGTGGATCTTAAGTCGTAATTTGAAACTCGTCACTTTGTAGTAACTAATTCGTTTTTCGGAATTCGGAATTCATAATTCGTCATTTTGCAGTTCGTAATAGGTGATTCTCGGCCCGGGAATCCTGGATCGTATGTCGTCATTCGAAATTCGTAATTTATAATTCACCATTTTGTATGTAGTTGGTAATTCTGGTTTTGGAATCCGTAAAGCGGGATTAAAAAATTTTAATCTATTATATAAAAATGGAATTTCTTAATTAAAGTGATCAGCGATTCATAATTCGTAAACCGGTAGTCGTTATTCCTAATCCGAAATTTGTAATTTATCATTCATAATTTGTAATCACTCTGTTTTCTGAAAGTTGGAATTTGTAGTTCCAGAATTACAATTTGTTATTTGTAATTTTAAATTTGTAATTCATGATGTGATTCGCTACCTGTGAATTGTGGATCGTAAGTAATGATTTGAAATTCGTCATTTCGTAGTTTGTAATTGGTGTTTCGAAATCTCGTAATTATTGGTCATAAAAAATATAATCCGTTGTCGGAAACTGAATAATTGTAATTTGTAATTTTTAATATTATATTTGTAATTATTTGCAGTTCGTAATAGGTTAGTCGCAAGTCGTCACTTCTAATTCGTAATTCGGAATTCGTCATTCGGAAATCGTCATGTGAAATTTGTAATTTATAATTCACTATCTTGTAGTTTCTTTTGGAATTCGTTATGCACGATTAAAAAATTCTAATCGGTTTTATATCCCCAATTCGGAATTTGTAATTTGTCATTCAAAATTTTTTGAAACTGAATTCTGTGTGTGCGTCTTTTGATTTTTGATTTGATTCTTATTCGATTTGGTATGTATTCTAATAGGATTCGATTGTAGATTCTTATTTGATCCTATTTGATTTTGAATTTCACTTTAATGGTGAATTGTATTTTAGATTTGATTTGATTGCGATTCTGGAATTGATTTGATAATAATTATTAATTATGGATTTAGATTTTAATCTTGATTGTATTCTGATGCAGTATATTCTGAGTATATTGTGGATTTCAGCCGATTTTATTGTGGTTTTATTGTGATTCTGGTTCTTGATTTGGATTACACTTTTTTTGTTTTTTAATTTTTAACGGTTTTAATTTTGTTTTTATTGTTAGTTTTTTTTTTTCATCAAAACCAAATTTTGTCTGTATTAATTCCGTATTTGTTTAGCATTTTTGTTTGTGGGTTTTTATTTTCCCTGTGGCTTTTTCACCTTTGACCTATATCTAATACAGTAAAGAAGACGTAATTCTAGTGTAACTTTCTTTTGCAGGTCAGGAACATTTCCGCATGGTGTCTTCAAGCCTGGGAACCGTCGTCTGAAGAGAGCAATAAAAAGTATTCTATCACGTTGTTTTTCTAAAATTGCCTTACTACTGTATTCAAAATTGCTAGGGAATGTATTACTGTACCTAAATACTACAATTGTGATAATACTAAAGTTAAGACCCTTACTATAATTGTTTCGCTAGGATTAGTAGTTCGTTCCAGACATTTTTGCAACCGTTTACTTACTCTTAGCGTCATTTCGTTAGATTAGTGATAAGCATATTATATTCTTCCAGAGGAACAATCATACGATTGGATGTATAAATTATAAGAAACATATCACTCATAACATTCCTGTTCGTTAGATGTAAGTATTTATGATTTGAAACCGATTTATTTATTCCGTTCATCGCTTGGAAAAATTCGAACACAGGGCAATAAATTAGAATCTACGTGTGTCTATAGTATTTAACCCGTCGGTGTTATACTTTTTTTATACGGCATAAACGACGTACGGCTCGTTTCTCAAAGTCCTTAACGCTTTTGTTGCTTGTTTTGAGAAACTCGGCCTTTTGTGTATAAAACTGCAACGAATTTCAATATTTCCCGAAAAGACAATCTGTAAATGTTTTTAATCATAATTGTGTAAGTGCTATTCATGTATAGAAATAGTTGTAAACATTTTTGTCCGTTTCAGATTTTATTATTCGATTTTGAACTGCATTAAGCATCTAGGATTTGAAATATGAATAAAGGCGTAGCCTGTATATACTTGTAGAGTTTAGACATTCTATAAATAGTAGTCAGTAGAAGAGAGATTAAAGTTTTGTTGCTGTTTGGTTGTTTGAGACTTTATTAATTCCGATGATATAGGCTGGATAGAGGGTGCGGAAGTCTTTTAGACAGTAAGCAATGTTTTACCATTTCTTTATAATGAAGTTGTTTCTGATCGCGTTGAACGCCTCTAAATGTCTCGTAATGTTTATCTTGGAAATTCAACTATATTGATATTACGATAAATTGATCTATATTTGCTACACAAAAGAAATAATATAAAAATCTATTCGATCGAATACTATCGACACTATACTTACTCAAAGCTAAATGGAACGAAAATTTTATTAATTATATTTATTCCAAAAAGGATGAGCGTGCATGTGGGTCCGTGTCCTAAGTTTTATTTTAACATTCATTAGAGTAGAACCCTACCGGGTGTTCATAATTTGTTGAACACTTATGAACACACTGTAGATCGAGTCGGTGACTAAGAAGCTTGCCAGTATTATAGTACCATTAGCATCTTTATTTTTCTACGTTTTGAAGCATTGCACTTCGTATAAAGTAAGTTTTGTCAGTTCCATCAAAAATGGAAAATCTCGCTCGATATTTTTTCACTAGTTACTACGAAATTGTGATTGAAACTATAACATGTACATAAATATTTGTGTATTATAATTACTCCCTGTAAGTAATCTAGTCTTTTTAGAATTTAGTATTAAGATTAAAAGTCAAAATCCCAGCAAATATTCGCTCATACTAGTTTACATTCCAAATTTACCCCATTGAAGTTCTGGCATTGTACCATAAATACGTAACATTTCTTTGCTTCATCCACACATACTAAATTAATTTAGATTAGATTTTTACTATAGTAGCGACTTAAAATAATATTGTTATCGAATTTAATATTCATCTGACACCAACTAAAAGTTACACCTCTAGTTGAAACACGTAGTGACAGTTACTACACGTATTTTTGTATAACGAGATACGCGGAGTGATCGGTGTGGCTGTTAGCGGGTTAGCTAGCTACAACTAACGTTGATCACTCTCTAGATAGAAATTGCTATAATAACGAAATATCTATATCCGTGCTGGTTCCCGGGATCTTAAACTTGCTTCAAGATATTACTAAGTTAGTATGATAAATATCATTCTACATAAAATAAGATGTATCACATCCATTTAATACACCCTGTACCATCTCGGAAAAAAAATTGGACCTTTGTCCAAAATTTTCTTTCCGCGACTGTATCATCCATTTGAGTTACTGTATGCAATTCAACCACACTGTACTTTTTGGTTAGATTAAGGACAGTCCATTCTAGATAACCAAGGGTCCAAACATGTGTCTAGTTAATTACATAAACGATACAGACTAAAATTGAAATTGCGTTTTGGCGTCAAAACATTGGATCAAATAAATCATCAGCCTTCACCAATCATGAACCGAGCACTGTGTCTGGCACGTTTTATTGTGAAAGGAGTTTATAGCACCGAACCACGACATATTTTTATATTTGCACTTGGGCAAATATTGTATTACACGATTCCCTATTGTAAAGCGTCTGACAACTTTTAACTTTGATCGTTTTCAAACTTTTCTAAGCCTAACTATATTGTATTATAATATGATTAAATATAATTATATTTAAAATAATTGTTTGTTTTTATGATTCAAACTATTCGTCCAGATCTGTTTTCGTACCTTTTGGCAATTCGATCAGGATTTGTTAACGCACAACTTGAAATAATATCAGGTAAGTAAAATATTACAAATATTCACTAAAAATTATTGTTAACTTGAACGTGGAATAAGTAAAGTTATTTAGTCAACCGTTCCAAACAAATTGAATCAACTTGAAGCCAACTCAAACCGACTTGAAGCGACTTGAAAATTATTGTGTAACGTCTTTTACGTGGTAGGCTCCACGGGACCGCGGGTATCTAAATTGGAATCCGGTAAGCCATGGGTCAGCTGTCTAGTCAGAGGCAGAGGCAATGGGTTGAACAGCTGGGAAGCCAATATAATATTAGACTTGAAGCGACTTGAGCTGACTTGAAGCAACTTGAAATTACTAAGTTATTTGAAACGACTTGAAGTTACTTGAAACGAGTTAAAGCTATCTACTAAAAGCGACTTGAACCAAATTGAAATCAGTTAAAATTACCTGAAGCGACTTGAAATTACTTGAAGCAACTTGAAGCTACTTGGAGCGACTTGAACCAGTGCATTAAAAATATTGGAATAAATAATAAAAATAAGGTGATATACTGCATATATATTTTACAATTATCAAACCAGATTACATTGCTTAGTATTTTTGCCACGTTAACCAAACTATGGACTTTTTTCACCAATACAGAAGGGTAGTGATGGATCTTGGCGTCAACTGGAGAGCAGCGGATCCTCTGGTCACGTCAGTCACATTGACTGGGATCGGATCAGCGCTCCTGCAAATTTAAATTTTAGTACATTTTTTCCCAAACGCTTTGTGAAGAGACTTGTTCAGAAGAATCACTGCAGTGCTCTTGTCGGGCCGTTGAAACGCTACCACATTGAAGTTGTCTCCATTGTTTCCGAAGGACCTCACCCTTACTGAACCACGCGGGATGAATTTGGAAAAGTGGGCCAAATGGTAGAACAGGGGCTGTTTGTAGAACTCGTTGTTTTCAGGATTGACGATTATGACACCATCTCTGGTGTTGTTGACGTAGTTGGGACCTCCTTGCATGTTCAGGGCTAAGTTGGAGTCGATCCAGCCAGTAACGTAATGCAGCATGTCCTGTTTAAAAAATAAAATAGGATGAGAGTATATTTACAAGGAGTTGTACCTGAATGATGTCCCATGAGTACTTTTCGCCTCTGTTCCATGATCCTAAAACTACTGGACTCTCACCACCTGTGGGAATTATACTGGCTTCAGTTGCTAAGAGGAACTTCTCAGGGTATCGCATCTGGGTGTCGGTTAGTAGTTGCCCATCAACATATTCATCTAGGTACCATTGGACAGCAACACCATCGATGTACCCACGTGCGTCGTTGTTAGCGAAAGCCTTTGAACAAATACACAATAGAATACTGTAGTCTTAACGCACACATACTTACTTGGTCTAAGTACCACGGCAAGAATATTCTTGTGTCGTCAACTGTCAAAAGTTTAATGCCGGAATAGTTTGAAGCACGGATTGTTGGTCCCAAATTTTGAGAAATCCATCCACCCTACAATAAAGTGTTATAAGTACCATTTTGACAATATTGAAATCTATACCATCAACCAGGAAGGCCACCCAACTACCTCCACAGTATCAAAGGGATTGAAGGCATTGGACGGTTGGTTTCCTGTTGTCAGTCCCCAAAACGAGATGTTTTGTTGTTGGTAGGCGTCTAAAAATCTGACATGGTAGTCAGCCCATGTTTGGTATTGAGTTCGACGGAGGAATCCATAACCGGCATATTGTCCATTAGTTTTTATCCATTTGGGGGCTGCCCAAGCGGTACCCACTAGCTCCAGTTGTCCATTGGTTAATTGTAAAGCTCGTCGAATGAGTGGGATCTGTAAAGCTTGATGCAAAATCGAATCATATGAAACACTTTAATACCTTCAGATTTAGATCTTCAGGAGCCAATCTGAAATTAACAAGCTGTTGGTCTTCAGGTCCATCATCGTAAGAGTACGCCCGCGTAGAAAAGTCCGAACCACCGATAGGTACTCTCCCCAAATTGTACTCAATTCCTTCCTCCGAGAACAAAGACCTCAGGAGACTGTCTTGAAGTGTTGCAGGCAAAGCATTAATGTTAATAGCCGAAGCGTCGGTGAAACCACCACCAAAACCAAGGACGGTTTGGTACTTAGTTGTAGAGTTCACGAAAACCAAGTTAGCGCTGGTATCCCATCCAAACACAACTTGCGAAGAATTTTGCTGATAAATCCTGTCCAAAGCAGCGATATTTTGGAAGCGTCCAACACTGGGCTGGAGCCGCACTCCGGCGATGTTAGAAGTGTAGGCTATAAATTGACCTCTTGGTACCGGTTGTGGTCTTGAGATGGTATCACAGTAGGTGGTGTTGCAAACGCAGACAGTACCTCCGTTGCCATAGTCTCTGACGGCACAACTTTGGGCGTTTGCTAAACGTCCTGTAAAACGATCTTTAGAAATATGTTCAAAGAGATCTCACCAATACCAGTTGAGCCGAGGAACGACAGTAGAAACAGTAGAAACGTCTTCATGTTTATGAATGTTCGTGTTTTGGGAAGCGGCCTTTATAGTCGCCCTGGACGGGTTGATAAGGTATGGAACCATTAATAACTTTATATGTATGGATGTAGATATTTTTGTGTAATTAGCAGGTTTAAAAGTGGCAATGAAGTCTTTTAAATTATGGTGTAAGAGAGTGATAAACATCGAAAACAATATAATGTTTTTGTAAAATCTTATCAATATATGAAGTCATTCATACAGTAACTTGAAGGCGTAAATAGTTCCTTTTGCACCCTAAGACCTAAAAAAACAACAACAATTAATTGCAATAGCTATTTTATTGAAATATGTAGTTACAAACAATTAGCTAACTAAAATACCTAATAATAAAACTTAAAACTTGACTTTGCTGTATTCTTCGGTCAGTAGCAGGGACATTAATAGCAACAGGATCGATAGGTAAAGTCTCTGCCAATTTTAATTTTTTGATGAGCATGAACTCGTAGATATAGAGGCATTTGTGGGTGGAGGAGATGTAGAAGCACCAAATACCCACTAGAACATTTTTGGCAATTTTTAATTTTGTTTTGTGACTGTTGTCGATGGACGGTTCAGCCGTTGTTGAACTTTACTCTTCCAACCGCCTAATCTCTTTAAATTCGTCATTCCGCTCCACTATTAGCTGCAAGTGTAGCAGATGAGCTTAAAAAAGCGATAGCCCGTATAATAATAATCAGCAAAATTTTCCAAAATTCAACAATTTTTCGGGGTAAAGAGCCGGGTGTATTTTTTCCAAATATGCATATAAAAGCGTATATATTGTTTTAAATCGATACTATACACTTTAAAACCATAACCGAACGACTCATAGAACAATGGGACCATAACGTAGATAGGCAGAATTTCTTTGACTCTTCTTGAAAATAAACAAATAAAACAGCGATGTTTTTCTGGGTGCACGATAGCAAAAATTTCTTGAAAATTTGTTCACAGATTTCTTTTAATTTTTGTGACAATAACTCAAGTGTTATAGCTTTCGCTTATTCGGCTAAAATAGCAATTTCTACTTGTTTTCCGTTTTTGGACATATTTTTATCACAAATTAAACCTCTCAGTAAAACACGTCAATATTTTTTTAATGTTTAATGTTTCTTTGCATCACATTGGCAACCTATAACATAACTCTTGATTTTTGAGAACGAATCGTGACATTTATTTTTTCAAAGCTTTAAGGTGGATTTAAATGATTTTACAAAAAATGATGTTTGCATTTCGGGCGTGAACGGCGATTTTGGCTCTTTGGCGTCTTATAATCCCTTGCGAAGCGACTTGAAATGTCTTGAACCGTTTTGAAATCCCTTAAAGTTACTTGAAGCTACTTGAACTGACTTGAAGCAAGTTGAAGGGATTTGAAATGATGAAATTACTCAAGCGACTTAAAGAGAATTGAAGTTATTTGAAGGGACTTGAGCTTGACTTGAAGTATTTGAAGTAACTTCAAATGTCTTGAATATTTGAATTCACATGAAATTACTTCAAGCGACTTTAAATTACTTGAAGGGACTTGGAGCAACTTAAAAGAATTTGAGGAGAATATAAATTGCTCAAATATGGTGGAGGCGCTGAACGATTTTAAAATCACAGTTTATTCAAAAGCAATTTTGGATAGTTTCCTTTCCATGTTCGAGCTGTATTTGACATTATTTAATGAGATCCAACGCCATAGAGACCCCCAAGAGTGTCTTTCCGATATTTAAAAATATCATCAAAATTGGTGGAAGCGCTGAGCCATTCTAAAATCCCAGTATATTCAAAAGCTGTTTTGAACAGTTTCTCTTCTTTATGCGAGCTGTATGTGACATTATTTAATGATATTCAACTCCGTCGAGACTCCCAAGAGTGTCTTTACGCTATTTGAAAGTATTGTCAAAAATGGTGGAAGCTCTGAGTCATTTTAAAATCTCAAAATGTCCAAAAGCAATTTTGGACTGTTTCTTTTCTTTGTTGGAGCCATTTTTGACATTATTTATTGAGATTCAACTCCATCGAGACTCCTAATAGTGTCTGTCCGCTATTTCAAAATTACATCAAAAGAGGTGAAGGCGCTGAGCCATTTTAAAATCCCAGTATATTCAAAAGTAATTTTGGAGTGTTTCCTTCCCTTATTCGAGCCTTTTGAAGAGACTGAGTTATTTTAAGCGACTAGAATTTACTTGAGGAAACTTGAACTGACTTGAAGCAACTTGAAGCGACTTGAAGTTACTTGAAACAGTTTGAAGCGATTTGAAAGGTCTTGAAGCGTCTTGAAATTAATTTAAGTGACTTGAACCGACTTGAGAAGACTTGAAATTACTTAGAGTGACTTCAAGGTAACTAAAGCGACCTGAAACAATTTGGATTAAGTGGAAATTACATGAAACAACTTGAAGGTACTTGAAATTGCTTGAAGCGTTTTGTGACGCTTACTGCGGTCGGGTGCCTCGAGCGCCAGTTTTTTATTGTGGTATGCTAAACACTTGTCCACGGGTAGCTACAATGGAGTACGGAACGCCAGTGGTCAGCTGTCTAGTTTGGCATAGAGGGAAAAAATAACTTAAGACAACGTGACAATAGTTAATGAACACCCTATATACAATGTATTTAGTATTTACAACACCACTATCTTCACTATCCTCGTCGCTTAATCTTCCCTCTCAATGGCGGGACGCTCTCCCAACGGTTGTGGCGGCGGCGAAAGGTGACAAGGGTAGGGAAGGTGTGGTCCGGGTCTCCGACGAAAAACACGAAACTGGTCTGGAAATTTACTAGCGCGCGACAGCTGGCTGGCTCTCGAGCAGAGTGCCCCCGCCGCCAGTCAACCGGAAAATGCCGGACTTAAAACGCCGGCAAGCGATGGCTAGAAACCGGAAGTAGAGACCGGAAAGAACGGGATCCGGTATTGAAAGGTACCGGGATGTTACCAGGAACTTGGACGGGAACCGGGAGGATGGTCGGGTGGGACTTCCTCTTCGGTAGAGGTGCGACTCACATCTCACTTCTGCGGCTGAGCGGAGCTTCTTTTATGGACACGCTGAAGGGAAGACGATGACGTTAGCAGACGCGCGCGGCCTGTCAGGACATAGTAGGGATGAGGCGTTATCACTGCATTCGCTTCCGGACGGAACGTAAGCGACTCCGGACAAGTTAGCGATTCCGGAGCGTTGAGGTCCGGAGCGCGCTTCCTTGCTGAACAAAATGATGTAGGTCTCATCCCGATCGGATAAGGGGAAGCATTTTTCCTGGATAGTTTAATAACTCGGTGCGAAGGGCGTGGCCCGCGGTGACAAGGGTGGCGGCTTGGGGTGGTCGTATCGACTTCCGGAAAGTTACATAAGCTGCGCGCTATTTTTTCGGTTATAACGGTGAAAATTTCATCCCGATCGGAGGTCCACAAGTATATTTAAGAAGCGGTTAAAGATGTCGTTTTGGGCGTAGGGTGTTTGACCTTGCCGAACAGTGGGAGAGCGGTCTGCTGGATTGCGGAACATTTCGCTTCAGAGCGTTGAGCATCAATTCTGACACCCTTTTCTTGGAATTTCCGGTGACTTCGTCACAGTTTTGAAATTACTTCAAGCGACTTAATTATTTTAAACGACATTTCAGTCTTGAAACATCTTGAAATTACTTGAAGCGACTTGATGGGAATATAAATTGTTTGAAGCGACCTGAAGAAACTTGAAGGGACTTGAAATGTTTTGAAGCGTCTTGAAATCATCTCTTCTGAATTAAAGCGAATTGAGCTGACTCGAAGCCACATGAAATGTCTTGAAATTGCCTCAAGCGAGTTAGATTGACTTGCAATGACTTGAAGAGACTAAGTTATTTGAAATGACTTGAAATTACTTGAAACGAATTGACTTGGAGCGACTTGAACCAGTATATTAAAAATATTGGAACAAACAATCAAAATAAGGTGATATACTGCACTTATATATATTTTACTATTATTAAATCAGATTACATTGCTTAGTATTCTTGCCACGTTAACCAAACTATAGACTTTTTCACCAATACAGAAGGGTAGTGATGGATCTTGGCGTCAACTGGAGAGCAGCAGACCCTCTGGTCACGTCAGTCACATTGACTGGGATCGGATCAGCGCTTCTGCAAATTTAAATTTTAGTACATTTTTTTCCAAATGCTTTGTGAAGAGACTTGTTCAGAAGAATCACTGCAGTGCTCTTGTCGGGCCGTTGAAACGCTACCACATTGAAGTTGTCTCCATTGTTTCCGAAGGATCTCACCCGTACTGAGCCACGCGGGATGAATTTGGAAAAGTGGGCCAAATGGTAGAATAGGGGCTGCTTGTAGAACTCGTTGTTTTCAGGATTGACGATTATGACACCATCTCTGGTGTTGTTGACGTAGTTGGGACCTCCTTGCATGTTCAGGGCTAAGTTGGAGTCGATCCAGCCGGTGACGTAGTGCAGCATGTCCTGTTTAAAAAATTAAATAGGATGAGACGATATTTACAAGAAGTTGTACCTGAATGATGTCCCATGAGTACTTTTCGCCTCTGTTCCATGATCCTAAAACTACTGGGCTCTCACCACCTGTGGGAATTATACTGGCTTCAGTTGCTAAGAGGAACTTCTCAGGGTATCGCATCTGGGTGTCGGTTAGTAGTTGCCCATCAACATATTCGTCTAGGTACCATTGGACAGCAACACCATCGATGTACCCACGTGCGTCGTTGTTAGCGAAAGCCTTTGAAAGAAGACACAATAGAATACTGTAGTCTTAACGCACATACTTACTTGGTCTAAGTACCACGGCAAGAAAATTCTTGTGTCGTCAACTGTCAAAAGTTTAATGCCGGAATAGTTTGAAGCACGGATTGTTGGTCCCAAATTTTGAGAAATCCATCCACCCTACAATGAAGTGTCACTACCATTTTGACAATTTTGAAATTTATACCATCAACCAGGAAGGCCACCCAACTACCTCCACAGTATCAAAGGGATTAAAGGCATTGGACGGTTGGTTTCCTGTTGTCAGTCCCCAAAACGAGATGTTTTGTTGTTGGTAGGCGTCTAAAAATCTGACATGGTAGTCAGCCCATGTTTGGTATTGAGTCCGACGAAGGAATCCATAACCGGAATATTCTCCATTAGTTTTTATCCATTTGGGGGCTGCCCAAGCGGTACCCACTAGCTCTAGTTGTCCATTTGTTAATTGTAAAGCTCGTCGAATGAGGGGAATCTGTAAAGATTGTTGCAAAATCGACTCATATCAAACCCTTTAATACCTTCAGATTTAGATCTTCAGGAGCCAATCTGAAATTAACAAGCTGTTGGTCTTCAGGTCCATCATCGTAAGAGTACGCCCGCGTAGAAAAGTCCGAACCACCGATCGGTACTCGCCCCAAATTGTACTCAATTCCTTCCTCCGAGAACAAAGACCTCAGGAGACTGTCTTGAAGTGTTGCAGGCAAAGCATTAATGTTAATAGCCGAAGCGTCGGTGAAGCCACCACCAAAACCAAGGACGGTTTGGTACTTAGTTGTAGAGTTCACGAAAACCAAGTTAGCGCTGGTATCCCATCCAAACACAACTTGCGAAGAGTTCTGCTGATAAATCCTGTCCAAAGCAGCGATATTTTGGAAGCGTCCAACACTGGGCTGGAGTCGCACTCCGGCGATGTTAGAAGTGTAGGCTATAAATTGACCTCTTGGTACCGGTTGTGGTCTTGAGATGGTATCACAGTAGGTGGTGTTGCAAACGCAGACAGTACCTCCGTTGCCATAGTCTCTGACGGCACAACTTTGGGCGTTTGCCAAACGTTCTGTAAAACGATCTTTAGAAATATGTTCAAAGAGATCTTACCAATACCAGTTGAGCCGAGGATCGACAGTAGAAACAGTAGAAACGTCTTCATGTTTATGAATGTTTGTGTTTTGGGAAGCGGCTTTTATAGTCGTCCTGGACGGGTTGATAAGGTATGGAACCATTAATAACTTTATATGTATGGATGTAGATATTTTTGTGTAATTAGCAGGTTTAAAAGTGGCAATGAAGTCTTTTAAATTATGGTGTAAGAGAGTGATAAACATCGAAAACAATTTGATGTTTTTGTAAAATCGTATCAATATGAAGTCATTTATACAGTAACTTGAGGGCGTAAATAGTTCCTTTTGCACCCTAAGGCCTAAAAAAATAACAACAATTAATTGCAATAGCTATTTTATTAAAATATGTAGTTACAAACAATTAGCTAATTAAAATATCTAATAATAAAACTTAAAACTTGACTTTGCTGTATACTTCGGTCAGTAACAGGGGCATTAATGGCAACAGGATTTATAGGTAAAGTTTCTTCTAATTTTGCTTTTTTGATGAGGATGAACTCGTAGATATAGAAGGCACTGGTGGAGGAGATGTAGAAGCACCAAATACCCACTAGAACATTTTTGGCAATGTTTAATTTTGTTTTATGACTGTTGTCGATGGACAGTTCAGCCGTTGTTAAACTTTACTCTTTCAACCTGCTAATCCCTTTAAATTCGTCATATCCGCTCCACTATTAACTGCAAGTGTATCAGCAAGATTTTCCAACTTTAAAAATTCTGCAATTTTTCGAGGTAAAGAACCGACTGTATTTTTTCATACCACCTGATTTACTTACACATTTACCATTTTTATAGGTACTTCAAGAATAGCCTGCGATGTTGTACATGCGAAGGTCTCATAGCGATATATTATTATCTTCTATACATATCCAGGAAATCCAAGGACTCTTCGTCATTGTTGATAATTGCAAAAGTTCTGTACGTAGCTCTTAGCGTCGACAAGCCCCTCCGAGCCCCATCATTAAAGCAACTTATATGTTATGTATTTTTTATTTTTTTTTTTTGCATTAAGAAAGCACGTTGTTATCTATTTACTTTAATAATCAATTTTTTTTGACGTTTTCGATTTGTAGTGTTCATCCTGCCTCTTCAAATATGCATATAAAATAAATCGATATCATACACTTTTAAACCATAACCGAATAACGATAGCAAAAATTCCTTAAAAGTTTTTTCATAGATTTCTCTTGATTTTCGTGGCAATAACTCAAGTGTTATAGCTTTCGCTTCTTATTTGAGAACGAATCGTGACACTTATTTTTTCAAAGCTATAAGGTGGATTTAAATAATTTTACAAGAAATCATGTTTGCATTTCGGGCAAGAACGGCGATTTTGGCCCTTTGTCTTGAAGCGTCTTGAAATCACTTAAAGTGACTTGAAGCGACTTGAAATGACATTATTTCAAGCGACTTAAAAAGAATTGAAATTATTTGAAGGAACTTGAGCCAACTTGCAGTAACTTGAAATGTCTTGAAGAAAATTTAAATTATTTGAATCTACATGAAATTACTTCAAGCCACTTTAAATTACTTCAAGCGAATTGGAGTAACTTAAAAGAACTTAAGATGTCTTGAAGGGACTTGAAATGTTTCGAAACATCTTGAAATTACTTGAAGCTCCTTGAGGAGAATATAAATTGCTTAATTATGGTGGAGGCGCTGAACCATTCTAAAATCCCACTATATTCAAAAGCTGTTTTGAACAGTTTCTTTTCCTTATGCGAGCTGTATGTGACATTATTTAATGATATTCAACTCCGTCGAGACTCCCAAGAGTGTCTTTACGCTATTTGAAAGTATTGTCAAAAATGGTGGAGGCTCTGAGTCATTTTAAAATCTCAAAATGGCCAAAAGCAATTTTGGACAGTTTCTTTTCTTTGTTAGAGCCATTTTTGACATTATTTAATCAGATTCAACTCCATCGAGAATCCTAATAGTGTCTGTCCGCTATTTCAAAATTACATCAAAAGAGGTGAAGGCGCTGAGCCATTTTAAAATCTCAGTATATTCAAAAGCAATTTTGGACTGTTTCCTTCCCTTATTCGAGCCTTTTGAAGAGACTAAGTTATTTGAAGCGACTTGAATTGACTTGAAGCAACTTTAAGTTACTTGAAACACTTTGAAGCTATTTGAAAGGTCTTGAAGCGTCTTGAAATTAATTTAAGTGACTTGAACCGACTTGAGAAGACTTGAAATTACTTAGAGTGACTTCAAGATAACTAAAGCAAACTGAAACAATTTGAATTAAGTGGAAATTACATGAAGCAACTAGCAGGGACTTGAAATTGCTTGAAGCGTTTTGTGACGCTTACTGCGGTCGGGTGCCTCGAGCGCCAGTTTTTTATTGTGGTATGCTCCACACTTGTCCACGGGTAGCTACAATGGAGTACGGAACGCCAGGGTTCAGCTGTCTAGTTTGGCATAGAAGGAAGAAATAACTTAAGACAACGTGACAATAGTTAATAAACACCCTATATACAATGTATTTTGTATTTACAACACCACTATCTTTACTATCCTCGTCGCTTCCTCTTCCCTCTCAATGGCGGGACGCTCTCCCAACGGTTGTGGCGGCAACGAAAGGTGACAAGGGTAGGGAGGAGTAGTAGTAGAGCAGAGTGCCCCCGCCGCCAGTCAACCGGAAAATGCCGGACTTAAAACACCAGCAAGCGATGGCTAGAAACCGGAAGTAGAGACCGGAAAGAACGGGATCGGGTATTGAAAGGTACCGGGATGTTACCAGGAACTTGGACGGGAACCGGGAGGATGGTCGGTTAGGACTTCCTCTTCGGTAAAGGTGCGACTCACATCTCATCTCTGCGGCTGAGCGGAGCTTCTTTTATGGACACGCTGGAGAGGAGACGATGACCTTAGCAGACGCGCGCGGCCTGTCGGGACATAGTAGGGATGAAGCGTTATCACCGCATTCTCTTCCGGACGGAACGTAAGCGACTACGGACAAGTTAGCGATTCCGGAGCGGTGAGGTCCGGAGCGCGCTTCCTTGCTGAACAAAATGATGTAGGTCTCATCCGGATCGGATAAGGGGAAGCTATTTTCCTGGATAGTTTAATAACTCCGTGCGAAGGGCGTGGCCCGCGGTGACAGGGGTGGCGGCTTGGGGTGGTCGTATCGACTTCCGGAAAGTTACATACGCTGCGCGCTATTTTTTCGGTTATTACGGTGAAACTTTCATCCCGATCGGAGGTCCAGAAGTATTTTTAAGAAGCGGTTGAAGATGTCGTCTTGGGCGTAGGGTTTGACCTTGCCGAACAGTGGGAGAGCGGCCTGCTGGATTGAGGAAAATTTCGCTTCAGAACGTTGAGCATCACTTTTGACACCCTTTTCTTGGAATTTCCGGTGACTTCGTAACAGTGTTGAAATTACTTCAAGCGACTTAATTATTTTAAACGACATTTCAGTCTTGAAACATCTTGAAATTACTTGAAGCGACTTGATGGGAATATAAATTGTTTGAAGCGACCTGAAGAAACTTGAAGGGACTTGAAATGTTTTGAAGCGTCTTGAAATCATTTCTTCTGAATTAAAGCGAATTGAGCTGACTCGAAGCCACATGAAATGTCTTGAAATTGCTTCAAGCGAGTTAGATCGACTTGCAATGACTTGAAGAGACTAAGTTATTTGAAATGACTTGAAATTACTTGAAACGAATTGACTTGGAGCGACTTGAACCAGTATATTAAAAATATTGGAACAAACAATCAAAATAAGGTGATATACTGCACTTATATATATATATATATATATATATATTACTATTATCAAATCAGATTACATTGCTTAGTATTCTTGCCACGTTAACCAAACTATAGACTTTTTTCACCAATACAGAAGGGTAGTGATGGATCTTGGCGTCAACTGAAGAGCGGCAGACCCTCTGGTCACGTCAGTCACATTGACTGGGATCGGATCAGCGCTCCTGCAAATTTAAATTTTAGTACATTTTTTCCCAAACGCTTTGTGAAGAGACTTGTTCAGAAGAATCACTGCAGTGCTCTTGTCGGGCCGTTGAAACGCTACCACATTGAAGTTGTCTCCATTGTTTCCGAAGGACCTCACCCTTACTGAACCACGCGGGATGAATTTGGAAAAGTGGGCCAAGTGGTAGAACAGGGGCTGTTTGTAGAACTCGTTGTTTTCAGGATTGACGATTATGACACCATCTCTGGTGTTGTTGACGTAGTTGGGACCTCCTTGCATGTTCAGGGCTAAGTTGGAGTCGATCCAGCCAGTAACGTAATGCAGCATGTCCTGTTTAAAAAATAAAATAGGATGAGAGTATATTTACAAGGAGTTGTACCTGAATGATGTCCCATGAGTACTTTTCGCCTCTGTTCCATGATCCTAAAACTACTGGACTCTCACCACCTGTGGGAATTATACTGGCTTCAGTTGCTAAGAGGAACTTCTCAGGGTATCGCATCTGGGTGTCGGTTAGTAGTTGCCCATCAACATATTCGTCTAGGTACCATTGGACAGCAACACCATCGATGTACCCACGTGCGTCGTTGTTAGCGAAAGCCTTTGAAAGAAGACACAATAGAATACTGTAGTCTTAACGCACATACTTACTTGGTCTAAGTACCACGGCAAGAAAATTCTTGTGTCGTCAACTGTCAAAAGTTTAATGCCGGAATAGTTTGAAGCACGGATTGTTGGTCCCAAATTTTGAGAAATCCATCCACCCTACAATAAAGTGTTATAAGTACCATTTTGACAATTTTGAAATCTATACCATCAACCAGGAAGGCCACCCAACTACCTCCACAGTATCAAACGGATTGAAGGCATTGGACGGTTGGTTTCCTGTTGTCAGTCCCCAAAACGAGATGTTTTGTTGTTGGTAGGCGTCTAAAAATCTGACATGGTAGTCAGCCCATGTTTGGTATTGAGTTCGACGGAGGAATCCATAACCGGCATATTGTCCATTAGTTTTTATCCATTTGGGGGCTGCCCAAGCGGTACCCACTAGCTCCAGTTGTCCATTGGTTAATTGTAAAGCTCGTCGAATGAGTGGGATCTGTAAAGCTTGATGCAAAATCGAATCATATGAAACACTTTAATACCTTCAGATTTAGATCTTCAGGAGCCAATCTGAAATTAACAAGCTGTTGGTCTTCAGGTCCATCATCGTAAGAGTACGCCCGCGTAGAAAAGTCCGAACCACCTATCGGTACTCGCCCCAAATTGTACTCAATTCCTTCCTCCGAAAATAAAGACCTCAGGAGACTGTCTTGAAGTGTTGCAGGCAAAGCATTAATGTTAATAGCCGAAGCGTCGGTGAAACCACCACCAAAACCAAGGACGGTTTGGTACTTAGTTGTAGAGTTCACGAAAACCAAGTTAGCGCTGGTATCCCATCCAAACACAACTTGCGAAGAATTTTGCTGATAAATCCTGTCCAAAGCAGCGATATTTTGGAAGCGTCCAACACTGGGCTGGAGTCGCACTCCGGCGATGTTAGAAGTGTAGGCTATAAATTGACCTCTTGGTACCGGTTGTGGTCTTGAGATGGTATCACAGTAGGTGGTGTTGCAAACGCAGACAGTACCTCCGTTGCCATAGTCTCTGACGGCACAACTTTGGGCGTTTGCTAAACGTCCTGTAAAACGATCTTTAGAAATATGTTCAAAGAGATCTTACCAATACCAGTTGAGCCGAGGAACGACAGTAGAAACAGTAGAAACGTCTTCATGTTTATGAATGTTTGTGTTTTGGGAAGCGGCCTTTATAGTCGTCCTGGACGGGTTGATAAGGTATGGAACCATTAATAACTTTATATGTATGGATGTAGATATTTTTGTGTAATTAGCAGGTTTAAAAGTGGCAATGAAGTCTTTTAAATTATGGTGTAAGAGAGTGATAAACATCGAAAACAATATAATGTTTTTGTAAAATCTTATCAATATATGAAGCCATTTATACAGTAACTTGAGGGCGTAAATAGTTCCTTTTGCACCCTAAGGCCTAACAAAACAGCAACAATTAGTTGCAGTAGCTATTTTATTGAAATATGTAGTTACAAACAATTAGCTAACTAAAATACCTAATAATAAAACTTAAAACTTGACTTTGCTGTATTCTTCGGTCAGTAGCAGGGACATTAATAGCAACAGGATCGATAGGTAAAGTCTCTTCCAATTTTACTTTATTGATGAGCGTGAACTCGTAGATTTAGAGGCATGTGTGGGTGGAGGAGATGTAGAAGCACCAAATACCCACTAGAACATTTTTGACAATTTTTAATTTTGTTTTATGACTGTATGTTGTCGATGGACAGTTCAGCCGTTGTTGAACTTTACTTTTCCAACCGCCTAATATCTTTAAATTCGTCATTCCGCTCCACTATTAGCTTCAAGTGTAGCAGATGAGCTTAAAATAGCGATGGCCCGTATAATGATAATAAGCAAAATTTTCCAAAAGTCAACAATTTTTCGGGGTAAAGAACCGGGTGTATTTTTTCCAAATATGCATATAAAAGCGTATATATTGTTTTAAATCGATACTATACACTTTAAAACCATAACCGAACGACTCATAGAACAATGGGACCATAACGCAGATAGGCAGAATTTCTTTGACTCTTCTTTAAAATAAGTAATAAAACAGCGATGTTTTTCTGGGTGCACGATAGCAAAAATTTCTTGAAAATTTGTTCACAGATTTCTTTTAATTTTTGTGACAATAACTCAAGTGTTATAGCTTTCGCTTCTTCGGCTAAAATAGCAATTTCTTCTTGTTTTCCGTTTTTGGACATATTTTTATCACAAATTAAACCTCTCAGTGAAACACGTCAATATTTTTTTAATGTTTAATGTTTCTTTGCATCACATTGGCAACCTGTAACATAACTCTTGATTTTTGAGAACGAATCGTGACATTTATTTTTTAAAAGCTTTAAAGTGGATTTAAATGATTTTACAAAAAAACATGTTTGCATTTCGGGCGTGAACGGCGATTTTGGCTCTTTGGCGTCTTATAATCCCTTGCGAAGCGACTTGAAATGTCTTGAAGCGTCTTGAAATCCCTTAAAGTTACTTGAAGCTACTTGAACTGACTTGAAGCGTTGAAGCCATTTGAAATGATGAAATTACTCAAGCGACTTAAAGAGAATTGAAGTTATTTGAAGGAACTTGAGCTTGACTCGAAGTATTTGAAGTAACTTCAAATGTCTTGAATATTTGAATCCACATGAAATTACTTCAAGCGACTTTAAATTACTGGAAGGGACTTGGAGCAACTTAAAAGAATTTGAGGAGAATATAAATTGCTCAAATATGGTGGAGGCGCTGAACCACTTTAAAATCCCAGTTTTTTCAAAAGCAATTTTGGATTGTTGCCTTTTCATATTCGAGCTGTATTTGACATAATTTAATGAGATCCAATTCCAGAGAGACCCCCAAGAGTGTCTTTCCGATATTTAAAAATATCATCAAAAATGGTGGAGGCGCTGAGCCATTCTAAAATCCCAATATGTTCAAAAGCAATTTTGGACTGTTTCCTTTCCTTATTCGAGCCATTTTTGACATTATTTAATGAGATTCAACTCCATCGAGACTCCTAATAGTGTCTGTCCGCTATTTGAAAATTACATCAAATGAGGTGAAGGCGCTGAGCCATTTTAAAATCTCAGTATATTCAAAAGCAATTTTGGACTGTTTCCTTCCTTTGTTCGAGCCTTTTGAAGAGACTAAGTTATTTGAAGCGACTTGAATTGACTTGAGGAAACTTGAAGAGACTTGAACTGACTTGAAGCAACTTGAAGCGACTTGAAGTTACCTGAAACAGTTTGAAGCGATTTGAAAGGTCTTGAAGCGTCTTGAAATTAATTTAAGTGACTTGAACCGACTTGAGAAGACTTGAAATTACTTAGAGTGACTTCAAGATAACTAAAGCGACCTGAAACAATTTGAATTAAGTGTAAATTACATGAAGCAACTTGCAGGGACTTGAAATTGCTTGAAGCTTTTTGTGACGCTTACTGCGGTCGGGTGCTTCGAGCGCCAGTTTTTTTATTGTGGTATGCTCCACACTTCTCGACGGGTGGCTACAATGGAGTACGGAACGCTAGGGGTCAGCTGTCTAGTTTGGCATAGAGGGAAGAAATAACTTAAGACAACGTGACAATAGTTAATGAACACCCTGTATACAATGTATTTAGTATTTACAACACCACTATCTTCACTATCCTCGTCGCTTCCTCTTCCCTCGCAATAGCGGGACGCTCTCCCAACGGTTGTGGCGGCGGCGAAAGGTGACAAGAGTAGGGAAGGTGTGGTCCGGGTTTCCGGGAAAAAACACGAAACTAGTCTGAAACTACTAGCGCGCGACAGCTGGTTGGCTCGCGAGCAGAGTGCCCCCGCCGTCAGTCAACCGGAAAATGCCGGACTTAAAACGCCGGAATGGCTAGAAACCGGAAGTAGAGACCGGAAAGAACGGGATCGGGTATGGAAAGGTACCGGGATGTTACCAGGAACTTGGACGGGAACCGGGAGGATGGTGGGATGGGACTATCTCTTCGATAGAAGTGCGACTCACTTCTCACCTCTGCGCCTGAGCGGAGCTTCTTTTATGGACACGCTGGAGGGGAGACGATGACGTTAGCAGACGCGCGCGGCCTGTCGGGACATAGTAGGGATGAAGCGTTATCACTGCATTCTCTTCCGGACGGAACGTAAGCGACTCCGGACAAGTTAGCGATTCCGGAGCGGTGAGGTCCGGAGCGCGCTTCCTTGCTGAACAAAATGATATAGGTCTCATCCCGATCGGATAAGGGGAAGCATTTTTCCTGGATAGTTTAATAACTCGGTGCGAAGGGCGTGGCCCGCGGTCACAAGGGTGGCGGCTTGGGGTGGTCGTATCGACTTCCGGAAAGTTACATTAGCTGCGCGCTATTTTTTCGGTTATAACGGTGAAAATATCATCCCGATCGGAGGTCCACAAGTATATTTAAGAAGCGGTTAAAGATGTCGTTTTGGGCGTAGGGTGTTTGACCTTGCCGAACAGTGGGAGACCGGAATGCTGGATTGCGGAACATTTCGCTTCAGAACGTTGAGCATCAATTCTGACACCCTTTTCTTGGAATTTCCGGTGACTTCGTCACAGTTTTGAAATTACTTCAAACGACTTAATTATTTTAAACGACATTTCAGTCTTGAAACATCTTGAAATTACTTGAAGCGACTTGATGGGAATATAAATTGTTTGAAGCGACCTGAAGAAACTTGAAGGGACTTGAAATGTCTTGAAATTGCTTCAAGCGAGTTAGATCGACTTGCAATGACTTGAAGAGACTAAGTTATTTGAAATGACTTGAAATTACTTGAAACGAATTGACTTGGAGCGACTTGAACCAGTATATTAAAAATATTGGACCAAACAATCAAAATAAGGTGATATACTGCACTTATATATATTTTACTATTATCAAATCAGATTACATTGCTTAGTATTTTTGCCACGTTAACCAAACTAGACTTTTTTCACCAATACAGAAGGGTAGTGATGGATCTTGGCGTCAACTGTAGAGCGGCGGACCCTCTAGTCACGTCAGTCACATTGACTGGGATCGGATCAGCGCTCCTGCAAATTTAAATTTTAGTACATTTTTTCCCAAACGCTTTGTGAAGAGACTTGTTCAGAAGAATCACTGCAGTGCTCTTGTCGGGCCGTTGAAACGCTACCACATTGAAGTTGTCTCCATTGTTTCCGAAGGACCTCACCCTTACTGAACCACGCGGGATGAATTTGGAAAAGTGGGCCAAGTGGTAGAACAGGGGCTGTTTGTAGAACTCGTTGTTTTCAGGATTGACGATTATGACACCATCTCTGGTGTTGTTGACGTAGTTGGGACCACCTTGCATGTTCAGGGCTAAGTTGGAGTCGATCCAGCCGGTGACGTAGTGCAGCATGTCCTGTTTAAAAACTTAAATATGATGAGACTATAATTATTACAAGGAGTTGTACCTGAATGATGTCCCATGAGTACTTTTCACCTCTGTTCCATGATCCTAAAACTACTGGGCTCTCACCACCTGTGGGAATTATACTGGCTTCAGTTGCTAAGAGGAACTTCTCAGGGTATCGCATCTGGGTGTCGGTTAGTAGTTGCCCATCAACATATTCGTCCAGGTACCATTGGACAGCAACACCATCGATGTACCCACGTGCGTCGTTGTTAGCGAAAGCCTTTGAAGAAAAACACAATAGAATAATGTGGTCTTGACACACACATACTTACTTGGTCTAAGTACCACGGCAAGAATATTCTTGTGTCGTCAACTGTCAAAAGTTTAATGCCGGAATAGTTTGAAGCACGGATGGTTGGTCCCAAATTTTGCGAAATCCATCCACCCTACAATAAAGTGTTATAAGTACCATTTTGACAATTTTGAAACCTATACCATCAACCAGGAAGGCCACCCAACTACCTCCACAGTATCAAACGGATTGAAGGCATTGGACGGTTGGTTTCCTGTTGTCAGTCCCCAAAACGAGATGTTTTGTTGTTGGTAGGCGTCTAAAAATCGTACATGGTAGTCAGCTCATGTTTGGTATTGAGTCCGACGGAGGAATCCATAACCGGCATATTGTCCATTAGTTTTTATCCATTTGGGGGCTGCCCAAGCGGTACCCACTAGCTCCAGTTGTCCATTGGTTAATTGTAAAGCTCGTCGAATGAGTGGGATCTGTAAAGCTTGATACAAAATCGAATCATAAGAAAAACTTTAATACCTTCAGATTTAGATCTTCAGGAGCCAATCTGAAATTAACAAGCTGTTGGTCTTCAGGTCCATCATCGTAAGAGTACGCCCGCGTAGAAAAGTCCGAACCACCGATCGGTACTCGCCCCAAATTGTACTCAATTCCTTCCTCCGAAAATAAAGACCTCAGGAGACTGTCTTGAAGTGTTGCAGGCAAAGCATTAATGTTAATAGCCGAAGCGTCGGTGAAGCCACCACCAAAACCAAGGACGGTTTGGTACTTAGTTGTAGAGTTCACGAAAACCAAGTTAGCGCTGGTATCCCATCCAAACACAACTTGTGAAGAATTTTGCTGATAAATCCTGTCCAAAGCAGCGATATTTTGGAAGCGTCCAACACTGGGCTGGAGTCGCACTCCGGCGATGTTAGAAGTGTAGGCTATAAATTGACCTCTTGGTACCGGTTGTGGTCTTGAGATGGTATCACAGTAGGTGGTGTTGCAAACGCAGACAGTACCTCCGTTGCCATAGTCTCTGACGGCACAACTTTGGGCGTTTGCTAAACGTCCTGTAAAATGATCTTTAGAAATATGTTCAAAGAGATCTTACCAATACCAGTTGAGCCGAGGAACCACAATAGAAACAGTAGAAACGTCTTCATGTTTATGATTATTCGTGTTTTGGGAAGCGGCCTTTATAGTCGTCCTGGACGGGTTGATAAGGTATGGAACCATTAATAACTTTATATGTATGGATGTAGATATTTTTGTGTAATTAGCAGGTTTAAAAGTGGCAATGAAGTCTTTTAAATTATGGTGTAAAAGAGTGATAAACATCGAAAACAATATAATGTTTTTGTAAAATCTTATCAATATATGAAGTCATTTATACAGTAACTTGAGGGCGTAAATAGTTTCTTTTTCACCCTAAGGCCTAAAAAAAACAACAGCAATTAATTGCAATAGCTATTTTATTGAAATATGTAGTTACAAACAATTAGCTAACTAAAATACCTAATAATAAAACTTAAAACTTGACTTTGCTGTATTCTTTGGTCAGTAGCAGGGACATTAATAGCAACAGGATCGATAGGTAAAGTCTCTTCCAATTTTACTTTTTTGATGAACTCATGAACTCGTAGATATAGAGACACTTGTTGGTGGAGGAGATGTAGAAGCACCAAATACCCACTAGAACATTTTTGCCAATTTTTAATTTTGTTTTATGACTGTTGTCGATGGACAGTTCAGCCGTTGTTGAACTTTACTCTTCCAACCGCCTAATCTCTTTAAATTCGTCATTCCGCTCCACTATTAGCTGCAAGTGTAGCAGATGAGCTTAAAAAAGCGATGGCCCATATAATAATAATCAGCAAAATTTCTCAAAAGTCAACAATTTTTCGGGGTAAAGAACCTGGTGTATTTTTTCCAAATATGCATATAAAAGCGTATATATTGTTTTCAATCGATACTATACACTTTAAAACCATAACCGAACGACTCATAGAATAATGGGACCATAACGTAGATGGGCACAATTTCTTTGACTCTTCTTTAAAATAAACAAATAAAACAGCGATGTTTTTCTGGGTGCACGATAGCAAAAATTCCTTGAAAATTTTTTCACAGATTTCTCTTAATTTTTGTGACAATAACTCAAGCGTTATAGCTTTCGCTTCTTCGGCTAAAATAGCTATTTCATCTTGTTTCCGTTCTCAGTGAAACACGTCAATATTTTTTTAATGTTTAATGTTTCTTTGCATCACATTGGCAACCTATAACATAACTCTTGATTTTTGAGAACGAATCGTGACATTTATTTTTTCAAAGCTTTAAGGTGGATTTAAATGATTTTACAAAAAATGATGTTTGCATTTCGGGCGTGAACGGCGATTTTGGCTCTTTGGCGTCTTATAATCCCTTGCGAAGCGACTTGAAATGTCTTGAAACGTTTTGAAATCCCTTAAAGTTACTTGAAGCTACTTGAACTGACTTGAAGCAAGTTGAAGGGATTTGAAATGATGAAATTACTCAAGCGACTTAACGAGAATTGAAGTTATTTGAAGGGACTTGAGCTTGACTTGAAGTATTTGAAGTAACTTCAAATGTCTTAAATATTTGAATTCACATGAAATTACTTCAAGCGACTTTAAATTACTTGAAGGGACTTGGAGCAACTTAAAAGAATTTGAGGAGAATATAAATTGCTCAAATATGGTGGAGGCGCTGAACCATTTTAAAATCCCTGTTTTTTCAAAAGCAATTTTGGATTGTTGCCTTTTCATATTCGAGCTGTATTTGACATAATTTAATGAGATCCAATTCCAGAGAGACCCCCAAGAGTGTCTTTCCAATATTTAAAAATATCATCAAAAATGGTGGAGGCGCTGAGCCATTCTAAAATCCCAATATGTTCAAAAGCAATTTTGGACTGTTTCCTTTCCTTATTCGAGCCATTTTTGACATTATTTAATGAGATTCAACTCCATCGAGACTCCTAATAGTGTCTGTCCGCTATTTGAAAATTACATCAAATGAGGTGAAGGCGCTGAGCCATTTTAAAATCTCAGTATATTCAAAAGCAATTTTGGACTGTTTCCTTCCATTGTTCGGCCTTTTGAAGAGACTAAATTATTTGAAGCGACTTGAATTAACTTGAGGAAACTTGAAGAGACTTGAACTGACTTGAAGCAACTTGAAGCGACTTGAAGTTACCTGAAACAGTTTGAAGCGATTTGAAAGGTCTTGAAGCGTCTTGAAATTAATTTAAGTGACTTGAACCGACTTGAGAAGACTTGAAATTACTTAGATTGACTTCAAGATAACTAAAGCGACCTGAAACAATTTGAATTAAGTGGAAATTACATGAAGCAACTTGCAGGGACTTGAAATTGCTTGAAGCTTTTTGTGACGCTTACTGCGGTCGGGTGCCTCGAGCGCCAGTTTTTTTATTGTGGTATGCTCCACACTTCTCGACGGGTGGCTACAATGGAGTACGGAACGCCAGGGGTCAGCTGTCTAGTTTGGCATAGAGGGAAGAAATAACTTAAGACAACGTGACAATAGTTAATGAACACCCTGTATACAATGTATTTAGTATTTACAACACCACTATCTTCACTATCCTCGTCGCTTCCTCTTCCCTCGCAATGGCGGGACGCTCTCCCAACGGTGGTGGCGGCGGCGAAAGGTGACAAGAGTAGGGAAGGTGTGGTCCGGGTTTCCGGGAAAAAACACGAAACTAGTTTGAAACTACTAGCGCGCGACAGCTGGTTGGCTCGCGAGCAGAGTGCCCCCGCCGTCAGACAACTGTAAAGTGCCACAATTCACACCGGCAGGCGGTGACTAGAAACCGGAAACGGCGACCGGAAAGACTCGTCCGGGTGCTACCAAAGACGCGGACGATTGGCTGGCTCGCGAGCAGAGTGCCCCCGCCGTCAGTCAACCGGAAAATGCCGGACTTAAAACGCCGGAATGGCTAGAAACCGGAAGTAGAGACCGGAAAGAACGGGATCGGGTATGGAAAGGTACCGGGATGTTACCAGGAACTTGGACGGGAACCGGGAGGATGGTCGGGTGGGACTTCCTCTTCGGTAGAGGTGCGACTCACATCTCACTTCTGCGGCTGAGCCGAGCTTCTTTTATGGACACGCTGGAGGGGAGACGATGACCTTAGCAGACGCGCGCGGCCTGTCGGGACATAGTAGGGATGAAGCGTTATCACCGCATTCTCTTCCGGACGGAACGTAAGCGACTCCGGACAAGTTAGCGATTCCGGAGCGGTGAGGTCCGGAGCGCGCTTCCTTGCTGAACAAAATGATGTAGGTCTCATCCCGATCGGATAAGGGGAAGCATTTTTCCTGGATAGTTTAAGAACTCGGTGCGAAGGGCGTGGCCCGCGGTGACAAGGGTGGCGGCTTGGGGTGGTCGTATCGACTTCCGGAAAGTTACATAAGCTGCGCGCTATTTTTCCGGTTATAACGGTGAAAATTTCATCCGGATCGGAGGTCCAGAAGTATTTTTAAGAATAGGTTAAGGATGTCGTTTTGGGCGTAGGGTGTTTGACCTTGCCGAACAGTGAAAGAGCGGAATGCTGGATTGCGGAACATTTCGCTTCAGAGCGTTGAGCATCAATTCTGACACCTTGGAATTTCCGGTGACTTCGTCACAGTTTTGAAATTACTTCAAGCGACTTAATTATTTTAAACGACATTTCAGTCTTGAAACATCTTGAAATTACTTGAAGCGACTTGATGGGAATATAAATTGTTTGAAGCGACCTGAAGAAACTTGAAGGGACTTGAAATGTTTTGAAGCGTCTTGAAATCATTTCTTGCGAATTGAGCTGACTCGAAGCCACATGAAATGTCTTGAAATTGCTTCAAGCGAGTTAGATCGACTTGCAATGACTTGAAGAGACTAAGTTATTTGAAACGACTTGAAATTACTTGAAACGAATTGACTTGGAGCGACTTGAACCAGTATATTAAAAATATTGGAACAAACAATCAAAATAAGGTGATATACTGCACTTATATATATTTTACTATTATCAAATCAGATTACATTGCTTAGTATTCTTGCCACGTTAACCAAACTATAGACTTTTTCACCAATACAGAAGGGTAGTGATGGATCTTGGCGTCAACTGGAGAGCAGCAGACCCTCTGGTCACGTCAGTCACATTGACTGGGATCGGATCAGCGCTTCTGCAAATTTAAATTTTAATACATTTTTTCCCAAATGCTTTGTGAAAAGACTTGTTCAGAAGAATCACTGCAGTGCTCTTGTCGGGCCGTTGAAACGCTACCACATTGAAGTTGTCTCCATTGTTTCCGAAGGATCTCACCCGTACGGAACCACGAGGGATGAATTTGGAAAAGTGGGCCAAATGGTAGAACAGGGGCTGCTTGTAGAACTCGTTGTTTTCAGGATTGACGATTATGACACCATCTCTGGTGTTGTTGACGTAGTTGGGACCTCCTTGCATGTTCAGGGCTAAGTTGGAGTCGATCCAGCCGGTGACGTAGTGTAGCATGTCCTGTTTAAAAAATTAGATAGGATGAAACTACATTTACAAGAAGTTGTACCTGAATGATGTCCCATGAGTACTTTTCACCTCTGTTCCATGATCCTAAAACTACTGGACTCTCACCACCTGTGGGAATTATACTGGCTTCAGTTGCTAAGAGGAACTTCTCAGGGTATCGCATCTGGGTGTCGGTTAGTAGTTGCCCATCAACATATTCGTCTAGGTACCATTGGACAGCAACACCATCGATGTACCCACGTGCGTCGTTGTTAGCGAAAGCCTTTGAACAAATACACAATAGAATACTGTAGTCTTAACGCACACATACTTACTTGGTCTAAGTACCACGGCAAGAATATTCTTGTGTCGTCAACTGTCAAAAGTTTAATGCCGGAATAGTTTGAAGCACGGATTGTTGGTCCCAAATTTTGAGAAATCCATCCACCCTACAATGAAGTGTCACTACCATTTTGACAATTTTGAAATTTATACCATCAACCAGGAAGGCCACCCAACTACCTCCACAGTATCAAAGGGATTAAAGGCATTGGACGGTTGGTTTCCTGTTGTCAGTCCCCAAAACGAGATGTTTTGTTGTTGGTAGGCGTCTAAAAATCTGACATGGTAGTCAGCCCATGTTTGGTATTGAGTCCGACGAAGGAATCCATAACCGGAATATTCTCCATTAGTTTTTATCCATTTGGGGGCTGCCCAAGCGGTACCCACTAGCTCTAGTTGTCCATTTGTTAATTGTAAAGCTCGTCGAATGAGGGGAATCTGTAAAGATTGTTGCAAAATCGACTCATATCAAACCCTTTAATACCTTCAGATTTAGATCTTCAGGAGCCAATCTGAAATTAACAAGCTGTTGGTCTTCAGGTCCATCATCGTAAGAGTACGCCCGCGTAGAAAAGTCCGAGCCACCGATAGGTACTCTCCCCAAATTGTACTCAATTCCTTCCTCCGAGAACAAAGACCTCAGGAGACTGTCTTGAAGTGTTGCAGGCAAAGCATTAATGTTAATAGCCGAAGCGTCGGTGAAGCCACCACCAAAACCAAGGACGGTTTGGTACTTAGTTGTAGAGTTCACGAAAACCAAGTTAGCGCTGGTATCCCATCCAAACACAACTTGCGAAGAGTTCTGCTGATAAATCC
Source organism: Diaperis boleti (assembly GCA_963583935.1). NCBI lineage: Eukaryota > Metazoa > Arthropoda > Insecta > Coleoptera > Tenebrionidae > Diaperis > Diaperis boleti. The sequence continues at coordinate 44,071,237 of OY757248.1, forward strand.
TGTCCAAAGCAGCGATATTTTGGAAACGTCCAACACTCGGCTGGAGTCGCACTCCGGCGATGTTAGAAGTGTAGGCTATAAATTGACCTCTTGGTACCGGTTGTGGTCTTGAGATGGTATCACAGTAGGTGGTGTTGCAAACGCAGACAGTACCTCCGTTGCCATAGTCTCTGACGGCACAACTTTGGGCGTTTGCTAAACGTCCTGTAAAACGATCTTTAGAAATATGTTCAAAGAGATCTTACCAATACCAGTTGAGCCGAGGAACGACAATAGAAACAGTAGAAACGACTTCATGTTTATTAATGTTCGTGTTTTGAGAAGCCGCCTTTATAGTCCTCCTGGTCGTGTTGATAAGGTATGGAACCATTAATAACTTTATATGTATGGATGTAGATAGTTTTTTTTTTTGTAATTAGTTGGTTTAAAAGTGGCAATGAATCTTTTAAATTATGGTGTAAGAGAGTGATAAGAATAGAAAACAATGTTTTCATTGTTTTCCACATTTATTTTTATAATGAGTTCATAATTTTGGTATTTTATTTTGTTCATACGTGTCATTGTCTTGGTAATTATTTATGATATGTTTTAACTTAAAGTTCCAACTCCTCTTTAATCCTGGCATATAATCTCAAATCATGTCCAAAAACTAATTTTGAAATTATAATGTTGTTTTTAATGAGATTTTCAAAAATTAAAATAAAACAATTAATTGAGAAACTACCAAATAAAGAGTCCCAGGTACTGTCAATTCCGTATAAATTTGTTATTTTAGTAGAGCATCTACCATTTTTTAATTCATTCTCAAAGTGACCAACGACGCTGTCCGCGCTCAATTTTTTATAATTCAATGACAAAGACATTTAAGAAATTGTAAAATTGACAGTTCGGTAGAATTGTTCAGTTCAGCAGCGCATCCACCATTTTTAAAGCATCTCCAAGGTCATCAACGACGCTGTTTAAAAATTGTCAAAAAAAAATTTGTTGCTGCCGTATATTTACCATTTCAAATGCCCAAGGCCTACAGGGCCTGTTGTGCTAATAAATAATAAATAATAATAAAAGTCGACGTTTATTTGATAACATTATCAGTAGCCAAATATCAACAATTTTTATTATGAAATATTTTTAAGATATAAAATGTACCCAACACACTATATTATATATTGTATATTGTGCAACCTGTGTAGAACACAGAAGAAAACAGCTTTCCACACGCGTTGCACACTATTCTTTTTCTACGACCATCACAAAATAAAATACACAAATAATAATAATAATAATAATAAGTTTATTGCCATAAAATCAAATAAACATGACATTGGCTACGTCCAGAAAAAAATAAAATTTGTAATATAAAGTAAAATGTAACACAATACAGATAATGTTGACATAAATACACGTACACGTTAAGACATACACATACACGTTAAGAAGTAAATTCTTTAAAGTCATAGTACGTTGAGCTAATTAGCAAGGATTTTAGTGCTGCTTTGAATTTTAAGTTGTTATGAATATTCCTGATAGAGTCTGGAAGGGCGTTATAAGATTTTACCGCATTGTAAAACGGCCCTCTTTGAAATGAGGACGTGGAATGTTGAGGGATTCTTAGCTGAAGGCATTGCCTCGTTTGCATGTCCCTGTTGTTATAACCACCTGCATTTGTCGTAAACAGTCGTGAGTTACTCCTTGCAAATAATATAAGTTTGTATATGTGTAACGATGGAAGAGTTAGTAGTTCCAGTTTTTTGAAATGAGGTCTGCATGATGTACAAGCAGTAAGACTCAGCATAGTTCTAATACAGCGCTTCTGGGCTAGGAATATTCTGTTACCCATCAATGATGAGTACCAAAACATAATCCCATAGGATAGCACTGGTTGCACATAGGCTAGATAGAATATGCGTATAGCATCGGCGGAAACTGTGTCTCTGATGTTTCTAATGACGTATATCGCGGAACTTATGGTTTTGTTTAGTTCAGTAACGTGAAGTGCCCAGTCCAAGTTACTGTCTATCACAATGCCAAGCATCTTAACAGATTCACTATTTGGAATCGTTTTGTTATGTTCATCTCTGATAGATATTGACTCATGCTTTCTAAAAAATATGACCGCAGTTTTGTCTGTATTAATGCTCAGCTGATTGTTCAGACACCAACTCGTCATGTTCTCGACTACATTCATTGATTTTGTACTTAATTCCGAGGTGTTCCTAGCTTTAACTATACAAGATGTGTCGTCAGCATACTGCGTTACTATTGCACCATGCACCCCAACATGTTCTGAAAGATCGTTCACATATAGTAGGAACAGTAGTGGCCCTAGAATTGAGCCCTGGGGAACACCACTATTTATAATTGAAGTTTCAGAGAAATAAATGTTTACATGCAAATTGATTGTCACATTTTGCCCTTTAGAAATGATGCGGCGTCGCTAGAACTTGTTGAGGCCTATAATATACCTGATATATTTTTGATGGATGTTTTTATAATTAAGTGAATTGTCAGTATAGCTTTCCGTAACTTTATCCGTCTTCCATCCGCCATGTCGTTTTAAACTGAGTAGACCGCTCCTTAGTCCAATAGGATAGTTGCAGAAGTCCTTTTAAAACTATGTCCGGTATAATTATGTATAATTTCGACTTGGATAGTTACGTATTGTGCTATTAGCATAGGCAGATTTCCAAACTTATTTATACCAACAGCTTGCTCGGTACAGTTACCATTTTGGTAGTTTAAAAAATGAGGTAAAATTTGAGTCCTTGCGACGGATATCTAAATATTTTTTGTTTGCAAATGGTATAGGTAAGTTCCACTTATGGTAAATACACGTTCAATTTTTGTTTTTGTGTCCTTTTGAGCTCCTTCCACCATCGCATACTTCAATTCTTATCCAAAAAGATCTCCTTACCCGACCAAGAATAGCTGGAGTTACAGATCGGAAAACGAATGTAATGCATTGCCTCAAATCTTCTTTAGAAAGGAGAGAGGAGTTGCGTAGACGCGATCCTTCACCATTTCCCGCAAAAAATAGCCTAGAGGAGTCATGTCAGGACTTCGAGGGGGCCAATGGTTTACAGAACCACTTATTTTCAAATCCCACACTTAAATATGCCCTAGTTGAAACCATTGTTTGTTCCCACACCAATAAAATAGGCAAGGTATTTTGTAAAATCCAGCTAAATCTTTCGCAAAAAAAAGTGGCTAAATTGAAACCCTTTGCGTCATAAACCTGGCGCTGCGACAAAAATTATAGTCACGGGCAAGGACCAAAAAATGCATTAAAGTCAAGGGTAGAAAAAAACTAACTTTAGGAAGAGGTTTAATGTACGGAAAAAATAGTTCTTTTAGTAGTGGTCGTAGGAAAACCACTTTTCTGTTGTGGCTTTCAATAGTTATCAAACAGAACATAAATAATCATTTCCAATGCAATGAAATGCTAATGTCGTTATTGTTGTATCACAATTTACGTTTTGGCCATGTATATCCCTTTTCACCTCACGCCATTAATAATTACCAGAAACTAGAGTCTTTACCATATAAGAAGCAGCACTACATTTAAGATTTAAAAAAAATGACGACCAATATTTCAAAATAAAAATAACAAAGACATATTCACTGTGAAAAATTAGATGATTCAAGCTTTGCGACAATACTAATTATGCACTAAAATATTAATAGGTATCTAATGAATACAAATCAGGGACAAATTTCATTGCAAAAGCTGTCCTCGCCCAATTACAATATAAAGATACCCATTACTCCACGACGAACCAGTTGCCAAAATGCTCAAAATGTACGTGTGCTGTGTTATCCTCCTTCTAGCACTGCCGTTTGAAGTTAATTGTGTAAAAATAGAAGGAATCTCAAAATGGCACGAATTTCCATACAAAATCTTCACAAACACCTCAATGTTACAACATAGTTGCCAAGAAGCTTACAGTAGGCTCTTAAACTCGTTAAATAATGGAGAAATAAACGCACTGAAGAGTAAGTTCTGTAGAAATAAAATTAGTGTTAAAAAAGTGTTTTAAGTGTTGGACGCAACAGCCAAAGTGCCGTCAGGAATTCTAAGTGGTAACGTAGTTCAGTATGGAGATTTTGATGAGTGCATGGGGGTAGCAGATGCCCAGTACTGTCTTGTGGAGATGGACTTGGATAATTTGTGGAAGAACCCCTACAAACAGTATAGGGAATTAGTGCATTCGTATTATTTTTTTAGAGAAAAATTTAATGATGTAATTATAAAACTAATTTATAATTTTATCTTAAAAGTTTTACTCCGCAGCCAGCACACAGACTACCGGGTTTTACAATGATCAAATGGGGTTTCTGTATTCCACGCGAATGTTCCGGGTCTGATTTGGAAAAATCTCTAACGGAGAATTTTGGAATAAAAGCTCAAATTCGTCCAGGTATGTGTCAGAAGTTAAAACAAGAGGAAAAGACGTTGACAATGGGAGACTACATTACTAGGTAATATTTCTGATTCTTGCTGACATCCACACTATCACCAATTTTGCAGGACGTTCTTCGGAACCGTACTAGCAGCCATTTGTGCAGCAACATTGTTAGATTTCTACAAAGTGTCCAAACCTGAAGGTAGTGTAACATCCTGTTGGTACTCATGGAAGACATGACTTACAATTTCAGGTGCAATAACGCAGCTCTTGATGAGTTTTTCTTTGCGAAGGAATTTATCGAAATTCCTAGAAAAGAAAAGCG